>CM065374.1:8050451-9530451 GCA_033032245.1 Poecilia picta
GACTGAGCTGACGCAGACAGCTATATCACAGCTAGTGCCACTTCTTGGACATGGAGGGGCAAGTAAAGTCTGCGGTCGTCATCTAATTGTGTTTCTGTCTACACAACTCTTCATGGGGGGGGGGGGGGGGATTAATTGGTTCAGATTTTTTGTTCTCTTTGTCAGTTTTTTCATTCAAACCTAAAGGTTATTTTTTATTTTTCTCAATATGCTCATTTTAAATAATGTAAGAGAGCCAAAATGTTTGTTTATTCAGTCATTGTTAAATAAACGAAACAATAAGTTTTTAATCAAAAATTGACACTATGATAAATTTCCCCCCTCATGTTAGGGAAAAAAAAAACCCTTTTGATACAAGCCAAAATTTTGGTTATCATAAAAAAAAAATTTTTGGTTTTTTCTATTTTTAAAAAATTTTGCAAAACACTAAAAACTTTTTTTCCACTTTGTCAAAATCTTTGTGACTAGAATTTTGATTAAAGAGTTTAAATTTTAAATAAGCAAATAAGAAAATGTAAAAAGAAAAGCGTTCCAGATCCACAACTTGGCTGTTGTGCCCCAAATGATTTGTTCACAGGAGTTCATTAAGGGGAAAGTTTTTTCCTCGTGGGTTCGGGGCCTTGGGGAAGACCTTCTTTACAACGTGGGGTAAATTCAGGAGGACTCGTGCTGAACAGAAAAAAAAAATTGTGTGTCAGCTGTAAACGGATTGGAATTAATTTACATCTCTCTGAAGACAACGTCTGCATCATCAGCTCAGCGTAAACCCGGACGGTGGTAAGATTTGAAGAGGCAGAAGGAGAAGGAGAGCAGAACTTTTTTACTAGGGAGAGTGTGTTGTAATCTACGATTCGCTTTTTTAATACATCTAAAAAGGGTTTTTATACAGAGCATACCAGGATGCACACGGCCTCCAAACATTGAGAGCAAAACATGTTTTTTTGGTGGTGACTTTTTGTTTTTAACTTTTAGTTACTCATTAAAAGGTGTGACAAAATTTTTCTTCCATCTTTTGGTTTGAAATGGAAAATTTTAAAAGGTTTTAAATAAAAAAAAATTTTTAAAAATCAAGGCTTTTTAAAACTCGCCTTTGGATATTTTATAACCAGAGAGGTTTCATTTTCTGATGAAGCTAATAAGTTGTTTCTAGGTTGGATGAAAGGGGATTCCCGGTATAGCTAAGCTTTTCATCTAATCTATTTTAATGCGGGTGGCGTTTATCTTTAGGGTTTTTTTGGATATCCTTTTTTTAGGAAAGGGTTCGGGATTTGTTCTCGCTCCTCCTCATTTCAAGTCATGTTTTAGATTCGTCATTACCATTGCTGTAATTAGGTGGGCTTTTTTAAACTCGGTAAAACGTAATTTTAATGCACGTGTGAAAATTTGAATCTCAGACCTTACTCGGTTCAAGTAACTAACACCTTAATGTTTTTTTGGGCCCAAAATTTTTCTTTGTTGTGTCGCCACATTCCCTGTTTAAAAAACTATAATTTGCTTTCATTTTCACATAAAAGGCCACAAATGAAAACCCCAAACCCCAGTTTACCTCTTCACAGGTACGTGCCCACCCCCGGTGCCAGGCGTCACAGATGAATGGGTTTCCCCAACCCTCTTTACAGGCCCCGGTTTTGCATGGATAGCTCTCGCACTGCTTTCCTTGTGCTTGTTGCATGAGGGTTTAAAACCGCCCATTTTGTGCCCTGCGATCTGACGGAGTCTTTGCTGCGACGCGGAAAAGGTCACGGATGCACCCGACGTAGCCGTAGTTGAGCTTTCCCCGTCCAGAGTTCGGTGGGCAGAATGAGGTTGGAGGGTAACTGGAAAGGGCCCCCCGATAAAATGTCTCCCTCCAGATCCAGAATTTTCCTCTCACCACGGCTGTAAATGGCGTCCCTCTGCTGTTTAAGAGTGGTCCTGAGGCATTTAGGGATTTGAAGGGTTTAAAAAAAAACAACAGCTGGGCAAAATGGGGAGAAAAAATGTGCAAAACTCTCCACAGACTACCATTTGACATTGTGGGTACAAAATACTTTGATTTTGCAAATATTAGTTTATTTTACACATAAACCATTGAACTTCAACTTTATTTGGGGATTCAATGGAGCTGGGGCAGTGCTTCTTTGGCGCAAATCCGGCATCAAGTCTTGGCCCCCATAGAGCAAAAAACTCAATTTTAGGGGTTTTGGGAAATTTTGCTGCTGGAAAAAGTCAAGTTTTTTTTCTGATTTCCCCAACTAAGGTAAGATGAGTGAGGCAGTGGCGCAACTACCATTTTTCAGGTGGATGCAAAAACCCCAAAAAATTTGGGGCCCCCCCGCCCTAAGGCGAGATACATGAAGAGCAAAACTCTACCTTTACCTCGTCTGTGCGCGAGGTGAAGGAGCGAAAGGGTGAAATGTTTGGGAAAAATCATAGGCGGCGCCCCCTTCGACGGGTTTTGGCATCCCCTTGTCTGCACCCCCATGCTTTGCTACCCTGTATACCCACTTTTGCGCCACTGAGTGAGGCCCCAATCTTTTGGGATATTTAGAATCTGTAAAGAATATGAAGCACTGTAGAGGTACGCCAACCCCAAAATAGGAAAAAAAATCCCCCATTGAAACTTTACTGCTATGGTTTTTTGAAAAAGTTTCAGTTGTAATTGGGTTTTAAGTCATGCCAAATACACACCACTGGGCATTTTTTCTTTTATTTTCTTTAAGGGGGGTTTTAAAGTTGAGATTTTTAAACTAAGATGATAAGATTAATTTGAACATGTAGATGTGAATGATTTGAGGTGAAGGACCCTGGCTGATACAACCAGCACAAGTTGGTCGTTTCAGGCACTTCCTCAATTTCTGACATTCAAAACAACATGAAGAACTGCAAAAGGTGTTTGGGGGCACACTTTTTCGAAAATAAGAAAGTTTGATAGGAGGCACTAGGGGGTTTGGGGAAAAAAACTGGCAAGCATATATTTGTCAAAAAGACCTTCCCTTTGAGTGTTTAAATTTTTAAAGGCAGTGGTCATCTCATTGACAGAAATTTCCCCATTTCTACAAATGGCTACTTTGCTTACCAGAGGTCATTCTCTAAAAGTCCACATGAAAAACCATGCCCCATCGTTCCTTTTGTTGGGGGCTTTCCCTTTATTGCCCTGACCCCATATCCAATAGTAGATACGCTCCCATCTGGAGCTCCACTGCAAAGAAATCCCCTGTGCAGGACAACCAGAACACACCGATGGGAAAAAACAACATTTTTTTTCTTTGGCTTGCAAACTCCTGCATTTGCTACATGGTGAGGGGAAACATTATGACATGGAGTAAAATGTAAATAAAATATTTCAGGTGTCACAAACTAACCTTGGTGTTTTTCGGGGTGCGAGCTGCATCTTTGCGCCCCTGACGCTTTCCGTGAGTAAAGGGGATAGTCCATTGGGTCTCGGCGGAAGTCGAAAGAGACGATCCCACCCTTTGGGTATTCCATTGGGGGGGTGATGTACGCCTCTGGAGTCTCAAAGGAGATTGGGTCCAAACGTGGCCCTTTTCCACTTTGTAGGACACCTACCTTGGATTTTTCTTTGGGTCCAAAACCCGAGCCCCCCCGGACAACTCCGACGGATGTCATTGTTTTGTACACCACCTGGGATGGAAAAAATTAGGGTTTTGGGTTTTCTTCCTAAATGCGCAAATGAAGCACCACCACTCAAAGCATGTCTTAAAAAAACGCACTTCAATTTATGTTTTTAAAATTAGAAAAAGAATTAAAAAAATATAAAATATCTGGGTTTTCCAGATGAATGCAGTACCATCTAAAAATGAATTTAAAATTCAAGCTCCTTTAAAATTTAACGCACCTATTCAGACTATATAATGACGGACACTTCTCCATTGAAAAAAATAATGGCTTAAACCTATTTTAAGGATTCTAAATAAGATGAGAGATGTTTTTTTTCTCATTTTCTCATACTCATCACAATATTTAACATTTAAAATAAAAATAACCCAAAAAAAATTAAAAAAACCAAAGATGAAATTACCAAAATTTAAAAAGTCAGGTTTTTAGGAAAAATTTTTTTGGTTTTTTTTGCTAGTTTATTTCCCCACAACAACAAGCCTGCAAAAAAACAAAAAACTCGATGAGGTAAAGCTCTTCCAGCCCTCCTCCAGTGTGAAGCTAAAGCTTTGGATAAAGATCTACAACTAAAACAGATTTATGACAAACGACAAAAGACTTCAATGAAAATTATCAGAGCAAAATCTCTTAGGTTTTCTTTAAACTAAAATTAATGCTAAATCCTTTGGTGTTGAATGAGAGTTAAATCCATAAAAGAACCCCGGGGGGTCTAAAAAAAGACAACGGCGCCCCCCCAGGGATAAAGTTACAGATTTTTTTTTCTTTTTTTTTTTTTTAAACCAATGAACAAACAAATTCTTGGGAAACTCACAACTTAAAGAAGAAATAGCATTACATGGCAAAGTTATTCAGAAAAATCCCCTGGTTATATCCCTGATCCTTCCCCAATAAAAAGAAAGAGGCATAAAATTTTTAAAAAAATGTTAAAGCTTAAACCACTTGACTTTGATTTGCTTGTGTTTTTTTTTTATACTCATGATGAGCATTTGGATCTTGTTCTAGGTTGGGGAAATGTTTTTTGGGTTTTGGGGAAAGACTGTCATTTTAGTTTGACATGCTAGCTAATTTTATAAATTTTTTGAAAATGTCAACACAAGATATTGTGCTTGATTGTGCCCTTAAAAGAAAATTAAAATTGATCTATAAATGTTTCTCACAAAAAAAAGAAGATTTTGTTTACTTCCCCCTCCATACAGTAGAATACATCAAAGGATCTGAAGAAAATTTCCCAAAACGAGACAAAAGTGGACAGCTAAACCAGCACTGGTCAATCACTGGGGCGACAAGGAAAATTTCCTCAAAAACCGTAGCCAGGGCCTACTTTCATTCATTAAAAGCGTGTTAATTTTTTCACAAAATTTTTTTTGCCCCCTGCAATATAAAAAAAAGACAAGAGAAGTTATCCACTATCCCAGAGTTTGTTATTGATCCCTTAGAAGGACGAGGATCATAACCCTCTTTTGCTCCCCCCGTTTTCCCGCTTTGTTCCCACAGTTTTATTATGAGAGCATCACCTTATGAGATTACATTATGATGCATTCAGTTTTTAAAACTATTGTCGGTAAAAGGTAATTTAACTTTATTATTTTAAAAATTTAGCTCCTCTGGAGACAAAAAGCACCACGTTACACAGATTGGGAATCGTTCTTCAGTGTTCTTAGAACAATGAGTCTTCCACCCAAACTGATATTTTTTTTGCCTTTTCACATTGTAAAACCTGTTAAGAAAGTTTTGTGCCCCTTTTTTGTTCTTCAACAATTTCCTTCTCAAAATGTTTGTAAATTTTAAAGGCACAATTCTAGTAAGCAACCTAAAAAAAACTAGTTCCATTAAGGAAACATGCACCATCTTTTTATCGTTTCTCATGGTTTTCTGCAATAAATGACTTGTCAAGATATCTCGATAGCAATGATTATGGAAATGTTGCAGTTTTGGTTTGTAAAAACCAAAATTTGTAAAACATGTTTGGAAAGGGCCACACAAATTTTGTGGAAAGTAAAAACTTTTGACACAGAAATGGGGCCGAAACTGGCCTGAAATGTTCAAAGTTATTGTATTTTTTTAAAGAGTGGTAAAAAAAACTTCACAATCTGTGCACTTAGTCCAGAAACATGCTAAAAAAAAATCTGAGATTTTTTTCATTATTCAAATCCTTTGGAAAATTTAGATGTTACTTTCCCCTTTTTTTTTCTTTTGTGTAGATAGTTAACAGCTCATTCACCTCTGAAAAATGTGTTTTGCTCAAGCTTTAAGGACTGTTGCGCATACCATGTGGGAGACAGAGTTCCTTAATTTTATCTAAACAGAAATTGTTTCCTTTGATAAAAACATCATCCGTTGGCCTTTCTCTGCATGTTTTAAGTTAACTGGTCAGGAGAATTGATACGTTTTTAAATATTTAGTTTTTTTTCCTTTAAAATTTTCAAAAAAAAATAATTTCTGTAACAAATGGCATGTTTAGTTCCAAACCATGGGAAAACCGACGTCAAGCAGAAGCTTTTTTTTTCCTTAGCAGAAGCCAAAAATGAGTTGGTTTAGCCCAAAAAAACCCTTTTTCTTCAAAATTTTTTTTTTTTTTTAGCTTACAAGTTAAAAAAAGAAATTAGCACTCTCAACTGTAAATGCATCAAAAAACCCCAGAGAAAATTTTATTTCTCATCAGGTGTTTCGTCTTTGCAAAAAGCTTTGGCAAAAAAAAAAAATGATGGTGCAGACTTCCAATTCCTAATTCATCTGACCCAAAGGTTTTCCCCAAACACTCGGTTTCGCCATTGATGAGTGAGGGGGGGGTATTGGAAACATTTTTTTCCCCCCGAGCCTAAATTTGCGTGAACAAAGGGGGGTGGAGCACGGAGGGGAGGTGGGAAAAAATTGAAATCTGCTCGGGGGGAAAATTAAAGGGCCCTTTTTTTTTTTTCCCCCCCTTTTAAAATTTCGGAAGGAAACATCGAGCTGTCTTTGGGGGGTTACAGACATAACAAGACAAACAGCCTCTGCTCTTTTTTTTTTCCTGTTTTATTTGAAATCCAGTACCACAGCTCTTTGGGATTTTGAGGAAAAATTAGGGTTTTGGGCTCAGTATGATAATCCAGTGCACATTGACATAAATCTCACCCTAAGGACCCGGGGGGACCCACGAAAATACCCCTCCCCTATTCCCCTCCTTTCTTTGTGTTCTTTCCTTTCCCTTTGTTTAGTTTTTTTTTTCCTCCTCTCGTGCCCATCGATATATTGGTTTTTTCCCAACATTTCATAAAGACCCCCCTCTTTTTCTCAGAGTGACAATTCATCTCTTCTCTCCAAATGAAAAAAAAAGAAAGTATCAGGTAGTTATTGGAAGTGTTGGAGGACGCCGATATTGACACCTCACTCAGACTGTGGAAGTGAGGGGCAAAAAACAAAAGTTTTCCCTTTTGAAGAAAAGAGCAATATAGAAACAGACCAAATTTTTAGAAAAACATGTAAAAACATCTTTTTTTAAAACATTTTTCCCTTTTAACCAAAAAATAATTTTAAAACTTTGGCAGGGAGTGACCCCCAGGAAGGTTACAACTATTCATGCTTTTTTTTTTTTTGACACATTTTAGTCCAAACCTTAAAATTTTTCTTTGTACCCTTTGCATATTCCATCCATCCACCCCTTTTTTGCCCCCCTTGTCCCTTGGGGGGGTCGGGGGGTTGCTGGGGCCTATCTCCACTAACGTTCGGGCGAGAGGGGGTTCATCTGGACAGGTCGCCATCTGTACAGCAAAAAAGAGACACCAGGAAAACAACCATGCACCCCTTTGCAATTGATTTCTTTAATTTTGTTGAATTTTTTTTAGATCACTTTAAGACAGTTTTTTTTGTTACATTGTCAAAAAAATTCCAGTGAGGGGGTTTTTTATTTTAATTTTAACTGGAGGTAAAGGCCAGATTGTGGTTAACTTTTTAATCGTTATGACGAAAAAAAAATTTTCAAACGGGGGAACGGGGTTTTGGTAGCTTTTTCCCTTTTAAAATTTAAATTTTTATTTAAAATTGTTTTTTTTATTCAGTCATGACGACATTTTTTGTTTCAATTTCAAAAAAAAGAAGCAGAAATGTTGACATGAGTATATTCATTACTACAAAACTGAAAAAAACAGAGGACTCCCACCACTTGCTGTGTGGGGGCAGCACACATCTTTAACTCACAAAAGAACATGTCATAAATCATTAATTTTTTTTCCTCCCCAGGAAAGGGGGAGGGCAAACGGAGGGATAGTGACACTTTTTCAGTAAAAATTTGCTTTCTGCCACCTCCGACAAAAAGTCAAAAAGCTTTTCAAATGCAGAGGGAGCTTTTCAGCACTTTGCAGATCCCCCAGGGGTTAAAGAGAATGAACTCGAGGAATACCCCCCTGAGCGAAGAAAGCACGCATTTACACAAACGCATGGAAAATTTTTAAAACGCGCGGGAAGAGCACAAGTGAGGGAAATTTTTCGACAATGGTCAGATAAAGAAATCCATCACTGCATTATCCCTGCCAGGGTCTGGGGACCTATTACACACACACAGTCCCCCTTATCATGTGTGAGAACGAGCACTGACACAAAATACGAGGCTTTAAAAACCCTTCCGATTGCCCCCCAGCCAACCAGGTGTTTTTTTCCCCTAGAAATCCACAAAATAAAAAAAAATTTCTCAACCTGGGTCCCCAAAAAAAGACAAGCTTTTCCTTCAAACTAAGAAATTGAAAAAAAGTTTTATTTTTTTCTCTTTTGAAAAAAGAAATTTTTCTTCTTAATGTGGTTTAGCGAATAAATCCGCTTCAGCAGAGATATCTGCATATCCAAAATCCCAAAAGACAACCTCAACCAAAAACCCCTTTTGCGCTGGTGCTGGTCTGTATACCAGATCACATGGTTCTGACCGAGACTCTCGAGGGGTGTTTTACATCAAATCCCTGACAGTGCGTGCTCTTTTCCACAGGGGGCGGGTTTTTCTTTGCAAGGACAAAAAATACCCCAAACCCACCATCAGTTCAGTAAAATGAGGGCCCCCTTTGGAATTGGCTTGTTTAATTTATAGAGACAAACTCTGATACATGAATGGATGGGTTATTCAGGTGAATCTGCAAAAAAATAAATAAAAAACCCCTGATTAACCGGGGGCAAAATTTTCTGCTCAATTTTCTCTTTTTGTTCGCAGATGCTTTTCCCTTTTGTATTCTCCCCCTGTCTGTCCTGGTCTGCCAGACAGGCTTTGATGCAGTTTTACCATCTATATAATGTTCACACTTCTTCTGAGTAAAAGGTATAACAATCATGGTCAAGCGTTAAGGAATTGGTAAGAATGAAATTTGCAACTTACAGTTTTCAGGTTTTTGTTCTTTGCGTTTAAATTAAATTCAAGAAATTCGCAAACTCACTTTCCTGTATTTGAATTTTTCAGTGAAATTAGTTTGAGACAGGGGACCTGTGAAGGACTCCCCCCGAAATTTTAAATCAAAATAGCAGATGATTGGCAATGGTCGCTACAAGCATGCAATCTTTTGGATTTCCTTTTAAAATAGCCTCATGCATCATGGAACCACTGCAAAAGTTGCAAATCAAATTTTTGTTCTAGATCAAAAAAACTTAAACCAAAGAGTTCAGTTAAAAAAAAGGGGAAACCCCCAGAAAGCTCCGGAACATTACTCTGGTGGAACCCCTTGCTGCCACGCAAAGCTTGTGAAGCACGGCAGCGGGTGGTGTGAATTTTCAGCAAAGAAATCTCTTTTCCGGGAAAAAACGTCAAGGACAGATTAAAGCTATGGAGGAAATGC
This sequence comes from Poecilia picta, assembly GCA_033032245.1. Taxonomy (NCBI): domain Eukaryota; kingdom Metazoa; phylum Chordata; class Actinopteri; order Cyprinodontiformes; family Poeciliidae; genus Poecilia; species Poecilia picta. The sequence goes on from CM065374.1 coordinate 8,059,859, forward strand.
AGGTTTGGACAGCTGGAAATTGGCAAAAAGTTGTTTTTTTAATCATAATGTTGACGCATCCAAGAAGAAAAGGTGGTTATATGGAGGAATGATGAACCCATCCTGTGTCATCTTTACAAAGGATAAGTTTTTTTCCCAATTCCCCCAATAAATGCTGAAAAATATACCTGGAAAAAAAAAACCCTTTCTTTGGGCAATGTCTTCCAACAACAAAATATGGCATTATTTTTTAAATTTTAAAAAAAAAAGACTGGAGAATTTTTCACAACACAGTTCTTCCAGACTGAAAATGAAAAACTTTTAAAAAAAAAATAAAAAAATCGACTTAGAGAATCTTAGCAATTTTTTTTTTTTTTGAAAAAAAAATTAAAATTTTTATTTGTAACCAAAAGTCCCCCATGGATTACAAAAAGCTGAGTTCGGCATTTTAATCCGGCTAAAGTTCATTTGTGTTTTTTTTAATCAAAAGGGGGATAGTATTAACTTATTTTCCCCCGGTGTAATTTTGTGGGTAAAAAAAAACAACTTTTTCCAAAGACCCCCACATGAAACGATGAATAAATGACTGAAAAAAAAAAAATCAATGTGAAGGAGGGAAATTTATCAGACAACAGCCCCATTTTCTTTTTGCTTGTACTCGCTTCCCGGCCGTGAACCCTCCTTTTTGTTTCTTTGTTGGGCAGTAAAACGCTCCACAGGCAGAGGCCTCCAATGAGGGTGATGGGGGTGTAATGACAAACCAAAATTACAGCAATTATTGTTATTGTAGCCATTATGTATTTTTTAGGTCGAGATTTGCTTTTTTTTTTAATTGCTGGTTTTGAAAGGCAAAAATCACGGGCCGCCAGCCGAAGGACTACCAAGGCAACCAGCACCTGGTGCCATGGGGAAAAAAACATTTATCCGAAAGCTGCACAGGATGGTGAGGACAAGAGCATGGCACAGGGAAATTAGCCCTAATGGTGGAGGAAAGGGGAACGGGAGGCCGGGCTGCAGGCGGGGGGAACGGTGATGCTGCCCATATGTAGGTGGGGGTGGGGCTCCTGACTGGGAGGGGGTGCCCAAAAAACCCAACTGGGTTTTTTTTGGGTGACCAAAAAACTAACCAAAAACCAAATGGATCAAAATTTTAAAAAAATTAAGCAAGATTTATTTCTAAACCATTTTAAAGTTTTTTAAAAAATTTTTTTTTTTTTTTCCAAAAGTTTGTTTTCTTTTGGGAATAAAACAAGAAAAACGAGGTGCAAAATTTTGAAAACAAAAATGTTAAAACTCAAACCCCAAAAAAACAGATGCCCCCAGAGGCGATGGTTGGCATAAAACCCAAGATTCGACGGGGAAAAAATTTGTGTCACCCCATATCCGAAATAAAAGCCTTAGAATTGACTAAATCAAATTAAAGTTAAGGAAACCAAATATAACCCTAAATCGAATTAAAAATTGATGAAACACATCGGTAATTTCCGTTCGGAAAAAACGTGGAAAGCTGGAAAACAAAAAGAAAGCCTATTTTGCGACTTAGCTCTGATTAACAAAAACTTTTTAAAGTAGTCCAAACCCAAAGCACATAAAGGTTTAAAAAAAAAGGTTTGAAAGGTTTGTGGGGGACTCTTTTAAAACTGGTTTCCGGGGGGGTGAAATTGTTGAACTTTTAAAAAATAAAAGTTTCATTTTAAAAGCTGAAAAAAGAAATAAGAAACCAAAATAGCAGCTCATTTTCCAAAGATTACCTCAAATGTGCATCCCTTTTTGTCTTTCTTCATTGAGAAGAATTTTGCTGTGGCACACAAAGAAAAAAAAAACCAAAAAAAAAATTTTTTCCTTTTTTCATACGTGACACCACCTTTCTATTTGACTCTGTGGTTTATGAATCAGTTGAATGAGGGCTGGCCTTTCTTTTTTGGCATGTGAGGTGTGTGTGTGTGTGTGTGTGTGGGGTGTGGTTGGTTGGTTTGGGTGTGGTGTGTGTGTTGTGTCCATCCAGCATGAGGGGAGGGGGGGGGTGTGCAGAGAATAAAAAAAGGGGCCCAGCGGCCACAGACAGGAAGACCCCCCCAAAAAGGGGGGGGTTAAATGGCTCTGCCCCACTTCCTCCATGGGCCCTGCACCAATGATCTTACACTCATTGTCGTGCGTCGGTGTATAAAGGCAAACCCAAACCCCGCAGTCAAGGCCCCCAGGGCTTACTTAGTCAAAGAATCACAAAAGTTCGGAGAAATTATTTGCCCCACCGTGGGTGTGTGTTTGTGTGTGGTACTCCTGAGCAAGTTTTCACTCGGGATTGGTATGGGGATGCAAAAATTTAAAAAACCCGTTTTTAAAACAGCTGCTGCTCAGCGGGGGCCCTGGTTTATAGATAAAAAAAAAAAACTAAATAAATCGTTTTATTTCAAGCCCAAAACTATAATCAATTTAATCTCAAAAATAAAAAAAAAAGGGGGAAAAATTCCCCTTAACGAATTTTCCTTTTTGCGGGGGACGAAAAAACACGTAGCAGGGTTTTGAACCGCCGTGAATCCTGACTCATTTGGCACCCAATTTTTAATGCCTCAGGAAATCGGGAAAAATTTTTAAAACCAAAAGGGCCACATTTTAAATAAAAGCAAAAACAAAACATTCACTTAAACTTAAGAAAAGTTGTTTTTTTTCAAATTGACAAGACCAACTTCTTATCTCCATAAGCAACATGGATCATTGGATTAACAAAAAACCAAAATGGAACCAAAGGGAAACCCTGGAAGCTTTAATGGAAAAAAAAAGATTTAAAAAATTTAAAAACTACATCTGAAATTTTCCAAACATCATTTTTAAAAACCTAAAACCAATTTCTTTTTTGCAGATGTTTTAAACGTTTCGGGGCCAAAGACGTCCCCCTTTAAAAAAATTTTTTTGGTTTTAAAAACTTAAAAAATTTCCCCCCGAACCACACATTGTCCCCCAGGGGTCAGTTTAGCAGAAAACCCCGCTACTTGGATTTCTGAAATATTTCTTCGGAAACACTTTTTTAAACCAATAAATTCAAACTTGTGTCCTTTTTAACTTATTCTTAAAATTTTCCTTTTTGAATTTTTTCATATAACTTTTTCCCAGGGCCCATAAATTTTGCGATCACTAAATAGGATGGTACTGTAGAAACGAAGATGGGAGTGGGACACTGTATTTAAATACTCCATTCTAAACTTTTCCTTTTCAAATTTCAACTTTCGATTTCACAATTTTTTTTCCATTTTTATTTTTTAAACCAAAATTAAAAATAAAAAAAAAAAGAAAAACCAAAAATCTGGTAAAACCCGTCCTTTGGGGGAATAAAATCTTTCCACGTCTGTGCATCAGGGTTTTTAATGAAAACTTACAAAAATTTTGTGGCCTGTTTTAAATTTAGCAGCAACACATTTTATCCTCGGAATGCCACAACCTCCCTTGAACGCCCATAAGTTGTTTTTTAAAAATGGGGAACCCCCAGTTGGCTGTTGGGGCTCCCCCCCCAAAAGAAAAGTCATCTGACCCAGCGGTTATCCTCCCGGAAACCCCTGGGGTTTAAAATCCCACCACAGTACGCACCCACAACCGCGGGGCACAAAAAAATATTTAAAATCTTTCTTCGTTGTAAGCAGCAGTTGAAAAAACAAAAAAAATGAACAACGGCTGAATTCATTGGGTTAATTTTAACTGTTTACATTAACAAAAAAAAACAACAAAAAGGGGTTTCATTCCAGAAATCAAAAAAAAAACATGCAGGCAAAGAAGAATGCACCAAAAAAAAGACCAATTATGAAAAGAACGCCGCAAACAACTGGAAACCAAACTTTAAAAGTTAAAAAATCCCAATTCAACATTTAAACTGTAGGAAAAAAAAAATCAAAAAACCTAAAAGGATTACGATTTTTTACTGTTACCTGTAATAAAAAAAAGTTTGAGTTTGAAACTGTGACATAACTTTTAAAAACAGCATTAAATTTTTTTAAACTTTTTTTACTGGGGAAGTTTCATTTTTGGTCAAAACTTGAACTCTCCATTTTTGCTATAGCTTTTAATACAAATCACCAACCTTTAAAGTATTTATTGTTTTAAATTTCTGAATTTCTGAAAACTTTTTAATTTTTACTTTTAAAGTGCTTTAAAAATTATTTTTAAACATTTTTATCTCTATTATTTTTTTTCTGTTCAATACTAAATCAATGTTGGTTGTTAAAAATTTAACCTTCTTTGTTAAATAAAGTTCAATCACTGCCTTGCCGAAATTTTAACTAAAACCACCCCCATTTCCAAAAACTTTTAAACTGGTTAATCCACAAATAAAAGGGAGTCAACCCAGAAAAATCGCAAATTCTGAACTACGAATAGGAGGGGCCATTTAATTGGGAAATTGGTATAGAGTTACTGGAGCCCTAATGGTGACTCCTCAGGGGCCCAAAAGTACTCCCAAAAAAACTACCTTACGAGAATTTATTACAGGTAAATGTTTTATTTGGGTTAGATCCAGTAACCCCTAGTGTTTTTGCCTTGGCAATCATTTTAATGATGCATAGTCGGCCTGATTTCTACATACATAGAGTTTGATAATGAAGTGAAACAATCGGGAAAAGAAGAATCAAGAAAGTGAGGAAAAACTTCAGAACCCAGCAGTTAGTCTTTTAATTCTCAGCAAACCGTGCCAGAAATCAAAACAGGGGGAAAAAGAGAGATTCAATAACTAAGGTGCCAATGAGTTAAATGAAAACTCCCCTACAGTGGAGTTTGTTTACCAAGTCGGGTCCAGTACCTGTAGGCTTGGCAAGAAGGTGGGTTGGGTAAGAAGTGAATTTACTAAAAGTTACAAATAAAACAAATGAAATGATCTGAACACTGTGCGCACAAACACAAGGCGGTTGGGGGGAGAGCATGAAATGAACAGAACTGTCTGATGGAAGCAACCAGAACAAACAAGTTTCTAATCTAACTGCAGGTGGAGTATTCTTCCCCAACTCGGGCTTTACCTGCGCGGGTTTTCCGGGTCACTTTCACATCATGCCATGATTGTCATGAATTCCCATTTGACTGGTTAAACCCGATGGCTTCAAACGTCCGGAGCCTAAGTTGATGACTAGGGAAACCGCACCATCCTTTAGAGCCATTTGACGTATCGGCTGACTTCCCCGTGTGCAGGATGAGGCCGTTTCGCTGCCACGCTTAAAGACAGTGTGATCTCGTCGCTGCTGCTCTGGATCGGGTTCTGGAGGGGTCATAACAGAAGTATTTTCCGACCACGGAAATTTGGCAACGTTTTTTTCCCCTTGCTGTGGTGGGAAGAAAATGAATCGGGATTAAAAGATGAGAAAGACAAATTAACGTGGGATCTAAGGATTGAAGCTTGTAAAAATATTTAGCGGGAATTACTCATTAGTTTTTTTGTGTGATATGTCTGTGTTTCACATTACCCCCGCACACACTCTTTTTTTTTTTAAGTTCTTGTTGCTTTTTTAAAGCAATTAAAAGGAAACCAGCAGAAGCCATACATTACTGCTGCAGAGGTCAGGAATAAAACCCCTGTCAAAAACAAATAGCCTCCATATTAAGGGGTAGTGGCTCTTCTGCTGTACAACACCCTGCAACATAAAGACTCAATGCTAGCCAGATCACCCTCTTCATATATTTCCCGGGTTTCCATTACTACCTTATGGAAAAAACTGGAAACGGTGGTTCTCATGGCTTTTTTCCCATTTTGTTGGTGTTAGGCTAAGCTTGCAAGGAACTGTGTGCTTTATCTGAATCTAAAAGCTGTTTTGTTTTGAAACTGACAGTGCTGTAGATATAGATCGGGGAGAAGATGCAAAAATCCTGTGCAAATCTTTGAAAATTTTGGTCAAAAATAAGTATCCGATAAGACACCTCAAAAATCCTCAGCACGTGACAGAAAAGAACGCTGAGAGCTTCATGTTTCCAACATCAAAGAATAATCTTTCCGTCAAATTGCCTGTCAGAGACACTGTGAGCAGTGGTCATGTTTGTGATCACACGAGGAAGCCGGAGACTCTGGATGTATTTATGACCTTGATCGAAGGGTAAAGGAACCACACAAGAAGAAAGGGGTAGGAAAAGAGAAGAGCGCAACAGAGAGCTGAGGTCCCAAAACAGAAAAATGGTCCACTCAGGGGGTTGTTATCGGAACATCATCTTCAATTAACTTGCTGTCTCTTTTGCAAAAATACGGACTTTGTGTCCAGACAAAATCCAGTACAAAAGATACAAGATCTGTTTCTGCTGTGGAACTTTAGAAATGAAGCTACTCCTCTCTTGTTTCATTCCAGTTTTTATTTTCACACCAGACCATATCCTAATCATTTTCAATGACACATTTTTTTTATGTTTTTTCTGTGGCAGTCTAAGCCGAGGTTGACTACCCCCACCAAGTTTTCACAAACCAACATCTGGATGGCATCATTCAGATGTATTCAAAGACCCAATGGCATCACTAGAAAACATTGTTGTTCTAACTATATTCTAAGTTCAATGGTTCTGGTTTAATTAATGAAAGCAAGTTTTCTCAAAGTGTCTGAAACAGGAAAATAAATAAATCTATATCTCTATAAAGTAATATTAAATAAACCTAACCGACCATTTGTTGCAAATGAAGCTGCAGTCACTATGCAACTTCTTGGGACATTTAATCATTTATAATTAATTTTAAGAACTAACTATGATCTTCCTCCAAATAATCCCCACCTTTATTGGATGAAGTATAAAGAATGTTCACATCCTGCCAATGTCTCCTGGCCAACCAACGGCCTCAAAGAAAGTTGGGAGTGGTTCACTGACCTTGAAGAATATCAGATGACAAAACCAAACTAATGGCCCAGATAAACCACTAGGCCACCTTTCTGAACCAAGGGAAGTGACGCGAGCACAGCTCGCCAGAAGTTGTGTTTCAATTACAATTTTAAAAAATAAATAAATCGCAATTGCAAAGTTTCCACTAAATAAAAAAATTCAACTAAAATCACTTGTGAATAACACAGACAATCATTAAAAACCTCACCCCCCTACATCTACATTTTTCTCTTTTTCCGCCAGCAGTAACATCCGGTTTTTGATAATATGACCCATGTGATGCAAAAAAAATGTGTTTCCACTGCGTTTTGCAAAATACACTAATTGTACAGCCAAAATCATAGCCACTGGCGGACACCGTGTTGTGGATGAATAGATGGGGTTATACAATTTCAAAAATACATCCTATTGGCACACTTTCCCTCAAGAAAAAAAAAACAAATGAATCCAAATGATCCACATGACTGTTTTCATTTACTTTCATTTAACATAAATAACACAAACTTGAACACATATTTCCTTACAGATGGGTACAGAATCAACTCTTCTCAAAAACACATTGAAAACCTTTCTCCTGTTTCATCATTCCAGCTCCAAGAAATGTTTTTTGTTCACTGACTTTTAAATTTTTCCCACTGAATCTTTAGCTGCAAAATGCAAAACAATTAAATCCTAATTAAAACAAACTTTTTAAAAGCATTCGAGACATTTGTAAATTGGTTTCAACCACATCTTTCCTCCCTGAGAGTGCTCAACACTTTCATCCACTAGATTTGGTTCAAAGCCCGGGGGTCAGCAGGGGCTGAATTTTAAAAAATTTTGTATTTTTTCTCTTAGCAACCATGGCCCTTTTTCTTAATAATACCTGAGTTTTTTTTAGTTGTTAAAAACTCTAAAGGGTTTTGGGTTTTGTTGATTAATTTACCAGAGAAATGTTATGTAAATTCAAAATGAAATGTAAAACAATCTGAAAGACTTTTGGCCACTGACAAATGTCCAGTTCTCTTTTCCCTTGCCCAAATAATATAATATTCAAATTTTTTAATAGCTGTACTTGTATAGAATGCAAAGTCCACACAAAAAAAACCACAAGACATACTCACTGGTGTGAGGCAACAGAACTATTACCACCACACTTTAGGGTTATTGAACAGACCTGTAGTTTTTATGCAAAGAATCAAGGGAGAAAAAGATTTTCAATGATCGCTGTAAGGAAAAAAGAAAAAAAAAAAAGAATGTTAAATTTCCTCTGGACAAGAAAAGGGGACTGGGGGAGCCTAGTTAAAAGGGAAATTTTCACATTTCTGGGATTCACCGATCGCGTATTTAAGATACAGCTGTTTTTGAAAGAAAATCAAACTGGGTTAAACAACTCAAAACGAGTCTTCCAAAACCCCTAAAGTATATGGAAACTGAACATCAACATAAAATAAAGAATGCAAAGAAAAAGGGAAAGACGAAAAAACATGCTTTTTTCCTTAAAGAGTGTCTCTTTTCTTATTGCTTTTTTTTAAGAGCAAAGTAAAAATTGCATCTGGTTCCAACATGCTCCCCAAGGTGAGAAAGCATCCCTGTTTGTCCCACTAAACCCAGTGAAGAAAAACGCTCGGTGTGCAGAGGAACACGCCAGTGCATCCTAACAAGTTTTCCCACAGGGAACAATAAGACAGGCCCCTTTATTCTAAAAAAAAGAAGAAAAAAACATTATAAAAAAAATGAGCCAAAACACATGCATTATACTGTATTTCCCTTTTATGGATGTGGTGATCTAGCGAAAGAAAAAAAATATACGAGATTAAACTTGTCCAGAGAGGAAGCCATAGTGCTTGGAAAAATGGTATATTAATTAAGTGAGAATGAATCTGAGGTCTTTATAGCGAAAGAGGTGAAAGGGGAGGAGATTTTTTATCGCCCATAATAGTTTTAATGGCATCCGTAAGCTGTTCTATTTGGAGCCTTCATTTGATGGATGACTGGAATGAGTCCTGTGAGGGGTCATCCATAAAACGTCAGAAGGAGAGATGGCAGAAGAAAAAAAGCTATAGACACAGTAAATATTCCTAATATCCAAAGACTGTTAGCCACTCCCGGTGGCAAAAAAGTACTTTTTTTGCCAAATGTTTACATTTTATTGTTGATTGAATTACTAGAGAGAGAAATCTTGCCTGGTAACTTTAACCTACTGTTGAGTGGATGATGATGAATGACCTGAAAGCATTTATTAATGAATAATATGGATTGTTTTGCTGAAATTTTTATGTTTTGACAGGCCTTAGTGGGACCAGGGTAATGGGTTTAGTATGAACATAAACCAGCAATAAAATAAGTCATTTGGCTTTTAAATTATAATTGACATTTTGATTTATGAAGTGTGGACCTTTTACTGATTTCTGTATGGCCCACCACGATAATCAGAACTGTTTTTGGATATTTTGGGGTCACCAGTTCAACGATGACCAGAAAAAAATAAAAACTTTGTTTAAATATTTTTTCACTAGTTTCAACATTTCTCCCAAAGTGACAAGGATCGGGCCTCTATTGATAATATTACTTGAGAAGAAATATTCAACTCTTTTTGTTGCTCCCCTGGGCTTTCTCCCTTAACGTTGATTCCTCCGTTTAATTTCAACAGACCAATCAGCGAACAGAAGGCAGGTTTTGAAAATATTCTACACTGCTTTATAAAAACTGCCCGTAGTTTTAGCGAGGACAGTGGAGGAGTGAACGAAACCATTAAAGCAAGACTGTAATCTCATATAATAGACCATACGCGGACTGAGCACGGCCAACTCTGTCCAGTTGGGTTTGCTTTCAATTATTTGACTTGACATTTACAGCCTTCTTTTTCGACTTGGCACTTCTCCCTTTCTTCTTGTTTACCGCACAGCAATTTCCGTAAAAACTTCTACTCAAACTCATTCACTTGCTCATATACTACATTGTTACAGCCAATGGTAAATGGGTAAAACTTAAAACTCAAAAGAGTCCAAACCTCCAGCAAGCAACTGTCTCTCAAATGCCAAGGGTTCAGACCCTCTGTAAAAGTGAAGAGTAAACAATGGCTGGTCTAAAATAAAATACAACGAAAAACAGTAAAAACCCGGGATTATGCTTGTATCACTTAAATAAAAATATATATTATATTATATATATTATATATAATAAATTTTAATAATAAATAATATATATATAAATATATATATAATATATAATAAAATATTATATATTTATATATATTATATATTATATATTAATATTTAATATATATAATATATATTATATATATATTTATATATAATAATTTATATATATAATTATATAAATTTAAAAATATAATATATATATTTTATATATATATAATATATTAAAATTATATATTATATTAATATTAAATATATATATATATATTATTAATTTATATATATAAAAATTATATATATTTTATTAAGTGATACAAGCATAATCCGGTTATACTAGTTTTACGCTTGTATATATATAGAACCAGCCATTGTATCTACTCTTCACTTTGTACAGAGGGTCTGAACCTTGGCATTTGAGAGACAGTTGCTTGCTGGAGGTATGGACTCTTTTTGAAGTTTTAAGCTTTACCCATTACCATTTGGCTGTAAACCCATGTAGTATATGAGCAAGTGAATGAGTTTGACGCTATGAAGTTTACCGGAAATTGCATGTGCTGTAAACCAAGAAGAAAGGGAGAAGTGCCAAGTCGAACAAGAAGGCTGTAAATGTCAAGTCAATTAATTGAAAGCAAATCCAACATGGACAGAGTTGGCCGTGCTCAGTCCGCGTATGGTCTATTATATGAGATTACAGTCTTGCATAATGGTTTCGTTCACTCCTCCACTGTCCTCGCTAAAACTACTGGCAGTTATTTATAAAGCAGTGTAGAATATATTCATAACCTCGCCTTCTGTTCGCTGATTGGTCTAGTTGAAATTCAACGGAGGAATCAACGTTAATGGGAGAAAGCCCAGATGGAGCAACAAAAAGAGATTAGAATATTTCTTCTCAAGTAATATTATCAGATAGAGGCCCGATCCTTGTCACTTTGGGAGAAATGTTGAAACTAGTGTAAAATATTTCACAAAGTCTTTATTCTTTCTGGTCATCGTTGAACCTGGTGACACCAATATCCCAAACAGTTCATGATTTATCGTGGTGGGCCATACAGAAATCAGTAAAAGGTCCACACTTCATAAATCAAAATGTCAATGTATAATTTAAAAGCCAATGACTTATTTATTGCTGGTTTATGTTCATACTAAAACCCATTACCCTGGTCCCACTAAGGCCTGTCAAAACATAAAAAATTCATGCAAAACAATCCATATTATTCATTAATAAATGCTTTCAGGTCATTCATCATCATCCACTCAACAGTAGGTTAAAGTTACCAGAGCAAGATTTCTCTCTCTAGTAATTCAATCAACAATAAAATGCTAAACATTTGGCAAAAAAAGTACTTTTTTGCCACCGATGGAGTGGCTAACAGTCTTTGGATATTAGGAATATTTACTGTGTCTATAGCTTTTTTTCTTCTGCCATCTCTCCTTCTGACGTTTTTATGGATGACCCCTCACAGGACTCATTCCAGCTCATCCATCAAATGAAGGCTCCAAATAGAACAGCTTACGGATGCCATTAAAACTATTATGGGCGATAACAATCTCCTCACCTCATCCTCATTTCAGCTATAAAGACCTCAGATTCATTCTCACTTCATTAATATACCATCTTTCAAGCACTATGGCTTCCTCTCTGGACAAGTTTAATCTCGTATATTTTTTTTCTTTCGCTAGATCACCACATCCATAAAAGAGGGAATATACAGTATGAATGCATAGTAGCTTTATGGCTCATTTTTCTATATATAATGTTTTTCTTCTTCTTTTTTTTTAGAAATAAGGGCCATAGTCTTATCATGTCCCTGTGGGAAAACTTGCTTATGGATGCACTGGCGTAGTTCCTCTTGCACACAGTCCCGAGCTGCATTTTTCTTCACAGTGGGCTTTAGATGGAGACAGAAACAGGGATGCTTTCTCACCTTGGGGGAGCTATGTTGGAGACCAGATGCAATTTGACTTTGCCTGCTTAAAAAACAGCAGATAAGAAAAAGACGACACATACTTTAAGGAAAAAAGCACTGTATTTATCGTCTTTCCCTATTTTCTTTGCATTACTTTAGTTTTATGTTGATGTTCAGTGTTTTCTCATATGACTTTAGGAGGATTTTGTGAAGACGATCAGTTTTGAGTTGTTTAATCCCAGTCTGTGATTTTTCTTACAAAAACAGCTGTATCTTAAATACAGCGATCGGTGAATACCACAGAAATGTGACAAACTTCACTCATTCTTAACAATAGGCGTCCATACCCAGAATAATATCACCACTGTGTTAAGCATTTAGCTCCAGAGGAAGTTTAACATTCTTTTTTTTTTTCTTTTTTCCTTACAGCGATCATTGAAAATCTTTTTTCTCCCTTGATTCTTTGCATAAAAACTACAGTCTGTTCAATAACCCTAAATGTGTGGTGGTAATAGTTCTGTTGCTCACACCAGTGAGTATGTCTTGTGGTTTTCTTGTGTGGACTTTGCATTCTATACAAGTACAGCTATTAAAAAATAGAATATTATATTATTGTAGGGCAAGGAGAAAAGAGAACTGGACATTTGCTCAGTGGCCAAAGTCTTTCAGATTGTTTTACATTTCATTTGAATTTACATAACATTTCTCTGGTAATATTAATCAACAACCAAACCTTGAGAGTTGTAACAACTAAAAAAACTCAGGTATTATTAAGGAAGGACCATGGTTGCTAAGAGAAAAATACAACTTTTAACATTCAGTCCCCTGCTGACCCGGTCTTTGAACCAATCTAGTTGGATGAAAGCTGTTGAGCACTCTCAGGGAGGAATGATGTGGTTGAAACCATTTACATATGTCTCGAATGCTTTTAAATGTTTGTTTAATTCAGGATTTAATTGTTTTGCATTTTGCAGCTAAAGATTCAGTGCTAAATTAAAAGTCAGTGAACAAAGAAACATTTCTTGGAGCTGGAATGATGAAACAGGAGAAAGGTTTTCAATGTGTTTTTGAGAAGAGTTGATTCTGTACCCATCTGTAAGGAAATATGCTGTTCAAGTTTGTGTTATTTATGTTAAATGAAAGTAAATGCAAACAGTCATGTGGACTCATTTGGATTCATTTGTGTTTTTTTTTCTTGAGGGAAGCAGTGCTGACCAATAGGATGTATTTTTGGAATTGTATAATCCATCTATTCATCCACAACACGGTGTCCTGCCAGTGAGCTATGATTTTGGCTGTACAATTAGTGTATTTTGCAAAACCGCAGTGGAAACACATTTCTTTTGCATCACATGGGTCATATTATCAAAAACCGATGTTACTGCTGGCGGAAAAGATGAAAAATGTAGGATGTAGGGGGGTGAGGTTTTTAATGACTTGTCTGTGTTATTCACAAGTGATTTTAGTTGAATTTCTTATTTAGTGGAAACTTTGCAATTGCAGATTTATTTATTTTTTACATTGTAATTGAAACACAACTTCTGGCGAGCTGTGCTCGCGTCACTCTCCTTGGTTCAGAAAGGTGGCCTAGTGGTTTAGTCTGGGCCATTAGTTTGGTTTTGTCATCTGATATTCTTCAAGGTCAGTGAACCACTCCCAATCTTTACTTTGAGGCCGTTGGTTGGCCAGGAGACATTGGCAGGATGTGAACAGTCTTCTACTACTTCATCCAATGAAGGTGGGGATTATTTGGAGGAGATCATAGTTAGTTCTTATAATAATTATAAATGATTAAATGTCCCTAAGGAAGTTGCATAGTGACTGCAGTCTTCATTTGCAACAAATGGTCGGTTAGGTTTATTTAATATTACTTTATAGAGATATAGATTTATTTATTTTCCTGTTTCAGACACTTTTGAGAAAACTTGCTGTTCATTAATTAAACCAGAACCATTGAACTTAGAATATAGTTAGAACAACAATGTTGTTCTAGTGATGCCATTGGGTCTTTGAATAACATCTGAATGATGCCATCCAGATGTTGGTTTGTGTAACTTGGTTGGAGGTAGTCAACCTCGGCTTAGACTGTCCACAGAATAACATAAAAAAAATGTGTCATTGCAATGATTAGGATATGGTCTGTGTGTGAAAATAAAACTGGACATGAAACAAGAGAGGAGTAGCTTCATTTCTAAAGTTCCACAGCAGAAACAGATCCTTGTATCTTTGTACTGGATTTTGTCTGGACACAAAGTCCAGTATTTTTGCAAAAGAGACAGCAAGTTAATTGAAGATGATGTTCCAGATAACAACTCCTGAGTGGACCATTTTTCTGTGTTAGACCTCAGCTCTCTGTTGCGCTCTTCTCTTTTCCCTACCCCTTTCTTCTTGTGTGTGTTCCTTTACCCTTCGATCAAGGTCATAAATACATCCAGAGTCTCCGGCTTCCCTCTGTGTGATCACAAACATGACCACTGCGTCACAGTGTCTCTCTGACAGGCAATTTGACTGGAAAGATTATTCTTTGATGTTGGTACATGATAGCTCTCAGCGTTCTTTTCTGTCACGTGCTGAGGATTTTTGAAGGTGTCTTATCGTGATACTTATTTTAGACCAAATTTACAAAGATTAGCACAGGATTATTGCATCTTCTCCCTGATCTATATCTACAGCACTGTCAGTTTCAAAACAAAACAGCTTTTAGATTCAGATAAAGCACACAGTTCCTTGCAAGCTTAGCCTAACACCAACAAAATGGAAGAAAGCCATGAGAACCACCGTTTCCAGTTTACCATAAGCGTAGTAATGGACACGGGAAATATATTGAAGAGGGTGATCTGGCTAGCATTGAGCTTTTATGTATGCAGGGTGTTGTACAGCAGAAGAGCCACTACCCCTTACATATGGAGGCTATTGTTTTTGACAGGGTTTATTCCTGACCTCTGCAGCAGTAATGTATGGCTTCTGCTGGTTTCCTTTCTAATTGCTTTAAAAAAGCAACAAGAACTTAAAAAAAGAAGAGTGTGTGCGGAGTAATGTGAAACACAGACATATCACACACAAAAAAACTAATGAGTAATTCCTGCTAAATATTTTTACAAGCTGTCAAATCCTTATGATCCCACAGCTTAATGTTGTCTTTCTCATCTTTCTAATCCTGATTCATTTTCTTCCCACCACAGCAAGGGAAGAAAACGTTGCCACTTTCCGTGGCTCGGAGTACTTCTGTTATGACCTCTCCAGAACCCGATCCAGAGCAGCAGCGACGAGATCACACTGTCCTTCAAGACGTGGCAGCGTAACGGCCTCATCCTGCACACGGGGAAGTCAGCCGACTACGTCAACCTGGCTCTAAAGGATGGTGCGGTTTCCCTAGTCATCAACTTAGGCTCCGGAGCGTTTGAAGCCATCGTTGAACCAGTCAATGGGAAATTCAATGACAACTCATGGCATGATGTGAAAGTGACCCGGAACCTGCGACAGGTAAAGCCCAGAGTTGGGGAAGATTACTCCACCTGCAGTTAGATTAGAAACTTGTTTGTTCTGGTTGCTTCCATCATGACAGTTCTGTTCATTTCATGCATCTCCCCCTAACCTGCCTTGTGTTTGTGCGCACAGATGTTCAGATTCATTTCATTTGTTTTATTTGTAACTTTTAGTAAATTCACTTCTTACCCAACCCACCTTCTTGCCAAGCCTACAGGTACTGGACCCGACTTGGTAAACAAACTCCACTGTATGGTAGATATCATTTAACTCATTGGCATCCCTTAGTTTGCAATCTCTCTTTTCTTCCCCCCTGTGTGATTTCTGGCACGGTTTGCTGAGAATTAAAAGACTAACTGCTGGGTTCTGAAGTTTTTCCTCACTTTCTTGATTCTTCTTTTCCGATTGTTTCACTTCATTATCAAACTCTATGTATGTAGAAATCAGGCCGACTCATGCATCATTATACTGATTAGCACAAGGCAAAACACACTGCAGGAGGTAACTGGATCTAACCAAACTAAAACATTTTACCTGTAATAAATTCTCAGTAACGGTAGTTAATTTGGGAGTACTTTGGACCCATGAGGAGCTCACCCATTAGGTGCTCCAGTAACTACCTCATAGCCCAATTGCCCAATTACAATGGACCCCTGCCTATTCGTAGTTCAGAATTTGCAGATTTTTCTGTGGATCTGACTCCACTAATTTACTTCTGTGGATTAACCAGTTTAAAAGTTATTGGCAACATGAGGATGGATTTTAGTTATGAATTTACTGGCAAGGCAGTGATATGAACATTATTTAACAAAGAAGGTTTGAATTTTCAACATACCAACATTGATTTAGTATTGAATCAGTAAACAGAATGAATAGAGATCAGAAATGTTTAAAAAATAAAGTTATACTACATGGACACATTTAAGTCCAGTAATATTAAAAATGAGTTCAGAAACTTCATAGAAATTTAAAACAATCAAATACATTTTAAAGGATGGTGATTTGTATTGAAAGCTATAGCAAAAATGTGAGAGATCTACACAGATTAGAGCCCACAAATGAAACTCTGACCAGTAAGAAAAGCTATTAAAAGAATTAACTGCTGTGTATTTTACTGATTATGTCACAGTTTCAAACTCAAACTTTTCTTTTATTACAGTGTAACTACGTAAATACATCAGTAATACCTAGTTAGGTATATTAGATTTTCTCTTCCTACAGTTTAAATGTTGAATTAGGCATCATGATACCACATTTTATAACTGTATTGGTCACAGTTGTTTAGCAGTGCAGTTCTCTTTCATAAATTGGTCATTTTTCTTGGTGCACTTCTTCTTTGTCCTGCATGTTTGCTTTTGACTTCTGTGCAATGCAAACCATTTAAGTTGTCTTTTCTTGTTAATGTACAACAGTTAAAATTAATCCAATGAATTCAGCCAGTTGTTCATTTTAATTGTTTTCTTCAACATGCTGCATCTACAATCTGAAAGAAAGACTATTAAATAGCTTTTTTTGTGCCCACGCGGTTGTCAGGTGACGATATCTGTGGATGGGATTTTGACCACCACGGGTTATACCCAGGAGGACTACACCATGCTGGGCTCAGATGACTTCTTCTATGTGGGTGGGAGCCCCAGCACAGCCGACCTGCCGGGATCTCCAGTTAGCAACAACTTCATGGGCTGTCTCAAGGAGGTAATGTGGCATTCTCGCAGAGATAAAATGTGTTGCTGCTGAATTTCAAACAGGCCACAAGAAGTCTGTAAGATTTCATTACAAATCCTGACTGCACAGACGTGGAAATGCATTTTATTAGACCCATAGAGACAGGTTCTATCCATGAGTTTGAGTTTTTCTTTTTTTTATGCTAATTTGGAATAGGTGAAAATGCAAATGGATAGAAATTGTGCAAATCAGCACAAGTTGTTAAATTTGAAAGAGGTGAAAGTTTAGACATGGTAGTAATAGACATACATAGTGTACCACTCCCACTCTTCAGCTTCTACAGTACACATCCTTCATTTAGTGACTCGCAAACAGTTCTATGGCCTCTAGGGAAAGATTATATGTAATTCAACAACAGGAATTTATAAGGAATAAGTATAAGGTACACAAGTTTGAATTTATTGGTTTCAAATTGTGTCTTCCGAAGAAATATCTTCAGACAATCCAAG
Organism: Poecilia picta; assembly: GCA_033032245.1. Classification (NCBI taxonomy): domain Eukaryota; kingdom Metazoa; phylum Chordata; class Actinopteri; order Cyprinodontiformes; family Poeciliidae; genus Poecilia; species Poecilia picta. The sequence continues at coordinate 8,077,373 of CM065374.1, forward strand.
TAGCAGGTGCTGATACTGCTAAACTGACCTCACTGGGAGACAATGTGTGGCTTCCGGGGAAATTTCTTGAAGTTTTTAACCAAAATCTTTTTATCTCAAGGTGACGTCTTTCAGGCCTCAGCAAATCTGTTTAAAAACATCTGCAAAAAAGCAACTTGTGTTCAGGTTTTTGAACTGATGATCTTGGAATCTGCAGATGTTCAGAATTGTACAACTTATTTAAATCTATTTTTTTTCCATATCAAAGCTTCACAGGGTTCCTTGGATTCCATTGTTCTGAGTTTTTTGTTAATCCAATGAGTCGCAGTGTTGCTTACTGGCAGATAAGAAGTTGGTCTTGTCAATTTGAAAACAACAACTTTTCATTAAGATTTAAGTGAATGTTATGTTTTAGCTTTTATTTATAAATGTGGCCCTTTGGTTTAAAATTTTACCCAGAGTTCCTGAAGGCACTATAAAGTATGGGATGCACAAAGTGAGTCAGGATTCACAGGCTGTGCTTCAAAACCCACTGCTACTGTGTTTATCGTCCCTGACAATAAGTGAACCTTCAAGTTAAGGGAGAAGTTCCCCTTATATATGATATACTTGAGATTAAATTGATTATATGCATGGAAGCATTGAAATAACAACTGATTATATTTCAGTTACTTTTTGTTTCATACTACTAAATCCAAGTGGTACCCCAGCTGAGCAGCAGACTGTAAAAGCGGCTTTTAAAGGTTATTGCATCCTGATACCAATACCCAAGACGTGAAACTTGGCTCAGAGAGTCACCACACACAAAACACACACCCACGTGTGGACAAATATATTTCTCCCTGAAGCTTATGATGTCATATCTTTGCACTTAAGTAGAGCCAGTGGAGTGCACTGTGACTGCAGGGGCTTGGCTTTCGCCATCTCATACACACGCACGCACGCACACACTGAGTGTACAGCATCATATGGCTGCAGGGCGATGGAGGAAGTGGCGCAGCAGCCATTTAATCCCCCTCTGGCCTACTTCCTGCTCTGTGGCACGCTGGGCCTTTTTTCAGTTCTCTGCACCACCCACTCCCACTCCTGTCATGCATGTGCATGGACACACACACACACACACACACACACACACACACACACACACACACACACACACACACCACACACACACACACACGCTCACATGCACAGATAATTAGAAATGTGCACAGCCATGCATTCACTGATTCATGAACCACAGAGTCAAATATGAAAGGTGGTGTCACAGTATGAAAAGAAGGCAAGTAAATTTTTTTTCTGGTTGTTTTTTCTTTGATGTGCACACAAGCAAAATTCATTAACATACAATGAAGCAGACTAAACGGATGCACAATGTTGTAGCGTAATCTTCTGGAAAATGAGCTGCTATTTTAAGGTTTCTTATTTACATTTTTCAGACTTTTAAGATGCAAACAGTTCATCTTTTTACACAAGTTCAACTAATTTCTATCCCCCTGGCATACACTCACTGCATTTAACGAGTCCAGCCACAAACCTTTACAAACCTATGTGTACTTTATTCCTTTATGTGCATTGGATAGGACATACGTTCTGAACAGTTTTTGTTAGATACAGAGCTCAAGTCTGCAAAAGTAGTGCAGTCATATTGTTGCTCCAGTCCATTCCACAGTTTTCTTCCTGAACAGGAAGTTACCTGATGTGCTATCACTCAATGTTGCATTCGATTTAGGGATTATATTGTGGCTTTCCTTAACTTTAAGTTGCATTTCAGTCAATTCTAAGGCATTTTACTTCGAGATATGTGGTGATCACAAAGTTTTCCTGTCGAATCAGTCTGGTTGATGCCAACCATCAGACCATCTGGAGGCATCTAGATTTTTGGGAAACTGTTTGAGTTATTAAAACATTATCTGTTAGTCAGAGCATATTTGCACCTCGTTTTCTTGTTTTATTCCAACTGAAAACAAACTTTTGGATAAAAATAAACAATTTTTTAAAAACTTTAAAATGGTTAGCAAATAAATCTTGCTTAAATTATTATACATTGATCCATATTGGTTTGGTTAGTTTTTTGGTCACCCCAAAAAAATCCAGATGGGTTATTCTGAGCACCCACCTCCCAGTCAGGAGCCCCACCCAGCCACCTACATATCGGCAGCATCCACCAGTTCCCCCCCAGCCTGCAGTCCGGCACCTCCTCGTTCTCCTCTCTCCACCATTAGGGCTAATTTCCCTGCTGCCAGTGCTCTTGTCCTCACCATCCGCTGTGCAGCATTACGGATAAATGTTTTGTTACCATGGCACCAGGTGCTGGTTGCCCTTGGTAGCTCCTTCGGCTGGCCGGCCCGTGATTATTATGCCTTTCATAACCAGCAATTACAAAAAAAGCCTACATCTCCGAGCCTACAAAATACATAATGGCCTACAATAACACATAATTGCTGTAATTGTGGTTGTCATTACACCTCCATCAGCCACTCATATGGAGGCCTCTGCCTGTGGAGCGCATACTGTCACCAACAAAGAAACACAAAGGAGGAGTTCACGGACCGGATAGCGAGTACAAGCAGAAAAGAGACAAATGATGGCTGTTGTCTGATGACTCTTCCTCCTTCACATTGATTTATTATTATTTCACCGTCATTTATTCATCGTTTCTATGCTGAGGGGTCTTTGGAAAAATGTTGTTTTTTTTACTCCACTAAATTACACCTGGGGGAACTACAGTTAATGAACCTATCCCTTGTTGATTAAAAAATCACAAAATGAACATATTAGCCGGAGTTAAAGTGTCACGAACTCAGCTTAGTTGTAATCCATGGGTGACTTTGTGGTCTACAAGTAAAAATTAATTGTTTTTCAAAAAAAAAAGAAATCTGCTAAGATTCTCTAAGTCTGATTTTTTTATTTTTTTTTAAAGATGTTAGCATTACAGTCATGGTAAGAACTCGTGTTGTGAAAAATATCTCCAATGTCTTTTTTTTTAACTTAACAAATAATGACCATATTATGTGTGTTGGAAGACATTGCCCAATGAAGGATGTTTTTATCCAGGTATATATTTTCAGCATTCATTGGCAGAATTGGGATAAAACTTAGTCCTTAGTAAAGATGCACACAGGATGGCTTCACTCATTCCTCCACATATAACTCACCTTTTCTTCTCTGGATGTCGTCAACAATTATGAGTTAAAAAAACAACTTTTTGCCAATTTCCAGCTGTCCAATCCTGCACTTCCTCCATAGCTTCAATCTGTCCTTGACGTTTTTTCCTGGACAGAAGAGATTTCTTTGCTGCATTCACACCTACCTGCTGCCAGTGCTTCACAAGCTTTGCGTGGCAGCAACGACTTCCACCAGAGTAAATGATCCCGGAGCTGTCTCGAGGCTTTCCCTTTTCACTTTAACTGAACTCTTTGGTTTAAAGTTATTTGTGATCTAGAACAAAAACTTTGATTTGCAACATTATTGCAGTGGTTCCATGCATGCATGAGGCTATTTTAATGGAAATCCAAGATGATTGCATGCTTGTAAGCGACCATTGCCAATCAGTCTGCTATTTTGATTTAAATATTTCGGGTGGAGTCCTTCACAGGTCCACCTGTGCTCATATGACTAATCTACACTGAAAATTACAAACTACAGTGAAAGCTGAGTTTGCGAATTTGCTTTGAATTAATTTAATCGCAAAGAACAAAAACCTGAAGCTGTATAGGTTGCAAATGCATTCTCTACCAATTCATTAACGCTTGACCTATGATATGTTATGACCTTTTACTCAGAAGAAGTGTGAACATTATATAGATGGTAAAACTGCATCAAAGCCTGTCTGTGCAGACTCAGGTACAGACAGGTTTGGAGAAATACAAAGGAAGAGCAACTCTGCAGAACCATATAAGATGAAAATTTGAGCAGTTAAATTAGACCCAGAGCTTAATCACCGGTCAGGTTTTCTTATTTATTTTTTAGCAGATTCAGCCTGAATAACCCATACACATTCATGTACTCAGAGTTTGTCTCTATCAAATTAAACAAGCCAATTTCCAAAGGTGCCATCATTTTACTGAACTGACTGAGTGGGCTTTTGGCTCAGTTTGTGATCCTCTGCAAAGCAAACCCTGCCCCCCTGTGGACAAGAGCACGCACTGTCAGGGATTTGATGTTGCAAAACACTCCTCAGAGAGTCTCGTGTCAGAACCATGTGATCATGGATACTACAAGACCAGCACCAGCAGCAAGGTGTTGGTTGCAGGTGTGTCTATTTGAGGATTACAAGGATATGCAGATATCTCTGCTGAAGCAGAGATTTATTCGCTAAACGCACATTAAGCAAGAAAAATCTTACATCTACTTCACAAAGAGAGTAAGACTAAGAACATTTTTTCATATTTCTTACGTTTGTAAGGAAAAGCTTAGTCTGTTTTGTGGGACCACAGGTTGAGAAAGTGTTTTACTTTTGTAGGATTTCTCAGGTGGAGATAACACCTGAGTCTGTGCTGGTCGGCAATCCGGAGAGGTAATTTCAAGCCTCAGTCATATTGTGTAACAGTGCTCGTTCTCACACACTGATAAGGGACTGTGTGTGTGTAATGATGTGTGTCCTAGACGCCTGGTCAGAGAGATAATGCAGTGATGGATTTCTTTCATCTGACCATTGTCGAACATTTTCCCTCACCTCTGCTGCTCATACACGCGCGTCTTCAAATTTCCATGCATGTTTGTGTGCACATGCGTGCTTTCTTCGCTCAGGGCGGGTATTCCTCGAGCTTCATTCTCATGTTAACCTGCCGCCGGATCTGCAAAGTGCTGATAAAGCTCCCTCTGCATGTTGAAAAGCTCTTTCTGTACATATTGTTCAGAGGTGGCAGAAAGCTGAAAGTGACTTGTCAAAGTGTCAGCTATACCCTCCGTTTGTCCCTCCTCCTTTCCATATGGAGGAAAAAAAAATTAATGATTTATGACATGTTCTATTTGTGAGTGTACAGATGTGTGCTGCATCCACACCAGCAGAGTGTGCATGTTGGAGTCTCTCATGATGTTTTCAGTTTTGTAGTAAGTGAATATACTCACTGTCAACATTTCTGCTTCTTTTTCTTTGACATACTTGAAACATTAAAATGTCGTCATGACTGAATAACAAAAACAATTTTTAAATGATAATTTAAATTATTAAGGGAAAAAGCTATCCAAACCACGTTGACCCTGTTTGAAAATATATCATTCGTCAATAACGACTTAACTGATTAACCACAATCTGGCCTGATTACCTCCTAGATTAATTGAATCAATAAATCACCTCACTGGAACTCTTTCTTGACAATGTGAAGCAAATAAAACTGTCTTAAAGTGATCTAAAAAAAATTCAACAAAATTAAAGAAATCAATATGCAAAGGGGTGCATGGTTGTTTGTCCTGTGTGTCTCTGTGTTGCCCTGTGACAGACTGGCGACCTGTCCAGAGTGAACCCCGCCTCTCGCCCGAACGTTAGCTGGAGATAGGCACCAGCAACCCTCCCGACCCCACCAAGGGACAAGGGTGTCAAGAAAATGGATGGATGGATGGAATATGCAAAGGGATACAAAGTAATTTGTAAGGTTTCAGGACTAGAATGTGTCTTATAATAAGAAAGCACTGAATAGTTGTGAACCTTCCTAGGAGTCACTCGCCTGCCAAAGATTTAAAATTATTATTTGGTTAAATGGAGCCAATATGTTCTTAAGAAAGATGCTTTCACATGTTTTTCTATAAATTCTGGTCTGTTTCTCATATTGCTCTTTCTCTTCTAGGAAGACTTTTGTTTTTTGCGCCTCAGCTTCCACAGTCTGAGTGCAGGTGTCACTTATCGGCGTCCTCCAACACTTCCCAATAACTACACTGATACTTTCTTTTATTTCATTTTGGAGAGAAGAGACTGAAGCTTGTCACTCTGAGAAAAAGAGGTGGCTCTTTATGAAATGTTGGAAAATCCAATATATCGACTGGAGCAGCGAGAGGAGGAAAAAAACACTAAACAAAGGGAAAGGAAAGAACACAAAGAAAGAGAGGGAGAATAGGAGAGGACTATTTTCTGTGGGTCCCTCGGCTCCCTTAGGGATGATCTGATTTACTGTCCAATGTGCAGCTGGATTATCAATATTCTGAGCCAAGACCCTCAATCTATCCTCACATCCAACAGAGCTGTGGTATCTGAGATGTTCAAATAAAACAGGAAAAGCAAACAGAGCAGAGGCTGTTTGTCTTGTTCATGTCTGTGAACCCACCAAAGACAGACTCCGAGTGTTTCTCTGTCCTGAGAATTAGAGGAGAGAAAAAAAAAGAGGCCTTCAATTTTCCACTCGAGCAGATTTCAATTTCCACACTCATCCCCCTCCGTGACTCCAGCCTCCCTTTGTTCACGACAACATTTAGGCTGCTGGGATGAAAGAGACTGTTTCTCAATCATCCCCCCCCATCACTCGATCAAATGGCGAAACCGCATGTGTTTGGAAGAACCTTTGGGATCCAGATGAATTAGGAATAACTGGAAGTCTGCACCATCATCTGTGTTTTCCTTTTTGCCAAATGCTTTACTAGACAAAGGAGCAGAAACACCATGGATGAGAAGATAAAAATTCGCTCTGGTTTTATTGATGCATTTCAGCAGTTGAGATGTGCTAAGTTTCTTTGTTTAATCTTGTAAGGCTAAAAACGAACAAAACTTGACTGACAGAGAAGTTTTTGGGCTAAACTACAAACTCATAATTGGCTTCTGCTAAGGAAAAAAAATGCTTCTGCTTGACCGTCGGTTTTCGCCATGGTTATGAGAACTAAACATGCCATTATGTTGACAGAAATTATTTATTTTAATGAATAATTTTAAAGGAAAACAAAACTAAACTATATGTTAAAGACGTAATCAATTCTCCTGACACCAGTTAACTTAAAATGCACTGCAGAGAAAGGCCAACGGATGATGTGATATCAATAGGAAAACAATTTCTGTTTCAGATAAACGTTAAGGATGACTCTGTGCATCCCTACATGGATATGCAGCACACAGTCCTTAAAGCCTTGAGCAAAACACATTATTCAGAGGTGAATGAGCCATGATTAGACTATCTACACAAAAGAAAAAGAAAGGAAATGTAAACATCATAAATTTTCCAAAAGGATTTGAATAAATGATATAAATCTCAGATTTTCTTTCAGCATGTTTCTGGACATAAGTAGCACAGCATTGTGAAGTATTCTTGTTTATCCACTCCCTTCTTAACAATGACAATCAACTTTGACACATTTCAGGCCAGTTTCTGTGCTCACCATTTCTGTGTCAAAAAGTTATACTATATCCACACAAATATGAACTGTGGACCATTCCAAACATGTTTTACAAAGTCTTGGTTACAAACCAAAACTGCAACATTTCCATAATCTATTGCTATCGAGATATCTTGACAAGTCATTTATTGCAGAAACCCATGAGAAACTGATCAAAAGATGGTGCATGTTTCCTTAATAGGAACTAGTTTATATTTAGGTTGCTTACTAGAATTGTGCCATTAAATTTACAAACATTTTGAGAAGGAAATTGCTTGAAGAACAATAAAGGCACATAACATTCTTAATGCAGGATACAATGTGATAAAGGCGAAAAAAATATCAGTTGGGTGGAAGACTCATTGTTCTCAAAGAACACTGAAGAACGGATCCCAATCTGTGTAACGTGGTGCTTTTTGTCTCCAGTAGGAGCTAATATCTTTCAATAATAAAGTTAAATTACGTCTTTTACCGACAAATACGTATTCAACTGAATGCATCATAATGTAATCTCATCCAGGTGATGCATCATCATAATAAAACTGTCGGAGACAAAGCAGGAAAAACTGAGGGAGCAAAAAGACGGGTGTATGATCTCTCTGTCCTTCATAATGGATCAATAACAAGACTCTGTGGATAGTGGATAAACTTCTCTTGTCTCTTGTTTAGTATTGCAGGTGCAAAAAAAGATTTTGTGAAAAATATTAACTACAGCATTAAGTGAATGTAAGTAGGTCCTGGCTACGGTTTTTTGAGGTAATTCCTTGTCGATCAGTGATTGATCCAGTGCTGGTTTTAGCTGTCCACTTTTGTCTCGCTTTGTGAAATTTCTTCAGATCCTTTGATGATATTCTACTGTATGGAGGGAGAAGTAAACAAAATCTTCTTTTTTTTGTGAGAAACATTTTATAGATCAATGTTAATTTTCTCTTATACGGGCACAATCAAGCACAAACTGGATCTTGTGTATGACATTTTCTATAAAGTTATAAACATTAGCATATTGACATGTCAAAGCTAACATTGACAGTCATTCCAAAACCCACAAACACTTTCACAACCTCAGATACATGATCCAAATGCTCATCATGAGTATAAAAAAAGAACACTATGCAAATCATAGTCACTAGTGGGTTAAGCTTAACATATTTTAAATTATGCCTCATTCATTTTATTGGGGAATGGATCAGGGATATAACCCACGGGATTTTTCTGAATAACTTTGCCATGTAATGCTATTTGCTTCTTCAAGTTGTGAGTTTCCACAAGAATTTTGTTTGTTCAGTTGGTCTTAAAAAAAAAAAAAAGAAAAAAAAATCTGTAATCTTTGATCCCTCGGCAGGCGCAGTTGTTCGTTGTGAGATCCCCAGTGAGTCTCTTTTATGGATTTAACTCTCATATGCAACACCAACGGATTTAGGCATTAATATTTATGCTGATAGAAAGACCTAAGAGATTTTGCTCTGATAATTTTCATTGAAGTCTTTTGTCGTTTGTCATAAATCTGTTTTAGTTGTAGATCTTCATCCAAAAGCTTTAGCTTCACACTGTGAGGAGGGCTGAGAAGAGCTTTACCTCATCGAGTGTTTTGCTTTATTGCAGGGCTTGCTTGTTGTGGGGAAATAAACTAGCAAAAATAACCAAAATTGTTCCTACATTACCTGACTTTTAAATTGTTGTGTAATTGTCATCTTTGGTTATTTAATTCTTTGGTTATTTTTATTTAAACTGTTAAATATTGTGATGATGTATGAGCACTGAGATAAAATACATCTCTCATCATTATTTAGAATCCTTAATAATAGGTTAAGCCATGTATTTTTTTTCAAATGGAGAATGTGTCCGTCATTATATAGTCTGAATAGGCATGCTGCTAATTAACAGGAGCTTGAATAGAAATTCATTTTCATAGATGAGTACTGCATTCATCTGGAAAACCCAGATAATATATATTTTTTTAATTCTTTGTCTAATTGCAAAAACATAAATTGAAGTGACGTTGTTTTAATGACATGCTTTTGAGCTGGTGGTGACTTCATTGCTGCATTTAGAGAAGAAAACCCAAATCCATAATTTACTCATCACAGGTGGTGTACAAGAACAATGACATCCGTCTGGAGTTGTCCAGGATGGCTCGGATTCTGGATCCAAAGATGAAAATCCAAGGTGAGGTGTCCTACAAATGTGAGAACGTGGCCACGTTGGACCCAATCTCCTTTGAGACTCCAGAGGCGTACATCAGCCTCCCCAAGTGGAATACCAAGAGGATGGGATCGATCTCTTTCGACTTCCGCACGACTGAGCCCAATGGACTCATCCTCTTCACTCACGGAAAGCGTCAGGAGCGCAAAGATGCAGCTCGCAGCCAGAAAAACACCAAGGTTAGTTTGTGACACCTGAAATATATTTTATTTACATTTTTACTCCCATGTCTATAATGTTCCTCTCACCATGTCAGCAAATGCAGGATGTTGCAAGACCAAAGAAAAAAACATGTTGCTTTTCCTTATCGGTGTGTTCTGGTTGTCCTGCACAGGTGGATTTCTTTGCAGTGGAGCTCCTAGATGGGAGTCTGTATCTACTATTGGATATGGGCTCAGGGACAATAAAGGTGAAAGCCACCCAGACAAAAGTGAACGATGGGGCATGGTATCATGTGGACATTCAGAGAGATGGACGCTCTGGTAAGCAAAGTAGCCATTTGTAGAAATGGGAATTGCTGTCAATGAGATAGACTCACTGCCTTTATAATTAAGCACTCAAAGGGAATGGTCAGGTTTTGACATAATATATGCTTGCCAGTTTTATCCAAGCCCACTATGTGCCTCCTATCAAACTTTCTTAGTACTGATAATGTGTGTCCCAGAAATCACCTGTCTGCAGTTCTTCATGTTGTTTTGAATGTCAGATAATTGAGGAAGTGCCTGTAAGACGTACGCTAACTTGTGCTGGTTGTAGTCAGCCAGGGTCCTTCACCTCAAATCATTCACATCTACATGTTCAAACTTAATCTTATACATCTTAGATTAAAATGCTCAGACTTTAACCACTACTTAAAGAAAATATAAGTAAAAGTGACCAGTGGTGTGTACTTGAGTCAGTGACTTAGACTCCAATTACACACTGAAAGCTTTTTCAGGAAAGCCATAGACAGTAAAGTTTCAAATCGGGCATCTATTTTTCCTACTTTGCTTGGCGTACCTCTACAGTGCTTCATATTCTTTACAGATTCTAAATATCCTCATAAGATTAGGGCCTCACTCAGTGGCGCAAAAAGTGGGTATACAGGGTATGCAAAGCATAGGGGTGCAGCACCAGAGGGGATGCCAAAACCCCGTCTGAAGGGGGCGACGCGCCTATGATGTTTTCCCAAACACTTCAGCGCCTTTCGCTCCTTCACCTCGCGCACATGACGAGGTAAAGGTAGCAAGTTTTGCTCTTCATGTATCTCGCCTTAGGGCGGGGGGCGCCAATTTATGTTTTCGCATCCACCTGAAAAATGTGTAGTTGCGCCACTGGCCTCACTCATCTTAACCATTAGTTGGGGATATCAGACAAAAATCTTGACTTTTTCCAGCAGCAAAAACTTCCAAACCCCTAAAATTGAGTTTTTAGCTCTATGAGGTCCAAGACTTGATGCCGTGACTTTTAGCGCCAAAGAAGCACTGCACAGCTCCATTGAATCCCCAGAACTAACAGTTGAAGTTCAATGGTTTATGTGTCAAATGAACTAATATTTGCAACATTCAAAGTATTTTGTACCCACAATGTCAAACTGGTAGTCGTGTGGAGAGCATAGCACTACATTTTTCTGACATGTTGCTCCAGCTGTTGTTTTTTGTTAACCTGTCAAATCCCTGACTGCCTCAGGCACCATCTCTGTAAACAGCAGACGGACGCCATTTACAGCCAGTGGTGAGAGTGAAATTCTGGATCTGGAGGGAGACATGTATCTGGGAGGCCTTCCAGTTGACCGCTCCAACCTCATTCTGCCCACCGAACTCTGGACGGCAATGCTCAACTACGGCTACGTCGGGTGCATCCGTGACCTTTTCATCGACGGTCGCAGCAAAGACATCCGTCAGATCGCAGAGGCACAAAATGGTGCCGGTATCAAACCCTCATGCAACAAGCAGCAAGGAAAGCAGTGCGAGAGCTATCCATGCAAAAACCGGGGCGTCTGTAAAGAGGGTTGGAACCGATTCATCTGTGACTGCACTGGCACCGGGTACTGGTCACGTACCTGTGAGAGAGGTAAACTGGGGTTTGGATTTGCATTTTGTGTGCCTTGATGTGAAAATGAAAGCAAATTATAGTTTAAATCAGGGAATGTGGCGACACAACAAAGAAATATGGCCAAAAAAGCATAAGGTGTTAGTTACTTGAACCGGAGTAACGGTCTGAGATTCAAATTTACACACGTGACATTAAAATTACGTGCACCGAGTTCAAAAATAGCCTCACCTAATTACAGCAACTGGTCATATGACTGAATCTAAAACATGACTTGAAATGAGGAGGAGCTGAAGAACAAATCCTGACACGTTTTCCTAAAATAGGATATCCAAAAACACATAAAGATAACTGCCATCCAGCATTAAAATCAGATTAGATGAAAAGCTTAGCTGATACCGGTAATCCAGTTTCATCCAACCTAGAAACAACTTTATTAGCTTCAATCAGAAAATGAAACCTCTCTGGTTATAAAGTATCCAAAGGCAGAGTGTTAAAATGCCTTGATTTTTAAAATTTTATTTTATTTATACCTTTTACATTTTCCATTTCAAACCAAATGATGGAAGAATATTTGTACATCTACCTTTATAATGAGTCAACTAAAAGCTTAAGACAAACAAGTCACCACCTAAATAGACATGTTTTGCTCTCAATGTTTGGAGGCCGTGTGCATCCTGCTGCTATGCTCTGTATAAAACCTTCTTATTGATGTATTAAACAAGCGAATCGTAGATTACAACACACTCTCACCTGAGTAAAAATGTTCTGCTCTCCTTCATCCTTCTGCCTCTTCATAATCTTACCACCGTCCGGCTTTACTGCTGAGCTGACTGACTGCAGACGTTGTCTTCAGAGAGATGTAAATTAATTCCTAATCCGTTTACAGCTGACACACAATTTTTTTTTTTCTGTTCAGCACTGAGTCTCTCCTGAATTCACCACACAGTTGTAAAGAAGGTCTTCCCAAGGCCAGGAACCTACGAGGAGAAAAACTTTCACAGTTAATGAACTCCTGTGAACAAATCATTTGGCGCACAACAGCCACAGTTGTGGATCTGGAACGCTTCTCTTTTTACATTTTCTTATGTTGCTTATTAAATTAATCTCTTTAATCAAACTTCTAGTCACAAAGATTATGACAAAGTGGAAAAAAAGTTTTGAGTGTTTTGCAAATTTGTAAAAATAGAAAATCCAAATATCTTATTTATTTATGATAACCAAAGTTTTGGCTTGTATCAAAAGGGTTTTTTTTCCATAACATGAGGGGTGAAATTTATCATAGTGTCATTATCGATTAACAACTTATTGTTTCAGTTGTATTGAACAATGACTGAATAAACAGAACATTGTGGCTCTCTTACATTATTAAACTGAGACATATTGAGAAAAATAAAACAATAACCTATTAGGTTGCTGAATAGAAAAAACATGACAAAGAGAACAAAATATCTGAACCAATTAATCCCACATGAAGAGAGTTGTGTTGAGACAGAAACACAATCTATGATGACGACCGCAGACTTTACTTGCCTCTCCATGTCCAAGAAGTGGACACTAGCTGTGATATAGCTGTCTGCTGTCAGCTCAGTCTACAATTAGAAGTGAGAGCGACACTTTATGTCGTTAGTCGTGTTTTCAGTTCAGCTTCCTTCTTGTAGCATTCCTCTAAACGAGAGATTATGGTTGTTCTTGAAAGATAACTTTGCTTCGGCATCGTGTCTTTTTCCATCATATTACTTTTTTTTTTTGCGTAATGCCCTCCACTTTTCTGTCATTACATCTTTTCCTTCGTAGCACATCAATAATTGTTGTTGAGACTCTGCTCCGCCACGCAGCACAGTTGAAAGAGTACTACTAAGGTGATAACTTAAGGAGCTTGTTGAGCGATTTTATATTTCAAAACAGAAATTGCATAAAGTGCATATTGCATCCTACATCAGACTATGTTTGAACTGTTTCATTTTTTATGTTCTGTGATGCCTCCACCATAATCAATGATCCTACAGCTGATTCCACTTAAGGTGCGTAGGGAGTGGTAGAGAGGCAAAAAGGCACCTAACCATGAGAAACAAAATAGTCTAGTCTGATGAGACAACGATTGAAACTCTTTGGTGTGAATGCCAGGCGTCTTGTTTGAAGGAAACCAGGCAGGGCTAGTCGCTTATCACCATTCTGACAGTGAAGCATAGTGGAGGCACCGTCATCAAATGGGGATGTTGTGTACAAGCACCACTTGTCCATTTTCATGCTGCACTTCAGTCTGTCAGTCAGAGAAAACTGTCCTGTACGCCTGATTCATTTCCTTCTTGTGCTGAGACAGTTTATTAAAGATTGATCAGAGATGGAAACCAATACATCCCTAACCTTTCAAATTGTTCACATTTCCTTTAGCATACCAAGTAGCCACTTTCTGATCATATCTCCTAATTAAGTTCCCCCCCCCCCTCCCCCACCGTTGATTTTTCTCATCCTTTCTGAATAATACTAATACCTCTGACTACCATGAATGCTTTGGAAGAGAGAAGACGCAGGTCAATCTGATTAGAAACATTTTCTGAAAGATTTTAAAAATTCATTTCACTATCAGGAGATATTATTTGCCTTCCATAATTTGATGAGTGAAACCAGCTCCTGTGTGTTTTTCATCATTATTACATCATTATAATCTTAAATAAACTTTGGCTCTCATATTTTTTTCTCTTAAAGGAAATTAGTTGCACTTTTCTACTGTCATTATTAATAATTTATAAAACTCCAGGTTTATCTAAAGGGAGCATATTATCAGGATTTAGTTTTTGCTGGTGTTGCATGTTACCGGGTACCGTGATGTCATTTCCTGCTGCATCAGAAAGGATCGGATATTTTCCTGCTTCTTCAGAATCAGATTCCGTCATGTCGAGCTGATTTACTCCTCTGGTCATAAAGTGCTAAAGTAGAGCTGGGGATGAGCAGCAGCAGCCAGGTGGACTGTGGAGATGGACGAACCCATTTGCATTTATATAGAACTGTGCATTTAAAGTGAGCCGAGAGGTGTAGGGTTACTTTTCAGCCACTGTGGCCATGAAGTGATGCTTGTTTTTGCAAAAAGAAAACTTCAGCCATAATGAATTGTTGGTTTCATTTCTGCACGTCAACAGAAATGAAACCATTTTGGCCAAGAGTTATTATTATCTGAATCGATTTCAGAAAGTGTGATATATAAGAGTCATTCTTTTGACAACCATTATTTATTTCTGATTAAAACCCACACATCAGGTCTTTAGGAAACTTTAGTATTATGACTACATATGATTAATAAAAATAAGGATTTTACATGAGATATTTTAGCCTGCTGAAACATGTCAAGCCATACTGTACAGTATATGTATTTATTACTTGATAGGTGACCTTTTTACAAGAATTGCTACTTGTAGTGTGTCATGGAGGCAAGCATCTCATGGAACTGTTGAGCTGTTAAGGAAGCCCAGCAGCCTTTGGTTCATCTGTTGGGTCTGGTGTCTCTCATCTTCTTTGTGACAATACTTAACCCTAACACTTTTTCTACCAAACTCTTTCTTTCCATTTAACTTTGAGAGGTTCCTTAGTGGTAACATGTTGTCTCTTATCCTGCTTCTAGATTGGGAAGACTGTTCAAGTCAGCAGTCTCCTCATGATTTGGGCCAAACCATATTTCTATACCTGAAAGTATTTTTTACTGACCCTGTTTAATGTTCTTGAAATTGTGAGAAATTGAATTTTGAGTTGTTCTTGCTTGACAACCATCAAAATTAACAGAATTAAATTTATTCTGGTTAAATCTGTATAATATGCAAATTGAAATAATAATAATAATAAATAATAATAATAATAATAATAATAATAATAAAAATAATAATAATAATAATAGTTTGATGCACCTGTATTAAGACATAGTGCATGGAGGTCTTAGTCAATGCATTTTAAGTATATTAATTGTGTGGACACCCTCTTTTCTAGTACTGTTCTAGTATGGATGCAGCTGCTTGTCTTCCAAGCAGTTGCATCCAAGTAAACATGAAATGTCGGACTTAATCTGACAGGCCACATCGCAGCTGGAACGACGGCTTAAATAGTAATGCGACACCTTCTCAGTCTCAGCTGCCTTCCTCTACCCTAATCTGCAGAAAAACATGTTGACAAAGAGCATGTCGAGTCTTTAATTCAAGCCTGAAAGGAGCTGAATTTTGTGCAAAACAATTTATAAAGCTTAAATGATTATTTCAAGCTTGATTTTTAACATTTAAATTTACGATAGTTTTGGCAATATATCATGGCAAGCCAGGAGATGGACTTTGTCTCCCCAAGTGGCCTTTTGACAACCACTACACCCAACTGATTATGCAGTAAAAAGGAACAAAAGGACATTTAGAGGACACCTAATGCTTCAACACATTGTTAGATCATTTATCATATTAAATTCTTGTGACAGGAACAATAATCATGTCTGATTCATTTCAACAGAAGGTCCCAAAAGAAAACCAGCCAAGCTGTCCAGCTGGGGACAAACAGCACCTGGAAAAAACTAGAGCTTTCAAGGCAGATTTGTTAAATCCAGGAAATGATAAATACAATTTTAATAAAATGTTAATTTAGATAAATGTACTGTAGGCTATATCAGCCTATCTTTTATGTAGATACTACACAGTGGACAACACTAAAGGGGATTATATATATATATATATATATTATATATATATATATATATATATATATATATATATATATATATATATATATATATATATATATATATATATATATATATATATTTCACAGGTGTTTTAAAGTTGAAAATATGCTGGAACTCTTATTTAGTGATCTGTGGACAGTGTCAAAGGTTTTCGAACCCTTTGATCAACAGACATTCTGAAAAAATCAAAACATGATAGATCTCAGGATTCTACTTTATGAAACAACTTAAGAATACAAACATTTTAAAGGGACTGGAAGAAAAGATGTTCTCCTAGGTCAGAGGTCACTAACTCCAGTTCTTGAATGTCAATGGCCTGCCATTTGTGGGTGCATTATTGCTCCCAGACACCTGAATTGTAAGGCTGAACTACCTCCTTGGGATGTCAGCTAGTTTTTCCAATGCTTGATAATTAACCATTTATTTGAGTCAAGTGTGAGAAAAGTTGCAGCGCAGTAATCATCCAGAAATGGATATGCTGATCCCTGTTGCAAGGGAAACGTCAAGTTCATCACCCGTCTGGTCTCTCTCCCACAGAGGCCTCCATTCTCTCCTATGATGGAAGCATGTACATGAAGGTGGTGATGCCAACTGTCATGCACACCGAGGCCGAAGATGTCTCCCTGCGGTTCCGTTCGCAGCGGGCCTACGGCCTCCTCATGGCCACCACCTCCCAGGACTCGGCCGACACACTGCGGCTCGAGTTGGATGGGAGCCGCGTCAAACTCACAGTCAACCTAGGTATCGTATAACCAAAACACCTGCAGCACCAGCAGCTCTTTCTTCATTCATTTGCCCCCACATCTCCATCTTCGCCATGAGACGCTTCACCTTCCAGGGGTAACGTCTCCGACTCACTGCTTTTCCTCTCTTCTATCATCCCTTTAATTCTTCTAGTAACCTTAAATTTTTAAATAGACTTATAATTTACATTTTGTCTCTTGCTTGCATGAGTATTAAAAAGAGTTTCTGCACACAGGTGTTATTCTACGGCTAAAACCATTTAGATAATCTCCAACACGAGAAATAGAATTTCTTCACAGAACCATTGAGACAGTTGCAGCACAAACACCCAGAATATCCTAGCTTCTGAGTCTATCAGTGAGAACAATTGAATCAACTCTTTCTGCATTTTTCACTAACTCCAGATCATGTCTTTTGTTTGCTAACAGCAGTATCTTTAATGAACTGTGTGCTTTCTCAGTGTCTTGTTCTTTCCATTCTCCTGTCAGCTTCATTCTTCCATCATGCTGTGTCAAAAGATGGTATTCACCCCTTCAAAGGCCTTAAGCCTGCGGCCCGTCAGGCGAACAGCCCGAGAACAGAGCCCAGCAAAACCTGCAGCTGGCTGCGACCCCATGAACCTCCAAACACTGAGGTTCTTATTTTAATTTGTACAGTAAATGCTACATACATATCTGTCTTATAGAACATTTAGGATTGATAGTGTTAACAGGTGTTAGATGATCTATAAATCCCATTTAGATCATTTTCTCACTGATTACATTTATCCCCATCAGTTATTAATCCCCTTAGGTTTCCTTCTCTGCTCATAATAGCTTGTAGTTTCTTCCTAAAAGTGTAGATCTTCCCAGTTTGAGCTCCTGGTGCAGCTTAGAACCAAACATAGTAGCCGAGTAGCGCTCCAGACTTCACAACTGGGATCCGGTGCCTCTGTATGGTGCTGGTGCTGATTGGATCGAGGCTGTTTGCTCCCACTTTTCTGTTGCGGTTGACGACACATGACCCACCAGCCACGCGGTGACCAACCCACGATGTCCTCACAGCTGCTGGCAGCAGCTGGACAGGCTTTGTGTTGCATCGTTTAACTCTATTCTCTCCGTGAAAAGCTAATCAATCTGCTTTTCTCCTGCTTTACAAAAATCTGTGACTTGGAAACAAAAGAATGCACCAAACATTTAATTGTTGCCATTGGGTTGGAAAAGCCTCGTAGCTGGTACCTTAAGTGGCCATTTTAAAGCAAAGAAAAAAACAAAAATGTTAAACCTAAACTTTATAAAAAAAAAAACACTAACTCTTTACCTTCTTCTGTCTATGCTTTTTTTTCTGATCAATTGGTATGAAATTAAAGATAAGAATCCAAGGAAATAAAATGGCTACCCTCCTGCATGTGTGCGTCCCCGGAAGGGTGGACTTCTTGTTTTTGGATGTCTGCAGCTATAACCTTGAAGGATGCAATTTCATCTGTCATTTATTCTTCCCCATCTAGACTGTATCAGGATAAACTGTAACTCCAGTAAGTTAACACTCAAGTTTCATTTTGTTGTACTTGTTGTCTTTTCTTTTTATATCTGCTCTGCACTGCCTTCCACTTTACTTCAACCTTTTACTATGTGGATGTTGAGTTTATGTCAGTTTTGAGTAAAGAGAAAAAATGAGATTAGAAGATATTCTTTTCGGTTGACATTTGAAGGGTTTATAGTCTTAATTCTCACATTATTTATTCAAATAATTACAAACAAATAACCAAACAAAACCAACCTTCATGAAAGAAGAGTTGCAGGACACTGACAATTTGAGGACCAAAGGTTGAGATTGTTACTTATGCCTTACAGGCTCAGTAATGGTGGCATAGTGAATGAAAACCTTATTAATGCAAAGGCTCAAACTAAAAGCATGTTAATAAAATCCCAAGGTTTATAAAAGAAGGAATTGTACCATCTTAATGTTATCCAACTTACTGCATATGAACAGAAGTTTAATATTCCTTCTAATCTTAACACATAACTATTCAAGGTGATCAGTGGTGATCCTGAAACTAAATCTGTTGAAAAAGCAGTGCAAAAAAATAAAATAAAGAAAAATAAAATCAGACTATACCATGAAGACCTTGTAATTTATTCCTGATCCATCTATCAGCTGTTGATGTGTGTTGGTTCTTGATGCTGTGCCTTCTGAGGGATAGGAGGTCAAGGTCTTCCAGCCTTCGCTCGCTCCATGAAATTCACTCAAAATCCTGGAGTGATTTAATGATGCATTACAGAAGCAGAAATATGGAAATCCCTCCCAGTCTTTCCATGCTGGAGATCTTATGCTACAAAGGAGCTCAGTCTTTTATGGGCATTGGTATTTTAAAACGACATATGGATGTGCATTACCTAGATAATTAAACTGAAACAAAGCATGAAATATTTTTAATTTAAATATCGACGATCTATACTATACAAACTGTACTAACCTTTCCTAATTTTGATTGCACTTTGAATATGACATGTCTTTTAAAAGTAAATAATTTTTAGTTCTTGATGGGTTGAGCATTAAACGAAGCTAAAAAACGTTTATATTGTTAAGATATCCACAAGTTTTCTGAAAATAATTTAACACCAACAACTAAGACTGATGTTTAGGTGAATGTTTAAGGGGTTATATATTTTAATTTTATACATTTTTAAGTATTTTGGGGAACCAGAGAGCATTTTGTGTCTCCACTTGCACGTGTTCTTAGAGATGATTTGATGGTCACATCAAAACAATTACAATATAAATATACCAGAACAACAATAAGCTGTTAAAGTAAATTTTAAATCAGGGAGATGCAGTGGGCACTGTTCATAAACTCTGCCGATTTAAAGAAAACCATAGGTAAACAATCAAGAAAGTTGGCCGCAGTCTAAACTTGCCAATGCAAAAGAACCGTTTATTCTATGCAAATGTAGTACCAGAGGGATAATATTTCACATTATAATCTTTGGTGTCAACCTGTTGGACCCTTCGACCTGATTGTGTATGCATTTCATGCACAAGAAGGAGGAATTTCTGTTAGCAAAACATGGTATGGGTTTGGTTAGCATAGCCCTTTTTAGGGTCATTCCTGTGATTTCCCGCTTTAGCTTTTTTGACTAAGTGCAGAGTCATCAAAGATTCCCAAAGCAACTTCCCTTTCTCCACTTCCTCTATGACTGACATTGCTTTCCAAAGCCAGCCATGGAGCAATTGACCATGGCTTCAGTCTTGAGGGTGTTAACAGTCATTCATGTCAATGGCATCACAGATGTTTCTGCTCTGTGACTCAAATCAGCGTCAAATCACTCCTATTATCAGAGGTAAATAGCATCCAACGACTCTTCACAAGCTGCACACCTTCTGCCCCCTGGATACATCAGAAAAAATTATGTCCATTAAAGTAATGAACAAAATTGGTAACAAAGAGCTAATCTTGAGTTGTACAGGGATTCAATGAGGTCAGACACCCTATAATGTCAAAGACCCCCTGAGGAAAGACAAGGAGCAGCAATTGTTGATAGAGGGTAACACCAGCAGAGTCTAACACATGATGTTGAGTCAGGGATATTACTAGCAAAGAAAAACCATATCTTGCATTGATCGTACAGAAACTGAGTGGACCCTGGAAAATGATATGAAATGTTATACTTCCAAAGTTATCTCCACGAAACTCCAAAAACACCTGGCTACATCATCTGAGTCCAAAGTTCGACCATCTCTCCTGTAGTGTGCACAGGTGTAGGCTGAAATATGGGATCTTTTATCTAAAGTACACCCTTTTGTCCTCTTTAAAAAGAGACCAATACCTCAGTCTACTAATCTAACGTCACTAATCCTGAAATATAGCAGTTATATTGGCTTTTTAAAAGAGTCAAGCCAGCAGCATTAAGAGCCTTAGGAAGCTTTATGGGAGCTCTAAAGTTAAACTGAGCAGTGTTTCCAATTTTGATCATACCAGTATGATTTTCACTTTGATTTGTACTGTGAGTTAGAGCTAAGCTTAAAGAATCGGTGGTAAAAGGTTACGTTGAACCTGCCAAGACATATGCAGCACAATCATTTAGTTAAAATAATTGCTTCTTCATCTTATCTTTAATACAATTGAAGGTCAGATAATTGTGTGGACATTCTTTAAGCATTTTTTTTATCATATATTATATCAAATTCTTTAAGCATTTATCCAAAAGTTATATTTTCTAAGCAGTATTTCGGTTAGTTTCCAAATTCAGTTGGAAGAACATTTCTGCGGGCCTGTAATGAGTAGAAGCATTTTCCCCTCTCTGCTGCATAAATCTAATATATAATATGAACGCATTGTCAACTATTTTGTCTTTTTCTTTTTCATTGTGTAATTCACTGATTGAACCAAACCTTTGTTTCCCAAATGAATTAGATCCATTCTTGGATGCATTTCCAAGTCTCTTCATAGCCTGACAAGTTTGTGCCCAGACTGACTGGTGGGAAGACAAAGGTTTGGTTTGAGGCTCACTTTGTCCTTAACTTTGTGACTGACCATTGTTCTCAGGCAAGGGACCGGAGACCCTGTATGCCGGGCAAAAGCTCAATGATAATGAATGGCATACAGTGCGCGTGGTGCGTCGGGGCAAAACCTACAAGCTAACGGTTGACGATGATGTAGCAGAAGGTACTTAATCCTGCTTCAACTGGAAATGTTCTCAGTGTTGCTTTTTTCAGTGTTTTATCACCATGCTGGGGTGTGTTAGCTATGAAGCATTCCTCTAATACTGTTAATGTAATTTTTTTCCTTAAATCAGCCCTTTTGTGTTAGTGTCAGACAGAGTTCTCTTTTCTTTTCGTTTTGTTTGTCTTTCTTTTCAACCCATCCCCTGCACCCTCCCCGTCTGCAGGACAAATGGTGGGCGATCACACGCGGCTGGAGTTCCACAACATCGAAACGGGAATCATGACAGAACGCCGGTTCGTTTCCACCATCCCTTCCAGCTTCATCGGTCACCTCCAGAGCCTGAGGTACATTTTACAGTCATTTCTGCTTTAAAAGGGCAGAGGAAGGCAATATAAAATACATTTCAGACTAAATCCTGTATTCTATCTACTTCAGAAGTCAATACATGGACATGGACCTTGTAATGACGTCTCACTTAGGATAGCTGCCAGCCAAGGTTTAAATTGGGCTGTGGCTCTCTGGAGCTGGGCCCCGGAATAAAAGGGTGACACATTTAAGAAACTTTTTTCATGTCCTCTAAAGAGTTAAAACAAAACCTAATAGCAATTAGAGACTTAAAGGCAGTGAATTAGCTCCTCACTAAAGCTACAAATAGGATGCCAACTTCCACATCCTGTCCGCTGGTCTCAGCACAGAGACAGGGAGACAAAGACTTGTAGCCAATCACACCAGTGGTAGTGGAAAGAGCTACTTCCTCAGTTGACCAAATCTAGAAACATTTTGAATCCAGTAATGTTAATCTGATGTTGACCAAGCCACTGGCTCTGCCTGACCAGAGAAAGTAGGTTATTCATGCTTTCTGAGCAGTATATGTACTCATGACAAAAATAATGAAAGAGTTAGCAAATAAAACTTGACATTTAAGATTGGAATACTCCATAAGAATAATAAAAAAATATTTTAATACACAAATGAGAGCCTAATGAAATACATTTTCAAGTGATAGACTAAAGAGTAAATAACAAGAAACCTTCAGGAACCTGGGGAACTCTTGATCAAGGAATGTTTAGATCTACTCCTTAGAAGATGTTTACCACCTTTTCAAAGCACTGTTGTCTGACAACAGTGCTCTGTTGTGGCTCTAATAATCCTCATTGTTCTATTTTTGCTTGCCAAAATAAAACAATTCATATTCTGAAGGACATTTTAACCAGTATACTTAATGTAGAAATATTAGCTGCATGTTCTCTTCCTTTCCACAGGTTTAACGGCATGCTGTACATTGACTTGTGCAAGAACGGCGACATTGATTACTGTGAGCTCAATGCTCGCTTCGGGGTTCGCTCCATTATTGCCGACCCGGTTACCTTCAAGACAAAAAGCAGCTACCTGAGTCTGGCTACTCTGCAGGCCTACACATCCATGCACCTCTTCTTCCAGTTCAAGACCACGTCCCCTGATGGCTTCATCCTCTTCAACTCTGGGGATGGAAATGACTTTATTGCTGTAGAATTGGTCAAAGGGTAGGTTTTACATCAACAGGATAGTCTATATATTGTTTTTTTGTGGCAAAGATTTTCTGCAGGAGCTTTAAAACAAATGTGTGTGTCTTGTTTCATTTGTTGGAGCCAAAAAATATAACTTTAAGAGCAAAGTTACAAGCATTTGACCAGATGTCTTTGAAGCTAAAGACATTTCTCATTGCAGATACATCCACTATGTTTTTGATCTTGGAAATGGGCCCAACCTCATCAAAGGCAAAAGTGAAAGGTCGCTAAATGACAATCAGTGGCACAATGTGGCCATCACCCGAGACAATAGCAACACCCACACACTGAAAGTAGATGCTACAGCCACAAGTCAGACTATCAATGGAGCTAAGAACCTTGACCTGAAAGGTAAGCTGAGAATGTGGCTAATTTTGGGTCTAGTGTTCATTTAAAGTAATTGTATTTTACCTTTTAAGAAAACCGTATTACATTTTCCTATCAGCAATATGAACAACTTGCTAAAAAAGATTAACAGGATGTAGAGGCATGAAGCTAAATCGCCCTTTTTTAATTTTGTTAAAATTCTAATGTCTATTGACAATGTTCAGATACTTTTTTATTTGATCAAAATTAATTAATTTGATGTTGACAACTGTTTTGGTTTATTCATGCATTCTTTGCCTTATTTGTAATAGCATTGAATTGAAATTGTAATGCAAACTGTTGCATTGCAGTAATTTGGGCATTGAATTTTTCTTTTTCTCCAATCTGAGCCACATAAAAAATATTTCTTCTCCACGGTTTCTTCTTCAGGTGATCTGTTCATCGCAGGCCTGGGTCCAGGCATGTATGGAAACCTCCCCAAACTGGTGGCTTCCAGAGAAGGCTTTCAGGGTTGCTTGGCTTCCATGGACCTCAACGGTCGCCTGCCAGACCTCCTGAACGATGCCTTGTTCCGCAGCGGCCAGATCGAGCGCGGATGTGAAGGTACACCGTCGCTAAGGTCTCTGCCTGATTTAGACTCCTACAACACAAAGTCCAACTCCAACTTCAGCTCCAGCAGCCCTTCCTTTCTACTCAATGCTAACAGTAGCTCCTCAGCCCTGCATCCATACGGGAGCAACTCCATCCTACTAACTCTGTTTGTTGCCTCATTTACCCATCGCTAGCTTCATACCAGACATCCAGTGCTTCCTCATGTGCACCACCACATTATCGGCCACATTGGCTGTTTATCTACTGTACCGTTAGCCATCAGGTTTTGCCAGTTCAGAAACGTAAAGTACTTACTGGTGCTGTTTTTTTTTGTTTGTTTGTTTGTTTGTTTTTTTTATCCAACATTCTTTTGTAAGATTTGTTTTCTCTACATCAATGTAAATGTTAAATCGTAATATATGAAACAAACATGTAGATTTCTATCCTGCACAGTCAGTTAGATGTAAGTCAGTTAAATGATCATCAACCCGGCTCTTTGTTTTTCTTCCCTTTTATAAACCAGGTTAATTGTTTTCATTTGATGAAAAGTAAATTTGACTGTAATATGCTGCCTATTATAGAATATCTTTCCAATGTGCAGATGACATCAGATATGCCTGACCTCTTGGTCTCTAAATATCACCTCAACGGTGGTTTTTTTTGTTTTTTTTTTGGACAAATTCTATCGTGAATTAAGTAAAGGGACAGCTGTCGCGGCTTAATATGAAATACTTCAATCCTGAATTTCTGAATTCAGCTGAGCAGATTTAGGTTGGGCCATGAACCATGTGTCAGGAGTGTAGTCTGTGCCTGGTGTTTCAAAAGCAAGACTTGCCAAAGGTTTGAATGTTTTGTGCTGCTTCCTGCCTTATCCATGCCTTCAGAGTAATACCGCTCCACATGGAAACATTTTGCACTGGCTAACAAACGTCACTGTGGATGAAAATGTTTCCATTCTTCGGTGCTTTTCTTTTTTGCTTCGTTGTTTTTTTGTCATCCTCTGAGGGTCCTGGGCCATCCTCCATAATCTCTTCTTGTTTGCATGGAAGTCTGTCTTTTTCTTACACCTGCCATCAGTTGGACATAATGTACTCTGAAGGTACATTTTTTTTTAACACAAACTCAGAGCTCAACGAATGTGTTTGTTGCTGTAAAAGATCAATCTGTGTGATGTTATGCACTGTACTGTATTAAATGTGAGAAGTGATTGTTGATTGGTTTATTTTTCCAAATAAAATCTCATCGATCACAGCTGGGTGTCCATCTCATTTTAATGAATCATTTTATGTGTGCTTTGTTTTTCTTTATGTCAGCACTGTCATTCTAACTGTTTAACTTTGTTTTATTTATTTATTTTTATTTCAATCTTTCATCACATGAAGCTCATTTGATGTTCTTGCATCTCTCAAAGCCCCAATTGAAAGTTATAGTTCGAGGCCACGGCACTACTCTATTACCATCACTAGATGGTGCTGCTGCGCCTCTGGTCACCACTGAACATCTTACATGAATCCCTGATTCGCATCAGCCACCAAAAATAAAGGGACTGTAAACAACAAATTCCCTTTATTTTAGATGTCATTCTTTCTTTCGGTCTTAGATTTAAAGGTCTGGTCAGAAATCCTTCTTTAGCAGACAGAAATCAAGCCTTCACATATTTAACTCAAACTGACTGATCATTCTGGAAAGAATTTTGGACAAACATCTAGAAAGGTTTTTGGACATTTTCTGAAAACCAAACGTCTTGAAACTTGAGGAGAGGGGGAATAAAATGTATTTTTAAATTATTAAACAGTTGACATAGATACTTTGCATTTTTCCTTTTTTTAGTCAATTTAATCTCAAAGCAGTGTCACCTACAGAGCAGTTATGTCGTGACCAGGAAGAAGTGGAGAAGATTTTGATTGATCTTGATCTTGAAGGTCATACATTTTTTATTCATCATAGGTTATTATAAAAGTAAATTATAAATTTAATATTTTGAATATACACATTACACAGCAGTATCAGCACGTGATGAACTGTGAAAGCAGTTTTGTTTGCAAGAGATCAGATAGTCATATCAAAGAAACTGATTCCTTTGGCTTCATTGCTTGGCCCATTCATGTTTCACAGAAACAATAATAACCATTTCCAAAGAAGAATATCTCAATATGTGCCATTTCTAGTTATTTAATGGATCTTGTTAAATGCAAGGCCTGTCTGTGTTTGGTGGCTATTGTTGGACTCTCACAGGTCCAAGCACAACTTGTCAGGAGGACTCCTGTGCCAACATGGGGATCTGCATCCAACAGTGGGAGAACTACACCTGCGACTGCTCCATGACCTCCTACACTGGGACGCAGTGCAGTGACCGTAAGTTCATGTGTCGTGCTCTCATGTCTAGCATTGCACCACACAACTCTTTGTATTAACACATTGGTGATACATTAAGTATTTTACTGGAGAACATATAAAGCATTGCTTGCTACGCAACCTATTAATTTCATATTATCCTATCGAGCTTCTTCTCAAAGACACCGTTTAGGAAAACGACAGACAACAGCTCCAACTCTAAAGGTTATCCTCACCAGATGTTATACTGGTTTCAGTATATCAGTGTATATACAGTGTTGAAAGAAGTTCATTCACCTGCCAACAAGCTTGTAATACAAGCTGGTTGTCCGTGTCTGAAATTGAAAAAATATGTAAAAAGGCTCAATAGCAAAATGGAAAAGAAAGTGCAGGCAAGAATTAAGCTGGAATGTGCTGAAGATTTGTTTGGAATGCCAAAGATGGAAAACAGAATGTTTTAGACAGTAGCAGTAGTACAGAACCAATAATTGTAAACTTCTTGCAGCAACAAAACATGTCTAAAGAGGACCATGCAAGGTGTGGGCTGTTGCATATGCCTCAATGAGGGTTTCATCAGAGGTTGTAATCTTAAGAGCAGTGTTCAGAGTCTTGGTGACAGCACTCAACATCTGAAGAAGGAAAAGCTGCACGTGCCATTTTTTATTGCGATAACAAGAATCCAACTTGTTTGAATATTATGTAGTCTACATTTAGTCCTTGGCTTCCATTTGTCTCGCCAGATGATAGATGATGCTGTCTTGATTAAGCTGTCTTCAATCTTAGCTCTTTTGCGTCTTGTTTGTTGAGTGTTTTGTTCTGCTGGTCGAATTGGTCTATATGTTTCAGCACAGCTTTTGAATTTGCTTTTGTAGATGTTTTCACTGTAGGTTTTTCTTTCCTCTCCTTGCTCTTGTTATAATAACCACAATTTTCAAACTCATTTTCGGAACAGAAATTTTGCAGATGTTTTTTGCTCACAGTTCCACAGAACTGTTGCTGCTTTTCTTGTTTTGAGTTACGGGATTAGTTTGGACAGAACATTTAATTTTGTTGTCTCACCTGCTAAAGAGCTTACACCCTCTTAACTCTGATGAAAGTCCTCTTTCTGTGTGGTCAAATCTTCTCCTTCTACTGTAAATATAATGTAAGACAATTACTAGAAACCTTCGTATTTTAAAAAATGGTTGAGTTAGTGGATGTCTTAACAAACTACGTTGCTAACTAAATATCCATATATAATGACAATTTTATCATTTGACATGCTAACCAATGTTCTGATTTTACTGTTTCTTTTTTAGAATTTACACAAATACCTTATTTTTGTTCCTAGCAGTTTTTAATGTTCTGCTTAAATTATTTTTAAAAGTGACTTCCAATTTTTATACAATATCAGATTTATTATTAAATATATAAAAAAGTCAGGGTTGTTTTTCATCCATGATTTGTCTTTGAAGTGATGTAGAGACTAAACCCAGAATGAACATACAGGATGTATGCTACACCTGGACTCCTCTAGTCAAAATAGTACAAAACACTTTTTGAAGCTCATTTTTTCATCCATTTCCACTTGAGCCTGAGTTTCAGCTCTTGGATGTTCGCACAACTTATGTTATTTAGATTGAGTCTCGCTGCTTTTTTATCCGTCCTTTGGTGATTTTTGAAATGTGTTTTCTGTCAGAGGAACTATGAGGAGAGGCTGACTCAGAGACCTGACAATCGTGTTTCCTCTCAGAACTCATTCTGTCTAAGACTGACATGCCAAAAAAAAGGAGAAATATAGAGGAAGCCCTTTTTTACAGTTTATTCCTTAAATGACTTTGCCCTTATTTTTTTGATTTGTTTGTTTTGTTATGGATGATTTGATAAAACATTATGAAGTTAATCTAAATCTTGATGATACTCCTTATATCTGCTATCAAAATTAAAAGCCGTAAGATAGTGAGATGTTCAAAAAAGGTGAACATCTCACTTCCTGGACCATTTTCTGATGTTTACCTATGGTCATGAGTTATAGATTCTGTGTGTAAACAGTTGAAAAGAGTTTACACCCAGAAGGGACAGCAGGAGGGAGGACCAAAGACATAAATCAAAAATGTTTTTTTTTTTTCCAGTTCTTGCTCGTTGATTTTGTTTGAAGTTCCTGTGGTTTCTCTTATTTCCCTTTTGTTCTTTTGCATGTGTTTCAGAGAGAAATGTGGATCCACTGTCCATTTGGATACCTCTCATGGTTTTGGGAGTTCTTATGAGTTTAAAATATAGAAAAATGCAAGAACTTTGCATGTCTGGGAAAATATTTGCTTAATGAGTTTATAAGATGTCCCAACATAGCATTTAAGTGTTCAGAAACAATTTATGGGACCTGTTTTTCTTCACAGGCTCAAACATGAATGCACTTAGGCCCTCTACAATATTCTTTGGAAACAGACGGCTGACTCTACATTGACATGAGGTTGCATCATTGCCTGCCAACGTCTTAGCCTCAGTATTGGAAATTGACTTTACCGTTTCATGTGTTTCCAATTTCCTTGTTTGCCTTTCTTTTATTTCAGTGAACGGTCACAGTCACTGTTGATGTTGCATCCCCTGACAGTGCGTGCACCTAAGCAACAGAATGAAATTAAATATTTGCAGTATAAAAAAAAACCTGTTTTTGGAGTTCAATAGAACAACAGCCCCTCCTTGTTTCATCAAGGTGGTTCTGGTGTGAGAAGCTGATGGAACCAAAGACTGTTTGTTCTTTTAATTCCTGTCCTTATTTGTATTCTTTTCAAATTTTCTTTCTGCAAAATTACAATCAGGAGTTACAATTCCCAATTAGACTGTGACACCCTTTCTTTAAACTATTCAGAGACCAAGTAAGAAGAAAGCTCTTGATAAAAGAAAATTACTTTAAACGTTTAAGTTAGGTAATGTTTTCATATCTACCTGGAAAAGTGGTGTTTTAGTTTCCTATTTGTTTTTATGTCTTTTACTTAAATTTGTGTATATACATTTAATTATTTAAAATATTATTTGATTATGAACTATTGTGTTTTGCTTATTTAGGCGGTGATGGAATCATTGTCCAGGATAGGCAAAGATTTGTACACCGTATTTTCCCAGAGACATTAAAATACACTGAAAAATATTAAGCTAATTACCACTTTCCAGTTTGATGATATTGCAGTACTGTAAATTTAATAGTTCACAGAACTCTGCTTTATTTCTTTTACCATAATCCCACTTGAAATAGGTGACCAGGTAATGGAAAAAGGCAGAACAACACAAATACGACTTCCTTAGTTAACAGTGAAGCTGTGGTATCCACTGCAACGATTCCGAGCACCTTCCATCGTGAGGACCTGAAGGTGTCGATAACTGTTGGAGCTGGAGTGCATATCCATCACAAAGCTTTCACATAACTGTGAGGAGACCGGTAGAAGATGAACTTGTGAAGTGAGGCAATAAACTTAAAAATGGGGATGAATAGAATGCTGGAAAAATAAAGGGACTGTGGAATTGGACTGAGATAATTTATGTCTTTGCATGGGTCTTTTGAAATAAGAGGAAAATGAACAGAGGCTGTGTGTATTAGCAGAGTCGAAGGGCTGGAGGGATGGAGCATTTTTATGAATATGAATTGAACCAGTTTGTCTTGTACAGTTCTTTGAGATGGCATTTGTTGTGGCTTGGTTAAACTGAATTGAAGTGGCTCACTTACCAAAAGAAAAAAAACAAACAAGCTTTCCTTTCCAATGCATGGAAAGGTGTTTGGAAGTTTATCAGGAACCATCCATCTACATTAATTGTCATATTGTCTGAACACATCAATGAACTGAAGCAATGTCGGAAAGAAGAGTGGATCAAAATGATTCCAAAGATGAGAGACTAATAAATTCATAGAGAAAATACCTAAAGACTGTTATTGCTACTAAATGTGATTTTTTTTTTGTTTCCACTTAGAGCAACACAACTTTCTCAACACAACAACATAAACCTTCTCAATCAAATATGGGTGTTATTTTTATTAATATTTTTTATTCTTATGACCCTAAGCAGTAAAATGCTAATTTCTTATGGGCTGTGAACAAATTTTCAACTGCAGCAGGAAATCGTTAGAATGGGATGAGGTGGGGTAACTGGTCACAAGTGAGCAGACTGGCAGGCAATCAGAGCGATTGGCAGGGTGACAGAGAGTCTATTTTCCTCTTCACTGACCTTTATATGTGTTCTGCTGTGTGCTGAATCCTTCATTGATCTACCAACCTCAAGACTAATCATCAGCACCAAGTGCATCCATGAAGCTGCAGAGCTGCTCCTCCTCTCCCTTGGTTGTTGGGCTGATATGGCCTAATGTCATTAACTTGTTCTTACAGATATGTGAGGTTGATGAAGGAGAAGTTGATTCGTCCTGGTTTATCTCTTGAGTGAAGCAGGTACCGAATGAGCTGCGTTAATGTGCTGCTGATAAGCGGAGGATAATTGGGGTGTTTGTCCTTCACCTTGGTGGTCTTCCTCGGCCGTTGTTTGTTTAATCTTTGCCCTTTCGCTGTTCCAACCCACATAAATCTGGAGCAGGAGGTAAAATAAAAAGCAGGAGAGCAGGAAATAAAGAATGTGTGATTGTGTGAGGAGGTGGAGCTGGTGTTTTTCAGCTGGTGTGCGTGAGGGGGGCAGAGGGGGAAACGGCCATGCATCACAGCGGACAGGTCATTTGAACAGTGCAATGCTGCGTCTAAGGGTTTAGGAGATTAGAGAGGCTAATAATTTCTGAGGGCCATGCTTTATGTTAATGTGACAGGCTTTGCTGTATATTTCTGCTGAGGCGTCGTCTTTGTTGCTCTTAATTTTCCTTTAATGGAACTTTTGTGTTTGTTTCAACAGCCGGCTCACAGATTTTACCGGCTTTGGAATTACCTTGCTTTCTGAAACAGAGGTCGTCCTCTAATTATTTCCCCCAGATAAAAGGAAGGACGCCGCTGGCACATAAAGTTTAGCACAAAGTGTGGACAGGATTAGCAGATTTGTACCCAGTGGCACAGTTTCACAGTTTTACAATCCATTTTTTGCATTTCCCAACAGCAAAAGACATGAGCCTAGATAATCCTAACGGCAATTTCCAAAAAAAAAACATTGCTCACAGTTATGATTAGTTTGAAACATTATGATTAATGAGCAGGAAACCTCTGCACTGATAAGGCTCGCATGACTGATGATTTCCTCTGAAACGCAGATATTAAATTAATGAACTTTTGTTTGCTGGTTTAATTAATTGAAAAATTCCCTCAGAAAAAAATAATTACAGCTGTGGTAAAAAAATCCTATGTTTTTAGAATGTATCTTGCAATTAAAAAAAACTTATACACACTAGTTTTAACAAATATTATATTCATAACTCTTTTATGCTGTTGGTCATCTACCTTGTGTTTCAGTGACGTAGGAAACATGGGCTGCCTGGCAAAAGCCAGCCAGTTGTTCTACGCTTTGCTTTCCACACAGGGTCTGGACCTTTGGTTGTTGGGAAACAATTGCTTGCTGAAGGTGTGGACACCTTTGAAGTGTCAACAATTGGATCTGACTTTACCCAATCGCTGATGTTTGGTTGTGACCCGTGTAATGTGCCAGTTTGACGCTAAGAAGCTTACGAGAAATGAAGTGTGCGCTGTAAACAACCATCCCCAGCTGCAAAGACAGACGTTTCGAGCCAATCGAAATGGCCGTTAAAGCCGTGTGTCAATCATTTGTCATTTATCCATCGTATCAATGGACAAATGATCAGTTGATAGTTTTCTCTGGTATCAAGTTCGACCCTCTTTCTGTAACATGAAGTGTAAAATTTTCCATGTGCTGAATTTCAAAAAAGGAAAATATTGTTAACATATTGTAGCATGTTTTTGTTGAATACAACAAAATATGGACTGAATAGATATAAAATTATAATTTCTTCACATTGTTAAACTTAAACATGTAAGCATTCGCATTCCTAAAGAAGTAGAAGTTACATGATTGATCAGGGTTTCCTCTAACACTTCAAAACTTAATGGGTATCATGTCGCTTACATTAATCTGATAGTTGAGTAACCTAAATAGCATATTAAAAACATTCAATATATTTATTGTTGAGCCCATGTCTATTTATTTAATAATTTAGCAGCAAAAGGGTTTTTTTTTCAACTGAAAATTAAAATATGATTAATTAACAAACCTTACGATTAACTAGATTAATCATTTTAATCGACAGACTGACAAACTTTTAAGAAAACAACCTTTTTTACTGGCGTCTTGCAGCCACATTTTATCACGTTGACTCTGAAATAGGCACATAAACCCAGAGGGTAGACGCACAAAGACAGGATCACAAAGTGAAAACAGCTCCAACCTATCTGTCTCCACAGGTCATAAAATGTTTAAGATAAAGCCTAATGCATATGACTTTAGAAATGTGGAAGTGATGCCTTTGCACAGCTGAGGACACACTGAGAGCTAAAGCCAGACATTAAGTGAGTAAATGTTCAAACATGTCTTATTTAACAACTAAATAGTTTCCAGGCTTCACCCACCTGTGTTTTTTTTCCAGACAGTCTTAATGCATCCATATGCACAAAACTGTGCAACTAAACCAAGATTAAAGTTGCTTCAGTTAAAATGGCATCAACGACTCTGACTTTGGCAAAATGGAGTGATGCAATATCCTGCAATGGCCTTGAACCAGTTTTTTTATTATTTTTTTTATTATTATTATTATCTTACATTTTCAATTTCCAACAATACAATGAACTTTTCTTGATTGCTGTAGCAGATACAGAAAAACAAACAAGCTTTAAAGTGAGTTTGTTATCAAATGCAGGTATGTGGTCTGTGTAATGTTATGCAGAGGGGAGAGCAGGTTGATGGGTCCTTTCATGTTCCCAAAATGATATTCAGCTTCCCCACTTTATCCCCTCAGGCAGAAACGCAGTGAAAGGCCTTTCCTGGCTGCAGCCATCAAAGTTGACTTTCAAAATTCGAATTTGAGGTGTGTCACAAGGATGAAGACATCATACAAACATACCTCTAGATGAAGGTCATTTCAGAAGTCCACAAATTAAATAATTCATGACGGCGAGTTAGAACAGCACCTGCATAATCTTACTGTATCCGTATCTCATTGCTTTCCTGTAATTGCGAGCTGGAAAAACACGTTGGAGTTGGATTTATTTTTTTTTTTAAATGCACTTATGAAGAAGTTTGTTGTTTCTGTATTAAAATTAAGCCTGAAACTGAAATTGTAATTGAGGTACATCTTAATTACAGTAGTAAATAGCTAGACTGCACAAATTAATTTATACTATCTGTCCATTCATTACTATTTTTTTGCAGGGAGTAATAAATGTTTATGACAGCTTAATTTGCATTGAGTGATCTGTTCTTCCAAATAACTACTTTATATGTGTTTTGTGTACAGTATTAAAACCAATAAATACATTTATTGTTGAGCACATGTCTATTTATTTAATAATTTAGCAGAAAAAGGGTTTTCCAATAAAAATGTTATTTTCTCAATATATTCTTAGTTTGTATTGAGCAGTCTGTCAAAGCAAAATTTTACAAATAACTACTTTTTATGTTTTGTGTACTTAAGGTTTGTTCCTAAGAGTTTTACATTGTGTGTAAAACTTCTGGGAAGATAGCATCATTATGTGAACAAATGTTAAAACGCTTTACAGCAGCAGTAAAGCAGTTTGTCTTGGTATCTAATTGATTAATGTGGGCTGTATTTCTGAAGTTTGGGTGGCACATTGGCACAGTTGTTAGCACTGTTGACTTATAACACAACGGTAACACATTCAGATCCTGGTGCAAGGTCCTTTTGTGTGGAGTTTTCACATTCTTCTTGTGAATGTGTCCTTCCACAGTACAAATGATGACTTTTAGGTTGATTGGTCACTCAAAACCTCCCCAACTTAGTAATGAGTGTGTGTACGGACATGGTTGTTTTGTCCTTTGTATTTCTTTATGTAATGCTGCCAAAGGCCTTCAAAAGTCCAACTGCAGATGGGCACTTTTGGGTAATAACAAATCAGGATTTTACTTTATTCTCATCCTGACAAATTGCTATAAATGTTGCAAGAGAAGCAAGAAACTCTTTTAACCATTCAGCTAAAAGAAAGTGATTTTATTCCTTAGAGTCCGTTATTTGAAATGCATCCGTAAGAGACAAGAAAAAAAATAATTTTCTTTTCATCCTCTAGTTTGCTCTTTCAGGATAATCATATGAGTCCTTTTTTTTCAAATTCTGCCTCAGAGTAAACAAACTCTGCCTTTGTTGTTTTGTCCCGAGTTCTCATTCTTGCATCCTGGATTTGTCTCCACATTCCTTCATCCTTGAAGTCACTCTTTTACCTATCTTTTACCTCTGTCATTTCTCCCAGCACCTCCTCAGCAGCCGTCCAACCCCTCCTCCTCTTCTCTCCTCTGCACTCCACACTCCCTCTCTTTCATCCTGTGGCAGCTATGGGATCCAGTTTATTGCTGTTCCCTTCGTTAAACAGCCAGAGTGTCCAGACTGAGCGCATACATCAAATGAAGGCTCTACATGGATTTGGACGACAAACAGAAAAGGAGTTTTACTGTCACTGAGATAAGGTGCTTTAGGAGATACTTGAACCCCTTTGGAATTAAAAAGAGGAAGAAACGAGAAGAACATGATAAAGTAAAAAGTCCAGAGGATTTACAGAACTCAGGTTTACGAATGGGTTGCCCATTTTGTGATCTACTTTCTAAGGATTCCTCAAGGTGTTTTTCTGGGAGTGAATGGAGAGATGATGTGAGAATAGTGAAGCACATTTGGAGCATCCACTCAGGAGCACCAGCGAAACCACAGCTTTCAAACAGAGGAGGATGCACGAAGTGTTGATTCATCCTGACTTTTTATGGGCCATTCATTTTGTGTTTCAGAGCAGCATATATTCTTCTCAGGTGGATGCTTCTATTCTTTTAGTTGACCAAGTTTAATTAACTCTGACATGAAAAGTCAGGACTGTTGGAATTACTGGTAGCTCATCGACTCCTAATCAACTTTATTTGCTTCAACATGAGATTATTTCATTGCAGTATTCTGGCGTACAGTGTGACTTTTTAAATATTCATCATCATGTGTCCCATTGGTGCTCTACCACCACGGGGTCCTAAGAAAAGGAGTTCATGTCAATTTCCTGGACTGACTGTCCTCTGCCACAGTGCTTGGATTTGGTGGCTCATTTTGGGATGTAGTGCTGCATCTGCAAAGCAAAGCTCATCCCATAACCACAGACCTCGAGTGGCCGCAGACCCATTCGATCAACAACTGTATGTGGGGAGGCATCGCTCCTCTCAGGCTTTATCCATTTACGGCTTTCCAGCAAATCTGAAGGGTGCTCATGGTAAGTGGTAAAACTTCAAGATCTGTAAAGCTTGCAAGATGCTACTCTTGCAACTTCTCATCCATCGGTCCAATAATGTAGAAAAATGTTAGGTTTGTTTGGGGTTTCATGCTTGGTTTTGAAAAAGAAAGATGCTCAATAGCTGCATTTTTTGACTTGTTTCTTGCAAGCTGCTGGGATGCTGCAAGGCAGACTTTTGTCAATGAAGGTTATGCTAAATTAAGAAGTGTTTTAAGAAGGATTTTTTAGGTTATAACTCCAAGACTTGTATTCTGCATTCCTGTCTTCAGTGCAATGTTTTATAGACTTACAGTAGGGGGAGCTGATGAGCTTTCAGTCTTAACTTATTTCAATTGTTTTATTTAATTAAAGTAGATCTTGATTAATTATAATATATTTTTTGCTGGACATCCTTACAGCAGTGTGCATCAGGCAACACTTGAAACTAGCCTGTCCTAAGCTTTGTAAAGCTTGTAGTTTGTTTTGCTAAAAAGCCAAACCCATCTAGGATAAAACTATTGACCAAGTTCTCCAATATTTTGACTTATGGTGCAAGCAAATATTTAGTTTTATTTCTCTTTTGAAAACACCAGATTTTTAAGACAAACAGCAACTGTGACTACTTCCTCTGATGTCGACTACCACAAATAGACTGACAGAAAGGCTAACAACTAGCATAACTATGATGGTTGTTTGCTGGGTTTCAAACATTCAGTGTTGGATAATCTAGTCCAGGTTTAAAGAGTCTACATACTGAAGTTTGTTAACTAGGACAGATTGAAGTTGCTCAAGGATAGTGAAAAACTAGGTGGAATCAACTTTAGCCTTTTCCCGAAACCATCTTCAGCTCTGTAAAATACAGTGTACATATGTTAATGCTTGATCTGATGTTGCTAATGGTAGTCTATACAGACTAATGGACATAATGGCCCTGAATGTAGTGCCATACTTTTGGACAAGCATTACTGCATAACCTCTTCCAAGAAGGGCCCAGCCAAGGCAGAAGACATTTAGCCCTTGATATTTATCCCAAGCATATTGGAGTTTCACTTATGAGGCAGCCATTTTTGTTTAGGTAGGACTAAGGGGTAGGCGGCCAATAGGGCATCGAAGATTCAAGGATTAAATAGATTGTGTAAGAGAATAGTATCTTTAACTTCTGGCTCGTTCTGGCTGTTCTCTTGTGCTCCAGGATTCAATGACTCCATGCGTGGAAACAAAAGCCACACAAAGTTAACAATTAGAGCACTACGTCATGCATTTTCAGAGTTTATTCCAACATTTTAAAGTATAAAATCACATCAACAACACAGAGACGTCATACACATAAGACAGACCTTCATCTACCTGAGACAAATAGGATAAGGAAAAAATGCCAAGGCAGGAAAAAAGGCAAAGTCTTTGAAGAGTGCTCATGCATTGTTGCAAAAACAATCTGATCCGTTCCTCTTGGGCCCATACATTTATTCAAAAGGGTTTGAAAGTAGTCCTTTGTTTTAATTTATGCAATTATGTGATTAAGATGAGTTGTTCTCCTTGTATGGATAGACTCAGCTTCAAATTACTCAGTTTGGGCAATTTTATTACCTCCTGAGATTTGTTTAATTTTAGGGCTATGGTGCTTCTCTATCTAGACAAGGGAGACCAAAGGCCATTTTAAACAAGCTCTTCTCATGCCAGTTTGAAATGTGATGTTGCTCCTAATTCCTGGTTGGAACAAAGCCTTTTACCAGAGATCAACCAAAAGCTAACCTATTTTATTCCCTGCCGGGCAAATGCCTTCAAATTCAGATCAGTGCAGTAATTTTAAATTGGTACGCAAAGTAGTTCAGAACTTCTGCATCGTCTTGGACTCCATGTAGTTGTTACTATAAAACTACAAATTAGACAACTTCAAGTCATGTCAGTTTTAACTACATGATATTCTACTAATTAAATTGCAATTATTACTAGTATTATGTGTTGTTTGCTTGTCCTTAAGTTTTAGTGTCTCTCTGTGGGAGATGACTTGAGATGTCTCCTCGCTGCTCATTTAAGACTCGGCCTGTGTGCCGCCAGAGTTAATTTATGATGTGGTTCCTTCCTGATAACATACATTCTTTTCTGCAGGCCCTCTAAGATGTTATCCAAAGGAATCTTGCTTAATGCACTATTTTTACATGTCGTAAGATTTAACTGTATTAAACACTAGGAATATTTATTTTCCTCAACAATTGGCAAATTGGGTAGTGTAAAGGAAAGATTTCAGCATGTAAATACAGGCCAAGGACACTGGTCAAGGTCAGTTGCTACAAGGTATTATGGGTAAGTGTAATGGATGACAGGGTCTCAAAATATTCATTTTGTGCATCTTTTAAGATTTAAAGGTCAATAATTGGTTAATAGCTACAACTATTAAGTATGAAAGCTGAAGAGCATTTCACCGGACACGTGACAGAATCAAATGTTCTGTTTCAATGAAAATGATTGGACTTATAAACCATTACATATATTTTCTCCATTCCCATTATTACCAGAAAATGGTCTCTCATATTTTGGTTTACCTTGCTGTAATGACACTAGATAATAATTTGTAACAATAACACACTGATGATGGATGCTTTTCATATATGATATACCTTGGTTTAACTACAATTTATAAATGACAACTACGTATTATGGCAGAGGAGCCTTTGTGTCTATTTAAAATGAGCTAAAATGCTTTACCAGCTATTTTTAGTTAACAAACTTTATTATGTTGTGATAAAAAAAAATAAATGACATGAATATTGTCCATATTGGCCTCTGTTATTTACTGTATAGTACAAAGCCATTGGGAGAACACTAGCATCCATAACACAGTTCAGCTCATACAAAATTATGCTTTGACTATTTACTGTCATCAAGTGAAAGTAACATGATATATAAATATGTATTTTTCAGAAAACAACAGCACTCCTTCCCATCCCAGATGCTCTCCATCCAAATGCTCATAAAATAGTCTGGAACCTTCTCCCCATGATTTAGGGATTGAGTTTGAAAACTGCAGCCATACGCAAGTCCCTTAAATAGTTTATAAAAACTCCCTCACAACCTTATCACTACTCTATAGTGTTCTTTGAAGTGCAGACACATGCATTAGTTCTGGCAGGAAACTGCATCCACTTTCATTACGTTTTGCTCAGCTTG
This sequence comes from Poecilia picta, assembly GCA_033032245.1. Classification (NCBI taxonomy): domain Eukaryota; kingdom Metazoa; phylum Chordata; class Actinopteri; order Cyprinodontiformes; family Poeciliidae; genus Poecilia; species Poecilia picta. Next base: position 8,116,331 of record CM065374.1, read on the forward strand.
GTATCTGATCTGTATTTGAAATATAAACTCTGACCATGACTCTAAAACAACCGACTCCCAGTAAATATTTAATTGTTCAGTGACTCCCCACGGATAAAGATAAACAGATCTCTACATCTCCCTTTTAGGCTAGAAGCGAAATAAACAAGCCAGGGATTATTTGGAAACACACTTGAAGTGTCCTCCCTTATTCTGTATTAGCATATTCTTTTAGGGGGTGAATAAAAGTTTTTCTCATTCTACAGCAGGCATGGAGAAAACGACAGCTTATTATCAGGTGGCTAATTTGCACAGACTAAAAGCAGCTTGTGGAGAGAAGGGGTGGGAGGGATTCTGGCTCGGGCAACAAAGTGCTTTTGTGACAAGCATTATCAGCCAGAGCCAAGAATCGCCTCCTCTGCCTGAGCCTGCTCATTAGCATTAGCTAGCCTCTGTGTTTGTTCACACATGTGTCAGATTGTGTAGTTTTCGTATGCTCAGTAGGTGCAGAAAATTAGTGTTCTCACAGACAACCGCAGTGCAATTGTCTGAATACAGATGCACCTCTATCCAAATAGTTTATTGAAACTTCCACGTACATTTACATTCAATTATGCTTCTCCAGTGGGGCACTCTTTAATAATTTAAATGAAATAGGAGTGGACAAAGCACATTTGGGGTATTTTGTAGGGATAAGAAAAGGTAAGGATCGATCTAAAATTTCCTGGTTTTCTGTTTAGTGTGTGCACATTGCGCCTGCATCTTGGTGCCTGTTGCCATAACCTCCTGCAAGACCTACTGAACCTGACATATTTGATTTCAGTTGAAAGTATTTGGCAAAATAAGTGGTGTGTTTAAATGAATATTCATTGATGTGATATGGGTTTAGTTATATTGGCGAGTTTGCTACTTGTTATTGCTGATGGTTTTTAAATTCTAATGGGTTTTCTGTTCCCCTATAAGCTGGAACCATGTACATCTTTGGCAAAGGGGGAGGCCTCATTACATTCAACTGGCCAGCCAACGAGAGACCGAGCACCAGAACCGACAGGCTGACCGTTGGCTTCAGTACATCCCTGAAAGATGGCATATTGGTCAGAATTGATAGCGCACCTGGTCTGGGGGACTATCTTATGCTGCATATAGTGAGTAATCATAAACATCCATCCATTATTTTTTTCTGTGTTCTCATCTACCATATCATTCAGCCCATTACTAAAACTGTCCATTGAAAGATGGTATTTTATCTACGTTTTCATGCAAATTACAACAAAGGTCATATGTTTATTTATTTTCTTAATTTTGACAAGAATACCTTTGGTATGTTTCTTGTTGTTGATGTCTCCGGTCTTTCTGCATGGAGTTTGCATGTTCTCCCTGTGCATGTTCTCCCTGTGCATGCGTGGGTACTCCGGTTTCCTCCCACAGTCCAAAGACATGACTGTCAGGTTAATTGGCCTTTCCAAATTGTCCCTAGGTGTGAGTGTGTGCATGGTTGTTTGCCCTGTGTTGCCCTGCGACAGACTGGCGACCTGTCCAGGGTGAACTCCGCCTCTCGCCCTGAATGTTAGCTGGAGATGGGCACCAGCAACCCTCCCTACCCCACTGAGGGACAAGGGTGTAAAGAAAATGGATGGATGGATGGAATTCCCAACCAAACAGAACATCAATAAAGAGAACTCCCAACATCTCAGTACCTTAACAATTGTATTTACTTACTTCAGGAACAAGGGAAAATTGGAGTTACCTTCAACATTGGGACTGAGGACATCACTGTTCAAGAAAGCAGCACCCCAGTGAATGATTTGAAGTATCATGTGGTTCGTTTCACCAGGAATGGTGGGAATGCTACGCTGCAGGTGGATAACTGGTCAATCAATGAACACTTCCCTACAGGTACAGCAATAACATTAATTCTCACCTGCATAACAGACTGCATAAAGAGCTCTAATGGGGAAGTGGAGTCACATTATTATGCCACACCTTGAAGTGGTCACTGAACAGCATCTGCCTCATACATTAATGCAATTAAGTTTTGACTCAATGTATGCTCTTGTTCAAAAAAGAAACTTTGAGTTTCAGTAATGACATCCAAGGTCTTTGTTGCTTTTATATCTTCTTTCCCTTTCCGTCAACCTGGTTCATAATTCCTTTTGGTCAAATATATTCCATTTCTTCATATGTGATCAGCTCTCAGGAGCATTGGTTTTGCTCTAGCTAGTGGACGTGCAAATGTCTCAGACTGCATGGCTATTGAAGAACCTACTAGCTAACATATCAGAAGTGTTTCACTGTTTTTTTCCCATGCAAAAAAGGTCAGATCTAAAACAAATCTTCCAGCTAAAATTATTTTAACCTGATGTAAAGTATACGTGAGATTTTCCACAATGCTGATATCAATAAATGTTTTTATAAATGTCTTCTTAAACTTTAAAGGGAACAGCGACATTGAACGCTATCAAACGGCCAATAAGAAAATTCCTTTCAAATATGTCAGACCGGTAGAAGAATGGCTACAAGAGAAAGGTAATTTAAAATAAACACTTTCTGTGTGTCTCTACTGTCCTGATGTTTAGTTGCATTAGATAGTGGTATTAAAAGCATGTCTTTGTTTCAGCACTTTATACATTGTGTGTTTCGAATGCTTTAAGGCTATTCTGCTGCAGATTTTGAAGTAGTCCCAATTGTTCTTATGTACCAAAATAAATGTTGCTATTTATTTTTAATATAAATTTGTATTTGTATAGTAAAGCATATCATAGGCTGAAAATAAGAATTGAACAAGTATGAAATAGCCAAATAAATATTAACAAATGAAAATATAAATGTGAAATAAAGCATGATCAGCCTTAAATAAAAGACAGCAAGACATACATATGTTTTTATTCGTCATAAGTCAATGTGTAGTGATATGTTATTGATCATAAGTCAATGCATGGTGATATGCTAGTAGAAATGAAACTAGACTTTAGCTGGTCTGTTTGTAGCTGTAAATGAACAAATATATTCATTTAGGTTATAATCTGAATGATGTAACCTTGAAATAATAAGTTATAATTAATATAAGGATGTAAGTAAGTGATATATTGAAGTATATTACTTCAAAATATGTTGAAGTAATATATTTGTATGTATAAAATGTTATATTTTTTCAGAAAAGGTAATTCAAGAAAGCTTTAAACTAACATGCAAATGTCTATTTAGAGCCAATACAACATGTATTGTTAACAATTGTACACCAGCCTTCTGCTAGGCTATCACACACCAAACTGAAAGAAATATAATTAACTTGATTTTATAGCTTTATTTTCCATATAGAGAAAATTAAACACATTAACGACCTTTAGAACCTGGCCTGCTGAGTTGCTCATCATATTGTTTTTTTTTTTTCCTGCCTTTCTTTTCTACAACAGTTTAAGAGTGGCATGGCTTACTGCAGGAATATAGCATTGACTTGGTGACAAGTTCATCCATTTTTGCTGCATTAAGGACCGCTAACAGAATCTATTTTTGGACATTTTGTTTTTTAATCTGTGCATAAAATTAAATTGGTTGAACTGCAGTTGAGAATTTTTTATCCCATAAACTATAAATTTGACCTATTATTGCTTACATATGATTATTGAAAAGTTCTTGCTGATGATTGTTTCTTGCTGTGCATGTCATTTTTTAGGACGACAGCTCACAATTTTCAACACTCAAGCAACAATCACAGTTGGAGGTAGCGACAGAGGCCGACCTTTTCAGGGTCAGCTGGCGGGCCTGTATTACAACGGCCTGAAAGTATTGAAAATGGCAGCTGAAGCCAATGTCAACATCAAGATTAATGGCAGCGTGAGGCTGGTGGGTAATGGATCCAGTGTGGCAGGTTCAGCCAGGACCACAACCATGACTCCAGAGTTATCCAGCAACGTTTTAGAGTCGACCACCACGACCACAACAACAACCACACGGAAACACAGATCCTCCACGGTACAGGTGGGACGGTCATCAAAACTTTGTCAATGTCTTTTTTTTTTTATCTTTCTTTTATTATGGTCTCTTAGTTCTCAAGGCTTTGTAAAATCTCTTAGTTTTTAAATACAGTATCTTTAAATTCATTTTTACTTATTTTTAGTTCAGTTATGTAAATAATAGTTTTCAGAGGAACTTTTTATTTTATTTTATTTTCCATCTAACTATAAATATTTGACAAAGCAATTTTAACTCCAACAAGGAGATTATTACTAAAAGAGCCCGGAAACGGAGGCAGTTGTACTACTCACATTTTACTGATTTCTTTAAAAATAGGGGGGGGGGGGAAAGGTAAATAAATAAATAGCATCAGTTTTAAACACATGTTTAATGAGGAATCTGATGAACAACCAAATGTTGATTAAAAACACATGGTATTAATTTAGCTTACATTAGTTTGACATAGCTTAGCTTACCTTTGTTAGTGTGCAGAGTAGGGCTTAGCTTTTATCTGGTCATTCACTGTGAATTGGTGAGTGTATCTATGTAAACAGTAAAAGCTTTTCAAAATTTTAAAAATACATATTTCATTATTTTATATTCCATTGCATTAGTGTTTTTGAGACCAATTAGTTGTACATCATATGTATCACTTTATTTATGTTTAACATATCTCAGGATCTATACGCATTTTTTTTTAATCCAAAACATTTTCTACATTGTAGTTTCTATTTTTCCATCATTTGTGTTGAGTGAATGTACTTTGTATGACCTGGAGACAGTGTCAAAATGACATTAAAACTGCAAACGTGTATTTGTTTTACCAAAAATAAAACCAAAAAAACAAACATTTCAGATACCAGCTAAGGACCACAAGCCAAAAGTATTTATCCTACATAGGTTTATCACCATGTTAAGCAACACTTATTAAATATTTGATGGTTATTTATTAATGACTAAGATCTGTTATTGACAACGGAGGTCATCAGTAAACCTACAAACTTCTCTGTTCACTCTGTTTGTTGTTTTTCTTTGCTTTCTCCTCACTCTGGATGCGCTTTGTGGTATGGTCTGATTAAGAACCATGGGACAGAGGAAATCGTGTCCTCTGCAGAGTGTTCAAGCGATGACGAAGACTTGGAGGAGTGTGAAACAATCCATCCAGGTGGGCTAGGTTAGTTTGCATTTGCTTGCTTTCTTTGTGCACACTCATCTGCAGCAGAGGATCATATGATCCTCAAAGCATCACCCCCCCATGGTTACCCAAAGTGTAACTTGAGCGCTTACCAGCTTTAGTTGCAAAACATCCAGTGTAGTAACAAGAATATGTTCCAGGTAAAACTGGAATATTCAAAAAAATAAAAAATAAAAATCTGACATTACATCTAATATAGCGAGCTACACTTGAACATGGGGTCTTTTAAAGTGGTAAACATGGTTTCCAGAATACATACAAATGTTGACAGCTGGGAGGAACAATAGGAGTTAAAAATTTCTGGAATCTATCATAAATCTGTCAAATTTGTATGGAGGTGAACCATGTTCTCTGCACTGATGCTGCTAAATGTGTTTCATCATGTTTTAGATCATCGCTCCTGCAGTTCACAGCTCTTCTGATTTTCATTTAAAGAACTGTATTTTAAAATATGTCCATTGGTAAATTAAGAAATGTCTCCAGATGTAATTTCAGTCTTTTTTGTTCTCATTTGTGTTTGTTCTTTTTTTGTTTGTTTATTTTTCACATTTAGAAGCTTGCACTGGTAAATGTGATAGAGAACAGATATCATTGAATTTCTGTGTACAGGTTTTTCTTTCTTTGGGTCATACTTTTGCTCTAAGGTGTACTCATTATTCTGTCTTTTTGTATCCAAATAGATTCAAAAATTTTAATAACTGAAGTTAATCAATCAATTTGAAAAAATTGGGAATCTCCTTGATATTAAAAAGTATAGCTTTGACCTATTTCATTGATAATGCCAAATGATAAAAATAAACTTTTTCTACAAAAAAAAAATGAAAAAATAAAGTATTTGCAATGAAACAGTTAAAGGTGTGGACATGTACACTTCCTGTAGAAAGCATACAACTGTATGTTTGTTTCCAGTATTTTCCGTCCATAGTACATGGTACAACTAATATTTTTACATACATTTTTCTTTTTGAGAACTTACTTTCCCATAGCTATCCTGCAACTAATGACCTATTTTCATGGAATTTAAAAGATACCTTCCTTGAATTGTGCAGGTTATTTTCTCAGAACTTGCAATCCACTTTCCCGAAATTTTGAATACCCAGTCCTGGAAATGCAAATATTGTTTTCAGAAACATTGTGAAATTTAAATTTTTCATAGAACTTGCCAGCTGGTGTTTTTTTTTTTTTTTTTTTTCAAAACCCAACGGTTGTTTGCTGCACATCTTACAGGTGTGTTTCTAAACACCTTACAAATTCCCTTCCTCAAACTTATGGCAACTTTCCTTGAACTTGTAGGTTTTGTTCTCAGAATATACTGGTTTCCTGTCAATGAATTACAGGTGACTTCCCATAAGTTTCCTAGAATCATATGATTATATTCCTGAAATTTGTGTTTTAGAATAAGAGTTATCTATATTTGAACAAATAAGGCCTGTGAGCTCTGGGATAGAGACATGTAAATTATAAAAAAATATATATAAAAAATAAAAAGAAAAAAATTAGATTTCAAAAAGTTGTTAGGCCAGTTCAGGCTGAGTCAAGTTTGAAAAGCTCAACTGAGTGGTCATACTCACACTATTGTTCTGCATTTAAGTTGAAATTTCATTTTACAATAAGTGTTCTTTCTGACTTTGGTTTTTGTTGACCTGTTTGAAAATCCCCCAAAAAATATTATTAAGATCTTGCATCATGCCCGATCTTATAAAATGAACTGAATGTGCCCCAAATTTCTGGTAAATTAATATAAAATTAATATAAAATATTAATATATTAATAAAACCATGCTGTGTAGACTACTGTGTAGCCTGCATGGCTAAAGTCAAAAGTCAAAATCTGGCTACTGTGTAGCCTGCATGGTTTATAGAGTCCTTGGGTGTGACAAATAGCCACATTGTTCAAGATAAAAAAAAAGAAAAATATCCTAAAGAATAGCACTAATTTTGTAACTGTATTTACACATAAACGGTTTCATGCTTTCTGCAATAAGTGGACAATTCTTGAGAAAAATCTGTAGTTGAACCACTGTTTCATAATGTATGTTTAGTTCTAAATTTAAAACGTTACCAAACATTTAAAGTTGGCATGAAATGGATCTTCTAGATTTAAATGGCTAAGAAAATATTTGACAAATCCCAAAAAATGTTTGGTTTTAATAGATTGCCAGATAGATTGCCAAAATGTATTTAAGTCTAGTGATATGTCAGCTAACTTCACCAAAGGTCAAAGGGTCATTCCCAAATGTTTTCAAACAGACTGTGATCTTGTGGTGTAAAAGGGGATTCAAACGGTGCTGTGAAGCCTGAGATCCATGGGGATTTGTGAAGAAAGACAAAGACAGGGCCCCAGTCATCCAGTCATGTGTTTACACAGAAATTCACACCATTCTAACCCTAACATCATGTTAGCGTGATTGAAAGCTGCATGCTTTAGTGTTTTGGTTTGTTTTTCCTTCAGTTGGGAAGTCAATGCTATTTCCTGGTGTTTTGTCGCCAAGATTTCACTCCCGTCTTTCCGCGAACTGTGCCAAAATGCATTCTTTTGGCCTCATCATCTGTGGCATGATGTTTTGGTTGGTTATAACCGTTTCCTCACATCTCTTGGTGTCTCGTGTGGCTTTGTGTCTTGCCGTTCAGCTTCCAAAGATAAAATTACATTTTCATTTTCATCCACTATTTATCTGTCCGCCCTGAACAGCGAGACATCGGCTCCTTCTTTCAAATCTCATATTATTATGTCTCCCAGTTTCCAGTTAAAAAAAAATACATGAAAAAAAGACCATATTCAAATACTTTTTGTTAAGAAGTCCTTAGATAACCAAATCAGTCTGTTCAGGGTGAATCTATTATTTCACTGCATGATTTTTGAGTGACCCTCAACACCAGGCACCTCAATCATTTAACTCAGTTGTTTTATCTGCATTTGCGTTAAAGTTGTGAGCCATTTTTGCAGTCGCAGCGTCATCAAATCGTCTGTTTTATCCCACGCTTTTTATTTGTGAGTAGGACTGCCAGTTTTTATTTAGATAATTCATCAAGTGATTCTGTTCTCTGTTGTAAACCTTTCTGTCCTTTTTTCTGCTTAATTTTATAAGATGGCAACAAAAATGGGTCATTCAGTTATTTATGAACTACACATTCACACGTTTAATAAATTGAGACCTTTGATACATTTTTTTTATCAAACATTATTAGTGATAAAGATACACCTAGCAAACTGTTACTAGGTCATACAAATCAGTAATGTTTCCCACAATTTGGCAACATGTTTAGGTCACAACAGTTCATTTAAAAGAAAGGAAAATATTTATCAATACATATCATGTAGAAAAATTGAGGTATGAAAGTCAACACTCTGTTTTAACTCCAGTTTATTTAGCATTAATATTTTACAAGAAAAATGATGTTTTTGCAGAAATTAGTTCCCACCTTGTTTCTATTGCTCTTCTTGAATAGTTTCCAGTGGGATGGCAACTCTCTCCATGATTTATTCAGCAAATAATTACTTAAACTTTCATCCCATTCCATCAATAAATGTGGCAGCTTGGACTGTCGTACAAAGTCCAGCATGTCAGGTTAAATCTGGTGATGGCACATACACATTTAAAAAATAACAGAAAAAAACAGTAGAACAAATAACTATCTCTGTCCCTTGATCATGAATACATAATGGTCAGATGTGCCATCTTATGAAATTAAAATCAATTTCTTAAAACATGACTTAATGAGCTTAGTGACATGTTGAAAGAGAAAGCAGATTTAAAGCTGGTCTCCTTGACATTTTCTTTCAGTAGCTGTTTCTATCTATTCCGACATCAGAATAACATTATGTAAAAGACTCCAAAAGAATGGTTGTTATTGGGCCAGAGTCTGTTTAGTTCATTGCCCCAATTGAATTGTGTTAAATATTCCACCTCTACTCTACTGGTTCTGCTTTTTTCATCTATCTTCTCCAGAATGTCCAATATTTGACCATATATATATATATATATATATAATATATATATAATAAAATAATATATGATAGATAGATAGATAGATTAGATAGATAGATAGATAGATAGATATAGATAGATAGATAGATAGATAGATAGATAGATAGATAGATAGATAGATAGATAGATGTGTGTGTTAGGGATTGAGAAATCTAACTAGATAATTGAAGCTATGGACTATATATTATAGTATATATATATATATATATATATATATATATATATATATATATATATATATATATATATATATATATATATATATATATATATTGAAGCTATGACTCTATATACATATAAGTATATATATATGTATATACTTATATGTATATAGAGTCATAGCTTCAATTTCAAGTAGATATCCAAGCCCTAACATACGGAAGAGGATTAGGGCCACTGAAAAAAAACAGTTCTGAGAAAAAAGTCAGAATTCTGACTTTTTTTTTTCTTTTTTCTATAGGTCAGATTTTTTTTTCTTTTTTCCAGTGGCCCTAATCCTCTTCCGTACTAAAAGTCTAGTAAGACAAAATAAAATATATTAATTAACATTAACCCTAATTAATACAACAATGTGTAACGCATCTTGAGAGATGCAAGGACCGCAAAAGTAAAATTTTTGATTGAGAAAAAGATGAATCTCCAGTGTAGCCCTCTCTCTAATCTACAAAGCGATGGCCCACTCCACCACCTTACAAAAATATTACTAAAATATGTGTCTTGTTGTATTTTGTGCACCCAAATTATGTATCCTGTATCCTGTATCCTGTACCAAGTTAGTGGAAAAACACCCACAAGAAAACACATTTTAAATAGCTTAGATGTTTCCTACACCACTTTTTCCCCTTTCCTCCTCTCTGAATAACTTTTTATTTGGTGTAAATTTCATCCAAGTGAGGGAATCTGTTTTCAACTTAAGTACATTTTTAATCTTCAGTTAAGTTGTAGAAACTTCTCAAGGGTGATCCGTGGAAACAGTTCAACCTGTCATCTTTGATCCTCTGTTCCACTGAAAGCTTCATGACATGAATACTTAGTCAACATGATTTATTGATTTTCAAACTTTAATGAATATGAAAACAACTTCTAATGCGTTTTTTCCACATTGCCGTAATGGGGTATTTGTGTCCATAATTTTGAGGAAAGAGATGAACTTATTACACTTTTAACTAAGGCTGTAATTCAACAAAATGTGGAAAAAGTGAAGCATTGCGAATACTTTCCAGATGCACTGTATGTAAAGGTGCAATTACTGTCTCTCACCAGTGTGAGCAGTGGCGCCACTACACCTTATTCAAGTGGATGCGAAAACATAATTTGGCGCCCCCCCAAGAAAGGTACGTCAGGGGGAAGGAGCGTATAAAAATCCCTCTATGCTCCTCCACCCGGAGACGACGATACCTGAAGGTTAAAACTTCCTAAATTTACCTTGTTATGTGCGAGAGGTGAAGGAACGTAAGGCGCGCTGAAGTTTATCGAAGAACATCATCGGCTCGCCGTTCCCTCCAGACGGGGTTTTGACGCCCCCTCTGGTGCTGCGCCCCTATGCGTTGCATGCGCTGCATACCCACTTTTTGCGCCACTGAGTGTGAGCAAACGTTTTCTGTACTCTTCATATTTCAGATTAGTTTACTCAGATTTGCTTCAGTAAGAAGGAGTCCATTAAAATAAAATGTTTTGGAAATCAGCTTTACTTCTGACTTAAAAAAACAGAGTATTTCCTGTTTTATTTTAATATTTATTGTATTGAAAACATATGCTTTGTGTGTTTTGTTCAACTTCTCTTATTACATGTGAACATGTGTCCCAATTGCATACTGCTGTCTGCACAGAAAATAATAAACTTTAAGAAACTATTTCCCAGCAAATCGGTTTGCATAATGAGAACATTTTCACTGTTTCACAGCTCATTGACAAACAAGAATAGAAACCTCATTAAGTTGCATCAGGATATTGTTTTGTGCCAGTACACAGTGTTACTTTAACTGCATGTTTGTTTTATGGGATTGGGACACAGTGTCCGTCTCCTGTTCTCACATCGGTCAGTCCTGCCAGTTTGCTGTGTTGTTTCTTTTATTTTACTTTCCCTAAATGCAACTTACTTTAAGCATGCATCAACATCCTGCAGTTCGACTAAAACAAACCCAAATGACAGTAGTGGTAACCCATTCTCAGCCAGTACCGTCTCCCTCTGATGTACACCCAGACTGCACGGCCGGCTCATGTTTAAGGACTAACATTACAGGGAGCACATGAGAGAGGAGCCCGTCCTCCAGTCGAGTGCCTCTCCCATCCGTGTCTGTTTTTTATTGTGTGCATCTGGTTGTAGTGTGTGCAAAATTTTAAATGGCTTTGTTCCTTCATCTTAACATTTTTCTTCATTTAATATTTGAAACTGGTCATATTTTTTACCCAGTTTGATATGCTGGCATTTTGGTTCTGATTATGTTTTTTGGCATATATGTTTTCTTTTTTTTCCTTTTTTTTCCTCAGAGAATACCTAAATCGAAGTGTGAAATATTTTCTTTTCCTATATTTTGACTTTTTTGGATTTGGAACTCCTTCAGTAACTAGCTTGTGTGTTTAATTCTCAGATAAACACCGATGCAGTAGCGTAAATTGAATAAATATGTATTCCCACTTCAGTGATGAGATTTGAGAACATGTAAAAAAAAAAAAAAACTCACACAGACTAGGATCTGATGCAGTTCCTGATCAACTTCTCAAATAACAATTTTAGACAAATTAAAACAACCTACTTTGACGAAACAAAACTTTTTGACACACACTCTGACCAAAGCAGTCAAGCACCGATGTACTAACCCTGAAGGAATGGTTCAATTTAGGCATAATTTCTTCCACATGTAGTCCATGATAGGGATGGAAATTAATCAATTTACATGGAGCCGTCATGTTGACCATAGTCATCAAAGGGCATCAGTGGTGGGACCAATAATTTAAAATAATATTCAACAGCTCATGAAAACACTAAATGAAGATCAGCAGATACAGAAGATGCCTCCTAGATGCTTTTCAGCAACATTTCTGGCACTTGATGGTATTTGATTACATTGAGAGTTTGTAAGAGACTGGAGGACTGAATCTCACAACTATGCATCATGTCACAGCGTTGGTTGTTAAATGCACATACAATCTGTGCAATAGTCTTTTGTGAGTGACTGCATCATGCCACTGCTTCAGAGGACACCAAGATTTATCTCATCATTGTCCTCCAAATTACTACTGTGGATAAGTTGAACTTTGTGATCCCCGACATGATGTCTAGTGTCTCTCTTGACAGAATTGGCAGGATTGGTTATCATTTCTTTATATCTTGGCACTTGCGTAAAATAATTACAGTCCACCACTAAATATGAAAGTCCTTATTTTTTTTACCTGATAAAAATTGTTAAACCACTGCACAGGGTGACTAAGGTTTTTAAAAGTCCAATAGTTCTACCCAGTGTTCAGCTGGGTCACTCTCGTTAAGGACTATTTGTAGGCTTTGTAGGAGTTTTCAAAGTTAAAATGAAATAAATTTAGTTTTATAGTTCATCACCTAAGCAAACTAAACTTAGTTCATACTCATAGTCTTATTATGACATCAAGAATTTTATAGTCATGGTAACATGAGTCATCTAGCTTATACATTCACTACTATGAGTGTGTAGGCTAGATGAGGAAGTACCAAAGTCTTTATTTGAAGTGCAGCACAGTGATTTTCTCCTGTCTTGGGTGACCAGAACCTTGACAACGCTTCTGGTTTTAGCATCAGATAAATGTGTTGTGTTTGATCGTCATGCAACTCGCATTGTTACCCCATAAAATCCCATCAAGTGCTAGCAATGCTATTGTTTCTGTGTGGTGAACTTAACTCACTTTTCTAACTAACTGAATGAATCACTCCACTCCTAATCTCATCCCTCAAGTGTGTTTTTTTAGATGTGCTAGCTCCTTGCAAAATGAGTAATTTGCATTCTTATCACTGGTCCACATGTGAATCAAACTATATCCAAATCCGGCCATTTCTCAGGGTGGGTCACTGTTTTTGTCAGGGAGTGTATCTTTACTGTTAGAACAATACAAATTGAATTGCATGGCTAAGAAGTTGCAGTTTAGGGTTTGTAAGACATGTCAGTGTTAGAGTTCTTCTGTTCTTTTCTGTAGATGGGCATGTATATTGCTCATTGTTTGTATATCCCCATCCCTTCCTTACAGCCAAAACCTCTAATGCCGCCCGACCGCTTCGTACTGCCTTTACATGGACATGGCAACTGACTTACACTGTCACCCTCATCATCCTCATCTCCTCTGTAGTATGTTCATAGGTCCAACCCCTTCTTCACCTCCTCCCTTGTCTTTAGAAATATTGAAATATAAAGTCATCCATCCATTCTACACTAAAGAGCAAATTAAGCAAAAATTGTAACATGGATAGATTATAGGCTCACTGAAGTCTCTTGCTATGAAAAAAAATGCAGATTTTTTTGTAAAAAAAAAATATTTACAAGGAAAGAGAAACAAAGGATAAAAAGCAGAAATATGGTGTTTATTTTTCTGTTATGTGGTGTGGATGTATGTGCTGTTGCCTCCCTGTACCGTCATTGTTTTAAGATAGAACCCATTCTAGAGTGGATAAAAATTATCTTTAACGGTACCAAGTGGCTATCCTACATTTTTACACATTTTTTCCTTTGTAAATTCTTTTCCTCTTGCCTAAAAATCATGCGGGAAAATTGTTGATGTAAGTTAATGACACACAATGTGCATGCTCTGATTCTCTTTTGTGATGATTGTTTAAGATGCAGTTTGTAAACTTACACATTTCTATTATCTGACATTAACTGACACATTTCCAAGCTTTCCATTATCATTAGCTAAAATCAGATGATGACTCCGGTTGGATAAATCTGTTCTTGAAAACCTGCAGACTGCATCTTTGTTGGATATGTGGTCATGTTACAGCTGACAAATCTTCAGTCAAGTTTGAAATGCTACAGAAGGACTTTGTTTAGGCACGTGTTGTATGTCTGTAATTGGATGTGTTTGCAGTTGAAGTGCGTGAAGAAATGTTTTGTAGGAAGTGTTTACTTGCATGAATGACTCCAAAAGACACATCAAGTCACAGTGGGTTCTTTCATGTTAATGAGTTGGTGCTTTGAATGTTCACTCCAGTGATAACAGCACATGGTCCAAATGTTGTTTTGTGCTATGCAACACTCAGCATTTTTGTAAAATCTGAAAAATATTGGAAATTGCCCAGAATATACCAAAAACTGTTGGATTTTCTTCAAGGGAAATAAAAAGAAAGTAGCCTGTCTATACATTTCTTTCCTCTTATCAAAAGCTGGATCCTAGCTGTAACAGGCCGAAAGGAAAAACCCCAACGATCCCGTTTCCTAGGCCATAATTTGACCACTTCATTAGATACAGATGTTTGTTTTGTTTTTTTCCAATACAAAGAGTGCTAATTACATGGCAGATACTCAGTGCATAGGACCTATGTAAACCTGGAAAGGACAACTTACTGAAACATCCCTCAGCCATCGGGATGTCGTTTTTGGTGTAAGACGGTTTGGTCTGGGTATTTCAGAATTTGCTGACATGCTAGGATTTTCACCCATAAACACTCCTGGAATTAAAATGTTCTGAAAATGAGAAAATATCCACAATAAGAAGCAAAAGCCCTGTTTGTGTCAGAAGAGAATGAGCAGACTGTTTCAAGATGACACAAAGGCAGCTGTAGCTCAAATAACCACATATTAACATGTCAAATACCATCTTTGAACATGCAACATGTCAAAGCCTTAAAACAGATGATCTACAGCAGCAGAATATCCCACTCCTGACAGTGAAGAATAGGAACATAAGGCTACTTTTCACACATGTTCGACAAAATGGAGTAACAATCAGTCGGAAAAACGTTGCCTGATACTTTTCTGTCATACTTTGGGTTTTTTATTAACAGCTGAGCATTTTTTAAATGACACTGTCAACCTTAGAACCGATCATTCCAAAAAGCAAAATGTTTTTTATTAAATTGTCTATTGGATGTACAGCTCCTCTGGTGAGTTTAGGGCCTGGCCAGGAGGCCCCTTCCACTGGGATAAGCCCAGTCCGTCCACTGGTAGGGGTCCAGACAGTTTCCTGATCAGATGAAGGACCTCAGCTGACTCTTTGAGATTTGGATAAGTATCCAGACCTCAAAGTGGATGAGGAAACTCTTTAACTAGCCTGGCTACCCTACAAGGAATTCAAATTTTATAAATGTATATTCTGGAGCTTATTCTTTACAGTATTATCTATCTCTCTTGACAATTGGTAAGGGTTTGAACATTAATGGAGCAGTACCAATTTGTTTCCTGCTTCCTCCTGCCATTACTCAATAAAAAGAATCAAAATTACTTGAAGCCAAACTCCAAAGTTTGCATGGCACATTTATATTTATAAGGTAAAATAAACTATCTGGTGTCTGAGCAGTAATTTGTAAATTAAAGGAATGGTTATGATTCCACCCTTTCCCATCCTGTTTGTCTCTAAAACAAAAAAGAAAAGGAGACCGTAACAAAATTCTAAAGAACGCCTTTCATTCGGAGTGCTGTTTCTTAAGGGGTGAACATGTAAAAGCCCTGCTTTTAAATGCAAACTAAACAAATGTCGTCTGGTGACAGAGCTGCTTCTGGTAACAGAGTTATTCTACAACAAAATACACTCAAGACAACATGATGCAATTGTGGGTCATGTGAAAAACCCTCTTTTACTATCCACGTACTCTTCTACCCTGTAGGATGCTTTTGTTGTTACAACAGGGCCCACCTACAGAGCTTGCTAATGATGCTAGCCATGTTGTTATGCAAAATGGGCAAATAACTCACTAACTACATCAGTTTACTGGAATTTGATAATAGAATTGCAGAGCAAATGTACAAAGAAGGAATGTTGACCTTTTTTCTCAGTTCCTACTTTTAAAATAGAAATCTAAATTAGACTCACTCTATAACACTAATGAAGGATTCAGCTCTGCATCTGAGAACTATTTATGAAGGTGCTGCTACATTTATGTGTGTTACTCTCAGTAAACAAGGGGCTTAAGATGAACTGGGAGCCACTGAGTAGCAATATTACAATTGGTTTCACAATAATTAAGATCAGTTCTTTGGATCACTTTGTAGCCTTGCAGTGTTGGATTGGGGTACATGTTAGAAGTCCCCCAGCAGCTGGATACCAAGATTTGCTGAAGGCTACTAATTAACCCGTCAATTTAAACCATGTGTCCTAAAACAGAGGAAAAGCTGAAACATGCTAGGCAATATGTTTCAAGGACCAGTACTAGGGAAAGAGCTGACTGAGCATTCGCTCGGTAAATGTGAGCAACAACCATACAAGTTATACATTTAATACCTGAAATGTACAGTTAGTGTATAAAATGATGTTTAGCTTTTTGCCTTTTCAACAACCAAAGCAACACATAACATTAAATTATTATCAGAGGACTAGTATGAAAGCAGGAATCTGTATACTTTGCCAGAGGAAAGACATCAGCACTGTCTTTAGAGGAATTATTTTCTTTTTCTTTTGCAAATTTGCATTTCTGTCTGGTAGAACTACAATATTTTTTAATGTCCTTCAGAGAGATGGGAAGCAAGTCTGAATCAGGAGTGCTCAAGTCCAGTCCTTGAGAGCTACCATCCTGAAGCTATTAGATGCATCCTTACTCCAACAGACCTGGATCAAATGGCAGAATTCCCTCACAAGCAGTCATTCAACTCTGAACAGGTCTGGCAATGTGCCATTCATTTGATACAGGTGTGTTGGAAGAAGGATGCATCTGAAAGTTGCAGGATGGAAGCTCTCGAGGACTGGACTTGAGCAGCAAATGCAAATTAAGGGTTGGAGAAAATTAAACAAACAGGTTGACACCAAGAACTCAGAGCAAAAGCTAAGGATGCATGTGGAGCCCTAATGGCATGGGTCTGCTCTGAAGTCAAACAATCTGGGCAAATTTGTACAATTCGCTGACCTCAAACTACTCTACTACCCAAAAGTCAAATGTGTGGCCATCTGACCTAAATTGAGTCATATCAGCAACAAGGCAACAATGATAATCAGTGGATTAAACTCGCTCCTCAACATTGTGAGAGAGGTGGTTCTACAAACTAGAGAATATTTTGGTAGCAAGGATTTCCCAATAAAGTGGAAGAAAGAATGTTTTTAAGAAAACAGACTTAAAAATGTTTAAAATAGGTGATAGAGGTCGTATCTTAACTTTACCAAAAAAAAAATACACAATTTGCTTTAGATTAATTTTATCATGAAAAACAAAATAATGACAGGGTTGAGTAGCTGAAATAAACTGAAATATAATCAAAGTTTAAATTGGCCTTCTGGCTCCCATTTTAGCTCTTAAGCCTTTTAAGGTGTTTACATATATGGCTTTTGCTGGCTTTGTTTTGGTTCATAAATCACAGGGTTTGGTTCTAAAATAAATCTTTTTCCACTTCCAGGAGCTGAATTAGTCATTGAGGATCCATTAGAGCACCCCTTTGTAGCTCCCCGTGCACCCTTCATTCCCACTCCCTCAACCCACCACCCACTCCTCACCATTATTGAGACCACCAAAGAGTCCTTGTCCAAGGCCACTGAGGCGGGGGTACCTTGCTTGTCGGACCGAGGCAGCGATGATTGTGATGATGATGGCTTGGTGATATCGGGGTATGGCTCTGGGAAAGCGTTGAAGTCTTACCTGCCCCCACTGATGATGATGAAGATTTTCACTCGAACTCCTCCTTGTTAAGACCTACATCACACTTTCAAGGTGACTACAAAGCACAGGCGCCCAGGACTTTTATACCAAACAAACCTTCCATCTTCAGATGCAGTAGGACAACCACCATACCAGTAACCGCCAACCAGAGCCGCACCACTAGCACCTCTGCCTCCACCACATCCCTCCACAATTCTCCGGCAAAACAAAAAACCGCGAGCTAAAAACCCCAGCCCCAACCTAGTGTTGCTTCTATTGCCACATCCTGTGAGGTAGACAGCAGCAAGCTGAGGGGCCCATTAATAATTTCCGTCATGTTCCATAATATACCCACAGCACTCCCCACAGAGCCAGGCGTCAGGCGAGTCCCGGGGCCCTCGGAGGTGGTCCGTGAATCTAGCAGCACCACCGGGATGGTCATCGGAATAGTGGCGGCCGCAGCGCTGTGTATCCTTATCCTCCTGTACGCCATGTATAAGTACAGGAACAGGGATGAAGGCTCCTACCAGGTGGACGAGAGCCGGCACTACATAACCAACTCGGCTGTGCAGAGCAATGGCGCTGTCATGAAGGACAAACAGCAGAGCCTGAAAGGCAGCAACAAGAGACAGAAAAACAAGGATAAGGAGTATTATGTGTGACTGAGACTTTGGTCAACCCGACAGAGCAAAGAGAGAAGGCACTGAGAGAACTTTTATTACCAGTTTCCTTGTGAGGAGCTTTGACAAATGATGGTATAACATGGGACTTGAATAATTCTATACTGTGCTGAATAGTTGAACTGATATGTACTGTAACATAAAGCACACTTACTATTAAGCAAAAGGCTTAATGGCAAGGTTAAATAGCAACTTTAGAAACCTTACACTTCTATCTGGTCAGAGACATTGTCGGTATACAAATATTTCACAGCATCATTCTCCTAAGTGACTTTTAGAGCTACGTGATCCTTGGCATTAAACAATTTTTGTGAAATTGTTAATTACAAAAGGCTCATTATCTTAAACGTTTCCAGCATGTAAGCAACAAGTAGTGCTTAACGAGAGGGGGACAGGCACACAAAAGGACTCTTGTATTCAAAATATTACAGATTTTTATGGTTTATACATAATATAAGTGTGGTGTCTTACTTATTTTTGCTTAAAGCAAAAGAAAAAAAAAGATTCAAAGAGAACAGTAAGAAAAGAAAACTATTTTATGTGTATAATATGAATCCAAGTGAGCCAATTGCCAAGGGCAGACCTCATACCATCTGTTTGCTCTGGCATCTAATTCACCACAATTATTCTCATTGTCTGACAGACACAGTGACTCTCTTTGTGGGAAGAATTTGTCGGTTCTCTTGGTAAGAAGCGCCTGATTGTAAAATGCATGCCATCCTGATTCCACAGTAAGGTGCAGTACAGTAAAAGTCCAGTAAAGAGTGTTCAGCTTGGAAAACACAAAGGCAGTTCTTCATCTAAGATCAGGACCCCCCCCCCCCCTCCCCCCTTCTCGAAACCCCTCAAACAGATCTCTTCTTGCTGCACAGTCTGTGGTGGTTTTATCTATCTGCACAAGTGTGTGTTGGTTCATTGCCTATCATACTCTTTTTCTATGGAGGTGTCAGGATGAACACAGATGCAGTACTACTACACTGTTAACCAATGTGTATACAGAAATAAACCAGATGTTGAAAGTGTGAATTCTATCTGCTGTCACAGTCAACTGTGTCAAAAAAAAGAGAAATTTGTTTACATATTTTATTACATGCTATCTGTTGTACTTTGTAGGTAGTAAATTGTACATATACCATGACAGTTGTAATTTTTAGTACCTCTATTGTACAGACTGAAGATATGATTTATCAACAGATTTCATTACAAAAATCTATCTGTTAATTTACACGGAGAAAGACTTTAACCAGACTGTGGAGAATCATATTGATATTCATGAAGAATAAAAAACTGTATTGTTAGCCTAGAAATCTACACAGAGATGTTTCTAAAGTTGCATGAATATTTAACTACTTGCAGTTGTCCAACAAATACAAGGTGCCCTTTCTTCTCAACCATGGCGTACTTGTCCTGGGGTACATTGATTTCTGTTTTGCTTTGTTTGTACTTTTTTATAGAGAGAAAGAAAGAGCATACGCTCCAATCCGTGGTGAAGACAGTAAAGCTCAAATAAAAGCTAAAAAGGGGGGTTCACTGTTGAAAAGGACATCATTTCTTCTTTGTCATTAGTTGACATCTTGCTTTGGAAAAACTTTGCCATTCATTTATGTTTGCATTTTCTGACATTGCTATTAAAGAAGTGGATACTTTTTTCTTAGAAATCATATTTTGGGTTACAATTGTTATTTTTTTTTCTTTTTCATCCATTTGATAACAATAAAACATTTTTTTCTGAATTTATTCTCTTATCAATTGGTAAATACAGTTGAGCAATTAGTGTAGTAATGCTTTTCCCAATTGTAACATCACTTCAACATTTCCCCCTCATCTATGGTCTCACACCTTCGTTTCTGAAGCCAAATGAGGGCAAAGGCAAGAAATCGTGATGTGACCACCACGCTTGAAGCATTAACAATGGAAACACGGCATCGTATTTCTAATACTAGAAATATTTTATTAACAAGACAAATCATAGTCATTCTGCCCCAGCAAGATGTTTGTGGGATAAATCAAATGATGCCCATCTTAGTCTTCTTATTGCAGGCTATTATTCCAGTTGGAATTTATGTCTTCATCTAAATAACATCTGTGTTTTTATCTTGTGTTTTTGAGAAGGCCACAGACCAGGGATCCTCAAATCCAGCTCTTGAGGGCCGGTGTCTTGCAGATTTTAGATGCGACTGTGTGTCATCAAGCCTGAGTCAAATAATCCGCTCATTAGCAGCACTCTGGAGAACTTGACTGGACTGATGAGGTGACTGCAGCATGTCGAACCAAGCACACATCTAAAAGTTGCAGGACATTGGCCCTCTAGGCCTGGATTTGAGGACCCCTAGCTGCCATCCTTTGGTGGGTTCCTCAAGAGCCAGTATCTTGCACGTTTTAGACATTTCTGCTCCAACTCCCCCGATTTAAAAAAAAAAAAAAAAAAAAACAATTTCCCCAGTTGGTCACCAAAATCTACAAGAGGACCAGAACCTCCAACCACTGACAGAATTTGCTGTTAATACCAAATCACTGAAATCTTTCTGACACTGGTAAAGTTGTGGAATAAATTAAATTAACTCCATGAAAGTCTCTCTTTAACATATTTGCCATTCAAGTTGGATTTCAGTTTACAGTTTTCACATTCATTTATTTGAGTCCAATGTTTTCTTAGGAAGTCCAAAGACCTCTCCAGTCCTTGGCAGTACTCTTGATCTTGAGGACTGGAACCACTCACTTATAAAATGATGGTTAGCTAAAAAAGAAGACAACTACTCAAGAAATCCTTGCAACAACTTTGGAGGGGAAAAATAATAAATGTTTTATTACAGCTGTCCTTTATCAGATTCGGGATTCCACATGAATTCAGATTATACAAGTATTAGGCGTCCATAGCTTCATGCCTGCTTCAAATTATTAAATCATTCCTTCAAAGTGTCTGCATTGTGAATTACACATTCATTTAAATCAGGTGTTTACAAGCAGGCAAACATTACCATCTCTGGTAATGCTGGTAACTACCAACATTACCAACATCTGTTGCAACATCAACAGATTTTGCAAGGTATTGACTTTTCAAAAAATTTTCCTCTTTAGCACTAGAAACTTTTTAACACTATTTGTGAAATTAACATTAGGATCAACAGCTTAAAAGTCTATGGCCAAAAGGGTTTTGCCTTATATATTTTAAATGTTGGCCTTTACCACTGAGCATTAATCAAGTCCAGGGTTTTCTATGCTTTTTTTGCTGTTTTTTGTGTCTGTTTAAATCATTCCTACAAGTCAAGTGTGCCATTGTTGTGCATCATCATTTTAGTGGGTATTAGTCATACCATTTAACACTGTTATGTATGTGCTAAGTATTGAGACTTGAGGAAGAACGGTCAAACTCATCATCACACTCCTACACAGGGATCCTACAGGTAAAGTATTATTATTCCTTGAACTTTGCCCCATTTTGTAAGTCTTCATTTGGAATCTTATGTAATAGACCAACACAAAGTAGAGCATAGCTGTTCATGAAAGTAAACAAACTCAGTTTTCAACATTCTTGGCAGAGAAAGCTCTAAAAAGTCAATACTTTTGAAATACCACATTTTGCTAAACTAACAGCCTTGTGTCTTTTGGATATGTCTCAACTGGTTTTGCACATTATTGATAACAAAATAGCTGGAGCTCAGTCGAAGTGGATGGACACCATTTATGCAGAGTAGATTAGCTTTTCCCTCTCCCTGCTGGAAAGAAAAGAGTGTGCACTGGGTGATGCTGCCATCTTCGTGTATACTTGTGAGAATGGCTTGTTCCTGGTGTTACTTTTCTGCAGAAGATGCATGTTCCACTTTTGATTTGTACCGTGCATAATTTGTGGCTTAAATGGGACTTCTGATTGTTTTTTTTAAAACAATGGCTCTTTTCTTGCATATCTTCCATAATATATGAGATTTGTGGTGTCCACAACCAATAGTTCTCAAATTGACAGATTCTCTCATCTGACCTGTGAATTGCTGCAAAATGTTGGCATGAGGCACTTGGCTGCTTTTTTGATTAATGGTCTCCCTATTTGGTTTGTTAGTTTAGGTGGAGTCTCGTGTTTTGGCATATTTGCAGTTTTTATTTTCAGATGATGAATTGAATACTGGTCCATGATATATTAAACATCTTGGCGTATTGATTTGTAACCAAACCTGCTTAATACTACTTCATATTTGAAACATTGCTGTTGATAAGGCCTCCACAGAACACATATATGAATACTGAGATTAAATTACACAGAGGAAAAAATACATAATGCACACACATGGATCTAATAGATTTGGGCTTGTAATATGACAAATGTTTAAGATCTATGAGTTCTTCTGTAGGAACATTAACATCCAAATAAAAATGTTTGAGTAGGTACGTTTAGGCCATCTGACTGGATGCTCTGCTCAGGTCTGGAGGTGAAAGCTGTGGATATGCCCACCACCATTTTTCTCAAGGTAATCACACAAGCATTTTTTTGCAGAGATAAAGACACAAATACAGAAATTGATAAACTAAAAGGAATATTAAATAATCTAGTGGAATAAGCGATTTTAATGAATGGATGAGATGCTGAAGACAAAACTGACTGTGTCAACGTGTTAAACCTGGAGGATCTTCTCCTGACTCGCTGTTCGAAACAATAAAGGTCCCTACAGAAGGTACTCTAAACCTGCCCACTGTGTTTGATTGGTGAAAATGACACTTTAAATCAATTCTTGATACGCTTCAGCGCAGGAACATGAAACAATCAATTAAACCATTACATAATTATATCAAGTTCTTCAAATGAAATCAATGCATTTCAGGCATTTATGATTAAATGAACATTTAGAAAATTATTTATGTATTTATTCCTAGTTTTTAAAAATGAATAATGCATTTAAATAACTATTTCATAAGCTATATATTTATTGTAATACAGCATTATTCACTGTCCACAGTTGCAGATAAATGAAAACATCTGGAAGGCATTATATTTGGATAGTTATACTTTCCTCTGTAAAGAAAATGGTATAATTTTCTGTTGTGTTTTTGTCTATTTATCTTTCCAGAGCAAATAAAACGTATTTAAATATATTCTGCTTCTCCTAACAGAGCTTAAAAGTAATATTTTCTGAAATTCTTCTTTGTTTTGCCAAGCATTGGTCATTTCTAAGTAGTTCAGTAGGGATGTGCCTACAGCCACACATGTCTGAAGAGGAAAGTAAAACGCAGGCTTCGTCATTGGCATAAACTAGATCCCAATGATTAAAATTTTAAAACTCAGACAGCGGATTGTTCTCAGAAATGCTCTTTAAAGACTGTTAAGTTCCAGGGCTACAAATTTAAGAGGTCACAAGACAGGTTTAAGAGGTCTAAACTCGTATTGAGTTTAGACCTCATAAACAGAATAATAAAGATAACAGGATGTTACTAGACAAAGCCATGCTAAGAGCTTCAGCTGAGAACAGTAAGCAGAAATCATGTTAATGTTCTGCATATTTGCGTGTGGAGGCTTTGATTGTTTGCATCTGTGTCCTACTTTATGGAAACTGCTGGGTCCATTGTTTTTGCAGTGGAGAGATGAATGTCCTGTAATCAGATTTTTTTTATTGTTATTATATCCAGACATGTTTTTGTAGAAGATTTGCTGTTTTCATTGTTGCGGATGTTTCTTGTTAACATGAAAGGCAGACGGTTGTTCTGTATCCCATTTCTGATCAGTTTCCAGTGACTGGCCCATTGATTTCCAAATAGTGATTTATGATTCAGGCAAAAATATTTGCTTCTTCTTCAAAAATACCGAAGGAAAAATGTGAGCTTTCACAAGTGCTTCTTCAGTTATCAGCTTTCCTCCCCCCCCCCCTGTTTATGGCGAAACAAAGTAAAATATTTTGACATCTTTTGTAGAAAAACATCTGAAGTTCACATGTGATCAAATGTAGAGATATGTTTATGAGTAGTCACAGTACAAAATGAAAATGAAAAATGTGAAAATTAATGTGTGGAATTCATGCAGTAAGATGTTAGTAGAACAACGTAGTCGCTTTCTAAACCTCCCTAAAACTCCAACATGAAGGGATGAGACAAAATATTCATGGTCAACCAGTTCTTTGCTTTCATTAAAAAACACTACTTTTACAAATGACACGTTTTCGATAAATTTTCTTTTTATTAGCTTCAAAAAGAACATTGAGTGAAACTGATTAATTAGAATGTGTGCAAGTTAGAAAAGTTATATTAATAGCTAATAGTTAAAAATTAATTAGGTAGCAAAACAAGATGTAGAAATGAAGCACATTAGCAGGGCCCCAAAGTACACGTTTATGCTATTTTATTGGATTTATTTTAGAGTAACAAGAGTAACAAAAGAGAAATCTGTTTTTTTTCAAGCTGGGTGCATGTTTCTTTGAATAAGCTCTTCTAGAAAGTACTTTTTTCAGGCTACAGGAAATAAAGTGTAATAAAAAATAGGCTCTTTGCAAACAACTATATATTTGCTCTACGGAAAACTGATTAAAATGGTAGATGATACTTTCAACATATAGGATTATTTCACGAGGGAGAGCTTTTAAAGTTTATTCTCATTGTTATTTATTAGAATAACAATGAAAATAAAATTCATAATTAAGTGCAAGAAAAGAGATACATAGTGAAAAGAACGACTTCAATGTTATGTTGATCATTTTAATTGATCAACATAACATTCATCAGTCTCATAATGTAACATTGTGGGTTTTTAGATATTGATAGGTATGTTTTGAAAAAGGCATCGAATAGTGATATAAAATGTTATCTTATTTTTACCAGTCATTAATCCTTTAGTGATTGGCTTGATGGTTGTTCTGGAGGCTCCACTTCTTCTGCTTCTGGGTCAAGGACGTTTGGTTGTTCCACTGTGCATCTGCTGGTGACCATTTTCATGTGTCTTAGGTGCGAGTGTAAACACCGAGTTAGGAGGTGTCCCCAGCAGCAGCAGCTCATTTACCTATTAATGACATGGCCACAAAACACCACATCCCTTAATGAGCTCAAAACAGACATACCTGATCTGGTGAAATCTCATCTCAATATCTGAGAATCATTTTCTGCATTAAATGTATTGAACATGTTTTATAGCCCACAGCTTGAATGTATCCAAATATTATTGCGAATATTTAAATTATTAAGTACAAATGCGCAGATATTTATATAAAACCATAATGGATGAAATCTGTTTTGAATGTTTTCCTCCCTCCGCTGACATTGTGTTGCTAATTTGTGTCCTTTCTTGCAATCCTTCTTTTCGTTGTCGCTCTTCCAACATTACTTGGAGTCTGGCTGGACTCTGTGTGCTTCTCAGGGTAAGGAGACAGCCGGTTTCCTTTTAAACACTGGGTGTGATTGCCCAGAATCTGCAACAAAAGCTTCTTTTTCAAACACTGTCCAGGGAAGGCTGTAGTGACCTGGATTCTTTGTCTCAAATATCGGATGACAGCTTTGGGGAGCAGAAGGGCGAGATAATGGAAAATTAGAAGCTTGGAGTAATATGGGAGAATAATAGTGGTGAGTGGAGCAGGAAGGGTCTTTCCAAATGTATACACATCCACATTTTATTGTCCTTCGTCTATTTTATTTGTCTTAGACTAACTGGTCAATAAATCAGAACAAAGGTTCAGATGGACAAGAAACCGGGATCCACTGGAAAATAATTCTTGAAGCTAGCCCCTGACCCTCTTAGGAAGTTAAATATTTTATAAAAAAAAGTCATGTTGCTGTCATTTGCAAAGAAGAAGAAATTGCAAAACAGAAAAAACAAATCAGTGAGTAATTTTTAAACTTACTTAAATATTTAGTGGCTCTAGATTGTCATGTTGTGTCTTGCTAAATTCACTTATACATATCCATCCATTATTGCATTACATGTTGCAAGACATTCTATATAACACACTGACAGGATTTGCATAAACTGTGAATTAACATGTGACTAATATATAATATATATAAATATTTTTTTTTGCAAAAACAAGTGGCGACCTCTTACTCCCTTTGATGGCGCTGACTTTTGTTAACAGCTCCTAGAACTAGAATTATTTCAGAATACTTTGTTAATCTATTCAATTGACTCTTTGCACATTATGTCACTCTCTTCAGAAAGTAGTTCACTGGTCAATCTGTCCACTCTTGTAAAGCTTGTCAACAAACAGACAGTTGGTAGCTGAAAGTCAGTTTCATTTAGATAATTTCATTGTAAAACGGTCTTAGGCTGCTGCACAATTGACTGCACAAACAAATAATAATGCAAACCAAACTTGTCATTTCATCATAAAACTTTTTATGAGGAAATAGAAGCAGGGTCCATTTCTCTGGGCATCAACGGCATCTGGATTGGATCATCACACAGTGTAGTCAAAATTCTGCGTCTTTGCTGGATGAAATGAAGCAACGAGGAACGATGACATCCAGACCAGCTTGTTTTCAACCAGTCACAAAGTTCAGGGTCAGCAAGCGCTTGGGTTTACATCAGTGTCCTTTGCTAAGCTCATTTCCATTTCTTTAAAGGCAGCATTAATGCAGACATGTAACACATGCTGCTGTCTGAAAGACCAGACCTCCTCCAGGAACTTGGCTGCAGTGGAAAACCGTTTTCTGCTCACAATCTAAAAGGTATGCTTGAGAAAGAAGAGGAAATGCCTGTCGTATTGACCTTTCCCCAGCAGAGAATGTTGAAGAATTTAGAAACACCAAATGGCATGATGAAACTAAAACATGTCTAAAGGATAAATGGGAGAAAGTAACATTTGAAACTCCTCAAAAGGTCGAACTTTATGGTTTGGGAAAATTTCAAAGTGGAAAAAGTTGTATTGAAAACAGCCATTTAGATGACATAACTGAAAACAAAGTTCCAAACATCAGTTTCTTAATGGTGTTGGGAGGACAACATGTTTATTGCCGCATGTCTTATTAATGGTTTGAGATAAACCAACAGAATAGCTCAAAGATGACACATCAAACATTTTCAAATCAAACATTAAGCTTTATTTTTCACCACTGGTCTTTCCCCCCATTTTACATATAAAAATAAGTGTTACACTTAAACAGAGATGGAAACCAGAGCTGTCTGCAAGAGACCGTAACACGAGACAGAACTTGAAAATGAAAACAGATGCAATGAACCTGCGTCATGATGACAAAGTGTTGTCTGTTATCCAACCAGAGACTGAGCCACTGACTCTTTCGTCAAAGGTTTTCATTTGCACACCTTTGTCACTATGGGCAGAACAAATCATCTATCCAGAGAAAAAAATTCTGCCTGGCTTTGTTTCATATTCCTTCGTTTATTTTCTGCCATCTATCCGTCCATCCTAACAAGTAGAGAATACATAAAAAATGTCTGTATGTACAGGTATAAATTCTGCAATAGGAGCTGAATAAAGGGAATTCTGAACCTGGAAGCTTGCTGGCTTTTATTGCATCCTAGATTAAACTTTTTCAACCTAACTCAGGAAGCAAGTTTCTGTCGCTGGAATACAAATCACCCTCGCCTGACTAAAACATCTGCAGCAATCCAGTCATCTTTAAGATATCCTGCAAAACATTAAAATGTTCTATGAAGGTAGCATGAGTTGCATCAAAATATATCTCTACCTGTAAACTTGCAGGCCAATTTACAAAGGTTTGCACCAGTTAATGAGTCAATTTTCTTGTAGTTTAGGAGCCGGTGATAGTCACGTTAGTGCAAAAGATTTTTCTTGTTATAGTTATTTGGCAGCATGTCTGATCCTGAAGCAAAAAGTAACACACACACACACACACACACATATAATATATATATATATATATATATATATATAATATATATATATATATATATATATATATATATATATATATATATATATATATATATATGTGGAACTATATATAGCTTAAAGTGAGCTGTTAACACAGGTGTTTAGTAGAATTGGATGTCCTTTTTAAACCTGAACTGATTGTCACATCTCATACACCTGAACAAGTGTAATTTACAAAAGTAAAAACAGATAGTCCTGATAAACTGTGGTTTATCTCCAACAAACAGGGAACAATTTCCATACCTTGGTAAATATTTCTCTGAAACAAAATAGATTTAATGTGGCTTTCAAACTAATCATGTGACCCACTTTAGTGCAAAACTGCTGAAACAAAAGGCATCTGGGCTTTTTTTCTCCTTTTTTTCCCTTCAAAAGATTTTTTTTCTTGTTTCCTCAAGAATTCGAGATGTTTTTCTGTTCCAGAATACAGAACAGATATTTGATCTGAGATCTGTCTACTGCAGCGCTGTTTACTCTGTAGCATCACATGGCCAGTCATGCCAAGGATTTGCGCAGTAAATCATGCCTGTAGTTCTATCAATACTGAAGCAGTCCAGAAGTTATTTATTCGCATGTTGTGAATGTTTGGAGATCTTGATATCAGAATAAAATCTGGACAGATCAGATTTTTATGACTGAGACTGATTTCCAGTTTTCTTTATTTGCTAATTCTGAGAACTGCAACACTCAAAAACAGCACTTTGCTGTTTTAGTGATCGTAGCATTGAAACCAGGACAGAATAGCATATGTCATAAACTTTTATCAGATGTATAGTAAATTGAAAAAAGAATTGATTAAATTACCTACATTTTTTAGACTGAAGAGTTGTTAGCTATGTTGCCTATAAAAAAAAAAAATTAAAAATTATAACTTCTTTTTAGCTAATCTGTGTGTTGAAAATTTATAATATTTGGATCAAATTTATTGGTGTATCTTTAAAAATAATATAACTGTAAAATGTTTTTAATTTAATCTTTCCAGACTAATGTGATTTTTTTTTTCTAAAACTGTGTCTGACATCCAGTACAAAAGCCGTTTCATTCAATCAATGATGAGGATTTAAGTAGAAGGGTAAAACAATATATCTGGTCCCAATCATCACCAAATCAGCAAAGTGATATGTGCCAAAAAGCAACTGCAAAAAGACTGCTCAAATAAACACCCCAGCACCTTAAGTCCCAGTGCATTCCCTCATGAAACTAAAAAGATTCTTGGAGACAATTGCTGGTTTAAAACAGAAGCAGGGGGAAGTAGATCTGGAACAAGTCAATTCATCATCATAAATGTTCAGCACTGAAATAACAGACATATATATATTATATATATATATATATATATATATATATATATGTAATATATATAATATATATATATATATATATATATATATATATATATATATATATATATATATATATATATATATATATATATTTAATTATTCTAAATAACTTATGTTAAACGTTATATTTCATGATTTGATGTCCATCATCTAAATACGGGGTTTTACTTGGCAGAAAATACAAGCAAAAAATTCCCACCATGTTAATAAACTGAAAAATCTGCTTCTGTTCACTTTTTGAGTTAATCTTTATATCTGTTGCTGCTGTTTTCTCCCTGATTTCCCCTTTACTGGACAATAAAAGCTGTTTTTATTCTATTCTGACTTTCATGCATGCTCAAAACCCTCCATGACTTACCGTGATCAATTCTTCTCTAACCGGGAGCACACTGACTTCTTCATGTTTGCCTGACCTTACCAACAACCTGTAAAGATCATCTACTTTTAGACGGATTTGTGCGCTGCAGCAGTGTCTTTGTTCACTGTTGAAATGTTACAAAGTGGTAAGTTGGATCTACCAATGCTGTAATTCCAAAATTCAACCAAATCTCTTTCCAAACCCCCAGCAATCATTCAAAAGACAAATAATTTAAAAAAGAGTCTCTTTCATCAAATAAAAATGTGGAACAACCTATAACTGATGAGTAAATGTACCAAAAGCTTTTGTCATGTCTAAATAATGCCAATTACAAATAGCTTTTTTTAAGGTGATCCTCATAATGTAGTCTAGTAGAATTGTAATTATCAGCATTGAGGTATTTCAAAAGCCTGAACTTTCTGAAAAATTCAACCTGTGGAAACAGGGAGTTTAAAAATCACAAAATCTCTCCAAAACAGCGAGGCAGATAGAAGTGTTTCTAAATGTTAGTGAACACGGCAAAGTTTCATGTGAGCTGGAGGAAAGTTTTAATTACCAGATAAGATTAAAGCTGGGCTTTATGTTTTAGTTAAGCACACAGACTGAAACCAGAAAGCACATAATTGCTACCCTCCATCCCTGAGTTGGTATTAAAGTAGTGGAACTGGGAAATAAGATACAGACAAACCATGAAGACCTATGGCCCAAAGCTATTTTTTTTTAACCAATGGAATAACGTCCTCTGCATGCAGTTATTGTAAGAAGGAACTCCATTTAAAATAACAATGGAATGAAAAGGAAAGGCCACATTGAGTCAAATTTCTGCCACATTAAATCTGTTTTGATTTCATATCAAAACATGAATGAGAACAATGCTGTAGCATGTCCTGCATGGACAACCAAGAAGGTAAAGGTGCAGATAAAAGTTTACTTGTTGGAATAGTGCAAAAAAACATCTAATAAAGATGTAAAAAATATACAATCCTTCTAAAAATAATCACAAAATCTTTTTTTTAAATATTTTCAAATTTGGAAATTTGTGTTTTTCTTCTTCAGAACATGTTTTTCAGCAGCAAATCGGTACAAACGCGGACAAAACACACTCGGTGTGTATGAAAACAAAAAAAAAAAGTGCTCTGCAGTTCCAAGAAATAGTTGTTTAGAGCCCAATGGCTGACGTCTTTATGGCAAACCTTTTTTCAGTTTTACCTTACACAAAGCCACGAAGCTCTTTGTTCATGCGTCCTCTGTCATGTCATTCATAACTCCTACCGTCTGCCGTAACTCTGTTCCAGCCACTGCCTCACATCCTTCAGGTTGTAGAAAAATGGTCCCTTTCCTCCCAGGTAGGCGATCTTCCTTTGGTGCACTATGCAGACCCGTTCATTTGCCACCCCATAAGCCACGTTGGCATTGTTATCCATGCAGTCGGCCACTAGCTGGCACTGTGGCGGTAGGGAAAAGTGATCGATGAGTTGGCGTGCAGCTCCCATTCTCTCCTCAAGGTTCTGGTGTTTCCGGAAACTGAAAGAACATTGCCCCATGGGAGGGGCCACCCAGCCATCGGAAGGATGGGCCTCGTCAATGTAGACCAACAGGAAATCAGCCACGTCGCTGAAGTCCTCCACGAGCTGCCGGAAGGCAGGCAAGTGGCTGATGAATGGGGGTCAGGTGGCCGAGCCAAAGTTCACCACCAGAGGGCGATCTGTTGACTCGAAATCCAGAAGGCGACATTCACCTCCAGTCTGGATCCTTGACCCACATGGGACAACAGTGCTGCTCCACCGAGGCCCCTCAGGAACCTTCACCACCTTGGAGTTTGGTGCCTCACAGCCAAGTTTCACCTGAGGAGGTACAAATGCTAACATTTATTTCTTATAGACAACAATCTCTGATTCACTCGTATTCTGTGTGATCATAGGTCTGTATTACACTTACACTATTTCACTGCAGTGTTTTGAACACTGTTTAGGTCTTACTTGTGTCACGGGTTGGAGTTTCTTTCTCTCAACAATTAATAGAGCTCCACGATGTTCTGTGCTTGGGTGGTTAACTTTCTATATATTAGCCGTTTGTTTGTCAACACAGCATGTATTTTCACGCCAATACGATGACACGCATGGCATCTGTAAAGCCTGAGCACTTTAAGTCAGAATCATAGACAACACATGGAAAACAGAAAAAGGAACTGCCTGCAGGTCAGAGTTGTTCTCTGCGTCAAGTGAATTGAAGTGTCTTGTTCCTAAATGATGCCAGGAGGAAGCCAGCCATGGATTAAGGGATCAATGGTGTGTCTACCTTAATGGGTTAATTGGTCTGGTCTTTAGTTGAGAAGAAGCTGAACTAAAATATGAATCTGTGGAATGAATAGTGCAATTAGCTATTGTTATGAGATGTGGATCATGACAATAGGAACAAGATCCTGGATACAGAAAGATAAAATGATGTTTCTGTGAAGGGTGACTGGGCTTTGCCCTAATACAATGTCTTGTTTCAGGCCACCATTGCCAGTGTTGGTTATGTTTCAGACATTTAGTTCATCACATCTAAAATGGTTCAATAACAGGCCTCTGCAGAACTTGATGAAATGCTGAAGAAATAATTTGGCCAGTCCCAACACCTGTGTTGGTACAGGCAGTAATTTAAAGCATGTTGGACAAGGAGCGTTGACAACTCAAGTTGAACATTCCTGCTTTAGAGGTGAAATTAGAAGTTCCTCCAAAGGTGTTAGCAGAGGTGGTGCAAGTATGTCCCTCTGGGTGGGTTGAGCCAGCAGTTATTTGAGGAACTATAACTCTTTGTGACATCAGGATTCATTGGGATCCACCCAAATAACCTGGAAAATGTCTGGGTTTACCTGCTGAGCCTATTATGGCTATGATCTGATCTTAATTTAGAGGAAGGGAATGAGTGGTTGGATGGACAGACGGACTGTACTCCTGTAGGTTTTATGAAGGTATTTAACATTCAATAAAAGTCAGTCTATTCCAAAAAGGAATTTATTTGGGAATGGCTTAAACAGACCTTCGTGGGAAAACCTGTACAAAGAAACCACAATGTATGGAAGCTGAGATGAGAAAAAAACTGCTGCAGTCAGAAGGGATGGAAATTAGACAAGTGGAAACTATGATGTTGATTTGATGTATCCAGATGTGAGATCCTCCACTGCGGCAGAAAAAATACATGGACTGTGTTTGTATAGTAGTTTCCACTGTCAAAACGTTGCTGGGCTTCATTGTGCCATGGCATAGAAAAAAAAATTCTCTGCTATTAATGAAAAAGTACTAGTTCCACTGTCAGATTATTTTTCCCATAAGTAAAATACTCCAGCCAGCGGAAGTAGTACTTTTAAAAGTATTAAGCAATTATTGTTTTTATTATTGTCTAAAGCAAGCTTATATCTTACTGAAAATGTATTTGTAATTTAGACTTATTTCAATGCGCTAAGATATTTGCACTAGAGACTAGACCAAAAATACTTGGTAAGATTTTGTGTTTTTGCAGAGATCTCAGATTAAGCTAAAATTCTTTAAGGAATGTTTTTCGTGACTGTTTTGGTCCATAGAGAAGGATGTGTTAAAGTTGGCTGCTTTAAAGGAAAAAAAAAAAAAAAAAAGGTTCAGCACTTGTGTTTACAATATAATTCCAGATGTGGCATTCCATGATCTGGAAGTGCTAAAAGGTTAAATGGGCTTTATGGTGTCAGTGGAGTAACTGGAAAGGGCTTCACACAAATAAAAAACCTAGCACCTTTAAAATATGCTAAGGGTAGGTTGGATGTATCCTGTTTGAGAATATTTGGATTCATGGCAATAATTAGGAGTTGAAACTTAACCTGTCATTATGACAAACAATACTGATGCTTACAGAGTATTGTCATGTTGTGTGGTCTGTTAATCACGTGTTGCATGATTAACAGACCATGTTGTGAGTGTTTCAAAGTTGAGAAACTGATTAAAATACCCATATTACAGTGCCTTGCAAAAGTGTTTATTAACATCCAAGCCAGGTTGCTCCTAACATTACTGGCTCAAAAGATTCTCAATGTTCTCATTCCATAGAACACTATGTTCAGGCTAAAGTTCAGTTCAAACACGGAGTGGAATGAACTGGACTGGACACAGAAATGGATCGTCATTTATGTGGATAAATACTTTTTTTTGTATTATCAGTATGAAAACAAAAAAAAAAGACCTTTTTTATTTTTCTTGGTTAAGAAAAAATGTTGCATATACAGTGCGCTTTCAATACTTTGTCATGCCACAATCACAAATTGTTTGTGGATTTTCATAGAAATGCATGTGCTAGATCAGCACAAAGGTAGCACATAATTGGATCCATAACTTTTAATTCAACATCTTAAAAGTTTGACATGGACTTGTATGCGGCTCCTCAACATAAAATTCACCACAAATAATTCCCTTTAAAAGTAATCTAATTAGAAAATAGAGTCCACCTGTGTGTAATTTCACCTCAGTTAAAATCCAGCTGTTTTGTGAAGTTTGCCAGAGAACAATGCCATAAAAATAAAGGAACACGTCAGATATGTCAAAATAAAGACGTGAAGAAGATTAAAGGAGGTTTAGGTAATAAAATATTTCAAGCTTTGAGCATCTGTCATAGCTTTGAGTCATGCCAAGCCATTCCTTCAAGAGCGGTATAAGATGGCTTGTTTGCAGTTCGCCACATGCCATGTGGGGAACACCACAAATATGTGCAAGAACGTGCTCTGGTCAGAGGAGATGAAAACTGAACTACCTGGCCAACATGCAAAACGCTGTTTGGCAGAAATCTCCAGAATGAGACATGGTAGTGGCAGCATCATGCTGTTTGGGTGCTGAGGACAGGCAATGGTAGGAACATGGATGAAGTTGGAGACTGCAAAGTTGGATGCAGGAGGGAAATTTTATTGTTGAGCAGAACAAAGACCCAAAACACTCATTGAGCTACAGGGGGATAATTAGGATGAGGTGCACAGTATCACAGTCATCATGGAATGTGTGTAATCTCACCGCTGCAAAGAACCACTAGGACCCAAAATTTAGGAAGTTACTATACTTCAAGCACCAGACGTTCATGTCCAGCATAATACTAGTATATCTGAACAGTTGAGTGAACTTTAACTGTACCTGATGCCCATATCTGATGCAGTCATATTTAATAAATTTGAATATTTAAAAGTTAATTTACTAGTACCTCAATTCACTAAGTGAAACACTTACTGGCTAACATACATTAGTCAGTATGTTGTTAATGTATAATCACTAGATTAACAACATACTGACTAATGTTTTCAAGCCATGATAATTACGACTTCTGATAAAACAAATGGTAACATTAAGATTAGAATATTGCATCAGCCCAATAAAAACATATCCAGTAGAGAAATGTGGGCTTAATGAAAATTCTCTTTAGCACCTGCATAAGTTATTTCACTTTTAATCTGACAAACGAGCCTCATTGCAATGCATTTTGTAGATAATAAAAATTAGATCATGAAACCAATGATGAATTGTTTGTCTTTAGTTTCTTTGGAATACATAGTACAAAAAGCAGGAAGCAATAATTACAGGCATATCACAAATAATTAGGCAAATTAGCAGAAGGTCTACAAAGATTAAGATAAACTTTTTACAACATAAAATTCTAATTTGTAGATTTTATCAGAATACAAAACTACTAAGGCTCTTGGTGAGGAAACAAAATCTTTAACCGTTCAATAAAAAATAAAAATAATAATAAAAAAATATACACATCGCATTATCTTATCAGGATGACTTATAATATTAAAAATAATAACAAAACATAATAAAAACAAACTTTGTGCAAGAAGAACTGAAATTTACGCGGCGCTGTGTCGCTACCCCAAACCTGAAGGAGCAAGCGCCACAGGGAGCGTTCCGGTCAGGTCCGGTCAGGTCCGGTCCGGTCCGGTCCGGTCCGGTCGGGTTCGGGGTCAGGAGTCTTACCTGTTTGTAGGCGTCCAGCAGGAAGCCGTTCCAGATGGAGCGCAGCCCCTCGGATGTCAGCATGCGGCGCCACTCTCCGCAGCCCGCGGAGCGCGAGCGGCTCAGCAGCGCCACGACGCGCTTCACCAGCACCACGGAGTCGTACAGAGCCAGAAAGAGACAGTTGGAGAAGAAGCCGGGCAAGATCTGGAGTGTGACGAGCAGGTCTTCACTCGCACTTCCCATTTTCTCTTTTTGACGGTTCAGTGGAGACGCTGAAGACCGCGGCTCTGATCTGCTGCCCTCATAGTGTCGGATCTGCGCCAGACTTTGCGCCAGAACCCCTCTTGATATCCAGCACCTCCCTGGAAAGGATGGGACTCTGTAGTTAATGTTGAGCCCCACGGCTTATCTTTGCTGAATGATCCTGACGTCAGATTCGGCGGAGACCTCCAGTCTCCTCCTTTCTCTCCTCCCTCGGAAGCGTCCAGACTTACTGGATCAAACCACAGATTTCCTTCCTTTGTCCACTTTGTCCAAACACCGAAGAAAAGATCTCATAAAAGAGGGTCTCCATGTTCCTAATCTAATTTTGTGGGCATCCCCCTAACAGGGTCGCAGTGGAGAAATGTGACGGCCTTTTGTTAATTAAAGTTTTTGATCTGCAGCCATCTGCAGTTTGGACAGTTTGGTCCCAGCTTTTCCCGTCTACAAGGTGTCCTTGGGGGACAAAACATTCATTGTCAGGGATGCTTGCAAGTCTGGGGATTGTATAACCCGTATGACCCTGTAGCAGAGACCATCTAGTGATTGGCAACCAACAAGCAGTCGAATGGGTGCACCTGATAAAGGCTGGAGAAGGTTCACGTCTTGGTTTGTTTTCAGACCATTTAACCTTTAATCAAAGGATTGTTTTGTTGTGATTAAAGCTTTTCAGCATCATATCAAGGAATATTAGGTTATTATATTAGACATGTTTCAGGCTACTAGTGTCAATGGAAAAGATTAAATGCCACAGACAGCAGTAGAGTATATGAAAGTACAAGTGAAGCCAACAAAGGATTATTTTTAGTTCTTGGCTGTTGCAATTACTAAGGAATGATTTGCTGATTGGTCATTTCTGCTGTTATTTATCTCAGATGAAGTAGAATAA
Source organism: Poecilia picta (assembly GCA_033032245.1). Taxonomy (NCBI): domain Eukaryota; kingdom Metazoa; phylum Chordata; class Actinopteri; order Cyprinodontiformes; family Poeciliidae; genus Poecilia; species Poecilia picta. Next base: position 8,153,487 of record CM065374.1, read on the forward strand.
GCTGTGATCATTTGTACATTTCAAAGAATTTGCTTTGGTTTGCATGTGACATGCAAAGCAGGAACCAAATGCATGTCCCTGATGACGTCAGGTGAACGTCAGATAGTTTAATTTGCTGCTGTCAGGTTGAGTTATTTTTATTTTGCCTTTCATTTACACGATATCTATTATTAAACTTCAACAAAGCAAAGTGGCTCCTGCGGATATAAGTGCTTTCCCAAAGTATTCAAATGCTTTGACCTCTTCATCCTTTTGTTATTGTTTGGTTTTAACAGAAGCTTTTATTCCACGGTCCAACATAAACTACTCTATAATTGCAACAAGGAATGAAAATGAAACATGGTTTGTGAAAGATTTTACAAAAAGCTACACACTTGTTGGGTTTCCATTTTATCCACAGATTGATTGAATCACGTTTCTCAGCATTCATCGCGTTGGAGACGTCACAGATAAGAACTCAGCCCTGCAATAAAAACCCGGAGCTGAGCAGATAAGAGTTGTCTTTCGATGCCCAGCCTCTCACAGAGACATACGGGTGAAATCGAACACAGTAGTTTGGTGGAGCCTCTGTGTGGCAACGGCTCGGCTTGGAGGCTGCAGCTTCGAGCGTTGAGGTTGCCATGGGGATTTCTCAAATGTGCATGAAAGAATCAAAGCAAGACTTCAGGTATTTGATAAGGGAATAACATTACAACATGACGTAAAGCTCAGAAAAGTTTATTTTACATAACACATCCAACCCCCTTTAACTTTATTAATAATTTCATTGATAGTACATTATTAATCAAAATGATTAATAATTACATAGGATAAACATCGATTTTGATTACTAACTCACTGCAGGACTCTATTAGATGAAGTCTGAATGAAGGTGTTTTTCTAGATTTTCTTAACGGGGGTAAAAGGTTCAGGGTAAGATGTAGACACTTCACCCACCTGGCCTGCTGGTTGTCAGAGAACCATGACAGCCTTCGCTCGGTCAGACTGCTCTATAGGGCAGGTGTGGCTACAATCCAGTAGCTTGCCACCATCAGCATGCAAATGTGTGAATGGCTGAAAGAGAATGTAATGTGAACAACCTTGGGGTCTCGTGGACTCACTAAGGCACCATGTAAGTACAAGCTATTTACCATTTTACCATCATGTTGTGATGCCCTTCCCTCATTGCTTTGGTTCTTTAATACATGTTTAAGAAATCCATGAATCTCTCTGGTGGTACTTCCTCTCACAAAGTGCTGCGTGTTTCCTCAAAGTTCCTCCGTTGAGCTGCAGTCGCTAGCTTGTGAGAGCTCCACCAGACAAGTAGCAGCAGCAATTAGCAAGCACCTTGTGGAACTGTGTGTTTTCTGAGTGTATCGCATAAACTATATCTCTGCCCAACACTCCATAAAATGGTTGCAAACTGGATAATGGAAAGGGACTGTTATGATGACGTGTTGAACAGAGAGTGTTAGACAGGGCGGGAGGTTCTTAAAGAGACAAAGGTCAATTTTAAGCCATCAAAGTCAAATTATGTGTGTTATGTGAAGGTAAGACAGTTACTTGTTTGTGCTATTAAATTGCACTCTGTGCCTGGAGAATACATTATACTGCCCCTTTAAGTGGCATTATAGAAAAGAGGGCTGAATGCAGGCCATATTTTTATTCTACTCATAAAAGTACTGAATGCCATGGATCATTTTCCTTTCACTTCCCAACTATGCAGTGTTTTGTTTTGGTTTGTGACACCAAAACCAAAATGAATACTCTGAACTTGATGGTTGCAATGTGACAAATGTGGGAAAACTAAAGATTTATGATCAGTTTCCAACTGAATTTATGTAACTTAAAAAAATAATCCTGAAAGGGCAGCTGTGGCGATGGATATAAATCCTGCTCTGAATCAGTCTCACGCCTCCTCAGGGTGTGTAGTTCCAGGTTTGAGGTGTTCCCAGTCAGATCTAGTTCTAGCTTGCATTGTGAGGTTTGTCATGTCAGGTCTTGTTTTCATTGTCAGCTGTGGTCAGAGTGTTCCTGCAAACATCCGGCTCCGCAGAGAGCGGCTTTTGTTTTGCTTTATTAAAATAAATCCTTTTCTTTTCTTTGTATATCCTGCTTTAATTTGGGTCTGTTTTGTCTGAGCAGCCTATCATGTACAGTGAGAAAAGCACGTAAATGTGTCCAATGTGTCAATATTGGCACCAACCCAAATAATTTGCACACAGTGAAATCAAATCAAATTAGTCCACAAATAAGTATATGAGTAATGGATATTCTTGGTAATAATAAATTATAGTCACATCATTTCTCTGGTGTAATTTTTTCATACTCTGTTACAATGAATTTCTGCGTCTTGTTCTGAAAATCCTGCTTAGTACTAGTCAGATCATTCCGTACAAATAATGTGCAATCTCACAATCTACATGCAATGACACACTGTGTGTCATTCCAGTATGTGGAATGACACACAGTGTCTCATTCCACATTGTGTGTGTGCAATGACACAAGCAGAGTTCAGGTTTGCTCTGACCTGACCAGATCTTATTCTTCCTTTATTTCGCTGGCTTCTCCAAATCTTTCAAGCTTTAAATAAGTTTCAACATGCTTTTACTTCAGCAGTGGAGCCTTCCAGAGTGAGCATGCATAGAGGCCATTGTAGCTGACTACAATTTCTTCTTATTAAAAAAACACTACTTTATGACAATCTCTGCTGGTGCTTTTTCATTCTTGGAGCTGCTGAAGTCTCACTGACTTAGAAGTAGTTTTGTAAGTCTTTCCAGACAGCTACATGTAAGCGACTATTTTCTCTTATCCTTTTCAGTATTTCTTTAGATCAGGCTGTAATGTGTTCATTTTAGACATTTTTAAGCCTGTTCACAGGTTATATTTGTGATTTCTTGACTGTACATGCCAGGCGGTAATGAATTCTGGGTGTGCCTGTTGAAACTAAATATGTGGTTAATCCCACCAAATTTATGATATAATAAACGGGATTATATTTTCACACAGGGTCGGGGTGATTTTTTTTTTCTCTTGATAAATAAAATCCTCATTTGTAAACTGCTATTTGTATTTGTTGTATTTGTCTTTGTCTGATGCTAATCTTTGATCACAATCATCTAGGTGTGTCAAAAAAGCTGTAGAAACTTGCTCTCTGTGAGAGCGCAAGGTCCCATTCAATATGATTTACAACTTGACAAACAGATTATCTTGGAAATCCACTTTAATTATAGCATCTCACACTCTTGAAATGAACTTGGGCTGATGAGGTTTATCCTCATAGTCTTTTCTTTGTTCGGACTTCCCAGAAACTTCCTCTTCAGGCGACAAATGCATATGAAGCCAATAGAAGACAAAGACAGGAAGAATTAGGACAGAGATGACGTTTACTTGTTTTGTTATCCTACCAGGACGGTTTGCTTTGACATGGATGTGGTGTAGTTCATTAAATTCCAAAACTAACTTATTATATGGTTGAGTGGATTTTCAGCTTTGGACAATGATTTCTGTAGGTCCGTGCCCACCGTTAGACAGCGAGGAGCCAGCAGTAAGACAAAAGTACAGTTGTAATATTTACGCAAAATATTTTCTCATGTTCTACTTTCTCCACACCCCCCTTTAGCAGTCGCTAATTGGTTGCTCTGAAGGTCGTTTTGTTCTGTCCTGGACAAGCTCTAAGCTGGTAGACATTTTTTAAATTATGTTAAATAATCCTCCACCCCTGCCCAAGCTTGGCTCTACGTGGTTGTCTACTGTCAACACGTTTGGTATCCTCCATGAGGAGCGGAGAAAAAGCAAAAGTTTCCATTCTGGACCTCCATAGCCCAATCTTGGAAAAAGGGAAAAACATGTTCATTTGGATAAATGGATGAGAGGATGGATGTTGTTTCTTGGAAACATTTCATCTTTCATTCTTCAGTTTTCATCGTGTGATAACTCAATTTATAAGAAACTTATAAATTGCTGAAAGAACAATCATACTAAATAAGACTGTTAAGCTCACATAACTCACTTCCTAATCTTTTGTGTCATTTTGTACCTTGTATTTCATCTCATAAGAATATCTGCTTATGTAATGAAGCTGCGGTGACATAACGCAAACCCTCTTCACATCTCTGCCCTGTGAGACTTTTTAAAGGTGTTCATGTCTTACATCCGATAAATATGCTGATAGATGACTTCTTGAGATGCATTGAGTGAACGCATGAACACATGCCGGGCCACAATGTTGCAAAGAGTCAAGCAAAATTCTGCAACCTTAAAATAACTTCAGTCTTCAAAACATACGATTCTTTGTAATGTCATTTTGCAAGCTGCCTTTAAGTTTGAATTAAATTATTATATACCCTGGATTATAAAATGATGAAAAAGCAATGTGAAAAAGAAGTTGTTTATGGAAAAAACCTTTTTTTTCACACCACATTGGACACATCAGACACTAACTCCGTCTGGTCATGCTTAAGATGTTCTGTTTCAGTGTTTCACATGGAAATAGCTGTTGACACTGCCTTTGGTACAAACCACCACAAAGTTCTATGTAAATTAACCGACCAATTCAAAAAGAAGCAAACACAGTTTGATTGCCAATCCATATTTTGGGGGCAATTGTGGAAGGCAAACTTGGCACAGCATTTAAAAAAAAAGTCCAATGTTTGCATATAAAATTACTACAAAACCCACTTCAAACAATCCAAACTATTCTTTTAACCATCAGTTAAAAAAATTGTCCCTCATGAATCAACATACTTCATTGTGTTTATATTCTCAGTAGACTAATCATCAGTTCTTCTATTCTATCCATATTGACTTCAAGTTTAGTAAAAAAGTAAGGGAACTAACATTCTTACTCACAAAATGTTTTCTTGCTAACAGAGAAATACCAATTTGCAATTGTGAAGGAAAATAAGGAAAATGGTGACCATGACTCAACATGGTCTTTCTTTGACATCATGTTAAAATTTGTCATGAAGATGAGCTAAATGTTAAATATGTTTTCAGTTAGAAACAATGCTAACATATTGTTTGTTCAAAATTTGAAAGTAAGGAATGGTAGATACCTCTGATTTATCTGATCTCTGCAGATAAAGAATTCCCTTTCCAGTATTTTTGTAGCTCTAACTTAAAAGTAGACCTTTGAATGAAAAGTATTACAGGTATCACTGGTGAAAGTATTATTCCTCAAACCTAGATGTCTCCAAAAGAGGGCTGAAAGTCTAAGATTTTGGCAAATGGATTTGTTTTTCTGGTTAACATTCCTGAGTCTTTCGTCTGGTGCTTGGATATTCATGATAACTGTTAGTGTGGTAATAAAAACCAATATTCACCTGTTCATCTGAGGAAAGGCCTTGGACAGTTAAAAGATAATCAAATCACTAAACAAAGTCTGCTGGTTGTTCCCCATTTGTTTATTAGGTACAAGCAGATTCGCCAAAGCAAATATGATCAGCAGACCTTAAATTCCTTGAATATGGGGAAATGTACCCGATGACCCAGACAAGGAGATAAATCTTCCATTTATTATACTCTAACAAGAGGCTATTGATAAAGCAACCAGCAATGCACCACTGGCTTAATAAAAAAAACAGGAGGGCTGACATGAAAGTTAAAGAAAGTTTTATTTCTTCTATTGGTCTCTCAAACCTTTTTTTTTCTTCTTTTTAAAAGTAAGCAAATTAATACAATTAAAAAATAAAAAGTAAATAAATTTTCCAGATCCTGAATAAACAAGTATTTTTTTTTGGTGGTCCAATCAGTTCATTGTCTGTTTTCTTTGATTAGTATTGTGAATTGATCATTTCACTGTTAAAAACTCCCTAGATTTCTTTAGTTTCTATGGTATGTCCACCAAGACCAAATTCCAAATGCAAGTGTGCCATTTCCATTGTTTTGACTCTGTTGACCTCTTGTAGCCAAACAATGTCACACAACTTTTCTAATGTTGATATATATTCCTTTTCTGAATTCCTAAAACATGTTCAGGAAAGACACCATTCAGGACACAGGTCAGGACTGCAGGTCTTGACTTGGAATGGACAGGACAACCAGCAGCAGAACCCTCTTTCTGCTCTGTCATCCAATTGAAATGTAATTTATTGTCTCAGTGGACAGGTTGTGGTCTTCAAAACAGCATATGTTTCCCGAGTGGCCTTTTGATGCATCCCTTCCCCAACAGACCTGAATTCCCTCATCAGCATATGATGCAGTTCTGCAGAGGCCTGGTAATGTCCCATTCATTGGTTTTGGATGTGTTGAAAAGGGAAGCATCTAAAAAATGCATGATAGCTCTTGAGGAAAGGACTCTAAAATTTCTAGAAACATGTTCTGCATTCTTCCATCACAGATGCAGAGATGAGCATTGATACAACCTCATATTATTAGACCCCAATTCTCAGGAGGCTTTAACATTGAAATAGTTGGGGGAGGGGGGGTTTCTTCCATCCATCCCAGATTTCTCCAAGACAGAAAAGTGGATTCTGCATTTGGACAAGTCTTGTAGAGCTTGACAAAGATTTCCCAAAACAAATGCTTGTTTGTGTGTGTCTTTCAGGCATCGACGAGTGTTGGTTCTTGATGCAGTGCCATGTTTTGAATTGAGAATCACAGCTGTCCAGGTTACATCTTAATATTTTTTTCAGATTTATTTTTCCAGGTGAGTTCTGTATTACAGAGGAAGAAATCTGCAAACTTTTTAAATTGTTTCTTTGAGGAATAATGTTTTTCATAATTTCTTCTGGAATTGTGGGCCAACCCAATTAACCTCATGAGTTAGGGGGTTGACTGAAAAAGTAATTGATGTTTTGCACTTCAACAATGAAACAGGCTGGAGGACCAACACTGATCTTGTCCAAGATGGAACTGAATGAACTTTGTTTTCCTGTTTCTGTTTCCACTCCATCGTCCTGTGGCATCTGATGAACTTTGCTTCAATAAATGCATTCATTAAGTAGGAACCAGAACATGGAGTGGGGACTGAGTAAGAGTAGGTCACTGATCAAATGACTCCATCATAAACAAACCATACATGACTTGGGGTATGTCTACTCCGACACATTATTTTTTTCCATAATTTTCTTGTGATTGTAGCATTTATTGTTCATTTCTCATGAGTGACTGAATGCACAAATTTCTAATATCATCACATTTTTATTTGCAGTGTTGGCTGCACATATAAGTGCAAAATTACCTTAAAACAATAAGCTTTTTGTAAGATTTTCTTTGTGTTTATGTTGCAGTTTTAATATTTTTCTAAAATCACTTATCGTGAAGAAAATATTGCCGCTTTCTGGTTTTGTTTGTAGAAATGAAGTCAAGGAACTTTTTGGTATTGTACTAGATTTTTATTTCCAAGCACACCTCAAATTCTGAGTATGGCAAAATTCAGAGAATCGATTAACAGCAGGCTCTAAACCAAAGTCGGATGTGTACCCAGCAAACAGATCATAGGCCAGTACTACTCTAAAAGCAGAAACAGGTTTAAGGTACCCATTATCAGACTCTATCTTACCAAAGATCAGTTAATGTGTTAATCATTTATTTCTGCACAACATGTTGGTGATTCATGTTTCCTATCAGTTACCAGTGGTATCACAGTAGAAGTTTCCAATGAAAAATCAATTTGAGAATTTGCCAGAGAAGCTTTGGTTTGCTACAAGGACCCGGTATTTATTGGTTTCTTTCACCTGTCGGCTCATATAAATGGTAAATGAACTTGATTTACCATTTTAGTGCTTTTCTAGTCATACAACCACTCAAAGACATTACATAAGAGTCACATTCAGAAATGCACATTCGCTGACATACAGATTAAAAGTAATGTTATGCCCAATTGGCCTTAGACAAGTGATGGAGCCCAAGCTGAAACTGAACACACAACTATCTAGTTGGAAAACCTCTCTTCCCTCTGAGTCACAGCCATTTCAAATGACATGAAAGAACACCTAAACCAATCCTTTACTTCTCTGGAAAATGTTCCTTATCCCAGAAAAAGTTGAATCTAATATAGGGAAATATTGTATTTTCCTGGTACAGTATGCAAATAGGGTGATAGTAATATTATTTCGTTTTCCTTTAGGGTTTCCAACTTGCTTTAAAAGTGCAGTCAGGTGATTGTTCCAGCTAAATTTTCCTCTGCTCAGATAAGAGAACTTCAGTCATGGTTTATTTGTGGGGGGGGTCATCTTAGGCATTACGCAAATAAAATTAAAAGAAAATATATAAATTTTGCTTTATTGTTTGTTATGAAAGCTAGGAATTACTTAAAAATGTATTTAGGTAATTTAAATTAAAAAAATACATTAGTGATCCAAAGGGAAACTAAATGTTGGTTTAACTCATATTTAAGAATTTTCTCCAAAGAGTTGTTATAGATGCTGACGAAGGATAGCAGTCTGAATTACAGCGACTCTGAAAAAGCCTCTGACTGAAGACACTGTTTGTAAAGCACTCTAATGAGAATGTTCACAGTTGTCTGCAATTTCCTTTATTTTATAACGAATCCTTATTTGCACAATCATTTCCAGTTGTTTTCTAGAGTAGTCACCAGAATTATTATTTCTTTTTGTTTGTTTTGAAAATGTGTCTTTGTAAATGATTTGAAAGTAAGTTTTGGGGTTAATAGTTGGCATAACCAAACAATTAACATTAACCTAATCATGGTAGAAAACAGCTGTGCCACTTATAATATCTATGTGTTTTAGTGCATGTTCTTTATTTAGGCATTTTGTCTCCTTTTGGGATATGCACTGAATAAAGAGACAGTACTTTAAAGAGAATTAATCAATAACAGTGACACTGTGCTTTGAACTCCATTACAGAACCGGCTGGCAAATATGTAACAACGAGTAAGTCAGAGTCGGTGGTATAACCTTATATAATGTTACAAAAGAGTGGGGCCAGACTGGAAGAGTTCATTCACACAACACCGGCTCTGTGTTTGTCTGCATTTTGCCCTCAGTCGCTGGCAGAGATTCCACAGCACACATTTTAATGACTGGGTGAACTGGTGGCATGGAAAAAGTGCTGCTTTCACTATATAGTAAATCTGCCTTCATAATTGGTCAGAAATGTGAGCCTGGGAGAGGATTGCAGCATTCCTTTGTTTTAATTCGAAGTTCTATTAATCAACAACATTCACACCTAATGCAGCATAAAGACACAGTAAATTTACTTTTTAACTTCAAGCTGTGTTAAAAGTAGAAAAAAAAACGTTGACAATGTAAGAATCTGAACAAGTTTATGATAGCAAGACAAGTAGGACGAATATCGACACGCGTATGCATACACATTTATATCTCTTGCGCTCCGAATCCCCCTGGTCACATTTCAATTCAGCATCCCACAGATGCTAAATTGTTGCAGCCTTTTTCAGTCCATGGAAGCCCCACCCTGCAACTTATAGGACTTAAAAGATCTGCACTAATGTATTTCTGTCTGAAACCACACCATGGCTTTAGAGGAGTCTGTGCCTCAACTGGTCAGGATGTTGTGGCGACAAACGCAGCATCCAGGAACTGCTTAGCAGGGGTTGATATGAATGATAGGTGTGAGAGTGAGAGTCAAATCCTAGTAATTTTTGATGTTTTGTTGGAGTAGATCAGAAGGTGCTATAATAGATTTGAAGATGTCTGGTGTAGGAAACTCAGGTCTCATCTTGGTCTTTTTCCTATGATTTGGTGCCAAACCATGACCTTCATCTGGACTGGAGCAGCTGGAATTAGTGTTAGTTACTCTGAGTCTGACACATAGAGGAATCAAATCAATAACAAGATCTTAGTGTCTTGTAATTGAGTGATGGGACTTGAATAGATGAATCAAGAGTCCATATGCTGTAACAAAGACTGTTCATGCAACAGGTCTGGATGTAGGAAAAACATTAATTTTCCACTAAACAACAACTAGGAATTTTTAGAGCACCTGCAGCGTCTTCTTTTCATATTATATATAATTATATGTTTATTATAATATAATTTAAATATACTACCATCTGCTTTCTCCTTTCATCATCTGCTTAAAGCATAGAACAGTCACCCTCCTCTCCAAGACTGCAAATTGAGATCCTGGCCAAAAAATACACAAACAGGATCAAAGACAATAATCAGTCATGCTTGAGTCTGCCCTTCAGTTTTGACCAAGGTCTTACATACTTGCTTAAGCCAATTCAATTCAGTCTATGGCTTTATTATTTCTGAAGCTTTGCAAAATCAAATCCCATTGTGTTAACTTTGAAATGTATGTATATGGATTTTTAACTTATAATTCATCATTCATCTAACTAAACAATGCTGCTCTGGTGCAGCTGCAGTTGGTTTAAAGCACAGCTGTTAGATTATTGACAATGTGAATCAAGCTCTCAATATTCCACTTTTTTTTTGTTTTCTTTTTTTTGTCTTCACTTGGAGGTCTATCTGTTACTGAGATCAGGGCCTGCTGGATGAAGCACGCACAAGGCTTAAAACCAAGTTGATGGGGCATTTTAAATTCTATTCCCACGGCTGTGGAAGTTATTTCCTCCACGTTTGAGACGTTAGTGCAGAATAAACAAGCTTGACTTCATGCACGAAATGCAAACACAGCACTTGACTTGTTGTAGCTGAAACCTGAAACTTGTAATTGTGAGCGTTGCTGCCTGTGTTTCTGCACCAACACCTTATGCTCCTGTCATCACTTTTTATGCAAACTTTGAAACTTTTCAAGTGTTTGAATAGCTATTACTGTCAGTCGGAGCATCCTAATCACACATAATACCAAAAAATAGAAAACTTTAGTCCAGTCAAACAATTTCCATGGAAATGTCTGGGTATTTATCTTTACTTGGAGCTTCTCATTCTCATCTCATTCTTCCTTGAGTATGCAAGGATGAGCTTCTCTTGAGTCTTGCAGCTTCCTGAACCACTCAATGGGAAATATGTCTCTCATTTCTTTGTTAATCTTACATGGTCTTAGGCAAAAGACTATTCATTACTTTATAGACAAATACAATTTTAAAAGCTATTATTTTCAAACAGGAAATCAGTGAAGTGATTTAAGTGCTGCTGAAATATTCTATGCTTTTTTGGTGTTGATCCAAACTCTGACTCAGGGTTTTGAGTGAACTGTGTTTTCCTGATTACATTTTATTTTACTGTTGTATGTTGTTAGTCCAGAAACTTCCATTTCTGTTGGGCTATCATATGATAAGCAGAGTGGAGATACAACCAAACACAGTTGGACTTTGGAGTGTGGGCATATGCCTTTTTATAGACTTTAAACAGTAGTGTAAACTTTGCAGCCTCTGAACCGTCAGATAGTGTGGGAGTCGCTCACTTATTTTACACGTTGAGAGTGAATAGAAATAAATGTTAAAATGATCAGACTACAGAGTTAGAACGAGAAGGAAATATTAGACTTTTCACTGTGTCTGCGACACGGTAACCACAGTGTAAAAGAAGAATCATCTCAAAGCAGAAAAACTCTGTCATACTTTCTGCACTTAGCAGAGAATATGAAAGGGATATCGACCGGTCTGGGAGTACAGACAGACAGCAAACACCCAAATAAACAGAGATATCATTGAGGCACAGAGCAAGCAGGAAATCAACCGGACATATCTGATTATTTGTTTGATGAGAATCGAATGTATTTGATTTAATGTCTGGTCGAGGTGTCCTTCACATGGTATTGTCTACAATTACCTGCTTCAACTGGTACCTGAACTGTACAAAAAAAAGATAAAGATGAATATTTATTTTAGCTGATGGTGTCAGAGGAAAAAGTGTTTTGCATAAAAGTGTTGTGATCTTCAGTATGGGAATTCAAAAAGCCTTAACTCTTACAACTTTGTTGCTATCTAGAAAAAAAATATATTAGTTAATAATCATGTATTTACCTTTTATATGGAAATTCCAGCATTGCAACATTTAGTAAAACCATGTGCAAATAAAAGTTCACTTGAATTTTGCTTTCATAAAATGTCTGGTATATTATAACTTTTTTTTTCTCTCCTTACAGTGGATAAAGACACTTGTAGAACAGAAAACATAAATAAGAACCTGGCTAGTCTTTGCATGGTTCTTGACCATGTAGAATGTACTGAGAATAGCCTGAGAATTTTTAGGCAGTAGAAAAGAGGTAAAAGTAGTTTTAGCTTTTTTTAACAAGATGCTTTTTTTTTTTTTGCTTTTTTTGCTTGTTTCCTTCATTTTGAATGTTTCTGAAAACAAAACAAAATAAAGACAAACAACAACAAAATCTGTATTCATGTGACATAAAATTATTTAGTAGGTAATTCTAATGCAGTAAAGAAAAATAATATAATTTTTATATTAAACCAGGATATTTGGGTAAGTCTTTTCAGCCTCCGTGGTGCGCAGAGAGCAGGGAAATGGTTCCCTCTAGTGGCTAAAACGTGATTACATACATTTTTGTGTAATCAACCACAAACTTTAAATCAAAGGCGTGTTATAATCTGATTTATTCAATTAAGTTAATTGTCCCCGAAGACCACTTTGTTGCATAGTCACACATGAAGAAATTAAGAAAAAGAAACTATAACAATCTCAAAGACAACAATTTTTTCAGGTGGTCAGTAGAGTCCTCACAGGCTGAAATGCATGAGTCTATAGGTTTTCCGCAGTCATTCTGTATCTCTATCCTGATGGCTGAAGTTGAAATGCAGCCCACAGTGAATGGCTGATATTAGACACTATTCTCGTAATGATGTTACTTTGAAAATGCCACTCACAACATGGCGCGGGTTTGACGTAAGACTCAGCGCTTACGCAGTAAAGCGTCTTTATGCTCCACCCTCTAAATACCGGAAACAAACCCAGGGTGTCATGTGATGTTAGCTTCTGGTTTAGCATGTAGAAATCGGAGATAAAATTATTAAAGGTAGGTAAAGTCTTTTAAATCGCTGTTTTGGTTTTTGCTGTAAAAACTTAGATGCTGGTTATTAAGCAGTTCTTGGTGGCTGAACTTGATAAACGAAGGAAGTTAAACTTAGCTGCCTTGTATATTTAACACAAACGCTGCACGAGTTTAACGTCAAAATACAATAATATTTTGACGTTAAACTCTTTTTTTTCCTCCTCAGAGTCGTAGAGAGGGAGATAAAAACACATAATGGCAGATGTGAGTATGGTTTATTTACTTCTAACAGCAGCTTCAATAGATATTTTACGCAATAATATGTTAACTCCATAAATGATCGTCAACGTCATTTAGTCTGATGTGATTAAGTTTGATTAAATGGCGCGTTTGGGTGAATATGGAAAACTAAATGCTGGGGCTCTAAAGAAATGACTCTATTCCGCTGTTTGTTTCTGTTTACGTGAATCACTGGGTCAGTCAGGAGTCTCATGATGGGATGTAGACCAGATATATCCAACTGTTTTAACAGTCAAAATCATCTTTAGAGTTCTCTATCGAAGTAGACAAAACATTCACATTCGTCACAATCAAGCAAATAGCTTTTCAGAAACATGTAAAAAAAACTAAATCAATAAAAAGAATTATGAATTACAATTTATGATTATATCAATTACTGCATTATAGGACACAGTTGGTATGTGGCCCCATCAAAATGGGACAATGTCACCGAACCTTTAGACTCTTTAATCAGAATGTCAAACCAAATGCACAGTAATCGGACCGGGTCAATTTAAATTCCAACCACAGGATCTAATATATTGTTATCGGTGATTCAGAATGGGATCATAAAAAGTCTGTATATAATTTCCTGTAAATGGTTACAGAGTAGGTTGGTAACTAACTTGGAAGTAAAATGTAAAGGACTAGTTTAGATCTGGAGTTTTGAACTGAACCATATTTAAGGGGAAAAAAAAAGACGTATCTCTTTCATTTACTGGTCACTGACAGAATACGCTGTCTGGCCCTTGACATTCAACACTTCTGCTGGTTTACTTGCTCTGATTAGATCCCACGAAAGACCTATGGACCCTGGTGTTTAATCCAGTTTCCAACATGTTTTGTCTTCTACAGGATTTAAAGAGATACCTGTACAAACAGCTGCAAAGGTTGGTGCTGTTGAAGAATCACAGTTATCAGGTAGGGCTTTCTTCAAAGTTGCTAAATCAGCTGTTTGTTCTCCCCAGCGTTGAAGGCCTTCACGCTGTTGTTGTCACAGACAGAGATGGCGTTCCAGTTATCAAAGGTAAGACCGGGACTCCTGTGACAGTCGCTGTAATGGAAATGTTTCGATGACCTTTAAATGTATTCTAGGAGTTGCATATATTTTCTCTGGAGATGGTTTCTATTTCTCTTATGTGGATGAATGCTGTGTCCCTGCAGTTGCCAACGACAACGCCCCAGTCCATGCCCTGAGACCTGGATTCTTATCCACGTTTGCTCTTGCTACGGATCAGGGCAGCAAGCTCGGCCTCTCTAAAAACAAGAGCATCATCTGCTATTACAACTCCTACCAGGTTAGAAGATGCATCATATTCTGGTGTCAGACTTGCCACTCACATTAAGAACACATTTGTTAATGTCTTGCCTTCGCAAGAACGACAGAAGACTCAGGCTCGTTTAGGAGCCACCGGGCCAACTACAAACACTTGCGAGTGTGTGAGGCCATCTGTCCGACAATTGAGTATTGTGATGATTATTTTGAACGAAGCATCAACAGAGTGGCTGCAAAAGGAATAGCATCAATGAGTTATGATCACTCCACCAGACCTCATGCTGCTTGAAATGCTGTAGTGGGAGCACAACAACAGAGATGTGTACATATGTGGGTCTCCAAGGCTCAATGAGGTCAGGCAAAACCTTGACCCACCCTGGACAAAAGGGTGGGCCAAAATCCTATCATAGTGATGTGAAACTGATAAAGTCAGAGAGAAATGTTCTGCTGAAAGTGCTTTAGATGAGGTGGTACCGGTAGCTGTAAGGGGGACGGTTTCCCATAACTGTATGTTAAATAACAGTGTAGAGTTAATACTAGAAACAGTGAATGTTTTTTTTTCACAAATAGTATTAACCCTAGCATTTTCTGTCAGGATTCAACTTTGACTTCTTGGAAATAGTCAAATACGTAAATCTGCATGTGGTTATTTTGTGTTTTCTTAAAACCTTCCGAAAAAGCGCATTTAGATGTTGTGCAATCTCCATTTAATGTTCCTAATTGACAAAAACATTTAGCGTCACAGCAGCACCCAAGGCTGCAGTTTCCATTAACATTTTACCCTTTAGTTAATAATATTGATTACTTGATTTTGGTCCATGTTGATAGGACTTGATATTCTGCCTCCATGATGCCGTGTTATGTTTGTGCTGAACAGATTGTGCAGTTTAATCGGCTCCCTCTGGTCATCAGCTTCATCGCCAGCAGCAACGCCAACACAGGTGAAACGCGTCGTTTCAGCCATTTTGAAAGGTGGATAACAGCTGAGCTAAGATGTGTTTCTGTGTCCTCAGGCCTCATCATGAGTCTGGAGAAGGAGTTGGCTCCACTAATAGAGAATCTGAGGCAGGTGGTCGAGGTGACATGAGTTCAGATCGGCTGCAGATTGCACCAAATTACTCCCAACTCATCATATTCCTGTCGGTTTGCTGAGATGTTCATGTCATGTTGGGGAGATTTCTGTAGTTTCTCATTGTTTGTGGATCAGTTTAAATAAACTTTGTGCTCAGTTTGCCAAGGTTTCATTCTTCTGTTGAGTTAAAGTCTGAATAAATGTTCACATTTTGACAACTAAAACAGTTCCGCCTCTTTTTCTCTTACCTTCCCATGTGTCACTAAAATTGTCTACTGTACTATATTTCACATTTAATATATTTTGGACTTTGAATTAAAAGAGAGCACATATTAACTGAAAGTCAGGAATTTAAACATTCAATGGAAGTTTGTTGGAAAAAAGGAAAGTGAACATTTTATAAAACAAGATTAAAGATAGAAATACTACAGACAGTTTGGTTATGAGTTTTTATTTAATCTATCAGAGACATTTCAGTTAGCTTTACTCCCAGTTGAGGAGAATTAAAAAAATAATTATGTACACAAACATGTAATATAATGCATTCAGACTCACTTCAAGCACTTGTTATTCTGCTTCTACCCTCATTTATGTTGAGTCTATAAAGCTACAAATCAGTCATAACTCAAATATAACCAAAACTATTCTGCACTGCAGTGTGTCCATCAAAACTACACTGACATGTCTCAGTTCACAGCTAACATTGTTTCGAAAGTGCACATAGTAACAAAAGAACTTATTTTTATATTTACATAAAACATATTTGCGTGAGTTTTGAAATTTGTGTTTTTTTTCCTTTAGTGATAGTGATTCAGTGATGCTGTTTTTTTATCCAGGAACTGTGAAAATCCTTCAATAGGTTGTTCAAAGACCTCTTGTAAGATGTGTTGTGCAACATATTCCAGATCTGCCTCATTCCTTCAGGTATCCTGGCATCTTCTGTGAGAATGGAGCTATTTTCCAGCTTTTTCATAGATGACCATCATCGCCCTTTTCTTATCTGAGACTGAAGGCAAAAGCAAAGATTAAAATAGCTGATCTGAGAACACAGGTTTCAGAAATGGAGATGGTTTAAAAAAGAAATAAAAGCCACATGTTTTTTTTTTCCAGCAATGGTTGCAAATTTCTTCTTCCATAGTTGTGAAACAGAAGAGATGAGGAGTAGCAAGAAAGGAAATCATATTACGGCAATAAGGAAGTAGTTTTATGGTTTGTAAGCTTAAATGTTTCAGACACTGTGTTGTAATAAGGGATTTTCCTTCAGCTGCTCAATCCATGCAATTCCCCCTGTTTGACAAAACTCTGGTTAACATTGAATCATTTCTGGTGCCATGCAAAGGATTGCATTTCTAACTGTCTTCTTTTTCTCAGAAATTGGAAGTTTTGGCAGTAAAAACAGATGAATGATGTCCATATTCTTCTACTTCTTTTCCTGCTGTCTGTACCAGAGATTAAATAATCCATTGAATCAGTCTGACGGAACTCACCAGCTTCCAATGGAGGATCTTAATCCATTCGTCTGCCTCAACTCCTGTCTTTGCGCAGAAGTAAAATGTTCGATCGGGAAACACAAGACTGTGGACACACAGAGAGACATGCAAAGTTACTTCAAGCAAACATAGCAGTTTTATATCAAGTCTGGTGAAAACAAAAAAAAAGGTAAATAAATTGATAAAATCAGTCAGCTGCAGTTTGTTTCCAATTTATTTCTGAAATGTCCATCTGGTAAAAGTTTCTGCTCTGTTTTCCTCATCTCTCATTTTGCTCATTTTGGACTTTGTTATCTTGTCTTCCTCTTTCAATTGTTGGTTTTTTGTCTGTCTTATCAGCTTCCTCTTTAAGTTTCAGCTTTGCTTCATGCCACTTTTTTTCTCAACACATTTCTCAATTTTGTTAACTCTTGGATTTTTCATTTTCTCTTGTTCTTATGCTTCAATTTACAGAATAAAACCAAACAAAACTATTTTTGCGGGGTTAGACAAAAAAAAAAACAAACAAATCTGTTCTTTTCCTGTTAAGGCAGATGGGTTGAATGTGAAATTATTTAAATAACTGTGCCGACAGCTGGAACTCAGGTCAGTTTCCTCCACTGTCGCCTTAAACTTCCCTTTATTCGCACAAAAAATATCAGTGTTTGAAAAAAAGTCAATATGGGGAAGTTCAACTCAGAACTGAGAAGAGGGTTTTGTTTATATGTGCAGGTGTTTTGAAGGGTTTCAAACTATGTTAAATAATACAGTAGATAGGTTGTGGGGACAGCAGTCAGGATAACACACGAAGGAGCACAGAGCAAAAGAAAAAAGTATTTTTTCCCATGAGAAACTGAAACAATGTGGCTACTTTTTTTTTTTGCTTAGCATGAGTTGAGCAATAGAAAATGTAGCACAGCTAAGGATGCAGAACTGGTAACAGTAACACAAAGTGAAGCCTGTCTACTGACAGCACAAACCTTTTCTGTTTATTCCTACATTTTTCCTGTTTATTTCCTACATTATTCAACATGAACAAACCATGTTGGTAAATTACTTGTTTTACTGTTGTTAATTACACTTTGTAACCGGCTTAAGTCAGGATTTTCTTTTGCTAGGAAAGAGATGAATATTTTTGCACCAGAACATGTTCATGTCTAGGACAGAGAACCTATCCCATGGTGACTGTATTTGTACATTAACATGGCACCTTCAGTCATCTGGAAATTGTGTCCAAGGATGAAATATACATATCAAAGCTAGCAGTTCTCTTCCTGATATCTTGTTTGATTTCTTTAGATATTTTTTCCATGATATCACACAAAGAAGCATTGTGTTTGAAACTGTTGTATTGACATGGAGTACACCAAAAGGTGTGTCTTTATTTAGGTCATATGTGGTCGAATCATTAAAAGTCTTGACATAATGAGGGCTTTTCCCAAAACCCAAAAGGTTGTGACGTTGTGGAAAACACCACAGTACTTCTCTGTAAACCTTGTTTGACTTCCAGCTGATTATCGTTTTTGTTTAAATCTTGTGTTTGACCCTATTGTGCTATTTCTTTTCATTTGTTAACGACAAATGCTCCTCAAGTAAAAGATTCATACCAACACAGTAAGTTACGTACCAGAAACAGTTGACTTTGTCCTGAGAATAGTCAAACTGGACAGCAGAGCAAGATGTTAAATCCAGCGTCCGAATGGGCTCCTCACACTGCAACAGGGAACAATGTAGCTGATTAGATGCTAGTATGGATTAACTTGATGACTAGATAACACATATTAACATTTACCATTTAGCAAATAATTAACCTGTCAAATAGTTATGTCAAAGTTATATCCTGGAATGTGAAATGACCTTACCGTTTTGTCTTTAAAATACTTAAGTTCATTTCTATGGAGTGTAAACCACCTTTGTTTCCAATTCTGTCAAAAAAAAGAAGTTTCAAATGTATCTGTAAATTAAAGATGATGATTGATTTTAAGTATGAGCAGCCAAGTCAGTAAAACTGAAATTTGAGTTTGGATTCTTAATGTATCTGTATCTGGTGATTGTTTTTCCAATGTGTGGAGATGGCCTTATTTCAATGTTCTCACCTTCACAATTGCTCCTTGTTTCACCAGGTAGCCTTCCTTGGTGCCCAGCTGTAATGACAAACCATGTGTCAGTAGAAAGGTAGGAGTAATAGTTTAAGATTAAAAAAAATCTACTTTTTCAGTAAAATGAAATTGAAGCAATGTTTGGAGACAATTTCATTCACCAATCAAGACCCACAAATTATAGAATGAAAATACATTTCAAGCCTTTATTTTTTTGTGGTATCCATTATTATTGTTTACAAATTAAATTAGATAAATAAAAATAATCTATTTTAAACAAAAATGGCTGAACTCAGAAAGGCATTTTCATCTCTCTGAACTTATTATTTGATAGAACCTCCATCTGGAGGTTCTGCTTGGTCTTACATCTTGGATCCATTAGAGACAAGCACAGAATGTAATAAACAGGACTGAAACTCACTTCTACATCTATTCACACCGACTACATGAGGAACAAGCAAATGTAGGACTTCCTCTCGACATAATTTCCTTAAAAACGCCTGACTGACTGACACTGCACATTTTGGCCACAAAATTTAGCTTGAAATACACAAAAGGTTGGGTAAACATAGGAACGAAAGGTTTATTACAAGTTGGGATTGAGTGAAAAAGTAAATTTCTATATTATCTTTTATTCATAAGGTTTCACACCTAAATCAAACAACCGTTCCAATGAACTTTACTATTTCTATAAACCTAAACAACACATACAAATGAAAACAAAGCTTCTCCTCATACCGATGCTGCTTTGGGGACCAGATCGTCTTTCGTCCGACCCGTCTGTATGGCGGTGTGAACTCGCACCGACTCATAGATGGATGGCTCTTCCACACGCCACGGATACGGACTCTTAAGCACGATGAGGGTCCCTGGTTCACAAACAGAGGGCAAATTAAAGCTTTTACATAATTTCCCCATAAGACATTTCACTCTATAAAATAAGATGTAAGAAGATAGCATTATTTAACTGGACTAACTATCTGCCTACTGTGAGATTATCAGTTCAATTACTGTTTTCTTTGCTAAACTTTCCAAATACGCTACCTCATCTATCAATACATACATCCATCCATGGTGGGTGAGTGATCATGAGTTATAAAGGACTTGATTTAGGAACGAAATTGTGGAAACAAGCGACTAAAAGGAGGTTGCCATTTTCTGAGGTACATACCTGTGGGAAGAGGAGGTATAGGGTTAGGGATAGGGTTAGGGTTCTTTCTAACACCAAACCCTTATCTCCCATTGTCGGGTAAATGAAGCACATGGGACGGATGATTGTTCTTAGTGGATTACTGATCAATATCAACACCAACTACAGTTAGAAAGTGGAAAATTCGACCAGCATTCCCATGCAAGAATGCCACAAAACCAGAAGTAAACATGTTTTAGAGCTAATTACTGTTTAGAGTGGAGCTAATCTGGACACCACTAACTC
Source organism: Poecilia picta (assembly GCA_033032245.1). Taxonomy (NCBI): domain Eukaryota; kingdom Metazoa; phylum Chordata; class Actinopteri; order Cyprinodontiformes; family Poeciliidae; genus Poecilia; species Poecilia picta. The sequence continues at coordinate 8,173,939 of CM065374.1, forward strand.
AGACTATGCAAACCAGTAAGGTTGGAAAAACTCAACATGGAATCATTATTTCTAAATACAAACAGTTTAAAACTTTACTGCAGCAGATACTTCAAGGTGAACCAATAAACAGAACCATGAAAGTAAGTTTGCATAGACAGTTTTTGTTGTGTTGGTTTCACTTCATCATATTTTGTTTTTCCTTAATAATTTCTGGAGGAAAAAAAACACTTAATACTCAGCATCACTTCCTATAAAACTCCTATTGGTATGAAAATTGGGGTTCAGAGTGACTGAAATCAGGTATGGAATAGAACGTGTTTTATTGGTGAGTTCGGTGAATCACAAATCTAGATCTTCATACCTGCATCACTTCCCAGGAGAGGTTGGTTGGCAAAGTGGCTGACAAAGTCCTGAAGGCTTGGGAACTCGTTAAACCCGAAGACGTAGACATTGTCTCTGCGTGTCACATGGAAATGCTTCACTGAATCCTTTGCTCTATGTGTTTCAAAGAATGAAAAAAAAAATTCAGAATTTAGGATTTTTTAAAATGTTTTGCATCTGCCAAACATGTAGATTCAACATATATAGTGTATACTGCCTGAATGTCTATAGCCCTTAGGCTCTGACTTATTTCATTCCAGTTTAACAAAGAAACATAAAATACATTCTAGTGGTAATCTAGTAATCTCCTGACGCGTAGGAGAAACAATCTCCTTTAGGGTTTTTTAGTTCTGGCATGCGACTGACCTGACAGAGAGAGCAAAGCAGCCAGGAGCGCCATTACTGTTCCTCAGGAGATAACTCCCATCTCCTCCATTGGACAGGAGGAGAGCCTCTGCAGCATGCCGGGACAGGTCAAAGTGGTACCACCTGCAATGAGAATCATGAAAGTAAAAAAAAAACTGTTTTCATAGAAATAAACCACTTTGATTTGAACAGCCTGATTCTCCAGCACCAAGTTTTGAGCAATAAGACAGAGTGAAGCCTGATAGAGTTTAATCCCAAATATTCAAAAGTGGAATTGTGGAGATTTAAGACCCATTTTATTCCAGGACAGTGAGGGACATTCAATTTTGTTTGATTTGAAACTGTTTGTCCACATCAAACCATAAAGAAAGTCAGCAGGTCCTAAATATGTTGAGCAGATAATGTTAAAATTTGTTTAGCAGCTGACTGGAATGAGGCGTTAAGGAAACGCAAAGGAGTGCTGTTAGGTTTTATTTTTTATGCTTAAATTCATTCAGGTTTTATTTAAACTTAGTTTAGCTATTTATTTTTTTAAATTCACACATAGCTAATACTAGCAGGGCTGCCATTTTCTCACTGATATTTAGAAAGTCTTCCCTGCTACTTCAGACTTTGGCCTGTATCCGTTTTTCTGTTGTTTATAAATGAAGCTGTCAGGTGTTATAAAGTCACACCGTCAGTGTTCCAATATTAGTCATTGAAAAACATTGAGCAATACCTGTGAAACAACACAAACTTGTCTTCTGCACAAGTGTCCCTATATTTGAATTATAACTTTAGAGAATTGTTGTAAAAATTACTAAATTAACTAAACTAAGCTTAAAAAAATCAGTTCTTGAGATTAAGTTATTCCCCACACTATGCTACCTGTGCTTTGTAACTAGAATTTTTTTCACCTTTTTGCTTTTAGACTATATCATTATGAAGGTTCTGCATAGTTGATCATATTTTTCTATCTTCCTTTTTCCCACTTGCAGCTGCAGAAAGGAAGTCGGGCTGAATGAGAATGTTCTTTACATCTGTGGTTTTGTTGAAAGGTCACTGAGGTTTAAACTGAAATTTGGACAAAGTGAAAGAACAAATGGCACAGCAGAGATATCTGTACAGGACATTTAGAGAGATTGCATAAGAATGAATGTGCCACAGATGTAAATGAAACCGGTGAAAAAGGGATGTGAAAGCTCTCCATTTGCATCAAAGGTTGGGAGGAGTTCTGTAAAGACAAACTGTCATTTCTAGCTTGAGAAAAGGACGATAAAAACACCCCACACTGATCTGATTTGGGACAGTCATACACGGATTTATAAGCTCATACCATAGTCTGCAAACTTGAAAGACAGGTTTTATTTTACTACATTTGATTTGCTACAATGTGTTGGGTTTTATGGACAACACATGTTACAAAGGGTAAAACTTTACAATTCTGTTTTCTTCAGTTAGTTTCCACTTGAAGGAGCAGCTGAAACTTATTTTCAGTGTCCAGTTTCTAATGTCTCCGGCTGTTAACGCTGATTAGGGAACTAATCTGACACATGTTCTGCTTCCAACAACTTCCAACAGTTGCAAGTTATGACATGCTGAAATGTGAAATCAGAATTCATGTGAAATAAAATACAGCATCACTAAAATTTGTGATTTGTTGTCACTAAAATGTATTTAGTCACAGCATCACTAAAATATACATAGCAGAATCTGTCTAAACGATGCAAAATTCATCATCCATTCAAAATGGTTCCTCTGCCAGGATCTGGAACTATACGGATCTTGACTTAGGGATGATATTCTGGAGGGAAGCAGCTGCAATGTGGTTGTGGTTTTCCGAGGAGCCTTAACGGGAAGAGGAGCACTGGAACTGTTAATTTTTAAACCCACAATCTCTAGGATTGTAGGCATGGCATAACATTCTTATTATATTATTGAATAACAAGAATGGTATTTTATTTTAATATAAACTACAAATAGAAAGTGGCAAATAGGTGTAAAATCCCCCCAGGAGCAGCATTCCAGAGGAGGAACGCCACTAATCAGGAGGTAAAGCCTGTTTTAGAGCTGATTTGTAGTTAAGCTACTTAAGGTACCAACATCTCACAATCAGAATCACTTTCATATCATAAACAAGTTCATAGGCTGCTCTGACATAACTCAACAAAAAAAGTGATTATACAAGCCATTACAGATCAAATGGAAAAATTAATAGCAGTATTACATCCAACAACCAGCAGTATAAATCCGTATTTTCGTACTCTTCTGATTTAGGCGAAGGCATTGTTGTTGTTCTTGAATCTGAGGTTTGAGAACAGGTCAGAGCCTCCTTCCCAACTTCCAAGAGTAAACATTTCCATGCAGGCTGAGGAGTGTGTAAATCTGATGGTTACAAAACACTTTCTGAAGTTGAGGACAAACCAGAGTGCACAACTCCTCAGAGGATGGTCTAGCTCTCCCTGCCACACTGAAGATGCCAAATTCCCACGTCATAGGAATTAAATATTGACTTTTGGTTTAGAGTTTAATCAACCTGATGGTAATTACATTCTCCTTCATTCAGGAGACAACAATTATAGAAAACACTCTTTGGTTAGTTAGCTGAATTTGGTTTATTTCTTCAAAATCCATAGAATATTATGATCATGAAAAACAGTGTTTCATGGTCCTATGCTATCCTGGTATTAAAACAATTCTTGAAAGAAAACAACACATCATCTACAAATGCAAACATATGATTGTATTCAAAACAAGTCTACTCGCAGTATAATCTATATTCAGAGGCCAAAACAAAGGGTAAAATCATCCGTTTGCGAGAAGGCAGGGCAGTTTGGAGCTGCTTTCTGTGTTGAACATGAAGTAAAAGGAAAAGTCAGGAGATTAATAAACTCACCCCAAGGTCTCCAACTCGTCACACAGGTCCTCGTTGGAAGCATCGCTGTAGACACTCATCTCTGGGTCTGCTGTCACGTCGCGCTTCTGAGATCCTCTGGAAGGTCTGCAGCTGCACAGGGAAGTGAAAGCAGTCAGTGTAAGTCTGGCACGCCCAGGAGGGAAATGAGCTCACAGAAAAGGCAGAGCCCTCTTCTTAAACACTGCGATATTTACACAGCTTTATCGGTGGAGCTCGGCTGAGAGATAAATACCTCTGCAAACACTGAGGCACCTTGCATAATTTGTGACCATGAAACACCTCTGAATTCTCAAGAACCTTAGATGTGTTTTCTTGTACAAAAAGATAAATTGAATGCGAGTTAAATCAGGTCTGTTTCTCCGCCCACCTAAAACAACTCAGACAGGAACAGCTGAGAATAGAATAAACAAAATCAACAATACAAACCCACAGAGAAATAAAAAAAAAATGAAGAAAAACCTTAGGTTTATGTTCGGCATGAACTCCAGACAATCATCAGGGAAATTTCCAAGAATATTTTTAAAACATTCTTAAAGTGAAATTTTAACAAGGAATGTTTCAGATTATAGGCTTTGTTTGGAATAATTTGTCAGGAACATTTGAGGCTCACTTCACATAAAGTCCATAGATATTAGAAATTTTAACACAAATATCTAAACATTCTACGCAAAGCCCAGGAGTGCAGTTCCAGGTCGAAGAGATAAAATCAGGAATTCCTTCATCTAGTCACATTTTCAAAATCTATCTTGAGTATCACAAAAATGTTCCATTTCCTTTACACACACTGTCATCCCCAGTCCCTCCAGTAATTTCTCTTAAAATAAAATCTTTTATTACTTTACCACAAAGTAAGCTCAACAGAAACTTACAGCTGCCCACATACAGAATTCAAATCTTCCTGTAGATAAGCTCTGTTTAGATGACAGATACAGAGTTCGTCTGGCACAACAGCAAGAGGAGTTCAGGGTTCACATTTCACCAACTATCAAGCAAGATGGTAGTATCGTCAAGCTCTCAGACTGCTTTGCTGCCAGTTGGTTTGCACTAGGTGGAAATAATATTAATAAATCAGCAGATTAATGGTTTTGCACTCAGTTGGGTGTTCCAAAAAGGACAATGATGCCAAACATACATCAAACATTTCACCCAAATCTCAAACCTTTGGAAAATTTACTAAGCAATGCTTAGAAGGCAAAGTCATTCCAGGATACAAACAAATATAAATGACTTGTACATTGAGAAGAAGACTGACGCCAGAAGCCTGTCGCTAGTGAAACGTTCTCGAAAAAAAAAAAATAAAAAAATCATGCTTGTTAGTTATAGATATTACAAATAATTGCTGCTGCATATTGTAAAATCTGTCCATCCTGGAAAGTAAGTCATAAGTCTAAAGTTATTTGCGTTCATGCCCAGGATGAAGGAACTGAAACTTCTCACCAGAACTATAAATATATCTGATTAACCACAGCAGATTAGTTATTGTTCCCCTAAATGGTTTTAGATACATCATTTCTAAATTGGGTTAAGCTCTTTACATGCAATAGCTTGAAATATTGACACGACTGGAGCAGTTTAGTGAGTGAAAATTTTATTTTAGTTTAGTTTAAAACTAATCAGTGAACCAAAGTCCAGTACAAAAGCTGAATTATCACATGAAATAAAACTGCATGGAATCTGGCATAAGAAGAGACAATGTCAAGATCTCAGATGCTGAAAGGTCACTGAAATGTTGCACAATTCACTTTAGTTCATTATTGTTTTTATTCTTTTTGATAAAGTAGCGATGAGGCACTTATAAACACCGGAAAGGTGCCGTCAGCCTTTGAAAATGTTCATTTCTGAATCAAATGTCGATAATTCAGACTGTGGTCATTCAACTGGATTCTTGTCTGTCCAGTTGAGCTTCAGTCTTGATTCTCATAAAACCTGAATCTTTTACAGGAATAAATAAATGGCAGACTCCAAAAAGTATTCATTTACCCGAGCCGAGCAGGTAAACAGTCGTAACGCTCCTACATTGTATGGATGAATGTCTGTAAACACGATCCAACTAGCATCCCAGTCTTTCCCACTGTGGCTGAAACCTGAGGCTGGTTTTCAGTCGCTGGTTGGATTTCACAGCTCGCTCCTCTTTGAGCTGTAAGAAGCCGTAGACTTTTGCCAAGATTAACACTTTTTTGCACCAAAAACCTCAGTCGTTGGTTGGAGTGTCAGTTTCTGCGTCTGTCTGCTGAGGAGGGGTCAGGACACCACTTCGTCCCCGCTGGGCTCCAGTCCGGGATTATCTGCACAGGCCGACAGGTTGCTGGGGCCAGTGTGCTTTAAGTTCCAGCGCTGCATCCTTCGGCGGTACCGCTCTGCAGCCTCCTCATCCCTTTGAGCTGCTCTCAGAGCCGCAGAGGAGTGAAGGCTGTTGAACAAAGCCCGGAACGACATTCTGCAGAAGAGAAAAGGGAGAACGGAGAGGTTCACTGCTCAGCATCGATTTTCTCTGACTCTTTCTACACATACTACAAATCACAAATCAAATTTTCAGATTTTTCCAGATCAAGGCAGCCTGCATAGACACTCTTCATGCTTTACAGATGATGGGTAAAATGTTAAAGTCAATCAAATGTATCGTAAACCTTTCATGAAACATGAATCAATGTTTGAGTTTTTAGTCTATTACTAAGTAGAATAAAGAAAAACAATATTTTCCTACAGTTTTTTTAATTATTTCCCTCAGAAAAAAAGATAAAAGCAAATTTTCAAATTCCCATAAAATGACAACTTTGACTCACTAGGTGGCGCTATTGTCTCAACACTTAAAATGGCCTAATCTTCAAGATTATGCGATTGGATATGAGAAGAAGATCCTCACTATTAAATCCATATTTATGCCAATCAGGCATAAGATTATGACCCCTGACAAATTAAAGTCATCTCCCATACTGTCTTCATCGTAGACCCTTTTAGTGGGAACGATACATTAAGGAGCAAATGAGAACATTTCTTTTCTCATACTTAATATTTTAGAATCACAAAACCAATTGTGATTCTAGAAGAGCTACTGCAGTTCTGATTTTTGAAGATATTAAGGCTTGTTTTGATTAAAAAGTGTAAGAAAATGGAACATATTCCAGTTTGTTTTTTTTTTTCTGATTCACAAAGGTCTCACAACTTACAGAACCTAATAGATCTTGTGCCAACATCTTGAAACCAGAGCATACATTCAGTGGGTTGCTAAGAAATGGGTCAGGGCCGCTTTGTGAGCAAAACGTGCACACCTTATTAGGCAGGTGGTTATTATGTTATTCCTGATTAATACGGTTAAATTTCCCAAAGCATGTTCAAAATCTTTATTTAATCACCCTGTTTATACCTGCCTTCTAACTCCAAACATGACATTTTTCTAACTGTTCCAGTTAGCACATAATGCTGAAATCATCACTGAACCTCCTGCAAGGAATACTCCACTAAAGATGTCCTTCAATACATGTAAAGTTGGTAAATTTATTTTTTTTCTTACACTTTTTGGCCTTTAAACACCTGTAAAAGACAATTCTGTGCAACAGCAGTATTGCATGTATTTTTGTTGACCCTGCTTTGGTTTTGGCTCATAACGTGAACGATGATGTAGAACCATGTAGCTCATTAGCTCCTGAGGTGATGTTCAAAACATCTGAAAGCTCAGTACCTTGGTAACAAAGCGGTGAAGGTAGTGAGAGCACAGATGATGTAGAAGAGAGGCCTTGACATCTGGACTGTTTCGACCCTGAACAGGTTGGTGGGGTGGCTGCAAACCACGCAGAAGGCACTGAAGAGCAGCACGAAGACAAAGTACAAGACGGCACTGAGCACCAACACCAGCATGTGAATCCACGTCTGCAACACACAAAGGGGACACGGTTCAATCCACAGTCTGCAGAGACATTCCTGCACAGACCCCGAGGAGAGCAGAGAGGAGTTTTTTATCGTGGAGACTCTCACCAAGGTGTTGCTCTCAATGACTTGATGCAGCAGGATGATGAGAAGAGCTGAGGTGTTGATCGGCGAGCCGAATGACAGCGTTCCGACATCCGATCCGGCCAGCGCCTGGAGAAAAAAATAAAATATTCAGTAAATCCCAAGTGTGAGAAGCAACCTGAGTTGAACTCACCAATAAAAGGTTTTAGAGAGAAAACTTACAAAATAAGGGACAAAGAAGCAAACGACGCTTTGGTAAAAGGCATCCAGGATGGTGATCCAGAATGTGGCTGGAATGTAGATCTGCAGGAAATCGGATCTGTTAGTCTATTTTTTTGTCAATGTAAAACAAACTACATGCACTAGAGTTCATTCTTAAGTGGGTCAACACTGTCACATGACTTCAACTGAAACAGAAAGTTTACAGCGAACAAACACAGAAAGGTGACAGCTGGATAATAAATCCATTAAGTTATGATTTTTCTCCACATTTAGAGTTGTTTTAAAATGTTTCCCTGCTGTAAAATTACAGGTTCTGTTGCATAAGTATAAGGAGAGGATGATAAATCATTACTAAACTTTTCCACTTTCAGTGTGACACAGATCTAGTACAGCTCAAAAAACGTAGTAGAGGAAGGAAATCCTGCAATATCCTAGTTGCATAACTGAATTAATCATTGAAATATTTAACAGAAGATTCATTTAAAATCCACTTATAGGAAATCTGATTGACGATATAGAATGTTGAACAGTTCCGGTATAAGTTTCATTGCATATGACTATTTGTACGTTAAGCTATATTTTAAGATGAAAGTTTACAGAACACAAAGATATGAGTCCAATCCATTACATCAGGCAAAGTTAAAACAACCAACAACAGCTGGAGAACAAACTGGAACATTTGGAATATAAAAGTAAAGTGTTTAAAACAAAAAACTGATGAAAAGATGAGATTGCAAATGATCTGGGAACCTGCAAGGAAACTGGCATCTACAAAGAAGGAGCTTCAGGATGACCAACGATTTTATACATTCCACGCATCTAGACAATGCAAAGGAGAAATGTAGCAACAAGCCTGTCATTGGGAAACAAAAGAGCAACAAAACACATCAGGAGACAAACAACATGCCAACACTGAAGTATAGTGCTGGCAACATCATGCTCTGGGGTTCCTAATTTGACCCAAAACATTCAGGCTTCACCAATAATAATCTTTATTTAACCAGATAAAAACTTTATTAAAATCTAGAAACTCTTTTTCAAGAAGGACCTGGCAAGAAAGCTGAAAATGAGGATAAATGTTATTCTTCAGCACCACTAGTATTTTAAGTTTTCTCCACAACAATAATAGAATCGCCTAAAGAACAGAAAACTAAAGTTTTATTATGGTCTGAACAAAACTCTGGACAAGAAATGTCCTCACAATTAAAGCAATCTAAAGAGTGTCGGCTTATCTGTTGACAAGACTAAATATTAAAACTGAGTAAAAAGGGGCCTCAACAAAGTATTAGTTTAAGGCTGTGCAACCATTTCATTGTAGCCATTCTGGTTATTATTCATTTTAATTCTATAGGAAATGTGTCACATTGAAAGTAGAAAAGTTTTAAAATCTTTTATTTTACAAAAAAAACCTTTGGAACTACCAATAGAGACATTAACAATTCTTATTCCCACAAGAACAAGCTGGTCTACTGTAGATGGATCAAACTTCATCTTATGTCAGTTGAAATCGGCTCCAATCGGCTGGAATGTGTTAGCCTTGGCAAGGCCAAGTCCCAGGCTGTCTCTGTCTCCTGTGGTGTCCCACAAGGGTCAGTATTAGGGCCCCTGCTGTTTTCCCTTTACATGCTGCCTTTGGGTCAAATTGCTGCCTTTGGGTCAAATCATTAATCGACATAACATCTCCTTTCACTGCTATGCCGACGATTTACAACTTTACATTAGAACTGGAGCATCATCATCACCATTTTCACTCAATGCCTTCACTACTTGCCTGGAGGAGATAAGGAAGTGGATGACTCAGAATTTCCTTCAGTTAAACTGCTCCAAAACTGAGGCCATGTTGATCGGAACACCTCACCAGGTTCAATCTTCAACTATGACGACTGTGTTCTTTTCTGGACAAGACATCCCCTTTTCCACCATAGTTACAAATCTTTGAGTTAGAATGGATTCTCAACTTACATTTGAAAATCACATTAAGCATCCGTTTAAAATCCGTTTCTTTCATCTTCGTAATATCTCCAAAATTTGTCCGTTTCTTGCTTTCTCTGATGCTGAGACTCTCGTTCATGCATTTGTCTCCTCCAGGCTCGACTACTGCAACTCTCTGTTTGTTGGAATCCATAAAAAACATCTTCAGAAGCTCCAATGCATTCAAAACAGCGCAGCCAGGATTCTCTTGAGGGCCCGCAAATCTGCCCATATTACACCTATCCTGCATGACCTTCATTGGCTTCCTATCAGCTGCAGAATTCAATACAAAATCGCGCTCATCACCCATCAGTGTTTAAACAGAACCTCATCGGATTATCTGAAGGACCTTCTCACTCCACATTCATCCACCAGATCTCTACGATCACAAGACTGCAACTTCCTTCACCTTCCTCGCTCCAGATTAAGGTCCATGGGAGATCGGGCTTTCACTGTCGCTGCCCCCCGTCTCTGGAACTCTTTCCCAGATTATTTGAGAGCTCCACAACCACTGATTGATTTTAAAAGAGGCTTGAAGACTTTTTTATTTAAGCAAGCCTATTCTGCCTCCACATGATTTTTATGATGTTGATTTTATCTCTGATTTTATTTGCACTGTGTAGCACTTTTGAGATTTTTGTTAATGAAAAGTGCGGCACAAATTGGATTGATTATTATTATTATTATTAAATTTTAAAAATCTGAGATTTTCAGTGAGTGGAAAATACATAGGCTTCAGAGAAATATCAAATCTTAAAACTGCCTGTTCCTGTTCTCTCTCTGTCTCTCAGATGCATGGGTTCACCTTGGTGGTGCCTCCAGCTCCGTAGAGCTCAGGGAGCTTCATCAGAGTGTCTGCAGGCATGTCTCGGTCCAGGATGCCGTAGATGAGGGGAGGAACCGAGGTGAAGACCAGATTGAAGAGGATGAGCACCCAGGAGTTGATCATGACGCTCCCAGAGAACCCGCAGAAGAACTGATACCAGAACAGCAGATTCACGTACATCTGCACACAAACACAGGGATGCAGCATTTGGACTATAATCTACAAATCTCTTCCAGAATAAGTTTTTAAAAGCCAGTGACAGGGTGTCATAATTGGGTAGAAAGCAGGTAGAGCACACTGTTAATTTAAAAAAATAAAAATGAAGCTACTTTTCACATAGCCGGTGGAGAAGCTCTTACCACATTTTTGTAGATGAAGTACAGGATCATGTTTGCAAGGCGGTGATAACACCAGTGGCCGTGAACCAGCAGCAGCTTCTTGAGGTGTTTGAATCTGGATATGGCAAAGTCACTGGACATCACAGCCTGTGGAGTGAAGCCAATGGATAGAAAAAATGTTTCATTTCTTCAAGACTCTTTAGCAGAGCCGCCATGGTGTGTCTGTTAAAGCTGCAGCAGCTGAACGAATGGCCGTCGTTCTCTCACCTGCATCCCCTCCTGACCAGATATCCCGATTCCGACGTCCGCTACCTGAATCATGCTCACATCATTCGCTCCGTCACCTTAAAACACAAAAACATCTCCAGATGAATTTTCTCCTGTTGTTTTGGTAGTTATTTTGTTGCCCCGTCTGTGTCCTTACCCACAGCCAGCGTCATGACACCGATCTTGTCCCGGATCAGTTGGACCACCTTGCTCTTCTGGAGCGGCGTGGACCGGCAGCAGATGACCGCCTTACATTTGCAGCTCAGCTCCAGGAAGCTGGCCTTCACCTCGTCCTGCAGAGCCCACTCCAGAGTTCGGCCGTCGATGACCAGGATGAAGCTGCCGGTGCTGTGGAAGGAAGATTCCTCCCCGTCTTCTTCACGTCGGACTTCTATTAGAAGCTCCTCAAGCAGGGCTGCACATGCATCCTGAAGGAAAAAGAAGAAGAACAGTGATGTAGATGTCCGAACATCTGAAATGGGCTTCCAAGCAGCAGATGTTTAGTCCCAGACCTTGCTGCCACAGTTGGCGGTCAGCAGTCGGTCGTTGGAGCGGAGGAGTTTGCAGGCATTGGCGATGTTGACGGCCGTCTCCTGTTTGTCTCCGGTGAGAACCCACACTTTGATGCCGGCCTCCTGCAGGGCTTCGATTGTCTCCGGGACATCCTCCTGCAGCCTGTCCACGATTCCCGTGCAACCTGCGCGGGCAGAAACTGTTGACTCTTTGCACGCAAGGTCATGCTCTTCAGAAAGCAGCCATGACAGACGTCAAAACAATCTGTGTGTGCGCTCCTACTAAAAAAAACCAGACAAAAGCCTAATATTCCTTTTCAGTTAATTTTTCCTGTAAAAACGGTCATATGGTGGATGCTGTGCATTCAACAGCACAAGCAGACAAGGAGGCAAACGAAACTTGTAATTATATTGTAAACCTTTTGACGAGGAAAGATGACACAACGGATACCAGCCTGACAATTGTAAAGACTGGCAGCCCTTTGTTTATTTGCTGCCAATCACTTTTCACATGATATGAACATTATTGTTCAAAATCCTTACGGAGTAAGTAGGTTTAATAAGCTCAACGATAACCAAGGAGAACATTTCCCCGTATCATTCTGCTGCAGCTTTGCTTCAGATTAGGTCAAAATGTCAGGCCTCCTACCCAGAAGAGTGAGGTCATTCTCCAGCCTCTCAGCCGAGTCTAGCATCAGCTCCTCTTGGTTCTCGATGCTGCTCTCTGCCAGCAGCTGTCTCTTAAGCCAAACTTCATACTCGTCTTCCTCCAGAACCTGTTTATGCAAACAAGATGAAGTTAGCAAAGGAGCCATTGTTTGGATGGCTAGCAGAAGCCTCTTCTGTCGTAAAAGAAAACCACATGTCTTACCAACAGACCGAATTACCAATCAGACAGAATTATTATCCTTCAATTAGGACGTCACCTTTTTAGCGATGCAGAGTGTGCGAAGGCCTTCCCTGGCGTACATATCCAGGTGCTTTTGGGTCTGCTGCCTGATGTGCTTGTAGATCTCCTGAGCCTGTTCTGAACCTGGAAACAAAAGTGTCCACAGTAAAGAAGAATAAGAAACTGAAAAGTTGATGTGTTTATGGAATTCAGCTACAAAAGTGGAACTTGTATATAGATTTAATAATGTGATGGGTTTGTTTTCTAGGGGTTTTAGATTAGAATTATGTCTCACTGCTGATGAAAACCCAAACTTCAGTTTTTACGATAATTAGTGAAAAGAGTGAAAGCAGAAACGTCAGTCTACTTTAAAGTATGTCCATGTCACTGGACATCATATGCATGCAGTCCTGATGGGCTCATAAAATAACTCTAACCAGAATCTTTCTCAGCTGTCTCTTCAGTCTTTATCTACCTCTCTGTTTTTCAGTCCAAGTCCATGATGACAGAGTCTGCTCCCTTGGTGTACACCACCACCTGTCCTGTCAGGGGGTGGCGGACCACCACAGACATCCTCTTCCTGTTGGAGTCAAAGGGCAGGATGTGGAGCAGCTGCACAACCAGAGAGCCGAGTCCCGGCAGTTCCACTAGCAGGCTCTCGGCCGAGCGGCCCCTCAGGGTGCAGTGATACGCCCGGGCCGCATGGACCAGAGCCGCCTCGTCAGGACTCTCCGCCTCGTACAGCAGCTCATCATCACCGTCCTCGTCTGACTGCATGTCTCCGTCAAGGTCCACGTTCTGCTTGGCCCCGGCACCGTCTCCTTTTAAGTCCCTTAAGTTCTCCAGATCCTCCTGGCTCTGCCTCGCTGCACAATCCTCCCCATCCCACCTATCGGGAAAGTCCACTTTACTCTTCAGTGTGTAAGTTTCTTGGCTGGTGTCCAGAGCCAGATTAGACCCATCAATGCTGTTGCTGGGAGGGGTGGCGAAGTTGAAGGAGCCAGTCTTCCCACGACTGAATAACTTGCTGCCTTTGATTTGGGGAGTGGAGAATGAATAGAAGTTGAAGCGTTGAAACATCAACTTAATTTCCTCTAGAGACTTCAGAGGTGTTTGGGCTTCTGGAACCTGTAAGGAATACAGAATATTTAGCCATTAATGTTAAAAGAGCCAAACCTTTAATCGGGATAGTTTCTACTCACTACATGGCGGGGCTGGCTAGGTGAAGACACCACCACGCTGTTACAAATGGCCAGAGCCAGAAAGAAGTCGGTGATGTAGGTGAGCTCCAGGCTGGACGGGCTCTCAGTGGAGCTGTCTCTGAGTCGCAGAGTGGAGGAGCAAAGACTGTTCAGTTTCCTCACCAACTCAGGGTCCGGGACCACGTCTTTCGCCTGAGCAAAAACCCAGCAGGGGCTACGTTAGCATCTTGTGTCATCCTAAAACTCAAGTAGCAAATCTATTGCTTTTCAATTGAAATTGACTCTTGAAAAAGAAATTTCAGAAGTTTTGTAATATTTCAATATTCTAATAAAACACACCTGAAACTAATTCTTACAGATGTTAACACGAATAAACATCAACTAATCCACCATACCTCCAGCACATATCAACTTTTGTTTTGAAGGCTATCTGTGAGCTTTAGTTTGAAATTTCCTGTTAATATTTTTTTAAACATCCCTTTAAATTATTCAGGCCAGAAAGACTTTTCACTTACTTTTCAGTTTAATGAATAACTACATGATTGATAATTGCCAACACAGTAACCATGATGGTTACCATTGAAGTAGCCATGACAGTTCAATGCTTATTAAGGAAGAAGAAGCAGTTACACAAACGTAAATAGAGAATTCTGATTTTTTTTTTCATGGATCTGCACTAATTTCATCAATTTACATCTAGATGCTTTTAATAATTATTGAATAAAGGCCTTAATTTTACAGTTTAGATTATTAGGGTCACAACAAAAGTGCAAGAGAAAACCACAATTTGATCATTATATACAAGACATTCTGCTGCTAAAGCCAAATAACTTTATTATGAAAAAGTTACGTTCAAGAAAAAACAATCCTAGCACATGTTAAGAATAATTGTATATTAATTAGGTCTATTTTGTTTCCAGGCATAACAGTGAAGCTAATCCTTCCTGGTACAGCAATTCAATGTTGCTTCCAAACATTTGGGTTGTAGCGTGTAGGATCTCATTGTGAAATACATCAGCATATGACAGGAACCCAGAGATCAAACCCTCCCGTCAGAGCTGGGAAACATCATAAACTCATAATGGTATGATCAAGAGTCTGACCATGCGGCTGCAGAAGGCACCGGTCCTCGCCGCAGCATGATTGGACAGCTGGTCCTCCTCCTCAGGTGACTCGGCAGTGAGCGTGTGCAGAGACACAGAGCTACGGTTGCAGCTCAGGGAGCGACAGCTCAGAGATTTCCCACTGTAGGCTGACTTCAGAGTCACAGTGTGTCCGGCTGCCTCGTTCTGTTCTGCCTCGTATACCTCCAGCCTCCGAGCTGAGACACAGAAACAAAGGTCAGCAAAACAGAAAGCTTTTCTAGCACAACTGCATTTCTCACTGTAGTAACAATCTTTCACCAACAAGTGGCAAAGACATTCCAGAGATCTCACCGTTTTCCACGTGAGGATATTCCACCCCAAAAATGCTGCATCGACGGAACACCATCTTGTTTTCCGTCAGCGTTCCCGTCTTGTCCGAGAACAAATACTGGATCTGACCCAGGTCCTCTGTAATGTTGAGGGCCCGGCACTGGATTCTGGAGTCTAACTGTTCGTTGTAAAAGTCCAAGTCATTATGGATGAAGTAGATTTGACCCAGTTTCACGATCTCAATGGACACATAAAGGGAAATGGGAATCAGCACCTGTTGGACAGAAAAACATGATGAATGTTAAAGGAAAATAGATTTTTCAAACCTCACTTCATGTGGCTATCCAAAGCAATTTTGAGTCATTAATGAAGACAGTTCATGTAATTGTAATTACAATTTACAGTATATATTTGGTTTATTGGAATAAAAGTCATCCAAGTCCAAGATACATCGCAGAAAAATAGAGGGATTCTGCTTCCACGTTGTATACGAGTCCCCAGTTCAGTTAAAAACTATTTCCTCAGACTGAGAAAAGGTAACTGTACTCCTGGATTCTTCAATGTAATCTCAGGTGTGAGATGATTCAGGGGCCAAAGCAGAAGAAGCCAAAAAACTCCACATCATCTATGAAAAGCTATGATGAAACAATGAAGTTTCTAGAAAGGTACCATATTCACAACTCTACCTTCAGACTTTGTTCAACCATCACTGGAAAAAAAAGTCCACTTTTTGCCATTTTTCTTTGGTGATACATGGACCAAGAGAGCCTGTAAAAGCAATACCAGCACCTACTCTTCTCCAAGAATCACCTAAAAAGAGTGTTTTGTGCAGTCACAAGTCTTCTCCAGGTGGTTAAAACAAATCTTTAAGACTTGACAATCACAATTTCCATGACTGTCAGCCACACTGCAAGGGAATAGAGATGGTCCTTCTGCTACCAAACACTGCTCAGTCAGAAGATCAATAACTGCTCTGACACTCCTCCCTTTGTTTAGGTCCAAGATTGTACCTCTAGTTACCTTTCGGCAGAGTTCTCAGACGATTATTTCCAATAACAATCAGAGCAGCCGCATTGTTATCTCCCTTCCACAGTGCAATAAAGAGCAGTCTATCAAAAACACCACCCGACATATTCAGCATGTACTAAGTAATTAACTTTTCTAATAGAAGTCTGACCTTTAAAAACGTATAACGTTTAATTTATGCATTGGTGCCAAATATGTGTAAAATATTTTGATCTGAAAAAGAATAACATTCATTAAGCTTAATTAGAACCATTTAAAATGTCCTAATGTGCATCAGATTATCCTGAAATGGGTCAATGATAGTTAAAATAAGTAAGTAAGTAAGTAAAAAACTTTATTAATCCGATAGGGAAATTAAGATTGTCTGCTGCTCACACATTAATTGACATCCACACAGCATTAAGAAAAATCAGACAATATACACGCATTAAAAGTAGTCTTGTAAAGGAACTTAAATACAAATAAACATTCTGGGCACACCTGGAGTACGATGATCATAGTCCAGAACACATAGAACCCAGCCAAGGCTGGAGAGGTCTCCCCATCGACCTGAAACACTGAATGTCTAAAGTTCTTCATCCAGAGGCCATGACCTGAAAATGCAAAAAGATGCCAAAGCAGCTCGTCACACTAAAGAATAATAGCTGAAGAAACTAATATCAGTTAATCTGAAATCAGAACCCACTGTTCTTAGTGTGTGTTGTGTTTTGTGTGTTGCTACGCACCTACAGCTGCAGTCAGACACATGACGACGAGGAGGGCAACACACCATAGGACGTCTGTGTTCAGACGCTTCTCTAGCTGGCTGCGCTTGTACCTCGGCCCACTGTTGTTCATCATGGCCTTGGTCTCATGACCTGAGTCATATAAAGACAAAGCAGACAATTTGGCTCTCTGCAATGCTGAATGTTGAGCAGAAAGGCAAGGGTATGCTTGAATTACGGTAATACACTCCTGATTAAAATCTTAAGACCAGTAAAAAAATTGCAAGAATTTGCATTTTGTACTATTGGATCTTAAGAAGGTTCTAAGTAGAGCTTCACAATGTTAAAAGAAGAAATTAGCGTAAGAGACAAAAACTTTTGAGTGGGGACTTAATTAAAACTGCATTTACACATGATTTTTTCAGCTGATCAAAAGTTTTGTGAAGCTCTACTTAGAACCTTCTTCAGATCCAATAGTGGAAAATGCAAATTTTTGCAATTTTTTGACTGGTCTTAAGATTTTGATCAGGAGTGTATATCAGGATAGTGACAAAAAGTCCTTTGACTGCACTGGAAGGAACCTTGAAACTTATGGAACAATGTCCTTTAGACAGATTAGATCAAAGTAAAAATGCCTGTATATAATGCACAGCATTATATTTGGAATTAACCACAAATCTGATACCAGGTGCCAAGCATTGGTGGGTAGATGATGTGGTCTTGGTTTTTTGTTGACCATACACCACTATAGAGGAATAATACTGTCTGACAGTGGAAACTTCGCCAAACTGGGTCATCTGCAGTATCAGCTTGTTGTACTGGCTCTGTAAAAGTTCTATTTAAAAGACTTGCAGGTCCTGAAGAAAGGAATGTCTTACCTCCATGAGCAACACTGGTAAAAAAGAGTAAGCTGCCTTCTTCCACAATGATTTAAGACACTGATGACTAGACGCAGAAAATCTGAGCAACACAAGGTTTTCTGTATTTAGGTATGTATAGCAGACCTAAAAATAGTTAAGTTCTAGAGCTTAATGCAACTGCCTGGTTACAGCAAAGAGGAGGACATATCTGAGTGACCTCTGTCATGTTTAGACTGTACACCGCATTCAGAGTTTCAGGAGTCATTCTTTGGTTTAACCTTTTTAGTCATAGTGGAATAAGTATTTAGTCAAGAATTTCTCAGAATAAACAGTAATGCTTTACAGTACACAGAGCAGGTAGAGTGTAGCATGTAATCATGTTGTCAGAAGCTGGGAAAACTACATTCATTGTGATTCATGGCTGTAGAAAGTACTCTTTTTGCAATGAAATATATCCCCAACAAAACAGAACATAGGTCTCCACGCTCAGGGGGGTTGAAGAATAAATGCATGCATAATTTCCACATTTTAAAAATGTTCAGTTTACAATTATGTACCACTAGGTCAATACTGGACTACCTGTGTTGGTCTGTGTTAGAGATTTTTTGGTATTATCCTTTTTGTTATTACTTTAGTTCATATTCAGTCAATTGTTAATCAACATTCAGACTAATGTTAATCAGTAAATGACGTGCTATGCAAATACTTTTTGATTGTTCTGTTGAATATCTGTGTTCCTGAGAACTGATTGTTCCCTTCAGAATTTGCTCTCAAGGGAGAGAGCTAGTTGACCTGTGTGTTAGATAGAGCCTGCCGCCTGTTTTATTGTTTATCCTATCTGACTTTTGTTTTCCTAAATAAAAGGCCTGCTTGAGCAGAGAGAGGGCAGAACGCTCTGTGAACGGCTTGGAGGAGCCGTTTGCTGAGTCTTCTCCCTCTGCAGAAGTTTGGTCATAAAATTCATATATGTCGTTTGTGGTTCTTTTAATGAAGGTTCGAAAGGAAAAATACCTATCAGTCTGTCACAAAACGTCTTTCAAAGTCACAAAATGGGAACAAGTTAAAGAGGCAGTGCTGTAAAGTGCAGGTCTGTTTTTAGTGATGCGGTGGTCTCACCAGCGTAAACCACGATGCCGACCACAGTCTCGGTGTTGCGGATGGTGCAGCTCCTCAGAAGAAGGTTGCTGCTATGAAGGCCTACCCGAGCCTCACTCGATTGCTCGCTGTAAGCAAAATAAAACACATAGACATGATGATAAAGTTTACAGTACCTGCCAGATTTCTTCCAAACCCTCCAAAGTAAAAAAAAAATAATCAGACTCACATGTAACCTTTGAACCTATTGAGGTCATTGTTGGGGTTCTCACACTCAATGCGACTGTGGAAGTTTTCCGGTGTGAAGTCTGAACCCTATAAGATAAGCACATCAGAGGTTGCTGTAGTTCATGTCTGACAGAATATGAAACACAAAGTGATTGACAGGCAGTTTCAATCCGAGACCCGATACGTAAGAATTTAAAATTGACCGAATACAAATGTTTATTACAGACTAAAATAATGTTAGTAAAAATACAAATTGAAGTTTACAACGTTAGTAGGTTGTGTATAATCATCCTGTGTGGGATGAGAGCAAGCCTTTTAGAGCAACACCCCCAATGACCACTAGATGGAGTCTGCAAAAAAGCCCTGTGCCTGATCTAGTTGCACTGAAAACCATCAGCGTATCTAAGAAAATAAAAATAACTGCAACAATATTAGTTTCTTCTTTGCTGCATGTCCTTATGCCGACTTTCTTACAGTTAATAAAACCCCAAAGTTAGTTTCTGATATTATATAAAAACAATAAAATCCTGCAAACTGAGAACATGTCCCACATTTTGGCTTTTGGTTTTACTTTTTAAAATTTAACCCTGTAGTAGAAAAAAAAAAAAACAATTCAACAGCTTGCATAGAAAGTAGTCTAATCTAGGTGCCCATGTTTACTGTAAACCAACCACATATGGGTCACAGGAACTCTCCCATAAACTGTTGCTTTACTCTAGAAATACAGATTGTGACTCTACATGATTTCAAGTGACACTGATTCCCATTCAAAATGCCTTTGCTAAAGACATTGCAATTTCTTTTTGTATATATTTCTTTATTCTGTTTCGCTGAAATCCCTTTAAAATTTCAGGCTTTACTGTTTTACTCTCAGTGCAGATATTTTTCATGTGCTGTAAATATATCAACCTGCATATAAGGAATGTAAATAGTAATTTCAGGAAAAACAAAAATGTGTGACAGAGTTATATCAACTATGCACAAAGGCTCAGCATGACAGGGATGAAAGTGACAACATAAATTATTTGTATAAACAAAAGAGAGAGCAAGATTAATTGCTAAAACTAGCATTTAATTATGTAGACGATATGCAGCTCTTCATTACAATGCCACCAGGTGACTATGAACATATTCAAGCGTTGGCTAGATACACAGAACAAATCAATGTGTCAAATCTACTCTGCAGCCCAGACTCAGAACCAAACATGGCGAAGCAGCAAATAGTTTGTATGCTCCACTAATCTGGAATAAGCTTGATTATAACAATGATTATAACATTGTTTCACCATTTTGAAACAATGGTGAAACAATTGTTTCACCATTTTGAATCACGGCTAAAAACTCCTTTATTGCCTCCAATTTATAACAACTGGAGCATTAATAATTGTAGTCTGTAGTCCTTTGTTTTTTAATGTCTTTATTGTGGCAGTGTGATGCAATGTTTTCTGTTTGTTGCTTTATGTTATTATGCAAAGCATAATAACAAAGTTTTGCATAAACTTTATGTTACGCAAAGCTTATGCATAACATATGTTATGCAAAGCTTAAAATACAGCCTGTTACTGTATTTTTCAGCCTGTTGCTGAAAAATACAAATAAATTAGTGTTGCTTGCATATAAATAACATTTATTGTGACACAGATAAAAGTGAAAATGAAGGAAAACCCCAAGTGTTAAAAATAATGTAAACCTCACGACACGTAGAGAAACTAACAGCAACAGAAGATGACTGAGAAATTAACTGTACTTATGATTAAAAAAAAAAACAGGAATGCATCACTGCTATCACATTTCTGCTGAAACCTCCAAGACAGTCTCCCGCAAGCATTCCTTGTCTGACCTTTTAGTCTCATAATGGTATGTGTGGTGGGGAATTTACACCACAAATTACCCTGAATGTGACATCCTCATGAGGTATAGTGGTGACACACGGTGCTATGGGAATGCTTTTCATCAGCCAGGACAAGAAAGTTAGACTGAGTTAAGGAGAAAATGCATGGAGCAAAATGGAGGACAACCCTGAAGGCAGCATAAGACTTGAAACTGTGACAGAAGTCCACCTTCCAGCAAAACATGCAAAGCTAAGCATACAACCAGACCTAATTCCAACCGAAATACCTATGTATTTTTATAGATGCTTTATATGCAATCCAACTGAGATTGAGGTATTTTGCAAAAAGAGAAAAACTATATTTTCTGGATATTTAAAGATATAGACACAAACTAAGACTTTCAGCTGTACCCGCAATAAAATGTGGTTGTACAATGTAGTTAGTCCAGAAGAGAGGCTGGCTACAAATAAAAGCCACAGCTTTCAGACTTAACCATAATTAAAGATCTTGTAATGTCTACCAACTTTAATTTCTGTTCCCTGATGTCAGAAGTGTCATTCAATTTATGTTTTTGGTTTTCTGAGTAAACCATCTCAGAACTTTCAGCTCATCATTAGTGTATCGCCAAAATAATTATCTTCTCTGAACACTTTCATTAATAATTTCCTTTTAACAGTTTTTGGACTATCAAAAACCAAACTGCCACCAACAACCCCTCAAAGTAATCTATAACAGATTAAGTTAAAATAAGTTGTTACCTCTAGAGAACTGTCTGACACAACCTGCCTTTGTTTCAGGTTGGTTTCTCCATCCAGGTTTGCAGTTTCAATGTAACAGACCCCACGGGGGTCAGAGGAGTACAGCAGCAGCAGGTCAGCTGGGATGATTTCATTACAAGACAAACGGACAAAGTCTCCGACTCGCACTTCACTCCAGCACCGGTCAATGTAGGACTTCTGCTTGCTGTGGTAAAACAAAGAAAAAAGACATTTAAGAAATGTGTGACATGTTTATTATCATTTTAAAATAGCAGAAAAGAAATGCTCTCATCCAATGGATGAAAAAAAAATCTATGATAAGTACAACCTCGGAACAACAACACATATTGCCCTTTGTCACAACTTCACACAAAACTAACCTAAAACACAAAAGCAAAGACTTAAAAACTAATTTTTCTGCTGTCTTTATAGCCTAACCCATTGTTAGGGGATATTTTGTCCGTCCCTGCCTATTGTTCTTCTCAGCGTTGCTTCAGTTGATTGAAATTTGCCAACATTCACTTCCGTACAATAGTTTTATGACACATTGGAACACATTGCGTCTTGTTGTAGATTTTGCTTTATTTTCATTGCCCATTTTGCTTGGACAAATTTCAGCTGTTCAATGGATGAACTCACATTTGATTCTAGAATGCTTTGATACGCAGAGAAGTTCAATTCAACTCATGACCAAAACGTGCACAAAAACTGTGACTAACAAAACAAGAACATATCATCACCATCAGCTGAATGAGGTTATCATCCTGATTTTATCAATTATTTTTCCATAAAATATTATGAATACAGCCAAACAACATTTGCAAGCTTAACTCCATACATGTACATCACAGTCTAGGTGTATATTAGGAATTAAACAGGAGTTGTAAAACATCACACTGGATAAGCTGGGTAATGACAATTTCTTAAGTAATTTGTTGCTTTCTATCAATGAACATTTTTATACTTGCTCTCTGACACAGTTTCCAGGAAATAACACAGCCCGATGATGGACTGCTATTGCACAGATAGCATTTAGTGTGGAGATAATATGTTCAAGATATTCAGTGATAACTTCTTGTTAATAATAAATGACATATCTGTCACTGAACACAAAAACAACATTTAGAAAAAACAGACTGATTGAAGTACAGCACTGACTGGACATTCCCCAGATTTCTTCAGACATCTTGTAAGGATAATAAACTTCCAGGTCTTTTTTGACATGCTGGCCATATGTCGTGCAACCTAAGGACAGACTTTAAGTGTTCAAAGTGCATGTTTACTCATGTTATGCCTGTTTATGACACTTTAAATACACTGACCTGGATGTTCTTGTTTACTGCAACAATAAACATACTAAACACTGATCAATAAATGATTACGATCAATAGTTTCACCTGCACTTTATGGAAATTGTTTGCCTCATATACAACAATAACAGCTTTAACTCTACTACGGAAATGCATTAGTAAGGTCAGAAACTGATGTTGGACAAACGAAAAAGATGTCTTTTCCAGTCTCCACTCAACTTAATTCTAGAGAAGTCCTATAAATCTGAAGTCAACACCCTGAGCAGCCTAGTCAAGTTCTTCCTCACTAAACTTGCTTATAAATATCCTTAAGAACTTCCCTTTGTACTTTGGTCCTCTAATGTAAGAAGAGGAAGGGACCATTCCCAAACAGTTGTCTAAAAGTTAAAAGCATGCAACTATAAAAGACTTCTAAGCACATTGAAAACGTACATGTCAATACACTAAAAATGTATCCAAGTCGCATTGTTTACCCAAAGCTAGAAATGTCCATTGTATTGTCAAACTGAGAAGAAGGCTCAGTTTGACAATACTGAGCCTTCAGTGAACATCTTTTAGTGCTGTATAGTCAGGAGGTCTGTAGCTATTGACTGCGGAAAGTAATCACTTAATGCACAATGCATTATTTTTTTTTTACAAAGGTTCTTAGAAAAAGCCATGTTACTGGATTTCATACACCTCTTTCAATGGAAGTGATTGAAACACTTCAATTCAAGCATCTAAATGATTGAGGGAGTATATTTGGCAGCACAGTTCTGTTCTTCCACTGAGTCCCAGTAGAATGTGCCTTACAAAAACTCAAAAATTATATTTGGTCTAAAAGTCAGATGAACCAACTTCTACATCTAATTTTAATGTGGATAAGCAGTTGGTTTACTCTGCATATTCCCTAGATGATGGAGTTTCTCATCTATTCCCTAAACTGTCCAGGCTGTCCACAGATTAAGTTCTTTTCAGAGTCTTGGACCAGGATCTTGTTCTTTCAGTCCTTATAACTCATGACAACAGATGAGAGTCGGAACGCAGAAGGACCATTAAATCCAGAACTTCACCATCCAGCTCAACTACATATTTACCATAAAAGACTGGAGCAATGAGTCTCAGGTCAAACCCCATTCATTTGGGGCTTTATCAAGACGGTCTGCAATGAATATGACTTGTTCACTCCATTGAACAGAGGTTTTAAGATAGTTTTATTTATATTCTGCTTGACACAGTGTTCCCCTGAGTAAGAGGTTCCCTCTTGCTTAAAAGGTAATTCTGTGGAGTTCAGAGTTCAAGAGTTCAAAACATTTCTCTCTGCATGCTTCCATTGGACTCTCATCAGCAAATTTAATATTCACTTACACGTTGATGCTAGTGATACCTGGTTTTATCAGTGAAACTACATAAAGCTAACAAGTTACAAAACAAAGTTCTGCTGTGTGTATTTATTAAAAAAAAGGATGAAATGAATTGTATTTTACTTTTAAGGTCAAATAAAGTCATACTGTCTTAGGACCTAAATACATTTGAAAGTGTTCAATAGCTATACTTTCCATTTTTATTCAATAGTTTATTCCATTTTTTATTCCAAGCAGTCATTTATTTCTATAATTCTTTTATAAATTAGGAGCTCACACTCCCATCATGAGTGGAAAAAAATGATGCATAACTTTGCTACTGAATGAGTCCAGGTCCAACTGTTTTTCTAAAGATTTCATAACTCAACGTTAGGGTTTCCCGTTTTGTTTGTGATTAATTTTATACCGTATTACAAATAGCTAAAGAGAAGTTCCCTAATGGCCTGACCTTTAAATTTTCTGGTATATTTGTTCTTTGTAGAATAGTTGAAACTAAAACAGCTGAAAAAGTCTTAGTTTTCAATACCTTCATTTCTAGAAAAAAATCAATCGGCATCAAAGACATCAACATCCTATATACATTTAATTTCAAGCTCACAGCTCATTTGGACTCTCTAAAAGATCAAACTATTTTTAGTACCTTTGTTCTCTAAGTTAGTGGAGGACTGTTGGCTACCTTTGTTAAAAATAAACCAAGTTTATAGCGCTAACGACGCTAAAAATATACATTTTTTGTCATTACCTTCTAGAATTTTTCAAGCCAGAAGAGTTAGTCTTTAACTTTTGAAGAGAAGTTTTGGTAAATAAAAGGGGGGATATTCTTACTTCCAATTTGAGGAAATCTGTTAAAGTTTGAAAGAGGACAAACCTGCAGTAGACTTGACAGAGGAGATTGTTGATTAAGCGATCCGATTTAAACCTGCGGTGGTCCTCAAAGATGTCCTTAACAGCTGTGACCGACAGCACCAGTAAAATGGGAATCAGCGAAACCTCTGGCTCAAAGGCCTCCACAATCGGGATAAAGTTTAAGGCAGCAAGGAAGATAAAGTAAACATTGGCAAACCGATGGAGCTGCTCAAACAGATTCTTGGGAAGAAAGGACAGGAAGGAATACTTTGTGGTCCGGATCCTGTTGCTTTGGTATAACTTTAGAAGTTGCTTCAGCTCCTCATCTTCAGTGAAAGAAGGTACTACGGTCCTCCTCTTCTTCAGGTGCTCCTTGTATGTCCCAGTCGGCCGCTCCAAGCTATACATTGGTCTACTGTGGCAGTGAAATCCAACCTAGAGGTCTGTGATTCTGAAATGTAACCCTCTTGTCCTCAATGTTCTATCCAAGGAGTAGTTTTCATCTAGAATTTGTTCTTCCTTTATCCAGATCAGATTATTTCGGTCTGTCCACCACATCCTGCTGAAGCGCGGAAACACCGGGAAGAGGTTGGATTGGAAGAGTTACTGGCATGAATGACGCGCTTCGATGCCACTCCTCCACAGAGCAAGACCAAGGTTCAACTTTTACAGCCACCTCCGAAGACTGATAGATAATGCAACCAAATGTAACAAACAGGGAGTGCCAAACAACTGAAAAGGCCACGTGCTTCCAATTACTTTGAAGAAACCTACCAAAGATCAGAGCTGCAGACTCTGTAGATATACAGAGATGGCTTTCATTAAATACAAAGCTGTAGATCAACTGTGACTTCCTGACCAACATAGAGATAAAAGGAAAACTAACTTCCAGGAGCTTAGATGGGGATAAAGGTATGGTTAAGGTCTACTTTGTAAGTCTTTTGTTTCTTTAAAACTGCACAAGCAAGATCCAGATTTTACCCATCTGGATTCTTTCCTACTTTCTTGAATCCTTACCCTAACCTTCCCCGAGTCCATTTTTCACCCCCGCCAAGAGAACTTCTCAAGAAAAGCAGTCCAGAGAGAATAAAAGCATTTTTGTAGACGCCCACGATGCACAACAGATATTGCAACGTAACTTTAAATTAGAAGTCTAAGGAAATCATGTTGATACCCAAATTACACTTTCTCATTAAAAAGATTAGATTGTTCAAGATGCATGCACAGAGGTTTTAAAAAAAGTTACTATGACAACATCGCTTGAATTTCCAGTGAAAACACTAATAGTGTGGAGTTCTTAAAAGTTGTCAGAAAAAAATGATCAACAAATTCATGTGCTGTGGCAAGTATAGCGAATCACATTCCTACCCCTTCCAAGCATGTTCAGCCAACTGAAAGAAGCCTCCAAGAACTTTTCTCAACGTTACAGGAAACATTGAATTGGTTTATTTCAGGACATCAAGATGCGGAAATTGAAGAAACCCCATCAATAAACCTCAATAAGAAGAAACTGTTTAAAAGTACAATTCGCAAAATACAGTAAAACTCAGCTGTTTTAGAGAAAACCAACAACTCTCTGTAATGCATCTTTGTGGTAAACAGTGGTGCTGCTACTGTTAAGAAAATATATTTAAAATAAGTAAGTTGTAAAATTTAACCCTGACTTCAATAATTAGGTAAAATGAATGTGGTTTTAAATAAAATACTCGTGCTTGAAATGAAAACTCACCAAGGACACTCCCCTAAGTTCAGTACTGCGTCGAAGGAGAAAAACACGCCACACCGCTAAAAGAGGGGGACCGGGAACTTTGAATCCTCAAATCGTCATGGGGTCTCCGGAGGAACATCCAGTGCGGTGGGATGTTTCTCTGTATTGTCTTGTCGTTTGGTTGATGTCAGTCGGGTGAGGTAAATATTCCTGATTTCATTTAGTTCTGTTAGTTTCATTTGTTGTTTTGTTTAATAAATGTCGTTATGCCTTTGCACGTGGAAATCGAGTTGCCTTGTCTACCAAGTTCAGCTGATCCAATGATCACTTTCAATGGATCCGTGCAGAGGAGGAAATACACGAGTCAAAAGGTTTTTAAGGTTAAATATTTTCTTCTCTTAGGACTACCCAATGCTTTATTCTGAGAAATGAGTCCCAAGACATACCTTGCTATTTGGTACCTGGCAAACAGAAGTCATATTGAAATAATTTTGCAGAAAAAATAAATAAATATAACCATTAAATCACATTTAAAACAACTCAAGCTCCAACATTTCATACCAGTAATATTAGTTTTTCTAAACCTTTTATCATGTAAAATTATACATGGGGAGACTGCAAACTCTATTAGCAAATTGGATTAACCATATTGCCCATTCAGCCAAGAGCAGTTTCATTTATTGTAACAAGGTGGTAGATTGCAGTGCAAACTGCATGTAGTGGTGAAAACTACTTAAAACCAATTGAAACCATAAACAAGCTCTAACAGACTGCTTAAGTGCTTTTCTGGCTTAATCTTACAGGCTATTAGAAACATCTCTCAGCTCTGAGCTGTGAAATTGTGGGATTTGTTGTCCAGACCTAAAGTAATGAAACTAAAGCCTTTGTCAACCACATAAACCAATCCATAATATTTGATTAAATTATAATATATCTGGGGCATAAAGATGTGCACACAGTAAGAATACAACCAACATACTTTTCTTATTTTATAAAATGTGTGAAACTTCATGCAAATATGATAAACTACTTCCAAGAGTGTTCCAGGTGAATCCTGTATTTCACCTCAAAAAGTAATACATCAGTACAATAAAAGGTTTGTCACACCAAATTGAGCAAAAATGATCAAGAACTGTAATTAAATTTGCAATGTAAAACCAGGCTTATCTTCTTGGTGGCATAAAAACCTGGATGAATTTAAATTTGTTGCTGCTAAATTCATACACGACAGTATCTGAAAAACAAACAGCTCTAGATGGTATTAACATGGCTTTCAGTAGTAAGAAACCTTACTACTGGAGCTTTGTGAGTTTCCAGGACTTCCTTTTTTAATCTATGTAAAATTTAGATCCAGATAAATTATTTCAAGTAGTGTTGCATATATATGCCATCAGGAAGTTAAAAATATTCCAGTGAAAGGAGAGATTATATTACTCTAATTTCAGCTTCTCTTCATTGGGTTCTTGTTAATTTGAGAAAAGAATTTAAAATTCTCCTTCTTCCATATGAAGTCATTAATAATGAAGTTCCATAAAACATCAGGAATTTGATTGCTCCATATGGTGCTAACATATCTTTCTGTTAGGACCAGAACGATAAAATATGATCTTTTCAAGTACATATTTTCAGCCATTTCATTAATCACATGCACAAAGCATATTCATTTCCCCAAACATTGTCAGACAGCAAACGTTCACCTAAGATCTTAAAGTTCCTGTTGTAACTTTGTTTCAACCACCATTTTTTTTCCACTCTGTTCAATGTCAAAATGAAAAACTAATTTCAATTTCAGTTCATGTTTTAATTAAATCGTTTCACTTTCATTTAAACCATGTTACTTTAAATTTCCACTTGAAATAACACAGGCTCATTCACCTGCAACATTTCTATACTGCAAATGCTTTGGATGGAGGGAAGTAGAAGATTAGAGTTTGGGTGAACTCACCCGCAGAACACGCGCACCAAGTTGTTGTTGACCTTCTTGTCGAACAAGTACCGTCTGTAGTCCTCCAGTGCATCTTTGATGGCGATGACCATGAGAACCACCAGAAGAGGGATCATTGTGATCTCCTTCTCAAAGGCCTCCACCACCGGAACCCAGTTAAGCAACGCCAGGAACAGGAAGTAAAGGTTAGCCGCCCTGTGGAGACCAAAGGAATATGTTATCTTGAAAGACTGTGTAGTCAGTGGGACCATCAAGGAGGGTGGACCAGGCTGTAGGGGTAAACATTTATTGTGCTGTTTATCATGATAAATTTCTTGTCATGGTAAGAATTTTGATTCATCATTGTCACAACAAATTCCAATTTATAGAAAACCGTAAAATTGTCTGTGTTGTCGATTATCATTTATGCTCTTTTCTCGGCTGTTTAGTCAATGGGAGTATCAATAAATATTGATAAATCTGAAAATATAATTAAATACAGCTAGTGTGTGCAGTTTAATGATACAAATTCACTAAATCCTACAGTTTGTTGTCCTGAAGAACCTTTTTACAAATCCATGTTTTAAAGAGCAGTATTTGAATTTGTAGGGCTTTGACGGCTGAGTCATAGTTACTACTGTGACATTTATCATTATCATATGATAAATGTTGTTGTGGCAAAACTGTAAGCCATTTTACCCATTACAACCTCAAATTGTTTTTAACATCACGTTATCAAATAGAAAAAAAAGTCATTAGAACTAAATGACAGAGATTAATTAAAATGTACTTTACAAAAACAAATCTGAAAAGTGTGGTGTGCATCTCAATGAAATCATTACTCTGATGCCCTCGTCAAAACCTTGTACAGCAAATTCCCTTTGGAAGTAACCCAATTAGTAAATGCAGTCCAACTGTGTGTAATTTAATGACAGTATAAATCCAACAGTCTGTGAAGGCCTCAGAGGTTTGTTAGAGATCATTATTTAACAATCAGGAACACGGAGACCTAGGAACATAGCACACAATGGAAAGAAAGTGGTGGAGATGTTTAAAGCATAGTTAGGTTAAAAACAATATTACAAGCTTTCTTCTACCAGAGCATTTCCCCAGCCATCTTCTGAAAACAGAAACGGTATGATACAACCACAAACCTCCCGGGACATGATCATACAAGAAGGTGTTCATAACTGCATTTTTGGCCTACATTCAAAACTGGGAAGATGAATGAAGCTAAATGGAATGCAATCCTGGAAAGAAAGATGTTAAGAGACTAAAAGACATGAAATAGGGGCAGAGGTTCATCTTTCAAGACAACACTCTTCAACATTCATCCCGAGCTGAAAGAGATCAAAGCATTTTCCTGTGCCTAGTGAAAGTTCACACCTAAATCCAACCAAGAATATGCGTGAGAACTTGGGATTGCTGTTCACAAACACTTCTTCCCAATTCTGACAAAGTCCAGGTTTATCTTAAGAACACAGCTCTGTACAACTTTCAGTTTCTAGGAAGGAGCTCGGGTCATCCTGAGCTGCAGTGACACTCCAGCTCCTCCTGTCGGTTCACAAGGCATTCTCAGGTCAGATTGGAGATACATTTCCCTTCCTAAGTCTCCTTCTTTAAGCATTCACCTAGCTTTTTAGCTGTTGGTTTGTACATAACTTAAAGTCTCCTTAAGTCAAGTGTGTAATGCTTCCTCTACGTTGGTTCTGGAATGACTGTGCGGAAAACTAAGTATTTTGGTGTCTTAATCCTGATTGTTGGCATGATGGGACAGGAGATGGTTTGATGGATAACGTTTTTTCTAATCTGTCTTGATAAAGAAGAATCTGAGACAAAATGTTCTGAAATTTCTACTTAGTCTACATTTTAACCCTCAATTAAAGTCACAAATGTGGATCATAACAGAAAGAATAACAGAAAAAAAAAAAGCTTTTCCATGGGATGACTGAATTCACCTCAGAGATAAGGTGAGGATCTCAATTCAGAAATCAAATCCAAGGTTGGATGAAATAACTTTTCTAACTTTTTGACACAGCTAATTATCTGTTCAGATCTCAGAATAAGTTCTTATCGAAGTAGTTCAGACAGACCTTCCAGTGCAACTTCCAAGCTCTTCTCATTTAGATTATAAATTGTTTAGCCGTTTTCCCTTCATTTACAGTAACTGTTTATCAAATTACATGTTTTATGCTACCTTTAAACACTACAAGATTACATTTTTACAACTTCCTGTGTTCTGTATGTGCTAAATGGAAATTTTACACCAAAGAAACGGTACGAGCAAGCTTGTGCAGTCAATATTCAGCACAAACCTCTTAGTCACATTTCATTTAGGATATTAGCAATGTATCTTGATTATATTAGCGTTGGTTCCACTTTTTTTCCAATATCTATATCTAGAATTACTGACCTGTGGAACTGCTGGAACAGGTTCATAGGGATAAATGTCAACAGAGTGTATTTTGTCGTGCGGATGCCGTTGCCCTTGTACTTCTTGGACACAGCTTCATATTCCTGCTGGTGGGGGCCGTGGCGGGCCAACACTGTCCTCCTCCTGCCGCTGACCCGGTGAGGGGAGCTTTTGCTCGGAAGGCCATCAGGCGGAGAGTACCAGCCTCGCTCCGAGTCTACGGCCAGAAGCTGCCGACAGCGATGGCGCACCCAGTGGAAGCGCTCCATCTACGCAGCCCGAGCTGCGGACGGGCCCCCACTCCCGCCAGGAACTCCGGCTTCTTCTTCAACTCTCTCAACGACGTCCTTCTGTGGACGTAAAACAAATAAATCTGTTTAAAATCCTCTCCGACATTTTGATTGACCTGGTCTAAATCGAGGTTAAGTGTTAAATAACTGACAAACATTGTCGCCTACAGAGAATATTCACAAAGAAAGACATCACAAAGTTATAACAATTTATGTCTCAATAGCGATGTGATACAATCCACATCACGATGCATTTCCCCTTTTCTTCTTCCCTTGTTTCAACACAATGACAGCATGACCTCGTCTAGAACAAAAGGTGTTTACATTTATTTCTGCATCCAACAGAGGAAGACAGTTCCTAGAATAAAGACGATGTAGGCAAACAGGTTTCAGCTACAGTAAAGAGACAAAAAGCAAGAAAACCATCTTGATACAGGTCCTTCACCTGAAAACATGAGATCTAATTTTTAACGCTTGATCAAGCGTTGAATGCATATTCTGTACTTTATAGTATAACATTTTACATTGAATTATTTTTAATCAATCTTACATACTAATCACATTTTCAGAGAAACTGTATTTGGGATCTTCATTTTTTTGCAATCTCTGTAAAATGAGTTTTACTTCATAATATTCTAGGTTTTTGAGATGCTCCTGTCTACTGTCCCTCTAAGACAATAGAGGATTAGGGTAATTTAACAAAAATAATTCTGGAATTAAAGTCTTAATTCTTAGATTACATTCTGAATTCTTAGAAATCTTAGATCAAAGTTTGAATTCTGAGATTAACTTCAGAATTCTGTGAAAACTGTCAGAATTCATTTCCCCCCCAGAAGCTCCAATACCTTTCTATATTCAAATTACTCCATCAGTTTTATTCATTTTTCCTGTTTTCTCACATTTTACAGAAAATTCTCAGGTTCTCACATGGGAAATGGTTGCAGTCTATTTTTTTTCCCTGCAGCGGTAACAGTATGAACAGAATAGCAGCAGCTCTTTCAGTCATATCATATGATGAGAATCTAATGCCTTTAGTTGCCATCTTGGCTGCAGAACAAGTGGCATTTTCTTCAAGTCCAAAGCTCAACTAGGGCAGAACTCTCTGCAGCTGTGCAACAGGCCAAATCTGCTAACCTTCACTTATGCCATCTGCTTTATTTACAGATGACATAAGGAAAATTCTTGTTTGTGATGATCACAGGAAAGGAGTGCTTAAACGTCTCCCCTCCCCCAATTCGCAGCACAGCTTAATGTTTAAACTTTGGAATATTTTGGATATGTCAATAAAATGCTTTACTGTAAAAATACTAGCCCTGTAGTATTTTAAAATCTAAAATACTGTAAGACAGCATTGAAGTTAAATTGATTTACAATGTCTTGAGATCTATTTTAAAGATTTGATTAAATTAGAGATTTTTCCAAATGGTTAAGAATATATATTTAGACAAACATGTATACATTCTTGTTAGTATAAGGTCAAATATCTTCTAGAAATTTGCACCCCTACTTCATGCTATGTAGCAATAGCTAACATTATGACATAATTCTGGTTGGATACTTGACCGCTCATTTTGATTGAAGTGGTAAAGTTCAATTTCATTGGCATTGGCTCAACTTTTAAACAAAATCCATAAAGGCTTTATCTCAGACCTGTAGGAATAAGTTTGGGTGTATGTTGTCCAGTTGGAACACTCAGCTTTGTTTTTTTTTTTTGTTAGATTTTTTTTTTCAATTTAGCAGTTTATTCCTTCTTTAATATTTAGAGCAAGAGGCAATGCAACTAGCAGTGAAACAGTCCCACAACATGTAGCTCCCACCACCTTGCTTGAGAATTGGAAAATTGTTCTTAGGTTTAAGGCCTCACCTTATCTTCATCAAAATTTTAGTGTCATCTGACCATTAACATTTTGTTCAGAAAGAATTGGGATTCTCCATTTTGGTTAGTTGAAATATTTTAGTCAAGCTGAAGGGGTCAATTCTAGAACAGGAGATTTTTCCTAACTGTAACCCTTATATTCAATTGGATGAACTGATCATCACAGAAATGGCTCTATCAGACTTTCCCCAACTTGTGTTAATGTAAAATTTTCCTTTTTAGATCTTCACCGAGTTCCTCTGACTTTTTCATTGTTCCGAGTTTGGCTGAGCTGAATGAATGCTGTCAAACTCCATGAAGAGAAACTGTCATCATGATTATTAACCGATTCCTCCTCCCAACGCAATGTTTGGGCTTCAAATGTTTCAGGTCAAAGTAAATAGGTGAAATTCTGTTGATAGAATTAAACCATATAACCACTAAGTAAAGGATGTGAGTTCTATCTTTGGCAAACCAGGCTTAGTGGACGTAAAGCAGAACTGAAAGAGGATTTCTGAGAAGTGAAGCCAGTGTGGTCACAAGATCAGTTGGGTTTATCTGTGCAGTTCTGAGACGGACTTATTAAAAGTGGTGATAATACACAGCTTCTCCTGCTTATTATCAGGAGAAGCTGAAAATAAACAGTTATTGGGAAAAGGTTGAATCAAAAGACGATTCTGGTTTATTTCTCCTTAAATAACAGAGGCTGACATATCTGAAGCCAAGGCTACCGGATAATCTGAAGTTAGTTCTTTCATTTTTCTGATTTTACATAATCCAAAGTTCAGCAATGGGTCTGTCATTCTTAAACATTTGTTTGCATTGGGGTTAGGGTTCAGGATTAGCAAACAGCACACCCTATATCATTTACAGAGTATACCAACCTGTTCTGGATGCTTTAACATCCAGAACAGCTATGAACTAAATGCATGTTATTTACTATGGTTGCTTTTCCCCTCAGTTTCAAAATAAAACCTGAAAATTTACTGAGGAATAGTTTATTTCTACCTTTTTAAGAATAATTTGATAAACATTTAAATAGTAGGGATGGGCCCTGCAATAGTAATTTTTGAACTTTTCCACAATTTGTCATGTTATTAAAAACAAATTTCTATATACTTCATCTGGATTTTGCCACAAGGTAGCCCATAATTGTAAAGAAAACGATACATGTATTTTACTTATTTATTTTGCAGATAAAAATAAAATGAGTGTGGCATGTTTGTATTTCGTACCCTTTATGCCCATCCAATCTCATATAATTAGTAGAGTTGATGTGTTTTACAGCCATTCTGTGAAGGTCTCGGGTTTATTAGTGAGCAAATAACATCTGAAGGCCAAAAGATACAGAAGGTACATTACAGATTAAGCTCTGCAGATGTAAGGCAAGGAAAGCCTTTGGAGGAGAGATGCACAACTCTGATGTAAAAACCTGTTGATACTACAACTATTTGTTGCAAACTCCACAAATCCTGTCCTGAAGGAAGAGTGGCAAGAAGAAAGGCATTGCTGAAAAAGAAAGTGACAAGCCATATTGGGGACAAAATAAAAGAAAACGCACAGATCAGATGACAATAAAACGTAACATTTGTGGCCTGTATGAAAAAACACTATTCCTTTCATAAGCAACAATAGGGAAGCTGGAGATTTCCCTTCCACCAAGCCTACATTCAGTTAGAGCAAGAGCATAGATACGATAGAAAAGCCCAGTCAAAGTCCTAAACTAAATCCAGCTGAGTGTCTGTGAGAAGACTTGAAAATTACTGTTTACACATCCACCATCCAGTATAGCTGAGTCTGATTTATTTTGCAAACAAGGGAAGGGCAAAGATTTCATGTACAAACCTGACAGAAATACCCCGAACAATCTTAGAGAAACTGAACTGAAACTACGCATCAATTTGCCAAAGTCCAAGAAAAGAAAAGAAAAGAAAAGAATAGAAAAGACCTACAGGAAGTCTGTAAACCTCGCACCCCTTTCAAAGATAAAGACTTTTTCATGATAACAGCTTTCCTGAACCTAAAGGACGCTGTTTACTTCCAGGACAGTCGGACAGACTGTCTAACATCACTTGAGTTACAGCTGTGAAGACAAAAACAAACCCCAGAGCCTCTCCACTCATGTCTCCTTCCAGGAAACCAGCCTCCCGTTACCCCCCATTCCTCCTTGCGTACCCAGCTGTTTGTTTCCATCCGTGGCCGGGCTCGACGACCGCTGTCGGCTGGATCTTTTCGGTCACATCTCGGGAGTTTCAGCCGCAACAGAAGACTTGAAACTAGAAGAAGCAGGATGCAAGACCCTGGTAAATAAGTGGTGACGAACACGCTCCTCTCCTCTTTTTTGCGGGCGGGTTTGCAACCACTTGAACTTGTACATCCGGCGCTTTGTCTCTAAAGGCATTGAGACAGCTCCTCTGTTCGGAGAGGAACTGAACAACGCTCTATTTCCCGTGACTTGAAGGTTGACGGGGGGGGGGGGGCAGTATTTTTCCTACTGCCAGTGAACGCAGCTCGTCCAGTCACGTGATAGAGATCAGCTGACCAGAAGCAGCTCTGCGGAAAACGGTGAAAATATGATGGAGATTCTGAGCAGAATATCAGCAGCAGATTGTGTCAAAGTGAGCATGAGGCTTATTTGAGTTATGATTCATGTTTGATCAAATATGCGTGAAGAGATTCAAAACCAAATGTAATGATCTTAACCTGATTTATACTTTAAACTGTGAGATTCTGACGTTTTGTTTCTGATCTAATGAGATTGAAGTCAGTATTTGCAGAGCCATCTTTCACTGCTGTGATCTGTTCTGTTTTTAGACACATCTCCAAACGGCGTTGCACAGCCCGAGACTAAAATATTTGCCATTAGTGTTTGCAAAATATCTACAGCTCAGTCAGACTGGCGAAAACAGCAACGAGATGTGTTGTGTGGACTTTGACTGGTCCATACATCGCAGTCCATTCATTCTAACGCACAAATGAACTACGATCTATTTATGCAATTGTCATTCTGACTGTATTGTTAGGGTTGTTGTTCAGTTGGAAGGTGAACCTCAGCCCAAGTCTTAAATATGTTGTATCTTCTGTGGTCTACCAGGATTGTCCTGTATTTACCTCAGACTACATGATCTTAACTGCTTTAACTGTCCCGGATGACAAAAGCATAATGCTGACGTCACCTTAAAGATATGACTGTTCAGATTTTTGTGTTTTCTTCATTACTTCCATTCATGGATGCTAAAATTTTGCATTTGGTTTACATTTTACTAGAGAACCTTTCCTGTCTCTTCAATAGAGGCCAGATTTGAGACATCAATCACTAATAGCTGCCCTGAGATTCCCACCAGAGGTGTGGATCTCTGAAACTCTTTCAGGGTCACCATGGCCTTCTTAGATGCTTATCTGAATAATGTCCTCCTTCCCTGGCCTTCCTGATGTGTTCACAGTTAGTTATGCATCTTGTAGAGGTTTTCCTAAACAAATGGGCCAGGTTCCTGTAGATCTCGAAGAAATAAGTTCAGCTATTTGAATAAGCTGAGTGGAAGCAGTAGAAACACATCATTTCCCTGGTTTAGATGGACTATTACGTCGAGGCAGGTTGGCAGTTGTGCCTGTGAGGCGTTAAAAAATTGGGATATTGTTTTACAACTTTAAATTTTTCTGCAACTTTGTCCACGTCTGTATTTTTTTTTTACTTAGGTTAAATTTCACATTGAAGGCATTGAGTTGCATTGAATTTTTTTTTAAGAGAATGCGATCTTGATTTTCTTTTCAATTCATAAGTACGCATTAGTTTGTGGTGATAAGATACAAATTCTTAAAACAAAATTGCTGATATTTGTGGCTATAATCTGACACCTTATGAAAAAGGTGAAGCAGTATGAAAGCTTTTCCAAGCACAGTAGGTACGGGTGAAAATGTACATAGACTTGATGATAATTTTTTGAAAATAAAAACATCTACATTTCTAGAAACATTTAATTCAAACACCTCCTAGTGTCTGTTGATTAACTGATCAGTGTTTTTCCACATGATACTGATTTCAGGTCTTCTTGTAATCAACTACAACTCATTCAAAGACATGTGTAAACTTTGATTTAATTTAATGTTAAAGCATAATGAACATAAATAATTAAAAAGTGCTATAGATTACTTCATCAGAGGTTGTAGTTTTGAATCCAGTCCCATTTGTTCGTTGAGCAACAGAAAACATGTTGCATCAAACGTTTTGAGTGAAGAGTTTTTCAGTGTCTCACCTGCATGTCACAGCCCATGGGGAAAAAAATTGACCGATTGTTTGATGCATCAATTATGCATCAAACAATCGGTCAGGCAAAATATAACTTTTTTTTAAAATCTCCTTTTAAAATATAAATCAGCCAAAGTCAAAGGGAAACACTGATCTGCTGTTGATGTTTCCAGCTGTGTCACAGAGTGGTGGATGGGCTGTGTGGGCGGGAGCCTCCATGCAGGAGTGATTACAGCACCACCTGGAGCCTGGAGGAGTGGCTGCAGCTACTAGACTTCTTGACCAGCCTGTTCCGCCTGGCGGTGGGGAACGACATCCCAGATGAAGAGGTGAGCGGAGGAGGCGAGGCCGGCGTTTTTTCAGGTCGTCACATCTTGTCCTGCTGGTTCTGTGCAGGTCCTGGCTAAGCTGTCGGATGCAGATCGCAGCCACGCCGAGGCGGTGCTGAGCGTTCTCAGAGCACGATGGGAAGAGATCCGGCGTGCTCTGCTGGACAGAACCAGCAGCATCTCCTCTGCAACCTTGCAGGACTTTGACTGGCAGCTGAAGGTCAGTCGAACATCAGCATTTGGTGTTAGTCTGCGTCCCTAATGAGTTAAACTGGGTGTCTTGGGTAATAATCAACACCTCAAAACAAAGCTCTTTTAGTTATTAAAAGTAGGCTCCTATAGCATGTTTCCCTGCTCCTTGTGCCGACATTAAACCCAAACGTTAACCAGGAACACTAGGAATTTTGAAGCATCCCCTACAATGTCTTGCTGAAAACTTACCCTAAATGAACAAAAACTTTGCACAAATCTGCCTGCTTTGGGTTTTCTGCAAAGCCTTTCTTTCCCTTCATCCTCTGCAGCTGGCTTTGTCCAGCGATAAGATCTCGTCTCTGAACACGCCGCTCCTCAGCCTCTGTCTGGATGTGAGGGAGAACGGAGCACTTCGGCCCATCACCATGGAGCTGAACAGAGAGGAAGTGAGCACGCTCATCAGCTCACTAGAGGCTGCTAACAAGGTACGCACAAAAGGAACGTGTCACCTTATCAACGTGTGACTGCGAAACATGACACCCTGTTTACCCTGAGTGCAGCTCTACATAGGCTCATGCTGATGAACACTCCAGTCATGATTAACACTTTCATGTCGCTCCTCAGCTTAATGGAGTTTAGGTTTTAAACCTAGGCAAGGGGATTTCATTTGTACAGCACATTTTCAGCAACAAGGCAATTTAAAGTGTCTAAATGATGTTATCTGAAAACTGATGCAGTTTAAAGACTAGAGGGCAGCATTATCACAAGATTCTCTCCAGGTCTTTCTTGAGGAACAGAGTGAAGGCAGAAGCTGTTGCTTTGGAATTCATCCCTATTCCTAAGTGATTTGACAATCTTTTTTTTTTTTTTTATGTTTTTCAGGTGGTGCTGCAGCTGAAATGATGGACTGATCCGAAAAGAAGCTGATGTTTTTGATGTAATAATAACAATGTTTTTTGATGCCTTTTGTTCCATAATAAAATCTTTTTTTTTTCTGATTCTGTGGACGTTTGTCTTAGAGCAAAAGAAAAGTTAGGATGTCGTTCAGTCATCCACACCGTTTTTCCATAATCCATAGATGTTGTAACCTGTCCATCCACCTGCTCCATCAGTTCATTCACTCATCTACCTATCAATCCTGTAATTTATCAAATTTCCATAATCTTTTCTACAATCCATCCATTTAGCTTGAATAACAATTAAGACCTTTGGAAATTTGAATATGGAAAAGATTTGGCCAGAAAATAACGTTGAAACCATTGTTAATGAATGTCCTGGCCTACTGAGAGATTTTAAAATATATTCTATGTATCGTCTCATCAATTCATTTGCAAATTTTCATCAGCCTGATCTAAAGGAATGGACAATTAGGAAAATTATTTGCCCTGATTGTTAGAATTAGAAAGTGAAATATTGACAAGTGTGAAATGTATTCAGAATATCACCATTCTGGGAGGCCAGTGTCCCACAATGGGACATTAGGCATGAGAGACGGAATACATCCTGGACACACTGCCATGTATACACACACATCTCTCTCAATTTAGAAACCGATTAACTTAACTCAGCTTTTTGGACTGTGGGAGGCTGCTAGCGTACCCATAGCTCACCCAGGACCTTTTTCCTGCAATGAAACAGTGACACCAACTATGCTACTATGCAGCCTGTTAAGACAACCAGTGTGTAAGAGAATCGCCAATCTGGCAACAATGTTCGTCAAAGACAGTTGTACTGGATTTCCCCTCTCTTTCTCAACAGTCCTGAACATGATGAAACCATATTCAGGGAGAAATTTGGAGGAATTTCAGTGAACAAATATAATCCTAACAGTGATCTCTGACTCTCAGACTAAAAACTCATGTCAAGGTGTGTAATGGCTCACAGAACCAAATGGTCAACAGCAACAGAGTTGCTACAGAAGCAACGATGGGGTTCAAGGAAAAGAGTAACCTTGTACAACCTGAAGCACAGAGGCAGAGTTGTCAGTTTGGGATGTTTTAAATGAAGCTTGAGTTATCAGAAGTCACTGATTAAAAAAAAACTGATTCATCAATAGAGCTTACATTGTGGCCCTGCTAGAAAAAGAAAATCCACTGGCAGATAAATTGTCGTTGGTTTGGACACAAACTGTAGCTGTAGGCAAAGAAATCAGATATTTTAAAGCCAAAAGACCAGGCGAAGATCTCAGCAAGTACAGCACTAAGAAGATAAGCTGGAAAACAAAGTAGAAGAAGGGATAGAAGCTAGAAGGAGCTTTGAGACGATGGAGGTAATGTTTAAAGTTTCCCGGTCAGTCTGAATGATTATTAATGAGAATTGGAACAAATGCTGACAGACAGAGCCAAGTTAAATGTGGTAATGATGTTAGTCTTCACTCCAGAGTGTCCAGTTAATCATGGGAAAGAGCCTGAGTGCTGACAGCTGCAGACGTGCTAACTGGGCTAATGGCATCAGCACGCTGCCTCATTTTCTGCAAAGACCTGACCTCTCACATGAGCAGAGTCATGCTGGAGTTTAAAGAAAGAATTCAGGCTGCAGGTTTCACTATAAAATACTTGCAGATGACCTTCTAAAAGAGTTATTGTTAAAATTTTAAATAAAAACAAATAGCTCTCTGAAACGTTGACTAGCACAATTTGATAGCACAAATACAAGTTTTAGATCAGAGGTTTTTTTTTTTGTTTTGTTATTTTTCTTTTGATCTAACATGCACTTTCTATCCTACACTTTAACACTTAATAATGTTCCTGGTTGAGTAATGGCAAAAGAAAAACAAAAAAAATTACACATCAAATAAACTGTATTGAAAGAGGGTTATTTTGATATCATGTAATCACTCTGCAAAAGACAACTAGCACACACGCAAACCTGTCTCTGTGATACAGGCTGGGCTATGGTTGCATACTGTATAACTGAGACAAACGCATAAGAAACTTTTTTGGGCTTACTTCCTGAATTGTGGTGAATCACCTGACCCGTGGGTTGTGGACGGCAGGTGGCAGTACTGGTCACCATCTCTAATGAAACAAGCCAGCACAACCCCTAACACAACTGGTGATATTGGTCTTTTTTTTAAGAGAAATAGAGATCTTTACAAGTATTTTCTGACGTCATCTCCCTCCAGATAATGATTACTTAACGTGCTGAAGCTGCTCATTCAGCTGTGCGCAGGGACACATTTAGGCTTTTAGCAGCCTCATTAACTCAGCTATTAGGACGCATCTAATCATTTGATGCATGGACTGAGGGCATATGCTGACAAAATATTTTCTGGAAAATTGGCTGAAAAACACAGCCTTGCACACAAATATTCAGCAAAGTGAAAATAAATGAACCACAAAGCAGTTTGTATGCAGAGATCTCAGCAGCTTTATTTGAACTCTTAACTCTCTGTAAGTTGACACAAACGATGCCTGTCCATGGCATTCTTTCACCTTCCACACACAAGCCAGCCAGTCACACATGATGTCTGGCGTTTGCTGAAATCCGGACAGGCCGCTCCACTCGAGTGCACATGTGGAACATCACTTTAAAGGATCAGAAGCTTCATCCTCTGTCTGCGGCTGCAGCCTGCAGGGAAACCAGTTGCTGCATCCATTAGCTCCTCCGTCCACAGAAAAGAGGTCCATCTCCTGTGCGTCCTTTGTTCCGTCAGGAAAGCCAAGCATCCATTCCTTTTTTCTTTGAAAGATTGTCGTCATAATGCTGGAATGTCTCACTACAATCTACGCTTAGATAATGGTAACATACATTGGAGTCTGAGAAATGAGCTCTGTTTCCAATTCATCTTGTTCTAGAAAAAGCTCAACATGTTTTCCTTACCGCTCATAAGACAACCCTGTAAAATGTTGAGATTCTTGGTATAAAGGCACAAAGTTCAGCCGTACAGAAAGAGCACACCGCTGTGATCAAGTCCAGCAGAAGCTTGTCTGGTTTTTATTTGTTTCTTTGTGATTAAAGCCCTCATAAAACTTGCAGCCTTTCATCTGAGGATCATTACTTTCACATAACAAAAACAACAGCAAAGAAAAGCATGTTGAGATTAATTTTGCCTTGTTTGGACGGAATGGTGATTCTTAAGAAAAATCATATGCAGAAAAGAGAATTAAAAAAATAACTCAGAACAGGATTAAAAAAAAAATTATAAATTTTTAAAAGACTTTATAATATGCTGACTGACAAAAAACACATCAGCTTCCAGAAGGAAAGGCCTGAAGAAGGTGTAATTTGGTCTACATGCAGAACAGTGACAGATGGACATGAATCTATTCCTATGGAGTTGGAACATTTTGAATGACCACCACATAGCGTAAGTGCTGGCATCTGGCACTAACCAGAGCACAAGACAGTCAGAACAAAGAGAAGAAGGTCAAGAGACAGAGACCGATGCATTGCAACTGGATGAATTTTAAAAGAGCTTGCATTGTTTGTTTGCATGAGTTTAGGCAACCCCAGCATGTAGATTACCAGCATGTGAATGGTAAAGAGTGAGTTGGATAATAAAAAAGGAGCTAAAAGGTGCATTAGCTAAGCATCCCAAGATTTTCACCCCATCAGCCACTTTTTCTTATACAGAAAAGGTGGGTCTTATTCAACAGATTTTTCACAAACACTAAATTTTAAATTCTAAGCTCATATCAAATGAAGTGCTTTTCATCAGTTGGATTTTCATATAGATAAGCAATGCACAACGATTTTAAGACAATGATGTCACATCATTGACTCTAACCTAATCCTCAAACTTCAAACATGTAAAAACCATCAATCTATTTTAACTGTGTAGCCCAGAGGCCCACAATCTACTCAACCTAGTCCAGTAAACATGGATGTTTGAAATAATGGGCTCTGGGAAGATTAAATGAAGGTTCAAGTCATCCAAGACTAACCACAGTAATGAGGATCACTCCATTGTGCTCCAAACATTACGACAACCTCTCTGGAATCACTCTTTACAACACCTTGTTTTGTCTTACGGTATGCATAGAATGGCATTACCAACAGAGCGAAGACGGCTGCATTTTTAAGTTGTATCATATTATAAATAAAGGACTCTAACCTTCTGCAATCCAGCAAGCATACAAGGAATCAGCTAAGAATCAGTGCCAAAGCAGGGATGTAGACCACCCTGCTGCAGCAGAAGACACAATGTCTGTATCAAGCCTTACATCCATGCCCAAAGGAGGTCCACACCCTGCAAGAGATACAGCAATACATCAGTTAATTTAATTTCCACCGCTACCTCAGTGCTAAACCATTTTGTCAAGAAGTGTCAAAATTAATGAGAGAAAAAAACATAGTTTGGAATTTACTGCTTTAAATTTAAAAAAGTAACTTTTTTAGATGATTATTCTATATCTCCAAATGAACTAAAATATATGAGCATAACCAGATTAGAAGTGTTCTAAGATAAATTTCGGTGGACTTTTTCCAAAGGAAGTATTTGTCTCTGTAGATGAGCACAATTAATCGCTTCTCTCTGCTGCAGAATCCAAAGTATTGTGATGCAGTTCTAAATGCCAAAAGAGGCCTTTCCTGCTGAAAAAGCCAGATGACTTGGCGCCT
Source organism: Poecilia picta (assembly GCA_033032245.1). Lineage (NCBI taxonomy): Eukaryota > Metazoa > Chordata > Actinopteri > Cyprinodontiformes > Poeciliidae > Poecilia > Poecilia picta. The sequence continues at coordinate 8,217,675 of CM065374.1, forward strand.
TCCATAAAAAATGTGTTGGACTTGTTCAGTAGGAAATATAAGCACCAATTTTCCAATATATCCCTATCTCTGGTTGTGAAAAGAAGTTTCCATTTTGTAAATAAAATGAAACTTAGTCGAGCCGTCTCCATAAACATAAGACCAGCAGAAAGAGAGGCAAAAGTACAACAGATATTTACTGAAACATCCATCATCTAGACTGGGATAAACCCAAGCTGGGAAACCTTCTACAGCTGCAACTCAAATGTTGTTTAATGCACAAACTGGATGGGATCATAAAGTTAGCTGTAGTTTAAGTTTCAAACAACAGCACCGAAGTTATTAATTTACAGTAGAGGTATTCATTCATGTGTACTCTAAATCCTGGATTCTGGTCCAATGTGTGACTTTCACATATCTGTTAAGTTTGATTCAGATGGTTCCCTGATGAAGAACTGATTCAGCTGGTAGTCATGTGAGATACCAGACTTTAACTTGCAGCTTGTGGGCAGAATATTGCCGGCATTTATGAATAGTAAAGCCTGACTTTAGCAGGCTTATCAATTCTAGTTAATCTTCAATGTGCATCAATTTTCTACAAACAACAATAAAAAGGTCAGCGACCAGCGAGAACTCGATCAAGAACAAAATTCCTTCAGCAGAACCACTTTAATGTTAAGGAGGGACCTGGGTACCCCAGTGATCCTGGGTCGAGGAACTCAGGAAGTACATTGGTGATTTGTCCCATAGCAAGATGGAGCAGGAAATGAACAGATGGATGAGACTTTGCCTGGAGTAATGAAGGTGTTGTTGCCGTCTATCATGGTGAAGACCAAACTGAGCTGAGCTTCAGGCTAAGCTCTGGATTTACTGGTCCACCTTCTCACCTTCACCCTTGGTTATTAGTTACGGATCATATCCTAAAGGACAAGACCTTGTGATCAGGAGGCCTCGGCTGGAAGGCTTTCCAGGTACAGCTCACTGGGAGGAGCCTTAGAGGCAGAAACAGAAGTGAAAGGATTATACATTCCTTCTGACTTGGCAACACTTTGATTTTATAAGACGAGAGAGGGATTTGATGGATTGGTTTGGTTACCTATATGGATGTATGGATGTAGTAAGTATGCATGGATGGATGGAGAGTTTAATCTGTCTCTGCATCAGTCTTATGTTTTGTCCCTCTTTTTTCCACAATCACCTTAATCAGCTGGAGTTTAATCCTGTTTGAGTTACCTTGTGTTTTGTTTGGTTTCAATTTAGTTTTTTTGCAATGTAAACAAACAAAAGTTGACTTCTATTAACATGCAAAAGGAGGGCTAAAAGAAAAAGAAGACAAACAAAAGCCACCAATGTGTTTTTGGCATCTTTGAACCTATAAATACCTAAACTTTACTGTCTTTAATTCACCACTACTTCTTTCTCTATAACTAACTGTATGTACACAGCAAAATTGAATTTTTTTTAAATAAATTATATCTCTGTCTTTATATATATATCGATTTATATATTTCATATATTAAATTGTATTTACACTGTAAAGACCAGAACTACTCGTTCCAAAAGAGGATTTGTACAAATGGGCTGAACTCTTTCACTTTTATTACTGTACAGGATTGAGCTTCCCTTGAAAAACAAACAAAAGAAAAAAGTATCCATCAGCTACCACTCCTGCTCACAACCGCTGCCCTAGTGGACGTAATACAGCCAGTAGACCAAGTTGAAGAAGGTGAATGTGATTGGGAAGACGACCCGGGACCACTTGTCAATGGCATTGACGTCTGTGAGGTCCGGGATCTTGACTTTCAGCTGTGAGGCTCTCCTCCGCAGGCGGCTTTTCTTGTGTCCGATTGGCCGGTCGAGGGCTGGCCGTCCATACAGATCCCGGCTCGTCATGGGCTTGCGGTACTGTATGCTGGCGCTGTCGTAGGAGAACATGGTGGCCCGAGGATCATTGAGGGCGCCCATCATATCCGGTCCCCCCATCTCAGTGGGGAGGTTTGTCAGGAGGATGTTTCCATGAGCGTCGACCTTAAAAGGGAACAAGACAACATTTCAGTTTTATTTTCAACTCAAAAAGGTTAAATTTAAAAAAAAACATCTGCTAATCACCTCCAGGCATCTGCCTTGTCATTGTTGCCATTGTTGCTTTCAATTTGAGGGGGTTGTGTTTTTAGTTGAACCATAAGGTTAAACTAAAAAGGTTTAGATTTATCCACCATAAATCTAAATTATTCATAATCATTATGCAAAGCTCAGATGTTAGGGCTTAAATTTCAAGATTTACATTTAAAAAAGTAATTTAAATTTTTCTAAATTTGGCTTTTAAAGCATTTGTAACTTTCTGATGGGTAGATGGCTTGGTCAGCAGACTGCCCCAGACTTATTTCAACCTGCCGTAGACATAAGTGACTGATATTTTCCACTCAGATCTTCACCCACCTGCACTTTACTGCTCTCCAGTCGGCCTTTATTCTCATTGTTGGACTTAGCAGCCTTTTCTGCTGCTTTCTTCTGTAGGTGAGGACCACGGCCAAAAAAGATGTAGTTAACAAAGGCATACTCCAGCAGGGCCAGAAACACAAAGACGAAGCAGCCCATGAGGTATATGTCAATGGCCTTGACATAGGGGATCTTTGGCAGAGTCTCCCTCAGGTGGGTGTTAATGGTGGTCATGGTCAGCACCGTAGTTATACCTGCAGATGTGCAAAAGTCAACAGTGTAGGACATGCAAACATCTCAGATTCGGCATTTCACTTATCAGAGCTATTTTTGTATCAATCTTTGCAAGATTTTGCTATTCCTCCAAAGTCAAACAGGTTGTCAGCATTTCTTATTCAGTGCCTAACTTTGCCATCCAACCTAGTTCTGAACCCAACAAAAAACAAAACAAAAAAACCCCCAATACATTCAAGAGAGAACTGACAGCTGATCCTGAAAGCTGACAACTTCGAGTGGTCCAGAGACTTTGAACTCCTTTCAGAAAAAAGAGGAAATAACCACCAGATTAGGTAATGAAACCCTTAGTTAGGCTCCTGAGAGGCTCAAAGTCTTGATCTGTTAGATCTGTAAGGAAAATAAGATTTTCTTTAGTAGTAGGTTGAAGTAGTATAGTAATATTTTGTGACTATTACAAAGTAGGATTTCCTAATTTAGTTTTAGTGAAGTGTAAATTTTAGGGTCGTAGGTTCACTTAACCACTAGCTTTTTATGTGGTTGAGGTCATTTCAAGGTGAGGTCAAGAATGAATCTCTCAGAAAGATTTTGAGGCTATAAGACTAATTAATTTGTTATATTGTTTTTAAGCCATCAGATGTTGTTCCACAAAAGGTAAAATTTAAGGTTTAGCCTGGAAGTATTTTCTGAGAAATAATATGAAATCTAATGTTGGACCATGACTAAAAGAAGAGAATTGATATAAAAGGTAAAAAAATAGACGCAAAGTTCTAAAAAGGACTAACTTTTGACAAATGTAACTATTTTGGAGAAATAGAAAATACTGAATAATTCAATGTAATAATTCCCCTTTTAATAGGAGAACTCTGATGGGAGGTCATAAATAATTAGGGCATGTTTTGCTTTTTCAAGTCAAAAACTGACAGAACAGACTTTACAAGTGACAATTGCTCATTAAGACTGGTTCTATCTCGATAAAATTAAGCTCTCCAAATCTGAGATATGGAAATCATGTAAGCTTATATCTATGTTGTATTCTACATAGACAACATAGAGGTTTGCTGTCTGCATACATAATAAGAGCTAACAAAAATGAGTGAATCTGAGAGAAGCTATGAATAAAAGTCACTGACCTAAAGCCACTCTGGCAGCCGACGCATCGTAATTTATCCAGAAGGAGACCCAGGACAAGATGGTGATCAGGATGGATGGCATGTAAGTCTGCAGGATGAAATAGCCAATATTCCTCTTGAGTTTAAAACTCAGTGACAGACGTGGATACGAACCTGTTTGGTAAGGAAAATAGTATAAGTCTGTGGTGATCTTTTTACAGACTAGTAAAAAGATGGGTAGTAAATGGAACAACATAATTTTTATGACATAATATCTCAATTTTTCCCATAGATTATACTTTTCCAGTATAGATAATGAATATTAGTATCAAGATTTACAAAATATTTTATACAATTATTATTTATTAAACAAGGTTCATTGCTACCTGTGGCAAACACGGCTTTCTTGGACAGGGTTTGATAATCAATGATGGAAAACTGAGGCAGCTCGATGTTCTCCACTCCAGTGACTGACCCAGCATTGCTTCCTCCCTGCCAGTAAAACTCAATGTCGTCTGTGGTGTATCCATCTGGGAGAAACAGGAAAATACAAAAAATGTAAAAAATGCTAAAGCCAACAATATCTGTCCTACTTGTACAAGTAAGAAAGGAGAGATCAAAGCTGCCCTTAAGAACGTCCAGAAACAATTCCCATGGTAGTCACAGGCCAGAGGCCTTGGGACCCACAAACAGAAACCAGTGAAACTCAATGAAGGGGAATTTGCATTCCAAGTTCTACTCAAAAGTTAGTCCTTTTTTTCCAATCTTCTCCATAATAAGCAGGATGTTAGGAAGAGAAACTGGTGAGGGAAGTAGGAAAGTCACTCTGACATCATCTCTCTGATGTTGGAGATTCATGGCTGTGTTAGTGAGTGACTGAACAACCTGAACTGTCGGTGACCTCCTGAATGGATTCTCAACAGATTTATTCAGCAGGATGTGAACCCACATAAGCTGCAGATCCTTTGGGAACATCTGCCAGAGTTTTCTCTTTTATTTCTGTTTTAGTATAATTCTTTCACATCATAAAAAGGAGAGTGAAAATATATTGTAGGTTGAAAAACATGACTCGAGGGAAATACTTTCACACTCAGAGAACATGAAGTCTGGAATGAATCAGCTAGAATGAAAACTGTTTACGGTGCTCATCAGTCAGCGAACTGCTTTCAGGAAGAGTTTTTTAAAAATGTGACACCTCACTGGAGATACAAACCATGAGTTAAGCCACAGGCAGCTCTTGCAGTGACGCATAGTCCCTGGTCTTAGTGAGGACCAATTTCAGGACCCTAACTGGTGGATTGATGACATTGAAGAATAACATTTCAAACCTGTGTACTGTCTCTTTCTAAATTTACAACGAGTGCTGTAAGTATACTAGTACTTGCGATACTGGTATACTTAAGTGAAAGCCTGGTTACATGTTATAGGCTTGGTGACTTTCCTCCTTCCACTGACTCTTTGATCATAGAACAGCATTGAAAAGAACATATCCAAAGGTCTGATGAAATCTAGATTTTTCTTTATTTCCCCCCACTAATTTTCACATTTGCTATAGTCTAAAAGAATAAAGTTCATATTTTGCATGATTTATTAAACTTTCATAAATCATCAGCAGATAAAGGAAATGCAGAAGTCTTTAGGGTCAAATTATTTCATGTAAGTTTATTGCATGAAATAATTTGCAAATTTATTGAACCAACATTTTATTGAGATGTGCAGTCAACCAAAAATGTTGAAAAGGCAATTTATTTACTTAAATTGGTCCAGAGAGTAAATAATCTCAAACAAAATTGGTCTGCAAAACTAACTTGTGGTTTGGTAGGATTGCATGCTGACCCAGCTTTGTGCAGGACAGCGCAGCATTTTGCCTTTAAAAAATGACATAAAAAAAGAACAACAATAAAAACTAAACTGAAAGCTGCAACCAGTTTGGAGAAGAGCAAACAATATGGTGACATTTGTTTGACTGTAGTATAACACATGTTGGATCGATGGTACTAGATTTTAAAGCCAGGTAGGTTTTGGTTTCTGTGCTGCAGAACTTTGAACAAAAGTGGCTGTAATCACTGTAACTGCAGTGATTACTTGACCCAAGACTTTGTGATGCACAACGCTGAAAAAATATCAATACTGACTGAACAATACATGTCACCGTCACAGATATTGTGTTTTCTTGTTTAGTAATCAACCTCCCCTTTGATCTTATGACATACATTAAACACATTTTTTGTAGAAAATAAGGAGGGAAACCTTGGCTGTAACCACTTTAACAACTATTTGTTCTGCCCTAGGTTTTGGTGATGTTACAGATATTTCTCACTTGTAGAAAAGTCTTCATAGAGATTCCATTAAAGCACGCTTTGAAAATGCAGCAAGACAAGCCCACCTATGAATTAGTTGGAAAAAAAAAAAAACAGGTTCTTGAGGCACCCAGTCAAAGAACTGGCCAAAATCCAATTGTGATTCTGTTGCAATACTATAAATATTCTCATAAATCCTCATAAATCCTTTGCTGTGTCTGAAATAAAACAGCTCTGTACAGAATAGTGTCTCAAGTCTCCTCCACAGAAATGAAAAAAAGACTCATTACCAGCCATTGTAATAAGTGATAGCTACTGCTGCAGTTGCTTTTTTGTGCCTAATAAAGGAAATCATTTTAATACTGCATCTTCTATTCACTTAGATTTTCTTTGATTGCCTAAAAGGTTTAGGTTTGGAAAAAAAAAGAAGAAATATGGTAGGAATCTCTAAGGTGACACACGCAGCAAAATGCTGTCTTGATTAAATAATTCTCTACCAGATGAAATATTACCGACTCCTCAACTTTTCCAAAGGAGAACATTTTATTCCATTTCATACTTGATATAAGTGCTAACTCATTTTATTGGCCAAGTTGCTCTGTGCATTAAAACAGCAAACAAAAACTGCAGATCTGATGCTAAATGTGGCATCTCATACCATTTGTCCTCTAAACTCAAAACTGACTGTATTTTAATAAATTCATGCTTCCTTCCAGCTGCTGGACATCCTCCAGTTTCCCAGAGGCTGAGTTGGACAAGAAATAAAACCTTCCCCTTCACTTTCCCTGGCAGGTCTCTGGGCTGCATCTACAGGGTGAAACAGAGTGACCCGGCCCCCAATGCCCCATCGGTAATTAGACCCATTTAATTGGGCCAATGTGTTTCTCTTTTCAGGCTCTCCATCTTATCTGCAGGCAGTTGAAGGATTTCTGGGAATTAAAAAGCTTATCAAGCGCGGAAGAGCTTCATTATGCTTTTACTTCATTTTTCTCATCCCTTTTCAGTATGAAGGGGAGCATTTTAGAAATGGCTTAAGTGAACAATTAGAATAATTTGAATTTTTGTTTATATAACAAACTCAAAAAAAGGTGCTATTGTTTTGAAATATATTATGGTGGTGGTATTTGGAAAATTTGGCATTTAGGTGCTCGTTAATAAAAGTTTGAGATCCACTGCATCTTCCAATCAATTACCCCACTTTAATGTCCCTGCTGCACCCTCACAGGATGCAAACCCACAATGTTTTATTGTGGGTTTGGTTTTTTGAGGGTGATGTCTTAGTGTGAAGAAAAGTGTATACAATGTTTTGCAAAAGTTATGGTCCTTCCACATGTTTGCAGTGGAGCACCTAAATGGCTGCTTCATGACTGGAAAGAAGACTATATGGACACCCTTCTGTCAAAATTTAATTGAATGATTGATTGATGGCCTTAATTAATTGACATTATTTGATATCAAACACCTCCTCCACCCCTCGTGACTGGATGTCCCCCCTCAAGCACAGACTCCATTTTGCATGTTAAAATTAGCGTACAAATTAAAATGATCCAAATTGCTAACATTAACCTAAATGCTGCCGCTAGCATGTTGTTTTACATTTTCTTGCTCCATTCAGTGTCTTAAGTGTAACTAATAAATAAGAAAAATAGATAAAATCTATTTTTAGGGAAGAGGCTAATGCTAATGGGGGAGCAGTGAAATGCTAATGTTTGTGCTAACATAAAAAAGATATGTAACTTCTATCATGAATATAGATTAGCCAAAAACCCTATAAATTATAATGAAATACTGCTACTTCCACAAGCTGCCAGAAGTAAGACCCATAATTGTTTCCCCAGTACTGTAAGCCTCCCAGAAGTAAGACGGATAGAATGTTCAGTTCCAATGGTATAAATGAATAAATGAATCAAGTTCTTCCAGCGACTTTGAAAGTCCAACATCTTTGGAAGTCAAGCAGGAAATAACACCGTCTGCTGGCTTCAAGATCACCCCCTCAGTGGAAGACGTGGCAGAGACGAGCCAACACATCAAACATCTGACTAAGCAGGTAGATGACCTTAAAACAGAACTGCAGAGAAAGAATTTTGAACTCCACGAGGAAAGAGACAGAAGGATTGCATGTCAGACTGAAGTCAAGTCCCAGCAGGAGGAGATTCAAAGACTGCAAGAACTGTTGGAAAAAGAACGTCACCTGCAAGTCAAACGTGAACAGGTTTCTTGCTCTACCAAACTTACAACTGACAAGAACGTTCTTCAACAGCTGGAGCACTTCAAGTGGGAGGCTGCAAAATACGCCTCCCGCAATAAAGGTCTCATTGAAGTAATGGTTGAAGAATACAGAGTGAGACTTAAATATGAGGAGCAGCTCAAAAGTCACTCTGAGCAGGCTTCCAAATTTAAGGCTCAGGAGGAAATGGTGAAAGCTCTGCAGGGTCAGGTTTCGGACCTGAAGGTGGAGTTGAAACTTGCTCTAGAAAACAACCATCCTAGAGTCTCCACCCAACCAGAGATCCCCCTGCCAAGAGAAGGCTCCCTACAAACAGTGGATCAACCAGGGAGGTCTGAAGAAAGACAGACCTTGAATCAACCAGGGAGGTCTGAAGCAGGATGGACCTCCAATCAATCAGAAAGGTCAGAGGAAAAATGGACCTCCAATCAAACAGGGAGGTCAGAAGAAAGACAGACCTTGAATCAACCAGGGAGGTCTGAAGCAGGATGGACCTCCAATCAATCAGGGAGGTCTGAAGAAAGATGGGCCTCCAATCAAACAGGGAGTTCCAAAGAAAGACAGACCTCCAATTAACCAGGGAGGTCTGAAGCAGGATGGATCTCCAATCAATCAGAAAGGTCAGAGGAAAAATGGACCTCCAATCAAACAGGGAGGTCAGAAGAAAGACAGACCTTGAATCAACCAGGGAGGTCTGAAGCAGGATGGACCTCCAATCAATCAGGGAGGTCTGAAGAAAGATGGGCCTCCAATCAAACAGGGAGTTCCGAAGAAAGACAGACCTCCAATTAACCAGGGAGGTCTGAAGCAGGATGGATCTCCAATCAATCAGGGAGGTCTGAAGAAAGATGGACCTCCAATCAAACACGGAGTTCCGAAGAAAGACAGATCTCCAATCAACCAGGGTGGTCTGAGGAAAGATGGACCTCCAATCAAACACGGAGGTACGAGGAAAGACAGACATCCATGCGACCGACCTCCACTGGTTGCATGGAGGGTCTTCGTGTTGGCATTGGCAAGAAGACCAAGCTAATCCCGGCTCGGCCTTTACACCGACCCACACCCAGGTGGTTCTAACCTCGGTCACTACCCAAGCCCAGGTTTTGCTAACACTTTGCATTATAAAAATTTGAGGTTTTGCACAAAATTGGCAAAGCCTCGAATCTGTTTATCAAATATTCATCATCATCATTTTAACTGTTTAACTAGTTCTTCATTCATCCATCATCTAACGTACCTATGTTAGATGATGGATGAATATTTGTTAAACAGTTGACAATAGAATACAAAACAAAGAATTTGTGAAAATTCATTTGGTTCTGCTACTGTGCAGAAACAACCAATCAGAACCAAAGGGTTCTGATTGGTTTTAGACTACTAGTGTACTGCAGCTATGCAATTGGCAGAAAAACAACCTAACATTATATCATCATTATTTATAGAATGATTTAGAAAACAAAATTCTATACAGGCTTGTCAAAACTATTTCGACCCATATTAGAACTTTGCATTGATTTCCCTTCATTTTAGTAGCTGCGATTTTGCCTAACCCAGACATTTCCCTTTTTCTACCTAATACTAATCTATTCCTAACATTAACTAAACCTTAATTCGCATCTTACCTCTAAACATTACCCCTGACCCAAAGCAATGAATCCATCATATTAGGACAAGTCTTTGGTCCTAATATGGTGGACCTAACATGACACTTATGGTGGACATGACACTGTAATGGTGCATTCACACCAAACACATTTTGACCATCAGGCGCATCTGGTTTACATTCAAACTCTATGTGGAGGCGTGTCGAGGGCCATTGCGGCTCGTTTCGAGCATCTAGCTTGGCGGCACTTGAACCGTTTGGAGCGTTTGACGCGTCCAGCGCATCCAATACTTCATAGACTTTGAATATAAGGCAGACTCGCCTGACGCTCAAAACATGTTTGGTGTGAATGCACCATTAGAATGTTTAGTTCCTATGGTAACAATGACATCACCAGTGATGACATCACTCTTTGATGCATCAAAGGAATCGCTCTCTTGAGTGTAGCACACAGGGTTCGTTCACATTGCAGCCTGAAGTGACTCAATTCCTATTTTATGGCAATTCCGATTTTTTTGCCGGGCCGTTCACACTGCCAGTAAATGCGACCTGAATGTGTTCTGCAGTGTGAACGGGCAAACAACCTGAAAGTGTCCCGCATGCGCAGTAGAGGGCGCAATAGCGTCAGCGTTCTCAGTGATCTGCCAACCGCCATAATAATAAGAAGAGCTCAGTGTTTGAGGAAGTAAACATGGAGGCTAACGGTGGAGCTTAGCTTACATATTTGAAGTTGTTGTCCGGCTGGAGCAACATATTAACAATTTAATCATCATATAGTCCGTCATGGTTGTTGTTTTTCTTCCCACTTCCACGTATCGGGACGCAGAATAGTGATATTTGTTGAGAATCAGTGACGTTCAGTTCGGATGAATGCGGCCTGGACGTTAGGTCGCATTTGAATCGGATAGTATCGGATATGGGTCACAAAAGAATCTAAAAAGAATCCGACCTGTGCTGTTCACACTGCCATGAAAAGATCGGATACACGTCAAAAAAAAAAAAAATCGGAATTGAGTCACTGCAGTGTGAACGCACCCACCGACTGTTCTTTTCAGACCTGTTCTTTATAAGTCAACTTGTAGGTTCCTGTAACTTCTAAGTTATGAATCTTCTACAGAGCATTACAATTATTTGAAGGCACAGAATCAGCCCAGTAGATTCAGATTCACATTCTCAGGTGAGAGACACACCTGGTATAAAGTTAATTTTTTGACACTGGAATTGCAATGAGGATAAATCACTTTAATCAAAGAATGTCATGAATATATTTGCGTATATTCCATCTTAATAGTTTTTTTGTCGTTTTTTTTCCCACCACTACATGATCTACCATAAACAGCACTATTCAGAGATGCAATGAGTTTATAGCAGAGGCCCTGATGCCACCATGTCCAGAAAACATATTAAAGACTGTAGGATGTGTTGTAGTTTATAACTCAGCTAACTAGAACCATCATCGCTCTTTCTCCTCCCGGCGCCCGTTAGTTCTGTTGCTATGACAACGGTAAATAAAAGGAAAAGGACTAGTAACGGAATTTTCCGCCATGTCTGTAGTTCTACAGGGCAGCTCAGAGGGGCAGACAAACGTCTACGTCTATTTTGAATGGCACTGTTTTGTGTCAGTTAGATAATCAATCATCCGATTAAATTTTGACAGAAGGGTGTCCATATAGTCTTCTCTGGAAGTTTCTATTTGACAGCTATTTGGCTGTCAAATAGAAAGCCAAATTGTCTATTTGGCCAATATGTCTATTTGGCAATAAAGGCATGACATATTGACTGGATAACGGTTCAATTAAAATATTCTCTCAAAGGAGTTGTGCAGCTCCTCCAGAGGGCCTTTAGCTGCTTTGTTTACCCTGGCTGTCATGGACAGCCATCTCTTTGTATACTTGAAGTTTTGCAATATGTTTTCCATTTTTAGTTAATTGATTGAACAGTGCTTTGCTCAAAGCTTATGATATTGTTTTTCAATATAATTCTCCTTTTAGCCTTCTCCTTTGTCTACTTTGCATTAGTCTATCACATGAAACCAAACAAAATAGACTAAAGTCTTGAGTCGCAGTGTAATAAAATGTACTTTTGCAACCCACTGGAATATCCCTAGAGATGTAGTCTTTATTTCTAATTTCAATTGTCTTAGCTATTGAAATGTCTACATTAAGATGGATAGATTACATTAAATTATTTAACTTTTACAACTTTAGTTACTTTATTAATATTTATGACCTTTGCATTTTGATCTAATTCAATCTGCATTTGAGCATAAAATGTGTGTGTGCTTCAGATTCAGAGCTACCACGTTTGCACACTTAATTTTCATGCTCAAATGTAACATATATTTTATATTACACTGACTAGATTCAATAAGACAGCCCAGAGGAGCATGCATGAGCATGCTTCTGTTTGATTATTAAAGACAGCTGATATATGTTAGACACAGTAAATTTGAGGAACTTGGACCATGGCCATGAGCCTTATTTCTATACCCAACGTTACTAATGAACAAGGCTCTAAAACTATGGCTAAAACAAATTCTTAGCCTGCATCAGTTTAATTTGTTAGAGAATTGAGAAGGGAGAAAGTTATAATTTAACAGGCTAATGAGCACCCCCTCTTACCATTAGAGAAAACCCATTTTATTTATTTTTAATAGATATCGGGAATATGTGTATAATTAGGAAGTGTAGGGAGATTGTTGCTTTAGTCTGTTGTGGTATCAAAAAATTCATCTGAAAGGCTAAACTTTGATTTAACTGCTCCATCTGTGTACAGATGGAGCAGTTAAATGGGTATACCCAAACTAACTTATAACATTCATAAAATTTAGATTTTGACTAAGATGCAAGCAGCTGTAATTCATTCCATCATCCATTAGAATGAAGATTTTCTCATTTCTAGAATTTCAAATTCATCTGTCGCTTTATACATCATGTCTAGCCGAAGGTTAATTTGCAGACCTGATCACTGCTTAAACTGCTATAGAAAACTAAAAACAAATAGTTATAGAATAAACTGATGTATATTAATGAGTTTTTGGAGAGCTCATATGGCTTTGTTGCATATGCATGACTTATGCACGAAGCTCCAGGCAGAAAGGCGCTCCACCCTCTCTAAATGTAGACATATACTGTATAATGTGTGAGACTTTAACTATTCATGTCAGCATTGTTAATTATTTAACTGAGGCTCTCCGGACAGGTCCAGTCAAACAGGAACTGTCAGTTCACATTAGATGGCTTTAAGCTGAATGTGTCCTTAACAATCTCAGATGATTCTGACCAGAGAAACTGATGTTTCAGCTAATTGTAATTAAAAAAATACAATATCATCAAGCCTCGTTTAGTGTGTAGGTTGAGAAACATTTCAATAGAAAAACTGAAAAAAAAAACACAACCAGAACAAATATGGTCTGGGTAGTATAATCAATCTATTGAAAAAAAAACACAGAGAAGATCCACAGTTAAGTTTCTTGTATCAGCATAAACACCTATGGATTTCCAAGAGGAGGGATACGGACAAATGGAAAAATGAAGAATGGGTGGATGGACACATGGCTGGACCAAGACTGAAACAATGATGGAAAAATGGTTGGATGGACAGTCAAATGTAATGTGTGTTTATTAACTAGCAGTTGAGATGCTAATGTTGTACGTCTGTAGTTAAGCTAATAGACAGATCTGATATGTATATGATTGACCATGTAGTTAAATTCCTGCTTTATTAATCAGAATTATGATTATATCAGATTTATAAGAGGTGCTCTGACAAGCTGTGTTTTCTTTGGATATTATAATTATTTTATCTTCAGACTTTTGTCAATTTTTATCACTTGGATTTTCTACAGCTTCCCTAACACCTGGTTTTAGCTCCTGGATTATGTAGTGACAGGTTTTTGTAAAACTCTTTCTAGATCTGTGAACCAATCATGTGTTTTACATTACTGTGGCTTTTTTCCTCTCTGGTTATCCTGATGAAAATCAGGTGTCTTGACCACATGAAGACCATGACAGGTTCTTGTGTCAGAGTTGTGTGATATCTGAAAAACAGACCGATCTGCCCACGTTCACTCAGCATCTCTTGAATCAGTTTGCACACAAAGTCTGTGTTGCTTACAGCTCTCGATCTCCAAGGTGCAGTTCTGCTCATCCAGCGGGTATCTGCGAAGGTCCATCATGCAGGCGGCTGTCGTGGTGATCCTTGGTAAAAACAACAACAACAAAAAAGAAATGTTCATTTGATTTCTTGAAGTTTAAGGGTAGAACATAACTCACAGAACTGACCTTCTAAACCTCGAATTACACAAATCCTTTTAAACCTTGAGTGGAGCGAAACTATCCGTCTCGTTCCCATAATTGCCTTTGCTCTGCTGAATTGACGTCTGCAGCTCTTCTTCCTTTGTAAGGCTTTGTGTTTTAATCTCAATTATAGCAGGCAGTAATTAGGAGTTAACAATAAAACCGGATGAAACTCTCAGTGAAGTTTAACAGCCGAAGCAACAACCGTCACAAACTGCTCTCCGTACGGATGGAGCCACACCTTATTTACAGCCTCATAATCTGTGTGTACGACAGAAAACATGATTAAAGGTCATCCCAGATATCCACTGTAGCATGTAGGTAGATTATAATTAATGTGTTGAAATGGAAGGATAAATTACAGGCATTTTTCTGGGTGACCTGCACTTATACTCATTCAGACAGAAAATCTGGCGGCGTAGGGAATATGTGGAGCAAACAAACGATCCCTGCATGCTTCATAGACTTTAATTAGACTTAAAGCTGCATTATACCCAGCGAAGCTTATTAAAAAGTATTTATTGTCAAATGAAATACACTCTGTCCAAAATAAAGCATTACTATTCATTTTTTATGGCAATTTACTGACATACACATTTGGGGATCTTCAATGTGGGGCAGCAGAAATGAAGCTATTTAGACAACATTTTCCAGCCAACCCCACACCAACAAGATGAGGGAAAAAATGAATACACCACTATTAATGAATGGAATAATCATTTAAATGTTTGGTTTCATTTTTTCTTTGTTGTAGAGAAAATGAACTACCTTTCACTTTGTCCTGATTATCTTTTCATGGTAAAAATGCAACAAAACAATAATGTGAGTAAGCACTTTGGTTCAAAATAGTTGTGGAAATTAACATTCCCCACTTTGGTCAACATTTGGTGGCGGCTGAACAGGTTGGTCTCATCAGAGATCCTCCAGATATCAATGCCATGCTGCAGCTCATCTTGTCACCACGGAACATGGATTTGATCAATGTGTAAAATGGAATGAGTAATCCTAGAGGGTTCATGGGTCAGTATATTTAATACCTCCATTCAGCTCTGGTTCTTCCAATCAGTCACATCTACAAACATGTAAAAAAGAAGCAACCAGGAGGTTCCCATGTATAACCTGACCGCTGAATTTAGGTCTTCGTTCTGTCATTATTTGTATCTCAGATTTGGAAGCGGTGTCTCATTCTTGCTGCTTCATACTCAGCTAGCTGTGATCCAATCTAATGCACTCTGAAGGTCAAGACTTCAAAACACCAACAGAACCACACTGTTACCAAAAATTAAAAAAAAAAAAAAAAAAGCTGCAACAAATTCTCCGAGATCCCATTGTTTTCTCTTAATTTGGAGAAAAAGCTATTCCCTCCTGGCATAATATAAACTCTACTGACGATGAAAGATATTCTTGGGCTCTAGTTTGTGCACCCAACTTTGTGACTCTAAGGGATTCACAACTATGAAAAGAAAAATGCAGCCTTCTCCTTACAAGCCAGTGAGTGGACACTTTCCATTTATACTGTCTGTCCATGCCTCTCCACCAGCTTTAAGACATATCCTAAGCTTCCTAAAGTGTTCAGCGTGTTCACGAAAAAGATGAACAGCCAGGAATATTCAGAAGGTAAGGGATAAATATTTATGTTTTTATGGGCTTTTAGCGTCTATGACAGTGTAAGAGCTGGGAAAACGTGAAGACAGCTGAACTTTTACTGTCAGAGTAAGGAGGTATTAAAGGATTTTTTCATTTTCACAAGTCACCCTGGAATCCCTGGATATGCTATTTTAAGCCTCCTTTCAGAAAATATTTTATAAAACACAAAAGCTTTCGGAAAAAGTCCAAAGACAGAAACCCTAATAAAATTTCAAATAAACTCAAATAAATACATTTTCATCTACCAGCAAGTAGTGCCAGTCTGAAATGGGGTGCTGTTTGTGAACTATGTTATTCACTCATTTGTCAATGTCACAGTTTCAACTTAAGTATTTAGTTCCTAACAAAATATAACGTTAGCAAGCTAAATATTTAGTTCTGAACCAGCCAAATATTTGATTTACAAACTAAATCGCTAGTTTATGGCTAAATGCATACAAGGTTTCCTACTAATGTGCTGAAGTTGACAATCAAAAATAAAAGCTGTGTCTTGAACTCAAAGGAGGACATGCCCAACTCCTGCTGGGCATATCCTCCTCCTGAGCCATGTACCCTGTATCTTATTATTAACAATTCACTAATATGCACAAGTTTCTGTTGATCTATCTTATAAAAGTACAAATAAAAGGTATGTTTGCGCTTGTTATATATAAAAAAAATTGCAGTGGTTGTAAAGAAATGTGTATTTAGTATTTATTTAATAACCTCCAACCTTTTTACTGTGATTTCCCCACATGTGGCCATGTGATCACTATGACTCGTTAAACAGAAGCTTTTCAGACACTGCATCGGCTCAGGCCCAGCAGCACAGACTAAACTTAGCCTCTGTGTCATCTTTTCTTTCCCTTGCTGAGGAAAGCTTTCTCTTAGTTGTGACCATCCCCGAGATCTGCCGCTGACGATGATGTGGAGATAAACAGGTCTTTCATGTTGTCTTCATTATTCCATGGTGCTGAATTTCCAATAATTTGGATGTGAGAGTGCCAATCAAAGCTGAGGTCATTTTGGGAAACCTAAATATAGCCCTTGTCTCAGCAGCAAGCACACTGGATGAATAATTGTCGGAGCCTTTGGGGGATAATGATTCTGCAGCAGAGCAGTGTGAAAGATATGATCATCAGTCCTTCAGATTCTGGGGCCAAAGTAGAGAAGGAAGGAGAAACATGCTCCCAGCATTGCAGGGAAAACCTCCTGGACCAAGGCCCTTGAGCAGTGGTTCTTAACCTTTTTTGAGGCACCGAACCCCCCAGTTTCATATGCGTATCTTCCGAACCCTTCTGTAGTGAGTTATCATCCCCCCCACACACAACAGAGAAAATAATTTACGGTATTCTGATTTAGTAATGTAATTATATTAGTTGTATTACCACCCCCACGCCACTAGAGGCAGTACCAACCCCGAAAAGATGCGATTAAGGAGCAGATTTAGACTATAAAATTTGGTAAAAAACTGAGCTTTGCTGAAGTAATTAAAGATACAAGTTCAAATCCCTGCTGAGAGTGGAGCTACTTCAATCAGGGCTCCTCCACAGCCCTGATTGGCTAAGCAATGTAACGTGATCCTCTGCAGCAAGTGATGGCAAAGCGGGGCGTCATCACGGCTTTACACAAGTGTGTCTTTACCTCTGTGGCAGAGGCTCCGCCAAACCCCTGAGACCGACTCACCGAACCCCTGGGGTTCAATCGAACCCAGGTTAAGAACCACTGCCCTTGAGTCATTGATTCACTGCATTCAATAAATTTGTTAAACCTTTACTTAAATCTCCAGTGAGTATTTTGCATGTGGTTAAAGCTTAGGAAAGAAATATGACAAACCCCAACCAGGGGGACAGACAAATTACCTAGGGGTTTCACTTTAACACTCATGATCTAGAGCATGACAATTGAGTGCTTACAAAGATTACAAATTGGTTTCATAGTTTTCATCCAAACAATAAAAACAGTCACAATATTCTGTAATAATTACATTTTATAATGTTCTGGAAACACACTATTTAAGATGGAAATTCTGGTCCAGGGTTGGGGTGAAAAGGTCAAAAAGAGTGAGGGAAATGAAAACTACGAGCACTGGAGATTAAACGGAGGAAGAAAACTAGCTTAGAGGGAAGTAAAGTCTTGTCTATCTGAATACACTGAGAATTGCTTCACTTTAAGAAGGGACAGAGTGCTGGAAACAGCCCGCAAGGCCCATGTTCATTCAGCCTCAAAAGAAGAGTTGTTTCTGGGTAAATCCAGCCTCCCTGTCCTTTTCATCGGGCCGCTTCAGGTCTGACTTAATGCTTTCTGCTTCCCTCTCTCATTGTATCCCTGTTTCTGTCTTTGAAAAGCTGCTTCTATGTGGACCTTAAAAAACACCTGATCTGAGTAGACAGCTCCTGCAGATACAAAAAACAACACCAGCGCCTGAGGCTAAATGCTCCCAAAAACCATGAAAGCCCAGAAATTTCAAATTTGTTAAAATGTAAAAAAAAGTGCAATAGTAATAATGTGTGGAGGATAATGACCCCTAAGCATGAAGGTATCTGGACCAAATAAATCAAACAAACTAAACAACTAATTCAATGAAATTTGTTAATGTGTTAGAACGGATTGCACAGAATCTGACTTGTTCACGGCATACCTGGAGAAAAACCACAGCCTCTGGTTCTCTTACAGGGTCAGTATTATGTATTTTCCAGGAGTGTCATTTATTTAGCACAATAATGCAACTGTTTTGCCAACAACCTTACGCTGTTTTGCCAACAGCGTAAGGTTGCTTGACACCGTCAGCAAGTGTGAGTGAGTGAGAGCATCTGTACGAATCATGACTTTTAAATGAATAGGGCAGCAACAACATACATCACAGACAGAATGAAATGCTGCAGGAAGTTCAAGGATCTCCAATTGAAACCTGTTATTTTCTCTCGTGAATCTTCATCCCAAACGTTTGGTTCATCTAGAGCAGAGAAGGCGAATGCTGCCACGTCAGACCGATTGGTAAGAAACCCGATGAAAATACCAAGCAAGAGCAACTTTTACCAACAATCTGGTCCAATTTGTTGGACCCCCTTGTAATTTAATTTTCCACCTGATGAAAAACCGTGTCACCGTACAAACTTGAACATAGAGATTCAAATAACAAAACAATTTGATGGGATTTGGATGCCCCCAAATCATTATTCTTGACTAAAAACCTGCTAATCATTAGTCTGCTGTCTGTGATTTTGTCAACTGCACGGTGTGTTTTGAAATCTATGTTTTTTATATCTTGTTTTCTTGTATTTTAGTATCACTGTAAATCACATCTGTGTCACAGTTTGATCGTAATCTTTTCTGCCAGCTGCTAGGACATATACAGAGGCCAGAGCCCCCTTCACACAACACTTTAAGGAGGGTTAAGGTGTCCTTTGGACTCCATGTGTTTTGTCACTGGACCGATACAGACGTCAAACCTACCTCTGTTGCATCCTAACTTGCTAAGCGAAGTACTCACAGATGTGCAACCAGTCACTAGAGTTTTAAAACTGTAAATAAAACTCAGAATGCATTAGATAAAACCAATAAAAAGGCGAGATATACAGGTTTAATTTTAAGCGTTTCCTCTGCCACTGTAAGATGATACATATTTTGTCTGGCGTTAATGTTTTGAAATATAAAAAAGATAGAATGCAAAACTAAGAATGCATATTTTATGAGAAGTGCTTACGGCAATGTAGCCCCACACCTCCTGTCGTCCAGCACTGCTGGCTTTATTTTTGGAAGCGAATAGCTATGTGGAATATCTTGTGATCTATAAATGCCCAGAGGGAGCTCAGAGGCAGCTTGTCTTGGAGGGTTTATCATAAAAATATTTGTGATAAACAGAAGAAGCTGTGCTTAGTGTGAATTAAACACTTTAAAACTTTAAAAATAAAGTTTAAAAACCCAGGGAATGCTCATGTTTTACCTGTACACAATTAAATAAAACCGTGTTGAAACATATGTTACAAGCTAAATTACGAAAGAGTCATCGCATTATGCTGAGGAGTCATCAATTAGCCTTGCACTGCAGCAAAATGCTCTCAGAGCAAACCCTGTAAGTAGGACCAAGATTGTAGATGATTGTAAAGTCAGGGAGAAAAAAAAAGAAAATCAAGTTACGTCTGAGCTTTGCAGGTGAAGTTTTATTAGGATATTATAACATTCCTAACAAATTTAACCTGCTGGAGAGGCACACGACAGATGCTCCACAAAAACAGTTAAACCAACATATTTGTTGCTTTTGAGAAACTGCAGCATCCTGAATCCCACTAGCAAGGAAGTAACTGTGTTACAAAAGAAAAGCAATGTGTCTTTCAATACCTGAAATCACATTTATTAACTTTAATCGGGTATTGAACTGAGAGTCTGTATCTTCCAGTGCCCATTTGTAAAAAAAAAAAAAAAAAAAAAAAGAAAAAGATTAATATTGGGGCAAAAATTAAGATCTGGCTGAAAATTAAGAATTGGCTGATTTCACAACGCAACAAACTGTCATGTCGAGACAAGACAAAGAAGCAGCTCAGATATTCAAACGTTCACATTATGCACCTGTGATCAGAAAAACTTCCCTGATCTTAGTCAACCAAGTGACTAGTTCTTAAAACCCAAACTGACAGGACCAAATATCATTGAGGAGAATCAATGAGGTTAGGAAGAAGTTATATCAGCATTAGAAAGAGCCAATCTCAATATAAATGTTATGGATTTGTAAGTACAAGTCTTTCAAATTAAAGAACTGTCATGGAATGTTCTTTACTATACCAAAATGTGAATATGCTGATTATATTTATAGTTCTGTATCTGTATCACAGCAGAACAACATATGAGACTAAGGAAACTATTACTCACTGGGCAGCTGATGCCGTATGCCAGTGTTGCAGTTTGACTTGACCCATACTGAAAGACATATGTCTATGAGTGCATTCGCATCCTTTCCTTATTCTACGTCCCGGGGAGCAGTGTACCAAAGGATTTCCAGTTAAATGAAGGGTTGCCATGAAAATCATGTTGGTTTTGTGTCCTGCTCTGGTCAACAGTCAGAGCCCTGCTGCTCAGCCACCTGGCATTGCTTCATCAAATCCTCAAAGTTATGGGTTAGGATTGGTGCATCGTTGTCAGAAATTTCCATGGTTTCAAAAATTTTTCTTTAGAATCAAAATGAATGTTTTATTTTGCTCTGGAAGCTGTCTGCTAACAGGCAAGTTTCATCTTGTGAGAAATATGGTTAACGATGATATATTAACCACAACCATGAACACAGTTTCTTAAAATAAAAATGTAACTGAGGAGGAAATTATGAATTTAGATGATCCCACAATGCTGATGGGTTTGATATTTACAAGTCAGACCAGGTTTTCTGAATCTCTATTTGAAGAACCTTTGTGCCCATTAAAAAACAAAATAAAAGATTACTCAGTCTTTAAATAACTAATTATCACCATTTTTATGTCATGTAAAGACTGATATTGTGTCTGAGTAATTTTTTTCCCATTAACTTTGCATTATCTTTAGTCTAATGGGTTAACACCCAAACAATAAAGCACAAAAAAATAAAAATAAATCCACTGATCTACTGTTACATTTTGCCGTTTTAAATGTCCCCGTCTTTTACAGCAAAATTACTTCAGCCTCACGGATTCTTAGTGGATTAATCATCTCTTTGAAGCTACACACTGGTAACACCAACACAATGATCCAAACTGAATTTGGGTTTTGCAACAATCGCAGCAATTAATTGGATAAGTATTCCCCAAGAAAGATTTGCATGCTTTGAACAGAAGTCTTTTGGAAACACAAACATCCCGGAGGCAGCACTGTTCCTCATTAAAACCTGGTCCCTAAATCCCTTTTATATGTACAATTTACAGTTTTTAAATCAACCTCTGTTAGAGCAAGAGACGTCAAGCTTGTTGAAATATGGCATGTCTTATATTTTCCAACAAACCAATCTGGGATTTGTGTGAATGCATTTATGTCATTGGAAGAAAACCTTGTCTTTAGTACAAACATCCTCAACATTTCTCAAGATCTCATGTTTCCCAGATGATAGAAAACCTAAGAATTTAGAGAAATACTGCACCATATGTAATTGCTTTAAACTTCAAATGTTTTATGTACATCATTACAAAGTGTAATATTTTTTTCTTCTTTGTGCTATTCTTACATACCTAATAGGTTCCTTTGTGGAAAGCTAGAAAAATATCTATGATTCTCCTTAAGAAACTGGCAGAGACGTGCGGATTGGTTATTGTCAACAGTATCAGTTTTAAATGATGCAGAATGTTTTATAGAGGACCAAGAAGAAAATATGCCAAAAAAGAAGGCGGCAATCTGAAAACCCTTTTAAGCTTTCAACTAAAAGTTCTGAATTAATTGTTACCTGAGGCCGTAAAGCACAGTTCCGTCAGGATGCAGCCGGATCATCCTGTTCTTGACCGTCACCCCATGGACAAAAGACTTCTTGTCATTAATAAAGTAGGTGTCAGGAACCCAGAGTTGGTCAGCCACCCGGTTGTCCAGGGTCAGGTTTAGGGGAATGCCTGTATAGGACAGCCGCTTATCTCTCCAAGACTGCTGGAAATACATGGTGATGGTGTAGTCCTGATGGGGCACAGAGACAGAAAGACTTTAGTTCCTTATTATCCGTTTGACATCCAACCAGCTTACAGCGTTTTGTCTATTCCAGAGTTAAGAGTCTGATTTGTACTCGAATATGTTCAACTTATTTCTCTGAATATAGCAGTGTTGTAAGAAACCGTGTGTGCTTTAATCTTTGTTTTATTCTTGATTCTTATGTTTACTTCTAACTAAATAAAACTCAAAATGACAGAGACCATAATCTATGAAAACTTTGCCAGGTATTTTTTAGCCCTTCTCTGAATATTTCTGACATCTCCAGATAAATGTTTAAAATAATTTGCCTTATGCCAGATGAAAACATTGTGGATTGATTTCCTCTTCTAGTCTGAAATGTGTCAAAGTTCACATTGATAAGGTTTACTAACCCAAGTATTTAATTACTTAAACTGCCGTGTGGGTTATCGGTAAAACTAACACACAATGTGGGATCCAAACCATTCAGCTCCTACTGTTCCTCCCTCATAAAAAACACAACGTGTTCCAGCAGCAGAACAGACTGCAGAAGTGAGTTATGTTGTGTGATGTCAGCTCTTATTAAGTAGTGGGGAAAGTCACTGGCCTCCATGCTCCAATTCTGAGACTCAGACAGTTGGGACTCCCAGTTTCACCTGCTCCTCCTCAGAGGCTCCCGTTCCTGCATGAGCCTCAACTCTGCAACCTCTGCACCAGTCATTCCTTACTGTGACTCAGTCGGGAATGGTGGAATAATGCAATAGGAGAGCAATGATGGTGTTCTAAATTTATTTGTTTCGATGAGAATAAAAATAACTTGGGACGATTTCTTGTTTTTAAAGCATCAGTGAGCTTAGTCTACATTTAATGTCAGACGAACCCATTTTACATAAGAGTTGTCAAAAAGCATTCAAGGACACAAACAATGTACTTTTCTCCCGTGAAAACCAAGATCTCTCAATATTTGCATGAAGTTGGAAATCTAGCATGGTCTGGACCAGATTAAGACATGTGATACATAAAACACTCAACGGTAGGACTTCCAGAAGAAGCTTAAACGGGATGAATTGTCTGTCTTTTTATTTTTTTCTTTCTTTTGCTGCTCAGGGTTGATGTCTGAGC
Organism: Poecilia picta; assembly: GCA_033032245.1. NCBI lineage: Eukaryota > Metazoa > Chordata > Actinopteri > Cyprinodontiformes > Poeciliidae > Poecilia > Poecilia picta. The sequence continues at coordinate 8,241,227 of CM065374.1, forward strand.
CTCAGGGAACACGTGTTTCACTGCTGTCTCTTGCTTTCAGGGTTAACATCTTAACATCGGGAAGGCACTCCACTCATGTTCTCACTTTCCAGCCGGGTCCATTAAAATGCTGGTGGAGTCCTGTGCGCTTCCTCCTTTTATGTAATTCTAACCCTTCAAATTGCATTTTGTTAGGGCTTTGAATCCACGAGGTGTTCGAGTATTCGAATTAGCTGCTGACTGGAACAAATGAGGAAGCCAGGGAAGTGATGTCACGAAAAGAAGAGGCTAGAGTCATAAAATCTGATTTAACAACAGGTTAATATTTTTAGACTTCTTTAAGGCATGTTTACGTAACAGGGAAATCTAATGTTTCACGTCCGACCATATATTATTTTCTATTTATGTACAATGGAGGTACAAGGAAAAGGCAGACATCCTTTCCATAAGAGACACCCTTCAACTTCTATTGAGGTATCCTAGGTATTTTGAGAAGATAAAAGCTATCCCAAACCAAGTTGGATCTATGGGATTTAGCAAAGTGTTAAATCACAAACAAATTAACTAGCCACACTGCAATACTGTCTGACTTTGTTTTTGCATCTGCACTGTCTGTATTTTAGCTATAGCCTACCACAGGAATAAGCTGATTTTCGCCAGGTGCCAGAGTGCACCAGGATGCAGTTTTGACCCCCAAAGGTGCAGCATCCATGAGCAGAAAAACTTCAGGCACCTCCACAGGATGGCGATGAGTCTGACACAGGGATAAGTCTGCAGCAAAACAGTCCCGGTGCCAAAGAGGCAAAAAAAGATGCAGGGCACCTGACATCTCACCCAGCAACGTATCTCCCAAAGCCAAGTCTGGAGCCCAGTCTCTCCAGTAGCACATGAATATGCATCTGGTAGCACAACTTTGCTCTTTGGTTGATTTAAAAATCAACAATCTTACTGTACTGGACGCCCGCAACCCGACTCCGGATAAGCGGAAGAAGATGTATGGCTGGATGGATGAATCTTTCTTTAGAACATCAGTGGTCCATGTTAGATAAGGTCAAGTAATTCGATTTTCTGTGATAGTTCAGGCATTCAGACCATCTAAAATGTTTCAACAAACAACTCATCAAAATGTCTCAGCTGAGAGCTGGTAGCATTTAGAGGAAAAATCACCAGGTTTTGGTTGATCTAATCTGGGAGAAGAGCAGCCGTTAAGATTCTTCTCACAGCTATTCAGCGTTTTCAGCATCCGTTGCACTTTGCCAAGATGCTTATGTGTGCATTTCTCAGGAAGCTCGAGGGAAACTAACTTTCTGAAAAAATAAAATAAAATAAAAATGCATGTGTGAGGGCCATCTGTACCTTCAGAGGTCACCGTTCAACACCAAGATGAGCGTGGCTACAGCAAAAAATAAGGCAACCACTGCAACTGCTTTGGCCTGATAAATACTTTAACTAGAACACAGAGACTGTAGGGAGATTGCAGGCTGAACAAACAGATTTGCAGATTTAAAGTATGTAGCTGCAAAGATAAAACAAAATTTTAATCGGAAGCAAGTCATATAGTAGGATGAGTCAGCTGAATGTCCTTATTTTTCTCAACAGCAGAAGGTTCAAACAAAATAAATTCTTCAGACAGTTTTGTGAAAGCAGGTGATAAAACCATGTAAAGTACATATAGTGAAAAGGTAAAAAACAAAAAAAGTGAACCAACACAGAAAACCAGAGTGTAACAAATGACAATGCAAAGGGAGAAAAGAGGTAAGCTGCTCTACCAAACTAGTGTGTAGTTTTTAAAGTGTTCTACTTTGTTGTCATTTTAATTGCAAGTTCAAATAAAAGATAAAATAACATTGTATTATTCATAAAGCGACATCAAAAGGTTTGAAGTGTGAAATTCTGGACAAGTACACAGATGAGGATAATTGCTTTTGATCAGTCATTCTCTATGCTTTTCTAAGGTCTTTCATAGTTTTTGTGACCTTTGGATGGATTTGTTTGTACTCAGTTTTACTCCAGTTGTTACGTTTGCAAAGGATTTTGTTTATTAAGCTACCCAACTCTGAGCTCCAAGTAATTTAGAAAGGACTGCAAGTCAAGATATGAACCAATGTTTTGTGGAAGAACTAAATTGGTTTTCCTATCATTTTTTTAGAAATAGAGATGTCCATGAAGTGAAAAAATATGATGGTAACATTCTTTAGAAATCATTTTTACCACCACCCAGGACCAGACATCTACAGAGAGGTTGCTTTTAGTCTGGTTAGATCCATGCACACTGATGTGGTATCAATCTAAAATGAAACTATTAAAAGTTTTTATTTCCGTTTCAATTTTGTCACCGTGTTTTTACTAACTTTTGATTCAGATTTTAATTTGCGCGCACAAGAACACTTCCTGCAGTGAGAGCCTCTCTGCACTTTTAAATAAATGTGCGTCAAATGCCATCCGACTCCTGCAGAAGTAGTCTTCAATACTGTCAAACTCTGCAAATATGAGCTTGTAAATCCTGAGCTGGGATCCAGTTTAAACCAACAGAATGTTACATCCAAACATCCGGCTTAATAGAAGTAATAAAACAAGAATTAGTCATTCAGCCAGCCACTGGAACTGTTAGTTGCAATAATAAAGTAGAGATGACACTACGTCTCATGAGGCAGCAGCAGGAAAGTGCTGCCTCATAAAGCTGAGAACACAGAACATGAAGCAAAGCGACCTGCTTGTGTTATGCGAGGGTGGGTTTACAGTCTCTTTGAGGATGGAACTATTATTAGAAGCAGCTGTTCCCCTCAGCACCCACTTGTCCATCAAGGTGGCACCTTGGTGTTTCAGAGGTTGAGTGATAGCCTAAACGTGAACCAAATAGTGAGTACTTACAGCCTAGAATCAGGGAGAGGAGGTGCTTCCTCACTGCGGTGAAACCACACTGACCTGCACCTCGTGGGTACCAAACCTAGATGACCAAATGTTGAAGCCTTGCTTCCTTTTAAACATTTACCTACCCTGTCTAAACATGTCTTTGTAACATAATTACACTTGTTTCATTTCTTTAATCCTGTGGGTTTGACTTACTCTTATATTTTCATCGTAATGCGGCAAAGGGTCTTGTGCTCCAATAACCTCACTGCAGTGTGCTGCGGTTTGACCTAATTTCTCCTTATCTATAACCATCTTTGGCGGAAACTGAGCAAACATCAGAAAAGGGATTACAAAGTGAGGTAGGAGGAAAGGCAGCATCACTTTCTAATCAGATAAATACTGAAGCCACAGCAGATGTAAAACACCCAATCACAAGTCAGGCAAATACAACTACGAACTCCTGAAATACCAAGGGTTTGCAGCTCTGGAGCATACACTGCCTGGCAAAAATCTGAATGCAAAAAGCTGAAAAATCCCTTTTTCTACATGTTACTGGAAGCCAAAAAACAACAGAAAGCATGGGTAGTTTGGTGTTTTGGTTCAACAGTTCACAATTCCTCACTGCCTCTGACAACGACTCCGCAAATTATCCATCCTATTTTATAGATGTCAAAATCGACTTCAAGAAGTCGGTTTGTAGGTGCCAGCCTGTCAGTAGGTTTATCACACCATTGCGTCCATTTATATTTCCTACATAAAAACACCCACAACATTCAGGCCAGTCACACAATTGTTTTGCATGCAGAGGGGGCAAAATGCTCATTGGAAAGGTTATGAAAAGAAGGAGTGGATGACAATTTTCATCACACAACTGCGATAATGAGAACCAATTTTAACATGTCACTCCAACCATGCTAGGCTCTTGAAACAACACAAGAAATAAAGCTTGGATTGACGTGACCGGCTGATTCGGTTTTACCATAAATGATAACATAGTAAACAGAGCACATGTTGGCTTCCTGAATCCTGTGGTCAGACCAAATATCCTGAAATGCTCTAATTCAGCAAAAACCAGTGATGTGAAGATCAATAAGAATACAGATGCTAATCATCTGCTGTCCTCCACCCATCAGGGCTTTCACTGTTGCCAAACCAACCAGCATCCTTTTCCTTGTTTCCATGCCAACCCCAGCTCTCTCCCCATACAGGTAGACAGAGACAAATCACTACAAATCAAGATTCTGGAAGAAACAATCACAAGGACAAATCAAGTTAGTCCAAATATGAACCAAAAAAGGAATGTGTTTTATTTGAGAGATTGGTTGTTTATAGTGTTACCAGTGTCTTAAGTGATTTAAATGCATAGGAGTCAAATGAAGGGAAAACTCTTTAGTTTACAGTTGTTACCAGAATCCTTGAAGTTTAACACATTAATGCTGAGCCCTCTGTAGGATTAATTTAGCACCAAATCTTTCCTGTGTGCCAAACAGATTTCCTGTGACTTCCTGAAGGGTCCAATCACATTGGCACCCATGACTGCTGCCACCCATTTCCCTGTTCTACTCCACTACTCACTGGTGGAATCAATCAATACACATTTGTGCCAATCAGACGTCCCTTAGGGCGACTACGCTTCTTAGTTAGCGGATAAAGTGTGTTTGTAGTTTGCTGCTCATGCAAAGCAAAGTGTAAGACATTAATCATGTAGGCAGTTTGCTGAAAGCAAAGTTTAACACTTTGGCTCTGGGACAGAAGCTGGAGAAAAGCCCTGCTGATATCACTCCCACAGCAAAAGAAGAGCAAAAAGTTTAAAAGTCTGTCTTTAAACCAAGTTTTAACAACTACCAATTGAACCGAGGCCCAAATGACTCCTATCCAGTCAAAGTTTCAGTAGTCCCAATTATGCCTGCTATCAGTGGTGAGGTCACACGAATGTGGTCTCACAGGTGAACACACAATCTGTTGCTACTTAGCAGCATGATTTCACATTGGACGGTCTCCTGAATGAGATGCCAATATGCCTATTCCAGAAAAGGAACTTTCTTTGTCATTTTGAATTACTCAATTACATTTTCGCTGACGTTTCACTGAGAAATTAAAATGCCTTCAGACCCTTATTACTTGAGAATTTGGCGATTTGAGGAAGGATCAGAGATATGTTATTGCATTACATTTATAACTGAAAGTGTCCATAATTGAAGAAAAATGAACCAGGATACCAATGGAAAACTAGGACTTTCAAAGTTTGTAACTTGAACCTTTTACACTCACAAGCCAATCTGGTAGTGCAAGACCAGGGCTTAATTTGAGCACAAAGGCAGTGGTAATAGAGATCTGGAGTAGGTGAAAGACATGTGGGTGAACGACAAAATAATCAGCCTGTTGAACCAAGGTTTGAGCTCACAACCAGTCGCAATGAACAGCCTGAATAAGTTTTTTTTAAGCTAGAGTAGCATGTAAACCTAAGCATGTTGTTGCTTGTAAGTTCCGGTGTCCGTGTTGACCAGTTAATCCTTGTCTCACATGGACCGCTGCTTGATTTGCAAATCAAGCACTGTGGAAGACCATGCATTGACAATGTGAGATTCTATAGTTCATATGGTTGACAAATGCCTGCTGAAGTTGTTAAAACAAGGAGAAAAGTGGCTCTCAGTCTACATGTTCGGATTTGACTTCTCTGGTTTCCACTTTCCAGTCTGCGCAGACAGACAGAGACGTTAAACAGGAGGTTAATGGGGCTTCATTTGATCAGGTGGTCAGGCACTGTGTTTTTATTCCGAGCAAGCAGAGCTGCAGTGACATATGAGGCTGTGATTATGACACTGGTAGCTTTGACTTGAACTGTTTCTATTCTGTGTGTAAATCTGAGACTGTCAAGTTCTTTATAGAAAAAGTTTTCTTTAAAAAGGTTTCTTTTTAGTAAGATTATATTTAAAGTTACTAAATATCTGTTGAAATGAAGTCCTAATTAGACATTATAAAAAACAGTTTGGCTATCTACAGTAGTGGCTTTGTTCCATTTCCGCTGCCTCCAATTAAATGTTTGCGGTAAAATGAAGATGTTTTAATAAAGTTGATCAAAACATATTTTTTACTTACCCTTTGATAAACAAAAGGCAAATGAAATCATGCTTTATATAGATCTTCACACATTTCTAAACTTAAAAAAAACAAAAGGACATGAGTTTCTATTCAGAGCCTTAGAACTACTCGTGTCGCCCCCCCCCCCCCCCCCCCCCCCCCCCCCCCCTCCCGCCAGCCCCTAACCTCCTGTTTCTAACTGAGCAAATCCTGACACCTTGATATCTTCCTCTGACACCTTGATATCTTCTCCATGCAGAGATGAAGAGAGGTCCGCACCGCTTCTCATAAATCCTAATCCCACAGCGGCGCTCGACCCATCACTCCTCTGTCCTGATCGATAGCACCAACTGGGTGGATGAACGCAAAACCCATGACTCGCTCTGAAAACACAGCACACTCTCAAAATGTCGAGAGGAAATGTGTAGAAGGCATTCAAATTTATTTCATGCATTCTGCTTTTAAGCAGTAAAAACAGGGAATTTGATCCTGGCTTAATGTAATTTTCATTAGCAGCTAAAAAGTTTTCTATTGGCCATGTGCTGATTGCATCGATTTTGCAAGCCTCCTAAAGCATCTTGGATGAGGTTTTCTGCCAGAGGATATTTCATCATTTCACACAGCAGCCAAAACAACAACAAGAATACACTAAATCCCCCTGGATGATAATTCTTTTCCTCAGCACTAGCAAAAAATAAAAATCTTCATATGGTGTGGATTAAATGATAAACGGGTCGCAAAACTGTCCAAAATCTTTTAATGACAAAAACAACGATATGTATTGAAATATATATCACACACATCACTGAAACACACACACACACACACACACACACACACACACACACACACACACACACACACACACACACACACACACACACACACACACATCTCTGAAAATAAACTATTAATGAATTAAATATGTGAAACTAGTGACAATAAGACATCTGAGAACTGAGATTAGATGGAGAGTTGCAATGTATTCCCAGACTCTAGTTTTTCACACTGAATCTACATGGCTGGACCAAAATGTTTGTATGCACATGCCTTTGCAAGTCTAAAACACATTTGCATGCTCATTTCTTTTTCTTACGTCCTGTACCCCCCCACAGGGTGCCACATTTCATCACTCTTAGGCAAACATCACGCTGCATCACTGTTATTTTACCTCCCCAGCTGCCCTCTCTTCTGACAGCACACCGTGTCTGATGACTTAGACCAGCAGAGACCTGACAATGATCTGAAAACCCGCCTGTAATCTGTTCGCTAACTGCCAAGTCCACTTGTGCCTCACGACTGGTACAGGCCCTGTCCGCCGGGGTCGCGTCAGTGTCAGGGACGAGAGTTCCTGATTTGTCTCAAAATGACATGAGACGTGTCCTCAGGGAACGCTGAGTGAGCTGCTTTGTCCTTTGTCCATATGTTAAAGGATTCATCTGTAAAGTTACTAGTGCAAATAAGCAAGAGTGAAAACAAAACGAAAAAAGACAACTTGTCCACATATTTTTTTTATTTTTTTGTATTGTACTCATTTTCCTAAATGAGGAATGAACTGAAACAAATTCTCCCAAACTCTCGTTGAACATCTCTTAATTGCTGAGTTTTGTTTGGTGGAAATTAGATCTGAATTAACTGCAGACGTGGCCTCAAATCCAGGCATATTAGGTCTAAAAGTGAAGTGAGTTTATTCGAGGATTATTAGACCTCTAATTTTAGACATGCATAACCTGAGACTGCCAAGAAAAGTTAAATCACGGCGAGACCAGGGACTGAACCTTCCACCTCTTTCCCTGCTGACCTTCGGCTGAACAAGTGATGAGGTGTAACCACCAAATAAGCGCATGAGAAGCCAAGTATAAATTAAAGGGTGCTAAAGCAAAAAAAAAAACTTTTAAGTGCTATTTGGCAAGTCATATTTCTTCACATTCAATTTTTCCATCACAGAGGATATATCACCATATTTTAGAGCCAGAAAATGAACATATCATGGAAGAAAGAAAGAAATTGATATTGGGAAAATTATCTTAAAACTTGTTTAAAAAAACATTTTGAATCACACCTGCTAAAACAGCAAAGCACTACCTTATATGGCTATGAGCTCTGGAAACAGACCATTTGGCAGTGTCTTATAATATTGACAGAACAGATTGTTTTCATAAAGAAAATTATGCTACTTTAATGAGGATATGTCAGATGAATGGTTGGCTGCTTACTGGTGACAGAAAAAGGATGGCATGAGCAATTTATGTGTGAAGATCCCATTTTGAGTTAAACAAACACTTTTTAGCTCCATACATGTAAACACAGGTAGGAAGAACTCATTTCTTCTCACCCACCAAAAACTGTTGGAAATATTTTTTTTCTCAGGAATTATGAAACAAATTACATTTAACAAATTAAACAAGATCCAGATCAAACCAGCCAGTCTTCAGCAACACTCTAGGCCATCATATGCTAGTTTGTTTGCTTTTTTCTTTTTAGTGTGTTTCTGATCTCCTTTGAACACTACTGAGTCATAAACTGAACAGACAACTGAAAAGATAAAAAGTAAAAATGCTGAACTGCGTCCTTTAAGTTCACTGCTGCACTAGAATTGGAACCCCCCTTCAAAAAAAACCACACACATGCAGCTCAATCCAGACTGCTATAATATTTTGTAGCAATGCGTAATACAATATTTACAAAATGGATTTATGCCCAGTACCAACCACTTTAATAGATTTGTGTTAAAGAACAGAATCGGATTTAAACCCAACTCTTCCTATCTGAACATCTTCTGACAAACACTTCAGTTTCACTCTCAGTTTGTTCCAACTCGCACAGAAGCGGTGGTGTTAGACGTGCAGAAACTACTGTGATATCACAGCCTTAGTAGGTGCAAATGTGAATTTAAACAGCGTTAGAAGCCCACACTATTGCAGCAGGAAGAATTAATGAATCCTGGTTTCGTGGCTGGGCCGGCCAGTAGCTAGTAGAACTCGCCACTGAGACTCTCTAAGCCTCCGTGAGCTGAAACTGACTGTAGCTCATTTCCAACATGTATTCGTGCACCAGAGTCAAAGTGACGATCAGTAAATCAAGACTTGCAAAGAACTGTGAATCATTATTTCAGCTTGCATGAATTGAAGAAACATATTAACAGAGCATGAGGTATAATACAAAAACTACAATGTCTTTTGTTACAAAAACCTGAAGTAATAAACCTGCTGAAATTCTTTTAAATGTACCAAGGACAGAGAAGGTTAGATAAACCTACCTTCTTCACATTTCTTTTCTGTCTAAAAAAACGGATGCACCCCATCTGTTCACAAGTTTAGCAATCTTTTAACTGAATGAAACATGTGGCTGCTTTCACGTATAAAAAGGAGTTTTCTTTTTAGGGTTTAAGACCCAGCTGCACTCTGTATGTATTTTATTTTAATTTAATTGTTCTCTGGAATCAATAAAGTATTTTTGAACTGAAATCAGTATCTTTCCTTATACCTTTCTACAAAAAACAGACAGAGGGATGGCCCAAACTGAGAACTCTCTGGAGAGACTGTGCATGTCTTCCTGCCTGGGAACACTTTATGGTGTGCCCAAAGTAACAGGAATATCACTAGGAAGTGATACATCAAGATAAATCTCTGAACGGGATTATTCTGATTCATGCATGTGAAGTAAAAGTGGGCTACTTGGAACTGAACTCCTAAAGTAACCTTTGCTGTTGTTTAAACTACAGTATAGAAAGACATTCAGAAGTTATCTTTTTCCATTTGCTTATCTAAAGTCCATTTGTAACTTTTCTTGAGGTGTGATACTGTTTCCAGTCCTCAAGGAATATATGCAAATATCTCCTTTCCTGTGGTCATATTAATTAATAGGTGAAAATGAAGAAACTTGGCTCTATGTGATAATATTGCAACTGCTTGTACAATCATAAAATATTTAATTACAAAAATTCATTAGCCACATTTTTTTCGTGTTTTACCAGCAACACTCAGGCCTAATTAATCAATTCAATTTTATTTTCAGCAACCCGGCAATTCAAAGTGCTTTACATCATAAAAACCAACCTACTGCCCAACCTGTAAGAATCTGTTGGACAACTTGAAGTAGGCTAAAAGATCTCAAAAGACAACACATCATGTCCTCGTCTTCATAAACTAATTGGGATTATTCAGACTGGAAAGAGTTATAAAGAAATTGCTAAGCATTCGAGACTCCAGCAGACTATGGTGAGAGTCGTTATCCACAAATGGACAAAACAAGGAACTGTGGTGAATCTTCCATGGAAAGGCTGGACTTCCAACGTTTCTTCAAGAGCCCATCAACTCATCCATAAGGTCACAGAAGAACTAAAGCACAACAGGGTTCTCAAAACCCTAGCAATGTCAGGATTTTTAAAAAAAGAAAGAAAGATACAGGGCAAAAACTGCATCCTTGGATGAGAGTTCAACATCTCAAAAACTTGCAAGTGTTTCAGGGTAATATTATAGTTATACAGTAGCTTTTGTCTTCACATTGAAACAGTTTTCAGTAAGCTACAGAACCATGATTTATGCTCTCTAGTTCTACAGGACATTGTAAGACCATCATTACAAGACCTTAAGCTCAACCCCACTTGGGTAATGCCTCAGGACAATGAAATATACCAGCAAGTTCACCTCTGAAAGGCTCAGGAAAAGAAAAGCACAATGAGTAAAATAATTGTTTGATATGGCACAGTCAAAATTTACTCTCCAGTCGTCTGCAAAGCTGAGTGGCTCAAAATTAATCTACAGAAATGCAAAAATACACAGCCAGTTATCTCAAACACATGATGGAAGTCATTCCCATGAACGGTGGTGTAATTACTTTTTCAAATAGGGCCTGACTGGTTTAAACTGTTTTTCCCCTTAATGATTTAAACCATCAAAAAACCTTTCTGTTAAGGCTTACTCAAATTTGAAAGTGACATTTTTTTGGTGATCTTAAAATTTAAACATAATATCCACAAACGGAAGAAGTATGTAAATAAATTTTCAAAGCATTCTAGTTCCTTCTGAGAGTTCTTGATCCTCCTCTCAACGGATTATTCCCTTTGGAAAAAAAGAAAAAGAAAAATCTAAGAGATGCATCCAAGAAAACCTTGAAATCAGATTAGATAAAATTAGATTACAAAGCCACTTTTCCAGACTCATTAAAACATATTTAGGAGAACTTCCAGCTGGGGTACAGGAGGCAGAATCATGGAAGACTAACAGCCGACATAAGTTATCTCCATGAGGTTGCTTTGACTGTTCGTCTCCATTGTCACCAGCCTGGCAGGGCGCTGGATCACAAACCCAGGGGATGAATAGAGAAGGACAGACAAAGGATAGAGAAAGTTTAGCAAAAGGAACATCCATCCCATATCTTCTTGTACAAACCATGCTCCCTTTTCCTCTCCAGGACCTTTTAGGTTGGAAAACAGTAGTTTTTTGCAAAAACAAGCAATAAAAAGCTCTAAAAATCAAGGTTGGAGCTCTTCGTTCCAAAGTTAGACTGTAAAAACCACTCACAGTCTCACGTCTGCATCAGTTGTGGAAGTGAGTCACACAACAGTTTTGCAGTTGCAAGTCAGAAAATCAGCATAAGGTGTTGATGGAGTTGGCAACGATAAGCAGCATAAACAAGTAATAGCACATTACTCTGCTTTTTATGCATTCAAACAAGATGTTCACTAACTAAGGTTAAACAGCACTGTGAGTGTGATGATATAATGAGACTTGAACTGGCAGCAGAGCAAATAAACCGTTTGTTACTGAATTTTACACATTAAACCCTGAAGCAGCTATTTGGAGTTTTGAGATCTCTTTTTCTAAGTCAACATCTCCACTTAGGAGGAAAATTCAGTCAACAGTTCCTGCCTTTAATTTGGAATTCTGAATTCAAAGCTGAAAACGGAAAATATTGGGAGCTATGAGAGTGCTACTGAAGCTACTAATTCTTTCAAACCAGTCAGATAACAGCTGCTCAAACTGAGGGCTGGATTTGAGAACATTAACAATGTTCCTATTGTCCACATGTGTTAATTATTGGGGTACTAACAAGGAAAGATAAGATAACTTTACTCCTAGTTATTACTGGAGCATCTACTGTTCTTTGTACTCAGAACTTAGAAAGTACTCCTGAACTTTGAGTTTTAGTCACCAGGTTTTGTTTTTTACATCTTAAATACTCAAATGAATGAAGGTTTGCTGATGTTGAAAGGTGTTTGCTCCTTTCTATTGACACTTGCTCAGTATGAGGAACTGCTGTAACGTCGATAACTTAATGTAACCCACATAGCTTCCTTTAAAGAGATTTTATCAATTAACAGTACTTACTTGGTACTGCATTACTATTATGATCGTATGGGTGACATGGAATGCGGTGGTGTCAGAACCATCTTACATGGTTATTTGGCTCACTGTTGCCAACCAGTGGAGGAAGTTAACAAAGCCATTCGGTCCACATTTGCCCAAATATTGAAATAACATTAACAGCCATCTTGAGCTTCACGGTGGACAATGGTTGTTTAAACTGCAGGTGATTTTTGGTAAGTTTTGTAACGTCGAAGTGGCGCCTTCTTAGAACAAGGGGCTGGTTTCCACCAGGACAGATCAGTAGCATTACTTTGGTTGCTACATGAGAAATTCAAAACCACCTTCATTTGGAATTGCCCAGATTGTATTCCATGTTCAGATACTTGATTTGAAATTTAGTGAGACTTATTTATCACGCCTAGATGGGTTGACAATGCGTACATAAACATGTGGAAGCGTGTAAGTAGAACTAAGTTAAGTATGCAAAAAAGCAAAATGCATTTGCTCACTTATGGCTGTTACTTCAGGTTTGTTTAGATAAACTATAAAGCCTGCCACCTTTTTTTTAATTTTTTTTTTATCCTTTCAAAGTCACTTGGTCAACATCAATGGTACAACCTTTGAAGAAAGATTCAATAAACCAGCCCGTCAGCTTTGACTTCAAACTCTTCTCCCTCACCCTCATTTCAACTCTGCGTGTGCGTGAGTGTGTCTGGGTTACATCTTCATTCAGTCAAACATGCAGCAGTCAAAGTGTGTTTATGCCAGAGTGCGTGGGGAGGGGAAACGTGTGAATCTGTCAGAGTCTCTCAGCCTCTGTGCACCTTGGCAGCGCTGTACTCACGCTCTGTATGAAGTGGTCACATCATATTCTGCACAGACTCGAAGCCCCGCTGCCTGCTGTCTGACAGCCGTTATGCAATTACTGCGCTGAGGCTAAAAACGATCAGAGCATGCACAGCAAAAAAAAAAAAAAAAAAAAAAAAAAAGATTTGTATTTTTTTTTTTTACCCCCCCCCCCCCCCCCCCCGTCTCTGCGTTTCTGATCACCTTCTCTGTCCCACACGCCGCGCTGAGGCCGCAGATCGTGCTTGGAATCACTAAGCAGCCTCTCAGCTGCCCGCCTTGTTAATTCTCAGCCACCGCCGGCTGTGACACCGCGGGGAAGGACTTGATGCATGCGGATTGGGGTTGACACATTGCGGATCTCATCACGGTGCTGAAGGGAAAAACAGGAGGAAGACGACGAGGAAGGGAAAGGAGGGAGGGGAGTGTGTGTGTGTGTGTGTGTGTGTGTGTGTGTGTGTGTGTGTTTTTGAGGGGGTGGTGGGGGCGCATGTGGGGGGCAGTGAGGGGAGTTCCTTTCAGGAGCAACGCTGCACCAAAGCAAAACACCCGTTTTTCCACCCTGCGCTGCTTTCAAAACTTACCATGTTGACTTCAGAAACCATGTCAATGCTGGCGATGTCTATGCTCATCCCCACATCCACCGGGGCTCCTGTGGAGACAGCAGAGCGTTAAGGAAGCGGCGCGGCAGCCCCGCTGAGCCCCACATGGCGACCGGCTGCAGTTTACCTCCAAAATCAGGCCGCAGACGGATGTCATAGCCCTTCAGCAACTTGTCAACAGTCGCTTTCACGTAGGACATGTTGCTGGGTTCGTTCGCGCTAAATAAATAAATAAATAAATAAATAATAATAATAAAAAAAAAAAAAAAAAGATTGGGGAGGGGAGCACAGAAAGCATTTCCAGTTCAGATTTACTTCAAATAAGCTCAGGCCTGGTGTGGAATCAGAGGTGCTGCTGTCAGATCTCACCTTTGCGCACCGCAGACCACAGTGATGAGCAGAGACACGCCGCAGACTGTAATCCACATTGCTGGCGACTCTGATGCTGCCAGCGGCTTCCACGTCGGATACTCGCGGGGACGCAACTTAGGAGGCAAAATTAGTATTCCAAAAGAAATCAACGCATGCGCGCGTCCTTTCACCAACATCCGAGCGTCAGGGGGGACATGACTTTGGATGAAGACGAAGCCCCGGCGAAGAAGAGCGCGGCAGCGCAGAGACGAACATGTGAGGAACGATTCACCTGCAGGGGGGAGGGATGGAGAGAGGAGCTGCACGCCCAGCAGAGAACCTCCATCAGCTGATCTGCGGCAGGTTCCGCTTCAACTTCGGCGGCACGGTAAATAACGGGCACGGAGCGCGACTCCCCCCGGTCACCTTTGGAGGGAGGGAACGATGGAGAGCCGGAGGAGTGGAAAGGAGGGTGGGGGGAGGCGGGGGGGGGGGGGCGCGACGCAAGTACGTCCGGGGAGCTGCGCAAAAACTCCTGGCGGCGTGACGGGATGCACAGCAACTTCATCCGAAATAGCGAAGGGACTGATGCAGGCTGATCTGTGACTGATCGACCAAGGGAGCTTGCAGAGAATCAGGTTATTCATTTACTTGCAACTTCCCGAGTCGTCTTGAGCAGGGGCACATCAACAAAGTTTTGAAGGGGTGGTCAGAATGGGATGTGGGGGGGGGGCACAAAAAAGCAAAAACTATAGTAGAAGCTTGGGAATTGTATATGTTAAAACTCGATATTTCTTACTGTTTCTTTAAACAACCTGATCTATTCATTTCTCAAGAGGTGGTAAAGCAAAAATATCAGCAGATTGGGTACTTCGGAAAAATTTGTTGTTCCACTTTCTTATTTTTGGACTTTTACACTGAAGCTTGGTCCCAGAAGTGAGAGACAGATGTTCAAAAATGGGCATCTTGAAGGGGGAAAAAACACATAAATATATAAAAACAAAATTTCTAGAAGCCCGTTTCAATTAATAAATGAGAGAAACAAATTTGTTTAATTGAGATGAATGACTTAGTTTAGTCACACAGAGACTGGAATTGAATGAAGGAAGGGAATCTCAGTAAAAATCAGGAGAAAATGTCTAAAATATTGGCAAAGCTGAGAAGATAGACACATATATATTTGCTATCTGCTTTCATGTGGGCTGTTTAATTCAATAGATCATTGTGTATATTCATTCAAAACATTAATTTAAAGATTTTTTAGTTTAATTAGCTAACCCTTTAAAGTTCTCTGCATGGCCTGGCATGTTTGAAAACTGAAGACCAGTTCTGCTTAGCCTAGTGATGAGTGAGAGCCTGAATGTAGAGAAACCTCATTGAGACAGAAGGATAAAGGGAGAAGAGAAAGCAAAGCTCACTCATTAACCTTGATGCAGGGAAGAAAAAAGAGAGGAAATTAAATTAACTAAATAAGAGCTCCTACATGCAGAAAAAAAACTATTCTACAGACAGAAGCTAAACCACGACCACAGAGAGAGTGAGACTTTATAAAGAGGAAGATCGTCAGTAATACAGACCAGGTGAGTCACAATCTGCAGCACCTTCTAGCAACAGGAACCAAAACTAACAGCAGGAAATGTGAAAAAAGTAACGAAAAAAAATCTAATTTAGTATAAAAAAATAGGAGAATACATAAATTGCTGAACTGAAGAACCAGTGATTTTAAAGAAAACATAATTATGTTTCTTATGTTTTGGGGTAACATCAACTGCATGTGAATTATTGTTTTGGATTTATCCAATACAACACACAACACTGGGTTTATAAAAACAAGGCCAGATTTCAGCAATATTTTGTGGAAAATTAGGAGCTCAGCTCCCAGCCCACCTATTCAGGAAGCTAATTTCAGCTCCTTGCACCCATGATCTTATTCCTTAAATAATCTGTTTAACCTGGGGATGGGTGAATGAACCAGTCAATAAACATCATCACTTTTCAGCTCATGCAGTTGCCTCCTCTTCACCAGGACAGACTGAAAGCATCACCCTGATCTCTTTTTTGCATTTTTAAAGAATTTCACAATTTTTGTGAAATATTTCACTGACAAAATGCCATGACAATTTGAATAAAGAGTCATTTTCAAATTCATGAAATTAGTAATATTGCAAATGACATGTTCACAGATTTATAACTACAAGTGGACTGAACACATCTTTATTCATAAATTGGCACGCACTGGAACAGACCAAATGCGATAGAGTCACTCCACATAAATTACGTTTTCTGTAAATTTCTGAATATTCCCTGAACACAAGAATAAAACAATTCAAAGCGATATCTTGCATGCACATGTCCACAGCCAAGCGTTATTGCAGCCAGAGCTCTCTTATATGACTGAGTGAAGCCATGCAGCAGGAGTCTGGTTTGCTGCTGGCTGCAGGGAGGCGTCCAACACTGAGATGAAGCTGCCCTGACAACAGCACTTACCCAGCAGGCAGCACGCCTCCAAGGCTGCAGCAGCAGAAGCATTGTGTGTCTGCTGCTGAGATGAAAGAAAGTTTCACTCACCACCATCATGTTGCAGCAAGGTCAGTGGGTATGTGGAAAATATCTATGTCAACCGAAACGCACACACAAGCACTTTGATTGTTATCAGACTAATAAAAAAAATAAAATCTTTCTGGCTTTAGATTTAAATTGATGTTAAATTGGATTTTCTAAACATTTTCATTCTAACTCTGTACTTAAAACATCGTCCAAAAAAACGTATATTCTTTGAAAGTTGAGCAGAAGTAAAAAGGTGTAGGAATACTCATTCCTTTGAAGGAGTGACAGATCATACACATACCATTCCAATATCAAGAGATTTCTTCTGATATACAGTAACATGTAATTTCTTCTTGATCTTGTGTAACATTCAACTTTTATGTGAGTCAAATGTTAACAGAGAAGCAGAGATCAGGTGTAAAAGACTGAGCTAAGCATATTTAGCGCAACCCTGGAGGATGAAGGCCACAGTGTATGAGTAAAAAATTACATTTTTTTTATTTAGTCTGTACAATTTTATTTTCATAGCACCAACTTAAATTAAACTCTTTCAGGAGCCAGAAATGAACTATCACCAGAAGGCGTAAAATGATCCCCAAGCAAATAAAATGGTTCATCAATCTGTTTTAACGATCTTGTTCATCTGATCGTAATCCACATTTCCTGAAAAGTGAAGTTTGTAAATCTCAAGGTTCATCCAACTCCTTGACAGATTGAAGCAGGGTTCTTCTGCAGATGATTTAGCTCCATCCACCATCCTACAGCAAGACACCTCAAGTCCTCAGGATTCGGTGAAGCGCAGACTCGGTGGAGAAATGTAAACATTTTGTTTCTGCACGTGTCACAGCAGCAGTCACTTCAGAGCCTGAAGACTTGATTTTTTTTTTTTTGAGCATGGAGTGTTTTTTCCCCCCTTCTCTTCATCCATGTCATCCCGCTATGTCACCTCGAGGTGCTATCCTGAAGTGTCACCCCGAGTTGTCACCTCGACGTGTCACCCACATAACCAGATCATTTGCTACTCATCATTTTGCTCTCCACCACTCAGTCGTCCTTCTGCTGCTGAGTTTCCTCCATCTGTCAACTCCTGACCGTCCTCTCTCTGTCCACCAAACACTGTCACAGAGCCTCTTGCCTCTAGTGCTAAAATGATGAAAAATTAAATAAGGATTTATGATTGCTGTATTTTTAAGTTCTTTTACAGTTAAAAGTGCATGGAAGTTGTTTTCTAAAAATAATCGTTAGGTATTCATGATTTTTACTTGCAGGTTAAATGATCTAATAGACAATATGACTGATATTCAGAACTTACAAGTTTTAGGATATATTTATATAAAATTAAGGTATTTTTCCTGTTATTTATTCTTGTCATAATGACATCTGAAACAGTTTTGATTTTAAAGGAAGTACGGCTGCCTGCTTTCTCAGGGAATCTCCTCACCCTTAGGAAGCTGCCGTCGCCATTCTCCTGCTGCTCTCCCTTTAATATTTCTATCTGCGCTCTGTTCATTTCTAATCATTACCAATCAACAGATTTTCTCTGCACCCACACAAGAACCAACATGTGATTGTTGCAGGATAAATCAGAGTACTTCTGATGAGCTGCTGGGTTATTTGCATGTTTGATTTTCACTTTGCCTTTTGAATAAACTCATTATTAGTGTTACCCAGTGGCTTTAAGAGGTCATTAAAACTTTCTAATTCAACTTGTGGATTCATCACTGTTAATTCAATGATGACAGCGTTGAATCTGTTTTGTGTTTTTGTTCAGCGATATTTAAACTTGCGTAATTAAGGATCAGATTATTTTAATTTAAAATGTACCCAAATTTATGCAAATCAAAATGTGTTAAAGCTAAAATATGTCAGTTATAAGTCAAAGAAGATCGATTTACTAAAATGTTTAACTTTGTCTGGCAATTTTTAAATGTATCTCAAAACGTCTGACTTAAAACGTACAAGATTTTCACATGACTACATTTTCACGGTTGATGAAGATAAATGGGTGAAATTTGATGTGTTGTTGGTGCCATCTTGTGATAAAAGTAGCTCACTACAGCTAACCATCAGATTTTGTCCCGTTTTTGTTAAAGATTTTGCAGTTGTAGCAATATTGTTTTCCAGATTCATTCATTTATTTTGTTTTATTTACCTAAAAAATGTTTTTTTTTCAAAACCCACATTCATCTAAGGAATTTTTCCACCAGTTAAGCTCTTTCGCAACACTGTCATTGTGTGGTTTACACTCAGTGAGGTAAAGACATCTAAACAAGGACAAGAAAATCACTTCTTTCTAGGACAAAAAAAACAGACAGAACTCAGTTTTATTTAATTGACCTTGCCTAAACTTTGTCCTTGTAAGTCATTAAGTCTTTGACAAATTTATTAATAAATTCTATATGAATGAACAAACCATAAATAGCATTTATTAAGATTAATTGATTTCGAATAAAATTTGCCGCAGTTTTCATATCTACACAACCACACAAAAAAAAGCCTTCAGTGTGTGAAAGAGACATTTTAACCGTCATGTCTCTGGATGTTAAACCGTCTTTGTCCAGCAGGGGGAGCTGTGTGCACATAATGTTTTGAAAACGGAACCCCTGAAAGACTCGCCATGGAAACACGGCTCCAAGAGACAAGTAGTGAGGCGACCGCTATGGTTCAACATCCAAACCAAGAGGCTCGTCTGACTGCTCATTTTATGCAGGAAGTGATTACATTCAGGTGTGCCACCGGTTCCCTGCCTAGCCACGCCCCCTAGAGTCTATCAGAAGGAAGGGAGAACATGTCTCAGTAATAACAATAACCTGCAAACATGTCATCTATGGGTTTGCATAAAAGTCCTAGAAGTATAACAAATGGTCTCCAGGAAAACCTTGGAGACTCATAATCTACTCACCTCCTTGAGCAAAGACAAGACAATGTTGCTCCCAGCACATTCTACTTTCTCGGATTATCTCCGGACGATTTTTTTGACCAGGCCAATCAGCGAACGGAACGAGAAGTCGAGAACGATGACGTCGATGTTCTTCGCTGTTTCAGAATTGTAGTCGTCTGCCTGTAGTTTTAGAAAAGACAGCGGAAGACATGAATAAAGCCACTTGCTCCGTGTTGGCAATTCTTCCAAATATTGAACTGACGTAACAACCGTCTTGTTCGGATTGGCACTTCTCTCTTTGCAATGGAGGATGATAGTTTGCAGTGTAGGCAATTCCCTGTATGTTTTTAGCGTCGCATATGTCATGGGCAAACGTTAATAATTGGGTAAAATTTAAAACCGCAACAAAGTCCACACCTCAAACAAGAATAAATCATATAAATCTATCACAGATATGGTGAATCACTAAATACTTATGTTCTGACTCTGGCATGATTAAATGAGAGTAGACTATGTGAAAGCTAAAAACATGTTGTCATGGATCTATCCATCTCCATGACAACTCCTATTACATAAACATGTTTGTGAAAAGCAGAACCATAGAGAACTTGCAGAATGGCTATTTATGCAGGCACACGAAGGGCACATACAGGGCCATTCAGAAAATCTGCAGGGATTCAAGTGTTTGGGGAGAAAAAGTAAAAGAGGAGATAAAAGGGGCGGGGGGGGGGGGGGGGGGGGAGTGGACCTCCTGGTGGAAAGTGGACCTTGGTTGTTTATGAGTCTAACGTAAAATCAATTCATTTTGCAAAAAGGTGTTCAAAATTTAGAGTGTGTGAAGGGGAAAGCAGAGAGGGAGAAAATAAATTGTTGGATTTTCAATTTAAGATGACGTCAGTGTTGCTGCCCACAGAAGAAGCGCTGCTTTTTGGAATGAAACTAAATCTGCTATGTGTTATTACTATTTAGTAAGTAATAAACATTAATATTGGAACTAAACAAATATAATAAAAGACAAAAAGTAAATGCACACCACAATGCAAGAGCTTGCAGACAACATGTAGCAGAAAAATCTCCAAGTAGTTGTTGTCTTCAATGCTACCAGAGCTGATCAAGAAAATTGCTTATTGATTGAATCTGGCAGACATTTGTTTCTGCACAGCTTCTGGAAGATCCCACTTACAGTGCTTCAATCCAGTTAACCTCCAGTTTCCAGTCCTCCTTGGCTGATTACAGTTTTTCTCAGTTGCTTCATTGAATTTTTTAAATCGTCCTTGAAACTTACAAAACAGTGAATACTTGTCTCAGAACAATTGGTACAAATACCAAAACGCCATGGATTACCTGCAAAAGAAAGTATCTTTCTCAAAATTCTTACATCATCAAAAGTAATTATACGTGTCAATGAATATGCTGATAAAAATTCCTCAGTGGGTTTAAGAAATGAGGAGTAGGGTGTCTTGTGGGTCACCAACACCATTGTAACGATGTTGGAGCGATGGAAACTAGCATTATGTCGTCAGCCTCTCCTGCCTTTTCCTCTGTTTTGCTTCATAACTCCTCCACCACAGCCTCACACATCTTCCTCTTTTTCTTCTCTTTGGCACAATGATATTGAACAAGTAGTTTAGAACATTTCAAATCAATTCTGAAAAATGTTCCAAAGCCACTGAGGAAAACAGTAAATCTGATATGGCCTAAAAGATCTTTAGACCATTTTTAAAACATAAAGCTCATTAAAAATGTCCACTTTGCATAAACAGAGTATAACTAGAATATCATCTATCTGCTGCTCGGAAGTGTGATGATGAGCTGTGTTGAGAAATCAGAGCTCATCAGTGCCGTAAATGTAACTAATGGATTGCGATTTAGTGCAGGAGATGAAGGCCATCAAATATGGGATAACATTTTTACTTTCACCTCTTGGAGTCAGAAAGCAGTTTTTGAATTTAGCCTCAAGAGTTCAATTTTTCTCCATACTGTCCAGTTTTTGTAAATAACCTTTGACTCTCTCCCTCTGTGTTTCTGTTGCCCTCCTTTGGGGTCCTCTTGTTTTCATGAATGTGAACTTTTAGAGCCCAGAGGAACAGGATTTCATCTGGTTTGGGGTAAAGTGGACCAAATGCACAAGGCTCTAAAGATGTGGAGGGGCTAAATCTCCACCAGAGGTCAAACATGTTTAGATGGTCAGAGTAAATATGTGACTCTGTGGTAGTGAGAGAGTCCTTAGAGGACAGAAACAAGAAAAATCCTTTCATTCATCACAGCAGATCTGACTAATAATGAAACCAGTAGTATTTTTATTCCTTCCGATATGATATACTAAATTAAGAAGGGGACTGAATCTGAGAGCAAAACTGAAGGGCTATGAAGGGAAGTTTTGTTTAGCACAATGACAAACCAACTTAGTTAACAAATGCTCACGACTGTCATGTTATAAGTTTTAATGACCATCAAGTTATGTTCTAATATCCGAATTAAAATATCTTGAACAATTGCTTTTAATAATCTGAACTCAAAAACACAATTTAGTCAATCCCACCAACATAAAGGGGGAATTCCTACAATCTGATATCGAAGCCAACATTTATTAAATCATTGACAGTAGAGATGTCATTGTAAAAATTGATCTTTAAATCTATGAGAAATTTGTTTATTATTTACAACAGACCAATTCAAATAATTATAATAAAAATACTGTTTGCATTTGCAAATGACCAAAAATAAAACATCAAAATGCAAAATAAAAAAGCTCTTTCTGGGAAATAAAACAAACAAAAAAACCCCTCAAAATAACCAAATAAAAAAATTGACAAAACAGACTCAAATAATATAATGCATTTAAATATCTAAATAATTAAGACACAAAATTAACACAAAATGTGTTGTACAATTTTGTTTGTATAAATTTGAGTTAATGATTAAATGACAAATTAAAAACTAATGAAAATAAATGACTAAATAAAGGAAGAGCAAACCTTACGTACAAGCAAATAAAGCAAATAAATAAAACTCAAATTAATATAGATAATTTACAACAACAATAAGCAAAAAACATTGAATCTTATAGACAATTAATTATTAAAAAGGAATCATAAGCTAAAAACATTTAGAACAGTACAGTTTTGTTTAAATACAAATACAAGAGATCAAACAAGTACATAAAAAGCTATATAGAGAATGATTAACAAACTCTATAAATAAATGCTAATTAACTAATTAATTAAATTTCTCTATTAACAAAGGGCATTAATTAATAATCAATTGCAAAACTACTCTCATTTTGCCTTTATCATGTAAACAGCATTTATATGTTATAGAATGAAGTTTTAATCTGAGGTAGTCTTAGTCTTAAAGACTATATTGACTTCCTGTTCTGACAGAAAGTCAATATAGCTTTGATTCTGCATGAACTCGTTCTCACAGTTTATGACTCTAAACATAACTTGAATAATGTAGAAAAATGCAAATGCATTGTGTTCCTGTTTGAATGACTCATTCAGACTCTGATTGTGAACATGAAGACATCAGTTCTGTGTGAGGAGCGTAGATATTAAAGATGAAATGAAGCTGTGTTTCGCTGAGGTAGACAGCAAGTATAAATATTAAAAATGATGTCAAACGGAATCACATCTTCAGCTCCAGCTGCTCATTATGAATAAAACTGAATTTATTACCGCAGGGAACGTCTTGAGTTCAAAAGATGTTTCCTATAGGATATTTTTCATCACTGCCTCAACACCCAAACACTTTCGCATTCGGTGCTTTCTGTCCTTTGTCAGGTCAGGTTTATCTTTGATAAAGTTTCATCCACATGCCTGGATCCACAATGTGTGACTCCATGAAGTAAAGCTTTACTCTAAGAGAAGCCAGAAACCTGCATTCCACAATGCTAACAGTCATCAGTAGAGAAATGAGGCTGAACCTGAATCTATCATTTTCTAGTGAAAACATGTGTGCAGGTTTTAAAGCCCAGTTCATCTCTAGACTTTAGACACTTTTCTGTATTTGATCCCAAGGAGATTTGCAGTCGTAATACACTTTGTTTAGTCAGGGTACATGTCAACTGACTTGATCTTTATCTGCAATAGTTTCTTCAAACGTCATCAATCAAATTCATATTTGTCATCATCAAACTTGGTGAACAGAGCTCTCTGCAGGCGAGTTTGCACAAGCATATTGGTCGTTGTTCTGCAAATAAGTTGGCAAAACAATAAAACAAGATATTTTCAGCTCAGCGAAATGATAACAAGCTGTTGCTTTAGGTCGTTACTGTTGTATCTAGATTTAAATCTTGCTTGTCCTCTGCTATATTCTGTGACAAATCAGTCTCACACAGAATCTAAACTAGCATTACATATATTAAGATGTAAAAACTTAGATATTTAAAAAAAAACACAAGCACTATTAAAAAATATAAACCTAATAAGGAGACAAACACAAGGCAAATGCAAAAATTAGAATGTCTCTGATCATTCTGGGTGTTGTGTTTATTGCGTTAATGTCTTCTCAATTTTTATTTACCCAGCTACAGTACAACTGAGTAGGGAACTTTGTTTCCTTGGAAATGAAACTGCAGTTTATGACCTTAAATATTTTTATTAAATGCCACAGATGCAGAGCTGGCTTTATCTAAACGACACAGCAGTTGACCTTTCCCAGGTTCACCGTTTTTATCTCATAGCAGTGGATTGTTCTGGTTATGCAGTCAAAACGAGTTTGTATTAGATTGGGGGTATTTTGAAACTGAAACTGGAACCCTTCTAACTGGATAATTCATTGTGCCTTTATAGAAATACAAAACGCTGTTTATATGATACCATTTACATATAGATGTTCAAATTTTGAGTAAACTGAACTGATGGAAGACTTGGAAAACCTCTTATATATTATTTTTTCCTTCTCTCTGTCATGTATTCTTTTTTTGCACCTTCTCAATATGATGCTACCCTTATCTGTTTGTGGATGCAGCTCTCAAACTTGAAGATCTCACACTGCTAGAATGATATAAGGACTTTATTGGGCTAAGATCCAGTACCCTTGCATAATTTTTCAGATGCAGATGTGGCCACACAAATAATTGTTTGCACCGTAAATCATCTATGAGGTGAACATCCCTGATCTACATGTTATTATAGAATATTTAGAAAAAATATTTCAACCCTCTGTGAAAAGTAAATAATTAGAGTAATCTTCCATTTAAAGTGCAGCATTTTCATGATAGACAGAAAAAGGTGATGTAATCCATCTGTATAATGAGTAACTCCATGGTCATCGTTTTATTATGGGGGTGGGGGGATAATATGACTCATTCAGGATGAGTAAGAAGTTACAGTTGGGAGTTACTTCCATCATGAGAATATTAGGCTAATGTGTGATGGATGTTTGGTTTATAGCCTCCTGTCCTGTTCAATCCGAGTTTCTTTTGTTTTTGTTTTTTTTTTTTTTTTTTGTTTACAGAAGTCATAATAACAATCATTTTTTTTTTCTTTTTCTGTTCTGATGATATTTGCGGAAAAGAAAGCGCTCGGATGTATCTCAGCGCTTTCCCTAACCCTGGACGGGCTTCGTCAGAGCAGAGGACGCTCCCGGTGCGCAGCCGCGCGCTCTCACGCACAGACTTCGCCCGCCTCAGCGGGGAGCTTCTCCCCCCGCGCAGTTTTTGGAGGAGAGTCTGGCAGGACGGAAGCTCTCTGACCGCCTTCAGACCTATACCCACATCTCCGCTACACGCGCATCACGGTTTCCCTTAGCAACGGCGGGCACACCTGCCGAGCTTTCAGGTAGGCTTTCGGTTCCTGGCGGAGCTGCGCTGGGTTTCGAAATGTTGAGTGGAAATGAAGCGGGTTTAGGAGATCTCAACGCGCTCTGAAGCTTTTTTTTTTTTTTTTCTTCCTGATTTTCCAGGCTCCAGTCATGAGAAGAGAAAGAAGCTCGCGTCCTCTGTCTGTGCTGGTTTGCTTCATCGCTCTGTGGCAAACACGGTAAGTTTCTGGCGGTCACCCTTAACTGAGCGTTTTCAGTTAATCTGAATGGATTTTTTGCCTGCATGTTGCGCACATGAGCGTTTCTGTTATAGTAAGGTAAAGGACGTGGTTTCTTACACAGCTGGATAAGGTTTTTATTTTTTATTTCTTTTTTTTTTAGTTTCTCCGTGCGCTCAGAGCGCAGTGAGTTATTAGAAAATGACTCTTTAATCTCAGAGAACTGTCACAATGAAGCTCTCAAATCCCAGAACATCTAATAAAAGCGCTTGGAAGAATTTGATGTGTAGAATTAAATCTCAAAACTTCCAGGAAATAGAGAATATGGAAATAGAGCTGATTAAATCAGAAGACAGTTTATTCATTTTTTTCAAAAGAAAAGTGAAAGATGCATGATACGTCTAAACAATCATTTCCAATACCTTGAAAATCCAATGTAGAAATTAATTTAACAATAATTATAAAATCATAACTATGAAATGATTATAAACTTATAATCATTTAAATTTCTCCTCTGATCCTTACCTTTAAAATAATCACACATTACAGAAAACTGCACAACCCACCCAGTCTAACATAGATTCATGTTGCAACTTTAAGACAGTTGTCATTCACATCAGTTTGTGCTCCATTCGGACAAGATCTGACAATGTTACATATGGGCAGCATTTTGTAGGAAGGCTACATCTCAAATCTTGGCTAACTCCACCAGTAAATTCACAAAAACTGATTTCTGATCTGCACTATTCATCTTCAAAAAGAAAACTTTTGCATGTAAGTTCGACTGAATTTCTAGGCCAAAGTGTGATGACAAAGCACCAGCGTTTGGGTTTGATTTTGTCCAATGCAGTTTTCATTGTAACAAAATTCAAAATGGCACTAGAAGGAATAGCATATAACTCTCTTCTGAGTCACAAGTTTTGATTAAATATAAACTGCATTAGTGCTCCTTTCCCTTTCAGGCACATTACGTTTGATGGAAGAATACTAAGTTGAGAAATCCATTTGGGGGCGAAGAGTATCAGCTGCTACCCAATTCTCTCCCCTTATTTCGTCATCTGAGGGACTTTTTCTTTCAGTTTGTCTTGCTAAAAGTCAACACTTTATGCAGCGCCAAACATTGCTTACGATGATCTCAAGAAAGCCAGACATACCTTTTGCAAATCCAAAGCACCATATTACTCATTATGAGTACATGATAACCAGTGTTAGACTCCTTTTCAACTTCATATGTCAAAAGGAGGAAGGACATAGGTTTAATTAATAAAAACTCACATTTTCTCTTTGGTGATGGATATGTACCAAAGAATTGCTAAATAACCTACCTTGTATTCAGAGACTCCTGCTAATTACAGAGAAATAGTAAATTCCTCTTCTTTCCTAAAATTATTTAAAAATTGATGCCAATTGTTTCTGTGAAGATTAAGGTGGAAAATCTGTTTGAACAGTTGGAGTCAGACTTTAGAGATCACCATAGCAGAGAAACACTATGGTGAAACAAAATGTATCCCTCAGCTTCAGATCTCAATGCTTTGCTTGAAACAATTGATACTCGTGCTTTTGTATGCTGCAACATGCTGTTGCAATCAATAAAATCCTCTTTAATCCGGTTTAGAACATATTCCCTGTTTAATTCATGTAAATAATAAATCCCCCTCAGCTGGTCCTCTTTCAAAGCACTTTCAATGATATTGATGTTTTCACTACAAAAAAAGCATCAATATCTAATTGATTTATGTAAAATATTATGAGACAAAGTGTTGCTCTTCCTCATCAACAATTACAGCCAGGTAGAAATGTTTATAGGACACCAGGCTTTCTGAAATTTCTGCCTGAGTGCATTGCATTTTGGTAAGAAGAGTCAGGAAATCATGGCTCGGTGAGTTGATAAAATGTTAAATACTTTATCACATAAGATTATTAGCGTATAAATATTTGCCCTTTCAGCAGGTGAAATGTCACAGGGTGCATGACGTGTCACATCAAATTTTGAAACAAACTATTTATACCGACATCCAGCTTTTTCTCACTTTAACAGCTTCAGCAACAGGACATTTGACATTTTGGCTGTTAAAATGGTGTTTGCAGAATCCTGTTAAAACGTATGCGACTTACTTATGCATAAGGATATGTTTCTCCTATTTAGGTCGAGAGCCGTCAGTAATTCAACACAGAACTCCAAAGACATTGCAACGTTCACCAAAATCCTGGACAGTCTCCTTGATGGGTATGACAACAGACTCAGACCTGGGCTTGGAGGTAAGATGGAGGGAACTGAAGCAAGAAGCAAATCAAAGCAACACAGATGGAAACTGGAGAAATTTCAAGTTAATATGACTCTTCTTTGGACCAAATGTAGCTTCTGATGCTTCCTCAGACATGCTTGATAGTTGATAGTGTTCTTACTTTGAAAGAGCCATATGGCTTTTTTAAAAAACAGTACAAGCAAGTAACTCAACCTTTAAATTGCCTGTTAATCAAACTTGTGTGGAAAACATTTGGCTTGCCCGTGTGGCCAGCTGTAACATTTATACCCAAGTTTAAAAAAATAACTAAAATCTGAGATCAACAGCCCTGTAAAGTATTAATTAGCAGATTGTCTACAGCTGGGAGTTTATTTTGAAAACATGAAATAGTTTGTATAGCAGCACTCAGCAGATTAACCAATACTGAGGAAAGTGGGAATGTCAGAGGAACTTAGTTAAGCTTTAAGAAGGAAATTTGTACATTTACACAAGAATCGAAAATCCCACTCAGAGCCATTACTGAACAACTGCAGAGTCCCACACTACAAGTTAAAATGACTGGGCCACTTTAATGTGTGGAAGAAGACCTTAATTGCTGTCGTCAGATGGAGAGAAATTTGTTAGGATGTTCAGAAACAGTTCAGACAAACCAGATACATTCTAGGGAAAGGTTTAATAGTCAAATGAGACAAAAACTGACATGTTTAACACCACTGAAAAGAAGCATTGCCACTAAAATGGTGGTAAAAACCAATAAATGATAATTCACATCAAACTAGTGATAGAATGAAAACGTTAGGCTAACGTGAAGCTACTGGAATGGCCTTTCAAATTTTCTGGCTAAACCCGGTTGACAATTTGTAAACAGTCTCATGCAAAAAACACATTGATGGCAACAAAATTCTTGTTGCCAACGTTTAACTTGGTCAGAGATACTATGTGTACACAAGAGAAAATGTACAATACATCTTTTTTGCACTCAGTTGTTTTGTTTCACAAATGGTGGCAAATGTATAACAATTTCATCCTGAAAAAAATGAGTCATTCAATGCCCACCATTTCTTTCTTTCTTTATTTTTTTTATGACCATATCACCTCTGACACAACAATTTCAGATGAGATGGATTTTGTTTCTTTGTTAATTTTTACTGAGATTAAGCCCATAGTGAAGAACACTCAATGGTGCTTTAATAAGAACAACATTACTCATAATGAATCAGACTCTGCAGCTCTAAAGAAATGTCTCCCTAGTACAACACTCAATATTCAAATAATTTGATACTAAGATCAAATTTGTAATACAGATCAGAAACAGTATTTTGAATCTACTGATGTCAGTCACTGGAGAAAAAAAGGACATTTTAGATGAAAATGTAAATTATGAGAGGATGCCTGTTGTGTTGGAAGAGCATGCTGCAGTTCATCCTCCTTTGCGCTACAATGAAAGGATCTGTGATACTGTCAGAAAATGCCTTTATGGCCCTGTCAGCTCTTTAAAGACAGCATTTTAAAAATAAATCTGCCTGCAGGTGAACCTATTGGGCTCTCTGCAGCTGTGAGTGTAATGAGATATGCTTCTGTGTATCTGAAATCTGAATAATTTGTTCAGTGAGAACATCCGTCTGGGTTGGAAATAATAAAACACATTCGTAGGGGCTGGTGGACTTAGGACCTAGAATGATTGAGCTCATTTGGTTCGAACAGTTTCTCTTATTGAACTCGATGTCTAAGATTTGATGCTGTGGAAACAGAAAAACAGGGATGAATGGGGATCATTGACATCTCTCTGAAGGCAAAGAACATTAGATTTAATGCATGGAGGCAACAGTTTAACCATTAGGTAAATTATAAAGACAATTGATAACGCTGGATTTTAGCACCGGGTGTAACAGAAAAGACTGAACATTTCTTTTGCACACAACATTTTAGATTTAATTTTGAAAAAAAAGAAAGAAAAACATGTAGAATTTACTTCCAATTTAAAATGATCCCCTCCATTCTGTTGGTTTATTACCTACAATCCCAACACAATACATAAACATTGATGGTAGTTAACATAAAAAAATTGAAGACATACGAGTAATTTCGCAAAGCACTGTATGACATTGACATTATTCTGACAAGAAAATGAAAAACTGTGAAAAACTGCTCATGTCGTAACATCTAAAATCACAATTTTGTTTAAAAAAAATCAAAGGAGTGTGATTGGACTATCAATCTGATTTTATCCAGACTGTTGGAGTCTTAATGTCACCTTAAGCACCACTGTGGACTAATAGCAGTAATAAAACTCTTCCTATGCTGTGATCCTTAAAAGATTTATTGAATTTTGGCAACGGAAATTTCTCCTAACAAGGTTGTATAGATGTAATAAAATGTCACACAAGTTTATGAAAGTGACTAACAATCCCATGAAAATAGAGGGGAGAGTCCCACTGAGTCCTATCTGTGTCCTGACCTCATCTGTGGAGGAGTCCCGTCTCTTTACTACTTCAAGTATATTAAGGGGTGCCTGGGAGTTTGCCTGAATAAAATTCATGAGTTTTGTTGACTTGTAGAACAATTTAGACTGTCTTTTGTGTTGTCTTGGGGAGTTTATTTCTGCTCAAGCTGTTGAACGCATGACGCATGGATGGTTGTAAACCTTTGAAACTTTGTTGTCTGAGAATGTATAATTGTTTCCCCTTTCCAGATCGAGTGACAGAAGTAAAGACAAATGTCTACGTGACCAGTTTTGGACCAGTGTCTGACACAGATATGGTAAGTCTTTCAACACTAATATTGTACTATGAAACACCTAGTTGTTGTTTTTTTCACTTTTAATCATCACAAAGAGTCACAGGTATAAAACTAAACAGTGTGCCCAAGCAGAGTTAACTGCCTAAGCAAACTGTTAATTGTCTCTGCGGTGCAGTCCATAAAGAGTATCTGTGTCCTTTATTAGAACCGTCTTACCACAATCAACACAAGCTGTTGTTTGCCGAGACATTCTGCTTTTGGTTCAAATAATCCGCTGTAAATCTCCCGCCAGTCTTCCTCAGCCAGTTTGGATGTGATTATTCACATTCAGATAAAATCTTCCAGACTGAAACACAGACAGAGAGAGAGGTAGCTGCCTGTACTGCTGGTCCTGTTGCCATTGGAAACTCAGCCAATCCAATCAGAAGAGCGTCGACATGGCAAAGGTTAGAGTGTGTTATTAAAATGATATCTGAACATCCACCTCCATCCAGCTCTGATACACAGCTGCTGATCTGTCATATATTAATATATGGCCGGTCATTACTGTTTACCGGCTGCAAACCTGCTGCGTGGTTTCGTCTAAGCCTGACACAAACAAATGGGTTTGTTTCCAGTTGGATGCAGCATTTCCTTGAAATTTCTCAAATGGTTTTTAGGTATTCTGTCAAGGCCCTCTGAAGATCTTCACTCCTCAGAGACTTAGAATTTCAGGGATACAGATTTTATTTTATTCATAAAGTTCCACTCGTCCCAACACTTCTGAATGGCTTCCTGGAATGAAATGTAAGAATCGGTACATTTTAACAAGTGAAAACATGAAGTATCTAAGATTCAAATTCTAGCAGTGATTTTAAGAAAAATTTTTATATATATATATATATATATACTGTATATATATATATATATATATATATATATATATATATATATATATATATACATATATATATATATGTATATAATATATATATATACATATATATATATATATATGTATATATATATATATATCAATATATATATGTATATATATATATATATACATATATATATATATATATATATATATATATATATATATATATAATATATATTTTATATACATATATATATATATGTATATATATATATAATTTTATATATATGGACTGGAAGCCCAGAGAATATGGACTGGAAGCCCCGAGATCGAAGTGGGAAACACCCCCAAAGGTGGTGGAGAATGACCGAGATAAGATCCTGTGGGACTTCCAGATCCAGACAGACAAGATGGTAATGGCGAACCAACCGGACATTGTGGTGGTGGATAAAGAACAGAGGAAAGCCGTTATGGTGGATGTAGCTATACCAACTGACTACAACATCAGGAAAAAGGAGCATGAGAAACTGGAGAAATACCAGGGCCTCAAGGAGGAACTGGAAAAGAACTGGAAGGTGAAGACCACAGTGGTGCCTGTGGTCATCGGGGCCCTCGGGGCAGAAACCCCCAAACTGGAGCAGTGGCTAAAACAGATCCCAGGAACAACATCAGACATCTCATTCCAGAAATGTGCAGTACTAGGCACAGCCAAGATACTGCGCAGAACCCTCAAGCTCCCAGGCCTCTGGTAGAGGACCCGAGCTCAGAGGATGAAAGAGACCACCCGCAGAGGGTGAGAAGGGAATTTTTATATATATATATATAATTTTTTTATTTATTGTGATTTGACTGATAACATGATTTGAAACTATCGCTGAAAGTTATTTGGCTTCAAGTTAGGAGACCCTTCACTTTGCAGTTACTGCAAAAAGCCATCCTTCCTGCCTTAAGAGCCTTTCTTTTTGCTTTCCACTACAATCTGAGCCCATTCTCTGAGCCCACCTGGTTCTCCTCAAATATTTAAGTGACACAGAGCACAAAGATGGAAGCGGTTGTGTTCAAGGCTGCACCTTCAAAGGAAGAAGAGTGTCTCATATTTAATACATGCCCATGTCTCCATCAAAATTGCAGCAGATAATTGCACTCCAGCACTGTGTCTGTTTCCTCTCTGTGTCTCTGATAGTTGCGCTCTGATACACATCCTTCAGATTGGATGCTCCCCGCTGATCTTTCTGCATGATTGTTTGTGGATGTTTGTCTTCGCTGGTTTATTTGAGCTCATCAAAAAGCAGACATGCAGAGTTGCTTTGGAAAGCTAACCAGGAAATTGCTGCATTTTCTCAGTGACACAGGGATGCCTCTGCTAATTACATAGCTAAGGCTTTGTGGAAAACAACGCATGTTAAATGTCTACTTACAATATATACACTGACGAGAGGGGAGCTGTGTGGTTGGGGGATAGTTTTTCATCTCAGTGAACAACTGTGAACATGCTCAGTCATCTCTAAGAAAAAAAAATGCCTCCAGTATTTGGATTGGTAGCAGATGATTTAGAAGCAAAATCTTGTTTATTTGATGATGACAGATACTTTGACAACCGTGTAATACCATATGAACTCATTTTTCCATTAAAACCTCAGTTTGTAATTTTATTTCAGACTGGAGAACTAGTAGTACACAACCATGTGTAAAAGAAAAAAGTCAGAAATTTAAGGTAATATTTTAAAATCAAGACTTTCAAAGCTGCATAAAACAACCAAAACCTCTGACTGTGGAGACAGTTTTGTACCAAAGTTTGTCTCTGAAAGTTACAGTTATGGCATCTGATGGACCCATTTGAAAACAAAGTTAGTTCCTGCTGAAGTACTGTGGACTAATAAGAGGAAACAGAGCGAACTGGAGAAGCTTCCACTCAGATGGAGGGGAAGGTCTCTGTGATTTTGATGCAAACCTGGGATGGCACTTGCCTCAGGCAACAGCTGGATCTGACACTGACAGATGTGGCTGGACCCACCCAGGTGTCACACGGCGTCAAGCTGCGATCTCACGATAAGCTCAGTCATGACAGAACCGGACAGGAAGGACATTATCAACATTATAAGATCAGGGTGTAGTATGTTATTTTGGGTCAAAGTGGACCATCGATGAAGTCTAAAAGGTTTTAAAAGTCCATGTAACCCGTATGTTACTAAAAATGTCTACTTCTTTTGCACAACTGTTGAAAAAATGTCAAAATTGTTAGTTGCAAACCAAATTCAGCATTTTTGTCAGGCTTCTTGACATTTTGCTACTATTGTTAAACTGTTTCATTATGCAGGTCTTCCTTTGTTGGTCGCTCAGAATATTGTGCCTCAGTAAAACCCAATTGCCTCTGCCCTTCTTTCAGGAATACACAGTAGATGTCTTCTTCCGTCAAAGTTGGTTGGATGAACGGCTGAAGTTCCATGGACCAATGAACACCCTTCCTCTCAACAATCTGATGGCCAGTAAGATTTGGACCCCTGACACATTCTTTCATAATGGCAAGAAATCTGTGGCCCACAACATGACCATGCCCAACAAACTTCTGCGGATCATGGAGAATGGAACGCTGCTCTACACCATGAGGTACCTGGCTTTTCACCTCTGTTTTTCTATTTGAAAATGTAAGTTACAAGCTTTTCATTAAGGTAGAATTGTCTTTGATAGAGTATTGGTGGTGAGCTGCTTCTACATTAAAGTCAGTCTCCTACAACCGTGACACTTATTGCCGCTCTTTGTGTTTTGAGATTATTCTTCCCCGATACATTAATGTACTAATTCCAAATGTTAAGGGAGATTGGAGAGCACATTGCAACATACAATTTTTCTGTGCAAAATATTTTCAAGAATTGTTTGCCATCTTAGTACTCTGACACAATTTTATCTGGAACAAATTTTAGATCTTTGTCTGTGTTCAGATTGAAATTAGTGAAAGAGGATGGTATTTACGGCTGCACAGTGGCACAGTTGATAGAGCTGTTGCCTTGCAGCAAGAAGGTTCTGGGTTCAATTCCTGGCCACAGTCTTTCATCATGGAGTTTGCATGTTCTACCTGTGCATGGTGGGTTTTCTCCGAGTACTCCGGTTTCCTCCCACAGTCCAAAAACATGACTGTCAGGTTAATTGGTCTCTCTAAATTTTTT
Source organism: Poecilia picta (assembly GCA_033032245.1). NCBI lineage: Eukaryota > Metazoa > Chordata > Actinopteri > Cyprinodontiformes > Poeciliidae > Poecilia > Poecilia picta. The sequence continues at coordinate 8,275,670 of CM065374.1, forward strand.
TGTTTTCCTTAGTCATAGTGTTTTTGCACTAAAAGCACAATCTTGCTTGTTGATCTTGCAGGAAGTATCCCAGTGAGTATGAGTTGTTTGGTCAGACAGACTCCATCTGTTTGCCAAAGGCATCTACTGACCTTAAAGGTGGCAACAGATCTGGGTTCTTTCAGTCTGATAGAGCTAATTTAAGGACTTCACCCATCAGCTTGTAGCTTCACTTCAGTTATCTTCCACCTAATTTGCTTGTTTCCTAGCAACTGCAGATGTTTATCTATACCATCTCATATTTGGGCTCCACAATGACAACATCTCGTCAAAACGTAGCGTATTTTGAAGTTATATTTAGTTATTTTTGTGGATCCATCAATGTACCACATCTCATAAAAAGTTTACATATCTATATTATACTGCAATCTTTTCTACAGTCAGTCAGTTGCAATTTCATTATGATACCCAGTGACATTGGGATACATGTCTTCTGATGTAGAAACTTCCTAATGTATTTTATTAAGATATTTATGTTTTTGCCAGGTTAACAGTTCAAGCTGAGTGTCCCATGCATCTGGAGGATTTCCCCATGGACTCACATTCATGTCCTCTTAAGTTTGGCAGCTGTAAGTGTTAAAATCTGCAGAATCAAACTCATAGAAAAAAATGGATAGACGGATGGATGGATGGATTTTCAGTCTTTGGCTGTGGTGATTAGAAATGACTGGTTTGTTGGTTTCTGTTTATATTATCTTTGCATCAGATGCCTACACGAAGACAGAGGTAACTTACATCTGGACAAGAAACGCCTCCCAGTCAGTAGATGTAGCAGATGATGGGTCCAGGCTCAACCAGTATGACTTGGTTGGACAGACTGTTGGAAAGGAGACCATTAAATCCAGCACTGGTAGGCACCTAATCAGACAAACAAAGACTACCAAAGACACTCAAACTGGTGATTTCCTACATTGGTTTTCGTAGTACTGGGAACACAAAGTCTAATCTTTTATGGTCTGGTCTTTCATCCGCTACAAATTCAGGTAAATTTTGCAATTCGGAAACATTCTTTCATCAAATTTTTATGTTTTGGGCAACATAATTTATTCACCAGTTCATCCTTGGCATTCATTTCATCCAGATTTTTGCTCCAAATATTTTTGTATACTCATCCAGCAGTCAGTGTGGGTGGACCACATGGTGGGAGGAAAAGCAATCTCCATACCACATCTTCATTTGCGTTGGAGGTCTTTTGCTTTCAGATTTCACAGTTACTCAAGTGTTTTCTTTTACCCATTCTCTTTCAATGGGATTAAATCGACTTCTTTTCAAGTGTTGTAGCAAACAAGAAGAATGACGGCTGGAGATAATCCCAATATGTATTTAACTCAGCAGGCAGAAGTCAGTTTTCTGCAAACCGCAGTTATAAATGCAGCAAACACTCCAAGGAGTAAAGATCAAATACAACATTTGTATTCTTTTGAATACAAGTATATCAAAACCAGGTGATAATCAATAAATTATAATTATCCTCTGCATGATTTTCCTCTTTGTTTTTCACATGAATATATTATTATGTAAAGCGAACCTGTTCCTATGACTCTCAGGCGAATACACAGTGATGACGGCTCATTTCCACCTAAAGCGGAAGATTGGATACTTTGTGATCCAGACGTATCTGCCCTGCATCATGACAGTCATCCTATCCCAGGTTTCCTTCTGGCTCAACCGGGAATCAGTGCCTGCTAGAACTGTGTTTGGTGAGCATTTGAGATTTTGAATCTGTTTTATAAGTGAAATAAAGGATTTAAAGATTGAAAACACGTTAGAGGTCCCGACCATCAAAAGGCAGGAAAAAAAAAAAGTCAGAATCAGATTAATTCAGAATCACCAAGAGGTGTAGAGGCTTAAACCTGATTTAATTTCTTCCTAAAAATTTGAATGTGCAAGGCTATATGCAGAGAGTGAACATGAAAGAGAAAGCACATTAAAACCCTTTACAACCGTGTCTACACAAGAGTGTGCACAGCAGGGAAGCAGAACAGCAGCAGCTGCAATCGTTGTCTGAATCTCAACACCAACTATTCAGATAAAGGTTTGAGTGTTAGCTCACTTCTCTTGTGGAAATGTCAATTTTCCACTTAATATATTCAAATTTTATGCATGCAAACTACAGAAAACTAGACTTGAAAAATAAATGCCGACAACATTCAATTCCATGATATTTTATTTATCTTACGTAAATGGTTTTTATTTTTGTATAAAATAATTACATCCACATTCCAATACAAATATCTGGATGTGTTCGTGTGCATGGGTGTGTGTGTAAGTGTGCGTGTGTTTGTGTGTATTTATATCAGTTCATTACATTGCTGAGTTTTAATGAAAGCAAATAAAAATCTGTTTTCATATTATTATTTCCTTTATATAAAAAACTATACAAATCAACTTAGTCTTACATGAAAAATATAATGATCTTCATTCTGAAGTCATGCATTACTTTATTGACCTATCAAGATAGGTCCAAAAGTGCATCAATGACTCATTCCAGCGGATAAAAGAGAATCCACAACAACATTATACTGTCAGTGTTGTCATTTGTTGCAAAAATGGCATTCATTTGAGACTTTCAAGCTTGACCAAAAAGATAAACATAAAAAAAGTCAAATAACATTTTGATTACCTCCATAATTTAGAAAGAATATTCAGTGGACTGACACAACCAAAGTGAAATATATTGGAAGATGTACAGCCTATTACATCTCCTATAAAATTTAGAAAGCATTTCAGAAAATAACATTTTAGAGCTAAATATGGTGTGAAAGTTGTGAACTTCCAAAAATTGATGAAGCCATAAACCTTAAGATAAGGGAGCATGACAATTTGATCTGCGGCACACCACCAACTTCACCTCTAAAGGATTCCCCAAAGTATTCCCTGATCAGATGTGTCTGTCTGTTTTGGGACTAACTACAGTGACCTCTTTATTCATTTACATGTTTAAACCCTTATTTAGTGAATTAAACTCTTCTTAGGGTCAAATATCTTGTTTTGCAAAAGTTTCCTGGCCAAGACGGGCAGCAACACATAAACAAAGTTGCAGCTGTGAAACATTAAAAGTGTTAACTATAAGAATGAAACATGAAATGGATGATATGTTGGTGTTTGGTTACAGAAATTTAGAAACACTCTGGGTCTTCTGTGTTGGGATTTTGGGTCTATATTTTCTGAGTGAATTGCCAGAGACCAAATAATAAAATATTCAGTTAATTTTGTATTTCTTTTCAGGAGTGACCACAGTTCTCACAATGACGACCCTGAGTATTAGTGCCCGTAACTCTCTGCCAAAGGTGGCCTACGCTACTGCCATGGACTGGTTCATTGCAGTCTGCTATGCATTTGTCTTTTCTGCTCTCATTGAGTTTGCCACTGTAAACTACTTCACCAAGCGAGGCTGGGCTTGGGATGGAAAAAGTATTGTCAACGACAAGGTAAATACATTCAGATGAAAAAATTGTGGGCACCCCATTAAATATCATGTGTTATTTAATTTGCTCCATCTCAGCGATGTTTAAAAGGGCTCTGGAGTGCAACCTGGTTGGACTGGCGCTAATCTGAGGTAGCGCCAGTCCAACCAGTCGTGGAAAAAATAACAATCATCAAGGAAATGTTCAATGCGGTTCAAAAACAGACATGTTTCAGCCATATTGTAGTCAGAATCAAGAGAGTTTGTGGGGGGAGAGGGGTCTTAAAGGGACAGAGGCCCAATTTCAAGGTGTCAAATTTCAATTAAATTATCTTTGATATTTACACCATTTTTGTAATATCTGAAGGTAACATAATTACTTGACTGTGCTATAAAATAGCACTATATGCCTGGAAAGTACATAATATTGCCCCTTTCACATCTTGCAGACTGTTATTGAGTTAAGCTTTCTTGAAAAACACATCTCAGCATGTTGGCAGATGTTTTAAACATCCATTACTTGCAATCCTTTTTTTCTGGAGAGTGGAATGATTCATTTCAAATTCTTTCCAGACCATTTTAAACTCCTTTCCAGGAGTGTTTTTCCATAGTGTTCAATGTCACTTCAATAATCAAACTAAACATCTGAGCTTTAATTAGGACAAATCAATTTCAAAATACTAGATAACAATAATCAACCTAAGTAAATTTCATGTGATTGCATTTATGTACCTTTTCTAAGTTTTTGGTGCGGAGGTGTCCTAATTCTTCCCTCACCAAAACTTCTTTTACAAATGTTTTAGAAGTGCTTTATTTTGGTTTCCACTTTTTAGTTATGCAACTTAATCTTCTAGTTTTACACCATTAAACTAGAAGATTAAATTTAGATTGAATTGAAAAATAAAACAAAAACAATCAAATCAAGACAAAAAATTATATATCAATCTCTGGTATTCATTAATAAATAAGTAACATACCTTTTTTCCCATAAAGTTTTAAATTTCTTCAGCTGTTTTAATCTACCTGCAGAAAAAAGAAGCGACTGTCAAGAAGGAGAAGAACACCTACGCCGTAGCTGTGGCAAACTACAAGCCCAACATCACGAAAGACTCAACCTTGCCCACCATCTCCAAGTGCACTCTGAACGAGCCCAACAAGATCACAGCAGGAACGAAACCCGAGCAGAACAAGAAAACCTTCAACAGCGTCAGCATTATCGACCGCATCTCCCGTATTATGTTCCCTGTGTTGTTTGGCACCTTCAACCTAGTCTATTGGGCCACTTACCTGAACAGAGAAAAAGTAATCAAGGACCTGGATCCAGCTAAATGAGCAGCAAGGGCCCAGCACAACAACACATCACACATTCAGGACAATAACACTTAATTACAGCTGCTTTGGTTGCATAAACCTATCTTTTCTCATTACTGGACACAGTTTTCAGTCAGTATAGATACACATTTCTAAATTAGCAAAGAGCACAAAAATTGTCATTAAATCTTTTCTTAAAGATATATTATGATGAAGTCCTAGAAAATACAGCATAAACCAGGACAACTGAAATGCTGCAGGGTATAATGTTCTGCAGTTCCCCTCAGGTTCAAATAGGCATTTTCTCTTCGTCTTTACTAAGTTTACAAAAGCTCTTATAAAAATTACTGTCCAGAACCTGCTTGGAACCGATCAGCAGATAGATGAGGCAATCAGACGTTTATGATATCAGGCAAGCTGTGGAGTTTATGGGAATGAGCATTCCAAGAAAAACTACTACAACAATCACAAATATCTGATTGTTTTTTTTCAAATACTGTGCAAACACACTCAGACATATATATTGGTATACAGTCTAGCCCAAGTATTTATACAGACTGTGTGAAAGGAAGCTGCATGGTGGCTCAGTTGGTAACACTAAAACACAGGTTTTGATGCCCAGCCTCAGTTTTTTTATGCATGGAGTTTGCATGTTCTCCTTGTGTATGGACGGGTTCTCCCTGGGTACTCCATCTTCCCCGCACAGTCCAAAAACATGACTGGTGAATTGGTTAGTCTAAATAGCCCTTATAAATGTGTGTGTTTGTGTCTTATTTGTCCTGTTTGTCTCTGTGTTGCCCCGTGATGGACTCGTGACTTGTCCAGTACGCCACCCTGCCTATCAATCCAGCTCGATGACTGCTGGAGGTAGGCACCCCCGGATCTTGCAAGTATAGGTGGGTACAGATAATAGATAGATGTGATAATTGATATATAATAATTTTTTTTCTCACTGTCTTACTAAATGTTCTTGTTTTTGATCAGTTTAGATCTGTAGCACCAACATAGCATCAATTCTATATTGCTGATTCACAACAAATGCCGTCTCAAGGCACTTTACAAAATAGGCAAATCCCATTGATTGACAGAAACATGAAGTCAATTCAATCAATCACATAGACAGATTTAGAGTTAACTACAATAACTGTTTGATCCTACAAAAACACAGCAGTAAAGTTCAGTTTATTAAGTCGATTGGTAAAATGTTTTCTATCTAAGAAAATCTGGCCAATTGCTTCAAGTTGTTAACTTTGTAGAAATCACTCAGACATGTGGGGGAAGTGGAGAGAAAAACTCCCGCATGTACACCCTGAGAGCATGTCTTAATTCACAACATATGAATTAAGCAGAAAAAAACACATGAGGATGTATTTCGAGGCAACATCTCAAACATATTGTGTCTTTTTTTGTAAAAACCTACATAAATTAGCCAAGATTTATTTCTGGCTGATTTATTTTTGCCAACAAGTCAAAATATTAGTAAGAGAGTAATATCTTGTAAATATAATAGTAAGCCAACAAAACTGGACCTTCATATGTCTGGTCCTTCCATGGGTACAATTTTGAGATTCCTGAAGATGCCATGTTGTAGAAAACAGATTGAAACAATTATATAAGTATAAAGTATGAGCAAAGTGGCTTACAAACCAGGCTCAGTTACACCGGTTCTGTCAGGAAGAATTACAACACAATATCATGAAAAACATTTTTACATATTCAGGTTTAAAAGAAGGTAATTATAACTAGATTTTATATCAGTGAGAACAAAATGTTAAATATCTGGTTACAACTGTAATTTGGTCCAGAACCGCCGCCTGGTGGTAATGTTGCTATCAGTGTGTTTTTAGAAGGTGGCAGTGGACTAACGAGACTCCCTTTAAAACGATGTTCATAAATAAAACTCATACACATCAAACTTTAGTCGAACACTTGGACATCAATACCTACCCCTACTTTCTCAGAGGACAGAAGAGTTTTTCCTGTCCATTGTCGTTGTCACTATATTACAAGTGTAACAATAATAACATGCCTTATAAACCTTAGTAATGAGTATTAAGTAAAGGTGATACTCTGAGAACTGTAAAAAAGGGGAAAAGAAAGGGTTTGCATAATGTAGCAGTAATCCAACAAAGTTTTCATACAACATCAGGCCTAAATATAATAGGTTTTCACTTCTGCTGACACTTTCAGATGAAGTGTGGTGGAAATAGGTTTAGAGACTTCACTGTGTCACAGTTTGTACAGCTGTTCGATGTAGCAAAGCAGTTGAAACCAGCTTACAAATCATCTGTTCGCTTATGGCTAGCTAATAGCTGCAACTCAGTTGAAACGTAAAGATATTATAGATTCAAATGCAGTTTGAATGTGGATGAACTATATATGCTGGTAATGAGCCAAAAGAATGATGTTTTCTCTACATATGGAGGTTACCTCTGTAAGCGTGAAGGTTCATATATCTTTGTTTCTTGTTAACAAGTGGTGAGCAGATAGTAAATCAGAGTAATTGGTTAATTGTGGCTTAATCTGTTGTAGTTACACCGTTGCTCCATTTTGTTCCCAACCTCCTAGGATCTTTACCCCCCAAAATCTTACATTTTCCAGAACGTCTGTTTAATAAAGAACCCTGAAGTGGAACCTGAACTTGCTGGAGGGACTGAATGTCATTTCTGACCTGAGAAAAACTCCAGGAATAAGTTAAGGGAACTCTAAATTCAAAAAGGGGGATAAATTTGCGATATCTAACAGAGATTTGACAAGGAAGCAAATTCTTTCAAGTGAACGTCGTTGCAGGGAAACAGCAGTACTTGGCATCTTGTGCTTCAAGAAACAATAGTCAAAGGTAGCATGATTGTCTCACAGTCAACAAGCCAACAGTTACTTTGCAGATATAGAAATCACTGGTACTAATGTGTTTTACACGCGTATTTATTTTCTAAATACTGCTCAGGCAATTTGAGCATGTGCCTTAATCAACCAGCAAATGAGTGCTTAATGAAATTAATAAAATTCTTGGCTGTCTGGCAGTGGATTTTAAATTCTGACTTCATGTTTTGTTGCACATGATACATCCAATGTCTGGTATAATGCATATCCAAATCTTTTACTTTAATTTAATAATTAATGTTAAGTCCTTGTCTCCATTTACATAAGACAAGAAAAGAACCTTGTTGTGGGTGTAAGTGTCCTCCACAGTCTGGCAGATTAAAAAAGCTGGTTGAGGCTTTCTATATGACATCACTTCTCCCATGTTTATATTGCCATTTTGGATGTCAGCGTTCCAACATAAAAAGGGTATTAAAAACAGTCAAGAAGGTTTCTTAGTTTTATGTGAGACAAGACAATGTGTTGCTGTGATCCCAATATTGAATTATCGAGAAGATCCATCTTCAGTTTTCACTGCCAAACAGAAAGATGCTAAAGAGGAGGAGTGTTTATGGAGTTGCCAGAGTTTTAGTCATCCCAATACCTCATCACCATGCCAGGTGTCTTTGCTTGGTAAAATAAGCTAAATTACCCAGCCTGCAGGATATATCAACTGCCTAACTGAAGCATTACAAACACTTTACCTTCACTAGTTGTCTTTTTGACAGTTTGGCAGTGATGTGCTTGCAATCCAGAGATCTGATTCAGCCATCTAACTCGTAGCAGCAAATAAACAATGTCTACAAAATAGTCATCTTTTCTATCTGAATTAGATTGTTTTACAGCAGCACAGCTGGTGTCTGTTCCAATACTTTATTTCACTGCTGTGCTTATCTGATCAATATTTATAGTGAAGATAGATATCCAGTCTAGTAGTTTGTGTTACATGTAAGCAGTTCTGTAAAAAAGCATTTCACCCTTTACCGATTTTTTGTTTTTGTTTTTCCTCACACTTTCATATTCCCAATTATATTCATTGGGAAAACAGTTTTCAACCAACAATTTTAAAAACACCATTTAGGAACACAGCTATCTAAGCTGAACCCCTCATGTCACAGGAGGTATTTTCAAAGAGTTAGTTAAAATTCCTGCACAGTGAAGTAAAAGAATAATTGCCAATTGCTGTAAATGTTCCCAGTGACAGAACCACTAGGTAGATTCAAACAGAACCGGGCTTAAAAAGGCACACAGTTTAAACCTATAAGAGGGTAAATACTTTTTGACAACACAGTATATCATGTGACGTAAGTTGTGCTACTTATAGATGTGATAACCAATGAAATAAGATTGAATATTTCGTTGTGTTGCTGTAAGATGTTCTAATCTCTCAGGAAAAAAAAAAATATGTGTGGAAAATACACTTTTCACAGTATTTCCCAATGGCACAGCTGCAGATCCTCTGTCTGCTCTTGTGGCTTTTGTATTTTTATGTACCTGTTAACAATTGCAGGGATGACATGGGCCCAGTCTTTCTAGATGTAATGATCTAGGTTTTTACTCAACATCTGTGCTGTAGTTAACAGGGTAACACTTTATTTGAAGGGGGGGTGAATAAGACTGACATGACACTGTCATAAACATGACTAACATCTGTCATGAACATGAATCAGCCTTCATGAATATTTATGACTGCTGTCATAAAGCGTCATTCGGTAAATTATGACACTTTTAATACAAAGTTGGCATTATTGAAAATGTCTTTGTTATGACAATTTGACATTAACCAAGAAATCATTACTGATATAAATTTGTTATAAAAGTATTACTGATTGCACTTTAAAAATAAGGTAACTTTATGTTATTGAATGTAAAGTTTATACAGAAATGATTTCTTGGTTAATGTCAAGTTGTCATAACAAAGACATAATTTACCGAATGGTGCTTTATGACAACAGTCATAAATATTCATGAAGGCTTATTCATGTTCATGACAGGTGTTATGTCATGTTTATGAAAGTGTCATGAGAGTCTTATTCATCCCCCTTCAAATAAAGTGTTACCGTTAACGGTCTACAGCCAACACGGGTGTTAATGGAAAGCTTACAATTGTAATATACTTTCTGTGAAGAAAACAATGATGTCATGCTACAAATGCCATAATAACAAACCAAGCTCTGAAATTTCTTCACCACACCAACAAAATGTTTATTTGATCATTTCTGCTCTTCTCTCTTCTTTAACTGTGCTACCTTAGTAGTTTAGTTTTGTATAATGCATACTTTTTCATGAGGCAGCAGAAAGTGAAAAGTGTAGTAAAAATCAATAAGATGTTGGCTCATTGGGTCACAGTAATGTAGCCCTGGACTACCAAAGTTTTTTCGGTAATTCTATAAAGACCTCACTGCTCAGCCTGGAGCTTTTTCAAAGCACATGCTATCCATCTTTCCTTGCCTAGTTTTTAAGTTGCATACTGCGAAATATTGTTCTGATTGGATGCACGTATTTGTTTCTATGAAATTTGTACTCGCCGTCTTGATGTTTGTCTTTGTGGTGTTATTGTTTTTGTTAATTAGCATTATTCTATATAAAAAAATGTAGCACATAAGAAGGACTTACTCTCCTATACATTCCCTTCAATAAAAAAACACTGTGTTAGCACTAAAATATGTTGAACACCATGTATGTGTAAAATTGCAATCATTTTAAATGACATTTTGTTGAAAGCAAATTGTGTGCATTTATTATATGTGTAGCTATATAAACACTGTGCTTTTGAGATACAATTTATTGGTATTTTAGAGGAGTGAATATATTTTGTTTTTGCACATTTGTTTATGTTTGAAACCTTCTCTGTAAGATTGCCAAAATAAGAGTCTTTTTGTGCTGTTGTATTTTCAAAGAAGACTAAATATTTCTGTAATAAAGATGATGCAAATAACTCAGGTTGGATTGTTTTTCTTCTCATTCTTTTATCTAGGTAAAAGGGAAATTTATTTTTCTCTGATTTACATTCTTGAAATAATGTGTAACTTTCTCGTTCTCTTATATCCATGCATCCCCCCCAAAAAAATAATTAATTTATATTTCAATTATACTTTCACATATTTCACATGATCCTCATATGTATCACTTGCATATCTTGTGTGTCAGATACATATTTGTATTTTTTCCACATGGTTTAATGTGGAAAATGTGACTTGAAAATATGTGAAACCCATGTGAACCAAGTGAAGCACATGGGTCTTTACTGTAATACATTCCAAATCCACATATATGTGCTTTTAGTGACACATCATTCATAAAATTGTGTGTGAACAACAGTCATTTTCCATATGGTACTTTTGCCCTTTTCTGTACAGGTAAGGATTCTTGTTTATTCAATGAAAGCTAATTTGGGATTTGGGAATCCAATTCAACATTGCAGAAAAGAAAAGCAATCCAAAGTAATCTCTTGTTCATCTGGTTCCATCACTTATTGATGAAAAATTCTTGATGCAGTGCTGTTTGAGAAAATAGAGATCACACAGCAATCGAACTTAATCTTGCTTCTGGAAATGACCCCAGATCCTTTTAATGTGCAAAAAACCCCAACTAAAGTCACATTAAGAATAAATCATTCTTAGTTGGGGTTGTTTTAGTTAATGATCAAGGACCTTAACACATCTCTATCATAAGTACAATCAAAATCATCATTTTCTGCTAAAAGATCTATAAATCCAGCCTGGAACTCGAGCTATAAAAGCTTAATTAAAAAGATTATTCTAATTTGATAACAGCATGTCAGTTAATTAATTAAACCTCATCAGAAGAAAAGAGCCTGAGGTTATTGAAGGTCTTCCTTTTTCAATCCACTACAATTCCCTAGAAATACTTCTTAGATTGAAATAAATATTCGGCCAGCATTCTCCCTCTACTTTAAATCATGTTTGCTCAGGAGTGTTCAAATATATGAGAGTTGAACTTGATGAACCCAACTGAGCAAACCTTTTATCTGAACACCTTGCTGCCAAAAACCGCACAATGCACATCTTTAAATCCATTTTTACATTACAGTATGTACAACTATTCCGACCGTGACATCCTGATCCTTGGCGCGCTTAGATTAACTGCTGAGTATCTGCAGCTGAAGGGGCTGTAATCCATCTCAGAGCAACATCAACATCAAATCAGCACATTTACCCTTATATATGCACTTTCCCCTCCACCTGGCTTTGATCCGCACAAACATCACTTTATCCTTCCTGCTGGCCTCGCATCCTCGCATCCAGGGAATCCAACCGTCGCTCATGAACAGAACTCACTGTAAACCTGTACAGTGCATTATTTCTCTCCACAGCAGTAAATACATACTGCAGATGTACGAGGAGAAGTCATGTAGAGATAACGCTGCAGCTGTCGCCGTGGCTCAGATCATTTTATAACACTCATAGAGCGCTCAGAGCTCTGCAGAGTGTCTTCGTCTCGGAGGTGGGGTTGCTTTCAGAAGGTCTGGCTGTAGCCAGAGGTCACAAATGTCCACATTCATCGCTTTACTCATCACAACTCTGCCCCATCACCCCCTCTGCCGGAAGGTCGACTGCCTCAGCTTCCCAGTTTGCAGCTGGCAACTCGGATCAGAGAAGCTACACCTCACGTTCGGAGGTGTGGAAAGCTCCGTGTAGTGATGGCAGGTCAGATTCAAGAGGTTTAAAGAGTCACACATGTTGTTGTTGTTCAGGTACTGAGGATGGAATCATCTATAAAAGCTGTTCACCTCCTTGGGTGTTTTGCACTTTTCATTGCTTTTACAATTCAGTCAAAAAACAACAAAAAAACAAGTAATGTCAAAGTCAAAATTGATTGTTTTAAATTAATGAAAAAAAAAGAACAATTTGCATAAATGTTCAGCCACTTGACATCAGTATTTAGTAGTTGCACCTATTTCAAGCCACTGCTTGAAATAACCACATGGAGTTTGTGGGGATGAGTCTTTTACTCCGTTCTTTGTTGCAAAACTGTTACAGCTCTGTTAGATTGTGTAGGGGCTCAGCTGTGATTAATCCTTTTAAAGTCCATCCACACTTGGTTTAAATAGATGACCATGTCTTTGAACATCCATTTTCAGATGCTTAAAATTGCTGAAATCTTTGGATATTGCTTCATAACTTACACCTACTTCAGCCATTTCCATGCCTTTATCTCTGACCTGTCTGGCTGATCTCTTGCTGAGGGCGTACAGCGGGTCCAAACCCTGGAGAGGGACTACATGTCCCTTTGGATCCTCGAGAAAGAGCTGAAGTGAATCAATTTTGAAAAGGATAGCTGGGTTTCCTCAACAACCAAATGTTGGCTACATTTTTTTAAATGGATTGCTTGTATTTTATCCACTTTGCCCTTCACGTAAAAACCTGGATTCTTCATCCAGATTTTAACTGTACCCTCACGATAACCCTTTTACTTAAATGAGGAGACCGAGCCGCTTATCGTAATTCAAAGTGTCAGACTTAATGTGTTTTTGTCAGTAACATCTCTGCCTCACTGGCACATTAATTACCTGCCTCCATGGTTTGAAGGCAGTAAAAAGACATTAGCATTAATAGCGAGCTCTGGTCACACGCTGTTTCTCTGACACAATCAGCAAGTAAAGCAAAATGCCACCTTGCAGCTCTCTGATTAGCTGTTTTCCCTGCAGAACAGCTTTACTCTGATCAGATATATATAATTATAGCTTTAGCAATGATCAGCAAGGCTCCCTACAATTCCCTTTTTTATGTGAGCTTAATCCTCTTCCTTGGTTACCTTAGTGCCGTCTGCTGCATTTGTCAGCAAATGTTGCCTGAAGGAAACGCAAACAGAGAATAATCTCACAGTAATCTCCGGGAAAGCCTAAGAGGAAGGTTGATTTTTATCAGAACAACTACAGCAGTGCAGAAACTATCATCTAGTTGTTGTACATTTGTACATTTGTACATTTCCATACAACAGAAACATCATGAATATTAATGACTTGACAGATGTGGTGCTGCAACCTGAGAGATGCAGGTTTTTTTAATACCTCATGCTGGAAAGCCGGATGGAAACCTTTCTGCAGTAAATAGTATGTCCAGGATGACACAACTTGAAAAAGTACAATGAAAATCAAATTAAAAGATAAAGTTGGTGTTCTTCTCATGTTCTGCCTGTATTTTAGCAGATTTTTATGTGGGCGACCAGAATTGTTTTGAGTTTCTCTTATAACAATAGCCGCTGGAGTTAAACTGGAGACTCTGAATGATGGAGAAAGCCATCTGCTGCTCAATGTAAAGCACTTCTGACCTATCCCTTTCCAAGGACCACATTAAGGTTTCACTGTCATCACTTTTGTCTCCAGAACACAGAAACGTGGTCATGGTTAAATTCTGAAAAGCAACAGTGAATAAAAAACAAAAGGTGCCATTACAATGATTCATTATTTATTTTTTATATAAATATCAAACAGGTCTGTTCATCCCAGGACTTGTTCCTCCCATTTAGTGTGTGTTTTTTTAGTGTGACTATTAAAGTGACTTCATCTCTTGTTGTAGAGATTTTGAGAAAAAAACGTATTCTGACCAGACCTTTGCCTCTGGGTGGTAATTTTGTGTTTCCCCCCTATTTGTTATTGTATTTCTTTGTATAATTATTGCGTCCTCAGAAATGCAATAATTCATATCATCACAGCTGCAAATGTGAACTGGAGGCATGTTGTTATGGAGTTTGTCGTACAATCCTCTTTTGCTGCAAGTCTTTTGAAATATGTTTCAAGTTTAAACATCTAGGAATAAACATTTTTGCCAATTCAAAAATGCAAAAAAGTATTTTTGTTGTTCAGTTATGACCATTGACTTTAAGTGAGGTAAGGGCAGCAGTTCATTGTTCATTGTTCAGGGTTCTTATGTGATCTCCTGGATGAGTCTTCAGTTCACTCTTTGAGTAATTTTGATCAACCAGCCACTTCTGACTCATGCTGTTCAATATTTCCCCTCTTTGAGGATAATGTATCACCAGAATCCTCAAATGATTACTTTTACAGAAACATCTATGTTAGGTTGAAAGGCTTTCCCCCCACTAAAATTGAAACTTTTTGTATCACAAATAATAGAAGAATAATAACAAGAATAAGAAGAAGAATAAGAAGAAGAAGAAGAAGAAGAAGAAGAAGAAGAAGAAGAAGAAGAAGAAGAAGAAGAAGAAGAAGAAGAAGAAGAAGAAGAAGAAGAAGAACAACAACAACAACAACAAGAACAAGAACAAGAACAAGAAGAACAAGAAGAAGAACAAGAAGAATAAGAATAACAAGAATAAGAAGAATAAGAATAAGCTACATTATTACTTTGCAGCAGTTTGGGACGCAATTTGTAACTAGCGAAAACATAAAGCGAAAAAACGAAGTGCACTGTGTCCGTGTGCCCTTGAGCAAGGCACTCAATCATCTTTCGAGCTGCACAGCGACAGAGTTCGTATAAAGGAACTACAATAAAATAAAACATAAACCCGTTGTGTTGCTGTATCTTCCTCCGCTACAAAACGTCTCTCTCTTAACGACATCAGTCAGAGAACAGCATCTGTCACAGCAGCACTGCAGATGGACTAAAGCAGCCTCACTCACTGCACTCCCATCCTCCTCCCCTCCACACACACACACACACACACACACACACACACACACCATGGATCCATGCCTCACCATCATCCTCTGCATTCAGCCCTGATCCACCGACAGAATCAACCTGGTTTCCTCTCACTCTTACCGCTGCTTTTTTTATTATTATCATTATTATTATTCACATCACAGTTGTTGTATCTGTGCGGATCCAGCTGCGGAATGAAGTCGCTGCTTTTCTCGGCACTGCGGGACAAAGCCATGAATCCCTGGCTGCTGTTCGCGCTGCTCGGTCTCTGGTGAGTGAGTCGCTTCCATGCGCCCGTCGTGATGGGAAAATGACCGCAGAAGGTGTCTTTGCGTGTGTGTGTGTGTGTGTGTGTGTGTGTGTGTGTGTGTGTGTGTGTGTGTGTGTGTGTGTGTGTGTGTGTGTGTGTGTGTTTACAGAGGGTAATTGTGAGAGCTGTGGCTGAGGAGTTTAAAATCTGACGTTTTCTTTTCTTTTTTCTCTTGAGACTGACTGCTTCGTGTGTGTGCGTGTGTGTGTGTGTGTGTGTGTGTGTGTGTGTGTGTGTGTGTTTCTCTTATCATCTACCTGAGATTTGCAGATTGAGTGATTTTGGTCCCCACTGTTCAAAAATGTGTATGAGCTCGTGGCATGAGAGACACTTAACGCATACTATTAAGATTAGGGACTTCTTTTCAAGTTATAAAAAGAAAACATGGAATTTCTCAGCAGGCAAACATGCCATGTTTGTTATTTCTGCACGCTGAAATATATACATAAAAAAAAGGTTTATAGTGGATCAATCGTGATAAAAGCTCAAATCTCATAGCCATGATCGATCATGGCATCATTTACCAGCTGCAGTCCAAGAGTCTCAGCTAATTTTCAGTTTAAAGATCCCAGTTATTGCCTGGCAGTCTGAATGTTTGGTGCCTCTTGGGGAAGTTTTTACCAAACTCCTCAAATTGAAACCTTCCCTCACCAACAGTTTGGATGAGAACTTATTATTTGTGAATAAAGCATCAGTTTTTGACTTTTAATGGCTTGTTTTTAACAGCATTGGGCAATTATTAGGATCCAAGTTGTGCTCATGCAAGTATTGTATATCATTGGTGAAGATACTGTAAATTCCCAATAGATACTGATAACAATCAAAGCTCTCACACTCACATAAAAATCAAAACAAATTAGTGAGCAAATTGAGTAAAAATTGGAATGACAAAGTTTTTGAAGAAGCTGGCTTTGTGAGGAATCTTTTATTAGTAATAACTTTAATAGTTTAAATTTATGAGAAACTGGCTGTATGCGTTGCTCCAGTGTGATTTTTTTTCATATAAAAGAGTCTCCAAATCTTGGCAGTTTTGGGGATGTTGTGGAAAAAGTGGATAAATGTCAAGTTATTGACTGGGCCATTTTAAAAGTTTTACTCTCTCTCTGAAACCACTTTAAAGTTTCCTTTTTTTGCGTATTAAGGACTGTTATGTGGAAATCATTACTTGTGTCACTGTCATATTCAAATCCAGAAGTTTCCAGTACAGTTCTCCATGCATCCTTCCCTGACTTTTCATGAAACCCATATGCTGGAATGCAGCCCACACTTTTGGCACTTTTTTTCTTTAGGTGGTGTGCTGAACTATTTCTCTTCCAAACATTGTGAGGGCAGTGATTTGTAAAAAAAAAAAAAATTAGCTTTGGTCTCATCTGACTATGGTGTGTTTTTCCCGTATTACTGACTAAACTTCAACATTCTTCTTTTCCATCTTGTTGTGAGTGAGTTGGCATAGATGCCAGTGTGTTTGAATGTATTTTCATGGGAAAATATTGTACCTGTTTTTTTCCAAATGTTATTTGAACATCTCAGTGATGTTTGGCTATTACACAACTATTTTTATTATTCTTTTCACTCATCTGTCAATAGTTTAATGAAGGGCACTCGGCCATAGTGGTTTCATGGTGAAATGATCCATTAATTTTGGGATTATGGCTCCAATGGAACACACTGGGACATTTAGGTGTTTAGAAATGAAACAATGTCTGTTACAGCAATTAAACATCTTGTTTAAAACCTCTTTGCATAATGCCATATCTCTATGCATTTTTTTCTTCATGTATTCTATGCTGATTCCAATTTTTTCATTAAAAACTAATGATGTAGAAATGAATTTAGCTGATGGCTTTGTTTTTATTTAGTGCATCTGATCACTTTGTATAATATTTGTGGATGTTTTTTGTATATCAAACTAGTTATTATCCTCCTTCCTCATATTTGTTGCTTTAAACTTAAACTCTTAAAGTTCACAGATGTCTTTCATGGACAAAATATGTTAGGTAGAGATTTACAGAATTAAAAACAAAATGTCAAATCACATTTTAAATATCTGAATGTGCTTGCAACAGACAAATGCCAACTATGCTGTAAGTCTCTTCAGCAGTGCTCAGGTTGTAAGACTGTAAAGAAATTAACATAAAAACAACAGACTCCTGTCTGTGGATTTAACAGATTTATGAAACCGTCAGTGTTGCAGTTCGTTTCTTCACAGCTTTTCTGATTAGTTTTGGCAGAGCAACTGTTGTTGATTTAAGCTCAATGAGAGTCAGAACAGGAAAAGCAGAGACGGAAAGAGCTGCCAAGCAATCAGTTAATCATCATTGAAAGTCTCTCCAGGATCAAAGCTGAACTGGGGCTGCAGCTTAGTGCTGAAATCAGAGCCCCTGGTGGGCTTCATCAAGCTCCATTGCCTCTAATGACACCCCCATGAAAACTCCCAAATATAATGAGAAAATGCTACTTGGTTCTTAATGTCTGTAGCAGTGCAGGCTGTTGTCTTTTACCAACACTTTAAGTGCATGGTTGGTCAAAATGACAGTGATGAGGTCAGGACAGATTTAAACTTGATATGAGTGTCATTTTTATTTGGGGTGTGAATAAAATCTGCATCCACTAGAGGCAGTTTCCATCAGTCTGGTGTTTTAGGGTGAGAAATCAAAGTTTGATGAAAAAATGTATTTATTCCTCATGCCATAGGAGAATGATGGTTTAGTTGTATCCTGATGTGTCAAAATATCTAGATGTTTTGTTCATAAATGAAGGCTAGAAATGGCAAAAACTGTTTCTAGACTTTTTTTGTAATTTCATAATTAAGGTTGTTGGATTCCTGTATTGGTTGACTCCTTCCCTCACTTTCACTTGTTTAATCCATAGTATTATGTTTTTCTTCTTGTCTCAACATTTGCTTTCTAGTTTCCACTCTTCCATTGTCCTGCCTTCAGTTATTTTATGAATAAAGGTGTAGATTTATTATGAGTCTATTTTTAGATTACGATCAGCACTTTAGATCTTTGTCGCATCCTCATCACAGCATCATTTAGGCCTTAAGGTAACTACACAGACATATTTGTCTATTCATTAGGTCACTGTGTCATGGGTGAGATTATGCCTATCAGAAATTATTCAGCTTAAATCCCGGGCAGAGCGCCAGGTCCGCAGGGATCCTTATAGTATCAGGTTTGTGTTTATTAGCGGGGAACTACAGCAGCAGCGTCATTTGGCACAAGCTGAGAGCCTGACCATGTGGAACGGCCTGTAATAGAAACAGCAGGACTCATCAGATAGCAGACACATAAAACTGCTTATAGCTCTGTTTAAGTTGCATTCCAGAAGTGCTGCTGTGTGCACTGAATCCAAGCACTCTTCTTTTGACATGCAACCTGACACAACCCTGCGCTTTGATTGTGCAAACACAAGAGCAATATCAAACATCTATTTTTTTTTGTGTGTAGAGCTGAAAACTGCTGATCTTTTATTTTCGGTGCTGAAAAAAAAGCACAGGTCAGAACTATGCTTTATAAGCTAAAAGCTGTTTTTTGCCCTTGGGGAGTCCCAGCAATATTGAACATCCTCACACAGTACAATCTATGGAACAATTAAAGGGAATGTTTGTTCTGAGGAAACAATGAAACAACCAGTTATACACATGGGATGAAAACCTGGTATGTTATTAAAGCTTCACGTTTAACCTTGGATTCATTTTAGGGTTTTTCTGCTTAGAGCTACAAGAAGCCCATTTCTTATTTTTGGAAATATTTTACTTTGTATGGCTTAGGAACACATTCCGTTATATAAAAGTATCAAAAATAATGCAAGAACGCAGTTTATGTGGGTGTCTACTGGATTTAAATATAAATATAACATGAATCCAAATGTTTCTATTGATACATGTCTAAACAATGTTACTAAAGTTGACAGATATAAAATATTACTGTACGTGAACAACAGTCTAAAGTGAAGTCTGTTTTTCTGTAAAACTGTGTCCTGACTTTGATTTCTGTGAATACAGGTTCCATGTTTAAATTAAAAATCATACTAAAATCACATATCTTCATTTAAATAAGTGAAAACTCATAACTTTTACTGTGAAATGATCTTTAAGCATCCAAAGGAATACAATTTGGAATAAGACCATAACATAAAATGTGCAAAAAGTGAAGTGTTCTGAATATTGTCCAGATCCACTGCATGAGACCACTTCTTCTGTTTGCTTAAGAATTGCAGTTTGGCCTAAAAATAAACTCCATATTTGTGTCAAAAAGTGGCAGGTTGAACCTAATTTTAGAAGCAAAGAGAATAATCACATTGAATTGAAAAAAAAAAAAACATGAGGTTACAAATTTGAGGCCTTGCGTGCATGGATGGGAGATTCAAATCGATTTTTCATATAGCAATAAAACAAAAAAAAAAAAAAAATCACTGCTATTAATCCTCTGTTAAAAACACGCCTGTCTGCATAGCTTGCTCTTAAATCCAGAAATCCAGCATGATTTAGCATATATTAGAGTTGGTCCAAAGTTCTGAAATGTTGGCATTCAGGGGTGAAACATCACTGATGAAAACATCACTGGATGTTTTACATCTGCAGCACATCAATGTTTATTGCAGATTTAATTTATTCGTTACATCACCTCTGTTGACAGTTGAGTTTGCAAACATTCTGGTTTTTTTACCATGATGTTACAATCATAAAACGGAAGTGAACCCTTTAACCTCTTTATTTTGCTATTAATAATGTATTAGATATTCTGCATTTTTTCAGCTTCTATATCTTGTGTTAGCTAAACTGCATATTTGACATTCACTCCCTCTTTCAGATCGAGTGTCTTATAGAATAAGATATAATAAAACTAATCAGTTTAGGTTTTCCAATAATTTAATGCCATGTTGACTCTACATTTTCATACATTCATTTAACCACAATGAAGCTAATCTAAAAGAGTTTTGTAAAAGCCCATCATATCTGCTTTTGAAAGGTTTAAGAGGTAATCTTCTAGCTCAATGGTGCTGATCGAATGCATTGATTAACTGATCAGAATCAGCACCTCCAATAAAATAGAAGTTTTGTCAATTTGTTTGTCAAGATTGAAACACATTGTCAAACGCCATAAAGAAACAACAAATGCTTTAAAGAAGCCTTGGAAGGGAAATCAGGCCACTTCCAAACTATTTGGCTTTCACCACTCTACTAAAACAATGGTCACTCACAAAAAAAAAAAACAGCTATATTTTTTCCTAATATTAGATGCCCCATCAAACAGAATGTTGCCTTGTTCTACAAAATAACAAGGCAACATGTATTTTAATGAGTCAGAAGAGATCAGGGACAATGGATAGATGACACAAAAGTAGAGAGGTTTAGCCATTGTGCATAGCACCTTGTTTTAAGAAAACTAAACTTGAGATATTCGTATAAACAGAGCATCCCAACTTTCAATCACTGTGGTGAAGGACTTGCTTTGCAGTCACTTGAGTCAAAATTCCTCCATAATGATATGAGGGACCTAATAAGCTCAGACAGCAGATGACTACAAAGTGCTATTCCTCCTGAATTGCTATACAATTTTCACACATTGTGGCTTTTTCAAAAACACAATAGTGAAAAATGTATTGTGTCTTTCTGTAAGCTTGATACTCAATTTGAGAACCCGACAAAAACACAATCATATTAATTGTATTATGTGTACATTTAAAATGAAACAGAGTAAATTATTTTACCAAGAATATATATGTAATAGAAAGCAGAATAAGCAGTTTACAGTTAACAGATGAATCTGTTAGATGTATGCGAGATGGTCCATCAAAGTATAACTAAAACATGTTTGGCATATGCTCAAACACATCAGAGCTTAAATACCTCCAGGATCTGTTCTCGTCAAGGTTCTCAGTCTAATAGATGGTTGATGTCCATGTGATCTGATTCATCAACTGGCCAGAAATCACCTCTATTTTCCTTTGAAGGTTTAAAAGGTGCATATAGCTTCCTGATTTTCATCGCGCAATAATTTTCACCTTCAGTTCACAAATTTAATCAAGCACTCATTCTCCTTCGATGAAAACCAAATGAGAGCTAAAACACCAGAGGAAACTTTGGGAATCTCTGGATATCTGTTGATGTTTTATGGTTATCTCTCTTCTTCACAGTTCAGCCATTGGGCCCAGTAAACAGGAAGATGAAGACTACGAGGATGTGCCCATAAATAAAACCTGGGTGTTATCGCCAAAGGTCTACGAGAGCGACGTGACTTTGATCCTCAATAAACTGCTGCAGGGCTATGACAACAAACTGCGGCCTGACATTGGAGGTAAGAAAAAATCCTCTCAACTCCACGTAACACCTTCTGCATTAGAAGAAACATGCCCTCAGTATTCAAACAAGATTTATAATACTGTATATAAAGTTTACTTCTATTTATTGTAATGAGTGTTATTATTGTTATTGTGAGCTTGATTGTTTTAGGACAGAAACCTGCAGCATTACATGTAAATCCATGTCCTTATGCTATGTTCCAGTGCGGCCGACAGTGATTGAAACAGCAGTTTATGTCAACAGTATCGGACCAGTGGACCCCATCAACATGGTGAGACAGTTGCTGCCAATTTAGCTGCAGCTTGTTTTCATTTTTATGCCTTTAATTATTTTAAAAAGTTGGATTAACCGTCAAGACGGACAACTACCTGACCAAACCTACCAAGAGGTGAACAAAGATGAATAGCCGAAGAATCAGCCTAATAAAAGTGATGGTCCAACCAATGACTGCAATCTGTTATGGAATTGCTTGCAGTACAAGGCTTGGTTCAGTTTGTACTACACCTGAAGTAGTTACAAAAAATGGGGACAGCCACACAGAATCAGCCAATGGAGCTTAATCAGGCCAGGTTGGATTGGGGCAGAACCAGTAAAATTCGCTCCCAAGAAGAACTGAACTTAGTTCTTCTAAGTCCAGACCATGATGATATGAAAGCCTTCCTCCTCTTTTGCCAAATTTGTGAATGGAACTCTGCATTTATCTGTGCATGCTAAGCAGCCTGACATGATCTTGTTAATAAATGGTAAATGACCTGCACTTGTGTAACACTTTAGCAGTACGTTTATATCTGATGTGCTCTATGCTGCAATCAGTCATTCACCTATTAGTACACACACTCACATATACGCTGGTGGTAGGAAGCTACTTTGTAGCCAATGCTACCCTGGGACAGGCAAACTGAAAGACTCAGCAAGGCTGTCAATCACTGGACCCTCGGAACACAACCACCAGCAGGCGAGGAGGGGGAAGAGTCTGTCCCAAGGACAGTTGGGGTTTGAGCCCTTAACTTCTGATCCATTGTCAACCAGCAATTTGAGCTATTAAAGGGTTGCTGGACTTGTGTCTTTCATGTCTTAGATGTGTCTCTGTTCAACAAGCATGATGCAACTGAAAAGTGGTGAAAGATGTTCTGATAATTGAAAAAGCAATGTATGCATACTGAAAACTTAACACAAGTTGGAAAATGGATACCAGTGTTTGCAATGACCTTTTCTTGCAGGAATACACCATTGACATCTTCTTTGCCCAAACATGGTACGACAGCCGACTGAAGTTCAACAGTTCGATGAAGCTGCTCATGCTTAACAGTAACATGGTAGGCAAAATCTGGATTCCCGACACCTTCTTCAGGAATTCCCGAAAATCCGATGCCCACTGGATCACAACTCCTAACCGACTTCTGAGGCTGTGGAGTAATGGGCGAGTCATGTACACACTGAGGTAGGACACTTGCAGGCCAGTTTTTTCAAACTGATTTTGTTAGCATATTTAATGTTAACTCTAAAGATTTTTGTTGTTTGTGCAGCTTTAGTGTGCACATCTGTGTTTCCTTTTATAGTAACTCCAGTTTGTCAAACCATGATCTTTTTGTCTGTTTTATTGGTGTTTCAGAGAGAGTGAGAAAAAAGCACACAAAAGAATGTTGAGACTTGATTTTCTTCTGTCACAATTCTGTTTTATCAGGTTGACTATTAATGCGGAGTGTTACCTTAAGCTGCATAACTTTCCAATGGATGAGCACTCGTGTCCGCTGGAGTTTTCGAGCTGTAGGTTGTCAAACATAACATTCTCTCATTTTCGAACCCATCATCTTGACTTCAGCTTCCTAGCTCTCCTAGAACAAGGGACTAGCACAATGGCAACACCTGTGTTCATTCTCCTTGCCAGAGAGCCCATCTGCTTGAGGCTGTACCAATCTATCATCTGCTCCACCAGCAGAAAGAGGAGGTCACCTACTACCATTTTGCTGACAGACTTAATGAATTCTGCACCCTTCCCCAGTCTGATTCATGCTGTCTGTCATCCTTCATTTGTCTCTTGTATTGTGCTTTTGCTTCTCATGACTTATCATGCTCTTAATCTTCCACACACCAGTGGAAAATACAAAGAATGTTCCACTGAGTTTATGTCAAATGTCAGAGCCAGTTCAGTCACAGGAAATGTCATTGAATCAGCATGAGTTTGTGATAAACTCAAGCCTAAACTGAGCTTTTGTGTTGCAGTACAGTAGTAGTTGGATATGGTTTTCAGAAAAAAATATATTTTACATCAATGTAATATTTGGTCTCTAAGGAAACCAAGAAATGACCTTTCCTGAAAGTCTATTATCACGTTAATGAAAAGCCAGAAAAAAAGGCCAACTGTTTAGAAAACATAAAAGATCACAAAGTAAAAATTGACCTAGTTGCAGAAGAGAAACTGAGAAATCCTTTTCCAGCACTTTCAGGGATCTTTCAAGGCATTCCCAGACCAGAGGAGATTTGTTCAGTGGGTTCTGGGTCTCCCTCTGAGGGGGCCTACTGATCAGAAACCTAAAGTACCTCAATCAAGTAATTTTGAAAAAGAGGAGCAGGAGCTTCACTCCATGTTCCCATCTGATAATGTAGTTCTTCACCTTATCCCTAAGCCAGAGCTTCCAGCTCAGCTCTTTTAAAATGTTTAAGGTGTCACTCTGCATTTTTAAGACAAGTTCTAAAATATCAAAACTAATAAACAGGATCAAGACCAAAAGAGAAACAAATATTTCCACATAGTATTACTGACTGTGGGGTTACAAAAAGGTGTGCCCACTGGATCGCAGAAGTGATTTAGACTATTTGGAATCAAACTTAATTTGCAAACTTGAAGAAATTTATTGTGACTGAGCAGCTCAGTGACATTTTGAATGCTCCCCTCTTCTTTGCCCTGATGCTGTTTCCTGTGAATAACAACCACTCATGCACTGTGTAGAGGAAGGATGCAGCCACTCTGATTTAAAGCAAAGATCTCAATCTTGATTTTATTCAATCTACAGTACATAATTCATGTAGGTGACAGAGACATGCCTTTTTGTAATATTTACATCAATCTCTATTTGCATCTATTTACAGTTATGGGCTATTCTTTGTAATACTGTTGTAACAGTCAGATGTCTTATTGATTTTAGGGCCCGCCATAAAATAAATCTGCTGTTCACTCAGTTCCATAGCAGCCAAATGTGCTTATGAACCTGCTTGCTCTTTATAAAGGATTTAATAGGAAAGACCTTTTGCCACTTTATTAGATCAAAAACAGCCCTTTCTTTCCAACTGATGAGATGAAGAACTATTCCTCTTTTGTCCTCCATAGCTAATTTGTTTTCCACTGCATTAATGTGGAACAACACCCCATAACTTCAGTCTATTTAATGGCTTATCTTACTTAAAGTAGACTAAACCAGAAAGCATAAAAGCAAAACCTCGCCCAAAGCAAATTTTGAAATATTCCATAGTGGGTCGTGCCAAGAGACACTGATGGCCATGGCCAAATGTAGACATGAGTGGAAGGGGTTAAGGTGCAGTGGCTACACCCGTCTTTCTTGCACAGTCTATGTGTGAGCTACGTTGAACAACACCTGATGCTGTAGGAATGAGGCAGGCTTTTGTTTCATCTGTTCTGGGGTGTCCTGCAGATGGTTACCCAAAAAACGAGATCACATATCGGTGGCAGAGGCGGGCAGTGGAGGTGGCTGACCAGCGTTACTGGAGACTCTACCAGTTTGCTTTTGTAGGGATGAGGAATACCACCGATGAGGCACACACTCAGTCAGGTAGGACAGAATCGTCTTCCTGTTTTTAGTTTTGCACTGCTTCAAGTTGAAAACCCCACTTTCATCTTTAATTTGCTTAATCTGTTTCAGGGGAATATGTCATAATGACAATATTTTTTGACTTGAGTCGAAGGATGGGCTATTTCACCATTCAGACCTATATTCCCTGCAGCATGATCGTGGTCTTGTCCTGGGTGTCCTTCTGGATTAACAAGGATGCCGTCCCAGCTCGGACATCTCTAGGTTGAAAATCTTAAGAAAATTTTACCATCTGAAAGTCTAGCATGCTACCAGACTGAGGTCCTGCAAGTTTTCTTTCTTCATGAGCAAATAAAGCAATATGACAAACCACAATTGATTTATCTTGTAGTTTTAGAACAAAAAAAAAGCATTACTTCTGCCTTTTCTGTGGTAAGTTGGAGAAAATTCTGACTGATCCACTCATTGAAATCATAGACACTAAGTGATTTTAGTGAACCGTTATGTGGTTGCACTAAAAAAATGAATCTGGAGAAAAAGATTAATGATGGGGAAGCAGAAAGCAGGCCTATCTGAAATTGACTGGGGAAGAAACAAAGAAACCTTCTAATGAGCCATATTTATGAGGATTTTGTAGACGTGTCCTAACAACCATTCCTTCTGAGTCCTAAACTTTGTTCATAATAAAGTTTGACAGAAAGTATGAAAACTGTAACATGATTTTTTTTAAAATTGTAGGAAAATACAGCCAAAATCCTTAGAAAAACTTTGAAAGACTGCAAGAGGACATCTTCAGAGATCACAAGAAAGTCAGGCTAAACTAACCCTAAATGGTTTCATAATGTTTGCACCATATATTTTTTTTTAATTTTTTGGATCAAATTAGAGTCCCAGCACACAATGGCAAACTGAATTTTTAGATTTTTGTTGGGTTTCTATGCTTTACCCAATTATTCAGCAAATTTCCAGTTTTTATGTTTTATGTTAATAAACAAAAAAATAATCATGTCTCTGATTTTTAATTTCTGTATTTATCCATTTGTAGGAATCACTACAGTTCTCACTATGACAACTCTGAGCACCATCTCCAGAAAGTCTCTGCCGAAGGTTTCCTACATCACTGCCATGGATCTCTTCGTCTCCGTCTGCTTCATCTTCACCTTCGCTGCTCTCATGGAGTATGGGACCTTGCACTACTTCACCAGCAACCGGCAGACCAAGAAGTCCAAAGCCAACAACAGCGCACAGGTACAAATTGAACTTTTATCTGACTCGCTCTGGTTGTATTCTCCTAAACTGAACAGTGAAAGTAACCGTGGTTTCTTTGCAGCAGAGAGTTCCCAGCATGGTAAATATCCGACCTGGAACGTCCCTGTTGCAGATGAACAACATCGTTCCATACCACGAGGACGACGACTACGCCTACGACTGCTTGGATGGAAAAGACTGTGCCAGCTTCTTCTGCTGCTTCGACGACTGCCGATCGGGAGCCTGGAGAGAAAACAGGATGCACGTTCGGGTTTCCAAGATTGATTCTTACTCGCGGATATTTTTTCCGACTGCTTTTGGCCTTTTTAATCTAGTTTACTGGATTGCTTATCTTTATTTATAAAATAAAATGTTTATTTATAACTGAAATCAGCTGGAGTTTAACATTTGCAGGTGCATCAGCTGCTTTTAGATTAGTTAGAAGTAACTTTGCAAACTTTTGCTTTGATAATATAAAGGGCCTGGCTGCAGAGAGGCATGGCATATTAGTGATAACAGCTCCAACATTTTGATCCTGCACAATAACCAGGAAAAATCATCAATGTTAGGCTGATTTTTTTGTGTGTAATTAACCTCGATTTAAAGTGTTTGCACATGTAAAACTCCAGTCTCCACAGAGGAACTATTGCCATCAGTCTTTAATAATGTTTATTTTCTCTTTGCTACTGTGCATTGATTTCATGCTTTGCACTTTGCATCTGCAATTGAGGGATATTGTCCCTATAATTTGAAGATAGGTTCCTTAATTTTTCTCTGAAAAGCCAGTAACTTATCTGAACAATGGCCAATTCATTTTGTTCAGAATAGTCAGGGATCGTACCTTTACAAATACAACTTAATTGTTCTCTGCATTTTTCCTGCAGGCTGTCAGGAGTGATGATGGTTATTTTTATGGCAGACAGATTTTATACGTTCATGTATTATATGTTGCAAAAAAAAAGGTTTGAGTTCATTCCTGTTCAAGCAAACGCATCAGCTGGTAATGTAACCTTTCCAGCTGTAAATTGATTGTTTTCTTACCGAAGATGTTCATGAAGAAAGCTGCACGTCATTTTATAAAGGTCTGTGGCATCTAAAGCACTTCTCAGCAGCATTGTCCTAAACTTCAGCACAGCAATAGAGTTTTACAGGCAGCTTTTAGTAGCAGATTGTCTATGAAAACATGAACCTGTTTGGAGAATTGTCTCCTTCAAATGCATGAATTTTAAAAAAAAGGGTGTAATTTCTTCAAAGATGTAAGCATTTCCTTCAATGAACTTGTAGTTTGGTGTTCTAGATTACACAGCTTCCATTTATTCATCTTTTGTTTTTAATTTAAAGAGAGTCTGGCAGCAGAACAGAAAGATTAAGTTCAGATCTTCATCTTCCTGAAATGAATTAGATTTTCACTCCTCTATCACATATAACGTACCTTGAGAGACGAAAAGTTGGCATCACAAAAAGAAGGCCATTTTATGCTTTGTCTCATATGCATTCAAGCCTTCATACATCTTAGAATGTAAAACACTAATTTGTAGTTTTTCCCACTTTGTGATTTTAAAAACCCCTTCCTACACATTAAAGGTGCAGTCATTGCAGACATTGAGGATATCAAGCCATGAAAAGATTCAGGTGACATTTTGTCTCATTTTCCCCAGAAATTCACCCTAAGGTGACAACAGTAAGCAGTTGTCACATTTTGGGTTTATAAACCATAATCCAACCAACATTTTTTCAGAAATCATGAGGGATTTTGTGTTGCACAGGAGCTCTAATCATATTTGTCAATGGTAATGGAACTTCAAGCATTGTTAATATGAATTGTTTTATTATCAAAAAGTGAGAATTCATTATTTGCATAAAGGTAAAGGTAATTTCTTTTAAATATTTAGAATACGTTTTAAACATGCAGCTGTAAAATGCTTCTAAACTTTGTAAATCAGCAGTCAATGGCCAAATATTATCAATATTAAAAGTAACATAAAAAAACCTAAAAATGATTTTTTTTTTAATGACATAAAATGCAAATCTGCATTTCCACTTTTTTCTGACCAGATAAACAATTTTAAAGTGTAGTTTCATGACAAAAAATAATTTTGAGTCATGTCCTTTAAAAACAGGAAAACACTATTTGTGGATGATGACATCTGTCTATCATCTATCTGTGGAAACTTGTAACTATAAGTTTAACCACTATACCTGTTGTTTTCTTTGATAAAGAAATAGACGTTGTTAACCGTAATACGTTGCAGTTGTGGCATATTACACAGGAAACTTTGGTGAGCTCTATGGATGTAAATAGATGAAGAGGCCAGATTTCTCCCCCGCCACCAAAAATCATCTGCATTTCAGATACATTTTCCTCCATACGACAAGCAGAATCTTAGATTCAGGGAAAGAAACAAGCAAAAGTTGAGTGAAGATGACGCAACACATAGAAAGAGAAAAAGAGTTTCTGCAAGGAGTCAAAAGCCAAACCACAAAGACAATTACCAGTTGTGTGATGATATTGTTTGTCCTTTGCTCCATTAAATTGCCTTCTGATCCTACCAATAAGTCACCTTTCCAAACATTCCTCCTCAATGTTTGCCAATGATAACTTGCTGTAGCCATACCTGAACCAAAATGACGGAGAGAAAATTTGACTGCAGCCTACTTTTGAATATTTTCACTTCCCTTGGCTTTTGGAGCTATTGACAGCTAGTGTTGTACAATGTGTGAGTAAAAAAAAGACTTGCACAATCACTGCTGGGCTCACCTTGCATGGTTTGGGTGGTGATTTGTTAGGTCTCCAAGCATCTGAACTCTTTCACGTATTTTACAAAAAACAGAAAACCATCAATGACTATTATTCTTTTTCTAAATATCTGATAACAGGACAGAAATGAACATTTTTATAAACTGAGCAAAGATAAAGTCCGATTTGTCCATCTTTAAAAGAAATGATTCATTCTGATTAAATCAAATCAGAATTTGAAAGATTTTAAACATTAGATAGCGTTCATTTGCCTGAGACAAAATGTTCTTGAGTGAAACAGAGATATCGAATCAGGAATATACTGGCATCTATGCAAGCATTCGTGTTTTTAGGAAAACTGCAAGTTCATTTAGTCAAAATGAATATTGCACAACTCATTAATCAGATATCTTATTTGCATATGTGATACATGAGCTGACTGTGGACAAATCAGGAAAAAAGCATCTAAACTAAATTAAAAATACAGTTTAAACTTTAAAGACAGGTTTCTTCATTTTACTCACTGTATCACTTTGCATTCCATTGCACTTTATTTGGTTTAAGCTTTAACACTAAACTGATTAAATGGCTTGCCTTAAAAATGAGGCTTAAAGTCATATAGTTTATCCATGCAGCACAGAGCTTGATTTATAATTTTTGCAAAATTAAGCAAGAAACAAGCATGACGTGTAGAAGCGAGTGATGTTCTGCAGTATCCTGTGAAAACTACATTTGTTTTGCCAAAAAGTAACTCTTGTATTAAATAATCTGTGCTTTTGTTCTCAAATAAATTTATAATTTAATATTAGCTAACATGCAGTCATGTTATCAAGTTATTACAAGCTTTAAATGCTTATTTTCTTATGAGGAGAGGAGTAAATTATTTTGAAATCAAAATAAAATAATTGTTTGTATATCAAAAACCAGGACAATAATGCTGCCAACTGATTACCCTGAAAAGGTTGTTAACTGCTGTGGCCTGCAGGGACAGATGATTTGCTGATGGAAGGATAATCCTCTTCAGCTGAGCAATTAATTTCTGTATTATAGTATAGAACTAAATCAGAAGTGTTTTTTTTTTATTAGCATTTTTTTCTTCTAAATGAGATAGAGCATTGCCGACACAAAAACAATTAATTTCCTTGATATAAAGAGAAACCTAAACAGGTTATTTTGACATGAGAAATAATAAGACATTTGTTTCGGCAAGACAACAAAATTAAACGTGGTATTTAATGGAGATAATTGGAAAATATGAGATGTTTCATGGAGATAAGATGAAGCAAGCTTTGTTTCCTTCAAATAAGACAAAATGTCCCTCACTAGCTGATGAAGAAAGCTTTCTTTCTCTCAACAAGATGAAATTAGATGTTTTCTAGAGGTAACCGGAACATGTTCCCATGAGATAAAGAGAAAACTAACAAGGTCTTGTCAACTCAATTAAAAGCAAGCTGTATTTTATTGGGAATACAACATAAATTTTGTTATCTGGAAATAAAATAAGTTTTGCTATTTTGTTTTATTGGGTAACACAACAAGATAAAAAAAATTAACAAAAGCTTTGTTCTCCAGGGATAGTATGAAACAGGCTGTGTGTTCTCAATTAAGGCAATAATATACACATAATAAGAAATCACATCAGATTTCGCAAATGCAGCAAACAGAATCAATATTTCCAAAAATGTTTAATGCAACTGGATAGTAATTGGTCCAGATGGTGCTAATGCTGATCTTGACAGTGGACACTATATATCTTATATAAACACAGGCAACACATTAAATTCTGTATTTATGTGCAGATAAATTACCCTCCACCCTGACATCTTGTATGGATGTCAGGGTGGAGGGTAATTAAAAACTGATAAAATGCAACATTATGGGCATTTTCAGTATGCCTTGATTCTGCTGTTGTGTAAATCTTACATTCTTTAAATTGATAAATAATAAAACAAATTATATCTTGAACCTACAGTTTGGAACTGATTTGCTTATCATGATGATGCACAAAAATATTTCTGGTTACATTGCAGTCAGTCTTCTCCAACCATGATACCGTTTTGTTTTTGTGTTTATTTGTATATTCTGACATAAAGCCAAACTACAATGGTAATCTGGTAATTATTTAAAGGCATATTCTCAATTGGATTACTAAATGAAAACATATAACATCAATATGGGCAACTCACAATATAATCAAATTTGATGTTGTACCGTGAAAATTTCACTTTTGTTGCAACTCTACTTCTGCTTTGCCTCGGTTTAAAAAAAACAAGCTTCCATCTCCATGTCAGGCTTTAAAAACTATAAATGATGACTGCCAGCTGAAAGTTTTTAAATGTATGTAAAAGTTACCCTGAAACGCCAGCATATCATGGCATTTGTTTCATATTCCTCTTTGCAAGTATCTTTAAAAAATCAAATGCTGTAATTTTCAGCCCAGCATCTTCAGAAACTTGATCATTCATCGCACTAATGATCTGCAAAGAGCTAAACGTCTCATAAAACTCAAGCCATATTAAAGCGTCGGTCATATATATCTGTGTGCAATATCATTCTCTGTAAATGTTGCTCATGTTGTATTGTGACTACTAACTCAATACACTGTGACAAAATAAAGCAGTGCCTATAAAATCCAACTGGTTTTATTTCAGACTTTATTTTCCAGATGTATTTTCACTGCTTAATTATTCACTTCTTTGAGTAAATTGATGGCCTTAAGGTTAATGACAGACAAAATAGATTTGTTCATGTTTTGCTAATTTTGACATGTAGAATTCCTGTCCTGGTATCAGCACTATGTTCAGAAAGTTGATTCTGTTTCTAGGATAATTCTGGAGATAACAAGTATCTCCTGCTGCATTCTCTGCTGAATGTAAATGTACCACTATTCAAGTAGTTCATGAAAATAATAAAGAAAAAGATTCAACTCAAAAAATATTCCCTGTAAAATCCCATTCTGCTTGGTGAGAAATCCAAATACAGTGATTTTTTTTGTTCCCTCTACCACAGCAAGTACCAATTAGCATGAAGGAGGAAGGCAGAGGTGCTTGAAAGCAAGTGCTGATGAGTGGATGAAAATAAAGCCTACTGTCGTTTCCTGCTGCAACGTGATTACAGGGTACAAAGAAAAGGGTAGGTCAAAATCTCCCTCTTCCTATCTGGGGACTGCGATCGCAGTGTTACACCTTTGGATCAGATGGATGCACATAGTTCATGTTCTCCTGAAAAACTGGACGCATGTGGTATAATTGGCGTCACTTGTTGTTTTAAGAGACTGGAGGAAGTGTAGCTATGTCCCATCCATTTCTTCTGCAGTTATGATGCCTGTTGTCCAACCTGATTTAATCTTTCCTGAAGTCTGACCAAAGAGTTACACAGAGGGAAGAGACATGTTGGAAACAGGAACATGGTGTTTCTACAAATGGGCAGTGACAACAAGGAAGGAGTTAAGTGCTGACCCTGAAAACAATCAAGCAGCGTTTTCTCTTAAAGGAAGACGTGATATCTGAATATCGAAGAAGAGTGACAGATTTTTACTGAAAAAAAGATGAATAACAAGGCTTAAAATATTTTGTAAGAAAGCCTTGAGAGAGGTAACAGAACAATTTACAACAATCAAAGCATGTATACACATCAGGTTTTTCATCAAATAGTCCTTGAAATGTTTTATGTGAAGCTGGGCGGCATGATGGTGATTTCCCATACCTGGGATGTGTGCAACCAGATTTCAATACATGTCAGCTTTCAAGTATTATAATTGTGGTACGTGTTTCCACTTATTACATTTAATTGTTAAATATGATTAACTGCATTAAAAATTGATAAATTTGATGAATAATAAAATAAATTCCTTTGCTGTTGATCAATTCCTTTCCTTCACATTCTGCAGCAGTGATAGAAATAAAAGAGTTAAAAAAGTTGCAAAATCTCCACTGCTAATTTATGTGCTTAAAGTCTGTAAAGACAAATATTTTGCTCAGCTTTCATCCCAGAAGGATCTTTTATCGCCAGACTCTGTTGAAAGTCTGGTCTCCCTCTCAGGTGCGTTTCGACAAAATGATTAACACCGCCGGTCGGAGTCCTCTAACATCCAGCTCCGTTACAGCTGAGGATGTGACCTTCAGGCCTGCAGAGGATTAGACGTGAATGAGGCTCTTTGGGCATCCGGAGGGTTTTCTCTTCACACCTGGCTGACGCCGATGAGATCAAGCTGTTTGGAGAGAGGCTGATCCTCCCTGTGATCATCACAACTCCTTAAAAGTCACAGTTCTGGAGGGGAAAAAAGGCAAAGGGTCCTAAAGCTAGAAAGCTTTTAGAAGGACTGCTCAAATTCTACGATTCTCCCTCATAGCTGAGTAAAGAGCCTTTTTAACGTAATGTGGAGCTGCAGGCGTACATTCATCAGCAATGTTTTCATTTTCTGTTTCGTAGATGAAGAAACTACCTTTGACTTACACACTAAAGCCCACAGGCTGCACAGAATCACTAACTCTGCTCTCATGGCTCAATGCTTTACCCTCTGGTCCTCTATCTCGGAGTAAATTATGTATGTTTGTGGGTTTTGCCCTACCTGCTGGTTGAAAGATTAGAATGTAACCCTTGCCTATGACATACCAGTGACCTGTTTGTGGCATCTTCTCATCCTCAAACCAGTTTCTGATCCAAAATTCTTCCAGGAAAAACACCCAAAAACAAGCTCAACAGAAATCTAAACGACATCCAGCAAAGTCTGCAAACGTAATGAGATGCTCCTGATTTGTTCTCGTATGAATAATCTAGCTGACAGTTTATGCTTAAATGAAGACAAACAACAACATCCAAGGGCGCTCAATTTGGAGGGAAACTGAGCGGAAAAGTCGCGAGCTATCTGAATAAAGGATCTCAGACAATTTTCCTGTTGTGTTACTCCTTGTCATCTTCACCTTGCATTTGAAAAGGAATGTGGCTGTCTGTCAACATCTGTTCTTTAGTAGCGTCAGACAGCAACAAATAAAACCTTTCTGCAGCTCCCAGCCTGTCATTTTTGATTCTACAGCCAGTCTGAGGGAAATAGATTATATTTTGTTTAAAAGATCAAATGAAAACAGTTTGGATTTAATTCTTCAATGTGGGTCAATGCAATTGGATTTTCTTGAATATGTTCTTATATAATTGTTGCAAAATAGACTCCTATAGTCGTTCAAATAGTCAACATCTAAATACACACATTCAATTGTAAAATCCAACCAAGCAGCTCTCGTTAAAGTGAAGTGGTTTAAAAACCTAAAAGGTAAACTTCAAAGAATGAAAATGATTGAAAAAAAATAACAACCAAAGTTCAAAGAGAAAGATTAATAGACATTCAGAAAAAACTATCGATCAAAACCACTTTAAAACATCTGTTTTGGAAGAAAAACAGAAAGAAATGACATGTTTATCTAAAAACCTTTTGACATTAAGACAAAGGTGAACGTGGCTGTGCAAAGGGTTATTATCACTGACTGGAAGGGAAAAGTGTTTGAGCTCCAGGAACGTCACACTGAGCATTAGATGTGAATTAAAGGCTGAAACAACACACACCTTCACTTTACGTCAAGCTGTTAAGCTACTTTTACTTTACTTATACACTCAGGTTAAAAAATCGATCCAAAGTGCGTCCAAAGGATTATGGAGGGGAAATAACAACCAGATTCTCCAGCTCAAATCTTTTGATTGATGAACTGTCATCTTTAACAAAGCTGCAGCGTTGGTAGTTTGTTGATCCGAACAATAGAAGTGCATTCTCATCAGTCTCCAAAGTGTTATAAGGCCATTTCCAAATATTTAAAACCTGACATTGTAAAGATAGTAGAAAAAACATCAGACTGCTTCTGATCTTTGCAGGAGTGTGTATTCTAGTTCAGTCTCAGATGCTACAGGCATGAGTAACAGGTTAAATTCTAAAGTTCATAACAGGACAAATAGAAGAAGACTGAACATGAATTGCATGCTCTCAAGGCTTGAAGGAGAAGGTCTCTTCTTCCTACAAACAACCTCATATCAGGCTTGTTTTGGAGCTAAAGTATTTGGGCATCGTGCAAACCATTGAGTTGAGCAACAAATCCCCAGGTCTCTAAAGATTTCTCAAGTCAAACGTAACGCCAACAAGGAACAAGGACTGGGTCAGTGGTCCCAAACAGAACAGCAAATATGTAACAGCATGGAACAAAAGATAATAAAGGTGTCACAGCCATAATTCAATATCCTTGAAATAGGTGAAGGTGGAACCTTAAGAGAATTGTGTAGGATAAAAAAGAAAGCAAGAAAAAAGACGAAATAAACAGGCTCTATGGAATCATCTTTATGGCTTTGATTCAGTCTGTTGACTCAAGTGCAAACATCCTTTGATTTCATCATCTCTACCAGGTCATAAGTTTCTTCCAGGTCCCTCCACTTCCTCGGAATGAACACCGAATATTTTTGTAAAGATCTGTACACAACTTCTCACCCTCACTTCACAGCAAGTGTGCACACAGTCAGACTTGACCTTAGTTTGTTTCTGAACACAAAGGAGAAGATTTCAACTGACAGGAGTAAAGATTTTTAGTTTGTCCTGCCTGGCTGCGCCCTGCTCTCAGGGTCAGACTCGGTGGCAGCTTTGTTCTTTTGGCATCAGCAGTTTAAACAAGGTCAATCAAAGCTCCACAGCTTCAACTCAGCAGCTAATCAGCTGCTGCCCACCTCTTTTTAAAGTACATGCAGATTAGAGACGTGGGGAGCCATTTAATGCGTTTTGTCCCCGTCCAGTTTCACATAGCTCTCATCAGACTTCACGCAAAGTTGTGCACCAAAAAACGTAACATTTTCAAACCCTAAAGCCATTTTTTTGTTACAAAAAAATGATCATTCACCATCTACAGAAAAGATGTTTATCAGCAACCTAGCAAGTAGCAGTAGACATTAGCTGGAGGGCAAAGTGACCCAGCAACACAACAACACATCTAAAGTGTATTTTTGCAGAGCCAACAGAACAAACTCCCCATATGCCACACTGAGTCAGTGCTAGGAATGAGTTTTATTTTTAAGAAAAGAAGGAACAAGGAGAAAAAAAAAACATCTGCAACACTCTGAGGGTTTTCTGAAACTTGTGAGACACATTTTCCACTAACATCGTATTGCTTCTTAGCCTTATTTTCAAAACCTGGCTGCTAATAATGTTTTTCTTACTCATTTAGTTTCTACTTCTATATGTTCTATATGCTCTTTTGCATACAGATTGAAAAAGGTTTTCCTTCACAGCACTGTGTTGTTGAACCATTTCAAGTAGCCTTTCAGTTATCACCAATAAAGAAGTAATCACTCCGAGGCAGCTAGGTTAAAACAGACTAGTAAGAAGTTACAAAGATGACATTTTACTAGCTTATTAGAAAGGTTTAATATGCAATCTGTTTGAAAATCTCAGCATTTTCATTTTCTAGCTGCAGTAGGTAAATTTACAAAACTAGTTGGGGGTTTTCTATATTTGTTACATTTGACGCTATATCATGACAGTATCAGATGAGATAGATAATCCATGAAAAAACAAAATCAAGCTCCCCTCTGTTGTGATGAACCAGCTGTAGGATATCAGAGAGAAAGGGGGCAGAGTGTGAGCAGTGTGTACACAAGGATAGCTGACAGTGCTAAGACCCTATTCCTGCCTC
Source organism: Poecilia picta (assembly GCA_033032245.1). Classification (NCBI taxonomy): domain Eukaryota; kingdom Metazoa; phylum Chordata; class Actinopteri; order Cyprinodontiformes; family Poeciliidae; genus Poecilia; species Poecilia picta. Next base: position 8,312,946 of record CM065374.1, read on the forward strand.
TGATTGGTTGTTTTTGTTTCATTGTATTAAATCTGCAGATGGCAGTGGAACAACAGGGAGGAAGCAGGAGCTCTTTTTTTTTTACAAATTATCTGTCTGTCAGAACATAGTGACAGTTTTTTAAAAAATGTAAATACAATTGGATAAAAGCTTTAATAGAGGAATACAAACACAGGCTTTGTTTCCTTTTCGTAGAAAGTTGGAGTAGCAGTCAGTAAGATTCAGATATAGTTAAATATTTTACAGCACACTTTGCTTTGTGTAAAGCCCCTGACTCCACCCTTAGGCACTAAACCAAAAGTACTTGTTTTTAAGCCTCCTGAAGGATGATAAATCCCTTTTTATGCATCCTCACGTGTCTCCAGCTTTGGACCCTGTGAGGATTCCTAGCAGAGCCCTTCACCAGCTGAGCCTACCAAGATTGTTTTCTTTCAGATTATGAAATCTGAGGACTCTCCTGCCTTTGCATGCTATGCATGTGTTCTGAAAGAAATACGGTCGTTATTCTGCTTTGACATGCATCTCAGGATGTAGACTTTGGATCTAAATTAGATTTTCTGCTATCTAAAACCTCAGTTCTCCTCTCACAGCATCTGTTGTACAAGTAGTTATCCACCCACACACGGAGATCAGGGAGATAAAGATAGACATGGGACATTTTCATGGAGACATTTACAATCTATCAACTTTAATAAATAATAGAGCTAATCTTAGCAGCCCTAGCAGAAATCTCTCTTGTTGCAGATCCATGAGGCACCCGGGGGGGAAGAGTGGCATGCCATCCGTTCACTGAAATGCATAATGAAAAATGTATGAGACATATATGTCCGTGGCAATACTTTACTTGATGGCCTTAGCCTTTTTAAAGAATGAAGAAGAAATGTACCATTTTTCCAGTCTTCCACTAAATGTTCTGCAGCGCTGCAAACCAGCAGTGTGGAGGCAATAGATTACACTAATTTCCTTCTACATTGAAGCCTTAGGTGCTGCCTAATTGGGGTGCTTATGTTGACAGAGTGAGGGATTGCCTCACTGAGCAAAAAGTATCGACAAAACTCGACTGTGTGCAGGAAAGATAACCTGAAGTTGTGGCAACGAGTTCACCTAAAGATCAGGAGCTGAGCCCAAATAGAATATCGTTTGGACTCAGACCAACCATGAGATTGTAATAGCATGTTTCTGTTTTATCCAAATATGCATTTATACTGCCAGAGACTTTCTAAACTTTAGATGTGTGGTAACAGCCTAATGTATTGTTTGGACCTTTTAACAGACTAAGTGGTAATTTATGAAGGAGACAAATAGCGCTGGTCAAAGTCCCAGTAACTTCTACATTGTTTACCCTGTAGAAATGTTGTACTTTATTTGACAAATGTACCCGAAGGACTTTCAGACTCTTATCTGTTTAGTTGAACCTAAACAAACACCTAAACAGTTCAAGAAGTCTCAAGGAAGAAAATCACCATGAAGCCCAGCATTTTAACTTTGGCTCGCTATCCCCAAAAATAGGTTAAATGGTCTAAGAACAGAGATTGATATCATGTCACGTTGAGAAAAAAAATAGAGCAGTGGACTTTTAATAAGTAGTCAGACTAAGTCATGTTTCAGCAGGTTTTAACTATCTGGCAACTCAAACTAAACTCAAAATCAAAATCTTTTTGAGTACAGCACTATTAGTAGATAGATTCTGGTTAGAATTTCACAAAAGACCCTTTTTATGTTTGTCAATGGTTTCTTTGTTGAAATGTGTCAATATGCAACTGATTTCTGTCATAAGAGCATAAACTTTGCATTTGTCTTAAAGGAGTGGTCTCAAAGTGCATTCTTTTTACTTTTGGATGTGTCCCTTGTCGTACAAAATGGATTTAAATGGCAAAACTGCCCTTGAGGACTGGAGTTTGAGACCACCACAGTGGAGACAAGAAAACGTCTGTGGTTTGTTCTTCCAGAAAAATGCTGGTAATTTAATCCATAATGGAATAACTGAATATATGTAGGCTTATTTGAATGAATCAGAGACAGGACAAAGTCTATTTTTCCATGCATTTTCCATTTCTTCTTGACAAAAGGTGTTTATCCAACCGTGTGACATGGAGAACAATGATGAGAACCAGATTCATTGTTTCCTCTGGGATATTTTAACGTAGCACAGTGACAGGCTGAGTGTTTTCATTGTCAATCAAAGACCAATGAAGGTTGACTGAGCAATCATTTTGTGTCTGCAAGATGAGTTCACCTTCTAATTCTATGCTACAGGTTGGATTTTAACCACTGAAGCTCAAAGGCTGTCGTTTCATTTCTAGCGAATGCTTCAGGAAGGTGTCAAATAACACTGATGATGATACGACACAAGAGTCGAGATTTGAAAGTAAAATCGGGAAGAATGAAGATGTTCAAACGTTTATGTGTAGAAAGTTTTAAATCACGTTTCATTTATTTTTTTTTTTCATATCTCAACTATCCATTACTTTATGATGGCCGATCACTTAAAATCTCAAAGTAATAAGCCAATGGTTGTGGCTGTAATATGACACAATGTGGATGGGGAGTGAATACTTTACCAAGACTCTGCAGGGTTCATTTCAGTTCTTTCCTGTTTTGTAAAACCAGCAATTTTAGATCAATCAACACGCCGCCTCACGGTTAAACACATAGAATATCAATCTGCACTCCTTCAGATGCCACATGATTTATTAATGCAACAAGCCTCATTATTTAAGAAGCATATTGTGCAACACAATAGAAGCTGAGTCTCTCCAGGTTTGGAATCATAAATCCCCTTCAGGAACGAAGTCTCAGTTATTCATGTCTAGCTGCAGGGGATGCCTTCAGGGACATGCAAGCAAAGGTAAACAGATTTTTAAGATAAATATAGCGACAAAGACCCTTTTTAATCACAGATAACTCAGAGAATACCTCAACTGAGTGGAATGACTGATTTTTCATGCACTATCCTTCTGGGTCTTCGATCTTATTTTTTCTACCAGTGGACTGAGACGTTTGGCTTCCCTGATTCTTCCTGCAGTCTGTCCAATAAACTAAACGTTTCTCAGATTCTCAATCATCCACATGGTTAAACAGATGTCTTCAATAAGATTAAATCCACTGCCATGATTTCAGAAATAAATTAAAAGGAGAGCAGATGTTTCATTTCTCAGCATGTGGGCGCTGCATTAATGGCCACAAATGCGGATTCAGTCACCAACATAAAACCTGAAATTAGTGAAGAGGTGAAAATGTTTGAATCGTGACAGTTGTAAGTTTTAAGCCACAGTGCCTTTCTTGACTTACTTTTAAATATATATATATTTAATGGAATGTGTATATTTTAATGTAACTTCTCATTTATGCATTTTATTAAAAGCATTTGCATCATTTATGGATAAAATATTGTTATATCAATATTCAGATAAATATTTAGTCAAAATTAACCGATAAACAGTTGAAGTGAAAGAGCTTTTACATCTTTTAAAAGTACTTTGAGTTTTTACTGTGGATTCTTCTCCCATTTTACCATCTCCTGTCAGTAGTTCTTCCTGTGGTGGTTGCTGTTCAGTCCAGATGTCGGGGGTTGTGAACCGGGCCCTGTCGGTGTTATCTCAGGGAGACCCCAGGTGCTCCTTCCTGCTTCACCCATTTCAGAGAGTAATGATGTGTCAGTTTGTCTCTCTAACGCTATGTCTATCTCTTCCAATGTCCTTACCAACAGTCAACTCAGATCAGAAATGTATGTATGTGCGTTGTAGCTGATGCTTAGCTCAAGTGGGTATTAGAGCAAAATTGAAAGTTAAATTTCCTACTATCCTGGTCGCAACAAATGGGTAGCAGAGTGAACTGTGGCGTGTACAAAGCTGGCATGTGTTCCTGTGTGTCAGTTCCTGTCGCTCACATGAACACAAGAGCTATGCAAAGGGAAGGTTTCCTTTGCATAGCTTAGGATTTTGCATGAACTAAAAACTGGAGCATGCACCTATTTTTTTAAGCAACTTTGTGAGAATGCTTCTTTTTATTATTCTTATTACACTGAATATAATTTTAGAGTTTTGTGCAATTTTTTTTAGGTTGACTTAAAAAGTGAGCTGTTATTGAGACTGTTGAATTTTTCAAGCTGCAGAAGTCTAAGTGTTAAGGATGCGCCGATATGAAACTTTTTGCCAATATCTGGGAGAATTTACCAATATTGCTAAAATTGTTTATTTGATTACTGCATTAATAGAATATTTAAGAAATTATTCTATTACTCAAATCATCATTTACAAAAGACATAATCTGAATTAGTTTGAACTATTTTGCAAAAAAGATTTGACGAAGATTTCAGTGTGCAAAAGTGAAAGCACGCGCAACTGCACTAGTTTTTTGTGGCCTATCCAAAGTCTGTGGTTACCATACCTTACCATACCAACTTTATTTATAAAGCACTTTAAAACAACAACAGCTGATACAAAGTGCTGTACATTAAAACACAACATTACAATAAAAGATAAAAACTCTTACAGTTAAAAACAAAAACATACAATTTAAAACTAGATCCCACTGGAGTTGAAAGCCAAGTAAAATAAATGGGTTTTAAGACAATCTTTAAAGTGGACAGTGAAGGGGCCTCTCTGACCTGCAATGGCAAATCATTCCATAACTTAGGGCCCATGACAGAGAAGCCCTGTCCCCTTCAGCTTCCTGTCCCCTCAGCTTCCTGTCCCCTCTCAGCCTCCTCCTGGATCTTGGTACCTCCAAGAGCAACTGATCTTCTGACCAGAGAGACCCACAAGGTATGTAGGGATGAAGAAGCTCAGAGAGGTAAGCTGGGGCAAGTTTATGCAGTGATATAAAAACAAACATAAGAATTTTAAAATGAATCCTAAAATATACAGGCAGCCAGTGAAGTGAGGCCAGGACAGGGGTCACATGTTCCCTTTCTCGAGTTCCTGTTAAAAGTCGTGCAGCGACATTCTGTACCAGCTGCAGACGTGAGAGCAGCAACTGACTGACTCCCAGATAAAGTGCGTTACAGTAAACCAATCGAGTTGAAATAAAAGCGTGGATCACTGTTTCAAAATGCTGCCTGGAAAGAAAATATTTCATTGATGCCAATCGTCTTAAATGATAAAAGCTGGACTTAACCACAGCTCTGATTTGGCTTTCCAATTTAAAATCACTGTCCACCTTAAAACCAAGATCTGTAATAACAGGTTTAAAATACACCTCCAAAGGTCCCAGATCAACAGACAAGGACTCACAGGAGCCACTAGGTCCAAACACCATCACCTCTGTTTTGTTTTCATTGCAATTTAAAAAGTTAAATGCCAACCAAGCTTTAATATAATCTAGACATGCCAGAAGATGTTTGATAGAATGTGCATCCTTCTGCTTCAGGTGCAAATATATCTGACAATCATCAGCATCACAATGAAATGAAATCCCATGTTTCCTAAGGATAGAACCCAGAGGCAGTAAATAAAGTGAGAAAAGCAGTGGGCCCAGAATTGAGCCCTGTGGGACACCATAAGACATTTAAGCAGCAGATGATTCAGAGTCGCTAATTTTCACTAAAATTGTTCTTAAAATTGTACAAAAATTGTACAACGTGTGGTTGTAGCATCTGTGGTTGAAGGAGCTAGGTGGGACTTTTAATGTGACATGAAGGACTACAAAAAAAGCAAAGGTTATAGATGAGTTTGGTGATGATCTCCTGCCTCTGTTCTGTTTCCCTTTTTTATTTTTGGTTGTTCACAACGCTTTAGACATGCGACGTGTCTGCGAAGAAATCCCATGCGATTTGTTTTCAGATGGTCTTTATAAAAAGTTTAAAATAAGAAAATGCTGGGCTGACCATCTTAGATAGTTCAAGGGACGGACATGGATCGATTCATGATGCAAGGCAAATCTTTATTTGTACAAAGCTACAAATGGAGACAGAGCAGCCTCGTTGTGTTCCTTTGATGAAACAGACTTTGAAAACAGCTTGTTGACATTCAAACATCTGCCAATCAATGAAAGAGGAGAAACTCTGGTAAGAAAAAAAATGGACTCCTGCAGTAAAACTGATGTATTGTGTCAGATGTGTTGAATTACTTTCATTCTCCTGATCACAGAAATCTCAGTTTCCATGGAAGCAGACCAGACAGCCACACTGACCATGAATAGCATACTCAGTGAGCTGCAGTCGGGTCAGAACCGGCTTCCTGCGTCAACGTGTGCAACAAACATGATGTGCTGATGATTCACAGTCAGGTGGAAAAATATTTGTTTGGATAAAATTGGTTTTACAGAAATAATCTTAGAGATTCAAGAGCTATTTTGTTTTTTCTTCAGAAGTGAAAATGCAGCGTGGATCTGCGTCATAACAGAGAAGCTTTACAATTCAAAAATGGGTTTGTTACAAAAAACAGAAAGATCATGACTAATTCGAAGAGATGGCGCAACAAAACAACTCCTCTAAAAAAGACATAGGGTTTTGATCAATACACCATTTTAAATTGAGGCCAGAGCTAAAGTGTTGTGCTGTGTTGAATGATGTATGTAAGAGTAACACATACATCTGTATCTTTACAGGTTTATGTAAAAATGCAGATTTTTTTAAAAAGAGAAAACAGCAATTTATGTCCATTTTATAACTTCAAAATAAAAAATCTGGAACTCTCAAATTAAAAGATGAAGAAAGACCACCTTCTGAAACTCTGGATTTGAGTAAAGCATCCATGCAGAGTACATTTACTGTTACATTTTAAAATCCTCATTGGTTGTAATATTTGATATGTATACACTGAATAATAATAAAAATAATAATAATAATAATAATAATAATAATAATATAATAATAAATCAATTTAATTCATAATGCACTTTTCATTAATAAAAATCTCAAAGTGCTACATGGTGCATCTAAAAACATAAAATCAGCTATTAAAAACAATTTAAAAAAACAAAAACAAACAAAAAAGAAATGGACTTTCTTGCTCCGCTATATATATGGACGGAAAATGTCAAACAAAGCACAGCGATGACAAAAAACTTCATTGTTGTCATCAGTTTCTACACAAAACACACGTCACGAGATCTGACATCTTGATTGGCGCAGTCATCATCCTTACAGGAAAATGCTCCCTGTTTTAGTGGGAATGCCTCAAAAGGCTATTTTTTATTTCAGAAATGTACATTGTAAATATATTTATCTTTGAAAGTATCATGAATCAGTTGTACATTTTTAATACATTTCTTTCATTTTTACAGATTTTCATGCTCGTATGTATGTTGACAAATGCCCTTTACATTTAAAGAGTTTTGTATGTTTTATGTGTCATTTAGTCCAACCTTCAAAGTGATAAAATCCAAAAACAAAATTATAATGACAAGCAGCAGGAAATGCTGGAAACCGGAGAACTTAGCACCGGGATTACTGATTGAGGGCAGGTGCACTGATTGTGGATGGGATGGAGCTGAACAGAGCTGGGAGGCATCACAGGAAATAGTTGAGAATATTAGAAGCCTAACAGGAAAATAGCAAACACAGCTAAAAATATGTAAAAACTAAACCTTGTCTTCTATTTAATGTGTTTCATTTCCCCGCCTCCTCCGGTGTATTCAGGATTGTACAACGTACGTGCCTGAAGTATGAGAATTCTAATTATTTCTGGTGTAAATAAACTGATGAGGCAGTTTCCCCCTGATGCACCAGCAAATATCAGCTGGGCATCAGTAGAACAGCTGCTGCAGATTCAGTTCTGCAGGACAGACCTCTGAGAAAGCTCATGAAACCCATGAGGAGCCACTTTAGCTGCTGCCTGGAACTGAGTCGAGTCTCCAGCTGTCAGAAGTCGTCATCTTTGTCTGCTTGGAGTTTAATCAAACTAAACTCTCCCCCTCAGGAGGCTTCCTGGAGCTTCCCATTATTCACACTTAGACTCGTCAAAGTTTCCGTGCCTCCCAGGAGCTCGGTGAAAAGCTGTTCATATATCACCTATATGATTAAAAACAAGATGGATGCACATTTGTTCGCTTTCATTTAGTCTTAAATATATTTACAGACTGTTATGCAATTTCCAATTTCCATTTTAAAGAGTCTCATTTGAATGAAACGGCGCAGAAATGTCACATTCAGATGAACCGATCTTCATCAACCTGGATGCTCATCAGTTTGCTCATTATGCAAATAATTTCCAGGCATAATAAACTTATTAGGATGTAATATGCATGTTGGATCTGCTTATGAAGGCCTGATAATAGTGATGTTTGAGAGAAGAAAAAACAGAAATGTGTGCCACATCTACACAGTGTTAGAGACTGGAACTTTAAAATGTGTCATTTAGATTTTGTGAAGAACTTTATGACTGGGCAAGTCAAGGAAGTACATAGCTTTGAGGTAAAAGGAAAATTATTCATGGATTATAACTTTGTTGTTTGAAATGAAAATCTAAATACTGCTCTGAGAAATGTTCAAAACTTTGAATATTGTTTTGTAACTTAACCTATTCTTTAAAATTTTTCCACAATCTAGTCCCTGACATTTTCTCAACTCCCAATATTCCAATCAATTCAGATTTTCTATGTGTAAAAATGGTTAACAACCATGAAGTATTTTTCTTTCACGTCATTTCCTGGTCTGCCATACAAGGTTCTGAGACGCCTCATACAACATCAAGCAGACATCCAAACCCCTTCAGCTGACTCCTTTCAATACAGAGCAGAAATTCTAGTCTCAACCCTGCAGAAAAAGCTAATTTCAACCACTTAGGCTCATGATTTCTTTCTTTCTTTCTTATACTCATCCCAACAGTTGAGGTTCAGAGCACAGATTGTTGGAATCCACTAAGTTATTCTAAATTTTTAAGCATCATTGGCATTGCATGTTGAATCATTATTTCTTTCTTCAGGGGTTTCTTTAAATGGATTAATGTCAGATTAATTTCTGGCAAAGAAGTATTCAAAGTTTGCTTTATCTTGATAATCATTGTTTATTTTCTGATAGAAAACAGATATGACATGGGCTAACTTTAAATGAAACATGCAGCGAACACTTAATGTCTCAGCCTGAAGCGAAGCTGCACAGATGGGCCACAGATCAACAGAGTGGACCATCAAGAACAGCTACTGCTGATAAATCACTGTTACAAGGGCTGATTATTATCACATCAAGTTCTGTTAGGAAAAGAAGGTCATCAGTAAGAAGTAATGGACTGAAAACTGGCCCAGAAAGTAATGAGAGACAGCCAACATCAACTCCTGCTGATTCTTTGGGTTTATTTACATCCCTGCGGGTGTATTGATCTATTTCAGTCATCAGACTCTGACTGGTCCATGTGAGAAAATGAACAATAGTGCAGGAACATTGCTATCACATTTAATAAGCTCTCAGCACATTGAGTCATTATTGAATGTTCATCCATGTCACATCTAATCAGCTGCTGAGGATTCAGATATTACAAAATGCGAAAGGTGCCTGTTTATGATCGGACTGGTTCTGAGAGAAACTCTGAGCTGATGAACCAGGGTGTCTGGAAAGCGTGTTTCCAGAACGCAAAACATTTGAGATCATCCTGAAGATAAACTCAGTGTGACAGTGCGACATCTTTGTAATGTGAACAGGGTTTCATTTGATCTCAAAGAGCCAACACTAAACCACAGATCACAGCTTCTCCATTAGAGCATCAGCTGCCAGATTCACTGTGACGGTATGACACTCTGCTGCCATCTAGTGTTTGGAGCCGATCTCATTTTAGTTTCCTCAAATAAAGGAAACTTCAAGAGTAAGTGGAAAAGTTCGAGAATGACAATTTGCATTTTATTGCCAACAACACGTACCTGAGATTTTAAATATTTTGAATCCGTTTAATTTGTCAATATTCCATCAGTACTTGCATTAAAGACAGAAAATGTTCTGACATTAAGGAAACCAAGCCATTAAGTTTCAGATATTGTTCCATTCATCTTGCAAACACGTCGTAAAGTCAGTGATGGTTCCTGTATGAACATCACTCTGGACAAAGATTTCCATCTGGCCCAAATTATTATATTTTAAACACCACAATACATGTTTAGTATTTTTCTAATCTAACTATTGAAGCTACTATGTTCCGTCTGTCATAACTAATGAGGAACAAACTTGGACGTTTACTTAAGTCACACCTCACTCTGTCTGCTGGCGTTTGGCTACACTCTGTACATCAAAGTCACTAATTACTGTAATATAATTTATACCAAATTAAATCATAAGAAATGTCTATGAGTAAGATATAACATTTGCTACCTGATGCTCAGCAGCACCTTAAAAGGCTTCCATTTTGATATATTTCTGACCGAGGTCAGTTTAAACGTCAAACCTTCAGACTTCTTGAGCCACACCTTTGCATTAAGGTGCGGAATGCCCATTTTCATTTTCTAGGTGAAACATTCATGGACAGCCCTGGTAAATATGGTCTTGAAGGCAGCATATATTAATCTAAAATCTCTGCTGGACTTTTATTAAAATAAACATTAAAGATCATTACAAATAACTTGTTTTTCTGGTATTTTTTGCATTTAGTCATTTAGTCATTTGCATTTAGTCATTTCCCGCTGCAGTGGGAAATGACTAAAGTCATTTCCCACTGCAGCGGGTTCAGCTGCCCTCTGCTTTGTGTTGAATTCAACAGATGATGGCTCTGAACGCTCTTTTACAGAACAGCTATCGAGACGTCTCTGCCCTGATGAAGCTGCAGCTGACAACACAGTCAGTGAAAACAGACTCTTTCTATGGGCTCAGCTTAGTGTACATAATGATTTATCAGTGCAACACTAATGAGTACAGATGCTCATTGTGGTGTCTTTAATTTGCATAAATTACATTTAGTCTACAACACTGATATTTCTAATTACAAAGTGTTCGAGTCAGAGGTGTTTATAACAGTGTTTGAGGATGGCTCATTGTTGCACCGTGTTCACTGGCCACATTGACATCTCCAGATTTTAAACCCACTTGGCGATTTGACAGACATTTATCAAAACTCTATAGTCATACAACATAAATCATGAAGAACAAACAGTATTCAGGATGCAAGCTGCTGAAATGAACAGCACCATTGTAGAAGACAGATCATCAAGTCTGTAAACTTGCTTGTCACACAGACTGTTAGAACAGTTGCATCACATTCTGCTTAGCCATCTGAACTTTAACACTAAGCCTTGCTAGTTTTCATGCAGTTCAGTCTTTATATCAGATTTGTTTTCCGAGAAGAAATTTAAGCAACTCGACTGAATGAAAACATCTTTGCTAATGTTCACCATTTGTTTTTGTATTTTAAATATGTTCATTTAAACAAATCATCTTTCCTTCCTTTGCAGTTTTTTTTTCCTGTCAAGTTATTTAAAAAAGGGGATTTAATACAATTATATTAAACTGGAGTATAAAAACTTATGGAAATAAATTCAGCTGAGCTTGAATGTTTGACTTTGTTCCTATGAAACCCGTTACTGAGTTTGTGATGTGTGAGTAAAGCAAAATCACACAAGACATGTAGATTCATCTCAGTAAAAAAAATTGCAAAAAAATTAAAAAAAAACGTCTTCTGAAAATAAGCTTTTAGCAAATATTAAACTTTTAATTAAGCCCACACATTAAATATGTATAATAAATTTGAATCTTAACCGTTTGCTTTTAATTATCTAAGCAGAAAAATCTAAATTAATTTTAAAGAAAAGCTTAAAAACAGTTAAGTTGATCTTTAAGTATTTTGCTTAGTGGTTGAGTTAATGAAATAAATTCGGTGTTCTCAAAGCTTTCTGATTACTGCCCCCTGTGGACAAACTCTAAATGCCCCTCAACATATAGAGAGGCCAACGCATTGCAACATCTCCTTGATTTAATAGACATATTTTATTTTGCATTTCTGAAAGTCAAAAATGAATAAAATCCTAATTAACAAACTTGTTGTTTTTTTTCCTATTGTACAATAAGAAGTGACTACAGTACAAGTGTGTGCAAAAAGCCCAAGTGGGAAGGTGACTTAAGGAGAAAAAACATGAAGGAATGCTGGAACGATGTAAAGAAAAGTCTTTATAAAAGTTGATAACTCAAAAGAGAAGGAGTGCTTTACTTTTAAAGTTCTCCAATTACTCAATTCCTATGCACAGGACAAAACTAGTTTCATAATTGGATTTCAAACACACTTGACCTGCTGACTCTCAGTAACAACCTGTAGCTGTTTGGCAGTAACAATGAAAGCTCCTCGGTTGAGGAACTCTACCAGTATAAATCATCCAGTGACAGCGGATCTTGATTTCACTGGTCCTTTATGCTGAGAACTGGATCCACAAGTCGATTGTGAACATGCATTAAACCTGCAGTGTAAAAAAAACACAAATATTAGATGCATAGTTCTGTAGCAGAGATGAAAAAAAATATTTTTACTGAATCTGGAAACATGGTTGACATGTTTCTTTACAGGAAAACTGTAAACTTATCATTGGCCAGCACATGCCGTTTAAATCTCATTAATGTTTCCAGAAAATCTTTCACTTCTGCAATATTAATAACATTTTAAATGTTATATTCTAGGGTGATGCAGAAAAAAACTACCCGATTTTACTTGTTAAAGCATTAAGGCATGACTGAAATCATAAAACTGAATAATTTAAATCTAAAAGCCTTTAGCTAATTCAAAACTGCAGAAACAGTTCTGATGAGAATTATAAGTAGAGATCAGATAATCTAACTTTAGCCTCTCTAAATTCAAAATGAAGTCTAAAATATTTAGACTTCAAACCTCTTCAAGAACCCAGAAAAAATAAATAAATCTAAGACATCGTCCTCCTCATTTCCATAAACAGGATGTGCTGGTACCTTTGAAGTATTTCACAGTTTTGACACGGAGTTCCAGCGTGGCGTCCTCGTCGCACACAAAGATGGTGTGCGGGTGCTGCTGGAAGGCCGACACCGTCCACATGTGGTTCACTCCCTCTTCGATGGCCTTGTACAGAGCGAACGCTTTGTGAGCTCCTGTGATCAGAATCATCACCTGAAGGAGAGCGGGAGATTAAAAAACCCAATGAGAGGTGGAGGCAGGGCTTCTATGTCTAGGGGGTGAGGGGAGGACAGGGTGGACTGACCTCCTTGGCATCCATTACAGTTCCCACTCCCACCGTCAGAGCCATGGTAGGAACCTTGGAGAGGTCGTTGCCAAAGAAACGAGCGTTCGCCACGATGGTGTCCTTCGCCAGAGTTTTAACTCTGGTCCTGGACACGAGGCTGGAGCCGGGTTCGTTGAAGGCGATGTGGCCGTCGGGGCCGATTCCTGTGAGGAGGGGAAGAGAGATTCAAGACGCCACACGTCAACATGAAACGATCCCAACTGGAACTTTCAGTAACGGGGAGTTTTACTTTAGATGGTTTACGTCTGCATGTTCACTCTGAACTGATTTTACCATCAGGGAATGCAAGAGACCAAGACATACCAGGTCATTAAACATCATAAGCACCACTCTTTGGTGTGGACATTGTTACTGAGTGAAGAATCAAAGGCCACAATTTTCAGATGTTTCAACTTTGGCCAGCCAGTTAAATGTACTGGACTTGGAAATGTTGACAGTCTTGTTGAAATCCCTACCAAGTATCTAGATTTTTAACGTTTATAGAAGAAGACTATTGTTTTAACTGCACCGGCCTCTAATATAATGTTTTAAGAACAGTTTTGAACTTTAACTGAAATCATATAGGCTTTGCTTTGAAGCAGAAAAATCTTGTTTTTCAACAAAACATAACGTCTTACATAATGTGAGTATTCTCCTAAGCTCCTAATTTACCTAACAAAAGACTTTAAAAAGTATTTTTATGCTCCATTTTTATTTTACATTATGGCTTTTAACAGAGAAATTGTAATCAGTTAAAATTTGCATCAAAATGAATATTAGCTGCACAACCATGAACAAAAACCCTTTAATATTCACCTCCAACAAAGAGCTCGATCCCTCCAGCCGCAGCGATCTTCTGTTCATAAGCATTGCACTCAGCCTCTAGGTCCTCTGCGTTCCCATCCAGGATGTGAGCGTTGGCCGGATCGATGTCGATGTGCTTAAAGAAGTTGTTCCACATGTAGGAGTGGTAGCTCTCCGGATGAGCACGAGGCAGACCTGCAGGAAGAAAACGTTTGTGTCAATAAGAGAAGAAGACCAACCGTCTCCAGCTGGTGAACACTCAAGGAAAACACGTTTGATTTCTTCCAGGAATTGACTTGTTACGGTCACATAAAAATCTGGCATTTTTGCAAATGAATTTTAGAAATTAATAGGGAGTTAAGAAAATTTAGGAAGCAAAGCAATTAGGTCATTTTGCTTCAAACTGGCTCCATTTCGCTATATATATATATATATATATATATATATATATATATATATGTTTTTCCCCCAACTAACTTATGTGACTGAAATTTAATCTAATCGATTCAGAAACAGGCGACAGAGTTCTTGTCTCTGTCAGCAGAGAAACGTCAGGCTGAGGGGAGGTGGAGAAAGAAGAAAAACAACAAAGCCCTACAGAAAGGTTTTATTCAGACAAGAGATTTAATCCAAGCAACAGAACAGACATAAGGGGAAAAAAAAGAAAAAAAAAACAGAATGGTTGAAATGACTTCAATTTACATTTTTTGCCAACCACTTTTTACTAAAACTTTAAGTCTCCAAATGATATAGATAATATCCAGTAGTGCTCAGAAGTTTACATTCACATGTTGAGACTGAGATTTACTCTTTGCAAAACACACTCAAAGTAGTGAAGTGCTATGGAAAGAGCCAGAGCAAAGGTTGGAACAATGATACATTAATGATACATTGTTGCAAAATGTATCATTTATGTATCAAATGTACCAATCACACAAAAAACTCCTTAAACTGCAAAAAAAAAAAAAAAAAAAAAAAAAGCATGCAAGTAGATTTCAGGTGCTATTGGCTATTATTATACGTGTTCCATATTGAAGAAGAAATTGTTAAAAAAATAAAAAGAAGCACTTTTTCTTCTCTACTTCCAGCTGGGCGCAGTGAATTGCACTCACCTACGTACTCGTCCATGTTGAAGGTCTTCACGTACTTAAAGGAGAGGTCTCCACTTCTGTGGAACTCTATTAACTTCTGGTAACAGCCGTACGGAGTGCTGCCTGAAACAAAGCCAGAGTCAAGGCGCAGGAGAGAAACCACAAGCGGAGAAATACAGCAACAGGGAGTCCGTTTACCTGTGGGTAACCCCAAAGTAAAGTATCTGTCTGCAGAAGGTTTGAACTCGACGATCCTGTTGCGGATGTATTTAGCTGCCCACTCGCTGGCCAGTTCATAGTCGTCCAGAATCACCAGCCTCATGGCTGCTGGTAAAACAAAGGGAATAAACTTAAATCACAACCATAAACAAGACCTGATACTGGATGGAGCTAACGCTAGCAGGTACGGAAACCCCTGCGCTTCTTCAATGTTAACTTACTCTCCTCTGTTGTTAATTATCCCGTCGTTATTCTGCAGCTGGTAGTTGTTGTTTTTTTTTTTAACATCCGAATAACAACACAGAGCAGCGTTACCTGGTCAAATCCCGCTGGTTGTAATCAAACTGCTCACAGCAGACTGCTGCCTCCCGACTCACATGACCAGCAGCGGGTTAAGAGGTTTTAAAGCGGATGCTATGGAAGTCCGCTAGTGTCAAAAATCTGACGCAACAACACACAGGAAAAAAAAAATATTGAAGATTGATGAAATAAAAGTGTAGATTTTTACTGTATTTAGAAAAAAGCTCAACACACACATCCGCTTTATTTTAAGGTGGATGTGTTTGAATTTTGGGTTTTTATATCTGGTCAAGGAAAGATTCCAATATAGACCCTATATATTACCCATTTTTTTCTGCTTCTATCTGATTACATTCAGGAAGATTGTTGGTTAATAATCTATTTAAAATTGTCACTGAAAAACAATATATACATTGTTTTTATTTCCTGCTTAATCGTTCATTGTTCTTCCTTATTGACTGTCAAGGGTTTGGTGAGATTAAATTTAAGAATCACTAGTCATTTAATGAATTAAAAATATGTAATTCATCAGAATTATATATTTTTCCTTTTTAGAAAAAATCTCAGTATGGATTTTTTCATCTTAAAACACTGATTCTTAATCCAATAACATGACTTTGTCTAACTGTTGTAATTTACCTCTAATGCAACAGCCAGTGATCTATATAAATTCCTGAACACTACTTCTTCAGGCACAGTTCAGCCGACAAAGACCTTAGCTCTCATTCCATAGAGTAAAAATAAAGATAAAATCAACACGAGTCAATTTTAATAATAAAAAATATACATTACTTCACTTTTTACCTGACTTACTCATTTCTCTTGCAGTTTGTATTAAGCAGGGATCTTAATCGGTCATTCCTGCTATTCTCTCACACAGAAATTTGAAAAATTGCAGAGATCCCAATATACGGAAGACCAAAGTGTTCAAAACTAAACATTATGAATTAAGTATCTACATGAATAAACTGGACTGGTACTGATATTGTTGCTGCTCTTACTTACTGGAGTGTTTGGAGTCATAATCTTGTTCAAACTTATCCTCTTCCTTGGCAAACTGACCTGAGATCCCTGGTGTCATAAATTACCCCAACACCTGGTGATGAGGAACCCATATTTTCACTTGAGGATTGGTAGTATTATCACAATCTATATGTAGCTTCTAGATTCTCAATGGATGTCAACTTTTGTTACAATAGGATTTTTGCAGGAACCTCTGCACAATGGTTCTCGTTCACATAGGACCATTTTTATTACTTTGGAGCTGATCATTGGAGGTTTTAGCAATATACCCATTTTCAGTTTGAGTTAAGTATTGTGGTGTATCAACTAGTTGATATAAGGTTTTTGACTCTGACTTTGGTTTAGAAATGCCTTAAGTTAGTCATGTCATCAGCCAAAGATGTTCAGAAACTAACTGAAGCTGTTCTGAACACCAGCAGGTCTTAAGAGTATTGGATTTTCTTCAGAGTCCTCTGAGGTTCCTGAAATGTGTGACAAACATCTGTAAAATCTTGACAAAAAATGACTAACAGCATCATTTAAGGTTAAAGTTTAATTATGTAACACTCCTTACAAGGGAAGATTGACAACAAAATTGTAGCATAATTGATGTATCAGAGCCATAATTTTAAGTGAAGTTGTAACAGGGACAAGGAACTGTCACAGAGGTTCCTTGTTTTGTTATCACTAAAACAAAGATGTTGTAGTGATAACTAAAACATCTTTGCAGCATTAGACTAAGATGATGATCCCAGGATAAGACGGAGGCTGGATGCACCACATCTGACAGAGTTTCCACTTTAGTCCCTCTTCTTGTAGTCCTCCAGGTTAGCCAGGATCCATCCAGAGGGTCCAAGGATCGTTGCGGTGAACACGGCGCACGCGATTGTTGATTCCTGGACAAAAGACAGAGAGACATATCGATGAGTCAGCAGATGAGTGCAGAACAATACAATCAAACTGAGCTGACAGGCAGAAGAGCAGACAAGTGCAGACAAGCTAAAGGAGCGAAGAAGGGTTTGCCATGTATCTTCAGACAGAAATCTTTAGATCTATAATTCATCTTATAGATGAAACAGTAAGGAGTGTTTTGAATTTAATTCAGTGCAACTGAGGCAAAAATGTCTGGCACTGACTGTTCTTAAGCCTGAATATCATGTAGGGATGTTTCCCGGCTTGAACAAAAAGAAAACAGGGAGTTAATCTCAGGACGGAGAATATGTCGTAAAGAAACACAAACCTGAGACAACCGAGATGTGAGGAGCTGACGGAACATAAAAGTAATTTCAGCGGAATACAGAATTGTCTATCAGCACTGCTTTCAGTCCGCGTTTCAATTTAGCAAACAGATACAGCTATTCAACTTCCATCTCTGAACACTAAACATATGGATAGTTTAAATGCAACAAACAATTCAGCAGCAAACCCACAGTTAGTGAGGCAAACTATCCTGATATGTCATCGAGGCTCTGTTGGATATTTATAGCAAACTCAGCTGTGTTGAATTGTTTCATTTCAATCTCACAGCAAACGTCTGAAGATGGATCATTTTTTAAGCTCATCTCATCTATACCTACTCTGGACAAGGAATTACCTGCATATTGATCTTTCTACACAAACTGAAGAAAACTAAATAATTAAAATCGTTCAATGTCCCTCTTGAGAAAATGTAATAAATGTTAAATGGCTCTCCCTATTCCAGTTCATAGTGCTCTGAACAAGTCGCACATCCTGATGTTCATACTAAAGATGGAGGGATTGAAAATTTTTAAAGTTTGTCTTAAAACCCATTTATTTTGCTTGGCATTTAACTCCAGCAGGCTCTAGTCTTAAAGTGTGTTTTTGTTTTAAACTGTAAGAGATTTTTACTTATTTTATTTTATTATGTTGTGTTTTAATGTACAGCACTTTGTATCAGCTGTGGTTGTTTTAAAGTGCTTTATAAATAAAGTTGGATTGGATAAAATAAACAAGTTGCTAAAGAGAAATCTACTAGTCAGAGAAAAACATTAAAATAGTGGTACTGTAATAGTAGGAATATGTGTTGATTCTTTGGTTTTTACTACTTGGATATGTTCATAGAGATTACTTTGGCTTTCAGGACCAGTTAAACATTTTAAACGACTTAAAATTAACGTTATTTTAAAACTGAACCTCATTAAGATTCAGTGTAGTATTGGGCCAATACATGTAGTCTTGTCTAAACTAGTTGACCTTTAAAGTGACTATATAATTGATTACAGAAGGGAAGAAACTATTCTGAACGGTTTCTCATTTAAATTATTCATAATCTGAAAGGGAAAAATTCCCGTATCTCCGAAACCTTTCAGGTCGAACTCTGAAAAAAAAAATCGAAAAAATTTTTGACTAAACAAGAGTGTGCGAATCCAACATCAGTCACCGAAATCAAGTTGTTTTTTGAAAAAAAATAATAATCTATAACTAGAGAGAGCTCAGACTATGACCTCCAAAAGGACAGTCGTTAGCTGCTAGCAGCCATTAGCCATTAGCCGTGACACTCACAACGAAGCCGATCTTCTCTTTCGGCGGCCTGGTGTACATGTTCGCCGTCTGGGTGACGCTGTGTCCCCGCAGGACGGGTGCGACGCGGCTGGCAACGGTCCGCAAGATCCCCGGCATTTTTTATATATTATTATTATTTGACACGATGTCTCGTATCTTCCTTAACAGAGAGAAGCTGAGGAGTCAATGTGAGGAAATGGTTAGCTAACAAATTACAAGAAGAGTAATGCTTAGGGCGCCACCTGCCGTCTTGGAGGACGTGTTGTGTCTTATCAGGACTGAGCTGCCATAAAAACAGCATCTATAGGACAGAGCGGGTCACAATGTACTTTTTCAATAATTAAAGTAAATATACAATAGAGTACTTATTTTTTTAATTCACCCCAGAGTCTTTATTTAGGATGTATGTAAGGATCCAGTACCAGAAAATCAAGTAAATCAAGTTTCTCCCTTTTAAACAGTCATTCATTACTTTATTGACCAGTCGTGAAAGCATAGGAATTTTTAATCTGCACTCATGCTATGTCTTCTTGGTCATATACATTTGCTTTGTGATGAAAAAACACGTGTGAGACGTCAACACATGTAATCGCTGACTGAGGTATAGGAATGTCAGGTGTTGCAATAGTATCCTCTGTAATGTTTGCTGTGTGACGCAATTAGAATGTTATTTTTTTGTTGAAATGTCAGTGTCAGAACCCAGATTTCAGGCCACATGAGCAGTAATCCTTACTTTTGTACGAAATACTGGCTTCCAGCAGAGAACAGAGCTGGAATGTAATAATCCACCGAGAAACAGGCTTTAGTTTCCCAACACCAGCTCTCTGATTCTTTATTCTCTCCAAACAGCATCTCGAGAGTTTTTAACTGTTCTGCTCTTTAGAGAAGAACAGTAAAGAAGAGCTCTGGTTTAGATTGTTTTTAAAACACGTCAAAAGATGGGGATGGACTCAGAGGTGAACAGTTCTGGTGATGTTGCACCATACGGAGGAAAAAGTGCTTTCAGCCAAATGGAGCACAACATCGTGGCTGGATATCTGATTACTGCAGGTAGGAAAAAGAACAACATCTGTGGGATTTCATAGATATAACTCTAGATAAACTGAACAGCTGGCAGAAACAGAGAAAACAATGTCTTGGGTGAAGACAGTGTTATCTTTGAGTTTATTCAACAATCTGGAAAACGGACACGCCATCAGAAAAACAAAGAAAAAGTTAAGTTGAATATCTATGGTTTCCACATAATATGAAGCTAAAGTTTATTATTCTCCTTTGGTCTAAATGTTATATCCATGCCAGACCAACCTTTTGAGAAAAAAGTGATTCTCCACTTTCACAAATTTGTGACAAAAATAATTAAACTGATTAAAAATAAGGTTCCTCAAAAAACGACAGGAACAATCTCTTTGTATAGTGTAGAATATTATTAAGCTACGCAGAGGAATTGTAGGACTCAAGTCCAAGCTGGATAACTGATCTCCAACCTTTCAGAAAACTATGGTTCCTACACAGTCACAAAACCTCCGGAAAAGTAGCAAGTGTGCTTTTATTAACTCTGGATAAAATGAAGAAAGAAACTGGAGTGTGGGAAAAACCTTTGAATATTAAGACTTTATTCTTTAATGTAAGAAGAAAATTTTAAGAAGAACTTCAAAACAGTAGTGTGATTCTTGCACTGATTTGAAATTCATTTATATTTTTTATCTATCATATCTGAACTTGTTTAGAGAACCACCAAGCATACAGATTATGTATGTTACTTTGTACTTGAATGTTTGTTACAGGGCTGCACAGTGGTGCAGTTGATAGAGCTGTTGCCTTGCAGCAAGAAGGTTCTGGGTTCAATTCCTGGCCCTGGTCTTTCTGCATGGAGTTTCTTTAACCATTTTGGTGTAAAGAAATCCATGGAGTTTCTTTACACCATTTTGGTGAAAAATTAGAAGGAAGAAATGGATGGATGTTTGTTACACATGTTGATAGAAAAATTTGAAGGAAATACATGGCCATGCACAAAGAACTACCGTTATAGAAAAGCTTTACCTCCTCCACTCTCAGGTGTCATCAGTTTGGCCAGTACATCGTAGTTCTGCTGATGTTTGTAAAGTTCAGGGAGCTCCGCACAGCCACTAACTTCATCATCATCAACCTGGCCTTCACTGACATCGAGAGTGGCTGGTATTGGTTATCCCATGTCTGCTGCCTCAGATATACATGGAAGCTGGAAGTTCGGCTACGCCGGCTGTCAGGTGAGGAAACAAAAGCAGAAATTCACCCACACATCACACAGTGTCTACTTTACTTCTCTGCATCTTTTGATGTGGTTTTGATCAAGGTTTTCTTTCGATTTTTGTTGATTTTTTCTTTCAGGTTTTCTTTTAGACATTTTTTTTTTCTGTCTCGTCATGTAAAATTAGAATGGTTAACTCAGTTTATTCTAAGCTACCCACTGACTCCGAACAGTGGGCAGACTTTCACCTCAGCTGGTCAGCTCAGGTCACGTGTTTGGACTTTCTTTCTGAAGATTATGTTTGTTTTTGTACAGATTTGGTCAAACTTATGTTTTATTCCTTTCAGGAACACGCATACCATAAGATGCAAACATGCTTTCCCATATGAAGAGCTAAAAACGAGTGTTTGTGTGTATTTTTAGTAGCCTATCAACTGTTAAGTGATGCCAAATAGATTCAGTAAAAATGCCCTAATAAGAATCGACATAGAAAATCCGAGTTTGAACTTTTTATTTTGCTTCTGATTTCAGATATATGCAGCCCTCAACATCTTCTTCGGCATGGCGAGCATCGGCCTACTGACTGTGGTTGCTATTGACCGCTACCTCACCATCTGCAGACCAGACATCAGTACAAGCCCACTCTTTTCCTCTCCAACATTTACATCCCTTTACCTTTAGTTGAGCCATGTAGAACGAAGAAACTCCCTTTTTCATCCTCCAAACCTGACAAAAAGTTATTAAAATGACAAATTATATGATTTGAAGGGCAAAATAAATTTTAAACAAATAAAACTAATAAAGCCAAGAATGTTCGTACCATTCCACGCTACAGTTAGGGACAGCTTTTACTGTGTATATTTCTTGGGTTTAGTAACTGCAAAGTGTCCATAACAAAGCTTTTGGACATTCTGGTTCCTGTTGAATGTATCTGATGCCATTGAACATGTTAAGTGATGGCAGTGGCAACTCCAATTATCTGAAGCCTTACAAAAAATGTCGCTAAAATCTTTTCAAAGTTGGTCCTCTCTTTAAAACCGGAGATCAACACTAATTTATGTTTTTACATCATGTCAAAATACCAGACTGGAAGTTATTGACAGAATTAGCAGAGCATTGTAGACACCATCAGTCAAAAATAATTAATCAAACAAAAACTCCCACTTCCAAACAGTTTCAAAATAGAAAGGAACATTTGAAATTAATAAACAATCCAGATTTTAAGTTCTTCCCTCTCGCTCTTGTTGAAGTTCTTTGATTTTGTCTCTAAAGGTCAGAAAATGACCTCTAGGTCTTACAACCTCCTTATTCTGGCTGCCTGGCTGAATGCTGTGTTCTGGTCCTCCATGCCTATAGTAGGCTGGGCAAGTTACGCCCCTGACCCCACTGGAGCAACGTGCACAATCAACTGGAGAAAAAACGATGCGTGAGTTTTCAGAAGTGCATATCTTGTTTTTTCGTGCCACATAGTTTCACTTCACTTGCTAGATGTTCTTTATAACACACCTCTACTTTTCCTTCACAGCTCCTTCATCTCCTTCACGATGGCGGTGATTGCAGTAAACTTTGTGGTTCCTCTATCTGTCATGTTTTACTGCTACTACAATGTGTCTGTCACCGTGAAGAGGTACAAAACTAGTAACTGCCTGGAGAGCATCAACATCGACTGGTCTGACCAGATGGACGTTACCAAGGTTAAGTCAGCTTTGCTTTTCCTAACAGCCTGTTTTAAATACACAACATGGACACTATCTTGTGTCCGTTAACAGCAAATTTGAAGGTGATGAATCACTAGTGAGCAGATGACATTTTAGAATGTCAAACATGTTTCCACAAATGTGTGGTGGTCTTTTTACCTTTCTGTTCAGTTTATCCCAAAGGAAACTGAAGTTCAGAGTCTGTGCTGCTTTGTTCTTGTCAAGTCAGTGAATTTCAAGATGGGCTGGGAAGAAGTAAGCCAAAAGAAACTCAGTTATTTAATTTTTTCATTTGTGATGGTAGGACGGAGCAGAAGTTGGAAGAATGGATCTGTGATTCATCCACATTAATAAGATTCTTGTTCTGGTGTGTCATGTTGTAGAAGAAGCTGGGCAAAAAGCATAAGCTCTAGATTTACTAAATGAGCTGTAATTCAGCCCTGAGTAAAAGAGTAAAGGGAAAAGGGAAAATGAAATATTCACTACATAGGCTGCATGAGCTCTCAGAGTCAAGGTGGTTTGGAAAACTGATCTGGATGCCCCTGGCAGACCTAGAACACACTGGAGGGACTAATGTGTCAAGGGGTTCCCAAAGTGGAGGCGTCTGGTAAAACAGATGTGTCTGTTTTACAGCTGGAACTTTTATCTCCATAAGTAGAAGACTGTGGAGGGATAAAATGATGCAGACCATCATTTGAGTCACTGTCGTAAACTTGTGAACTAAAAATGCAAATCCTAATTTAATGTGAGGCTTTGAATCCAACAAATTCACTACAGTTTAGCAACTACAGCAACTAAAAAAAGATCCTGACATCCCTCTTCCTAGCGAAATGCAAGTTTTTTTAACATAGTTTTTTTTTATGTGTAGCACTTAGACGTGTTTTATTTAAACATGAAAACGTGAAAAATGTTTATTAAGACTGATTTTAATCACAATCATTTTCCTGTGACAAGACATAGTATGTTTAAGTTGGTAAAATCATGCATTTATCCACAAGGAAACCAATTCAGTGTTAAAGTTAAGACTGTTGTTATCTGTGTTCCTGCCTATAGATGTCTATTATAATGATCATCATGTTTCTGGTTGCCTGGTCTCCCTACTCCTTGGTTTGCCTCTGGGCATCATTTGGTGACCCAAAGACCATACCTGCCCCAATGGCCATTATTGCTCCTCTCTTCGCAAAGTCCTCAACATTTTACAACCCCTGCATCTATGTTATTGCCAACAAAAAGTGAGTGTTTTCTTGACTGCACAGGATTGTATTTGATGGTGTGTTCTGGGACTGTAAAATATGTAAATTTTTTCCTACAGGTTCAGGAGAGCCATCATTGGGATGATTCGATGTCAAACAAGGCAACGGATTACAATCAGTACACAGGTCCCAATGGCAATCTCTCAGCAGCCTCTGACCCAGTAATTTAAGGCCTATATACTCTACCTAATATGACTATATAGCTATTTAAATGTACTCACATTAAAGCCTTATGATAAACATTTATGTAATCCATTTATCAGTATTTGACTATCGTAGCTGTTTCTTTTGTTGGATACACTGTGGTATTTGCTATGTAAATCCCACTTGTTTTTATTTGCTGTTTTGTCCCATTTAAATCAATTCATAGATTTTATACCCAGGTGCAGTGTATATAACCTTGCTTTTCTGTTAGATGAGGATTTTTATAAATTTCATGTATGGTGACCAGCACAAATAGAATAAAGATAAATATGGCTCACAAATCTAAATCTGAAGTGACAACCAAAACTTCCTGTAGATTGGCGCCTTACATTTTGTCAACAAAAAGTGATTAGATGATTATAGATGACTAAAGTGGTGAGTCATCTATAGAACGCATAGAACAGACCTTCTACGCAAAGATTGGCTTAACACTAAGCATGTAAAAAGTAATCAACTAAACATTTCCCTGTGGCACAACTATTAGACATGTTTACAGATTTAATACTTTACTTCACCATCGCATCCAAAGGTTTAGATTTTTATAAAGCATGCATGATTCAACATTATTAATGGCAAGGCCACTTTCACTGACAAGTTATTCATTTAAGTTGACATAGTGTCAGTCTTTGGTTATGGCAAACCTTTTCATTCCATTTATTTTTTTGTCACCAAAAGAATCCAACATGGCGACAAGTAAATTAGTAGTTGACTAGTAAAATTAATAATATCCTGACATAAATAATATAATACAACACCATTAACAGATCTTAAAAAAGGTAGACAATACGTTATCTTAAGACCTCTGCTGAGAGCAGAACAACAGCTCAGAGAACTGGAGATGTTTTCAGTACGGTCTTTAAGTCTGAAATGTTTAGCTTGTTTCCATCTTCTCCTTTGGGGGAACGTTGTCTGGCCCATAATGTGCCTTCGAGGTGGATGGTACATCAATGTTGGGGTCACCATTGTTGGCTGTGTTTATTTGGTTGCTCTTGCCGAGGCTCTTTATGATGCTCAGGTTGGTGCGGGCCGTTTCCATGAGGCTGTTTTCCAGCAGCCAACCGTCAGATTCAGAGTCAGGGTCTCCCTGCCTCAGCACATTTTCCAGGGACGTCTGGAGGTAACGAACACCCGTCAGCACTGACAGCTAAAACAAAACAGGAATGCAATTAGTGACAAAAAAATAAATAAATAAAGTCTGGATATGGTATGCTGTAATTATTTTTAGAAGATTAAAGGAGAAGCTTAGATTGTCTAAATGTAAAAGATTTTCAAAAACAACTGCAGGTACAGTGAAAGTATATTTTCTCCATCTTGAACTTTTTTTTTTTTTACATTTTGTCACATTACAGTCCCAAAGAGTTTGTTTTTCTATCTCTATCAACCTGTAAATGGTTTCTACAGGAACAGAGATAATCAGTTTTGTAATCAGGCAGTAATTAAAAAATAACCAATTGGAGACTACAAAAGACATGAGACTAGGGCATATGGGAACACATTCAAAAGTGTTCTTGTGACCCTGTTATATTTAGGACCCAAATTTATTGCTGAGTATAAGTGGCACATTTTGAAAATTTACATTCAGATGCTCTTCATGCACACTAAATGAGCTAAAGAAATTTTGCAAAGAAGAATGGGCAACATTTCAGTATTTAGATGTGCAAACCAGGCAGGCAAATTCAGAAAGACTTCTATGGTTCTACAAACTATTATTCTCTACTTTCACTTGTCTGTGAAATGCTTAAAATGCTTAATGCTTGGTTTTGATATATGACAAGTTCAAGAGGTACAAATATATTTTCAAGTTTAGTGTTTCCTTGCCTCAAAGAGCCAGGTAATGAGGACTGTAAGGCCAATGGACTGCATAATGTGGGTGTAGTACTCCAGCAGTGCCTGTCGGCAGCCTTTCATCCACAGGTTCTGGTCCTCGGTCTGATGCTCATAGTTGAAATGGGCTGAGTTGTTGGTAATCTGCTGCTGGATGCAGGGCCGAGGCGAGTTGATATTGCAGCAGCTGAATGGGACTCCATCCATCAGGTACTTCCCCTCTACATTACTTCTCAGTCGACTTGAGAGCAGGAAAGGGATAAAGTTGAGTTTTTATTGGTCAATTTATTGCATTTCTCTCTGTTAGTTTATGCAGGCAAAAAAAAAGCCATGGAAACTAACCTGAACTTATGTGAACAAAATAGCTTCTTTGTTTAATTCTGAATAAACTGTGATTAAGACAGTCTACAAGTAGATGATCTCAAACACACATGTTTAATAAATCAATGTGAGAAATGGCCTCAACTTTTGCCTTACTGAACAGATAATGGACCAAAAGCCACATTTTTGTCAGGAAACAAACCATGAGCTCTCAACTTTTCCAGAAGAAGGGTTTAAATATTAATCTAGAAACTATCTAGTCTGAATTTATGTGTAGTTTGGAGAGCACTAGAATTAAGTGCAACTGTTAAAAATGATATTGTTTCTTCTCTCAGTCTTCAACCATTGAAAAAAAAAGAATGGTATGGTTCAATTGTAAAATGTCGACATTCATTCTGAATGTCGACATTGGCTGTCATTTTTTGGCAAGTTTTTAAAAATGTTGCAACAACATACTTTACTTACTCTACGACTTCCTTTTTGGACATGTCCAAGTAACGGTTGCTTATCCACTGAATGTGAAACCAGTCTTTGTAGCCGCTGTTCCCACAGCACTGGAACTGTATCTGCAGTGTGTCCACAGTGTGTTTCAGGAAACAGCGTCCTGGCATCTCCGTGTCCTTATAGAACCTCATCGCCTGCATCAGGCCCAGGTTCAGAGCCTCCTCCAGCTCCCAGTGCATGCTGTAACACATCAGAGCCCCCACAAGCACGCACAGGGTGAAAAAGAAGGTGCACACGATGTAGGGCAGCATGATCAGCTTCCAACGCAAGAACTTGGTGGAGTCCACACAGTCATAGCAGATCTTCCCACCCAGGAAATTGATTGCACAAGCAATGAGGCCCACAGCTATCAACATGTTGGGAACATACTGGATGTCCTTCTCTGCCATCAGCTCTTCACGCTTTTTGAGCTCCACCTTGAGGAAGAGCCCCAGGCTGAACAGGATGACCCCTGTGACCACTGAGATCCAGTTGAGGATCCACAGGATCTGGGCCAGCTTGTCCCTCCTGGTCTTAGTAAACTTTAGCTTTAAAACTGCCATTTGTTGTATATTTTGTAGTTATTCCTTAGAGGTGAGGGTGGGATTAATTGTGGGATGTAAGTAGATCTTGGAAAAGGAACAGTTTATCCTCCAGAGGGGGCAGCGGACTGAGGGGTGGGGGTTTGGTTGTAGGTTCTCTGTCGGTCCTTTCATAAGCAGCTTACTCCAGTCGTCGTAATTGATATAGTGTAGACGCTGCATTATGGTCATACTGAAGAAGGCTATAGTAAAGAAAATATGTACATATTATCAAATGAGTATACTGTCTCAGAAAGGAAAATAGAGATCAATAAATAGAATGACATTTGACAAGGTTTTTATAAGCATGGGATATCAACACAACAGCCATAACAATGAAACAAACATAAGATCAATATCTCTTCATTCTATTAAATGTGTAAAAACAAATCATGCTTGCTTAAATATTATGCTTAAACTCTTATTTAGGAAATATTTTTAAGAAAATCTACAGCTATGCTCACCTTCATGTTCTCTGCTTTTCGTCAGTAACACCTGACGTCACCCTCATATTTGCCTATTTTCTTCCATGATGTCCTTCTTCTTTGTTGAGGGAGCCGAGTGGTCATACTGACACAGATATCACAAGGCAGCTACGGGAGCATCTGAATGAGACTGGCGGCCAACACCTGACCCTCCACGTAATCTCCTTTTAATCATTAATCGGCCCTGGGCCCCACTAGGGATTTACACCCACCTTCTGCCACCTATGCAGATCTGACAGTCTCAGTTCTGGGAAAGTAAAAACAAGTAGCTGTTGTGTAAGCATGTAGATTAAAATTCAAGAACAGTTTTAACACTTGTCTTTCTGTTTCCAAGACGTACTTTGTGCTAAATAATAAGCATGTTCTATTTACTCATTCCTAATATTCTTATGAAGGTGAAAGGTGTGGTCGAGCGTTTCAGTTAGACATAGTTAAGCGCTAAAGCACTGAATGTTGAATATTTCCAAATTGACACAATAAAATACACCAAATGTCATCTAAATGTAAATAAATATTTGAATATTTAATTAATTCATATTAATTTAAAAAAATTATATATCAAAATACTGTGTCTATGTTGCGCACCGGTGACTCTCCATGGTGTATCTCAGTAATCACTTGACAAGGAGAAAGGCAATCCTTGATGGGTCAATCCACGACTTTACAAGAATAAGCGACGGATGGATGGACAGATGAATGGATAGACAGATGCTGTAGCTCAATCTCCTACTAACCTGAAGATCTGCCTTCAGAAGTTCTCTAATTTAAATAGTAAACAGTCTCAAACATGGCGAGGGTACTCTGGTTACACAAGACTAAAATTCCTAGGACTGTACATAATCCTGTACTCCACCCAATGCGATGGATGGTACTGACAGCAGTATTCTGTGGGGATGCATTTCTTCAACTATGATCTGATGCTGATCATAGTTGAACAAAAGATGGATGAAGCTTAGCACAAGGCAACTCTAGAAGAAAACTAGTTAGAGGCTACAAGCCATTTAAGACGGAGATTGAGATTCTTAATCCTAAACAAACCAGAGCTACAATTCAATGCCTTAGATACAGTATAACCATGTTTCTATTCAGCTTTTTGCTCATGGTCCTCAATAAAAAAAAGTTTTCATTTTTAGCAATTTTAAAATATTTTAACATCCTTTAACTCTTTGGTATATTATGCTATTTTGGTATATTAAATAAAATGCCACTAAACTGCATGGACATTTTTGGGTAAAATATGACAAATGTGAAAAAGTGAAAAGGGTATGAATGCATATTTATGGTACGTGAATAAGTGTTTTTTTTTAGATTCTGCTTGTAAATCAATGACATAATCTAGAAGGAAGTTAACAGAGTACTTTGAGTGACTGTGCAACTATTTGGTTCTATGAGATTTTGAGAAATAGTACACTGAGGCAAACACAAAGTCAAAAAGGAATACTTCTTTCCCTTTATAATTATTGGATTCGCCTTTTGCAATAGTCCTCACTACTAGACCAGAGATGGTGCGACTCAGCCAATGAAATGTTAACAGAGAGAGATTAGTGGATTAACATCTAAGAAAGTAGCTTGGGTGAAGGAAAACATTGCTGCAGCCGCTGCGGTTGTCTGAAAATCCACATGACACAACTTAGAGCACTCACAGCTCTGCTCAGACCGAGGAAATTCCACCAACATTCAACAGATAAATAACCTCCTCTATTGCTGAGTAAGTACTGAATATATAAGATTTTTAGTTGTCAGAACAATTCTCACAACATCCATGCTTTAATCTGCTCTTGATCTAATTATGTTTAAGATAGTCTAAGAACATTACATGTTATAGGTTTGTAACACCTGAAGGACATGTGCCTGAAGTGTGTTATAAATCTCACTTCAGGCACACTTTCTCGTTCTTGGAGGATTGAATATGACCATTGGTTAACCTTAAATATTGTAATGAATACACTCAGATAGTTGTGAAGAGTTGGCAGAACTCTGAAAAATAGTTGTTTTAGTTGTTTGATATAATTTACAGTTTTGTACAGTAAGGTCGCAGATTATTTTAACCATCAAAGTGTGTGGCCAGTGTCAATTTGGATGTTTGAGGGTTAATGTTGCCTGAAATTCCTCATCCTGCTGCAGAGCCAAAGATCTGACATTTAAGATCATGTTGGAGGGTCAATGGTCTGAAGCTTTGGGTGCTAACAAAATCAGAACCATCATCCACTGGCTGAAGAAGCTGCATATTAAAGGTACATAAAGAATAGAAGAAACCTCTGATCTCTATAGTATACTTAGTAAAATATTTTATGGTAAAAGGTGTGTTGTTACATTAAACTTTACAAAGGTGATGCGTGTTTGGAGGAACATCTACAAACCTTTGGCTCCTGGCTACAGAGGACATCAGAATTCACAAGAAAGGAATTGTTAACCTTGTGTAAGTATTTTGTATTTGACAATTTGTATGCGATTTTAAATGGGACATATATTGAAAGGTGGCTTTTATTGTATGAATATAGTTATTTAAAAATGTGAGACAGTTTTCTGTGATCTGCTGCCCTGAAACTCTAAATGCTATTTTCTCCCAATCTCTTTCTTTAATATTAAATCATGAACACTAACCTTAGCTAAGGGAAATAAGGCAGACAGTGTTTCAGTGTTTCAGGTTTCGATGAGTTCTACTGTTCTCTCATGGATGTGTTGATTATTTTGCTTGGCCCAATATTTTTTTAGAAGCTTCACAACTGTTCCATGTTTATAACCCTTTCAAGACAAACAAATGTTGATTGTTTCTCTTATTTGGGCAATATATGTTTCTTATTTTGCGGACTGGAAAGGTAAACATTTTTCTGCTCTCTTCCTCCAAATTAATGAGTAAAAGCACTTTAAATTGAATATGTTGTGTTAAACCCATTTTATTTAATTCAAGCTATGTAACTGGGCACTGCCACTTTATCAAATGTCACTTTTGAAAAAAACAAATCCAATAAATCCAAAACATTTATAGTTTCTTTTTTCACCCAATAGGTTTCAGTCGTTGTCAGGGTCTGTGGATGTTCCTGGATCGGAGCTCCTTCATTGAAGTACACATCTTGCTCCAGAGGCTGCAGAACCTGCTCATCTTGGTTCAGTGGTTGGGAAAACAACGAGGTCCATTCAGCAACAAGATGGATCAGCTTGACATATTCTAATCATTCCAGCACTAATGTGATCTTTCTTGACTAATTTCCGATTAGATTTGAAGGCTCCATGTATGATCTGCAGGGACACGCAGCACTCATCGAATGGCAGAAATGCTTGTTGGAACCAAGAGCTCTGGACTCTGAATCGACACATCTGGCTGGGTCGGCTGGTTCAGTGGTGGGGCATTATGGGGCTTCTGCCCAGGTTCCCTGGTACTAATGTCTTTGTAAATGACATCAATTGACATGACAGAAACCAATCACAACTCTAAAGACTTTTGTGTTTCCTGTTGTTGCTGTCAGAAGCCCAAGAAATGAGACGTTTCTCTCAGATGTGGAAGGAAATGGAACTCAGCCATCAGGAAATGTGTCTTAAAACTACTGGGTAACACCACTGCTGTTTTTCTGAAGAGATTACAAATATTCTAATTCTACTCATATCCTTAAATTTATCCTTAAATTTTGGTTTCCTTTCTTTTTTTCCCCCCTATTTGAATTTAGGTGGAATAAGAGAGAGAAGGAAAGATGTGGCTTTTTGATCAAGGGCATGGTGATGCAGCTGTCCAAAAGACATGGGTGTATATGGACTTCTGAAGACTGCACAGATCAATGCTACCCCCCACCTTCTCTTCACGCACTTCTGAAGCTTGTGTTGGTTCCTTGTACTGATAACATGTTGGTCCAGGGTATTGTATCCAGTCAGCAATATGTCTAAGGACTCATTACATGACATTTTAATGTACATTCCTTTTTCAAAGCTTTAACATTTTCACATTTTGTCATGCTACAACCTCAAATCTCTAAGCATTTTGATTAGATTTAATTGACTAGT
This sequence comes from Poecilia picta, assembly GCA_033032245.1. NCBI lineage: Eukaryota > Metazoa > Chordata > Actinopteri > Cyprinodontiformes > Poeciliidae > Poecilia > Poecilia picta. Next base: position 8,345,054 of record CM065374.1, read on the forward strand.
GGTATCCAATCCTGGGGTTAGACCTAAAATATTACAGCTTATAGGTCAAGGGTTTGAAATTCCAAACTTTGGACAGTCATATATTGGTTTGCAGATGTGCCATTATTTCAGATTTCAGATCAGCCTGGCCTTTATATGCTGTTGGTCCATCGATGTCACCTAACAACCCTCTAAAGACTTCACAGAAACAGCAAGATACTGTATGTTGAAAAACAATTAGTTATTATGATGAACTACTTTGTATTGGTCTATCACTTAAAATCCCCCCCAAAACTACAATGAAGTTTGTGGTTGTAGCTTGGCATATTGTTGCAAAGAATTAGTGCAGTCACCATGGCTTATGGCACTTAATAAACCCATCCCAGCTACTATACTTCATCCTGGATGTGGCTAACTTCCTACAGTGCAAAGACAACCTTCTGCAGTCTTTTTGCCATGCTTTCACGATCCCTCACAGATTTTCCCATCAAATCAAAGCCTTCTGGATGTTTGATCATGGGTGCACAAAGGTACTCATTGAAGAACAATGATTTTTTTTTAAATAGAAACAAATGAAAATGTGTTTCTCTTTGGATTCTATCATTTATATTTAAAAATAACTTGATTTTCTAAATAAAGCCCAATGAAAATTTGTTCCTAGCCCTCCATGGAGCTCTTGTTGAGTCCCAACACCGCTGTCCCTCAATTCTCCTGGCAACATCGATGCATTATCATCTCTCTGCTGAAAAGCAAGCAGCACCACGTGGCACTGAAGTATCTCCAGTGGACAAAACCTCCCATAGAAACCACAGAGGATGCAAAACTTTGTGCAGAAGTGTTTCTTCTAAGCAGGTACTCTCTTAGCTTCTATACCAATTGAGTAATGTCTTAAGTTAGTGCTTGGCTGTTTGGTCATTCTGTTTCTCCACCTACACAGTTGTCTGTGTGATGCTTGGGCTTTGTTGAAAAGAAGCCACACAGAAAATGAGGATATGGTCATGTACTTCCTCCAGGCCTGTAAAGGAGTGAATCTACATGCCAAAGCTGTAAAATACATTTGCCATGGATGCAACGTGGGTTAATCTACTTTAACTCATAAATACTACTTTAGTTCACACTCCTAAGGGTCTAAAACAACTTTTTAAACTCTTGATCAGGGTGAAGAAGACTGCAGCAGAGCTGAAGTATGCATCTTGCAGCAGAAGAGTAAAGGTAAAAAAGACATCAAGAAAATGCATCAGATGTTGAATAAAGTGCATTGCATGCAAGCCTTGTTTTCTTCAGATTGTTTTGGTGAAATGATACCCTGCCCGCTGTCTGCCACACTGTATCAGAATCAGGCAGAGAGAACAATGTCTTCAGAGGAACTGGTCAAACTGGTCAAGAAGGCTGTGACGGAAGTGAGAAAACCAAATCCCAGCATAAGGTACTGGGGCTTCTAAAGTATCGTGAACCACACATCAGTGAGACAGGAGCATGTCAATAACTAATCTAATAATAAACTCGGGGAAGCTAGGAGAAAAATAAACAACAAATGATGGCAGAAACAGATGGATCTGACTCCAAAACCAAAAATTATTTGTGATGGGGTTGAGTACTACGACATTAGGTGAGGAAACATTTGCACAGATCCTCTGTTGAAATGAAAAGCAGAGGAGTTGCAGACATAAAGGAAAGCGTTTCAAGAGAACACAAAACCCCCTCCCAGACATCGTGGTGGTAACATCGTCATAAGGGTTCAGTGGTACTGGTGCCATTGAAGGGACCATGAAAGGGATAATGAATGAATTATCCCTAATTCATTCATTAATAAAACTCAATTTACTCAATTTAGGCTGCATCTAGTATAACATCCATGTCCATCATGAGTTTATGTCATTTCTGATCAAACTTTTGTGTTCTTTATTACAGTGAGGTTGTGTGGCCAAAGAAACCAAAGAGAAAATCAAGCAGCAGAGAAATATTTCTATCAGTGCAGGCGCTACGCCGCCTCACACCAAGCCCGTTCTCAATGGAAGCTGTGGAAGAAACTGAACAAACAGCAAATTCTGAGGATGACCAAGGGGAACACCACTCTGAAGCACAGGACATTCTGACTTCTGAGAGTCAAAGGTCTTTGTCTGCCCTTTCTTTCTCCTCTGCCTCATCAGCACCTCTGTCGAAATATCCTCACTTCTTTGACAGCACCATAACGTTGCAGAGGATTTCAGCTTTTCTCACTGATCAGGAGGTCCATGGTAAAGGAGAAGATGAAGATGATGAGGACAATTTCACCTCAGTGGCTGATTCTTTGCCACAATGCTGGGAGCCAAAACTGTCACCAGATGGTGCCACAGAACAACTTTCCTTCTATGACTTAGGCAAAAGTTTAAAGTCCCAAGATAAAGTAATATCTTATGCTTTGCAAGGTGGAGAAGACGACAAGAAGTACAGACCAGGAGCGCAAGTTGCTGATGATTCTCCCAAAGTGGTCGCTTCGGGTTCCCACGAGAGGGAAGACCAGTCAGATGGTTTTCTGGTGATATCAGCAGATCAGGTGGGCACAGCTCACAAATATAAAACTATATATATTCTGCTGTCCGTCTTTGACTGCACATTTTATGATCAGAAAGGGAACGAGTACCACCAGCAAAGGGAAGCTCTGGGATGTGGCATTCAAGACTTCTCCAGTACACCATCCACAACCCTCCAGGATCCAGTGACCAACATGAACCAAAGCTTGGTTTCAGAGGACAACACTGGCCCACCAACAATTGGTAAGCAGGACATCTTGGGTTGTAGCTCCGATTGGTATAGTTTTTTTTCTAACAACACCAAGTTGTCTGGTTGTATTCCCTCTACTCAAGTTCTGTCCACACTGCCAAATGAACAGTTTAGCCAACCATTCCAATTGTTTTATAATCCTGGGTGAAAAAAAATGTTTCCACTAGAAAGACTGCACACATCTATCTCCACAAAATCCACCCAATTTATCATACACAGGTTCTCAAACAGCCAAAGGGCTCATTCCATCACTGTTCTGTTTCACCAATATATTTCTTATCAAAAGATTTTTTTTGTCGAATGAAACCAAAATTGGTTGTAATTTATCTGCTTTAATTTAAGGTTTTCTAGCTTGAACACATATTTAACTGATAAATCGCACATTGCAGAAAAATAAATTACCTTGGTGGAATTGCTAATTAGTTCTTTTGAGAGATGACTGAATCACAGAGGAACTGTTGTGCTGCTCACGGATTAGAAATACCGGTAGCAGCACCAAAGGGATGGGGACTAGGGAGAGATTGGTTTCCTTAACCTTGCTGCGGCAGCCATTCATCCATAAAACAACCCCTATTTCTCCACTGCATTTCCCCCACCCCATATTCTCTGTGTGTGTGGTGGTGTTTGTGTGTTGTGTGTGTGTGTGTGTTGTTGTGTATGTGAAAGTGTGTGTGTGGTGTATGTATGGGGGAGTACCTTACAGCTCTGCAGATGCACCTCTTTTGATCACAGCTGGGCTTGTTGTCCCTCACTCATGCACATCAGCTCAAAGACATGAGACTGTGGTTAAAAATGATGACAATATTTTTTTCTTACCCAACTGTTTCTCTTATGTGATGGTTTCTTTTAAAATGAATATTAATGCTCATACAATGCTGGCATAAAAGCAATATCTTCAACATCTACCTTTCTCAATTCATTGCATTCCTTCTTCTTGCTCACATAACATCATGTCTTCCTGTCTACTAGGCCCCTCATCCCCGACAGGCTGGCCAACTTCACTGCTGCAACGCAAACAGATGACAAACAGGTACTTTATTTATTTTTTTTTTTTTCAGTTCTTCATATACAGAGACGTCGTTATCAACGATGTAAAACATTATCCGGCCTTCAGGGGGCACTATTGCTCCAGTTAGCTACTTGGTGTGGCTGGGATGATCTCATTTTTAGGCCCTTGGGATTTATCCTCATCACAGCCCAGCAGGTGTCCTCTTTACTTCCCTTCATCACTTGTTCTTCTGTCCTCCAGCATAAACATCACTGCTTGTAAGATCTCCTCCCACAATGATGTCATTCTTCAAACAGAAGTGCAGGTCACATTGTTGCTTTGGTACATTTGTTAAAAAAAATAAAAAAAATAGGTGTGTCCTGTCCAATCTGACTAGTTTAATATGGATTTGTGCTTTTTCTTTGACCTAGGGGACTAAAGGACTCACTGGTGGATTAAGATGTGTGTACCTCAATTTTTATGTTGATTGGGTAACAAATTATTAGTGATGTTGCGTTATTATTGAGACCAGAAGTGTGTCTACATAAAGCTGTAGTTCATTAAACTGTATGGTCAATAAAAATAGCTAATTATTAACCTAACTGCGGTGCCCTGCAAAATATTTAGAAATTTACATTTTGTCATCTAAGAACTTCAGTATATTTTTTTCAGTATTTTGTTTGAAAGAAATACATAAAATGTAAGCTGAAGTAAAACAATACCCAGTCTTCAGTTGTTCTGCAAATTAAAAATTTAAACGTGTGGCATGTGTATGCATGTGCATACATGCATACACATGCCACACATGTGTGCATGTATGTACACATGCATACACACGCATGAAAACAGCAGATCAGGCAATCAACCTAAAGATGAAATAGAGCACTGAGAGTCAAAATGGAATTAGTAACACTCACAGAACAGCAAACCATCTCTGGAAACAAAGTCAAAAAGCAATTGGTAAGCATACATTGAGACAATACAATTAGAAAAATAACGGTTCTACACCAGTCGCTTACTCAAAACCCGTTTTACTGTTTGTAAATTGTGAATCCGGAATGTTTCTCTTTGTAACAAGTCTGTTTCTGTCATGCCTTCTTTTAGAAACAAACATTTAATTTTCTTTACATTTAAAGATGACCAGCTGTGTTAAAGTGTCTAGCCACAGGGGATTTCTCATCTTTTCCCAAATATTACTTTTGTGTTCAGAAATGTCTGACTTTTGTTCAGTTTCACCAATCAATCCAAAGATGCATATGCATTTCTATGAATAAGCTATGTTGTATTAATATGGTATTTACAGCTTCTCTGGAGTTCCCACAGGCATCTTGACTGATCCTCTGTTTATTTCCTTTTCCAATTGTTAGCATAGATTGACACCCATGTCTTCATAAGCTTGTAGTGCTAATGATGAATTGAACTAATTTAAAAGACATGTTCAAACTTAACTCTGCTTTAAACTTCTCCACCATGTTGTCCTTAACCTGTCTGCTGGATTCCTTGGGTTTACTAATGTTATCTAACAAACCTCTAAGGCCTACACAAAGCAGCTGTTTGTACTGAGATTTGTGCTTTGGACTGCATGTTGACTGCAAGTGGACTGCACTGATTAGGCGACTTTTATAAACGATTTATTACAATGGATTTTATGTAAGCTAATGTGGAAACTAATATTTCTGTTGGTTTGGAAAACCAAAAAGAAGGATATTTAAATTAGTAAATGTAAAAGTGCAAAATTAAATAAAAAACATAAAAAATCTGGATTGAAACTGCACTGCTTGCTCAAAGAAACATGCAGCAATGTAGTGCTGGCCGCTGCTACAAGTTAAAACGTTCAAGGTTTAAGGTGAGATGAATGGCCTCTATTAGGAGCATTTAATCAGCAGTTATCCCAGTGCATCCTTTCTGCTGCACCCCCTCAAGGGGAAAGATTAATGGGTACAGGATGTTTCATTAAGCCCTTCATATCACTGGCTGTAATTGTGTCTGTTTTTCACTCTTGCTTTGTGATGCAGGCAGAAGGAAAGGAGCTTGCAGGTTGGAGAGGGAAGGTTCCACAACAAAGAGTCATGAGTGGAAGAACACACTCCAGGAAAGGCAAACGTGTGAAGAGAACATGATGAAAATAGTGGATGAAAAAAAAGACAGTGTTTTGAAGACATGAATCTTGTTTATGTATCATGAAGTCACACTCTGTAACACTGACCGATCAACTGAACATTGGACATACCAGGAACATGCAGTACATACTTTCTGGAATGTTTCTCTGAGCAATACCTGGCAGTGTCACAAATATTATATATATATATATATATATATATATATATATATATATATATATTATACTGTATATATATATATATATATATGTTTATATATATATATGTTTATATATAATTTTTTTTTCACCATTGCCTGTTTAATATTAAAAGGATACATGCTGTTCCAGATAAAAACACAAATTCCCCACATTAAAAATCCTCTGATGTTATCACTGGTGATTCCACTCTTTACATTCTTTGCTGGCTTCCCCCATGCTTGGAAAAAAAGGGATGTTTGCTTTGCAGCCAGAGTATCTCATGAAAAATGAATGACCTCCCAATGCTTTCTTCAGCCCATTCCCCTCTATATTTACCCAGAGTCCAGGGAATGCATTTGGGTTAGCATCCCTCCCCTTAGCCCTCTCTTGTTCGGGTGAGTGAATAACTTAACACATATTTCAGGTTGACACACTTCTCCTGCGGATCTCCCCTGGGCGCCCGGTTCATGAGCCCACACATGCTGTATTACTTAAAAATGGGCTTTGGAATTCTGCTCCTGTAATTTCCTCTTTGTGCTTTTTTTAAATTTAAGACTTTGACCTTGCAGTCGTTGCAGCACTTCTGATACCAGAGGTTGTCCAAGGTCTAATCAGGTAGGACATCAGCTCGACTACATTTAGTTCATTTTGTGATGAGAAACAATCCATCTGCTTCTCAGATGGATTGAAATTTTCGTTTTTACAAACAGGGTGAATCCTTCTCTTTCTAAATTAGCAATACTATTTCACAATTAAAAAGACAAAACAGATCAAATCTAAATCTAAAGTCCAGAGAATCCATTAAAAGTAAAACATTTTTTTTTGGGGGGGGCGGGAAGCTTCTGCATCTGAAAGATCAATTTTGTATGGGGTGTGTACAGTGCACAGTATTGATGTACATTTTTTAAATTAAGCTGTAAAAGAAAGTCTCCATCCCACAATTTTCTGTTACATACATTTCAGAAGCCTTTAAAATGATATGACCAAACCATAAAACAGTCTCAGTTCTTTGGAATCGAATCAACTTCAAAGCCTAAACCTCTCTCACACAAACATAACTCAAGCTAATCTCTGAGCTGATAAGATCATGAAAATCAGAGTGCAGAGGTGCAGCAAAATGACAAGGCCTAAATCACACACCATGGAAAATTGCAGTTAGTATGATGGACACAAATAGCCTCCTGTTATCTCTAAAGCACACATATAAATACATGTCTTTATGTTGTACTGAATATTGCAAGGCAAACTACAAGAATGGTAGTAATAGATCCTGGTTTTAAAAGACTCCATGAGATCCCTGATGATGAAAAAACTACAGGTTTGCATTAATGATATATTCATTAAAATAACTCCCTGTACTTTTTAAGTAAAAAAAAAAGAAGAAAAATAATTTATTTAGTTGTATATTTTGACATTCTGCAACAAAAGGATTTACAATTAAAGCTGGTGATCATAACATGTGTCTGCAGACTGGAAGCTGGGATCTTTGCCCACCGGAGGGCGCTATGAGAAGCAACGTCCCACCAAGGGGACAGAGACACCTTGCTCAGCTCAGCAGATGGCCTCATTGGAGCAGATCAGATGGCTGCGACAGGCCGCTACCTGCCCTTCCCTTAAGACTGTCACCATGTATAAACAAACCATTACTCTTATTTTTGAGCATGCATAGCAAAATGCAGGCTATCAGTGCAATGTTGCCTCTCATATTATTAGGACTCAAAGAAAACCTAGTATTTTGAAAAACATGATTTTTTTATTATAATTTGACATTTTATTATTTTTCTATTTGATCCATTTGTATTAATTGTAGTTAAAACATTTTACTGTAGATTATGAGATGTGTTGGTTGGTATCCATACTTAAAATGTCAAGGTTTGTTTAAATAAAAATATTGTTTAATGCTACAAGTATTATTAATAATAATTATTATTATTATCAATTTCATATTTGGAGTACTTCCTAGGACCGCATAATGGGGTCACAGGAAGGGCAACATTCAAGAAAAAAAGTGTTGAAGACACAAACTGGATGCTAAATGATAGCAGGCAAAACAAAGATCGACACTGGAAAACAGAACTCAACAAAGTATTTCCAATGAAAGCTAAAACTATAATCAGAATTGTATCAAATACTTGAAGTTCTTAAAGTACAGAAGATAAGTAGAAGGAATCTTTATGCTAAAAAAAGTAGTATGGAACACCAGAAGTGTCCCAAAAACTGTTTGGTTTTAATGTTTAGCATTTTACTCTTCTTTATTTCTATTAAAATTTTTATCAAAATGAAGTTTGTAACTTCTTTTGGGAGATATTAAAATACAATTATTGTTATTATTATTATTATTATTATTAGATAAAACTACAGTGTGTTTAATCCAACATAGACGCTGAAAGGAACCGTCCAAATCAGTTTTGGTCAAATCCACTCCAACTGTAGTAGCTGCGCTCTGAAACGTGGCAGCTCTTAAATCCTCCTCAGCAGTTTCGGACCGCAGCAGTTTCGCGGTCCCTCGCATACGGTCCGGATGCAGATGGAGAGCCCCGCAGGCCTCTGCCCACTCATTCATTTGCCGCACGGTTCGTCCTCGGATGCTGCGCCTCCGCTCGTCTCTGCTTCCACTGCGCAGCCGCACTTTCTCCGGCGGCCAGCAGGCAGAGGCGTCAGACGGGAAAATGGCCCTCGACAATCTGATCTTCGCGCAGTGCATCCTCTACTTTCTGGCCTTCGTGTTCGGCTTCATCGCCGTGGTGCCGCTGTCGGAGAACTCGGAGGACTTCGGGGGGAAATGTCTGCTGTTCACCCGCGGAATGTGGCAAAACGAGAACATCACCGTGTCGAAGCAGCGTTTCATCGTGGAGGAGTGGGGACCCGAGTGCTCCTGCAGCTTCATCACTTTTATCGGGATTGCATCCCTCATCCTATCCGCAGTGCAGGCGTGGAGGCTGCTGTTCTTTTTGTGCAAAGGACACGACGAGTGAGTGGCAGTTCACATGTTCCCCTTGAGCACAGATACGTAGGAAAAAAACAAAAAACGATGCAAAGCCTAATGGAAGCACGATTTAGGTTTGACAATTTGTACGGAGCCACTATAGGTTAAATACAACGCCAATGTTTTGTGTTAGAATTTCAAAACTATTTCCCGCATCTATTAAAACGCGCAGTCATCTTGCCCTGCAACTGGAGAATTACGCAGTACCGCTTCAGAATATGAAAAAAATCCGCCTTAGTGTCTAAAGTGCACCACAATAACAACATTTTTTTAAAGTCTGGATTTGTGATAAACTGCACAGTTATTACCACAATTAAGCCATGTTGAATTATTCTATGACGTGTATTGCATAGAATAATTCCAGGCCTTCCTGGTTGGTATTAAGTGTTTATTTCTGCTAACTTTCATGGTTATGGCTTTCATTTCATAAAAAGAGTAAAATAAAATACATAAATACATTTCAGTATCTCAGAAAAGCATAATTCATTTTATGTTGCAGCCATGCTATGGCCTGGCCCATTAGGGATAATACGTCTGTCCATCATGCAGTCATTGACACCCTGCACAAGCAGGATACTGTCTGAAAAGGCTGATGTAAAAGAAGCTTCTCTATCCACAGAGAGCCATATCCATATCAATGGAAAGTTTGGAGGAAGGAAAAAGTGTGGTAGACAAAACAGTCCACCTACAGAAGAAATAATTGCAGCCACAACGGATTTTTTAATGTCCATTTCAGAGCTTAGGAAGACAATTGAATGGCAGCCTCATTTCTGTCAGTCTGCTTTAGAGCAGCTCGTGCTACAATGTAGCTTACCCCATCAGTTTGTAAATGGTTTACATGACTGTGGTGTGAAGCCCTTTGCTATCCCCAGACTTGATAAAACAGCATACAAATTAAAGACTATTTACCATTTTACCTTTCAATTCAACTGTATGGTTTTTTCCTGGTGTTGGTGCACCTTTTTCTAACATACTTTTTCCTTCCTTTAAACTTCACATTACTAATGTGCTTTCATATAACCTTCAGCTTCATTAGTAATTGTCTTTTGTGGCATATTCTCATTGTATGGGGTGTCAACAACTGTAATCTGGATAACTGTCCCTTAGAGGTGCTCTTACATAACATTTCTGTTTAAAAAACTTTTTTTTCTGTTGGTCTGGTCAGTATTCACATTTTACAAGAAAGGGAATAAAGGGCTTATATTAGCTGTACTGTAGCTTTAAGAGCAGCATAGACCGATTTTGTATGTTTCTTCTTTCTCCCAGGAGCTCATTTTTCAATGCCTTCCTCAACTTGATGATAAGCTCCCTGGTGATGTTCACCATCTTCCTATCCAGCACCATTGTCAGCGTGGGTTTCAATCTGTGGTGCGATGCCGTCACTGAGAGCGGGACCATGCCTAACAGGTGAGACAGGAGCACACAATAATTGACTTTTAGGAAAGAAAAAAAAAAAGCATCATATAGTCCCCTTTAACGTCTGGTTAATTTGCTTAGCTGTGAGGAGCTGCAGGACACGGATCTTGAACTCGGCCTGGACAATTCTGCCTTCTATGACCAGTTCGTAATAGCTCAGGTAATGGTTTTTGTTTCCTAGATTCAATCTGATATTTCTTGAAGTGCAGTCATAAATGGAGGATGTCCCCGTTTCAGTTTGGCCTCTGGGCTTCCTGGCTGTCCTGGCTCGGGATCACAGTGCTAGCCTTCCTGAAGGTCTACCATAACTACCGGCAGGAGGATCTGCTCGACTCCCTGATCCACGAGAAGGAGCTGCTGCTCAGCCGCTCTTCACGCTGCAGCTCTGACCTCAAAACTGGCCTGATCTAGAAACTACAACTCTCTCATCTCTGACCCCTACAGTTCTCGTCACAAGTTCACATACACTCGACATCCACATGGGTCTCGTTTTAGATATTGATGATGCATTTGAACCTATTTTTTTTTTTTTTTTTTTTTTAATGGTGGGCTGATAATACAACAAACAACTTCACCGAATTTCATAAACAATTACATCCATAAGTTTTCTCTAATCTATTGCTCAAAATGCCAGGTTAGGTTTTAGAGATGTTAAATTCCGGCCTTAATTTTTCCACTACTGTTGTGGAGAAAAAAATTATTTGCCAAGCTTTGAATCACTCAATTAGGTTTATTTATGTGCTGAACGAAAACAAGCCAGAATGCTCTCATTAAAAGCTCCATATTTGTTTTTTTTTTTTTCTCCAAGGACAAGACAGTGGACAGACTGTCTGCCTCTCATGCAACTGCAGCAAGACAACATCTAACCTTGGTTGTGTAACCCAGACTGGTTCATTTGGTGACAGTTCATTAGCATTTAGAATGAAGACATAACACTGCTCTGAGCTGAATCGGTAGACTTCTTTAAAGTCGCTGGTTTCTCAGGTCCAACACAGCTTTTAAACGTAATAAATGTATTTTCAGAATATTTTAAAGTCAGTGCTTTTCAAAATTGTAATGTTAGTTTTTTAGCCCAAAGCCTTTTAAACCTAAAAAGGGGCTGCCCAGACTAGTTTTGGAATAGATAAAGCAGGCTAACATCATACTGTTGAAAAGTACTGAACTCTAATGTTTTGTAAGTGTGTCCTTCTCTTAAAATCTTGACACCAACAAATTGAAATGAGCGCTATCAGTTTTGAAACAGAATTCTGAAAATCTATTCCACTAAAAGTCATCACCGTATGACTAACTAAGGGAGTTTTAACTAAACTGTATTAGGGATTTATGTTTATATTTGAGTTAATATCTTTAATTATAAACATACGTTGATTTAAGCAAACACGCAGTCAGAATCCTTGTTTTAAAATTCAGTGTAGTGAGTTGTAACACCAGTTTAGCATTAAAAAAAACTTGAAATGCACAACTAAAAACCGAATTAAATATGAAATTTGTTGTGAGTTTATGTAAACCTACTTGTGCCCAGAACTGTAGGTTCTCATCTCTGCCATAAGATTCACCAACGTTTGCCTGTGGAGACAATCAAATTGAATTGGCTTCTGCTTTACATCGTCATAGAATCAAATCAAATGGATCATTTTCTTCCTTGGATGAAACTCAAGACAAAAATCTGCAGGTTTTTAATCACTGCTTATTGATTACAAAACAAGCCAACTATTTACCTGAAATATATACTTGAGTTTTCTTCAACTCTTAATTTTCTAGCCACTCAGTATTTATGAGTTTGGGGATTTTTTTTTTTTTAAATCATATATTCTTGTAAATTTTTTGCATGGTACCCAGTGCATGACAAGCTGAACGGGTGGTTTTAGATATAAAGAGGTGTAGCTATTGTTTTATGGTCTTCTCTAGATAAACGTTCACCTTAGGTAGGCTTTTGTTGTGAAAAGGCACATCTTGGTGAACTGAGGCTCATTTGCATGCACAAGCAAAGTAGATCAGTCTGCGCTTCTGCAGTGTGTTTGCACAGCAGCTACCAGGAGTTGTGTATGATAAACTGCAACTCAAAGCATTAATATATTTAGCAGCTAGTCCAAAAAAGCTTTTAGCATCAGTGAGATATAAAACAGATTTTATGATGTGCTCTTTAGTGACTGATGCTTCTTCTTCTCACTTAATAGGCTACAAAAACAATATATTTTACTGGTGTGACAGATGTATGTATACCTGCATGCATTCCCGTGGCTATTACATCACATCCTCTATTGGTCAGGAAGAGCAGAAGCAAGCTGTCTGATTTTGATAGGCAATGACAGTTTTATTCAAAACAATAGAGAACATAAAACAAAAGGAACTAAGAAAACCCTATATAAAGGCACTTTTTCCAAAGTGACCATAAATGTTCAGACAACAGTAAAAAGCAGCTAAGTGTGCATATACAGGACGTGAGTTTACTGGGAATCATTTTACTGCTAGTGACAATTTAGTTTGACAGTATGGAGCTGTGGGTGTTTTTTGTTTGTTTCTGTTTTGTTTATTTCTTCTGTGCAGGCGTTGATTTGCCATATTGCTTCAAAATTCAAATGCGAGATCTCCACAATCAAACAGGATCATGATGATTTCCCTGAAACCTGTCATACAGACAGCACTGTTCTGTCACTGACTTATTGCTCATAACAAGAGGTATGTTGGATGTGCATCACTGTGCCCTTTGATTCCTAGATAACCCATTTGTGTGCAAGTTTGGCTGCTTTTTTTATTTCTTTGCTTCATTCGATAAAGGAACTCATATATAACTCATATCTACAATAAATTCAGTATTTGGTTCTGATATAATTCTGAGTTTGGCCTCAATTGTTTCAGGGTTTTCTTCTCATCCAAATATACACAGGAGTTTGGACTCGGAGATACACCGATATCAGGTGAGAAAATAAAAACACAATAAAAGTAAAAGTATATTTTGGGATTTTTGAATTGATACAGATACACAGTAGAAGACAGACATATATATACATAACAGGTGAGATTCAAGGGTGAGAGGCATCAGGCAGTTGAGAGGGGGAGATTTGTTAAAACTATCACCCTTCATATACAGTGCCTTGCAAAACTATTGACCCTCACCATGACATTTTGCTACTGCACAGCCAGAAACTTTAATGTTTTTTGTTGGGATTTTATGTGACGGAGTCGACAAAATATAAGAGTATTGTGGAAATGATAGGAAACGATGCATGGTTTCCAATATTCTATATAAGTGGAAGTCAAAAAACTAAGGGTCAGTTTGCAGATGAGTTTAATTGAGAGGGAACCAGAGGAGAGAGAGGAAGTGAGTACTTGCAACTTGCAAATATGTGGCAAAAATACTCTGATATTCATAAAGGACGCCAGGAGTATCAGAGAAAAACAAGCACAGATGTGACATAAATCTAACCTCGTCTAGCCCCTATTACTTTGATACCTCTAAATTAAATCAAGTGCAGCCAAAGTATCTGACACTCTCTAAGTTCACATCCAATGGAATGTAGAAATCATAGATTATTCTCGTTCCACTTTACAATCTTGTGTTGCTCCGTCACTTAAAATCTCAATAAGCAGATAAAGGATGACAGAAAAGAGCATGTAAAGGCTTTTTGCAAGGCACTGTAGTTTAAATATATTCTCTTTGATTAACTAGAATGTGCTACAGATGTTACACCCCGGAAGGAATGGATGGACAAGGAAGAATAAAGTGTTTTCCTTTCCATTTAACCCCGTAGTATGAGGTGATGTAGCCCTGTGTTCACCTTCTAATGGATCAACACCAAACACTCGATTCTTTACCCTGCAGACGGGCACTTCTGAAATATTTTTCAACAGCTCTACATTCGTGAATATGGGATTACAAGGCTAAATACTGATAGTGATAGACCTTAATATATCGAGCCATATATACACATTCATTTGTTTGGGATATATTAGATACACAAATTGTGTTCTGTAATAAAATAAATATTTGCATTCCTTTGGAAACATCCACTCACAGGCAAAATACTTTAACCTGAACTGAAGGATGAAATCATTGTGGGGAACATGTGAGCATCATAGTTGCAAATGTGAAAAAATATTTTCACAACTTACATATGGAGTGGCATATCCAAACTGTAGTGCATACGTACAGTAGATACATACATACAGAGATGGAAGCTACATGTTTCTGGGATTAAACATTCGCTTTCCAGTGGGGGAGAGGTGCAGAGGTACCACTGCAGAGCCTTGCAACATGGCTGAGCTGTTTGTAGGCTTAGGCACCTCCAATTATATATATGTATATATTTATATATATATATATATATATATAAAAGAAAAGCTCCATGTCTCCATCTGTGGTCTGCCACAGTCACTGCATGGTCAGCCATATCCAGCAGCCCCACAGGAGCTGCTTCATGTGAACCAGGTAGACGGCCAAAGCAGCCTCCAGCTCCTCGCATGCTCTCTGCGGCCGCCTGCGGTCGGTGCAGTACATCGCAACGCCGAGGAATGACATGAGCAGGAAGAGGCAGGTGAACAGGGCAAGATGGGGCCGGGCCGGCGTTGTCTCATAGGCTGAAAAATGAGAGCACTTTGTTAAGTGTTTTGGCTTGTAAATGTTGAGCATTTAAATGAAAGTGTGCAAAAGACTTTCTTTTTGGATCTAAGCAGCACAGAATAGAAAAAAAAACTGATTATCTGCAATCAAAAGGCAAATAACATCACATTTTAGTAGTTTTAAGAAAGTTTTCTCTAAAAACAGGAAGTGCCTAATGAGTAATTGTGCTGCACAGTTTTCTTTTAAGAACCGTCTATAGATTATATTGATAAGGTCAATGAAAATAAATAAGTGTAGAGGATATATTTCTCCTCATGCACCTAAAATAATCTTCCCTATGTTCCCTAACTGTTAAGGGAATGAACAAAAAGCTAACTGGAACAGATAGCTTAAACAGAAAGTTGACAGCTAGACCACCAACCCAACTGCAGCTGCTGGTTGCAAAAATATTGTTTGCTAGGTAAAAAAATACTTTGTTTTACAACAGACTTTAAGTATGCGTATTCTCTATCAGTACAAAACATCGGGTGATGTCTGCATCTGAGCGGTTCATTAAATCATAAACCACTCTCTCCTCCAGCATGTCTAGAAAACAACAATTATGAACTTCAGGTTATAATTTCTCCCAATGAAGAAGAGGGTGCTTGACTCAAAGGTTGAAGTAATTTTGGGGATCCAATCTTCTATGTGTATGATTGATTTTTTATAAATTTAATTTACTGCTTATTACTGTAAAATTAATTTTCTTCTCTGAATTGAACCGATATCAGTCAGGGTAAGGAACAAAACTACCATGACCTCCAAATCTGAAAAATTATGTTACATGCCCTTTGACAACAAATGAATCATCTTAGTACAATTTGTGATATTTATGTACCTTCGATTTTTAAAAACAAGGGAGTATCAGTGATTAGTGTAAGCACAGTGTGCACATCAAGCAAAAGTAGCTTGTAACAAATCATGAAAGATAAATTTTGTCATGATTTTTGGTAGATATTGGCAAAGACATTGCAGTGTTGTTGGTGCTCCCCCATGCAACTCAGTGCTCCTTTTGAATAAACTTACCACCTAAAGGGTCACAGTAAATATCTGTGAAGCCAACAGAGAATAGATTTTGTGTCAACACAAACCAATTCAATGATATGCACCAGCTACAAATCAGTTATTGTGGTCTGACAGTCCACTTTCACTCAGGACTTAATGTACTGTCATTTGCATTGCAAGATTTATTTTCTCTCTCACGTTTGGTCACTTATGCATTCCTATGCCTGAGTGCATTTTCTTAATTAAATTCCTGTGAATGTACAGCTGACAATGACAAACATCAGGGAATAAACTTTTAAGAGTCGCGCAACTGAACGCCTGCAAAGTGTTAAAAGTTGAGTTTTCTCACCGTGTACTGTGGTCTCCGGCTCCCTGAATCGAACCCTGCGCTCGCCCTTCCGTCTGTGGTTGGTTTCTGCATCTGACCCATAATTGGGACTTGGCCTCTTTAGAATGGAGGTAGGGACTTTGCCACTGGTTGCCTACATGGAAATGAACTCAACATGAATATTCTGGACAGGATACAGTTCAACAAGACAAATAAACGAGATATAACATTTATTTTGTGAACAAGTTCCCACCCTTACCTTAGGATTTGGCGTGTCTTCCTGTCGGTGGTGGGCGTCTTTTCTGTGACGCACCTCGCAAACTTTCTCGCGGTGGGAATGAGGAAGACAGTTGACGGTGTCTCTGAGGGACTCTGCGGCAGCGAAGCGTTTGGACAGCGCCGACACGCACTGGCCCAGAGAGTCTAGAGGGAATACCATGATCACACTGTGCATGAGCAGGGAGCTGATTAATGTTTCTGTCTGAGGTAAAGACAGAGAGAGTGAACCGAAGGTAAATGTGGAACATGCAAATGTGTCCCAACACAGGAGCCAGGATGTTAACCCTTGCATGCTGCT
This sequence comes from Poecilia picta, assembly GCA_033032245.1. NCBI lineage: Eukaryota > Metazoa > Chordata > Actinopteri > Cyprinodontiformes > Poeciliidae > Poecilia > Poecilia picta. The sequence goes on from CM065374.1 coordinate 8,361,995, forward strand.
ATTGTTCTGCTATTGTTCAGCGTTAAAGTGTGAATTTACCTCTGGGATTAATAAAGTATATTGTGTTCAATTCAATTGAATATTTGAGAAGTGATCAACAAACAATGAAAATGCAACTATAGATAAAGATTGTAGAAGCAGTTTATCTGATTTTTTAAACAATTATTACTCCTTAATAATGTCGTTAAATATCTGAGCAGCAAATGAGTTTTATCTATATCTTTCAACAAAAAAAACAATGTGCAATGTGTGTTAGAGACTTAATTTCGTTTTTTTTTTTTTTTTTTTTTACTTTCTGGGATGTAGTGTTCATTGCCATCCATTAAAAACCTCTTCCTAATGTTTACGGTTGTTTTCTTACTGGTGTATAATATTTCCTTAGTTGATACTTCAGCCACTGATGCAAACTGAAATCTTAGAAACCCTTATAGTATTTAGGAGCCTCTATCATGATTGTGAGGCAGGTTTAGTGTTTCTTTTTTGTCAAAATTACTGAATCACAACATGGATAAAGTGTATAATTAAAGCTTGTGTTTTCTGTTCGACTGCTCTCACATCGCCTTTAACGGTAACCATGAAATGTTAGTTAATACAAAGGGTGGGTTATTTGTTGACTGAAAAATGCAAATGATTCAAGAGATCATGTTACATTGATTAAAAGAACTGAAGTTATTGCATCAGAAGTTTTGATGATTTACTTAATTAACTGACAGATAACAACTCCTTATTGTTGGTGGCATCCAACAGGGGTCAGTGTTGGGCACTAGATTGACTAAATTGTTTGTTTTATAAATCAATAAGAATTTAGCTTATCCAAAGACAACTGGAGAACTAATTGTACTAATTTGCTGAATTTACTTGGTGTGATGACTATACTAAAACATATAGACTTCAATTTTTATTTAAATAAAAAAAGTTTTAAAAAAATTAAAAACTAATCACTATTTTCTATATTTTTTCCAAAAAACTTCCTGAATAATGTTAACAAGTTTGAAATAGATTCAGTTTAATAAATTGAAACTGAATTGAAAAGTTTACTGGTGTACTAAGTCTAAATAGCTCAAAACCTCATAAGTTATCTCTACATTTAGCTGTAGTCCTGTATTTCCACACTTAATCTGATAAAATGCTTTTGGTTGACTTGTGTCTAAGGTCTATTAGGATGAATAAGCCTAAAAATAACAGAGAGAGACTGAGGACATGTTGGGGGAACAAACTTGAACCAGAAGTCAAAGCAAACAATGATTAATCCTGTAGATGATCTGGAAGGCTTAGCCTGGAATGAGTCTGCATGTTGCTACAGGGACTTCGGCGACATGAGTCTGGTTTCTATTTATGAGTGAAACAAAACTAAATCGATCGAAAAGGCTTGAGGCAGTCTCTGTAGTTGGCAGTTTTGAGCTACACAACTTTGCAGCAACTTTACATTCACAGAACTGTTTAAAATACACAGAAGTAATCAATAAATACACCATTCTTTTTTTTATTAAAATGATAATTCAAATTGTCTTATTTATACAGGTAGATAATCAGATTATGTAAACAGCCTGTTTGTTTTAAAAAAAATGTAAAATAGATTGATAAAGAAATAAAACATATTTTAGCTTTTATTCATTTGGGGCCTATTTATGTAAATTTGTTATAAATTATCCAAATAATACAATGTTTTATGTTTTAAGAAGTTAACATTTATATGTGGTGGGGATACACACATGATGAAGTATACAACTTCATGCGCATTTGTAATTTACTGTTAATCAATGGTAATGTTCCAAGGTAAAAACAGCTGCTGACCAAAAACAAAGCTAAAACACAGCAAACAGAAAACGTGGTAGCAATTTATGTTTTTTAATTATTATTTTAACCTCAAGTGCACAGGAGTTATGCAACAGGATGATAATTCCACTTATAGAAGGCTTTACCCAATCAAAGTCTGGACTTAAATCCAACAGAGATGCCAGTTTGTTTAGAAACTCTCCTATGTGGTTGAATTAAAATAACTATGCAAAGATAGGGGGGATAAAATCGTTGCAAATTAGCAAACACTTAAAAGCAGTTGTTGAAATGAATGGCACAAGTTTGTTTTAACAGCTTTTTCTGCCTTTAACTCTAATAATGACCTAAAACCTTAATGCTGTATTAACTTGACTTATCTCTGGGTTATCTATAAGAGACTAAATACTTTCTGGCAACAAGCAGTAACAAAAAAAGAACATTTAAATGTGTGCTTTCCTCAATACCAAACATTTCGGTGAAGCAAGACCTTGTTTATAATCTTCTCCGGTGAGCAATAAAGGATTATGACAAGCTTTCTAGTATCACATGTGCTGTGTCTTTTTTACGCTGTACAAAGTAAAGCTACCATTTGGCTCTGCTGCCTCAGAAAGCTGACTTAGCAGCCTGTGTGATTTTAATGTATTACTCCTTTTACAACACAGCAGTCCTCACAAAAATGCAGAGTAAAGAAGTAGGAAGGAAGAAAGAGAGCGAGAGAGTCTTTGCCTTTGCAAGTGCAAGCGAAGCGTGTTCACGACGTAACAAATCGTGGCCTCAAACTGTCACAGAGCCACATATCTGCTTGTTGTTCCACATGAAACCATTTCTGTGTTCAACACAACTGAAAGTGTTTATTAATTTAACATTTTCACTGCTTGACATTCTCCGCAGAAGCACTTCAGATCAGCTGTGCGTTTTCACAGGCGCTGCAGCTGAACAATGCTAACAGGCGTCTTCCACTAGTTACACACCCATGTTTGATTTACAGCAGCCATTAAGTTGTGTATTTTAAGCATCTCTGTTGCAACATTTCTTTGGAAAGAGACTTGTGTTTACTTTGCTCTTCTGCAACATTTGAGTGTTTACCTGAGTATTCAGTCTTGCCGATCTCAGCATAGACGGTTGCCATGAGCTCCAGGCTTCTGGCTGTTATTGGATGGTCGTTACCAAAGGTCCTCTGATGGATCTTTGTAGCCTAAATCACACAGATAAAGGAAACAAGAAGACAATGTAGAGAAGCCAAAACATGTAACATACCCATACTTTTTCACTCCAGTAATTAGACAAGTAGCAGCATTTTGAAAACAAAGGATTGATCTAAACGAACATGCAAAAAATGCCAGTAATCAAAGTGAGTGGATATGAAAAGTGAATAACTTTTTTTCAGATCTTTGGGAGAGAGGAGGGACTCTACCTTAGCTAAATTTTCCAATTGATAAGAAACCTGCTCTTACAATGGAGCTAAAGAACTTCTCAAATAAAAAAAAAAATATATATATATATATAGATGTTGGTATTCCAAAGTTTCTCAAATTAAGTCTTAATCAAAAGAATCAGATTAATTTTAAGAACAATTTTGTCCAAATAAACAATATTCTTTATATATGCAAAGGCAGAAAAAGCAGTAATGAAATTTCCAAACATACCTTACCGCTGTATTCTAGGGCAAGATGTGGTCTAAGAAGAGAAGAGAGAAAATAAGCATTACACAAAAATTACAATATCTTTTCTCTGTTTGTAATAATAATAATAATAATAATAATAATAAAAATAAGTATTTCCAGGGACACTACCAGTAGGGAGTTCACCACCAAATCAGTTCTAGTGCTAAACCAGAGCAACCGCTTACTTAGTATCAGCTATTCCTGTTTCCACTGCTGCAAACTCAGGCATCCATAAATTGTGTTTATGGATGCCTGAGTTTATGAGGGCTGGGTTTAATACTTGACAGATATAATAATCTGTTATGGGTCTCTTTTAAGATGAAAACAATAAAAACAAAGGGCTTCACTATGTACAACAGGTAGGATTAGTATTAGTTCAACTCAAGCTCACTGCCTCTTATCTTAAACCTGTTTATTTTATTATCATCTGACATTGTTTGAGCAGGTTATTGTGCCACGTTGAGCTATGTAAACAGCAGATATATTCCAGTGAATCCACAAATGCTTCAGAGTCACGTTTTTGTTTTGTTTCCCTTCTGTTTAAATGTTGATTTAGTTAACCAGGAGGGAGCAGATATTTACTAATTATGACTCTTGAGTTTATAATTTGCTCTGATCAGTTTTTAGATTTTTATTTTAAGTGCATCTTTTACATTGGTTAAAAAAAATCCTTAAGAAATAGAGAGATGTCTCTGTGCTTCTTTAGAGTGATAAAGATACGATATCATTAACGCACTGATGTTTGACAAATAATTAAATGTGACCTACAATGTAGAAGCTGTTGTTCAAACCAGCAGAGCACTTCGAGTTTCACAGTTTGGATCATAACAGCAGGACATTTGAACACGTGTGCGCTGTGAGTGGACAACACAGCTGTAGGCATGCAGGCGCCTCGTTGAGGACGTGGAGACCTTTCGCTTCTGCCAGCGCTGCCGCCTTCTAGCCTCCAGGGAGAATTATGGAAGGAATGCTGCTTACAGGTTGGTTTGCTTTCTCATGCTTCCCTGTCGGTGTCCTGTCAAGTGCTAAGCTAAGTGAAGGTGATGCGTTTCATTGAAGACCTGCCGGTCGTTCCGCGCATACCTGCCCTGAAAAAGTCAACCAAGGGCATTTGTGGCCCTCACAGCCAAGCATGTGCCTGCAGATGTAGAGCAAGCTGTGTTTAGTGTTGGGCTTGTAGAAACCAGGTGCCAGGTTCATATAAATTCATCATTTCAAAAGTTGTTATATTTTCATACCGGTCTTCAAATGTTCTGTAAATCTGAGTGCAAAAGCTTTATACTAAAAATGTGTAGTGATTACACATGGTCCAAAAGTCATAAAACAACATAAAGCTCTTTCATGTTTATGTTTCTGCTTTGCATTTTGGCTAATTTAGGTCAGCTCTGTTTTAATAAAAATCTAATTAGTCAAATTAGTTTCTAATAAGCTGGCTGATACGAAATCCTCACCAGATGTCAGGGACAACCAAAGCAACACAACCCGGGCATATAAATCCATAAATTGGATGCCAAGTAATGACGTAAAAATTACATAAAAATAAGTATGGAATATTCTTACAGAAATAATCAAATACTGAATAAAAGCCTGTTTTTGATAATAATCGCCTCAATATATCTCCCATTTCTTTGTATGTGTAAATTACTTGAGTTGTGACCTGATTACAAATATATTCAAATGTTGTGTCCCATTAGTTTTTCCTCTCCATGAGAAAATCTCTGTCAAAAGAAACCCTTACGCTAAAATATCAGGAACCAGTTACAGATTTTTATTTACAAGGAAGAAGGCCTGAGGCTTATATTAGATCTAGCCAGAGCATTAAGGGATCATTTTCTTACATGCAGAAGCCAAGGAGAGTTTACATGTTTTCCAAGCTTTCCAGCCTTTTTTTGGGTTACATTTCCAAAGCGCAGAGGAGCAACGTAAGAGGAGAATCAAATTCCTGTGTCCTTATTTAGGCGGAAACCTGAGCCATACCAGCATAGCCATGCTCAGTCATTACCATCTCATTTATGTTTAACTACTGTATGCTCCTTGCATTAATTAAGCGCAGTGACCAGCATACCACTGTGCAAACATTCCACCCTCTGTCACCCTCCACAGCAATCAGGTTAAATGGCCTTTTCTCAGCAACGACAACAGAGGCAGAGAAAATAAGGCATATGGTACGGCCTGAACAAAGTACCAACGCCACAGGAGACACCAGATACAGGCAGAGAGAGCGGAGTCTTTTTCCTCATTATATGCAAACACATTCAACTCATCCTCTATAAGTGAAAAATATGTCCTATAAAATGCCTAATATATTCATTTGTAATTTCAAATTGTTTAGGAATGATTTCGGCTAATTGTGTATTGATGTAGATTCTTGAAATGATTTTTTTTTCTTTTTTGGAAGGCAGTGAATCTCCATTGAAATTTAGTAACCCCCCCACACAACACACACAGCAAACATCTAATTATTTTTATTTATGTCCTGAATTTTTAGGCCCTATTTCTACATCGGTTTTGTGAGGCAAATAAGAAAAGGCAACACAACCATCCACATGATGTTAGCATTATTTAGAAAATAAAATTCTAAGCATCACAATAAAATTATATAATTTGTGACGGTAAATCCACCTACAATGAGCCTGTTGAGTCACTAACCCTGCAAAATGTCTTTCACCCCATTAACTGCTTTACATTTGAGGCCTCAGCAGGACACAGTTTTACCTACTGTTTGCTCATGATGCAGAGCTGAGCCAGCCGTTCGAGGTGTTGAGCTTGAGAGGCCTGCTCTGAAAGCTCCTCTGGGTTTGTCCATCCCGCAGAGCCCAGGGTGGCCTCCTCCTGAGGCCCTGTTACCGAAACACAGGGCATGGAGGGAGTCAGTCAATAGCGAGCAAACTCCCCCTGTGTTTTTCAGTCTTCCCAATCCACACAGAGTACAAAAGATAAACTTCAGCAACCAACTATCAGCCTGTCTGACACGGCTGCAGACTATAAGCTTGAAATGTGACGAGGATCCAACTGAGGGCCGGAGACAAGAGAGCAGAGATAAGCACAGGAGAGACCAGATAAGGGCGTCAGACAACACGGTTTCCACGCCCACGATGAGAAGCACACAGTGACGAACCACAAACAGAAGGAGAGCACATTAAGCACACAAAGCACATACGCTATCAATACCACAAGTGAATGAAAACAAATCAGTGGTGCAGGCAAAAGACGTCCTACTCAATTTGAATCCAAATACAGTGAAAAACATGTCAGCTGTCAGAATGGAAATACACTCAGGTTAATAAGAAAAATGGCTTCTCTGAAGAAGTCTACCGTCCAACCTGAGTCAGTGCTGATTCAGGTGCTTCGGTTAGCTGGAGTGACACAGTTCCTAATGAGAAAATGTGACCATTTGTCTCCCACTACGCCTGTCCCTGACCTCCTCCACCAAGCCCACACAACGCTGCTCTGCTGCCTCAGCAGCAGACGGAGGGGAACAGGCAGCCGTCTGGAGATGCGAAAGAAGCAGGTGATGAATGACTGGCCTAGCTCTGACTGCTCGACACAAGCCACCCCCCAACTATATTGTAAAACGAGCTAAAGCTGTCAATTTTGAAATATTTAAATGTCAGACTTGTTGATTTTTCAAAATTACACGTAGTGTCACATACCTTGTTTTAGCAAATCAGTTTATACCCACCGTGACATCAAAAATCATTGAGCGAAGGAAACACAAAGTTGACCAGCTTCAGTTTTTAGCGAGGTGTTAAAAATAGCCTTCAGACAAAGAACAAAAGTTGTAGGAAACTAGAAATGAAGCTGTACTTTCCATGGAGGCAGAACAGACATTTGTTTTTTGGTTTGTAATTGAAACCTGGATTGTCCAAGCTCTCAGTTAGAAATTCAAAGAATGTTTTTGAAAGCTGAGACTAGAAGCACACATTATGCTGCACAATGTCTTTTGTTATCATTTGGTAGCTAACAGCAGTAAGCATAAAGAACAAAGCCGATGTGACCAAGTACTATTCAGATGTCAGGTCATTTCCAGATTTAAGCTCCAACTCCCAAAACACAAACAGTGTAAGACATCAGCATTGGAACAGGAAGCTATACCTGTTCTGTCTTAATGTTTTAAATAATCTAATATTAGTAAAAACATTTTAACTGGAGAGCTGTGTAACTTGTCAGTCACCACCATGTTTTCTGTTTGGTGTGTTTTAGTGTATGTAAATGAAAGTTCTTAAAAGAAAGAAACCAGAATCAACTAAAGTTGATACTGGCACGTCAGAAATCAGCCACATCTGTTACTTCGGATTCTTGCAATTTTATACTGACCAAAAGACTAAGTTCTCGTGATATTGTTATTCAGCAAACATTTTAAAGCTACTTTCTTAAAATGTTGTTTTCTATATATGAGCTGCCTAATCTCATACATATTACCTGGAAATGTAGGTCATTGGAAATTCTTGGAAGTCACAGCCAAACACCACAAAATCAAAGTCCACTATTGCACAGTACATTATCTGTGTGCACACTCATTTTCCTAGAAATCTCCCCTGAAAAGTGGATCTTTAAAAAAAAAATACTCACCTGGACTCCCCTGAAGAGCAGTGAGCTCGATCAATGCCACTTCGTAGAACATCTTTTCAGCCTGGATGAACTGGAGGGCCTTCCCATCTGTTTTATAGGTGAAGGACTGGTCTCAGATTACAACAGGATTAGTCAGTTGTGGGAGTTAAAAACAGCCGTCACGTTTCTTTTTTTCCGTCCCGCTGGACAAGAGCCATTCAGGCCAAACAGAAGGTGTAGCAATCCAAAGCAGGCTGTTAATCTCGTCGTGTGGATCTTAAAGTTCAGATTTAGTGTCTGAATCACGCATTGTTAAATCTCTTACTGCATTATATCCTTACTTTTAATCTTTTAAGTTTCTAATTTCAGTTCAAATTCTTTGTAAACGATTTGGACAGGAATTTTTTTCTTTTTGTTCCCATAAAAAGACTCTATGAATAACATCCTAAAAATAGCTCACTTTGCAAAAGCATTCAGGGCACTTAGTGTACTTGTCACTGAAAAGAGACACCGTTGATGCACGTCAGATTATTATGATGACCAATGGAACAGAGAGTGCTTAAAATAAACCCACCGGTCTCTTTTTAGATGTCCTACTTAACATCAGATTTCCCATGAGTAAAAATTACAACCAAAACATCTCAGTTTGCATCAGTTCTGTGACTCCACATCAAAATGACACCAAAACATCAACAAGGTTAAGAATACAAACAATAGATTTTTCTCTTCTGAAGAGCAGGAGGGTTGCCTGATTTTGTTACACGGACAAACTTTACAATCCAAACAAAAAAAAACTTATCTGCAAACCCATAAATGGACAAAACGGAGCACACATTGCTGTTCAAAACTATTCACAATCCTTGAACATTTTGCCACATACGTCTTATTAAAACTTGTTGACAGCTTCCAGAAGTCACCAATTTGGTACAATAATTCAGTCTCAGTATAAATAGGGCCGATTTGTAGACCTCAGATGTCCATGAAAGAACAGTATTATGAAGGCCAGGTAACTGAGAGAAGCTGTTCTGGAGAGGTTCAAAGTCGATTTAGGGTTTAAATTTATGTTTACGGTTCATCGCTGCAACAACCCATAAATTAAAGAGGAGCACATTAAGCAACCAGAACACATATGCTATCAATACCACAATCAAGTAAAAATGAATCAGAGGTCTAAGCAAATTGTTTCCTGCCTAGAATCTAAATAGAGCCGAAATACAGTGAGGTGTGTAAGAAAAACCGCAGCTCTGACACAGTAGAGGTACTGTTCGACCTGGGCAAGCAGTTGGACCTACAGCAGCTATAGGGTGGGCCATGTGTGCAGGAGAATAAAGGGGATGAAGCATTGCCCAAGGTCAGCGCTCTTCTTCTCACTGCTATATTTAACACAAGCGATCCATCAACAGGAACCATGCACAATCCTTTCCTGGGAACAGTCTCTGCTCCGAACTGGTAATTGGACGCCAATAACAAAAAAAAAAAAAAAAAAAAGCTTGCATTAACACTATGAACTTCAAAAGCAAATCCGCTCACACGTGCCACGAGACCCAGGTGTAAACTGAAATGACCTCCTGGGGAAACAACTAAACTTTTAAAACTAAGAAGCCATTTTAAAAAAAATAGTTCTGAACATAAATTATGTAGGTTTCATAACTAAAAGACACTCAACAAATTTGATTGAATTCTAAAAAAGCAGGAGTAGGTTTAAAACTGAGACAAAAATCATAGCGAACATTGTTTAAACAAAACAAAACTAAATGAACAACCTTTAAATCTATCCGTATAAGGCAAAATGCAAACCGTGTTGCATTTTGGAACCAGAAATTGTTTCAAGTTAAATTAAAGTAATTTTTATTTTGCCGTTTCATCAACTCAACTTTAGACTGAACTTACTTCAGCAGCTCTGCAAGGTGAATGTGCTCAACATTCACACTGTGATCAAAGTACCTGTTTTTAAAGTACATTTAAACAGGAAATATACAGTGTTTGGCACTACTGAGTGTGATTGATTTTGCCATCAAAATTCAAATGTTTTCCAACAAAAGTTGTGACATAAATAGATTTTTAAATTGGATTTCACTAATACTAAAAATCCTTTCTAAAGAATGATGCAGATTATTTTTTATTTCCATTTCTAATACAACACAGCAGCTACAATTTGTGGCCCATTTTTTGTGTGCAGATTGGTCTTTCACATTAGAAGGGAATTAGGCTATTTGAATATTTAAATTAATTTTTTACCCTCAGCTCATGTATTTATATTCTGCATAGAGAAACATGAGAGAAGAAGCTGGTATTTTTGGTCTCATAAAACATTTGTGTGAAACTATAAAGTTCCCACATCCTAGTTCCTGTTTGGGCAGACTGACCTATAACCTTCTTCCCCAGAATGCAGCTGCAAAAAGAGCACAGCTCTACTACTTCTGCTCATGTGATGGATGTGAAAATTACTTGCACTTTTCTTCTCAGCACAACCATAAACCTCAAGCAACCTCAACCTCAATTCTTGCCTCAAAATTGCCTCAAATAAAGGCAAATAAAGGCAAGTGATAACCTCAAATCACTTTATTGCCTTTTAAAGTGATATAAAAGAGTCCACATAGGTAATTCAACAGTTCTATCAATCCAGCAAAACTAACAGGTTCATTGGAGAACATTAAAGAACAAACACGATAATAAAGGATTAAGGAAACAATAGAGGAGAGATAAAATGGTGAAGTTTAAAGAAGCATTTCAGCCCCAATCAGACAATCATGTAGGAATAGAAGGCATATGCTACATGGTAACTCTAGAGGAGCTGCACATATCTACATCTCAGGTTGGAGTATCAGAACACATTGTTCTCCATGCTCAAACACAGGTATTTTAGTTCAACTCTAAATGAGCTTTTGGTTCTTTACTTCATTATGGATCCTGTTTTCATGTGTTTGCTCCCAAAACCAAAGAGCTGGAACTGCAGAATCGTGTCCTAAAATTCAAGCATCATCTGAAGTTTTTAACTGGACCGGATGTTTTGTGTCTGTGTGCTGTTTTAAATCCATGTCTCTGATGACATATTGGTTTCAATTATTTCCTTCTTCATTTGTACATTTCTTTTCAAGCCTTTTTTTGTTTTATGAAATGTGGTGTATAAATAAAATTGACTTGACAGGCTATCCATTGGTCATTCACAGTTCTAGTTTTCAAGACACTGAAAGAAGAAAAATATTTAGGAAAGTGATGAACTGTTTCATTTGCACAAGCCATAATCGAATGGTTTAAATCTAAGCATATCCATGTTTTTTTTTTCAGACATAAACCTATTGGAAATCTGTGTCAATATTTTAAAAAATGTTGTTTAAATGTGCTCTCTATCCAATTGTACAGAGCTTCACCTATTTTACAAAGATTATTGAAGAAGTTAATACCACTTTGCATTGGTCTGTAACATAAAATCTCAGTAAAATATACTGATGATTCAAGTTGCTACTATATGATTACTAGCACTATATGTAAATTCATTGTAGCTTGGTTTTAACAATTATTCTTTCAACTGTTATTCTTAATACAACAGGCCATTCTTATGGCTGTAATGTTACACTAAAAGTAAGTGTTACTCTACTGTACATGAAACACCCCAATCTGACCCGACAAAACCCATTACTATTAATGTGCTTATGTAACTCCAAAGATTTAACTCTGTCATGGTGTCCATAGCAGGCTGGGAGGTTGCAGTGTGATGGCCACTGATAGACTGAAACTCTGCAAATGAACCTGTTTTAGACAGAGTTGGGTGAAGCCATGCTGAGGTGCATAACCTGAGCTGGCTAAATTAAGCACAGAAGTATCTCAGTAACAATGAGACGGGCCGAGAGGGTAATATATCCTGAAACAGAACACCTTTCTATTATCTCAGTGTCCTGTACTGCTGTAGTTTATAGTGGCAGTGAAGTGGAAATCCATGCATGCACTTCTCGGCGCAGATGCAGGTTAATTAGTGCTCTCCCATTCTGTTGTACTGAGATAAGAGCCCACAAATCCTCTTAAGAGACAAACACACCTTCTGAGTGACACACAAAGCATGTGGCATTCTGGGACAAATGGGTTATTATGAACTTGTCCAGCGATATCCGCTCATCCCATTCTGCTTAAATTACCTCCTATATATATGGTCTACATCTTCCAATGTCCTGGAATTTGCTATGCCTACTGCATGTTTACCTCACAAAGTAAAAAAAAAAATAGCATTTTAGTTTGCTTTCTGTGAAAAGTGTTGATTTTAAAAAACAACATGAGAAGCAAGACAGACTTTTAGGAAGGATACAGTTCTTTTCAGTGATGAACAGTTCAGCAATCTGTGAAGTGTAGAAAAAACAACCAACAAACACTGTTAAGTATTGAATATTCAATTTTCAACAATTGTATAATTTATGCAGTTCGCAGACGACAGTTATATTTTGTTGCAAAAAGGGATTTAAATTAATTTAAATCCCAAAAGAGCTTCTCCACTACATCCTGCACTACCACTGTCTCCACCACCTCCCCAAACAATAGGACAATCTGGTGGTTTTATAAATTTACTTTATGTATAGAAATCAAAGTTTCTTGTTTTTGGTCATTCTAGTCTAACCTAAAATTCAAACTTTTGAAAAATGTTTTTAGAATTTTTTCAGGATGTTTGAAATCAAATTTTCTCACGTAAATATCAATATACACACTGGGAGTCACTTATACATTTTGGAAGTGTTGAGGAAAACCAAAATTTACTATTAAAAAACAACTAGGCTCGGGCTTTCCTCTGGTCCCAGGCCCTTTTCTTGTATCCGAAGCCGGAGCCGCAGCCGTGTGGCACGAAACAGAGACGCACGCTACGTGTTGACGTCACAGGAGCTCAGAGTTTAATCCAATCAGTGGACAGTATAACACAAGACAGAAAAATTAAAGGAAACACAGTCACACATTAGTCACCTGATAGAATAAGACAGATAGAGGAAAAGACGAAGACGTCGAAGACGTCCTCGGAGAAACAGTCAGCCCATGGTGCTAAAAATTGACTATTTCTGGCTCATTTTCTTTGTGCAAGAGGTTTTGTACTAGTAGGTGTGTTCTATTCAAATAAGGTGCAACACCTCTCGACCAACCAAAAGCTGTCTCTGACCCCTTTCAAACTCGGAAAATCCCTACAGTTCCTTCAGAGACAAAAACGTGGCTTCTCCTTTTGTTTTAAATAAGTTAGAAGCAGGATGCCTCCGATCCCCCGTTGGGTTATGGCCTTTCACAAATTACTGTGAAACAGCTGGAACTTCCACTGGTGATATCCTGACATAAAAACTAATTTCAAACCTTATACGACAATTCACTCTAGACCAAAAAAGTAAATGTCAATAAGCCAAAATAAGTTTCTAATTCCAAAACTATTATTAGACTATTTTCGATTAAATCAGGTTACATTTTACAACTAGCATATTTTAAATATACTTTCTTAACAGAAGATAAAAAAATGTTGACAAATTCTGCTGCATCAGCATTACAGCTTACTCAAAAGAATATAGTTTTACCAGGTGCTTTTACAGATCTGTAATAGAAGTGTGATTCAAATATCCCAACAACAATATTATTTGATCTCATCCTGTGATATGCACATTCTTCACTCTCTGGATTCTTGAAACTGAAGTCGATGGCATAAGTTACTTTTTAATTAATTTGTCGAGTAATAATCTGAAGGCACTCATGAATTACTGATATTTAACTCGCAGTAAGTCAGTTGATCCTTGACTTAAAAAATAAGATGAGAAAATGACTATAGGAAAATGTATACACCTCATCTTGATACAGAAGAATGTGAATCCCACACCTTTGAATCTAATATATAGTGCATACACTTCAAAAATGTTTAGTTGTGTTTTTCACAACATAGTCATGCTGCTCTCGTCACAGCCAGGCAGGTCTGGTCAACATTATGGTGTGTGTTGTAAAGTTCTGGAATGACGGCAGTGTTTTGACTTAAGGCACATTATGCACTACAACAGGGGAAGAAATTAAAGCTTATGAAACAAACCAACAAATTTAATCAGCTAAAAGTTAATAAAGTACAAAAACATAATTCTCCTAACATAAAAAGAAGACTGTCACTGGACACCTGCTATCATTCAGCAGCAATCCGGATGGGATGAAGGGGATCTTCCAGAGTCAGCAAGTAAGCACATCACAGCCTGCTCTGTTAAACTCGACATTGGTGCTAAAGATATCAAGGTTAAACACGGCCATTACTGTGGGGTAAGATAACATTATCTATACATAAAGTGATGCAAATGTGTCTGCACAGCTGAGCAAACATATGATCCTGCGAAGAGAAAGCTGTACTTGTGTGTGTCCCGTTCCCATCCAGCTCACCTGGTGCAGGCAGTTGGGCAGAGAGGTGAAGCTCTGTACATGGGTCAGTCCCAGAAGACAGCTGAGGAAGCAGTGGAGGGCGGCCTGGTACTCCCCCTGCTGCTGGAGCTGCTGTCCCAGCTCAAACAGGCCCTCCCTCCCTCCGTTCAGCATCCCCAGTCCCAGCCAGAGTCAGAGCTGCCTCCCATCAGAGCTCTCACTGGCCGACGATGAGCGTCTTTCACTCCTGCAGCAAAGCACCACAGGAAGAAGAGCACAGCGGGGGAAATGTTGCTTTTTTTTTAAAGAATGTTGGTAAGTAAACAAACAGGAAAGCTGTTGAAGGAAGCCTGCTGTCTGTCCCGCCTGTGCTCACCAAGTCAAGGACAGGTGGAAAGGAGCAGTGTGAGGTAGTGCCGGCGTCTCACACAGAAAAGATCCATTCTCCTCCCTCCTCTCAGGCTGCACCAGGAAAGGAGGACAGAGGAAGTTGGAGAGCTTTCTCTGTGCGAGTGGCAGCGCTCTGAGCCAATCTCTGCTCTGATTTGACGCCGTAGCTCCACCAGTGTGCCGAGTGTTTCTCCAATCCCTGAGCAGGGGATAGAAAGATGAACAAAGTGCCTGAGGGAAGTCTTCATTCCTCTGTAACCTTGTCACATGCTGTGAAAGAACAAACTTTTTTTTTCTTTTCTGGAGTTATTATTTTAAGTGGTAGACAAACACAAAGCTGTGCGTTCCGGATTGACGTCATCTCAGAACAAATCAACAGATCTATAAAAATAAAAACCAATGAGCACAGAAAACGGGTCAGAGATAAAGCAGCATGGACATTTAAAGAAGGGTCTAACATCTGAAAAAGGCAATAATCTGGTACAACCGCAAGGTTACAAGGCCACCAAGCTGACAGGCTTTGCTTGGAGACCAATAAGAACAGTTGCAAGAGAGGCTACAGTGAACTGATCAATCCACATAATCAGCTTCAGTAGCTAAAAGAAAGAAAGAAAGTCACTAAATGTCCCTTCTGCAGTTAGCCATAATGCTTAAAACGGACACATAAAACAAGTGTCCTCTTCAGATGAGATCACCTTTTTCATCTGTCACACAAAACTACCCATCACCTACATGGTGGTGGCAGCATCATGCTGTGCAAATGTCATTGTTTTAGTATGAATGGGGAAGCTGCTGGGAGTTGACATGAAGGAGGAAATAAATACACGACAATCCGGAAAGAAAACCTGTAAGGGCTGCAGAAGACCTGACACCGGGGCAAAGATTCATCTAACAGCAAAAATAACCCATTACAACAATCATCCGAAACATACAGCCAGAGATATAAGGGAATGGCATCAATCAGAAGATATTTATTAGAATGACTCGGTTAAAGCCCAGATGCCTGGTAGCACTTCAAAGTTTCTATTCAGATTTGCCTTTCATTCCTTAACCAATCCACAGCATGAGAAGGGTGGAGGGAAGTAATGATTTTAAAAAAACTAAAGAATTAATGGTTTAAATTTATTTTCACAATCACACACTACTTTGTGGTGAATTATCATCTAGAATTCAAATAAAAAAACATGGAGATATGTGAAAGTATATGTGATCAAATCTATGCCTACATTAGCGAGATACAGGATCTAAGCTTTGCAAAAAGCTCACACTGCTCCATCCTCCCACAAAGCGTCAGCTCTCTGCATTTGAAATCTCACTGGCTTTTTAATTATTTATAAACAGGAGTGGAATAAGGATTTGAATGCATGCAAGTATGTACACCGTCATTTTCAACGTAAGATTAAAGCAAACAGCAGCAGCTGCAAACACAGAGTAATTAAATAAACAGTCTCTTTTATTCATGTGTGCAAGAAAATAAACTCGGGTCAAACAACAAAAGCAAATATTTATTCAAGAGGCCTGCCTCTGCTGGATGTTTGCTCACTGCTCTTGTGGGTCCATTATGTATTCAGAAACAGCAGAAGAACAGAAACCAGAGGAAGTTTGGACAGGAAATCAAATTATCACACCTGGTCTGCTAAGTACTCCAGATTTCCATGAATGGGTCCTTTCCTGCTCCATTCAGTAGCAAGCTACTTAGTTTGGAAGCTATAAATGAGGTAACACAAAGCAAATGAGAAGAGTCTGTCTCCATTAGTGTCCAATACACAGAGAGAGCGAAAAAAAAAAAGATGACGGCAGATGTGAGGTTACAGGGCGTTGGATCTGAAGTTCAGGGTCAAGCACAGTGATTTGTGAACAGTCCTTATTTTGGAGGAACAGCACCAGCAGAGGAAATTGATTATGCTGATGCAGGCCAACTCATCCCCCCCAGACAGTTTATTGTACTCACTTTACTGTCCGGTCAATGCAGTTGAGTCAGAATGCAGCGAGAGGGAAAATAAACCTTTCAATGTAATGCAGTTGGAAGCTCTCTGAAGGAATCTCAGCGCTCAACTCTAATGGTGAAAATGATCGCAGACAAGTCCGGCTTAAAGGACCGGGACCCCTGGAGGAAGTTGGAATATATGGAGGAAGTTCACTAATAACATCTCAATTAGGAAATCTAAAAATCTAAGAAGTCTAAACCAGATGTCACCAGAGGCATACATGTAAGTTTCTTTTCATCGTTTTATCTTGATTAAATAATACTTTCCAACAAAAGAGCAAAGAAAAAAAATATACAAACTGATCACAATGTGTTTTTTTTAAGTTAGTTTAATTCTACAGAAAAGTCTGGCTCATAGCTTTGTATTTACAGATCTATGTGTTCTGTAAAAAAACACAGACATGTTTGCTTTTTTTTAAAGAAAGGCAAACAAAAAATACTATATTTATTCAGAAAGAGTAACTTCAGCAGAAGTATTCGCCACTGTTCCAATCAGAAACTCAATAAACCTTCAAGCGCTCTGAGAATTGGAATTTTACCTCTTTATTTTCTAACCCAGTCCCTCTTTGCCATATTTGCTTACGTCTTGCTCCAAACTAACTTTACGTCCTTGTGCAGGGAATCTTTCTGACAATGATGCTGACTGATGCTCACTGCTCTGCAGGTCAAGAAGGGAGACCTACCTGTAATAGGAATATTGATCGTCTGTCCTGTGGAGTTGCTGGAAAAATACATCAGAATAATCAGTAAACATATCACACATTCACACGGAGGAGCCGATACATCAGACTAATGTAAATGAATAAGGAGCAGAGAGAACGCAGAGGAGAGAAAGTGTCTCATTCACACCCGGTTATTGCCGAGCTGTAAATTTTATTATATTAAATCACTGTTGATGTGTTGTGTAAAATCCATTTACTGTGGTGTACCTAACAAGTTGCTGTAAATATAACAATACATTCTCGCCATGATGCTAAATATTTGAATTTTATTATGAGGCATCGGCTCAAAGAGTCTGATGTGTTTACATGTTCGTCCCTCACCCAGTTACAAGGCTAAATTTTATATCTCATGAAACATTTGTTAGAACACATTTCCAAGCAGGTTTTGCAGAGAACCATTCGCTCTTCTGCGCAGAGTCGTCCCGTGACACTGCGCATGGCCCTACATCAGCATATACTATTTATATTTACTGCACTGTGCAGATATACGGCCACTCTGTGCAATATTTCTACAGCCGAGGGGTCTCTGATCGGTGCGCTTTATTCAGCGTGAGTGACAGCAGCTGAATTCCAAATGTTATCACAATAGGAAAACGCACTGATTTTTCTTTGTGTCATAAATCTTCCTGGAGGACCTACAGGTAGGAATGTTCACAAAATGCAATGTCAGATATTGGCTTCTTGAAACTACATAGTTATTTTACAAATACTCTCTCTGTCTTGATGCCTTCAGTCTTTTTCTTTTTCGAGGCGCAGTCTCTTCCTTGAACAGCAGCAACCCTCTTAGATTCAAGCTCTGGTGGTTTAATAGGCTTGGTCTTGGCACCCCTCCCAGCTACTGAGAGCAAGTTTACGGCCTCCATGTAATCAGCAGTAAAGGCTGCTGCCATCTGTCTCTTTTCATTCAATTATCTGACCCACTGACTTTTACTGACAAATGCTGTCCAGGTAAACACAGAACTGCAAAGCCCTCAGCCAAAATTTTGACGCGTCTATAAGTCTTCTGAATCGCCAGGTTCTCTTGATGGTCCAGTCAAATTTCAGCACTACTTTGCATCTTTTATCTATGAGCAGCACATTCAAAGACCTGAGAATATATTGTTTTATTCTCACCACTGTTAAAGAGGAGACATAAAGAGTCCAGACGAGGCTGAATCATAACACATCAGCGCTTTATGGAAATGTCCAATTATTTGGATTTATGAGGATTCATGTCAGTCATTCTGAGTCAAAATCAATGTGTTAAAAATGTTAAACGGAAAACTTCACACACCATTCTTGTACAGCTCGGTATCTTTTGCTCTACTCTTGCACCCCCTAGTGGTAGATTGGAGGATGTTACAAAAAAGGGTTTGATCAAAGCTTTGTTTTCACTGAGTGCCAAAATCACCTTAAACCTTTCCACACTCCTAATGATGCAGGCTTCCACCGTCTTTTCCCCATAAAATCTGTGCAGATAAATATGAAGAAAATGAAAATGCTGCATGGTTCTCAAGTTTTTTTTTTCTAAAACCAGAAATCTGAACTAACCTTCCCAAGTCTGTATTTCAAGAACCACTTTTTTGCTGTACTTACCACTCCACTTCTTCTAGGATATGTGAATGCAAATAAAAATAAATTGTTTCGCTATATATGGCAAAGGTCCTGAAAACCATGTACTGCTTTCCTTCAGTTCACAGTTACACACAACTTTGAGTTGGCCTCAAACACAGTCCTAATAAAATGTTGAAGTTTGTGGAGTTACCTAACATGTCAGAGTTAGGTAATAATAATAAGAAGAACTTGAGAAAAAGACATTGGATTCCCAAACTAAGCTGATTAATAGTTAAAGGCTATTCCAGTTCACTTAATCTATAATTTATGTTTCAATGTCATAACTGCATCATAGCTTGAATATATGTATTGTTTTCAACAAACAAGAAGTTTTTCCAAAACGGCTAACTGAATATTAAATAGTGTCGAAGGTTTAAGCTCACATTTTAGAGCTCACTCTTTTTTTCCTTTTTAATTTAGAGAGTTCAGAGCCATCTGCTAGCACAAAAATAATGTGAAGGTTTGTTGTCTCTTTGTGGGAGGTAAATCGACAGAAAACAGCGGTGTCGGAAAACAGATTTTTTTTTCTCTCACATCATTACTTTGACCAATCTAACATTAAATCAGAGCCGACTGCTGACTGAGATTGTCTAACTCCCCTTCTTCTATTTGATGAAACTTTCTAAGTCACGTTTCACATGTAAACAGTTTTCATCATCACTGCTCCTTAAGCCACTCATCCTAAGATATAATGAGTGAGACATTTGCAGGATATCTGTCCCTTCTCACACACATCTTGGTTTTAAAGCACAATCATTTAGGCTGAGAGGTCAAGCTGCTTACGACGTCATGAACAGCAGGAGCTTGATTTTTTTGTTCGATACAACACTGAACATATTCAGAGTCATGCTGAGCTCCTCGTTTCTCATTTGGAGGATACAAAGTGAAAATCACACACATGAGGTTACCATGCCAACTAGCATCAGCCTATTCAAGGGGTTTCCTAGTTGTTCAACAGGCCACTGGACTAATATCTGCGTGAAATTCAAAATAGACTAGAGAAAAAGAACAAAGAAAGGGAAACCTGCAGTCTTGATGGCCAGTTTTGTTGTTAGCTTATCATTGGGGGGAATTGTTCACATGGTTTGCTCCAAGCAATTGATTTGTATGTTCCACTGTGTATGTGTGTGTGCTGACAACATTCAAAATCATATGTTAGGCTGATCAGCTGCTCTCAAGCACATGAAGGAGGTTTTGTGAGCAAAGTGATGATCTGACAATCTGTTCAGGGTTTCCTCCACCTGAACGCTGATGGTGAGAACCAGTTTTACCCCTTTGAGTCTTTCACGGCAGCTCCAAGACCTCAAATATTTCTTAAGCGAGTTACTGAAAGGACAGAATAGTAAAAACTTGGCTTTCTGTGAGGTGAAATAATTCTTATTGAACTGTGACTTCATGTTTTCCCCTTTTTGGAGCTCAGAAAAATAATGTAACTTGAAATTATGCATGGATCAGTGTGGCCTTTCAAAATATAACCATCAGAAAAAATGTCCTTGCAACTTTGCAAGGACAGGCTGGCACAGCCAGTGAAAATGGGTGGATCTCTGTTGCAGCTACTAATCAATGTACATTTTTTTCTTTGTGTGTAAAATGTTTATTTTATTAAAGTTTAGAAAAAAATGTGTGAGCATCTGCTAGATTTTGTCACTTTTGTTGTAAAATAGCCTAAGCATTTAGTTAATACAAAATAGTAAATATGCCTGCAGTCATCTGTTTAATACAACAAAGCTTGTTTAAATCTGTTTATCTAATCATGAAATATGTGGAAAAAACAGCTCTTATTCAAACCCTCATCAGATTTTCATAAGCATCAGGACACATTTATTCAGATTTTAATTAGTTTATTTAGTTTTATATTTCACTTATATGCTGTTTTATCTCTCCTCCTGTTTAATCTTTTGTGTTTTTTATGTATTATAATTTGCATAACACTTAAAGGGCAAAAAAGGCACCTGAACATAAAAAAGTATTTTTGACATAATACCAGGATGTTTTTATCATTTTGTGTCTGTAGCTGAAACTCAATGTTTTTACAAGTCTTCGTAGCTGAAAAAACAAGTTTGAAATTACCCTGCAACTTTAAGAAAAATGACACTCAAATTGTATTTTTATTAATTAATAAAATGTTTTAGCCCCCACTTCTTACATTAAACACAGACGTGTGCATTTAGTTCTACTCAGCATCACATTAAGAAATAAAGCACCAACATGACAACTCCATCTCTGTGTTCCTGTTTGAGAGATTTTAGCTCGTGTTCAGGCTCATTACTCTTTGGTAGACTTTATTCTTTTATGTCAGCTCTTTATAGCATCAGGTATGAACAAGTGGATGGGAGAGGAAGGCACAGTTTTGTGCAAATTACTTCAGATGATTTATATATCTGTGCAGGATTTGGTAAGCATTACAATGTCATATTGGCACTCTTTTGTGTGTTGCTGCTTCTAAGGGGTCTTTGTAGTGAGAGGAGCGTTTTAATTTGGCGCCCTAGCAACTCTATTAGCAGTTCTCTGGGAAGTTATAATCCCAGGATATCTCTTAAAAAAACTACAACATCATTTAGCCTCTGAGGTATATAGTTCAACTTAGCTTATTGGTCCAAGTTCCATTTACTGTTTGTGGTTTGCTTGGAGTCAAAGCTTTCATTTAAAGTGAAGTGTTGTCTAATTTAAATTTGATTTGTCATTATAACCATCAGCTGTGAAACTTAACTGTTAATATTCCAAATCTTAACAATATAAAAGCAGCAAACAGAACCACTTCATCCCATAAAGTAGGTTACATCCACAAACATCAACATGAAAAACATCAATCTAATGAGATCAAACTTCTGTTGTAATAAAAGCTGCAAGTCTCTTGGATTCACACATCTACAGGCCTAAATCATTGTTCATCCTTATCTGCAAAATAACCAAAATGAATAGAAAACATCCACAAAATATCAATTAAAATTTTGACATAGACTCACAATTGTATTTAGGTCTAAGTACAATGATTCTATTTTAGGTTTGGCTGTATGCTTAAGGTTATTGTCCTGTTGGAGGTGAACGTCAATCCTTGTCTCAAGTCTTTTAGAATCATTAGCATGTTTTCTTCTAGGATTTACCTGCATTTAGAAAGAAAGCGAACTAAATTTTGTGGCTGTAACGTGACAAAATGCAGAAGAATTGAAGGGATACAACTTTGTAACACTCTGTAAAGAGATATCTTCTGGATAGCCATCATTTGTCTGAAGAAATATGCAAATGAGAGAGATTTGTAGAGGTGAAATGTTTTTGAATTACGATATGGTGCACTTAATGATCATCTGGTGTCTTCTAGTCTAAGTAAAACGCACAAACATCTAACAGGTTTGTAGGTGTACCTGTGGTTAAATAAAAGGTGAAGTCGTCTCACGTTGGCTGACCCGACCTGATTTGATCATGACTCTTTCTTGATTCCAGCGCCTCAGAGAACTTATGGTCAGCGTCACGGTCATTCAACCGCTGATCTGGGCTTCACAGACGCGCAGCTCACGATTACTCAATCTGTTTAGATTACTCCCATGACCAGCAGGGAGTGACCACACACTAAAAATGTTTACGACATTAATCGCAACCCAAGAGGAGTTTTACTCAAATGCGTTTTTATTGTGGTTCGTTCAAAATTGGAAAAAAAAAGAAAAAAAAAGGGGGAGCATTAAAATTTAATTGGTTGGAAAATTTGGTCGTTTTGTTTTTTGTGGCGTGGCAGTTTGCTGCTAATGCACTCAATTCTGGGGATTTCTAGTCGTTTTACATGTGAGTGGTTTAGAGAGCGTCAAGGAAATTGGCTCATCACTCAATAAGAGCTGTGAGACCTCTGTTGATGACATTTCCATTAACAACAGGATATAATATGTTTATAGATCCCTGCTTTCTGGACCTTTTAATTCCTCCCTTTGCAACACAGTTTCTAATGTAGGCATGGGGGTGTGGATGGTGGACTTTATGGATTAGCTATACAGGGAATCTATAGGCAGTAAATTTAGCTGACAATGCATATTAAAATGACTGGTATGGAAAACTGCATCTCATGTTGACTTACAGAACAAAAAGCTGGCATGAAGAAATAAATTGCAATTAAAATTTTTACAAACTAAGATATTCTCAAATAATCAAATGAACTGAGTATCATATAAGTGGATTTTCTGAATTTATGAAGAAACAGGAAGGCAACTGTTGAAGCAGGATTTCCTGTTCACCGTAGTTTTGAAGCAGGTCCATAAATTATGTGCATGTGATTTAACCTTTGTTGACCAAGTCTACTTATAGCATGTATTTCAGTTCAAAAATATGAAAAATAAATGCTTTTCCCAAGGTACAAAGATTTGTAAATGTTTCATGACCTCTCTATCTTATTGTTCTGAAGTCAGGATTGCGTGTAAACTTGGTGTCTTGGGAGCAGAGAAACAAACGACAGTTTTGTTCATTGACACGACAAGACTTAAAGCAGCTGTACCGACTTACATCAATAATTTAATATTAGAAGAAAATGTCCCTGAAATACAGACGTGGACAGATTTGTTGGTAAACGTGTGTAAAGTTTCGTGTTGCAGTTGCTTAATCAAACATCTAACCTGACTATATCTCTGATCTGAAACAGTGATGGAGCTGTACTAGATCATAAAGGATTAGAAGATGTTACTGATCTGCCAAAGCTGCAGAAGGTAACTTTTAAAAACTGTTTTATTTGCATATTTCTTAAAATTGTCACTATGTTCTGGCAGTGTAACAACGAGATAAGAAACCTGTGAAGAAAAAAAATCTACCTTATCTATCTCCTCCCAGTGGTCCCACTACAATCTGTAGAAAACTTAAACTAAAAGACAGATTTTTCTTAAATGTTCAATGGAGTAAGACTTTCTTCACCTAAGGTGCAAGTAACTATGGTCAACGCTCAGTGTTGTGTTTATGCTTTGAAATTTAAAAACACATACACGTAGTGTAATAATTGCAAATTTCTTTTTAAAAAAATAGAAGACATTTGACAAAGCATTTGTTCTCAACTCTCTTTGATTTGTTACTACTTCACAAGAAAAAAGAAAGGGTTGTACATCTGAGCAAGCTTCCACAGTGATGATTACACAATAATAATTGCTGTTGTCACCGCCAGCCAAGAACCGCTGCTCCATAAACTGTTTATTTACGAAGTCATCAACCTGCGGACAATTTCATCATGGGAAATAAACTATCAGGGTCACGTCCTTCACTCGTGAAATATGCCGTCTTGTCTGTGAGGTGGCGCGTTAATAAAACATCCTGGCAGAGGGGCATAAAACTCAAGTATTAGGTGTACACGCGTGCACAAAACCGCTCTAACAAGGTTTTAGACCCAGATTTGGCTCCATATAAACTGACAAAATGAGAAGCTTATTGTGACATTGCAGTTCGCCTAATTAATAGAATCCAACAGGGGATTGTGGCTCTGACACAATTTAGATTTTCATTTGTTTCATGTGAAATTGGAACCCTCAAAGGACCCATTCTGTACACAAAGAACTCCGGTTTGCTGTAAGATCTGAAGGAGCGAAGATTAATATTAGAGTCTTGTATGAAAAAGACAAATCTTGCTTTTTAAACTGAATAAAACCTAAATGCAGCAAACATTTTATTGTGACAAAGGATAGATTTCATCTATAAAGCACAAGAATTATATAAATAGCTTTTTTTTTCTTTTTACCCCGCACTAACATTTTAGAGTTTAAAATCTTTGAATGCATGAATAAGTAAATGAATTAAAACAAAATTACAGCATAATTGTTTTTTTTTGGTGAAATAAATCAAGATCTTTATTCACAAGAGTAAGGCAGCAGTAATTGGTATGCTGATTTATGGCACGTCTTCTAGTTTCTGCTGATAATTGAGCTGAATCTAAGCCGCGCTCCCTGTCGAACAGCACGCAAACACACCTTTTTAAAAAATGGGGTTTTAACTGTTTTCATCTGGCTGTGACGCCCGTAAAGCATGTCCGCTGAGGATGTCGCGTGTGGGGTCGGCCGCTCTCATGGGAAATCTAGGAGTTTGTTTGGCAGGAAACAGGAGGCGTAAACAAATGGAAGGTAGTGCAGGATTTACAGCTTCCTGATGCAAACATCTCTGCGGTGGGACAATCCCACCTGCTCAGCCATGGCTCATTCTGACAGGCACCTGAGAGCGTGCTGAGCCTGTAAGTATCGAGACGGACTACTGCTCTTTTGTTATACAATACACAAGCAAAATGCACTAAAACTGGAGAAACACCATATAAACGGTAAACTGTTTGTTGGAAAAAAATTTGATCGCTTGGAAATCACTTTTAGTGGATTTTTGCCTGCTATAAATGTGAAATACACACCCATAGCTACCCTATAGCTAATTAATATTTTATAACTCTGCTGAGGATAAAAGGTAACCTAATACGAATGTGTAAAACTGATTCTTATCCTGGTCTCACTAGACATAAGCTTTTAAAAATGTCTCATTTGGTCACCTTACAACCACAAACCTCAATCTATAAATGAACACAAAGTAGAGAATAAATGTAAAGGCAGAGATTTTTGAAACATAAATCAGTATACTATTAAGTGTGATTACATCAAGCTCCTCTGCCTTCTTCCAGTGCTCCCAGTGCTAACTAGAAACAGCCTAGAAAGATCCAATCAGAGCCAAGAGGAGGTCTTAACTCTGTCAATCATGCCCGTGTGCGTGCTGATCACCTGTCCTCCCTCTACAACGCTATAGCTTCTCCCCATCAGCAGAGGCTGTCGTGAACACTACAGCTAGTTGGCATTAGAATTTTTCCTGTAGCAGTGTAACATTTAGCATCACGTTCACAAGGTTGATTGACAGTGCTCACTCCTCCTGGCTCTGACTGATTGTTTTTGGCCAAGAGCGGTGCATTTCTTCAGGCAGCAATACCAGCACAAGGAGAAAAAAACCCTGTTTTAAATGTCCAAATCAAAGTCCAGATCTAAATCCTAAGAGATGATGTTCACAGACGCTCTTTATCTAGTCCAGTGGTTCTTAACCTGGGTTCGATCGAACCCCAAGGGTTCGATGAGTCGATCTCAGGGGTTCGGTAGAGCCTCTGCCGTGAAGGTAAAGACACTTGTGTAAAGTCGTGATGCCCCGCTTTGCCATCACTTGCTGCAGAGGATCACGTTACATTGCTTAGCCAATCAGAGGATCACATTACATTGCTTAGCCAATCAGAGCTGCGGAGGAGCCCTGATTGGAGGAGCTCCACTCTCAGCATGGATTTGAACTTGTGTCTTTATTTACTTCAGCAAAACTCACCGTTTTTACCAAATTCTATAGTCTAAATCTGCTCATTAGTCGCATATTTTCGGGGTTGCTACTGCCTCTGGTGGCGTGGGGGTGGTAACACAGCTAATATGATTATATTACTAAATCAGAATACCGCAAAGTATTTTTTGTGTCGGCGGGGGGGAATAAGAAGGGTTCGGTGAATGCGCATATGAAACTGGGGGGTTCGGTACCTCAAAAAAGGTTAAGAACCACTGATGTAGTCTGAAAGAACTTTAGTTCCAAAATAAGTCCAAGTTATTTGGTACCTTCTTAAGAAATCTCAGTAAAAACACATGAAACTTTATATGAATACTTTAACAAGAAACTTTCTCAGGAGTTGCTGAAGGACACCTACTGTATACTGAAGCTGCAGATGTGAAAAAATAGGTCAGGTCCTGTCTCAGATGGATGAATGCATACATACAACTGGCTTTTATTTTTGCAGCCCACATTTTATATGAAACATTGTTCATTAATATTTTTTTTTATTTTAAAAATCAGGGGTATTCAAAAAAATTGCTCCAGATTTATTTAACTTAACCTTTAAATCCTAAAGGCCAGCACTGATTGTGCAAACTATTTTACACAAAAAGAAAAACATAAACCAGTTAAGCAGAATGCATAACACACATAAGGACTGTGTATTGCATTAGTATGCCACTGCTGATGTGCACATATTTTTGTTTTACTGCACGCCCATCTGACAATAAAGATGGGTAATTGTATTAGATATAAAATAGTAAGGCTGTGTTTAACTGTGATCTAATAAAAAGTAAAATTCATCAAACGCTTGACAGTCTCCCCTCCAGGAGAAGTGCACTGGGCATACTGTAAAAAAAAAATCCACTGTAATTATCTCGCTATATCGGTTTTATTACAGGAGGATGTATTCCAGGCAAATGCTGACTTTTGTTATCTTTTCACCAGTTCACCTTTCATTGAACAGACAGAACCACCTGATCACAAATCAAGACTCTCTCTACATTTTACAATATTTGTTGACTGTAAAATACACTAAAAAACAAACAACAATGTGAAAAAGTTTCAAGTTGCCACTGTAGCTAATTATTGTGGGTAAGCATGCAGGAGGAATGTTTGAACATAGCAGTTATTGGGTTAGCTTAATAGTCAACGGATAACAGTGGAACCACGGTAAAAAACTTATTTTCATAAATGAGAAACTTTTAGTAATCACCTACACTTATTCCAGCTGACTAAAGTCACATATGTTCACAAAGTGGTATGGACTCTGCTAAGTTCGTTCCATTGTTTTAGGCCACTTTTCCCCCTTGAAGCCTAGAGTCTTATTGTCCCATAACCCGGATTTAAAAGTGCTTCAGACAAAGACTCTATTTTGGGGTATAGCTCCGGAGGAATCCGTCCACTTGACCTATTTACTTTTCACAAAGCTCATCCGCTTTACATGTGTAGAAGATCTTTAGGGAAAGTAATCACGAAACATTTTTAAATGCGCCAGGGGACAAAAAAGAAATGTCAACAGTGCCTTACAAACATGTTAGAGAGGTTTGGCACCAAATGTGTAGGAACAGTACAGTATGTTGTTTCCTAAAGCCAGACATTTATTTTTCCAGTCCGATGTAATCCTATGTATGTCATTTCTTGATTTCCTACCTACACTTTTAAAATTGCAAAAGCACATCTCTGAAATGCTCTCACTTTCTAAATTGCCAGCTTTAACTGACATCCAGTAATGTCATTTTTAAATTGAATCTTAAGGGACCGGAAAGGGTTAACCCTGCGGGGCATATGAAGTGCAGCACGGCTAAAAGCAGTCTGGCAGTGCAGTTCAGTGGGGCATTAGGCCTGTCATAATTGCATCCACTGTCTGAGGTCAGAAAAGGCCAGCAAATATTGCACCAAATGTGTATCACTGATGAAACCATGCGGAGTGAGAGGAGCCCATTACTGCAAGTCTCAGACAAGAGTGAAAAATGAAATGGCTTTTCAAAAACCTGGGCTGGTGTAACATTTCGGCAGCATAGTGGTGGAGTAACTGTGTCAGGAGGAGAGTGGAGGGGAAGTGGGCAGCTCAACAGGCTCAGTCAAGATGGAATGATATGAGAGCAAGGTGTAATTTCCTGGGAGTCCCCCCAGAGAATCCCAGCTTCTGGTTGGGAATTGTCACAAATTGCAGATGCACTGCACAGACACACCCACACAAAGAAACGGATATCTGGAGTTATCCCTCTTCCTCTTGTTATTTATTTTTTTTATTTATCACGGGCAGTAACTAGCTTCAACAGAAGCTACAGATGCTGGTGAGGAGGAATAGGGCTAATAAAACAAAATGAGTTGCAAATAAGTTACCTGATGAGTTCAGTAAGTCATTCTCCTTCAGGGCTTCAGAGGAAAGAAAAAAAAACTGGAAGTAGGAAAAAAAACACAAGAGGGAGGAAAAAAACAGCAGTATACCTGCTGTGTTACATGTAATGCTGCACCTGCCACACCTATTGGGTTAATTGGATTTGGTGACATTCAGGGAACATGCTGCTGAATCTCATCGACTTCATTACACAGGCGTTTTAAAATTTCCATATGATTTTCCAGGCCTGAAGAGGGCAGGCTGGTTCTTTTTCCTTTTAATATGCAAAATAAATGGCCACTGGTTCCTATTTTTATGTCTGTAAAACAAACCTCAGAGACCTGTTAATTTCCTTTGCTTATTGTGTTAGAAAAATCACAATTTATCACAATTTATGTGGAACAGATTTAAGAACATAGCTCTACAGCAAAGTGTGTAACAACACTGCATTCAAATGTAAGAGGCTTGGCAAACACACTCCCATCACATCCATTAGTTCCACCAATGTAACAATGACAATAGCATGATAACTGCCCGGCAGGCAACAGCAATCAGGCGAAATAGAAGAGTTTTTCTCTGTCATGTGAGCTATAAAAGGCATCTATCCACGGAAGTGAATGTGTGTATCTCTGTATGTGTGTGTGTGTGTGTGTGTGTGTGCGTGTGTGTGGGCTCAGACAGAAGACAACATGACTGGAGAGCAGAGAAAATGTTTGGCCTTTATCTTTATGATTCTGTGGTGCTGGTGCTTTTACCACCGCAGCACTTCCCTTCAGTCACATCCTATTTAGTTTTCCGTTTGTGATTGTTAACGCCAACAAATACACAAATGGCTTTTTTGTTAATAAAATTTTACAACTCAACTTATAGTACAGGTTGTAAGTTACCCCAGTATTTTAGGCTGTAATGGCCCCTTTTGAAAGAGCAGGCAAAATAATAAAAAAAGTCACATTGAACAGTTTTCTTAATAAATACACTGCTAATGGAGTCGTGAAATTCACAGCAGATGTCAGAAGCTACCAAGGCAGGTCACATATTTAAAAAAAAATTACAATAAAGAAATGTGGAAAATTTGGAACTAATTTTAAAATCCTTGCAGTGTTCCGGAATGTTTTAAGTGATTATTATACACAAAGTGTCGTCACATTTGAGAAGTTCTGGGGATTTCTTCATTTATTTTATCGTCAGCTCATTTCATAGATTTTTAAATTTGATTTAAGCTGATTGGGCCGTTCTAGCAGCTTTTATTTTCTTTGTCTGAAACTGGAGCTTTTCCATTTAAGACTTTCTTGCTGAAAAATTTAGTTTGGTTTCTCAATTCTCAATTTATCCTGTTTTTATATATAAAAAACAGTACTAAACAACAATTAGTATGGTGTCTGGAGATAGGCTCTTTCTCCGATTTTAAATCCTTCTGAAGGGTCATGAGCGATCCTTGGTTCTTGGGCTGTTCTTCTGGTAATTCTTTTTTTTTTTCTGTGTCAGAAATATTGTTACAAGTGTCTGGTTGTTGTTGGTATTTTGTTAAAGTTATATTATTTCCTTTTCTGGATTTTGGTACCCACAGCATTTAAAAGGATGAAGATATGTCTATTTCACTGTAAACAGTGTGATTGTCAGCTCATTTCATATATATATATATATATATATATATATATATATATAATATATATATTATTATATACTGTATTATATACTGTATATATCAGTGATTCTTGAAAATAGGGACAAAATGGGTTTTAATTTTCCCATATTT
Source organism: Poecilia picta (assembly GCA_033032245.1). Lineage (NCBI taxonomy): Eukaryota > Metazoa > Chordata > Actinopteri > Cyprinodontiformes > Poeciliidae > Poecilia > Poecilia picta. Next base: position 8,392,410 of record CM065374.1, read on the forward strand.
TTTTTTGTTATTTCTCAAATTTATGTATACAAATATCCCTGTTGCAACATTTTTTTTAAAAAATTACATTTTTAATCGACCTGACCTAGAACGTTGTCATCACCATCTGACAAAAATACATCAAAAATAATTTTTAATGACCCTATTAGTGATATTTTTACTCATTTTGCAGACAAATACTTCTCAAGAAACAAAATAATTATTATTTAAAACAAAAAACCATAAAAAATCCATCTGACGGAGTTGACACTGCATGACGGAGTTGACACAAAACTGAAGGTGGTGACAAACTAGTGAGTAAAATGAAAAACTTGGTACATGTGAAGTAATGCAATTTATGTAAAAATACATTAAAATGAATTAACTCCACATTTAAGTGATATTTGACAACAATTTCACTGAAAGAGTCAGAAAAACTCTGCTGGAGTTGACATCTGACGGAGGTGACAAAAAGCCAAACTACCTCAATTTATATAATGTTATTCTGAAGGAGGCCATATTGTAGCTCATCAGGTCCATAAAATCTTTACATTTTACCAAAATTAAGCTTTTATTTCACAAAATCTTATCAAAGTTTTGTAAAATGTCAGTTACGGTGTTGACACATCATGGTTGTGACAAAAAACTTAGGAATAAAAAGAAGAAAAAACTAAAGAATAACATAAGCTAACCAGAGCTAACTAGCCCTCCTAGCAAAGGAAGAGAAAGGAAGAGGTCATGGGGTCCTCAGAAGTTCTGCTGCCCCCAATAATGCCTGATTTGTTTTACATTCTTTTCATTTCTGACGGTGTTGACAAAAACTAAGGACAAATTTCAATGGAGTTGGAAAATATATAAAAATGATTTTTAATTCAATTTATTGATACTTTTATAATTATTTATATGACTACTTATACTTAATTGTCATAATATATAATTTTAGTATTTCTTTAATTGTTTTAAACTATTATAATGTACTGAGTTCTGCTCCTGGCTTTTACAGGCATCATCCACCGACTACAATGTTTAAAATAAAAAAATATTCAGCAAATACCTGAAAAATATATTGTTGTGCTCACATGACTCAGGTTAGTTTAGTCAGATATTTGAAAAAAATATATTATTTGTATATTTTATTCAAATTGTGTGCTTTATCCATAGGACCTGTTTTGTCCCTATTCTCAAGAATCACTGATATATATATATATATATATACACTCAGAAAAGTATTTTGTCTCTCAGGAATGCAAGGAGAAAAAAAGCGTTCTGTTCTTCCCGCTCTGAACTGAATAAGGAGTTCACGGAGCTTCTTCTTGCTGCAACATCTAAACAGCATCAATAATGAGTTATCTGAAATTTGCCCATGATTACAGCTCCAAAGTATGCTACAGCTGGATCCCTGTGCAAACTTTCCAAGTTTCTGCACTTAAACATTTTGTAAAACATGAAAAATGCAAGCAAGAAAAAAATGTCTTCTTGAAATATCAAACCGAACTTAAATGCATGTATTTGTGCAGAGTAAGTAGAAGCTGTAAGACTGCAAAGGTCCCAAGACCTTCTTGCACTTAATCTGTCTTCTCTGAGGGTCTCTGCAGGCGGGCATTTCATCCCTGACCAGCAGCCACACCTGGCATCTATTTCAGGTTACAAAATTTAAGAAGCTGCAGGAAAACGTCCTTCCACTGGACAATCAATCGTGCTGGGTTCATTCATTTCCTATATTGGGTTAATTTTTACTTACTTGTGATTACAGTCAAAACTTTTCACTCAGGTTGAAATCTATCTGATGGCCTAATGTTCCACTGTTATCCTCTATATTTTCAGCTCTTGAGACATCCGTCCGCCTGCCTCCTCTCTTTCGTCTTCCCCTTCCTGAACTCCAATCAAAGCCTCACCCCTCAGCAAATGGCTCTCCAGGATCAGACTCATCTCCTCTATTCAGCCTTACTTCCTCTAAGCCGTAAGGCTGCCATCATACTGCTACTCTTCAGATTTACTATAAATCCTCTTCAAAACTTCTGTCTACATTGCTCCCTCCTTCTAGATGCCTCAACAATCTCAATCAGGACTAAAAACAGCCGTCATACATTCAGTTTATTGTAAATATTGTAAGTGAACCTGCTTAACCGTGTCCCTCTGGTGTTTCTGTATGTGGGTCTAAAAGATACTCTAGAATTTGAAACACAAGGGAGATTTTTTTGGGTACTTCAGAAATGAGCTTAGCAGCTGGTTTTAATTTGCCTTCTTGGATGCAGGATTACTTTCTAGATACTGAAAGATTTAAGACATTTCCTGTGTTTCTATGTATTTTTAAGCATGCTTTCTTCATCTGCTTAATGGTTGTTCTATGTGTCCGACTTTAGTTATGGATATATATATTTTTCTTTCTGTAAGTGGATTACTCCTCTTGTTACCAACATCTGCTGTGGTCAACAGCTTCCTTTAAAATGTATTTAACAAGAAAAACAGTGGGAGGTTCAATATTTGTTCCTTCCATCTGATGCGTACAAACAGCAGGGTTTTCAGAGACAAAACTGATGTAATAAGGCAACTGAACATTTATGGACACTCTGAAAAATCTCATTAACAACTTGCTGAAAACAGCAAAAGCACAGAAAAAAGGAATTGTCTGTTGAATTGAAGGAGACAAGCGTTTTAAATTACAAAATGATATTTTCATAGAAAAAAATAGCTTATTAAGGGGAAATATAATGCAATTTCTGCTGCTGCTATAATAAGATTGGAATAAACTGGTCTTCCTCAGCATCACATTTACATGTTGTGGAATCTATTAGTGTGGGATAGCTGAATATTATTACTCTGTGGTCACCAGCGCAATCGCTCACACTGTAATAGTCCATAAAACTCTCAAGTAATCATCTCCTTTAGTCCTGTAATGTCGCAGTGTCTTTGATAAACAATGGTCCGACTCAAGCGAGATGACGTGTCCTGGGATTTGGCAGCAAGTTTGCCATGTCTCAACAAACTAATGGAACAGGATGCTCCTTCGTTCCCCCATTTATGGTGGAAATGAAAATGAGTCAGGGGGCAAAGATAAAAGCTCGACAAGCATTGCAGTCAATCCTTCAGTTTAACAGCCAGAGGATTCACTTCTAAACAAAAGAGAGTCGGTTGATGGGATGAGGGGGTATGAAAGTTATTACAAAGCAGGGAGAGAGAAAAAAAATGAAAATAAAACAAAGGAATCATGTAAGTGCTGAGAGAGCAAGTACTTTGAACGTTGCAGAAAGCTCATCTTCAGACCTTCGTAGCGTTAACCGGATACAACACCTTGACTTGCTGATTGATGTGTGTTTCCAGTCTCTTTGGAGGGGGAGGATTATTGTATAATTCACTGTAGCTCCATGAGAGTGTGTCTGCTGGGCAGTGATGCAGTGACTTTTAATCAGTAAGTGATTCAGGGACAACATCAGGGTTTCACAACAAACGTGTTGTCCTCTCATGGGCTGCTGACCTAATTGTAAGAGTAAGCAATAACTGCACTAATCCATGAATGTAACGCCAACACTTCCCTCCCTCCCCCAATAGCAAACCTTCAAAGACAAGTAAAGCTGTCCTCATTTTGCTCTTACAGTCACAGATCTAAAATGGACTTGTCCTTTAATGAGATCACTAGCCATACAACAAACCCTTAAAGCGTGGAAAGCGCAATGGGGAGAGACCTCTGAGGAAGCCTCACTTGCTCTCCCAAAATTCCTGCCAACATTTGCAAGTCCATCATGTTCCATTTTAGGCATAGCTTTAGATAGATAGATTCAAACAGTAATTTAGTCGTCCTGCTTGGTGAAATCAGCTCTTGGCCAGATAGCACAATAGTTAAATGTCCTGTGTCAAAAGACTCCATTCATACAAAAAAAAATGTCAGGAGAAAAATGACTCGTCTCGCCAGATGTCTAGTTCTTTATTTTAATGCTAAAATGCCTCGGAAGAAAATCATTTGTACAATGTCATAAAGACAAACAGTCACACAACTTAATTTGTCTTTTTTCATTTCTTCACGAACAGCTTGTGTCTCATCACATTTGCTCACCTCTATTTGCTCAGGAGGACATGGATTGGACAACAGCTATGCAGTGTAAAGCAGTGTGTGAGTGTATTCCTTCCCTGAAAAACCCCAGATGACAATTAAAAGAACAAAACATGTTGCCTGATATCGGCCTACCTCTGAATAAAGACACGCCTCGGACCAGGAGTCAGGCTGCTTTGTTGTAATCATTAGGGATGCATGATGTATTAACATATCAGCCTGTTGGGGTTGGACATGTTGCAGTTGTTGGTGACAGTGATGCAGTACAGGATGGCAGGGTGTGTTACTGAAGCAGAAAAGCAACATCAGCAATATGGTCATTTTTTCAATGTGTCCAAAGGTTAGGGAAGTATATCATATTGGAAAATTTAGAGCTGCTGCTGTAAATTTACAGCATTTAGACATTAATAATGCTTAATAATATCTGCCCAAATTTTCATAGAGGTGTATCTATAGTAATAATCATGAAAAATTAGAGTGTCACTTTATAATTATTACAGTAAATTTGAATTTCTTATGGTGGTCTTTACATAGTTTTTGATACTCCTTGTTATAAATAATAGTTACTAATGCAACTAAAATTAGCCATAAATGATAAAAAATAATAATAGAAAAGATCCATTCAGTATTTATTGCTATTGGATTTTTCTGTGAAACATAACTCCAGATTTTTTGATGGAAGTTTGACGCAAATTTACTAATTAGTAGATATTTTCATAAAGCGTATCTCAAATATTCAAAAGGAAATGCAGCTTGAGAACAGCTGATTCCCTCAAGATTAGAGGTAAGGAAGACCAGATATGATTGTTATATTTATTATGATGTGATTGTGATCCCTAATCTGCACAAATACCAGAGGTCCACTGTTCAGACATTAACATTAACTACTGTATATAGAAATGTACAAATGTATTTATCTCCATGTTGTGCTTTGAAAACACTGAAATAACATTGTAACAAATACCAGATGTACAGCATTATGTGTGCCACTGATTTAATGAGATTCTAAATGATCAAAACTGCTAATAAATAGCTTATGTATGCACTTTTAACTTTATTGTATGTCATGCCCATATCAGAATTTAACTTAGGCTTGCTCTGAGAACATTTACCTTCCACTGGAAACTCAGAAAATATTGAGTAACTTTAGTGCTTTGTTTATAGACAGAGGTTGCAGAGCATTCTGAACTTCATGTTAACCCGAAGACACATAACACAGAAAATACCGTAATGTACTTAATCAAAGATGACTGATTGTACCTGATAGCACAAGATGACTTAACAAGATTTTATTTACGGGACCAAAAAAAAGCTTTTCAGATTTGTCAATCTGGATTTAACCTGGGGGAATGTTAAAACGGCCAATATTAGTCTATAGATTTGTTTGAATTCAGTGCCCCATAAAGCATTTAACCAACTACTTAATAGCCCTTTTTTTTTTTGCTTAGATGTAATAATCCATATGTTGCACAGCAATCACATAAACATTATGCAATAAATTCTAGGATTGCTGCTCGCTGTTTTGAAGAATCTGGCAGTTTTTACATTTGTACCCTATTGTCTTTCAGAATTAAAAGGTTTTGTAAAGGCATTCATTGATTTAGCAGATCTTACAGTTCAAGCATTAAAACTGACGGCCAATGACTTCAAAGAGATCAATAGTCCAAAGCTCTTATCTGACTTGCATAAGGCAATTTAATGCAACTAATTTCATAAACTGGAAAAGTAGCTGAAATAGAGGCTTTATAACCTGGCTTCACTAACTACAGTGTATAACTTAAAGGTGGTTGGAAAGCATCATTCAAGAGATGGAATTGTAGTGGACACCATCTTCATATTTCCCAAAAGCCTCCTTTCAGACTCCATACCTGGTGTGAATGCCTAAAACATCTCTCTGCTTTGCTCTGGGGGTGAATTGGCTGCTGCCAGGATGTACAGGGTCTGCCAGTGAGTCTTGTCCTGCAGACAGAAAGAGAATATGATGGGTGAAAACCAGAGGGGCTTCTGTCCCCCCACACAGTCTCAAAAGAGGGAATTGCATTGGCAGAAGAAACCTGCAGACCCCCTCAGATAATTAAATGTAAGGTATAAATCAGTGTGTAAGCGGTAATCACACAAGCTCCTGCCAACAAAACACAATGATCATAAATCCAGAGGAAAACAAAGTGTCCGCAGGAACAAAGCCATTTCAATCCCCACTGAATAGGGCTGGATATGCATTTCACTGACACTGCAAAGTCCCTTTGTTGAAGGAAAAACTACATGTTTAACAGCTAGGATGAGGCTTCATATTCAAAATCATTTTACTACATAAAGGAGTTTTTAAGGCTGCAGGACGGTTGCTCTTAAACAAGGCCCTTTTAAATAGACAATGTTACTACGAAGATTGTATATTTTAAAATACTAGAAATATTCATAGTCCAACTGATCTCTCTGTTTGATCAATATGAAATACAGCACATATTTTCCTTGGCTGGAGTCACACAAGTTCCATAGGAAATGAAAGGAGAGACCTTTAAATTAACAATAGAGTTCTTTTAAATTTCCTGGTTACTGTTTATCAACATAAACATATAAAATTTCACTGTTTACAATTAAAATTTTATAAAGAAAAATGTCACATTTGTGCAGATATCATGAGTAGCATTGGCTGCTCATGATATCTGCACAAATGAAGAGCTTCCTTACTGTGTTTGGCTTTGAGACGCCTCTTGTGAGTGGCTTTGCTTTACCCAAAGTAAGTTGATTTGCAAAAAGTAAACAACTTAACATAGCCCATGTTAAGTTGTACAAGACATTTTTTAGTAAATGCATTCTACTGCAGGGATCAATTCTTGTTTGTTGCATCAGGTCCCGACTCTGTTGGACCAAAAACCTGTTGAGAGTTCAGTCATATCGTTCGGAGAACAGGACCTATGCCTGCACACAGACCACATGAAGCACAAACAATAGACCAGTATGAGTTAAGACATGATCTTGTATAAAGAAAGAGTTCAGTTTGTCTAAATGCTGAAATGGGCTAAAGAGCAAACTCTCTGAAGACGAAAGTTGAAAGCCCCAGGGTTGGTTCAGGTGACATTTTTCATCAAGACATTTTGTCTTCAAATATCACTTGCAATCTTAAAGTCTTTAACCTACATCGACAATATTTATTTCATAGGAAGAAAAAGAAAAGGAAGAGAATACCTTTTACCACTTTGACATTTTGACAGGAACAAGTAATAGCTGAAAGATGACATTTGTGTTTGGGAAGCAAAAAGCATACCACTCGCTGTATTGATTTGTCGAAAAATGTGAATGGTGTGAGACATGAAAAGAAGTTATTGATCCTTGCTGAAATCATGCTGATTAAAGTCTGAGTAGAGAGCGAGGTTGATAATGGCTCAGCCAACGAATGCATCCTGATAAGGTCAGGATGAGGTGGAACTATGTGGGTCCAACTGCTGGTTGGTTTTAATTTGCTTGAAAACCATTCTCTTTTTACATGACAAGAATGAAAATCCCTTTGTTTACAAATTCCTTAATTTCGGCTTCGCTGCTGGGAACAAGAATGATGGAGAGGGACCTCCATTGTCGAGATCAAAGCCACTCTCATGTGTTGAGGCGTCAACTTTAAAATATTGCGCCCGAGGACATTTGCAGGCTTGTTTAAATAAATAACTACAAGCACGTGCAATGAATTTAACATGAAAGCTTGAAACCTGATGAAATTCACTGGCAAAGATCAGTGTTGAGAGTTGAGAAAGCAGGAAACATTAACAAGCAGGTGTTAGCATTTAAAATATTTTCTCGTTTAACTGTTTTTTTTTTCTTTCAGGACATACACAACTAATTGGATCCATTAGTTGAAACATCACATAATCTGACCTGAAGCGTTAAACAAAGCTTTTATTAAAAAGCTAAGTGGGGAAAAATACATTAAAATCCTCACATTGTGGTCCACCAGGCAAGAAAGCAAAGATGGATTATAGGATGTCTGAGCTTTAGAATAAACATGTGGTGTTTTTATCCTTTTGCTAATCTGCCGGGACCAAAGCTTGTTACTGAGATTATTGCTAATCAGCACAAAAGGAACTAGTGGATCCAGTAGACAATGATATTACCCTGTGGTGTTTTGTTCAAGCCCCTGAGTGATCAATAAGGTTGTAAGCGTGCATTTAAATCACAGTGCCCTCTGCTCCTGGGTAAACATCCATGTGAATGGGGAGAGACAGCTTAGTGTTTTTCCAGTCAAGCCCACAATTTTAAACAATAATGACTTTTTAATGTGGACCTGTGATTACATTGTCACGGTGAAATACGGGTCTTCTTGACTGCATTGGAAATGAGGGCCTAAATGTGAAATACAACGTCGGCATAGATTACAGCGGCGCACCAGGTGAGGCAATCTTCATAAATTCAAATCTAATCTTAACAGCAGAGTGAGTGGAGAAGGAGTTATCAGAGTGGAGGAGGAGACGGGCCCACTTGGAGACTAGTTAGTTAGTTCAGGAAAACAAAAACAAAAGATGATAATTAAGAGGAAAAAAATCAACTCAGTTTTTATTAAAACTTTAATTATGCATTAGGGCTGTAATAAGATTTTGTGTTACAAGATTGCATAGTTTTGTCAAACTGAAGAGTGAAGAAACACTTCCCAGGTACTTTTAACATTACATCTTGTCCAGTGAAGAAAGAGTATTGCGATGTGTGTATTTTACAGTTTAAGTTTAGTGAACATGGCCTGATTGCGAACTCAGTTAAATGCCAGTCCAGTGTGCCTGCAGATGAGTTACTGGGACTCCTTGCCTCAAGGAGAGGTTAAAAGTGTCAAAAAATAGCATTGCTTTATGCTTTGGTTTCAAAATTACAGTTTTCTCTCATGCTATTTAAGTGGTTTTCTTTCTATGTAACTCTTGAAGAATTGCATGGATGCATCACTGATCCTGATCCATTCAGTGTTGCACCCCTTTAGCCACAAGCAAGTCAACTGGTTGACAGGAGGCTCTAAAATGTTTCCCTATGTCACCAGAAAGAGACATTTAGAAATATTTTGTTTCCAAAAATATACAAGGAGCACTTAAAAAGTGATTGAAATGAATATTATCAATGTTTTCATTCAAGCTGCACTATTCATTCTGTAAACATGAATAAAATGTAAGAAAAAGAAATCCTGAACAACATGTGAAGTCAACATTAGTAAAGACATTTCGCAATAGACTGAATTAAGCTCGTCCAGTGCCGAATCACGACCTGGTTCGTGATTCGGTTCTAATAACCGTGTAGAATTACCTGTTATTACTCTTTCCGAGACATGCATCAGTCATATGTCTTTCCCCGGTTGGGCAGGGACACAGGGACGTCAGTGAGGTGACAAATCACTGAGATATGTTGTGGTGCTAAGCTGGGCATCCGTCAGCACCTTGTCAGGAGCTGCTGCCCTGCATTATCCATTCGCTGCCTGCAACCACAAGTGATCACAGTTTGATGGCTCAAACCATGCTCCTTGTAGGACATTTCTTATTCAAGTCACAATGCTGTCATTGACGTTTTAGAGCCTGCGGGGCACATGCGCTGATAATAGCTCACTTCCTATTAGCAGCCAGCATTCAGACGTCCTGACAGAAGTCTTGCATTATGACAACAGCATCAATATCTCACTAAAGCGAGCTCTGGTAGTACTTTGGGTTTAAACACTTTTATTCTTTCAGGCTGTCACCTCCAGCACCATTAATTCACAACACTTACCTTCACATTTAGGCCAATTTAGGAAGATACTTCAGTGTATACAACCTCAGAAATCCGCCTTGGGGTTTTGCTCGTATTTGCTAATGTAACACATACCTGATGAAAACGGCTTTGCCTCTATAATGTCTGCCACAAATATGATCTTCAAAAAATAAATACTGGCTTGCTGTTTTTGCAAGCCACTTTTTTGTCAACTATAATAATCTTTGCAGCATACATTTAACACCCCTAATGAAATCAGAAAAGTGTCTGGTGGCCTCACTGATTTTGCCAGTTCACTCGTTACAGTTTTTAATTTTTTTCTTAAAGTAATTTTTTCCACCCAAACCTTCAAGGCATTCTGAGCATTTGTTCAGAATGCTTGTGGTTTAATAAATGCGCTAAGATGTTAACCATTTAAATACACAAACCAGCTAAATGTTTATCAATTTGCCATTAATGGTTAGGAACCGATTACATACGCATTTTTGCAAAACGTCCATAAATAAAAAGCCTCATTTTTGAAGATGTAGAGACTAAAATTCAGCATATCTATAACCTCCTGCTCTTTGGTAGTTTCATGTGCATGCCTTAATATCACTGTCTTTGACAATCAAAAAGTGCAATCACTAAGTAGAGAATCCTTATAAAATGGGAATATCAAAATATGCATCTTGACAAGAGGAGAAAACTGCAATACATAAGATGTAACATAAAAGCTCTCACAGTCTCTGCTTTGGCTTTTTTAAATCCTCCTCAATCTAACATTGTTACATCCTTAGTAAACAGTCACAACGCTTATCTGTTCAACTGTTACAACAGCAAACCCAACCAAGAAACAAATGAAGCAAGATGGCAAGCAGATGGAGGCAAAAGTAGAATTTTGCTTAATTCAGCGTTGCACAAATATGTCACCTAATCTTACCATGACGGATATCAGCATAAATAATTCTGCATGCAATTTTTAAATGTACCATTCTCTTAACTATCTCTTCATACAAGTGTTTGTGCCTAAAAATGCAAGTCACAAGTCCATGCATACTTTTCCTATTACTATGTACATCTCACATTTTATACAAAATATTTAATTATGTAAATTATTCCTTTAAAAATGTATCACGCATCACCTTGTGCTAGCCAACAATACAACAACGGGTCTCTGAAACACATGGACACTGGATTCAGTCGTTGAGTCCATGGATGGTTTAGAGGGCACTACAAGAATATGTATCTATATATATATATATATATATATATATATATATATATATATATATACACAGTCCAGTCACATTAATGTGACCACCACGTACTTTCCACTTCAGAGTTAAATAACCAATCACAGAAGGCAGGTGGCAGCACAGTGCAGTTGAGCGTATATAAAGGGTGTGTGTGGGCTTCGGAAAACATTTCAATCGTTGGCGTAATGCAGAAACGAAGCGATTTATCCGACGTCCAAAAGGGCATGATCATTGGCTTTCGGGCCAAGGGTGGAAGCATTTCCGAAACGGCTGAGTTTGTGAACTGTTCGCGTGCCGCCGTGGTAAAAGTGTACCGTGCATGGCAAAATGGGACTGTCCAAAATCAACGACGTGGCAAATGTGGTGCACCACGGGCCATAGATGACAGAGGCGAACGACGGTTGCGGAGATGCGTTCGGGCAGATAGACGGGCTACCGTTGAGCAACTGACCACTAAAATGAACCAAGGGGCTACCACAAGTGTCTCCCAAACCACTATTCAGCGAACATTGCTGCGTCTGGGCCTCCGAAGCAGACGCCTGGTTCGTGCACCTATGCTGACTGGTGTTCATCGACGACGAAGGCTAGAATTTGCACGCCAGTACAGCAGCTGGACGTCCACTGAGTGGCGACAGGTAGCGTTTTCAGATGAATCGCGTTTTATGCTCCATCGGACAGATGGACGTTGGCGTATAAGGCGTGAAACCTCTGAAAGGAACCACCCTGCAACCATTGCAGGAACGGTCCAAGCTGGAGGCGGGAGCATTATGGTCTGGGGAATGTTTTCCTGGCATTCTCTGGGTTCACTGATTATTGTGGAAGGCACGATGGATCAATACAAGTACGCATCTGTCCTTGCGGACCATGTCCACCCCTACATGCGCATTGTTTTTCCTCAGGATGATGGCATCTTCCAGCAGGACAATGCGAGGTGCCATACAGCTGCCAGTGTACGTGCGTGGTTCGAAGAGCACCAGGATGAGTTTACCGTCCTCCCCTGGCCAGCAAACTCACCTGACTTAAACCCAATCGAGCATCTGTGGGACCATCTCGATCGAGTTGTTCGCGCCATGGATCCTCAACCGCGTAATCTAGCGCAGCTGGCCACAGCATTAGAGTCGGCATGGCTCAACATCCCAGAGAAGACCTTCAGGGACCTAAGTGACTCTCTTCCTGCACGTCTCGTAGCAGTTCGCTCTGCGAAAGGTGGTTATTCTGGCTTTTGACAGATGGTCACATTAATGTGACTGGACTGTGTATATATATATATATATATATATGTATATATATATACACACACACACATATATGTATTTCATTACTAAGAAACCTTTTGTTTCATAAAGGTGTGTATTTTGAAATTTTCACCCCTCTTGACGATGACGGAGTAAAAGGCCAAAGTCGCTCAGTGTGCAACGGAGGTGATGGAGGAATTAGTAACCTGCTGAAAGTCTACAGGAAGCGGCTTTCATGGCTCAGCGCTTGTTCTCCCCAACCAAATGCATTTTGATTTCATCGTTACCTTGCAGGTTGGCACAGAAATCATTGAGTTAAACGGGGGAGAGAAAGTAGAAAATAGAACATTATTGTATGCAAGTGTTTGATTCAGACATAGGAAGATAATGGAAGAAATGTTAAAGTAGGCAGGGATTGGTTGAATCTTAGGTTTTCACACATCTGTGACAGGAAATTGCACTTAGTGGTCCCCATGTACATGTTAAGGCATATTTGAGGAAAGCATTTTGAGAATAGAGAATTGGAAATAAAGAGCAGTTGAGTGAAAATGCATTTTGTGTGATTCCCTCACGTCCTTGGATGCATTTATCTTTCTTGTGCATGATTCTCAGATGCCTCATATACTCCGCTAAAGGGTTTCTCTCATTAAAAAACAATGTGATATCTCCAATTTCTAATTAAATAGGACATTATCTCAAAGACGAGCTGGGACGGAAAGCGACCCTAAAACGAGTTATGAAAAAGACGAGTTCCTCATTGTCTAATCATGCTTTTGCTGATCTCAATGGTGTCTAAGTACTCAGCTGATACTCGGGAACCAACCGGGGTTATTACGGAGCTTATCTACCCAGGAGAATGGTTTTGTTTTTCAAAATCTGTTGGTAATTTGAGAAGTATTTCTGTGCAGAAGTTAAAACCCATCTGGTTTACAGGATTAGATGAAAACTGAATATGGATTGAATGTATCTCTGCTTTTGTTGCCATTTTTTTCTTTTTCTAATTTAAGCCATACCTTCTGAAATATTTCATATGTACCAGTTGTGGTTCAATGTACGAACTTAGTATGTTGCATTCAGTGATCAAATGATTACCTTCTCAGTTTTTAACTAGTCAGTCACTGATCTTAATACACTGCTTTCTGTATGTATCTATAATTCAAGGCAGGTAAAAATAAATGTGAACCATAGCAACCCACACTTTGTAATGATTTTTTTTTAAAGAAACAAGCCAAACATGGCTATTCCACATCACTTCTCATTTGTCTCATATGTGCTTGTCATTGTACACTCAGTTTTCAGCAAAGTGTGCTGTGAGGTACTTCTCTTCTGCTGACAACTGGGGCGGCTCAGTGGCCTAAATACTCTTCCAAACTCTTAAGAGTGTTGCTGTCAGTTCATATGAAATGCATGCTACATGATGGGAACTTCCTGTGTGTCAGTAACCACCAACATGAGTCCCGTGGTAAAGGGTTTAATCAGCTGAAATGCCGTTTTTGTCAGCCCAAAGCTGCATTGAGGCACAGAGTACAACCAATGTGATGCTCATGTATACGTGTGAATGAGTGCACACAGCTTGAAAACAGCAGTACATCATGCCTAGAAATTAAGTGTATTTCCTGCATGCAGGAAAAATATATATAGTACAAGATGCCATAAAGAAGTAGCTCTCGTGTGGTTTAGTAGTGTGAAGGAGACCAGTGTAACCTCCAGTGTCATTAAACTGCCTCATCTAGCATGCATCAGTGATTTAATGCTCTATAAAAAGCATAACTACCCTAAAAAGACACCTCTCCTGCCACGGTACCAGAAGGCCACCAAGGCGCCTCCTGGCCAACCCGCTTTTCTCGGAAATATGACAAGGACACAAGCCCAATGACTTCCTCCAACATCAGGTCTGCCTGGAACTGATAAAGGTACATAATTACACAGCCTCATTTATCTCCGAGAGTCAATCCCATCGCCACCTGCTGATGGTGGGAACTTTCATGCACCGAACCTGGGCTCAATTTCAGATAACATTGTTTCCGGCCTTTCAGCCAACACTTTCCTTACTCTGGATCGCAATGAGATTTAAAGTCATTTTCTAAATGATGAAGAGGTCTGCTATTGTCAGACTTGCTACAGTCCAGAGGGATGATCAGTAGACCTCAGCAAAGCAATCACCCCCCACACCCTCCACTAACGGTGAAGGTTGGCTTCGTTACTGGTGTAAAATTAACTGTTATTGCTGTACGGTGTTAAGATTTTATGCATACATTCATTCTTAATGCAAATGCAGAAAGTGGAAGTAGGTAACAATAAGATTTGATCCTATGGTTGATAAAACCCAAATTAAAAGCATTAGCAAATGCACAGCTTTGTTTCCTTTATTTTTTTCTGTAGATCTCAATTTTTTCTTTAACATATTAAAAAATAGTTATCATTGCAAAAGAATGTAAAGAGTAGTAGATACAGCAATGTTGTAAATCATTTATTAAAAGAAAATCCATTTTTTTAGAATATTGGTGGCTGTTCATGATTCTGTCTCATTTATTCTTGGTTTCTGGTTTTTCATTGGCCGCCTCAAAAGGTAATAGGTATAAAACATTGTTCTGAGGGCTTTGCAAAAAGGTTGGGGTCTTTTTGGTCATCACACCAATATAGTTTCAATTTTGATCTGCCTCAAGAAAAGTAGAGAAAGTTGATACAAGCTTGCTTCTCTGGTCAATTCAGGAGAATAATTTTCCTGATTGGCTGTACCCCCTACAGCAGGGCTACAGAAGACTCCTGATAATAATTTGTGTGGTAGTGCCAAGATTACTTCCAGTGTGTATATTAAGGTATATTTGGATAAAATGTATACAGTCATCAGTTATAAGCATCTTTAGAGGAGATCTCAAATATTAGGAGTTTTAGCTATTCTGCAGGGGCTTGTGGTCCCAAACACTGCAAATACTGAGGGCCAACTGCACAGGAAACTCTTGTCATCATTAATTGATGTACACTATCATGAAAGATGAATTAGCAAAAGTGAAGAACACTAATTTTTCCACCAATGCTGTATTTCCAACATTTTACTGCACCATCTCCCTACTTCTCTTTCCTTATACATATTTGTTTTTCTGAAGGCATTACACATTCAAAGATTAGACCTTGAAGGAAACTGAAAAAGTAAACAAAAGATTGATGCTTGATTGCTTCCTGCTACAAGGATCTTTCAGTTTGCTGATACGTTTTATTTGTCATTAGACCAAAAAAAAAACAAAGGTCTGCCAACAGTTATCTGTTTGCTGCGTCGTGCTTAACAAGAGTGATAAGTGTTGCTCCTTTATTTTTTTGTTTTCACAAAATGACCATCTATTTCACAAAAAACATTTCCAAACAGAAAATGCGTTGTCTTATAAATGACGGAGATCAGTAAGAGTCTCCTCTGAGGCAGCTGATCGGCAGCACACACTGATAACTAAACACCAGAATTAGAGGTTGTGTTTCATAAGAGCAAAACTTAGACGTTTTCACACTGTGGAAGTCTGAATGGACTAAATGATAATAAGTGACACATAACATATTCTAAAGGTAGTAATGCCAAGTATTCACAATTCCATATCACATGGAAAGCCTGAATGAGAGCAATCATCAACCAAGATTGAATTATTGATAAAGCCTAAATTGGTATTGACTGAGTCCATGTCCAGATGGAAATGAGCCCAAAAGACCTAAGAACCTTTACAGGGAATGACAATCACACTAAATGTAATGCCAGAAGTCTTTTGCAGAGATTCAATTATTAAAGCTTTTTTTTTGTCTTTGAATAAATGCTACTTCACAATTATTTAAAGAAATGTTAGAAAGAAACTAAATATATGATGAAGTTGCTTTCTACAAGAAATGTCATATGAACATACAGGTCAAACAGCTAACACAGCCAAAAATGCAAGTACTTATCCTACATATCATTAAAAGTGCAGGTTCTCTCAGTTAAACCTAAAACATGTAGGAAGAGAATTCAGTCACTTTTTACAAACAATATTTATCAAGTATCAGACTCATAAAGCTGCTGTATAAGTCATAGACCTTTCAAATGTCTGTTACTCTCCAGACAGGAATTCAAATGTTGCTTCTAGTCACACAAAGGCTTTGAAATCTCTTCACTTTTTCAGACATACAGTATATGTTATTGTAAGAATGTAGATTTAACTGTTGTTTGAATTATAGATTATGTGTCAAGTCATTTTTTTAATGATCAAATGCTGACAAAACTCCTGATGGCAGTTGTGCATTATGCTACCTGTGATTTTGTCTACCACATCCCCAGTATAAGTGTGGAAATGTGCATGGGGGTAAAAAGAAATGCCTCGGATAGCATTGCAGACTGCTTCTAGCAATTTTTGAGAAAAGAAAAAAGTGCTGCATTCAGGAGCTCCGTGATTTCCGGTGTGGTGCCGTGACAGGGTGCCAGCTTTGCAATAAGTCCTGTGGTGAAAGTCTTTCTGGGAAGGATGACAGCTCAGCCAACAAGAAGTAGTAGGTCACAGAGAATCCCAGAGAAGAGTCAGTAGATGCTGAGGCACACAGAACACAGAGGTCACCAACTTTCTGCAGAACCTGCAGAAACAGACATTCAAACCTCACACGATCTTCAAATTTGTCTCCAAACCAGCGCAAAGAAGGCTGTATGGAATGGGATTTATAGACTGAGCACCAAATGCAAAGCATGATGCTGGATGCCATGGTGTTAAACATGCTCCCAGAAACACTAGAAGCTTGGAGACTTGTCCTCTAGAGCGATGAATCACACTTTTCCGTTTTGAAATCTACTAGAGGAGTCTTGGTTTGGCAGCCACCAGATGAAAAGCACTTTCCTGACAGCATTCTGTGAAGTGCAAAGTTTAGTGCAGAGAGGATTTTAGTGCAATGCCAATTTTCAGGAGTTGGGCTCCATCTCTTAGTTCCAGTGAAATTAACCCACAATGCTTCAGTAAACCAAGTCATTTTGGACAATTTCATGCTTCTCGCTCTGTGGGAACTCTTCGGAGGTGGTCCCTTCCTGTTCCAACATAAATGTGCACCAGTGCATAAAGCAAGGTCCATAAATACATGAGTGAGCAAGTCTGGAAAGAGCTGACTGAACCATACAGGCTTTCAGATTTGGAGTTGACATTATTTTGAATAAGCAATATTGGAATCAGTGTGAAAATTTCATTAGATGTGTGATTTGAAAAAAAAAAGACGAACGCATACTGAGCACAGAGCAAGTATAGAGTACATTTGGTGCTGGGTTTTGGTCACTTAGAATTCAGACCCTCTGCATATGCCGTCATTTTATACCAAAAATCATGCATGATTCTATTGTTTTATAGAAGAAACAACAGCACTGGACTGTGCTCCAAGTAAGGATGTTGGCAAGCATTTAAATAAAATAAAACAGAATATTTACTGTGTGGACATAGTAAATATTCTGTAATAACATCCAAAACATATAACCTCTTTTAGGGAAAACATAAATCTGTGGAAACCAAATAATTGAATGTAAACACATCACAAACAGATTAATGCATTATAATATACTATATATATAAAGTTAGGTATGCCCACAAGCATGTATTTAATGAATTTTACAGTAGCTGGTGGTTTACATACAGCAGACGCATTAAGCTCAACATCTCCTCCGAACATCTTGGTTTGTAGATCATGTCTCCGTGAAGATATTTTCAGAAGATTGCAGACAGTGATACTCTACATTACTCCAAGAGGACTAGTAAGAAAAAAGCGACCAATTCTCAGGTCTATCTTCACATCTCACATCATTTTCTTAGCCACTGCAGTAATGGGTGTTGTTACAGTAGGTCATGGAAGAATCAGATTGGACTGACGGGGTGAGAGCTTGCTGCGTACGTGAAATGAAACGCAGGGCCTGTGATAGATTAGGTGGGAGACGAAGTAGACTGCTACACTTATGTCTGAGACAGTCAGGTGTGAAATTAAACTGGAAACAGACACAGACGAGGATTGTTCAATGCAAAATGAATCGGCACCTGCGCGTGCAAACGACAGAAATATTTAAATACTGTGAATTTCAACCGCAACACATTTCACTCCAGACTTGTTCTGTAAACACTGCAATTCAGTTGTGTTTTATTAACAGCGTCTCACTCTGTAAATATATAATGTTTGCTCCACAGCGACAAGCATTGTACTTTGGCAATAATGGTAGAAAAATGTAAAAAGGCTCCAACGTTAAAACAGCAACACTTGACATTATACATATTTAGTGTTCCACTCATTCTTTCTTGTCAAAGAAATGAAATAAATGAAAGTAACCTTTTATTGAATCATAAGCAAGTGCAGATGAACAACTCAGGTCGTTATACTTACCTTTTTAAATTGGAATTTCAAAATTTCTCAAGGCCCACCAAAGATAGCTGCGGTGGTATTTGTGCAATAGTTTGAAAACCAGTGGCCTAGAGTATTATGAAGGAGCCCTAATGTAAACACTGTTCTAAAGGTTATTTTTTTTGCTTTACCCCCCATGATTGTTCAGGTGATGCTGTTAGGAAATTGTCAGAGTGAGCTGGATGAGCTGCAAACATCAGGTTGAGACAATAAAAAA
Source organism: Poecilia picta (assembly GCA_033032245.1). Lineage (NCBI taxonomy): Eukaryota > Metazoa > Chordata > Actinopteri > Cyprinodontiformes > Poeciliidae > Poecilia > Poecilia picta. Next base: position 8,411,208 of record CM065374.1, read on the forward strand.
AATGCATTATTAGGTTGAGGCAGGCATGGTTGAGTTTTGCAATGTCTTAATGTGTTTGCTGCCCAATTCACCATAAAACATTGCTATGTTTTATTTCTGAGCCATGACTCTCCATGTTCTCTCATGCACTGGAAAAGGAGTAAGGTGATAAACCATTTCATGTCCGACATGAAGTCAGGTGAACTTTTATTGTTTTTACGTCTGCAAGACTTGCTAAAATGATATATGCCTATAAAAAACAGACAGAGCTCTGATAATGATAAAAGATGATGGAATGGGTTTTTTAGGCTTCTAGTAGGCAAATTCACAACAATTTTTTCAGGAACAAACTGGAACCCTAATGTTGCAGGACATGGCTAAAGTCTGACTTTTCCTCTAGTAAAACAAAAAGGACAGGAAAGCAGGTGCTATGTACCAATCAATCAAATCAAATTCCTGCTCTTTGGAATTGAGATCAAAATAAAGGTGTTTGGATTTATGTACATATAATTACTGGTAGCTCAGTCAAACAGAGTGATAAATCGTAAAATTATAGAAAAGAAAATCTAGTTGATCTAAAACTAAATGTGGGCAAATATACAAGTCAGTTCTCTCTCCAATTAAAATCCATATAGCATGCTTCCATGCGCCAGGTGTGTGTGTGTGTTTGTTCGTTGGGCTGTACTGTATGTCTTCAGGGACAAAAATGCAGAGTGTGCTGAATTATTGAGCTGAATTTTCACGGACTGAAGGTCAGTGAGTGAGGGGGGAAACAGGGCCTGATAAAAAATTGATGTCTTCATATTGTCTGCTGAGCCAAGTACCTTAATGCTAAAAATTGCAGAGATTATTATTTCTAAAGTCAACACTATCCAATTTCTGTATTATTAAAGAGTGGAAAACTAAATATGTTGAATCAAAAGAAAAAAATGGAGACTGTGACCATGTGCAGTTTCTGAAGATAACACTGATATTAGCCACTTAAAATATATGATTATTAAGTAATAATTATGATTATATTCCCCATCCATTACATCATCATTATTAAAGGAGCTACTGAGATTTATGTGCCTGCTGTGCAGTGAAACTTTACTCCACTAAGATTTCTCCAGCAGAAGAAATCTATTGCAGACTAATTGGATTATCAGTGGAGTATTACAAAATGATCTTCCAGCTTCGCCTGTAGTCCTCTTAATGAGCTCCATCCTCATAAACTCAGTGCTGGCCTTCTCTTATGGCCTAATTGATATTTCATTAGTACCTTTCTATTTATGATTTTAATGGCTTGTTCCATCACAGTAACAGGCGAGGCTGCTAAAGGGGCCTGCCCAGGGTTTTTTGTTGAATATATTGTCAGCTTCATTGTGGTTAGGATGTGATGCAATAAAAAAAAAATCTGGATTTATGTTTTTACCCTTTAGAAACATGGTTAGAAAGAGCAAGGAGTCATTAAGCAGACCTCAATGTTTATGTGCTTTAAGAACACATGCAGACTTTAGATGCTATGCTAGCTCGCGAGCAGAAAGCAATATCTATAATTTACTCTTTGTAAACAGCGTTTATGCTCTGTAAAAATCTAACAAAAGTGAATTATGCTTTCTGTCAGAAGTACAAATACATCACATAGAAGCAGAGGCGTCATAGGTGCATTTATATTTATAGAGAAATCAAGGTGCTTACTTTTTCACAGAGATAATTTCAAGGTGTAGTCATAGACAGGAGAGTGTTTGGTTTGGGACTGGGGCCTCATTTGCAAAAATACAGAGACTGCGTTGATCTGTTGTGGCACATGTAGGAGTGAAGACAGAGCCGAGCTAAACAACTAATCTCTACATCAGTGGTCTCACACTCCTGTCTTCAGTCTCCTGAAGCCTTTCGATGTCTCTCTGCTTCAGCTCAACTGGCTCCAATATTAGTTCATTAGCAAAACTCTGCAGAGCTTGACTGCATGCTATTGAGGCAGTTTCGCCGTTCAAGTGTGTAGGACATGGGACATGTCTAAAACTTGCAGCACTCTGACTCTCAAGGAATGCCGTTTGAGACCATTATTACAGATTAAATTTGTCTGTCGACATTCATAACCCTCGGCTATGGTCTTGACCAAAAGAACAAGATTCCAGGCTAATCCACTGTGACTTAGGTGAGCCCCTCTTCTGCACCAAATGAGATGGCTAAGGAATCTGACAAAGGATGAATCCTAAGGACTTCCCACTTGGAGAATTGAAAGGGATAGTTAATTGAGACGACTCAATAGGGCAAACTCAGAACCTGCTGGAGAGACTATGTGTCCGTCCTAACCTGGGAATATTTCAGGATCCCCCAAAATTAGTCAAAAGGTGTCATTGAGAAAAGGGATGTCTGTTTACATCTTGATCTGTGGCCCTATCTCTGATAAGTGGAGTGCAATGGATTGGTAGATGAAGATAAAACTGTGTGCATTATGTCATAATAATATAATCAACAGTGGTTGAGACTCAAAAGCAGAAGGCACAACTAATTGGAAACAGGAATGCAGTTTGTTAAAGCTAAAAAGGCAACATAAAACATACCATAGAACAGAAAATGGAAATAGAGAATATACCTACACATCTCAAAATCAAAAAGTTCATTGGCCAACAAAAATATGTAAAACAGTAAAAATAATACAGTCAAGAGAATTCAACTCAAACCGAACACTTTCTACCTGTTCCACTTCTAACACTGTTTCAATCAAGGTGCAGTATTTAATTTCAATTGCACTGGGGTACAGGAATATTTTCTCCTGTCTCACATTCCACTTCTTGAAAGATCTGTGGATGGCACAGCAATTGGTCTAAATTGCTCCTTGGACAACAGCATTGAACACAACGCCTACAGGCAGGTGGATATTTTATGCAGCAGATCTCATTAGGTAAAGACAAAACCACGCCGAAACTCCAAGTTGCTGTGACCTATTCTGTACATATTTGTTTTAGGACCTTGATGCACCTCACACAGCCAGCGATGTGGAGATGCAATCCATCACACAGTAACAAGCTCCACACTGAAGAAGGCTCATTACAAGCAGAGGCCACTTCATCTAATGACTTGTGCGAAAGCAAATCCCTGTTTTGTTTGAGGAAACAGGACCTGTGAGCGCGGCGACTTTTACAGGGAGTGTTCACAGTCGCATTACAGTGGGGAAGAGGAGAGCTTTGCACAGTGGCTTTGCTCTGATCAAAGGAAAAGGACTTTGATAAATGCTGTTCATTAGGCACACCCGAGTGGGTTGAAGGAATAGGACTCAGAAATCAAGGGAGGGAAACAAAGGAAGACCAGAAGGCAGAGAAGAAGGGAGGAAGAGAGCTACTATAAGAAGCGGCACTGACGGCTAACTTCAGTTAAATTATGCAACAATATGGAAACAATATTCACAATCAAAATATATTTTTGTCAAACTCGTGCTTTCAATTTCCAAAAGCGGCCACTGGGTGGAGACAACTGTCTTGTCAGTACAAAGCGCCTCTTGCTGAGTGCCTCATTGGCAGTCCACACATCACTCTGACCTGTAGCGTTTTCAGTATTAATCTAAAATAAATGGGGTAGTGTGTCAGTAGGAGAAATAATGTGTTAATGTGTGGAAATGAATAATGGGAAGTCATTTAAAATATAAAAAAAAATACACACACACTGCCACTGTGTGGGTAGAACCCACTGCCCTACAAGTGTACCTGACTGATTGTTTTATGGATGGAAGGTGACACACACAAAATGGGGGATGACAGATGAAGTCATCCTCCACTCATTAATATAAACAACTGGGTGATGAGCTTAAACTCAACCTTCTCTGTCTGGGCTGAAGTTAAGCTGTGCCCGAGGTGCTCATGTACAACATCATTACTGTACAGGAAATTTAAGCTGTTATGCTTTAATGTGCTTCACAGGCTGATTTTCTTTTACTGCCAGATGGATTTAAAAAAAAAAAAAAGCCAAATCACAATCTGTTTCTTAGGCTTGCAAGAAAACAAACTGACTTGATATGCTGCCTTTCTATCTTTACGCAAGACAACCTAGGGAAACCCGACTGTCAAACAAAGTCTTCCCAGATGCCATAGATTCAATTCTGCAGATATGAATACTATTTTCAAATCCAATTCTTAGAAATTAAATGAACTGACAACCGGTTGGAGGAATCTTGGATTTAGACCCTTCTTTGAAAATACTGTTTGCAAACAGAAGCCTCCTTCGTATATTCGATTCAGTTCCAAAGCAATTCAATTTCACATTATTTCACTAGGAAAAAAATCACTGAGCATCCATACTGCTTCTCAGGAGGCCTTTGGGGGATTCAGTGTAGATGAAAAACAACATAAGACAAAGCAAAAGCCATACAAAGGAAAATATTAGTACTCATTACATCAGGCAACACTGTGTCTCTCAATAATAAAAAAGAAAAGTGTGGAAATAATTTGAAATGTCAGCATTTCAGCTGATTTCTTATGCAGGTATTCCAGAAGATGGTTGGAATTGCTTTTGTTAGATGAACAATGACTTAAAAAATGCTGCTACGATGGGCTAATTCTGTTGGCATGCTGCTTTGCACTTTATAGGTGTTTAAATAAGGTTGTTTGGCAGACGAGTGTCACAGCTGTTACCTTCAGTTTCTGCAAAGCCAAATCTTAAAACATGCTATTCTCCTTTTGAACTTCTCTGTTCAGACAGCAAAATTGGAACTTTGATAAAAATCAAAGATAATAAACATAACAGATCACTCGTCTGTAACATTTTTGCATCACTGTGAAATTCTTCTTATAATCTATCTCTGCCTTTGTTGCTTCAGCCGGTAGGCTTATTAAACAAACAAAATATGCAATTAGATTCCTAGACTTCATAAAAGTTGCATTGTGATGTGATAATGAGGATTTAGTTGATGATGCAAGAGAACCGCAAGAGTGGAACTGAAGCAAGAGGAAGAGACAAATACAGAGAAGTTGGGCGCTGCAGAGTGAAACCAATGGAGCAAAGCTGGAAATTATCTTGTATTATACTGCCTTCAAAACATTTTTTTTTTTTTACATTTTGTTTTAAATCAACTTAAAATGTTTGTTTACTGTATTTGCAGAGATATTACAGGATAGGCCAACAGAAATGACTGTATAGTTGTTCACAAACGAAAATTTGAAAAATGTGGAGTGTATCCACCCCCATAAGTGAGGAACTTGTAGAACCCTCTCTCTGCTGAGATTAGACTTGTCGGTGAAGCTCTGCACCAGACTCAAGTTTTCTCAGTTTTTTCACTTGGGTTGTCCTGCATTCAGCTCCATCTGTCCCCATCAACTCTAATCGGTTTCCTCGTGTCAGTCGGACAATTCAATATGTACGACTCCCATGCCAGAGTTTTTTTCTTGAGAGTGCTACACATCAATGCAATCCCTTCTGGAACCAGTCCAGACTAACTCCAGCAGAGTCAGGGGCTTTTCTTAGAAAACCTCAACCTCACAATCAGATTAACCAGCAATTAATCATAAATTTTACTTAATAAAAAAAGCCCCGTTTGCATGTGTGTGTTTTGCTCTCAGGGGGAGGGTTGGTGCTGTGCCATCACAATACAATTCATATCAGAGTAGAAGGGTGAGTACAAAAGCTATACTATGTATGTTGCACATTTTAATTTGTAAAAACAAACAGTGTGTGACTATATCACTTCACACTCTTGTGTTGGTCTTTCACATGTAATGGGAACAAATTTGAAAAACGTGAAAATATTTAAGGTATATGAATATTCTTGCAAAGCAATAAAAGGGGCTTTGTATTCTTTGAGCATAGAAATAAAAATAAATCAAATCGGATTTAATTTGCTGAATGTTCGGGAGGCAGATGTTCGTTCTCTCAGAATTATTAGATTTTAAGTTGCCCCACAAAATCCTTTATATTCGGCTTTAAACATGGATACTTCTGAGGCTCTGAACCCTCCTGGACCAATAACTCGGCTCCTCCTCATTATTTTTTACACACACAATTAATGGATTGTCTTTTTTTACCCCTCCTTTTTCTTGAAAGGGCATATCATGAGTAATAAAGTCCAGATGCAAAATGGTTCTGAAATCCGCTGAAGTGGTTTAAAGGATGAAGGAGCATGAAGAGTGTGGGTCATAAACTGCTGAGAACTACATTTAGATCTAAGATTAAGACAGCAGCGGGGGCTGAAAAATGAATACATGAAAGAAGAAAGACAGGAAAGCACTCCAACTATTTAACCACACGATTAACGATTTCTAGCAAGTCCTCTGTGATGTCTGACAGTTGACCCATATTCAAAATCTCTGTCCTTGACCCACATTGCTCTCTCATTATTTCCTGGTCACAGAGTTACACACACATGACTTTTCACCTTCAAATCTGTACCTACATCCTGAATAATTGAACACCAAATCTCCAATCATTTGAAACATTTGTGCTTTTCATGATAAAAATGAATGTTTGCCATACACATGTGAGGCAGGTGGCATTGTTACTTTTACCTTACGGTTTATGTTCAGGCAGAAGAAGGAGCAACAATTTTACTGACATCATTTCTTTTCTCATTTTATCTCAAGTAGAGAGCGGCAGTCAGCAGTTCACTTAAAAGGAGCATCAACATTTTGTCAAATGCACCAGTTGAATGCAAAATGTGAGAGAGTGATCAATATCCATTTCACCTCAGACAGCACAAAGAAAGTGGTGGAACGTGCTCAGCTTTCTCTGATAAACTGACAACCATAGATAATGTATAAGCCTGTCACTGTGCAGGTTTAAAGACTCTATACAGTTCCTTTATAAATGGTACCTTTTAAAATGATGAAAAATATACACCCAGGTTTCAAAAATATGCTCAGATTTGAGCAAACAAGCTTCACAGCTTGCATAGACTCAGTGAAGAATGAGTTATGTTGTAATGCTTTCAGCAATCTTCTGAGCATGTACACAAGCAAAAATCCATGCTGTTCCCTTATAGAGCTTGGAGAATGTATGCTTGGCAAAATACATATGACCAAGAACAAAACCGAGACTAACAGAAATATAATAACACCTCAAACTTTTTATATTTTTGTCCCATTACAACCACAAACTTCGTAAAATTTTTATGCAGAAAACAAAGTAAAAGGCAATTCTGAGATGGGTGCAGAATAATAAATTGAATTTACGTAGAGCCTTTCTGAGATCCACATTCATTGAATTGCACCCATTAATGTGCAGATCAGGAGGCTACTTGGAGTTAAATCCCTTTTCCAGGAGCATATCAACATGTGGCAGGAAGAAGCTTGAATCAAAACCACAACCTTTTCATTTCAAGACAACTGCTGTACCCACTGAGCCACAGTCGCCCAAATGGTTTTCAAAACATCTAACAAACATCTGACCCAGTTCTTTTAGTTCCCACTTCTAAACAGTTCCTGCTGTTCCAGATGCAATCAGTCCTGGAAGAAAACTTGCTAAAGGTTGCAAAAGACTTGGGGTGGAGTTTCACCTTTACCCTGAATCATCGACAACTGAATGAAGGTAGAGCCAGTGACTTATTTGACCTTAACAGCCCTACTAGTGACCCTGATGGCCTTATTAATTGTTCAGACTACAACTTTTAGCTCTGATATGTCCTACCCAAGTTTGAAGTTCAGAAACCATTTGGATGAAATGCGATACGTCCAACTTGGATGATATTTTGACATTTTGGCTCTGAACATCTAATTCAGTTTGCATTAGACTCAGACAGCAATAACAAATAGATGCCAGAGTTTTTCACATTTAAATCACCTCACAATAACTTTGTGAGGTGTCAACCAACATTTTAAGCATCCACAAGGAATTTTATTCAGGGACCAACACTATGAAGAAAAGATCCCATCATCAGAATTGTAAATCCCAGAGGTGTGACGTCTCGTTAAGAGGGTTTCTTGAAAGATGAAGACTCAGGCAAGTGTGAGTGGCAGTAAACAGGACCTGATCTACGCCATCTGATACCAGATCAGCAGATACTGAATTTCAGCTCGATAGCTAAATCTCTATTGTATATTTCAAAGCTGAGCTGCTGGTATTGTGTCTGCACTCATTCATTGGAGCGTAATCCCATATTGAGGAGTAATCCACAGGCTGAGCAGTCAAAGAGAGCTCGCCCTCTTTACTCAGTCGAGCCTAACGGAGGTGGCTGAGGAGATTTTAAAGCCCTCCCTGCCATGCCCGAAGGGTCAGTGTGAGGTGAAAATGAACTGGAGTCTTTATGTGCTCTAAGAAGATGACAACATTTGCACACATGTAAAACAAATTGCTAGATTTCAGAGGAGTTTCAGTAGGATGAGCTGTGAATTTTGATTGGTTAGCATTTGTTGTGTGCTCAGCATAAAAACTGTGAGGCCACACTGCACGGCTTGTTGTGCAGTGCATCCAAACACACACACACACACACGCTTCTTTCAATGCATGCAGAGGAATGATTGACTTGTGCTGCATGAATCATTCATAATTCTGTCTAGGTGAAAGAAATTGGATTCTGTTGGGAGAAATTCCCCACATCAGCGCTCTCCTGTAATTTCTTGCAGGGCTTGGGACAAGGAAAGCTAAATTGCAGTGGGAAACATTAGCTTCGAAAGGTACATTGCTAGCCCTGACAGAACTATTAGCACGGGGAGGGAGCCCAATGATACGATGTCCCCCAGGGAGCAGCTGAGAAGACAGGTGGTAATGATGACGGTCACCACCACTCCCCATCTATCTGCCCCTCTTCTAGTGAAGGTAAAACACTAATCACACAACGCAAAAATTGAAACAATCATGTTTTTTTAACTGATCCATGCTGAGGTACAGTACCTTACAAATGTATTCATACTGCTTTGAAATTTCTCACACATTACAAACACAACCTGCAATATAAAGATTTTATGCTACAGACCAACAGGAAGTAGCACATAATTACTAAGTGAACAGGAAACAATATATGGTTTTCAAATTGTTTAGCAAAAATCAGCATTGCCTGTGTTAATGCAGCAAAACGTGTTTCTCTTAAGAGTGGTGGAAATTAAAGTACTAGAGGGTTTTATTTGTCAAGAAAGAAAATAATGATTACACATATGTGATATTAATTCCAGTATCTGTAATCCTATAAAATATGAACACTTTTACAAAATACTTTTACATAGCAAATGCAAGTAAGATGAACAGTAAAGCCTGAATTGTAAATAGCACATTTTACATTAAATATACACTATTTGGTTCCTCCTTGTTATAGGCAGAATTTTTATTTTTGCACCAGAGAACAAACAATTTACTAGGTTCAGTTTTGACTAGCTAATCTCAGAAAAATCACTAAAAACAAATGCTGAAAACAAATGCCAAACCAATAGCAAAAAAAACAACAACAAAAAACCTAATTAGTTTTTACAAACTGTCAACAGAAAACGAGCTGCGTCACTTTGCTCATCCTTTGCCCCTGAAGTCGTCTTGACTCACCTGGCAGCGACTGGCACACGTGCTACGTGCTCTGTCTGCCTTATCGCCATTACCCAGACACCAGCCGTAACAAACAACCTGTAATCCCCTTAGAGCTGTAAAAAACACTGGCTCCACAGACCCGTGGCACCATTAACAGAGTGAAACAAGAACTCTCACACAGCTGAATGCTTCACTTACTTCACTTGTGAACCACTTAACTTTATAATTTGTTTATTTTTTACCCATTTTCCCATCTTGTGGGATCTAGATCTACACATGAATCCCTGCACTTTGCACAGTATTCTCACTTAAATCGCTGTGACATCAGCCATAATGACAAATTTCCCATAAGCAGTTTGTTTTAAGCTTGGCGTGAATTTCATGCTTTTGAAACAGCATCTCTGCATAGCACCTTCGAATGCTTCTGGGGCGGTGGCTCAGACACAAAACGCGAGCAAAGGCATTTGTTCTTGGGGACATGAGTGTTCGAATAACGACCTTGAGCTTCTCCCACATGTCACCAGGCTGGCACAGACTTTGATTAGGAGTAATTAATGCTCCCACATCTGGTGGGAACTCCCCTAGCCCTTCCTAAATTTGTCTCCAGGTTTACTTTCATGTGCGCCTCATGTCTAAATTTCTCTGCTACAATCCAAAATCATTACAGAGCTTTGGCTCCATGTGTTTCAGTTCTGAATTTTAAATATATTTTTCATACCTTCTTCTGAGGATCCTGAGTCAGATTTCTGAGTCAGCTGTGTTGTTCTGAGAAAGTTTTATTGTCACCTTACTAGATCCTGAGCTTTTGATCTGCTTTCTGCTGTGAGTTGTGCTGCCCCCCCCCCCCCGTTCAGAAGATGAAACGCCCGTTTTCTGGCAACCTGAGCAAAGCAATTTCCCTGGCAGTGATCCTTAACCGCACTGGCCTCTCCAAGGAGTTGCACATCACTTGTTCGCACAAAGAAAGGAGGCTGATGGAAATAACAGTTGGCCACAGAATGTTTGCCTCCACTTAACAGCTGACATGAAGTGTGCCAAACGCCGGATGCAAAATGTGCAGCACAGCTTACATCTTTTTTTCTTAAATGTAAGAAAAAGTACGTGCAATGGCTTTCTTCTGTTCTTCTGGGTTGTATAATTAGCAGCAGATGTAAACATCATAAAACAGTGAGGCTGTAATGTGATGGCTAAAATACTGCCTTTTTAAATTTTTACACTTTTTGTTTAAAGACAGATCTATCCTTGGTGATCATATCTGTAACAATATCATCTAGATCATTTTTTTAAGAGTAAAGCGATGCAAACATAAATTGGAACCAAAATATATTGTAATAAATCCCATATGCAATGAATGTAAGCATTTATTTCCATGTAAGAGTTATTTCCATAATTTAATAAACTAGTTAAACATTTTTTGTTGTTTGTTTGCAAAATATCAATATAAACATTAAATTGTGGCACAAATAAGTTTAATGTGGCAAAACCCCCATATTAGAGATCCATATTATAACTGTCCTTCATAAACACCTGGACAACAAAATAGCTTCAAAAGTATTAATCTGTGTAAACAAACTCTAAAATTTCAGGTGGTTCAATTTTAGAGTTTAATTTTTAACGATGTCTTTGGTAACAATATTCTAGCATTGAAAGTTTAAAATCAGGCAAAAAGAGAAATGTCCCTCCTCCACCTACAAACAGACCTGCATTTTTAATTTAGGGCTCAGTTGGACAACATCTTTGAGGAGGGCAATACTGACCTCTAAAAGTATGCTATTTTGGCCGTTATTTCAAAGCTTTGTTAATGGAACGTGTCCGTCAACATTTCCTCTTCCCTGCACACACACAGACTAATTTGAAGTCGGAGGAGTGGTTTCAGGACAATACAGTCGGCTCAGGTTACCCGAGGTAAACCACACATGATGATCGAGTGTTTTGTTCCCGAACAATGAGCGACTCGGCTGTCAACACCAGTCCATTGACCACTGTCCACACAGGGATACACCCTCTCCTTGGCCCCATCAGTGGCTTGTGTTTGGCTCAGCAGAGCAGCTGACTCCCAGAGACAGGACCATGTCCAGCCATTATCACTCCCAGCATGGGATCACAGGCAGGCTGGCTTTTGGAAGGAACTTGATGCGTGTTGATCTGTTAAAAGCATCGACTTTTTTTTTTCCCCCTCTCGGAGATGGATTATTTTTCTGATAATCCTTACAGATCCTGCCACAAAAATGAAAGCTAAACTACACAAGGGTGTGTCTAATATTTTCAAATTAGAACCTTGAGAGTGTGAGGGTACAGTAGTGTGGAGTTAATTATACACACAAAGTGTTAGAAAAAGTACAAATGTAAGGAAGACTGCATCTATGAATTCAGTCTAGTCTGGGTTTGACAATTTCTGTAAATCTGCAGATTGATTCTGGGCAGATAAATATTCAGGAGAGATGCACACAGGTAAAAAGGTTGTCAATACATGACCGCATGAATAAACATCATTTCCTGTCCCACTGCAATTACAGCCTTTAAGCAAGTAGTTGAAGTAATTGATGTCCCAAAATGCACTCAAAGCCACTGAACCAAACTGCAAATTGGGTTTTCACCTACATGATAAGCAAAGATGGCTCGACCACTGGGCATATTCCCCGTCCTCCTACTAATGGTCTGTTCTGTTTGGGCTCTCATCCATGATGGTTGGCCACATATGTGTGTGTGTGTGTGTGTGTGTGTGTGTGTGTGTGTGTGTGTGTGTGTGTGTGTGTGTGTGTGTGTGTGTGTGGTGTGTGTGCAGTAACATTTATGCAAGCAGCAGGCATCCAGTCAAGTTTAAATTTGGGGTAAAGTATGTGTTTCTGTGGTATATTACTGGGGGAAAAAATGGGGAAGCTTTAACCGTGTTTTTATTATACCATTAACATAAAATCAGATACAGCAATGCCAAATGTTACTGTATATTTCAAGTTTTTGTTGGGTTTTTTTTTTTTTTACTGGGACAAATACCGTTTATAAGTACTGTGTTTTAGAAAATTTTGATGACATTTTTCCAAAATTATTCAGCCTCCTCTCATTAATCAGTGTCAAAGCCCTTATTTGCAATACAGCAATCAATATCTTTGCTAACAAGGTTTTTGCACGTCTCCGGTGGGATTCTGAACATCCCATCAACAATCAGGATCTCTGAGGTTGGAAAACTTCCTCACCATCAGTCTGGATGTCCCTCAAATATGTAATACAGGCTGTCTATGGAGCTTGAGAAGCAGAAATAACTGGGTTCAATTTTAATGCTGGCTTCCCAACCCCGTTTCAAAGCTTTCTTGGACAAATACACTGAAATCTATACTCCCTATAATCTACCAGTTAGTGGTTTGTATAAGAGCTTGTAAAAATGCTTTAAGACAGAAAAGCATCACAAATAAAGTCCAGACGGGAAAAGCTTGCTCAGAGTAAGCCATCAAACTGCCAAAGGGTTTCCGAAGTAATCATTTATAGAGATTGGAGTAAAGAGGGGTAAAGGATCATTTTGGTTATTCAAAAATCTTTTTTTTTTTCTTTGCTCCATGCAGCGTTTTTGGGATAAACTTCACCAAGCTCTAAAAAAAAAAGGAAATCCTTGTTTGCTCTGGGTGTTGAACACTTGTACAGCAGACTCAGCGTGTGGGTGGCTCGGGGCCCTCAGATGCACTGTGGTCTATAAAGAAGGCTGCTGAGGCTGATAAGACTCAAATCTGTTGAGTCCCCTGGAGCCCACGCTGCCCCTCTACAAGCTTGACCTACAGTCAAAACAAAGAAGTCTGCGGCTCGCCCAAAAGTGTTTAGCACAGCATTTCTGCAATTCCCTGAAAACTCTGACAATAAATCACAGCCATCAACCCCTTTGGATTGATTAGATTTAATAAAATGAGTTAGTTGAGAAGAGACGGGGATATTTGCTGTAGCAACAGCATTAATGTTTCAGAGAGAGGAGGTGACAATTCAATTTAGAAATCCAGTCTTTTCTCTATCACAGAATGAGAGCTAATACATCAATAGCACTGTGAATAATTAGAGGTTCTAGGCTATCTTTTGGAGGATCAAGACATTAGCAGCCCGAGGCGAAGGAAATGAGCTGAGTCAAAACCATTTATATTGTTCAAACAAATTGAAGGTGAAAGCATTCATCCACACCGTGGCTCTGCATTGTTCTGAAATTCACAGTCAAATGAACATGGTCCAGCGTTCCCATTCAGAGTATTACAGCATTACTGGGATTTCACTTCGTATTAAAATAGAATAAGTAAACCGGGGAAATTTAAAACCAATCAAGCCTGTTGAATTATGCAGTAAGGTGTTCTCCGTGCTGGATATTAGAAGCCATTCTAAATGGGATAAAGAAACTCATGAAATAGAGAAAAAGCCAAATCAGAGTCTTCTGAAATGGTCATCTTAAAGGGACAGTTCAGGGTTTCTTAAAGTACAGCTGTACGCAAAAGTCTTCCAGTTTAGATGGAGCTGGAAAACCAGTGTGCATCCTCAATGTTCCTACCTCTATCTTTAAATTACTAAAAAGGCAAATATTTTTTTCATATGATAGCCCTATGATACACATTTTCTAGCTGTCTTCCATTTACGCTTCTGTCAGCAATGGCTTCCTACTATCAGCATGTGGATGAGTGAATGACTGAAGGGAGTATATGTAGTGTTCAATGTAGTCTTCTGAACCAGATAGAGCACAAGTGCAGGTCATTTGCCATTTTTATGAGAACAGTTTCACATAGTTTCACCTAATCTATCAGAGCGATGGCAACTTAGTGAGAGACAAATGAGATACATAAATGCAGCAAGTCAAGACGCCATCATCCACACACACAAATTGAAGTGTAGATCATCCCACCAAGGAAGATTTCTCCCCTTGAGATTCCATTTCCAATTCCCAGATGCCACCCTGCTGGCTAAATACTGATTGAAGATTATTTAATCATCTCTACGAGAATGTCTCTGCATATCTTTGACTAGAAAGGACTAAAATAAAATTCCAGTCAGGGACTCTAATTATGGAAATCCCGTGAAGGAATATGGAACTAATCACTTGTCATTTAAATTTTCAAAAGAAATTACAAGCTAAAACTCCTTGATTCAACTAGCAGAGAACACACTAACCATCGTGTGTCAAAGTATGTACGTTTTACCAAACTGATGAGTATTTCATGAGACAAAAGAGGAAAGAAATAAATATGTAAGCTTTCCCAAAAATACAAATCCCTGTCACATCATTGTTAAAGGAGGTTGACACAATGAATCAGACAAAAAACACATTTCTTGTTTCTAAATCAGAAAATTGAATCTAACACGCCCTAAAATCAGAATCCAATAAACAAAGCACATCATTTATATACTGAGGGAGTAAAGTCTTGATGCAATTACATAAAAGACAGCCTTTAAAAAATATTCAAGGGTTACAAAGTACTTGAAAAATATTTTGTATTTTCTTTGGGATCTGATGCTTTCCCTGCTTTTTTGTATTTTAGATGGTGTAAAGTTGATTTGCTTACTATTTTGCTGTATATTTTTTCATATAAAATGTGATTTTATCCAGATAATTTTGCGAGATTGCATTGTCTGTAATGGCAGGTGAGCAATAAAAAACAATCAATGAAGAACCTCTCAAGATCTCCAGTCTCACCTCAAAGGCAGCATTTTAGAAGAGCCATGAAAAAGCAGGAGAACAAGATTCACTTTCTGTTTTCTTCACCGCAAGTCTGTGGTCATAAATAGCGAGCCGGTCCTCAGCGAGCCACCTGGGGAGTTAATATTGAGTCGTCTCTGGCGAATGTGCTCCATCTCTAAACCCAATCAATGTTTAATATTTGTGGCGGCTCAGGTGAGAAGAGGTGATGGGGGTCCACACGGATGGACAGAAAAAAAAAAAAAAGAAAAACACACACACAGGCTATCACAACAAAGTTACTTAAACACACACACCTACTGTCGGACAATCATTTACACCTGCTTCCAACCAAACACCATGAAGCAATGAAAGTCACACTCTAAAGGGAGAGAAAAGTAATAGGATTGCTCAATTAGGTGCCAAATGGCTTTCTGGGGGCCACTATTTCATCTCCACTGCCACTGCAAGCAAAGTGAAAAGAGAAGCATGGGCTTCTGAAAGTGAGTGCAGACATAAGCTGCATACTGGAGACTCTTTATGGCCTTTATGGCTCAGATTTCATACTTTGTGCTGCGCTGAAGCTCTCAAGACCTATCGTTAACATCACCTGGATTACGTGCACATTTATGATGCCCTGAATCAACCAAAGCACTCACTGAAGGTATAAAAGTAAGATTATATATTCATGCAAGGCTGCACAATATGGCTTTATTTGTGTTAATGGAGGAAAAACAAGGGGAGCACTTATGGGAGGTGATTCAAAGAAAGCAACATCCAAACCAAGGACATGTGTTACTTCTTGATTTTGCATTAATTCATTTGCTTTTAAAGAATAATACCCACTAGAAGCTAACACAGACACTCAGTCCAGAGATTTGACCTTGCTTTTTCTGATTACCATTACCAAGACTAAATTATTAACTTCAGGAGCTAATCAACAATGATTTACAGGTGACTGCTAGTTCAGGTGGGTGATCTATTTTCTTCTAGATGAAATTGCTCAACATTATGCCACACAGTTCAAAATCATCCAAATGCATCTCTACACATGCAGTTAAGATAGCAGTTGGTAGCTGCATTTCCTCTAACCATTGGGTAAAGTGTTAAATTTCTACAAATGATTGAGGCTTGTAGAACAGAAAGCAACCGTTTGTTGTTTTTAGGACATAACATGTCAGGCATAGTGAAGCACAGAAACTGAAACTAGACACTGAAATGATATGCCTACTTAACCCTGGTAAATTTCCACAAATAAAATGCATTTCATATCGTCAGCATAAGGTACAAAGGTGAAAGCAGTGAATTATTTTCATCCACATTTTTGTTACCTCAGCAACCAGAGATCAATAACATGCACAACATGTTTTTCCAGTGAATCTCTCAGCTTGAATTCTGTGACTCCAGGGTTTGGCATGTAGGGATTTTCATCCAACCAGTGTTTTATTTACCGAATTACTAATTCAGCACCGGCTTGTTATCCGGTCCCTCTATGTGGCCGGCTCCTCCTGGGAGGCACTGCTCTAATTGTGTTCGGCGGATCTGTGGTGTAGAATTGCTGAAATCCCTGACTCGGGCAAAATGAGAATATCAATAAAAACAGACCCTGGATGATCTTTGCTTGTGGCAAAACTGCACTGCACTGGATGCTGAGGTTTGTAATTACATTCCCCTGAATAATTGAAATCGCTGTCCTCGGGCTGTAAGTTCATCTAACTGAATGTTCAATATTGCAACATTTTATATATCACATATTTCACATTCTGTCTGTCTGGCAGTTCGTACTGGAGACATCTCAAATGTCATACCTGCTAAGAGTGAAGCCCTTGAAAAACAAACGGATGACAATGCCAACCTGGTCAAATGTGTATTCTTTTCGACCCAAAAACCTCTGCAGTGTTGGCCACCATATTTGCAACAGGTTGGACTCACTGATGCTGAAAATTCAATGGTGATCTGTAAGGTTGCAGTAGTCATCTGCGGAAGGAGGCGGTGGTTTGGTCACTCCGCACTCATAAATTGCTTAAGGGCTTTATAGGCATGCAGCAGCACAGGAGGTCATGTCAGTTCATTATCACCAAGCTCTCTGTTCCTCTTGATGTCTGTTCCCCCTGCAAGGATTTATCTTCATGTGTAAATGTATATGTCACCATGCTTTTCCAATCCAGCAGAGCACGAAGGCACAGCAGTGTTTAAATCATTAGCTTACACACAAAGTGAGGAAATTACTCACAGTGTTTGTTTTGCCCACAAACACAGCAAAAGCTTCACTGTTCTAAGAACTGGTTGCTAAATAAGTGCATCTGCAAAGTAATAAAATTGTTTAATTTTCTTGACTTATTTACCTAATGGGGCTTTGCTGGTCTTAACTAAATTGTGTCTTTTTTTGTTGCGGTGTTTACATATGCATGTCAGTGCTGCGTTGGTATTAGTGCCTTGACACGTTTCTTGGTAAGCATATCTGTCTTTTCTTTAACTTTAAGCATACATTACAATAAATTATAAAAGTATTCATACCCTTTGGACAGAGACACCTACTGGCAGATTTTTCTGTGGTACGTAAATACAAATTATTTGCAAGAATCCAGTCATTTCTGAATTTTTTTTGTAGAGCATATTTAATTTTTTTTTTTTTTAAACATGCAGCTTGGGAAGTTGATATGCCTGGATGTGATAGAACTATTGGCTGGTGTTTGCAAAACAGCCAATCCAGGAGCAGCATTTATTTTCCTTGAAACTGATTGGCTGTACCCCAAAGAGTGGAGATCGGTAAGACTGCAGACAACAGCTTCTGCTGTAGTGCTGATACGTTTTTAACAGTATAATAATGCATTTCAAGTTATATCTGGTATGTACATAAATATATAGCCAGTTAAGTGTTTTTAGAGAATATTTTCTGGAAAATTCCAGAAGTATGTAAAACCTTTGAAGCGCCGAATATTTTTATCCTGCTTGGCTTTATTTTTTCTAACAGCATAAATTAAAACAGGAAGTAAGTATGTGAAGAAGAGAATTTAGTCTATAAATAATTTATTTTCTATACATTATCCAGTGACTGTAGCCTTTTTATTGCATGTATAAACCCTGAAAAATCTCTCAAAAATAAGATATTTCAATCCACACTATGCAGACGTGTTACTAAACATAGAAATGTCTCCTTCCAGCGCCCTTCTTTACCTGTTCATTCTAAACCAATTATGGTCACTGTATGAAGTGCTAATCTCCAAACCACATTATACAGAATAATGCTCTAATTCAATTGTAAGAAACAGTTCAGAGGAGACCTGAAGCTCACTTAATGACCTGACCGATGATTTAGAGTCTGAATGTGATTCTAAGCCAAAGATTTAATCACACTCAGCAATTCTAAGAGAACATCCATTCTGCATGCAGACCGAATATGTGACCTTGGTTAATATGCTAGCTTCCTCACACATGAGGCCTTTCTTTTCAATAACCCGAGGGATTGATTCCGCTCTGTGACCCGGAGTTCAAAGGAAGGGATGATTGCTGTTTTAAATATGTCTCATTATGTTCAGAGCAAGGTAATGTTCTCCTACCACCATAACTCTTCGTTCGCCTTCAAAGTGATTCATTGTTTTGCGAGTCCATCAGTCATTAAGCTAAGGAGAGGTGAATATCATCTTTCCACATGGCTCTGACCATCTGGTGTGGCGAAAATAACAACTGACTGGTCGTCAGTTTACTTTAAGGGAAGTTAACATATAACACATAACAAAAGAAACTGCCTGATATAAATGAATAATAATCTTATTGCATCATACAGCATTAACACAAAAATTGAAAACAATAGAGGATCTCATTTATTTTAGCATATCTGCTAATGTAATGTAACATTGATTATTATGAATTAATTTTGCAATGTTGATACATTGTTAATAAACAAATACATTTTGTATAAGTTTACAAAATAAACATTTTGCAGAATATACCGTTTACCATATTACTGTTCACAGAGGAGCACTATACTAGCTGAGGCTGTGGTCTGCTGACATGCTGCATAGCTTCCCAAACATAGTTTAATGAGCGAGCTGGCAGCTCTTTAGTTCCGACAATATTACCAATTTTTTCTTGTAAATATGGGAAAAGTGCAGCAATATACTTTTTGAAAGTTTGACAGCAGTGTGCAAAAACAGATGGGGGAGAGGAAAGTCATCCTTTTACAATATTATATAGCAAAAAAAAATCCTTTCTACCATCTCCTTAAAATTATTTTAATGTGTTGGGACCACCTGCAATAAGCTTGGAAATGTTTCTGGGGACAGGGATGTATTTACTTCTCCACTGGAGCCATTATCTCTCATCTAACTGGAAGGATGGATGAATAGATGGATTTTATCTTCTGATTTTGGCTACATTCCCACAGCAGGTCTTAATGCTCAATTCAAATTTTTTAATGAAATCTGATTTTTTTTTCTTCCCCGTTATCGTTCATACTACTTAATTGAACCCGACGGAGACCTGCATGCAAAGAAGAACTTAATGTCACACAGTAGCAGAAGTATGGACTTCTGTAAGCTTATCTGCAGTTGTTCTTGCTGTCTGCAAAGCAAATTATCTATTGGTGGCAACAAAGTTTATTTGATCTGATCTGAACAGTTTATGGATTAATTAACAGGGTTTTTTCAGTATTGCCAGAAGACAATACTGCCTTCTTTTGTATAACATTATGAAGGAAGTTGATAAAAAAAGCACAACCAATTGACTGCAGCTTCTGTAGAGAAGTGAGTCTGGACACATAGTCAGAGCCAGAAGTGGTTGGATTGTGATGAGATGCATTTCTTTCATAATTTCATAGTCATAACGTTCAGTCATTGTTTACATCCTGATTTACTGCATCTGGCTTCTTCAGGTGCATAATTCCAGCTGTTATGTCATTACATCAATGACATAAAAGCTGGATAAAATGCAACATGGCCGTTCCGCCTGCAGACACTTTGAAACAAAAAAAATCATTACCACAACTAGTGCCACATATGGAAGTGGCACAGATCATATTTTTGGGGGGTGAAAATATTGGAATAGACCTTTACACACAGATATAGGTCACGTAAGGGCAAAAAAAAAAAAGAAAAAACATATTTGGGTCACATTTGCCTGCTGTGTGAACACAGCCTTTGTAGTTTTTCCAATGCTTTACAGTTAGATAAATAATTTTTTCTTCAGTGTTGGGCTTTGGTCAAATAGAAACAGAAACTATGAACAACTGCACAGAGTGCTGCAGTGAAGTAATTACAGGCAGTGGAATAGAACAGCTTTAGAATCCTAGCCGGTGGCACATCTCTCTAGAGCTTTCCAGCTGTGTTTTCTTTACATATTTACTATACCTATACACTAGCTCTGCTGAATAATATGTGACAGGAAGAGGATAACACAAATATATATTATGATCCCATCTGTGTCCTCTCAAAAGCAGCAACAACATGTGGTTTCTCATTTGCTACTTGTTTACGGAAGTACTTCATTTTAGTTGCAGGCTGGGGAGCACTCAACACACAATTTACACACAATTTAGGTAAGCTTGGACAGAAAACCAAAACTTACATGTTCTATAACACATCACAGGTTGTAAATAAGGTGTTTAAATTGCTGTTCTCCTAAGGTGATAAAAGAGTAACAGTCTCATGGATCAAGCTGTTCTGCTTTTCAGTTTGTGCACCAACTTTTGCTTCGGCGATCAGCGGTGGTTTAGTCGGGCGCCGGTGTTGGCCAGAAATCCCTCAGATAAAAGAGAGCAAAAAAAAAAGACACAGACTTGAATAAGGATTACCTTCTTCAGGCGACCTTCCACAGAAAAGAGAGACAAAAACCAGAAGAGGGGAGGGAAAACAGACTCTGAATGGCTAAAACACATAATCCCACCCCCCCGTCTCTCTGGAGTATCAGCTCATGGATATGGATGCTGAGGCCATACACTGTATAGAAAGTCCTACCTGTTATCTCCACTCAAAGATATTGCAGGATTGGATTCTGCCAGATTCAATTAGAGGTGGATTTGAGTCGTTGCACTCCCAACATTCCAGCGAGAACGCTGCAGTCCTCTTGGTGTGGTTTTCATCAAGGAGGCCATTTTATGACACTAGCAAATGCAAGAAGACACAAACGCACAGACAAATTATATACCATACACATTCCTTACTAAATACAAAGTACTTAAAATGGCTCTGCATAGTGTTATTTACAAATGTAGGCATTTAAATAAATAAAACGTGCACAACAACGCCAGTAAGCTCACACAACCACAAAGACACTGAGGTGGTATCAGCTCTGTTTTACAAGAGATGTGCATGTTAGAGACAGCAGGAGACCGAGTGTCATCAGGCTATTAAACCTCGCAGAGAGAGGTTTTAGAATCCACGTTGAGGCATTGTCTTCATTATCGGAGCCCAGCACTCCTAGTCGACAACTCTCAGCTCAATAAATATGGATATGAGAGGAGGTTTATCGACAAATGTTGCTGAATAAATCCGAGGCTGAAGGAAATTGACTGAAACATTGCTGGTCCGAGTAGATGTGAGGCCCTATTGTGAAATGTATGATGAAACTATTTGTTTTGTCAAAGCAGGGCTGTAGCCCAATTATCCAGCTATTGCTGTGTTGATGACCTGGTTTTGACTTTGTCCTGTTCCCAAAAGAAAGGAACAAGCATCTCTCAGGGAAACAAAAGCCATCACTTACAATGTAGCGGTAACAGCAGTCTAAACAAATTTGGAAGACTCTGTGCTATAATTTACACTTGTTTGCAAGTCCTGTTAATGAATAGGGACTGCTAATATGATTATGGATGCTATGAGTACAGCAGGTGGGTAAGTGGAAGTGAAAGAATCAGGATTTAATCTGGCAGATTTTTATTCTGCAGAGCAAGTATCCTCATTTCACCTAACAGGAAGGAATGGCTAAATAGTGGACGTCCGAACTAAACTGAAATGTTTGCATGGCTTATTCATTCATTGTTCATCCATTAGAGTCAGTCGGCACCAAAAGGTTTAATTCCACTTATGGAGGTGAGCTAAAGACAGAGAAATGCATCTAGGTCATGCGTTGTACCTAAACCTAATAACTCCCACTTAGCAGTAACAGCTGCTATAAAGCATTTGTCACAAATTATTCTCCTGATGTGAGAATGTCAATTTCTTTTATCAGACACTTGAAATTTGACTTGGCGTGAAAGTCAACTTCACTTGAACTTGCCCTTAAAGACTTGTGACGTTATTACGATTCGCTCCTTAAACACTCGAGACCCAAGTTGGGGCTGAAGATTTTAGACTTGACTTAGATTTCCTCCTTTATGATTTAAGACTTGACTAGAACTTTACTTCAACCCATCGAATATGTGACCTTGGTTAATATGCTAGCTTCCTCACACATGAGGCCTTTATTTTCAATAACCCGAGGGATTGATTCCGCTCTGTGACCCGGAGTTCAAAGGAAGGGATGCAGGGTTTCACCAGTGTATTATAAGCATGGCGGGCCGTCATGCCTTGCTAGCCCTGCCGCCAGACAACTACTGGCATTGATACACCTTTCTCAACAGGCGGGGGCGCACTTTCTCACTTTCTCGGTCTATAGTCCGACATTCGAGGGACTTGAATCCATTCCTCCCTCCCTGGCTCCTCCAGACCCGGGCCCCCACCGGCCTGGTTGGGGGGGGCCCTGGTTTACCTATCAAAATTGCTTCTCAAATTGATCTGAAAGATCCACATTCCCATAAAACACCTAGATATTAAATACTTAGAGCTGAAATAAATATAATTAGTAAAGATCCTGTCATGAAGTGTGTGGCGGTGGTGGTGATACGCAGAGACCCAGGTATGGTGTAGATGATGGTAGAATTTAATGAAGGAAGCTCTACAGTCCAGGCAGCACGGCAGAGAGTAGCACGCAGCTAATACCGGTAGCAACTGAACATATGACTGAACGCGACCTGGGGCTAACTAGTGATGGTCCATCTGAATCCAGGCTTCGCGGCTTGTACCGAGTAAAAAGGGGGCGTATCCGATGAAGCCCCGCTTCGAGGCTTGTGTCGTCTTGCTGAAAACCACGTGACTGGCAACAAACCAGGCCTCGCATTGCATGGGTCACGTGACTGCTTCATTTTGCGTGTCGATTTTCAAAATAAAAGCGCGATGAGCCGTGCTGTTATTGTCCATTTGGTTGCGCATCAGAGGATGATAGTTGTCTTCAGTGGCCAAATAAAATAAACATGTCATCATCAATAAACATATTTGATGTTTATTGATGATGACACTCATCAAAATGTAATGATTGTTATGGGTTTTCTCAATTGTAGATTGTTTTTTATATACAACTATACTTTTGTGATTTTATGATGCAAATCTCTTTGAACTCCGTTGTTGCTGAAATGTGCTACACAAATAAAGTTGACTGATTGTCTGAAATGGAGCCAGCAAGAGGAAAATCTCTGACATCTGGGAATATTTTGAGATTATCCTCACAATAACATTATTCTTAGATAATAATTAACCCTCCACCTCCCAATTTCTCACCTTCTGCAAAGTTCCACTATTATTTGTAGACTGATTAGCAAAAATATATCAGTCTTTCACAGCTGAAACAGATTTAATGGTGTTGCAGAACTAAAATTCAACATGTAGCCAAATATAAGAGATCAGAGCCAATTATAAATCCAAGAAAAAGTGAACGCCCCAACAGGTACTGCACTCCCAAGACACCAAAACATCAAATGTCTTTATTTTCAAATCAGTCCGACATAAAAGAAAACCCAACACAACCACTGACGTTCAACATATACCAGGATTAGATTGGCTACAAATAATTGTAGTAATTAAAACATATGACAATTAAATATGGTTTCATTGATTCTCCTGTTACTAAACATGAGTTTGATGAAAACTTTGTGACAATATTGCATTTAGTAATTTTTGGAAGTATGATCCAACTGAATGACGAGGCTGTTACAATTTCACCAGCAGATGTCACTAGTGAGTCATGAATGAAGCATCGAGTATGAACCTTTTTGCAAAGCAAATGGCTGGAAAGCTTCATTGCTTCATGAGGCTTCATTTGCCCATCACTAGGGCTAACCAGGACTTTAAACAGTTCTACTGGCGCAGACAAACAATTGACAAGGACAAGGACCCCAGAGGAACACTGACAACAGGTGGAACTAAATACACACAGGGTAATCACGGGAATGAGACACACCTGGGAAACAATTAACGGGGAAGACGCAGAGACAGAGACTCACAAGGAACAGGACTACACAGAAAACTCAAAAATAAATACACAAAACCACGGATCACGACAGATCCGTCCAGAAGAATCGGATCGTTCCTGAACGTTAAATCACTATACTGCAGACTTTGGTCACAGCATGGTCCCATATTTGCGACACCTCAGACAACACCTACACACAATAATTCAGTCCAGGAGTGACAACTTTTTTTTATTGCAGATGCAACATATGTCTCTGTACAGCTAGCTTTGTTAACATCACATCCACAGATCTTACCTTTCCTTAAGTTTTCCTTCTAAGTGACGCTAAAAGTTGGATGAAGTCCCGATCCTCTGTGAAACGAAGCGCTGCTGATTTTACATGTCGCCGTATCTTATGATTTATGCAGCTATTATATTACTGAGGATTAGACAGACATCTTCTCCTGCTCAGAGGAAACCACTGCGCATGTCTGGAGCTCCGTGCGAGTAAAGGCGGAGGCTATGGGTGACAGACATGTAAGTCACGTTATTGCTCGGATTTTACGGCGCCACCTTAAGTCCCTGAACTTCACACTTTAAAGGACAAAAAGCTCAACGCTACTTGGATGTAATGAATAACGACACTTTTGTAGAAATGTAGTGAAGTAGAAAGTACAGATACTTACTGTAAAATGTAGTGAAATAAAAGTAGGAAGTACCCGTTATTAAATCTACTTAAGTAAAGTACAGATACATGAAAATTGTACTTAAGTACAAGTACTTCGTTACTTCCCACCACTGCATAAAACAATAGCATTTTAAGATTAAAATCCACTTCATCTACCTGACTTAAACAGATCAAACAGATTTTAAAATGTTCAATTTTATCTGGATATCAATCTACTTTATGTCTTTTGTACAACAAGCTATAACTTTGACCTGAAATCACACTCCATGGTGGGCAGCAATCCCCATTCTACAGCTTAATCTCTGCTACAGCTCCAGCTTGACCACCACTTGTTGTCCACTGATCTCATAAAATCCCTCTGCTTCAATGGCAACTCATTCCTGGCAGCGTGTTATTCTTCCATCAATCCAGACAGTGAAACTGCTTGCCTCCTGTTTGCCTCAAGCTTCCAATTGGTCTTTCATTAAGGCTTCTGTCAGCTGTATGGCCCATCTTTTCTCTCAAGCCTTCTCAGGCTCTGAGGGCACCACCAAATTGTTTAAGGATGGATGATCTGTCAGGAAGGTCCAGAGGAAATGGAAACATCCGTATCCATCACCAGGAATCTTTGATACAAACAAAGGACCACAAATGGAGACATGCACCAGAAGACAACACAAGCATTTAGACATGCATGCTGTGTAATGTTGGCATCTACTTGCCTGCTGCGTTTCTCAGACTACAGCAGCTCTGCCAGGAGGTGCTGAATATTCAATGCAGCAGCTAATAGAGGCACTGTTGGGCTTCCTAGGCCTGTATTGAGTCAATACCCGTTTCAGTATTGGTCTTGGACAAAAACTTCATGGCAATAGTAAAACAGCCTGTTGAAGAAAATGCATTGAAGAAAAAGACATTTGAATTAAAAAGAGCTACAAAGACGCCATAGATGGCTGAAAAGACACTGTACATCTCTGAACAAACTCTGGATATGATGTACAAAAAAAAAGAAAAAAATAGTGAAAAATGCAAAAAGGCATTCATAGTCTTAAGGAACTGTGTTTAATACTGGCACTAAAAGTTCTCCAAAAGTCTAAAATTGACCCTTGTTCTATCTTGTAGTGAAGAAGTCAGAACAACATACATCCTTTACTTTGTTCTCCATTTCCTTTCCAGAAGCAACACAACAAAAGCCCTCTATCACAGCACGTCTTCAGACAATAATTGGTCTTATTTAAACATCCTCCACGCAAAGCAATTTCCCACCAAACAACCTCCCTTCAGGTTTTAAAAGGAAATCGAGCTAATCTGTTACCTGTCAACAAAAATATTTACAACCGTTTTTGAAACATTTTCATTTTTTGAGATGAAAAATATTCAACCTCAAAGCCTCAGATTCAACATTATTCCAGCAAGACTTAATTGTACATGTGATGAGGGGTTACAATCTTAAAGAGGTGAGAAATGACTGTCCGGGAGGCTGGTACGCCTCTCCGTGCTCCCCAAATGATGCTGTTATGTCTTGTGGCCCAATCCACTGTGACAGGTCAGGAGTGACCTTTTGGCCTCCAAGACATTACTGAAGCATCTGAGCATGTCAGCATAGAAAGATGGAAGGAAGAAGGAGAGGAGGAGGAGGGTGATACGAGAAGACAGTCCTCGAGATGGTCTGAAGCTGAACTGGGGGGGCTGCAGAGGGTGGTGTCCTTGGGGGAATTGCAGAGGTCAACCACTTCTGGCTATTAAAGAAGCTCCCCATAAAACCCTGTCCTGGTCCATGATTACATCTGTCATACCGTGAGAGAAGATGCATGAGAGACTAAATGAAGAGCAACATATTATGGATAAAAGCTCCACAGGAAATATCTGACTATGTGGAAGTTGTGTTTTTAGACAAATTAAAAACAGCTTATCCAATAATTGGAGGCATCAAAGTGATGGAAAGGATAACTTAACTGCAGAAGCAATGTTGTACTTTTCCATTAAAATGTAAAAATACATTTTCTCATTCATGTCAATAGATGAAAGTGTGACACAGTCCCTTTCGTGCACTCTTGAAGGGCGTTGATAGGCAACCAGGCCCTCAGGAAATGGACTACTGTTTTTTTTTTTTTTTTCTGGCAAATAGAAATACATGCAATCTATTCTCCTGTCAAAGGCCTCTGATCCACAGAAGGGAGTTTGACATGGTCACTGAGAAAGGGCTTCAGGCAAGCAAACACACAGAGACACCATATGCACACAGAGGAAAAAACAAAACAGCACCAGAAAAAAGCTATTTGATTAAAAAAAATGCATCTAAATATAGCAAATTAAAAGGAAAAATTACTTGTTAAAGTTAAGTTTAGCTTTTAAGTGAGCCAAATTAAGCGTTGTTAGTGAAAGCCACTTTCAGAACTGCAAAAAGAAGATAGAAATATGTCAGGTCTGGTTGTTTAGAAGAGAGGCAGCAATGTGAAGGGCAGTTTGAGGACAGCTAGTCCTCATTTGGTAAGAAAGAGCCCATAAAATACACAGAGTAAACACCAGCCATCACCATATCTCCTGGGACTGTGACTCCACCTACGTTGGACCACCTACAGCAGAGACCGTGCCAAGGTACTGAGACCAGAATAGTTCTAAATTTAACTTGAATGACTTTAAATTCAACCTTGTGCCATGAAGTGTTGTAAAGTGGTGTTGGTCCACCTTTTGCTGCTAAAACGGTCCTGATCCACTGAGGCACTGAATCCACTCAACCCCTGAAGGTGTGCTGAAGTATCTGGCACCAAATAATAGGAGAAGGGTTTTCAAGTTTTATATATTGTGAGGCTGGGCCTC
Organism: Poecilia picta; assembly: GCA_033032245.1. Lineage (NCBI taxonomy): Eukaryota > Metazoa > Chordata > Actinopteri > Cyprinodontiformes > Poeciliidae > Poecilia > Poecilia picta. The sequence continues at coordinate 8,438,924 of CM065374.1, forward strand.
CATAAATCTAACTGATCAAACTGAACAAACTAGGTAAGTAAAGTTACTTTCAAACTTTACTTACCTAGTCAATCACTTGAGTTGTGTCTTCTTTAAAAATCAATGTAAAGAACTAAGGAAGAAAGTGCATAGGAATGATACCTAGAATTTTCAAGATGTGAAAGAGTCAAAAATCACACTCTAGTCAGTGAATGTAAACTAGTTTTTCCACACAAGACAGATCTTTGAGACAAAATATGTTGAACATTTCTGTAAGTATATTTAGTTCTGCCTTCCTATTCCATTTAAAGTCTTAGGCATAGGTTTATTATTGGTTTGATTTGCTTGTTGGAATTACTGGGGTTGCTGCCAACATTTCGTGTGAATTTCATGTTGGATGAAGCATAGAGTTTATACACCTTAACTTTTGTATTATACCTATGACTCTTTCCCAACTAAATCTTTTAGCTTTGGTAGGACCTGCACAATGACAAACCTGAACATATTCAGGAGCATTTAAAATGAATGTATGCATGGTGCGGCTGCAGGAGAATAATAGCAGCAGCTTAAGCGTAGAGTTTCAAACACAGAGAGGCCCTACCACTCGTTGCATTTTAATAACTGTATGTCCCGAACACCCTAAGGAGCGGCGCATGTAGGGCTGTGGATCAGTACGTAAAAGCTGTGAAGGGAAAGGGGCAGTCTGAGTCCAGAATTGACTTTTCACAGCACGTCCTCAGAGGTAATCAGTCATTCTGACTGGCAGCGTTTGTGCTAATGTTCACACCTGTTCGGTGGCCTCCTGCCTCACACATGTTACACAAGTGTGTTCCTTCCTGCCTGGAAATTATGTTGTGATCTCTCACTCCACCAAATACTATGGGAAGCATAGAGAGATACATGGTTCCTGCTTGACTATGGCAGCAGGAGCAGAACTGGATCTAAATCTTTTGTTCCAACACAGTAAAGCTGCTGCCTTTGTCCCTGCATATACTGCTCTTTTTTTCCTAAAGATAAGAGAATAACAGAAAAGAAAGAATCTATCCTGGACTAAGTGTTTCAGCTCATGGCTTTTAGTTGAATGAAATAATAAAAATCGCCTCGGTTCACTCCATAAACATGATTAAAGTAGAAAGACCATCTTTATGCAAGATGTTTTATCCCTCCCTAGATTTTTCGCTGGCAGGTCATTTTATCTGCAGTGTCTGTGCACACTCTCGCTGACTCTTATCACTGCTCAGCCCTTTACAAACAGGATCCATCTACTAACAATCCGACCAGAAAGAGAAGAGGTCACCTACACACTGATGCCTCCTGAATGATAGGCTAAAGAGAAAGTCTGTAACAAGCAGAAGATAAATCAGACGAATTTCCGTTTTGGTGATCTTTCAAGGCCATGTTGTTTAGAGCAAACGAAGACTGAAGACAGACTATGAAGACAGAAAATTGGATTATGACATTAAAACAAAGGACAAAGTAAATGGAGTCACTTCATTGTGACTGATTCACAGAGCATTTATTCATGGTGGGTAGCAGTGATGCAGAGCAGGGTGACAGTTATAATCTCATTTGCACAACAACGAATTATAATAATTATTAGAGATAAAATCATTTGGTAATTAGAAGGTTGTGAGTTTTAATTCCACCACAGTGACCTCAACCCTAGTTGACTACCAATCTGCACATCAGTGTGTGAATGCGTGTTTGGACAAGTGAATGTAGACATTTTGATGGATCAGAACAACTAGAAAACATTTGCAGTTAACAGATTGAACCTACTTTTGCTCGCAAAATATTTTCATGTTGTAAATTCAATATGGTGTCAGAAATATTCCTCATATGTTTCAGTCATTGCTGGTACTGTGTTTCAGATTTGTTGGCTGCATGTTCATGATGTGACTCTCCTGTTTCACAGCTTCCCATATGCAATCAATTAGATTAAGATTTTTTGAAGACTTGAGAGTGAACTCAGCTCATTAAGCTCGAGAACCAGTTTGAAATGATTTAAGTTTTGTAAAAAAGCTGGGTATATTGTAGTAATAAAGTGAAGTTAGCAATACAGCGTGTAGTGGCTAAACAAAGCCAAGACCACCACAAAACCCTCCAAGCTGTTATAGCACCAACATTAGTATGAACCTGTGAATTCATCCTTTCATACTATTTGGCTGAATTGTAACCCTACTATCTGACTGGTGCAGCTGAAAGAAACTAAAATCAAGACTAATCAGACCAGAAAACATTTTTCTGTCAGTGCAGTCTCAGTTTCAAGTTGTTTGCTAATAGTAGTGACACTTAGTAAGTTCTGCTGCTGCTGTCGCTCATAACAGTCAACATATTCAAAGATTGCATTGAGCATAGGGTGAGTGAAAAAGGAACATTTGTGAAGGTAATGTTAAATATGTAAAACACTGATATTAAACCTAAAATCAGCTACCAATAGGGAATTATATGCCATTCCTTATGTAGTATAAAAAAAAACAGAACAAAACACAAAACAGAAGCCATCATTTAGAATCATATCCTTCCTCTTTTCTTTGTAACAAAGACTCCCTCTCTAATATTTCCAGCAGTGAGCCCTGATCTCCAGCAGATGTTCCCCTGCTGTGAAGTACAAGAGGAAAAAGGAAACTGTGGAGATGCTGCAGACCCAACTGTTGGGAGATTCTTTACAAATTCTCTTGTGTCCTTACAGGAAAAAATATATATTTTATTACACCTACAAAGCCATTTAAACATCGGGTTGTTTTTGTTGTGTTTTTTGTGAAAAGTAGTGAAGCCATCTTGTGCAACAAATAGATGTAAAATAACAGCCTTAACAGAATTCAGTACATTTTAGGCTGAGGTAATTCAGTTTTTGGTAGAGAGGTTGAATTTAAATTTGAAAGGTCAATTTGTACAATTCTTTGTAAATGTGAACCCAACTTAAAACAATATTTATGAAAATAAATGCCTTTAGGGTTGGTTTACCCATAACCCTAATAAAGTGTTAATAAAAAACGTTATTTGAAAAGCAAATTAACATCCAATAAAAAAAAATAAAAAACTGTAACCTATTTGTCAGTTGTTCCGTTAATATTTTTATTGTTTGTATGTATATGCAATCAATTTGAATTGGTAAATCTATGTTTTGAGTAGGATGTATTTTCTGCTGCTGAAAAAAGGACAAATATGTTGTAAGCTTTATGTCATGTCACACTTCTTTTATCCCATCCAAACAACACAGGTACTCTCCACTTTTTTAATTGACTGAGTGGGGGGCGGTGAAGACGGGACTTCTTTAGGGTGCCATTTATTCAAGAATGGCTGCCAACCTGATTTCTTTCTTTCTGGCATTTTTCCTCATGGATCAATATGGATTTGAATGTTCTGATCATGCAATATCACATGATTAAAACATGATATTGCCCAAAAAAAACACTTTATTTTTCAACCATATTATTTTTTTCAGATTTTAATGACTATTTGTTTTTTTTGGGGGGGAGGGGTTGTTTTGCTTCTACATGTTTTTTTATTTTGTTTCATTTTACTGGGCATCTGAAAATGTGATCATCATTACAGAAGTTTAAAACTTTTTAAAAAAATGAAACTCGCATAAGGCAGTAGTTTTAAACAGATCGTTCTCTGTCTGCATGTATTGGATAACAACTACACTGTCTCCTAATAATTTGATGGCATGACATTCATCCTGTCCTCGCAATGACAGTCATTTAGAGACTAATCAGCAGCATGTTTTGTGTCAGAAAACCATTCTCTTTAGAGATTTCCCCAGTCTCTGTGCTCTGCTTGTTTGTATTTGATACATACTTCAGTGTTTGCAGAGATGGCAGCTGTGGACCTCAGTAATTGTCCTTGACAGAGTGGAAGAGAGCTGTTTCAGCTGGTGGAGATCAACATTGCGCTGGTTGTGCCAATCATGTGGCTCAACTCAGCCAGGCTGAGATGGATCAGCCAGTCACACCGTTAGAATAAAGTGACTCTTCTGTAATGGCCTGTCGGGATTTCATTTTCTAGGTGACAGAACACATTTACAGGACCGGGAAAGGCTCAGTTGCTGATGGGAAGTTATTCTTGGAGGCAATGCAGTGCAACAAAAAGGAGTATTTTGCTCTTTTTTTGACAAAATAAACATTTTTCTCACAAAAAAAGAGAGAAATCTTTGGATTTCAAAGCACAAAGTAAAACAAGGTAACTTCTAAATGAAATTGAATGCCATCAAAAGGATATGGTAATTTATTTTTAACCAAACTTGACCATTATGTATTTTCCAGACACAGTCAAATGACTATGTTACCTTGAGTTGTTACAGAAATGCTGTACAGTATATATCAAAAATAAAAAAAATGTATTTCATAATATGACACCTTGAAATAGGGCCTCTTAAAAAGTTCCTACTTTGCCACTCCACCTTCAGCACAACAATACTCCTCCATTATGCCAAGTTTCTCTAGAAACTGTGTGGGGATTTTGTTTGTTATTTTCGGTTTTGGTAGAGATACGGGTCAACCGGTACACTGCTGCTGCAGGTCTAAGGGTTTACATAGAAACCTGGCCACATAAAAAAATACCTGCTGGATAACATAAAGTGCATTGCGGCTTTGTGGCTCATGAAACCAGTAATGATAGTCATAAATGATAATTACAAATGTGCAATCTTGTTAAGATGTCATTGTCTGTGCAGTTTCTAACCTCAGAGCCTGTTCCGTCATGTGTTGCCTCTCCCCTTCAGTGATGTTTGTCTTGGTTTCCTATGGAGGATCCTTTCACATCAACCTGGCACTTCCCTCACAATCTGCATTCAACCCAAACCGTGGAGCCCTGTAATCACAAATTCCCCATATTGTTTATAGCTCAGTGAGTCAGTAGCATGAACTGATTTACCTGTGGGCTACAGCGGGAATGTCTTCAGCATCCCTGACAAGAACAGACAAAAACTCTGGCCTCAGGAAGCTTCAGTGATTCTCGACTTTTGTTACCCGCTCCCCACGTCGCTCCGTCTTCTTCTCGACTTTGTGTGCTGTTTACCATGTGAAGTCGAAACCAGACCAAAGATATATCTAATTTTTTGCACACTTGGCAGCATTTGCCAACAGAGTTTTCCTTTTTTTCTTTTTTTTTTTTTGCACAACTTCTTCCAGCGCTCTCTCATTTGTCTTTTCATTCGGTGCCTTTTATTATGCGTATTTATGCCCTCACTTAACAGTTGCCCAATCTGGCAGTGGCAATTTTGGCATAAAACCTTCATTTGAGGCACAGTTAAATCACTGATGTTCTTATTTTAAACATTTGATAGATACAATCTGCCTGTGATCAACAAATGATTGCAGAACAAGAGTCTAAAGAGGAAGAGCTTTTTAAATTCAACTAACTCCGAAGGTTTGTCTCACAAATGTAACTCTTTAGCCAAAGCAACTGATCCCCACAGTCTCCATGATAGTACATCTGTATATCTAGCATGAGCCATGTACACAGAGACAGGAACAATGAGTCCAAACCAAGTCGTTAAAGGACTAGAAGATAGACTTTTATCGCTAAAGCTGACATTTAAGGGGTTAAGCAATTAGACACAGAGATTAAAAATGCCATCCATAAAAAACATGGAACAAATATGTTGATAAATAATATTTCATTGTAATTTTTAAAGGTTTTTGTGTGCGTTTCCAATGGACACAGGTAGAGCTCATAATAAAATGCCTTAAGTGGGTTAAAGCTTCCTGGAATGTATTAACAGAGCAAAATTACCATAAACAAGAATCTTGTCTGATGAGGAGATGGTCTTTGTGCTACAGATAAATAGATGTGTGCTCTACCTAATGTCATGTTATTCTGGTATTGGAGTGTTTGGCATTCTCATCTTCTAGCCACCTGTTATGTGAACAGCTAAGCTTCATTCTTTCTGCCTGGGTGATATTCACACCAGTCACAAGTGAGACTCTCTGCTCTGAGCCAGCTGACTGTAACAGACAATTTTCTAATCGATGCTCATTCCACATTTTATAAGGGAATGTGAGCACTTTCCCTCCTGTCCCATCATCTTCACCCTCGCTTCTTTTTTGTCCTTCTCTCTCTCTCTCTCCATCTTTGCCCGAAGTCTCCATGGGTTGTATCCATTAGCCACTCTGTCTGCCTTCCCGTTTACAGAAGTCTCCCTTTAAATCCCAATCTGAAGTGACTATACCCTGGGGCCTTAAGGGACTTCATCATCGCCGTATCCATCTCGCACCTGGAAAACTGGAATCAAATGGCCCAGGAAGAAACTCATTACTGTGGTATTCCTCCGTGGTTGTAAATTGCGATTTGAAGGATTGTGAATTTCTTATCCAGTTTTTTTTTTTTTTTTTTCAAAACACTAAAGAGGTGTGGAGAGATGCAGACTACATCGACTTGATTAATCTGGGCTCTGCTGGTCCCAGCAAGCAGCAGAAGCAGCGTTTCCAGACTCGGATGGAATTCACTGCACAGAGACTCCCATCGAGTTGCAATATGGCAATGTTTACACTTGCTCCGAGCCATGTAATAGGGACACCGGCTTGCATAATAAGTGCTATTCTGGAAGTAAAATTTTAATCCCCCAAAGAGTGCATCACCTGAGAAAATTAAGATCCAAACAAGCATGGAAAGTCATCTCTGTATTTTAATACCATCCTGAAATAACACCAGCTGCATGTAGAAAGAAGCTCCCGTGAGTTGAATTTGTTGACGGAATTGAAAATATTTCTGAGCACAGGAATATGAAATACAAAAGCATTTTCAAATGAGCAGTGGTAAAAAAAATGCATTTCAAAACTATCCACACCACTTTAACCTTTTCACTTGTCTTTATTTTCTTTTGAGCATTTTTAAAGGTTCTATTCATCTTGGTTACATTAATTTCATCTTGGTTTGTCCAAACCAAAAGGAAATTAATTATAAATAAGTCGAAAGAGATGCCTGGTTTAAAATATGGATCATCATGCAGAGGGGATGTTTTGCTTAAACGGGCAGAGGAAGTGGTCAGAGTTGACTGAAAGATAAATGGAGCTAAATGAACAGCAGTCCTCACTTTAAAGATGTTGAGGGCTGCAAAAGCCTTGAGGCTTGAAGCTTTATATTCAGACTTAACTATTGGATGGCTCAGATCAAAGCATTTTGATATGTTAGAAATAACCCAGTCAAAGTCCAGACCTAAATATCATTATGCATCTGGCATGTAAATCGATGTTCACAGACAAACAATCTATCAGGGCTGGACTGGAACCAAAAAAATGGCCCAGATATTTTTGGTCATGGAGACCCACCACTATATAAATGAGACATGAAGGTAGACAACATCTCAGAGGAGATAAGTCCATGTTGTTTTGCTTTAAAAGTTAAAACAAAGCACACAGAAACCAACAAGGAAGAGTAACCATGTAAAAAAATAAAAATTGCCACGCTCTTCCACTACTTGGAGATTTTCTTCTTGGACGAGATGGCCACAGTGTTGCAATTCCCAGTGGATATCAAAGAAATACTTGTTAAATAGAGGGCTCTTCATCAAAGTGCCACCTTGAAGAATAAAAACAGTGAGAGGTTTGCAAGTGTTATTTCTTAGGTTGCCTCCCAATGATATATCCTCTATTTCAGCAAAGCAATGTTTAACTAATATTATGTACTATAAGTTGTAAAACCTGAGAGTTATAACTCCATGGCATGCTAAAATAACTAAACTGGACACCGAGTTTGAAAATCAATCAACAAAATTCATTTATAATACACCGTTTTTGGTAAAATGACGACACCTTCAGGGCAGCCTGTAAATGGGCATCGGCCTACTGGGCATTGTCCGGTTCGCCAAATGGCAAGTCTGGCGGAACGCCAGCCATTCTGACTGAGCTCAAATTCTTTTGCAGAGAAGAATGGATAAAATATAATGGAAATATTGTCTTTCTCAAAATATTTCACATTCATACTGCTTTACACAGTTTGTGCTTCAGGGCTCTGAAATGTTTCAAGGCTTCATAAGTCAAAGTGCAGCTAAATAAAATACTCTGACAATACTGGCACTTCTTTAACGTAGCAAATATTCAATCTGTTCACCTTGGCTTCACAAGCAGCACAGGATCATAGACTTTCCAAGTAGTCAACTCAAAATCCAAATAAGTGTGTTTCAAACATTATATTTCATTTATAGTGCTGAATATAACCGGTCCTGGCTCATTTTTTTCCCTGTCAGCTTCTCATACATGTGTTCAACTCGAAGCGATTTGGTCTCCAGCGCTTCTAATTTTCCTCTGGGAGCACGCTCGCCTTGAAGGGCAGCCAGTCCTCTCCGTTTCTCATTTACATGACATTATTCAGTAGGCTCCATTTCCTGTTCCCATGACCCCTTGATGTCTTCAACCCTGTGTCATCTGGCATTACCTCTGCAGAATTTAATTTCTGGTGAGCAGAGCATCCTGACAGGGCTGCCCATGGATCCTGTGAGGTCATATTGTTGGAATAAAATAAAGTCGATGTGCACAGAGAAATGGTTTTGTATTGAGCCCGTGTGCTGCACTATTATGCATTTTTATATTATTTCAGAGATAAAAATGTCATTTACCATTACTTTTTAATACAAAATCAATTAATATAATAAATTAAATATATTATAAAGATTTTTTTATATACATTCAAACAATACCAAAAGGAAATTAAATTAATGTTGCAGCCTGTTTACATCTCGGGGGAAATCAGCTAAGAGGAAACAGGTTGAATAATCTGCCAATAATTGATGATAATTTACAACGAGACCACAAATGTTTCCAAACAATAAAACTATTTGCGTCCATCCGCTACAAACTATTCTTTATGTGGAGGCTATCTGGTTAATTAGATCCAGCATCTAATCAATGTGATTTCTGAGCAATCGCTCATAAGTCATTGTGCAACAACATTGCCAGCGATCACAGATTTACAGGACTGTCGATACACTTTTCTAAAATGATATTTACTCTTTTTCCATGAACATCAATTCCCACCCTGTTGATGTAGGTTATTGATTGGCTGAATCCCTGCTGAATATTTAAAAAAAAAAAAAAAAAAACTCTGTCAGATATCATGTGTTCCTTTTAGCCTCTGGCCTACACACTGTGTGACATCTGCCCGAGAAAACAGAGGGTCTAAGATTCAGGGAAGAACTATTGCCTTCCTGGGTTTTCCCACGAGAACCTTCTGAACTCTCTCATTCACGATGCTCAGGTGTTGCTACACTATCATTAGTGGTCAGTGTTTCTGGGAAGAACAACCCAGACTGTGCGGGAATACCAAGATGTAGGAGGTGCTGAGGTGGAGAGACCTGTTGAATGTTTTCCACCTATTAGCTGTGGATCAAAATATAATCAGGACTCTCTGCTTTGAGCTGTAGCTTGAGGGTTGTGGAAAGTGTAAGTTGAGAACAGTTGAGTTTCCAAATTAAAAACCTGCATGATAATCAAGATGAAATAAAAGAAAAACACTCTTTGCATTTCAAAGTCTCCTGCAGTAAAAATGATAGAAAACATGCAGGAGACTCAAATCTGAGTCACAAATGAGTTGTTTATTGGTAGCTGTTCTGTAAACATCATTATACTGTAGGTCACCCAGGACACAAATAATTAATTTAAAATTTAAATGCATTATACCGTCTTTTCTATGCCAATATGTGGTTATCCTCCTGAAGAATAAACAGTTTCCTAAACAGAGTCCTGTGAATCTAGTCAAAAACCGATGAGACTTCTTAGGCAAAAGTAACTTTTCCAGATCTTCAAATAAGTTATCCGCTTAAAATAATTTGTAAGCAGGTTTTATTGAAACTTTCCAGTTGGCACACATTCCTGTATTTTAATTTTTGTATTGGTCTGATGTAATATTCTAAGAAATTAAATGTGATGTTTTTATAAGATTCAGGAGGAAAATTATAACAGCGATAAAGGTTAAAATACTTCATTCTCTTTCTAGCTTATCTTTATAAATGGTTTCGATTATGAATTGAGTTATTGAAAGTAGTAAATTTATTCAGATTCAACTGTATCATAGCAGATATTAAGTACTTTCAAAAAGTGTACATGTTTCCATGTTACTGCACCAAAGTCACATTGGCAGCAGTTAGGGAATTTAAGTTGTCGGTGAAATTTAATGACTTGTTTTAAAATAATAGTTAAAACTTTTTTACAGCAACTTTTTTTTCCTCAGTGGCCCAATTTCATTTCTGCTACAAATCCAAATGCATCAAGGCTAACAGTACAAAAGCTAACAAACGAATTTACAATTTCAGTGCTGTTCTTGAATCTTCCTATAGGATCATTCTTAAACATTAATCAGATTTCTGGTATGTCCATCTCTACTTAAAAAAAATAATAATAATTTACTGGAATCTTAAAGCAGAAGTGATTTTTTTTTGTCTTGCATATGAAGGTTTTATAGCACAAGAATTACAAAAAAGTAAGAATACAAACTCTGTAGTCAACTCTTCATATTCAGTTCATTTAGGTCAAGTCTGTGCATTTATGGGAACTAGAAGATTTTAACAGCAGTCATTTATTTATTTTGTTGCTCTTGACCTCTGACTGGTGAATGTGCACAAAGAAGAAAGGACCTGAATACCCTCCAAATCAGAAAGTCGAGTTAGAATTTATGCAAAACTAGATGGCAGTGAAACAGGAGTCATAGGTTCATTTCAACAGTCCACAAAGCGGTTTGCATTAAATGCAGATTCTCTGGCAGTACTGCTTTGCCCTTTCCCTGAACTTTTGTACTTGTGAACCCTCTGTGGACTGTCCTCATTTCTGAATGTGCAGAAGTTTACTTTAAACCTGCAGATTTGGAGCACAAACCATGGTGTCCATATTTTCACGCCGCCGCGGTGCTAGAACATGCATTATTCAGACTTAGCCATACGACTGGAAAAATAAAATATTAAACAATTGTAAACAGTGGCTGAAAAATGAGGAAAGAGTGTCTGCTCAAAATAAGAATACTGCAATTATAATCAGCAAACTCCACACAGGATTGTGCTGTGGCACATGTTGCGAAAATGTCACAATCAAATAAAGGAGCTTCACCACTTCACTTCGAAGATACTGGAAAGCCTGTTCAAATATCTAAATGTCAACTGCGCATAAACACTTTCCAATTATGGTTTATGTGTATGCAGCAGCTGCAGGGCAGGAGTCCACACGTCCCTTTGTCGAGCCTTCAATCCCCTCTGGGTTTGAATCAACATGCACAGAATTTATAAAGACGGCACTAAGAGTAAGGATTTAATGACACAATCTGAAAAATATATCTATGCATCTTTCTTTAGGGGGTTTAGATTCTCCACCTGATCATAAAAGCCCTATTTTTTTTTTTTTTTTGGTCAGCAGCCACTAAAGTTCAACAACCATTTATTGCCACAATTGTCTCGTGTGTGATGGAGATGATGATGACTGCTGGCTGCCTGTCATCACAGCCCCACCAGCAGACATGCCATTATTGTTAAATGATAGGTCATTTGTGGCACACTGGTGCAACAAGCCTTGCTGGACCTTCACTGACCCTTCTACTAATTACACCCTGAGGACCGAGAACGAGCCAATCGTAGGGGAGCAGTTTGGCTCACTGCTCTTCGACAGGGGATCTCCTGTCTTGTTGCCAGTCAGATATGTGGTTGTGCTTGTCCTTCTGAAGACGATCCCATCTCACGAAACAGATAAGAGGCCCTCCTATACCTCACAGACATGCTTCAGGCTTTGAGTGAGCCTTTTTGTAACTCAGCCTACTGTGCATCCTTCAAGGTTTTCTGTGTATTTTTGAGTATTTGTCCACAGGGTTATTGCACACCAGGTCTTTTCAAATCTGTTTTGACGGGCTAATTGCCCAGGTTATTAGCATGCACAGCTAGCCCCATGCTCAGACTGGGAAGAAGAAATCCCAGCCCAATTATTACAGTCCCAGAAACGATGGCAGAATGCTCTCCCTGCAGTCTGGTTCAGGCTAGTTTTAGCTTTCGGTGGAGCAGCTGGTAACAGCTCACTGTCTGCATTCTAGACAGGCTTCTGAAACTGAAAAAAGATATCTATAATACAGCTGGTCAAAATGCAACAATGATGGTTTAGTAGGAGGATGGTAACATAAATTATATAAATACTCAAAAAGCAAAACAGTGTTACAGAAAGGCATTTTTAATGTCCATTGAGTGATCTGCATCATAAATAAAAGCTATTTTTAAAATGTATCTTGAAAAATTTCTTTTTAGGATAGATTAAATTCCAATTAAAACAAGATATTCACGTATCAGACATTTCCCTTTTGTCTTCCGACAAATCAACATAAACCTTTTCCTGTCTTGTTAGTGAAGACTACCAAAACAATTTATATATTTCAAATAACAGAACAATGAAAGTTGTGTAGAATGTTTTTTTGTTTTTAACTCCTTAGATTCAGAAGTTTAAGTTCTTTCTTGGTAAAAATTACTTTATAAAACTGTGAACTTAAATGAAGATTTTGGTTTCCTTTAATTAACAAGCTTTTCACAATAGTTTGGCCCATCCCTCCTGACAGAACTGGTGTAACTGAGTTAAAATAGACCTGGGTGTAACACATTTTTAGTCCAGCTGAGATCAAAGCTCAACAATAAACAACATGTAAACTTTGACAGTCTAATAGGATTAGCAAGCCTCTTTGTCTCAAATGACAAACTAGAGTGAATTTTATAATTTAATCATCTACATGTGACACATAAACACCAGATGCAGTTTTCACATAGGAAGACCTGCTGTTTGAGACAAACCTGATGTGCACACCAGAACCTTTACAGTTGACAGGAGATAATGTGATTTATGCTACGGGGTTGTGGTGGGGTCTATGATGATGTAAATGCTATATTTATTAGGAGTGTGCACAGCTTTCTGCAGACAACAATATAACACTTTATTGCGACCACCTGGGCTGGCTCCATTTGCTGTGAATGGAAACAACGTAACCCTAAAGTTGTGTGCACCTACGGCCATAAATACATCTATGTAAAGTAACGGATATACTTTAAAATAAATCCATCTCAGGGTGAAAATAATGTCAGAACGTTGCTTAGCATTCGTTTGTAATTTTCTTCTTGTGCTTTAGCTTCTTAAACTCCACTTTAGCAGTTACTCTTTTATACTTTTAATCTAGTTGTCTTAATCTTCCAGCAGACCATGTCATTTTAATTCATTACTCCTTTTTTCAGTTTTAAGCTTTTGTTTTCTTTACATATTTTGTATATAGGAAGTATGGCATAAACACATGTCATGGGACAGGCATAATGTACCGGCTGGTGTAAATTTTTTTGAGCTAAGAAACAGAGCCTCCTAAAAGCACATCACTGACTCTAATGGCACAGAAGTACTCCGCACTACTTCATCAGGAAGTCTCTTTTTTTATTTGCAGTCATTACACGACTAAGTGTAAAAGCCTGCTCCAGCACCATGTTGTTCAGGTTTTAAAGCCTCTGCAGGGGGAGATATCTCTGTGCTGTGATCCATAGAATAAACACTTTATTTGCTTCGAGCTCCACATGTTCAGATGGCTGCGCAGAGGGAGAGGGGACACATGGGACATCACAAGATTATACACTCATTGTATTCACTGCAAGGTTAAATCAAGGTAAATTCCATGCATTTTGTTGAAATCCTTCAGCTAAGATTAAGCAGGATTGTTTCTCGGGCAACACAGCACCTGTATTTTTATGATATATAAACTAAACTTGGACATTCAAATCAAGAAACGATTGCCCCAGAAGAAACCATTTTCACCTTTTAACCTCTTCTTTCTCCACACTGTGTCTACTGTTTTCCTGAATCTGTGAAAGACATTGGGCCAGTGCCAGATCAGATATGTGGGAGCGTTTCTTATGTTTCTGCTGAGGACACGCTCAACATACAAATTATTCAGCATCCTTGTCCTCATACCAACCCATCTCCAAGTCCTTTGTCAGAAGGTTCATTGGGCTGAAGGGCATGGGCAGTAACAATAAATCTGTGTATGTTTATCTTACAAAACATGGGCCAGGAACAACACGACAGGCTAGCTAGCCCATGAAGGCTTTTCCTGCATGACTGCCACTGTGTAAATTATAACTCTATTAAAAGCTTTTCTGAAATGATTAGAGTTTGACATCTTAATCCATATTATGACAGGAAATAAACCAGTTCTTGTATACAGTTTCTGACTAAATGAGTTGTATCTCTTAAACATGTTCACATTCTGCCAAGTTACAAACACCGGTGTCGTTTTCGGAAAGGATCATCACTAAGTTGTACAAAATTGTGAAGTAGAACAAAAAAAAAAAAAAAAAAAAAATTATATATATATATACAGTATATATATATATATATATGTATATATATATTTTAAACAAAACCTGAAGTGTGCTAATGGTATACTGAGCCACTTTGAGTCATGCACATTTGCAGAATCGCGCGTTAATAGTTGCAATTTCATTACAAATGTCCTCAAATCTTTGTCGTCATTCTGCTAATGTTGAAAAAAAAAAAAAACTATTTCGCAATCGTAGTATTTCCATTATAGAGAAAATGAAATTCAAATCACAAGTGAATAAGCTTGTTCACACAATAACTCAATAAAAATCATGGCACCGAAATATATATATATACAGATAGATGAGACACGATCACAATCCAGCCTTGGCGCTAACGCTTATCTATCAGAGGAGACGTCAGCGTCTTCTTGAAGCATTGGAATGGAAAACCCCTTCGAAGTGGCTACATATGAAACATTTTGGTGAAATTGCAATTTTACAGAAGAACTATAGATTCAACATATCGAATGACATGTTCTCTACATGCTGCCTAGTATTGCAGTAGGTATGTGATGTGAATCAGGAAGCAGTTCATGTTGCATTACCTTGCAGCACATTCGGCAGAATTTAAAGCCCTGCTTTATCATTTGACAATGGCATCCCTGCAGTACAGCAGATAAGATCGCCATGCATAGCATACAGTTAAGCATCATCATCAGTCAAAGGACAATATATCTCCAACTGGAATATTGCATGTCTGTGCCTGCAGATCCACAGCCAACAAAGCCCGCTATCCTTCAGCTCTTTCTTTCGTGTATCTCTTTCAATATCCTGTATCCTGATGAGTCGGAGAATGGGGTGTTGACCTGAGGTTTAAATCTCAGGCGCAAGTCCATTATAGTAAGACAGAACAAAGTGCTGATAGAGGAGACAGATACAGCCTTAAGGACAAAGAACATACATCCCCACCTGCCTTTATAGGCCTGTACGGCCATCTTTGCTACTGTTTTTACTTTTTACAGCTATTTTTTCGTATTTATAGTTCAGTGTCTTCTATCTGCACCACAGGCTCCACCACAAAATACTGAACAGAGCGTTATAGTCATTCTTCACTGGGATGTGTTTTCCCAATACAGCTAAATCTTTCCCAGTGGATCAAACCCTGTCAGATAAGCGCAGACAGCTATCAGTCCATTTCATCCACACAGACATGCCAGCTCAGTGGTGGGGGTGATTATCTCAGCAGAGGGTTGGGCATCCCCCATAAGCTTTGGGGATCATTGTAGCAGAGGTTTCATTATTTATCAGATCTGCTCAAATGTCTCTTTACCCAAAGCAATCTTTATCAGGAATGAAAATCAGTTTGTTGCAGGTGCATCGATTTCAGTGGTACAACTCAAAATGTTAAACTCACTTTATACATGCATTAAACTCAAATGATTTAAACAAGTGTTTATATATGTCAATTTGGATGATTGTGGCTTACATTTAGCACAAAAACTAAGTTGATTAGAAAATTTGAATATTGCATTAGACCATTAAAAATACATTTTAGAAATGGAAATAATAACCCATTGAAAAATATGTACTGTCAGAATATGCACTTAGTACTTAGTTGGGGCTCCTCTTGCATGAATTACTGCATCACTGCATTATGGTATATAGGTGATCAGTCTTTGGTTATGCTGAGGTGTTAAGAAAACCCAAGTAATGATGTTTTGTGAACAAGTGTCTTTGACAAATACCTTGTAGAAACTAACCTCCTTGTGGAGGATCTGCAGTATCTTGAGGAAAATGTTAAAACATAAGAACTCAGACAAGACTAAATGTCAAACTCCAAGGATCATAACCATGACATTGGTTCTGTATTGTAAATCTTTTTAATTGGTTTTATGCTATATTCCAATTTTCTGAGGTTAGTATTAGCTGCAAGCCATAATCATAAAAATTAACATGCCTGAAATTTGTTACTGCAATAAATGTATATAATTAACACTTCAAAGTGTCCCTTTTTGAATTTAATAACCGAAATACTATATTTAAAAGATTCAAGTATATTGACATGTACCTGTATGCGATATATATCATTGTAACAACAAACCAGTTTTGAATGAAGACAAAGCTGCTTATTCAAAGTTGCATTTTATCTAGGCATTTTTGTCCTGCATAGATCAAAAAGTGATCCCTAAAGGGCATTTTTTATGAATTAGTGTAACATCAATCATCTGCACAATGAGCCAATATCAGCATACAAAAAGAAAACAACTGAAGTTAAAACAAATAGATTTGTAAGTAGCACAACCAATTTGAAACAAAAAAAGGAAGATTTACTTTAAAACGATGGGAGCTATTTTTGTGCACCACAGTTCATAACATGGTTGTCTAAGAGCTGAGCAGAGCAGTTTAAAAGTGAATTGAAGCCTTGTATTCGCCCTCATTAACTCCAGAGCTGCTGGATCTCATAAACGGACATATAGTGCAGACGCGTTCTACTCTACTCCACCTATTCATTAGTTTCAATTTTCCACAATACATCTGACCTTGCAGCCACTGACCTATGGGCTTGTAAACATAAAGCAATTTCAAACGTCCTTTTAAAACGAAAAGCAAATTAGTAGTAAAAAGCATATGAGCTCATGAGGAAAGGACACTGAATATTTAGCTTTTAGCAGAACTATTACAACACACTGTTAAAAGGCCCTTACCTTTGCTTTGTAGAAGACCAGACTTTAACAGGAAAACCACTAAAAGCTGTGTCAGATAAAAGCTGAATCGAAATACAGACGAAACCTGGTAAAAACCATAAACATCTCCTTATGTTTTGCAGGGCATGTCTCAGAGGCTATTAATTTGACTGCTGTGAACAAACACAACACTCACCTTTAAAATTTAGGAATTTATTAACTGCATCTGAGGCTTGTATCTTAAGGCCTTAACCCCAAATCACAGCCTGAGAAAATTTTCAGTTAAAGACCTCATTATACTGTAATTCAGACAGGCAACAACGACTCCGGCTGTCAACAGATGCCAGCTTTTTCCTATTATCACATATATGTGGAGGATTGGGTAGACTGGCATATAGACAACAAATTAAGTCTACTGCTCTGGACTCATTTGTTCGTTTTAAGACTCATAAGCATCTCATGACTGTAACATCTTACAGCAAATGGCACTTTTGCAGCCTCGCGTATTCCCCTTCTGCTGCACTCAAAAGTTTCAACAAAAGGTTAATAAGTTGCTGAGATTTTTCCTCTTGAGTTCCCATCTTCCACAAAATGGCAGTTCAAGGCAAAGGTTTTAGTTGTTCATATTCCTGTGCTATATTTTGAATGAAAAGTCACAGCACAAGTGTGTAAGATTAAACTATTTTTCTCCAGACAAGTCATCATTCGTACAGCTATATGTTGCAATTTTTGTAAATGTACATTTACACTACATATAACGTTTTTGCCATTACAGTCAATTTTATTAAGACTAAAGCTTCTTTTCTTTAGACAATTCATATTTTTAGATCTCAGCAAAATGCATAAATCTTGTAAGGCACATCTCAAAGTAAAACATGCTTTCTGCTGAAACATCAGGCCATGATTTTACTTTAAATATATTTATTTAGAAGATTCCTTCTGATTGTTTCCTGGACATCTTCCTTTTGGCGGCAGATACAAGAGGGCAGACCCAGAACTCAGAACTAAACCATGGTTTCCCTCGCCGCAGAGCTGTACCTTCACAAACCTGAGCTTAAACCACTTAAAATAAACCTCTGCAGTCAGATAAATTATTGGAGGAAATGCACAGCTTTTCTGCCAATAATTATCTTGGTAATCATTGTATATTTCCCATTTTACAGAGATAATATCTCAGAACCTTCTTAAAAAAGCCAACCCTTAAAAACCTGAATGGGGCTTTAGTGCTGACATCTCTGCGTCACACAGGTATAATTGTGAGCTCCAGTTCAACATTAAACCACTCAAAGGGTATACTGTAATTTGTCCCTTTTCTTTGAGATCCATTAAAAAGATGCCATTAAAGCACTCTCCTCTGCTGAATGCTGCTTTTAAAATGCACAAAAGTAATATGGGCTCAAAAGAGATTGAGCAAAACATCACAAACTGGGATCATTTGCAGACAGAAAAATGGAAGCTTATTTAAGCCTGTAAAAAAAAAAAAATCAAAGGTATGAAAGTCAAAAACATTAAATGGTGCCTTCTGATTGTATGCTGCTCTCACTTAGATATAATTACATCAGTTCTTCCCACTACCATCCTGTGCTGAACCACAGGCCTGTGAGGCACCATAAAGACGAATATGATTCATAGGGTGAAACTGACTTTTTGCTGAAGTAAGTGGGAGAAAAGACTCTTTTGTTACTTTTCAACTTTAATTTTTTTATCTAAGGGAACCTAGAGGACTGATCCTTTCAGCTACTGGGGAACTCTTCCCCCAGAGCAGATCTTTTATCACAGCAGAGCCAGAGGGATGTGGGGAGGCTGATCTCTGGAGAGCACTGTGAGAGACAGCAGGGAAACTGGAGTACAGCAGTGATCAGCATTCCTGTCTTCACTGGGCTTCATGCAATGTTAAAACTTGACTTTTACCATTGGCATACATCACTCTTAAAACAATTACTTACCTCACATCATTGGCTGTTTTACTCTATTATCATAATAGAACAAACATATATATTCTTGATCTGAATCAAGAATATATCAAAACAACAATTTATTAACCTCACCGACAGAAACAAAGTAAAAAGATGATTTGATGGGAAAAAAAAAAGATTTAAAATCAGAACAATAAACGTCTTCAATTATGATACAGTGAGATTTGTGATTAAAACCGGCAGCTGCATGAATTCACTACTCATTCATTATGTTTTAACGATATTGATACTGTCAGCAAAGACGAGTGTGACCTGGAGACAAACCTATTTATGTGTGACGTTGCTTACATGTTTTTGCAACGTTTTTATCTAAATCACATTAAAATTGCTTACAACTTATATAATAAAATATTTTTATGTCTCGGACATTTGTGAGATCTTATGAAGCCGACATGGTTTATTGAAACAGTGTCTTCTGGTCCAGAGGTTGCATTTAAAGCCTTACCCTGACTTCTTCAGGGCCAAATGATCACCTCCAGTAAAGGTCATGGAAGACCATGATGGATGGCCACTGCTGTGATTTAATTTAAAATAAAGAGCAATAAACACCAGGCGCATGCTACTGGCACAGGGGGATGATGAAGGACCCATTAGTTAAGCAAAGGTCGTAGACTCCTCCCCTGACAGGCGTTGTCACTAAGCCATCACAAACAGCGGAGTGGGACGTGGGGGCCAAAGAGGGTCAGAAAGCCACAACAGCCCCACAGAGGATCTGTGTACGATGTGTGTGCTTATCAGCCCTGTCAGAGATCGACTGAGAACGAAGGAGGATTCTCAGTAGGGTTTAAAAATGTGTACTATCCTGGCATGCAGTCAGGTACTGAGTTCACTCTGTGGTTAGAGTAGAATCATCAATCAATCATCATCTAGATTTCAAAGTAAAAATTACAGGACAGCATATGTGCACATGCATGTGTTTAAACAAGTGCCTAACAAATGTATGAAGCTTTCTCACTTTAAGCCCACAAACTTCACTACATTCTGCTGAGATACAACACTACACTATTACTGAAAGTAGTATCACTGTGAAGTAAAAGAAAAATATTTTTTGGAATAAAATCTGACTGTGAAGCATCTCACAACTCAAGGAAAAACTCTGCAGCAGGTGAAGCCACCTGGTGCCTCGAAAAGGTTTTCTTCCAAGATTTTCCTGTGTTAGCTCCTTTCATTTTCCCATCAACAAGCTTGACTGCCCTGCTGAAAAAAAACAATCCTCACAGCACAATTCTGCCACAACCATGTTTCATCATGTGGATGGAGCGTTAAGGGTGTTAACTTTCCTTTACACACAGAGAAGTGAACGTTATCCTTTCAGCGGATGTCCCTACCTGAGCCGTGGATCTGTGCAGTCACTATGTTACCCTGAAGCCGTGACAGAAGATATTCAAAGGGTATGAATACTTACTAAAAATACTGCAAATATTACAGTGTTTTAAGTGGAGGGCATTTATTTCAAATCAAGAATCTTTTCATTTCTATTTGGTATAATATTTACAAAAACCAAAGCTTTTTAAAAGAAATAAGTATCAGTGTAAATTATAAATATATTTTCCTTGACTACGCATTTAAATGTTGCATATCTGACCCAGATTGTTTTGCATAAAAATTGTTCAAAATCATGCTCATGGGTGCACAGTTTTAACATAAACAGTGAATTAAGACAACCCATTCACATCTGCAGCTACTTTGCAAAGCTTCATAAAGTGAACATGAATAATTCTACTCAACGAAGGTCAAAAATCAAAGAGAATAAAATGATTATATTATTCAAACTATAGGTGCTAGATTTTGTGTACTGCTAAACATATGACATAGTACAAAACGGTAAATACCCACATCTGATATACAGACTTCAAAATCTCTGTCAAAACAAACAAATTTAAAACACTAATGTAGAAATGTGCACAGCACAAGGGTAATTTGCTGCCTTCAATTGCTCCCACTAATGGCATCTAATAGGTTCTGTGGGCCAAAATAGTGACAGCATGATGTATTTGGCCTGAGAGCAAAGCTAATGACTGCCATCAAATGCGATTTCAGTTTTCAGTCATGGTTATCTCAGTGGAGTCCAATTTATTTAGTGCTACCTTTTAAACTGCAGCGTTTGGCAAAGACACATGGCCAACAAAAACATGACCGAAACCTATCGCCTATTAGAGCTGCTGATTGGGTTGTTAAAGACACGTCTCAGGTTTGTTTTCAGCCTGCAATAATGACGACCCTAATTGTGCCATTTAGTAAAAGGTGGAGGTGACAGATAGAGGAAGTGAAGAAACTTTGACATAATGTCTGAAACCATAAAAAAGTAGGAACTTGGCTGAGAAAAGTTCGGATAGAGGAAAAGATCAGAGTTCCTAGCACAATGACACAGAATGTCACTTCTAGCATTTAAATATGAATCTATAAAATTGTAATTTTACTTGAGTCATACAAAAATGTTATCTTCTTTTTTGCCATTTGTCACATTTCATTAGATGTTTAGTCTGTCACATTAAAGCTTCAAAGTTATGCTATGAAATGTGTCGCGTTCACAAACACACCAGAACATGGCTGTTACTGAATGGCTGTAAGGGATGTAATGTGATTCCAGATGTTGGACAGCAGATCCTTTATCAGAGCACAGGTTGGAGCACAGCACCACTAATTTATTCCACTTTTTTCATCTCACATATTACAGGATGACTTTTTTTTTTCCAGCTGGCTCTTTTTTGATGATTCTTTATCAACTAACATTTTTCCATGTAGACAGGAAAGCAGCGGGTCTGAGTTATTTTGATGTGGCACATGTCTTAATGTCATAATGAAAGGGGAAGACATCAAAAAATCCCATAAACCAGATTTGGTTACCAAGTAGAATGAATCCAAACTGATGGGTGGACATTACTGACTAAGGATTAGACTGTGACTTCTTAGCCAAACCCCTCTGCTGCTTTGTGAATGATCTTCTACATCCCATAGGATATTAATTTACTTAAACTTTGCACAAGAAAAGCACAGTTGTGTTTCTGTGTCTATTTTACATGTGAAATTAAAATAATGCTCGAGATACATGCTAAAATAATAATAATAACAATAATAACAAACACTTTTCTGACATTGATTCATTTCTGATCCACAGCACATTTGGTTTGCTTTTCTCCATATTTGACTTTTTCTTATCAAACAGCTTTTAAAAATAAATCCTTTATTGAGCCGACTAGGACTTTTATCAGCTTACCATTCATTTACATGTATAATTATTACAGCCGCTTTAGGAGCAGTTTGCCTAAAGAGCTTTATGCAAATTGTAATTAACAGTAATTAAAAGGAAAGCTTCCATGAATTGAAGAAGGATTACCATTGCATCATTTACAAAGACCAAATTAAATCTAATGGCTTTACTGTGAAATCAGCAGGGACTCTGAGATGATGCTACGCATGTCCTGTCTGACATTAAGACCAAAGAAGTCAGAAGAGGGGCTGCATTGTTAGAAAACCATGAGAAAACTGATGATGTTAATCTTTAAATAGCATATTCACTCAAATAATTAAAGATCTTTATATTTAAAATGCGCAAAATTGAAACTCGGTGCACTGCAGACACAATAGGGTATCTGCTAAAACATTCAATTGGCTGGGGAACTCAGTTGTCTAAAGAGACATTTGTGCACATCTTCATGTTTGCTAGAAATGTGTGGAGTTGTATTTTGCCAGAACTCAGCCATTCGAGTTTGTCGCCTTTTTACAATCACATTCTTCATAGGTTTCTACAGCATTTGGCTCTTTGAAGTGAAAGGAAAATCTAAAAGTGTTGTGTTGATTTATATGAACTCCCTATGAGTCAGTAAGACACAGTTTTTGCCATTACACCTGCAAATGTTCTGGTCTATCACTTTACCATAATGTACACCTTGACGTTCATTTTTTGCAAAATAGCTCAAGCTCAGTTAAGCATATGGGAACATAAGCTTTAAAGTTGCATTACCGACTTGTAATATGGATGTACCACTGGACTTTAACTAGGCTTTTCTACATCGTATCTCTAGCTGTATGTTTAGGACTGTTGTCCTGCTGATTGGTCAAGCTCTGCCCTAATTCTCCCTTTAACTGTGACCAGCTTCTCTGGTCCTGCATCCTATTAGTTGCTGAGGATGACATAAATTATATGTATGATTCTCAAAAAACAGGTCAAAATATTTTCTTCCACATTTGTTATGTCTCCTTGTAAAAAACTGCAATAGAGCTCAGTGGTCTCCTTAAACAGTAACGTTTCTCTTTTCTTACCACTTTTCATTAAAGATCAAAGTGCAAAGCCATTAGTTGCCTGTTGACATATTCTTCCACCTGGGATGTGGATCTCTGAAATCCTCCAGAGTTACCATGAGTTGATTCTCTGATTAAAACTTTCCTTCAACGTCCTTTCACTGCCATGTGCAGTTTTGCCGTGTTCTTGACATTTTTAGATGACAAATTGAACAGTGCTAAGCTTGTAATATTGATTTGTATCTTTGTCCAGCTTCAAACTTCTCAATGATATCTGTTGTATTCATTGATTTCCCAAGTGCTGTTTGTTCACCTGTAGGTTTACAGAATATGTGTATTTGTACTGTTAATGACTTATGCATATGTGGATTTAATTTCATGGCATTATCACTAAATATTTCACGGTTGCCAGAGTAAAGGACGGCAAAGCCTAAATTGGGGAGATGTGTTTTATATGTTAAACAGTGGAATGTTTCAGTAAAAAAAAAAAAAAAAAAAAAAAAAAAAATTCAATTGCTGTACAAGTTGTGTGGTTTGTTTTTGGAAAACATTTATTCCAATTCTTCTGTTTTAAAGGAAATAAATTGAGCCCTTCATTAAAAGAAATGTTTTTTTAATCAGCAATATGGACTTCCAGTAATAATCAAGGAATAAAATAGCTGTTTATGTACGATGCATGTGTATTCTCTCAATGATAAGTATGTAGCACTCCAGCAGGAAGAAGCTGTCCGCAAAGTTCAACAGATTCTTAAGCAAGACTACATGGAAACATTTTGACACACAGCAAAAGGCATGGATGTATAAAGTAAGCAGTTGGGTTTCAAGTCTAAATGTCTGCCTGGAATAATCACATCACAGCTTCCTTTGTGTTCCGTAGATTATTAACCCCATATATCCTGCTGATCTGCACATCCAGCATAACTAAAGTTAGATCTATGTGTTGGCCTGAGGCTGTTAGTATTCATTATTTGGACTAAAGAAAGTTTCTGTGGAAGAATATTGTCTAAATACCTCAAAAAATTGATGTTTCAACAAACTTTTTACTTTAATGTTCAGTTTCTATTTGGTATTTGTAGGATTAGTCAAGACTAAATTATCTTGCAAATAAATATTATACTATTCCTCACCTTTTCTGAGTTGCACCGGCACAAATAGCATTTTATAAAACTGTGTTGACCTTTAAGGAAATCTGCGGCAGCATCTTGTAAAATGCTATATTGCAAACATCATATGTACAGCTTGATATAAATGAGATAATCTAAGATTTAGTAAGAAATTCTGATCTGGTGCTTCCGTAGCTTAGGGACTAACCATGGAAATGAAAATCAGACACAGAATGAATGCAAGAACCTAAACTTTCTGAATTAAAACAAAATATCATTGGTAAAGATTATGTTTCTTCTCTTAACTTGTAATGTTGCTGATCCTGGTAGAGCATTGCTATAAGTTTCTTCCCCATTGTGTTTGTTCTTTGCTAAAGTTTCACAGCAAGTGCACACAATAAATTGACAAGTCACACATTTCAGACACACTATCCCCAGTTCTGTTTCTCTTCTTCTCCTGCTTATCTGTTTGTCAGCTCGCTATAGATTTCAGACCTCTCTCAGACTCTATAGCCATTAAACTGTCAGAGTGGATTAACTCCAGATGAGTGCAGATAAAATCCAAGAAATTATCCATTGCAGGATGTAGAAAGCAACAAAAACTGAAGAAAAGGATTGAAAGTAACAATGGAAGATAAATGACGATGCTTTGAGAGATTTATTTCATATACATTGTTATTAAGCATCAAAAGTGAAAGAGCATGTCCAACTGACTAACCTGTTGACTTAATCATGTGCTTATTAATGGAGCTTTATGAAACAGGAAGGTCATAATGCATGCTTAACCACTTTCATCAGAAATATTCAGACTTCACAAGGTTTCACTCTGTCAAACAATTCATCAGCTACCCTCACATGAACCTACAAAGAGCAGAGAAAGGTGAGAAAACTGAATGAGGCCAAGGGTGTGGATAATGATGTCTCAATCAGGATATTACTTATAAGGCATCATCTGCTCACTTATCTGTGTAGTCCTGACAGCCAGAATAATAATGGCTGTCACACACCAGTGAAGAAACTGCTAGACCTTCACAGCCCAGAATGCATTATACTTGTTTAGCTTGCGAATTTCCTCAAAGATGATGGGTCAGCAAAGCTTGAGGGACACTTATTAAACGTAAACTTGCTTGGAAGGGGCTCATATTATGTTGGATGCTAATGCTGCTGAATTTGCACACATTAATTTTGATTTTGCGATGAAAGCTTTCCTAACTTTAAACATGCCAGAAAATCTTCATGTTGCAAGGTCACCTTAGATACAGAAGATAAATTTTAAGTAAAATACGGCTAAGGATGAAGAAATTGTTTGATTGGAATGTATCTGACACACATGTAGAATATCAGTGGGTATGTAAATTGCTTAATTTACATTGAGCTGGCACATCTTCAGCAGGCAGTAGAGGACATAAGTAGTGCACATCTCAGTCAAGACATGAGTGAAGGTCATCATAGAGAGCCAAATCAAATTGGTCATTAAAAATCCTACTTTCCGTTTGCAGTAAAGATGCCAGTTGTCAAGACATGGAACAGGTTGGAACGGTCTGTCAAAATTATTCCAATTAGAGGTGTAAATTGGTCGGGTTGTGATAGAATGATTATAAATGATTTTAAAGTTATGGTTTCGAAACTGCTAAACTTCCGCAAGAGAAAGAAACAAAGAAAAGAAGGAAGGAAGGAAGGAAGGAAGGAAGGAAGGAAGGAAGGAAGGAAGGAAGGAAGGAAGGAAGGAAGGAAGGAAGGAAGGAAGGAAGGAAGGAAGGAAGCAGTCCGCTTTTGTCAGAAAAGAAAGATTGAGATTTGTGTTAATAGTATGACAAAATTGCATTATTACTTAAAGTTATCACACTGTGAAATTCACAGTTGTTGTCTAATAACGTTATCAGTTCTCTCCTGAATTCACCAGTGACCACTAAACTAATCTGACTCTCTATAATGAAAATCACATTATCATGTCGTTTAAGGATAAGCATATGTCTATGAACCGATTTCTTCTTAACTTTAAATCCAGTAACACAAGCTCTGAGCAGTTTTAAAGAGCTGATGTGAAATATGTGGCCATAGTGCTGGATGATGGACCCAGTTAAAAAAAAAGCTTCAGAGGAGTGAGAGCACTGAAGTCTTAGTAAAGGGATTTATACTTTAAGAAAATAGCATCTTGCATTTCTGCTACCACTCAGTCATCTAAACCAAAGTAAGTGTTTTTTTGTTCTGTTTTTCTTATTTATTTCAATATTTTTTTTACCATTTATTGCTTCTAACAATATCATACAATAAAAGTGGACAAATATTTCCCACTGTGTTTACTATCATGAGCAGGTTAGGCTCCAGGTGGTTCTCACTGCAGTGACCAGCTGATTTATCTCCTGTCTATATGGAGACTCATCATTGTCCTGAATCAGACAAATAACAGTAGAGTTATCTGCAAACGTCAGGAGTTTCACAGACATGTCCACTGAGATGCTGACATTTTGGCACAGGATGAATGGGAGTGGGGAGAGAACACACCCCTGGGAGCACCGATGCTAATGGTTGTTGTGCAGGATTATGTTAATATTGAAATTATTTCCTCAAAGTCTTATGGCACATATCACAAGCATATTACATAAAACTTCAGTGATTTACTTTTCTGGAACATATTCCAAATACTGACTGGAAAAATATGAGTATTTGGGTGTCTAAAAGGGCTTGTTCACTCTTTGAAATGCACTTTGTGCACTTTTGTATATTGTTTTGTGTGTTTAGTCTTTTTTTCTGTAAGTTGCCTTTTTGCTTCAGAAAGATGTTTTCATTTCTCATTAAAAATACTTCTTTAGCATTGGTAAATTAAAAAGAAAGTCTAATTCCCTCTATCTAAGCACTTTGTATTGTCGTGCCTTCAACAGAATCAACACAAAACACTTTACCTTTTGCAAAAATACTTTAGCAGGACTCAGCATATTCAGTGAAAATAACTATAGCTTTGAGGG
This sequence comes from Poecilia picta, assembly GCA_033032245.1. Taxonomy (NCBI): domain Eukaryota; kingdom Metazoa; phylum Chordata; class Actinopteri; order Cyprinodontiformes; family Poeciliidae; genus Poecilia; species Poecilia picta. The sequence continues at coordinate 8,466,128 of CM065374.1, forward strand.
TTTAAATTTTTATTTCTGCGTTTTGGAGTTTTTATTCAACTCTCTATTCACCAAGGCATAAAACGAGTTTTACAAATGCAAACCGCTTGTACAAAGCTTGAAATAGATACACTTTTTTTTTTTTTAGTTTCCTGACGTATTATGTGTTGTGGTGCGTTGTCAGCTAATCTTATGGATGGCAAAAATGGGTAGGCAGATTTAAAAAGATCAATCACTGAGACGCTACACCACCGCATGGAAAGAATTATGAAAATCTGTAATTGTTATTCATGAAAAATACAATCTAACAAAGTAGATTTTTTCCCTTTCACAATATGCTTGCCAGGGAGTAGAGTGAAAGAACATGCTCTGCTTTATTGACAGCCCAGGGGAACATGATTCCCTTCAATGAATATCATTTGGCATATCCTCAGCCCACGCCTTCAGTAATTTACAGTATTGATTTGAAACAAAGTCATTCACTGTGAAGTGGAGAGGAGAGTACCGTGCTTTCATTTAATGCTTTAGTAATCCAGCTCCTGGTTTGGTACACAGCAACCAACGACGATAAAACATAACGTCTGAATCTGGCCTGTTGGGAGCCTTGACAAAGGCATCTGTCAAGGTGAAACGGCGGCGGATCACATTGAAGACTCATGCTTCGAATGTGACATGCTGATATCTCCGACCAGCTTAAAGATTATACACCAAATAAACACAATATGAAACAGAATCACTTAATTCATCTCTTTTTGTAAAATACGTCTAGTTATTAATGACACTTCCCCTCCTCCGTGACGCTTCTAATCAATTACAGATTGTATCCAGGTGATTTAATTCGATTTTATGTTGTGTGGAGCGATTTCAGGATACACAGCATTCATCAAAATATTATGCAGGGTAAAAACACAGGGGTACACAGAATAGTCGCAGGTACAGCCAAATCAATCAGATCCTGCTGATCCCCCTCTGAGCAAAACAAGATACTCTGATTCTACTGGATTTTCAGTATCTCTTTGTGTGATCCACAGCAAAAACAGGCACACATAATCTAACTAAATCCAGCACTTTTATGTGAAACAAATAATAATACTACATTAAATCTGACATATTTTTTATGAATACGGCATTAAGTCAGTAGAGTAATATTAGGCTAAATTGAATTTTATTATTGTTCATCAACCAATCTCTTTATTAATTTATCTTTCCAGAAAGTAATCTCTATTATATGTTCAGAAGGAATAAACAGAAGATTTCTGTATCTTATAAACATATTTAGAAATATTATTTCCCGAGATTTCTAATTTATTGAGAATCAACACCAAGATTAACACTTGAACTTCAGATTGGAAGAATAATTAAGAGCTCATCAGTAAAATCTTCAAAATTGATTAATCAGGCAGTATTTTTCCCTCTATTCACTAACAAAACAAAGAACATGGTCACCTTGTACAAGAAATGTTAACACTCTGCATTTGATTTAAAATGTGTGGATTATTTTTAAACGTTCTGTATTTCTAATCCAAACATAACCAGATTATTAACCCAAATACAATCTTTGATTTGCCTCATTCATCTCAGTCCATGCACACATGCACAGATAAATAAAGAAACCAGCAGGACTAGATGAACTACATGTCCCTCCTTATTCCACTGTCATAAAAACAGCAGCTGTAATCCAGATGTTTTTTTTTTAATGTCTATATGTAATCATGTGGTTGAGGCCTGCAAAAGTGCATATGCATTGCGTGGGTGCGTCAGTGTGTGAGAGCGTAGATCCTTCCTTGTTTGCAGGCTCCAACATCTGTAAACAAGGAAAAGATCATAACGGCTTCTTGAGGAACACAGGCCTAACACTTCACACAAACCACAAGACCGACGAGGGCCGAGATCCAACCGGCCATCTGGTGTTGATGAGTTAGCTTTCGAGGGAAAGCTAACTCATCAACACGATGCTAGACCGCTCAGCCGACTGCAGCAGACACTCAGAAACAACTACCGCCGAGAGATCTCCCACATGACCGAAGGAGCACAACCCATCCAGAAAACTGTAACCCACACGGCCCAACAATACGGCCACAGGCCCCACAACCCTCTGTGGGGTATGGAGGACTCTATCCACTGTTCCAAGCAACACAAACCTGCCTCTGGCAGAGGATGAACCCCCCCCCCCCCCCCCCCCCTCAGCAAAACCACAACAGACAAATTTAAATGAAACCAGGTCTGGTTCTTTTGTGAACCTACATCAGGTGAGATTTTGTTTGAAAATGTCTCAAGTTGAAGCCATCTGAATCAATCCTATAAAATACTTGTAGGTGCAATGTCAAATCCAAGGTGCTTGTGGAGACACTACTAAGGTGCAGGAGACCTTTATCATGTTTTAGATCGTAAATTTTCTCTTTCTTGTCTTAATAGTAAAATGCTTAAGGCATTTTTTATACATATTAGAAGGAATATCAGCATGACCAACCACTGAATTAAATCCATCCATCTAATCTTGATAGGTCCATCCTTCTTTTTCCAGAAAGATTAATACTTCTGCCTGACAGATGAAATTCATATTCTGCCACCCACTTTGTATGTTTATACATCTCACTGTGTGTGGCTCCCAAGCAAGCAGTGAGCTGAAATCTGTTTATCTGGAATATAAAAGGGTTATTTCCCAAGTTCGACCTCCAAGACGTCCATGTTCATCGAGTGTGTATGTAGTTAAAACCGAGCATGCTCATAATTTACTGCTCTGGAGCTTTTCAAAGATGCTTATCCCACCGCAGAGCAACTAGCGGTTCCGCTCCCAGACTGCACGGCTTATCTGATCCCACTGCTAAGCTAAACCTACACATTTAAATAAAAGCGAAACAAAAGGTCACCAATGGGCAATTTATTGCAGCTGCCGCACTTGATTATCCAATATAAGAGGGCTCAGACCTTCACTCGACTACAAAACAGCAAAGTGCTTCAGTTGGAGCAGAAGATTCCTCTAAGCAGTCTAGATTTGCATTGCAGCAAATCACGTGGAAAGTCTTTTCTTTTCCTCTCCCTCTCTGGACTACCAGCAGAAATCCAATTGCCCCTTATGCAACCACCATCCACTCCAACCCTCCTGAGATCCGACTCTATTCACACCCCTGAATGACACACACTTCACCCAATCACACAACCACGAGGATGGGGAATATAAATGATTAAAGCCAGATCCTGTCTATATTCCCCACTTCATGAACTGCTGCACTTGTTTCATGGAAACCCAACTGATGGTAAGGCGCATTTAAAGTCTTTGCATAATTATTGTACCAGGAGTGATGAATTGATGACAACAATAAGCTAATAACCCAAAGTGAGCCTTTTCTAATTGAACTAATCACATGGAGTTCCTCTTATCTCATATGTCATGTGTTCTACGAGATGCTTCTCCCACAACAGGCTCCCAGCAGGGGGGCAGAGGATTAGAAAAGGATTCCTCTGACAGCTCTGGAAAACACACAACTGAGTTTGCTTTTTGCTTTCAGCAGTCAGCTAGAAGAGTCTGCTGCCCATTCACACACACAGCAGGCTTCAGACTCAGGCACACACCAGCCACTGAGCCAGCTGCCCACTAATCAGCTCATTAAAATGGAGATCCAGGTACAAGTAGAACGGCAGTATGAAGATCAGCCACCTTCATATCTTAAGCCCTGGGCAATGTCAAGATGGATTTGTCTCCTTTTTTTGAGACTGGAGTCTGAGTGTCTGATTACTGTTCAGCTATTAAATTACTTCAGCACAGTCTGAAAGCAACTCGGTTTTGGCAGGGAGAAACTTCTTTTTACTATGACAATGATATCGCTGAAAAATGCACCAACGTGCCGAAACATTAAAGGGATAAATCAGATTATGCAAAGTGATGGTCTATGGAGCCGTTAACAGCAGTCGGTTACTTACAGAAGCTGTTTACAGAGCCTCGTGGTAGTTTTCATGCTGCTTTAACTTTAATTCACATTACAACCACAAACTTTGATGTGTTGGAATTTAATAGAATGACACAAAGGAGAATTGTTTAAGGGCATTGTTACATGCCTACCAGGCTGTCTGTTTCTCCTTCCCCTCCCCCTTTTGTTTGTCTCCACAGGTAGTGTGGAAGTGAGGAAAGCTGGCGACAATCTCCCCTAATTGGTCCTATCACCCATGGCCCAATCAGCAGCTAGGGGGGGGCTGTATATAAGAAGCCCAGCTGAAGAGATCTCTCTGTCTCTCTAACTGGCCCTGGTCTATGTCTTGTTTGTTTTTGAAGGTTTGTGGTGGGAGATAGTGGGCGAGGTAAGTTTGGGGTACCCTGTACATTTTTCTCACGTAGGTGTTTTCTGTTAAATACACTAGGTAAGCAGGTGGGTGCCACCCATGTAATGTTTTGTTGAAAACCTTTGTTAGATTAGGTAGGCAGGGTTTTTGTTTTCTATTTCTTTTCTTTAGACTAGCTGGTAGGTAGGCCCTGTTTTGTTTTATTACTTTCTTTGATTTGGCACCACCTAACCGTCCCTTTCTCCCCCACAGTGCGTCTAAGCCTTCTGGGATTTTTTTTTGTTTAATAAATTCTCTTTCTTTAAAAAACATTCACCTGGACTCTCTCAGTTTTTGTGGTTGTCACGTTACCCCTCCGTCCTCACTAAGGAGGGGGGCCGTAACAAGTGGGGGCTCGTCCGGGATAATATTTTCCCTGAGCTGTAGACATCCACAGTAAATTGAGAGATCCTTGTGTCTGTTCAGAAATGAGCTTCAGCTTAGAGGAGTTCATACAGGCTCCTAGCCATGAACAGCTGGAACGGTGTCGTAAGGATGACTTGTTATGTCTGGCTGAACATTTTGACATTTCAGTGAAAAAACATTTTTCAAAAGCTGAAATTAAAAACATTGTTGTTCAAAAGCTGATTGAAATTAAAGTCCTAGCGGACTTGAGCAAAATGGATGTAGATGTTTGTGATTATCCTTCTGTTGATCTAGGACTCCCTTCTTCAAAAGATGAAGGAGCTGCTGTAATGGCAACTCCCCCAAAGGGGTTGGCAGAGCTACAGGCGGCCCCTACGACTTTACCACGGTTCGATCCGGTGTCACCAGAGCTCAGTGGCTCCAGTGGTAATGTCAGACTAAAGGTTCGGCTGGCTCGCCTACAGTTGGAGGCACAGGAGAGGGAGTTGGTAAGAAAAGCTGAGTTTGATTTCAAACTTGAAATGCGCAGATTGGAACTTGAAGCTGAAAAGGAGATTAAGCTAAAACAGCTGGAAGTAGAGGCTATGAGGCTTTCACGTGCCAATTCACCTCCTCGTTCATCTAGGTACTCTGATTCTCCACAGGTGGTGTCAGACAAAAACAAGTTTGATGTCAGCAAGAATATTGCTTTGGTGCCTGTGTTTAGAGAGTCAGAAGTGGACTCGTACTTCAATGCATTTGAGAGGATTGCTATAGCATTAGAGTGGCCAAAGGAGATGTGGGCTGTGCTGTTGCAGTGTAAGCTCATAGGTAAAGCACAGGAGGTTGTTTCATCGCTGTCAGCAGAGGATGGCATGAACTATGATGTACTGAAAAAGTCAATCTTGCGTGCTTATGAACTTGTACCTGAAGCCTACAGGCAAAAATTCAGGAACCATAAGAGATCTAGTGGCCAGACCTATGTGGAGTTTGCACGTGAGAAGGGACTAATTTTTGATAAATGGTGTGCTGCAAGTGAGGTTAAAAGTAACTTTGAATCCCTTCGCCAACTAATTCTGTTGGAAGACTTCAAGAACACATTGCCTGAGAGACTAGTAGTTTTCTTGAATGAGCAGAAGGTGGCCTCTTTGTCTAAAGCAGCTATCGTTGCTGATGAGTTTATGTTGACCCACAAGAATGTATTTGTGTCTGTACCTCGTGCAGATAAAGTTTTGAACATTTGTCAACAAAGACCTGACCCCACTCAGTCAGAAGCTAAGGCTAAACAACCACCTCTTTCTCCACGAGAGGTGAGGGAGTGCTTTTACTGCCATAAAAAAGGCCACATCATTGCTGACTGTCTGTCATTAAAGAGCAAGGCTTTGGCAACACAGACAAAAGGTGTTGGGTTGCTTAAAAATGTGGTGCACTCCAGCAATCAGACTGTTAAAAATGGGGATGAACTAGATCCCTGTTTCATACCCTTTGTTACCCAGGGTCTTGTTTCTTTAACAGGGGATCCAAAAGATGGCCGACAAGTCAAAATACTGAGGGACACAGGCGGTTCCCAAACAATCATTCGGGAGGGTATTTTGTCTTTGCCTGTCGGGTCATCTTGTCAGTCCAAAGTGGTTGTCCAAGGTATTGGAATGACTTTTGTATCTGCACCACTGCATAATATCCACCTTAACTCGTCTCTTGTGAGTGGTTTTTGCAGGGTTGCTGTTCTTACAACCTTGCCCATAAGGGGGATTGATCTCATTCTGGGGAATGACTTGGCTGGTGGAAAGGTATTACCTGTCCCTGAGGTGTTGGACACACCTGACACAAGCGTGGGTTTTGAACCAATGTCTGACGTTTTCCCTGCTTGTGTGGTCACACGGGCCCAGTCAAAGAAATACGGTCTTGATTTGTCTGACTCTTTTGTTGCTACAGAGCAGATGCAAACTGCTGGATCAGAGACTGAACCCAACAAGTCTGAAAATGTATTTCCTCTTCCAGGTCCAGATACGATGCAATTACCAGCTTCCAGAGAGGAATTCATTGCTGCACAAAAACAGGACATGACTCTGTTGAAATGTCATTCTTCTGTTCTTACCCAGGAGGAAGCCCAGGGGAAGAAAGTGGCATATGTGCTTCTTGATGGTCTCTTGTTGCGACGCTGGGCTGGTGAAAACCTGGAAGACTGGAGTGGTATTTATCAGGTGGTTGTACCAATAAGGTACCGCAGGCAAGTGCTAGCATTAGCACACGATCATCCACTGTCAGGGCATCTTGGTATAAATAAAACTTATGACAAAGTTCTCAAACACTTCTTTTGGCCAGGTCTGAAGTCTGATGTTTCACTTTATTGTCGTACCTGCCATGTTTGCCAAGTTGCAGGAAAGCCAAACCAGGTTATACCTCCTGCTCCCTTGTCCCCAATTCCAGTCATGGGTGAACCATTTGAAAGGGTGATTGTGGACTGTGTAGGGCCTTTGCCAAAGTCAAGAAGTGGAAACCAGTTCATCTTGACAATGATGTGTGCTTCCACCAGGTTTCCCGAGGCTGTGCCCCTGAGGAGGATTACAGCCCCCATGGTCACCAAAGCTCTGGTAAAGTTCTTTTCAGTATTTGGTCTTCCCAAGGTTGTCCAAACTGACCAGGGCACAAACTTTAAGTCTAGAACCTTTGCCCAGGCACTAAAACAGTTGGGTGTAGAGCATGTCACCTCCAGCTCTTACCACCCTGAAAGCCAAGGTGCACTTGAAAGGTTTCACCAGACATTAAAGGTAATGCTGAGGAAATACTGTATGGATACCGAGAGGGACTGGGATGAAGGTATCCCATTTCTGTTGTTTGCCGTGCGCGGAACAGTGCAAGACACTTTAGGGTGTAGTCCTGCTGGACTTGTGTTTGGACATGAGGTTAGGGGACCATTAAATGTCCTTAAAGACAAACTAATCTCACCCTCTCACTCCGTAAAAAGTATTCCAGAGTATGTTTCAAAGATGAGAGAGCGCCTTCAAGCAGCTTGTGCTCTTGCGCAACATGCCTTGGCTTCCAAGCAGGTCAAAATGAAGCAACATTATGACAGGAAAGCAGTTACTCGTGAGTTTCACCCTGGTGATAAAGTTTTGATTTTGCTACCCATCCCTGGCTCTTCTTTGGAAACAAAGTTCTCTGGACCATATGTGGTAGAAAAGAAACTTGGTGACACAAACTACATTATTCAAACTCCTGATCGCCGCCGCAAGACCAGGCTTTGTCATATCAATATGATGAAACTATATCATTCAAGGGGGACTGACCATCAAACCCAGAGTCAGGTTGAAGATGTTTCCCCTGTATCCTGTGTTTCAAAGTTGACTGAGGAGGAGATGGTAACACGCAAAGATTCACCACAAGGTGCAAGGCTTAGTAACAGTGAAATACTGGCTAACCGGCCAAACTACCTGTCACATTTGTCAGATGACAAAATGGAGGACATTACAAAACTCATATCAGACTTCAAATGTCTGTTTGGGGATGTTCCTACCAAGACTAATGTGGTGTCTCATGACATTGTTCTTGCCAATCCTAGGCCTATAAAGCAGAGAGCATACCATGTCAATCCCACTAAAAGAGGGGTCATGAAAAACGAAGTGGAGTACCTTCTTAAAAATGGACTTGCCATTCAGAGTTGCAGCCCATGGAGTTCTCCATGTCTATTAGACATGAAGGCTGATGGAAGTCCAAGGTTCTGCACAGACTTTCGTAAGGTGAATGCTGTAACAGTCCTTGATGCACACCCGTTGCCCCTCCTTGAAGACTGTATTGATGAAATAGGACCAGCAAAATTTGTCACTAAACTTGACATGCTGAAAGGGTATTGGCAAGTACCTCTAACAAAGCAGGCCTCTGACATCTCAGCTTTTGTTACGCCGGACTGTTTTCTCCAGTACACTGTGATGCCTTTCGGGCTATGTAATGCTCCGGCTACATTTCAAAGGCTTGTAAATAAAGTACTGGGAGATGTGCCAAATTGCCGGGTATATCTAGACGACATTGTGGTATACTCAAATGACTGGTCTAACCATCTTGCAGTTTTGCGTGAGGTTTTCAAGCGTCTTTCAACTGCCTCACTGACCCTCAATCTTACAAAGTGTGAGTTTGGTAAAGGTACCATTCTCTATCTTGGCCAACAGGTTGGAGGAGGAAAAGTGTGTCCTGTGGATGCGAAAGTCAAAGTCATTTCTGACTTTCCAGTTCCTTCAAGTAGAAGGGAGCTCCGTCGATTCTTGGGGATGGCAGGATTCTACCGTCGCTTTTGCAAAAACTTTTCTACGGTAGCTGCTCCGTTAACAGCTTTGACCAGCCCATCTAAACCCTTTACTTGGACTGATGAATGTCAGCATGCTTTTGAACATCTAAAGGGATTGCTCTCATGTTCTCCTGTTCTTTCTGCCCCAAATTTCAGTCTGCCATTTAAGCTGGACATAGATGCCAGTGCTGTTGGGGTAGGAGCTGTCCTTCTGCAGGATGATAAAGATGGCATAGAGCATCCGGTGAGCTACTTCTCAAGGAAGTTTAATCCTCATCAAAGTAGATATTCTACCATTGAGAAAGAAGCACTTGCTCTACTCTTGGCATTACAACATTTTGAAGCTTATCTTGGCTTGAGTGTGGAACCCATCACTGTCTTCACAGACCATAACCCACTTGTCTTTCTTTCCAGGATGTACAATCAAAATCAAAGACTGATGCGGTGGGCTTTGATCATTCAAGGGTACAACCTTAAGATCTGCCATAAAAAGGGGTCAGAGAATGTGTTGGCAGATGCTTTGTCACGTGCATTTTGAGTGGTTTACTTTGAGTATTCCAAACATTTTTGTTTGGACTTATAAGGGTGGGGGTGTTACATGCCTACCAGGCTGTCTGTTTCTCCTTCCCCTCCCCCTTTTGTTTGTCTCCACAGGTAATGTGGAAGTGAGGAAAGCTGGCGACAATCTCCCCTAATTGGTCCCATCACCCATGGCCCAATCAGCAGCTAGGGGGGGGGGCTGTATATAAGAAGCCCAGCTGAAGAGATCTCTCTGTCTCTCTAACTGGCCCTGGTCTATGTCTTGTTTTTTTGAAGGTTTGTGGTGGGAGATAGTGGGCGAGGTAAGTTTGGGGTACCCTGTACATTTTTCTCACGTAGGTGTTTTCTGTTAAATACACTAGGTAAGCAGGTGGGTGCCACCCATGTAATGTTTTGTTGAAAACCTTTGTTAGATTAGGTAGGCAGGGTTTTTGTTTTCTATTTCTTTTCTTTAGACTAGCTGGTAGGTAGGCCCTGTTTTGTTTTATTACTTTCTTTGATTTGGCACCACCTAACCGTCCCTTTCTCCCCCACAGTGCGTCTAAGCCTTCTGGGATTTTTTTTTGTTTAATAAATTCTCTTTCTTTAAAAAACATTCACCTGGACTCTCTCAGTTTTTGTGGTTGTCACGTTACCCCTCCGTCCTCACTAAGGAGGGGGGGCCGTAACAGGCATAGAAAATTCTGCATTGTTTTTAAAATGTGTTATGAATAGAAATCTGTATGAACGCAGCTTGCATTTCTGTTTATCCCCTTCAATCAATATTTTAAAGAATAATTTTTTGCTGCATGTCTTTTAACATGTGTCTTCTTTGGACTTTTTTTTTAGACAAAAGAGCCCTTTGTCTTGTTGATCTTCCACATAAGTCCCACAACTAAAGTTGTTCATGGCAACAGATTTTCCTGACAACTCTGTGAATCTCTACAGCTCTATTAAAGTTACCATAGACCACTTGAGTGCTTCTTTGACTGATGCTTTCTTCAAAATTTAGGTAAGTTTTCATTCATGCAATGTGAATGTACAATTTCAGATGATGGATAGAACAATGCCATGTGAGATGCTAAAAGCTTGGAATATTGTTTTGTGTAGTCTGCAACTGCTTTGGACTTTCTCACACTATCTGTTCTGTCATTACGATGCTATGTGTTCGCTAATAACCTCTAACAAACCTCTGAGGCTTTCACAGAACGACAGGATTTATATCAAGTTTAAGTGTGAACAGGCTGACTTTATTTGTCAATTATGTGTCATTGGAAACAAGCTAGTCACACTAGATTGTATTTAGACGTAAAAGTGTAAGTGTTACTGGATCGTCTGGTTCCTGTGGGGTGTGGCATATCATTGGGTCAATCAGGCTTGCTCTGGTGCATCTCATTGATACATTGATCGGAGCTCAGGTTGGATTGGAAGCGAAGTCAATTGCTTGTCAAAACCACTGACTGATCTAATTAATCAGCTTCAGCATCAGAGGCTGGAGACACGAATAACAAATGGATCAAAACGAGGAAAAGCTACTTTTAATTTCTTTCACTTTACTTTTTAAATATAAATGCAGCATGACCACCAGAGTTTGATCAACCCCCAGCATGACATCATTAACTACAGCAGGAGAGGCCGTTGCTCTCCTTGAGAAATTGCAGCCCATCCGCGCATCAGTCACAGACGAGACATCGGTTTCTAGTCTAACAACGTTGAATCAGTGGCTGCATCAACCGCCTGGAATGACTAAATTAAACGCCTAAATTTCCCTAACAGTGTGTGATGAGTGATGAATCTCTCAGCCTTGCGGCCATTCTCATCATTTACCGGGGCAGCGCTGATTTTCTTTAGATAGTCCTGTCTGACAAAGAGACAGATGGAAAATACTGTATACATGGTGGAGACAGAATGATAAGGTGGGGAATTGAACTGAAACTGAACTATGGCATCATTATGAATGTCCCTTTGTCTCAAAGGGTTTCTAACGGCACGTGAAGGCAGTTAGAGAGAGAGACTGTGGTAGGAATAAACTAAATCATTGCTACTGCTGCATGTTCACATTCTTGTGGACCAAGTCAGGTAGTTCTCATTAATAAAAATTGCATCAGATTCTGAATTGGATAGTGCAAATAAGCCTAATGGATGCATAAATTAATGATTTGAGCAGACATGCTTCATGAAAAAAGAGCAGCTTCAGTGTATCTCTCAGGTCTCCTGTAAGGCAGAAAAATTAACGCAGCTCATCCTAATGAGCATCATAAAAAGTCTGAGGTGATAGATATGGAACTAAATGATTAGAATGAAAATCACTCAGGTTAATTTTCTTTGGCCTTAATTTCCTCATGCTTCAACTGGCAGTTGAGCGAGGAGCTCAAAGTAAAGCACTAATGGTGAACATTTAACACATGACCTGTGCAGACATGCCTGCTATTCTGACAAAAGAACAGTGGATGAAAAATTTACATCCCAGATCACCTCAATCAATACTCCCATCAAGCCCTAATCAATTGACCATTAACAAGCTGTTTCGCATCGAGCCAAAGGATTGTATCCAGTTATGCAGAGCAAATAACAAGCAATGTAAAACCATATATTCAACTGTATGAATTCCAAAGCTAGGTTTTATCTGTTTAAAGTTAACTGGACTGGACTGTAGCTTGGGTGTGACCTTTAATTATTTGCATGAACAGAGGTTTACAAACAGTTGCCATGGTAATGCATTTTATTAATTTCAGACTTTTAGTGATACTTTTGAGTTGTTTCTTTTAGGATGAAGTGATTATATACATACTGTACTTCAACAGTTTTAAAAAATGGAATTCAATTGAATATAATCCACACGAGATCAAAATAATCTACGCACATGCATGAATATATACACAGTCCAGTCACATTAATGTGACCATCTGTCAAAAGCCAGAATAACCACCTTTCGCAGAGCGAACTGCTACGAGACGTGCAGGAAGAGAGTCACTTAGGTCCCTGAAGGTCTTCTCTGGGATGTTGAGCCATGCCGACTCTAATGCCGTGGCCAGCTGCGCTAGATTACGCGGTTGAGGATCCATGGCGCGAACAACTCGATCGAGATGGTCCCACAGATGCTCGATTGGGTTTAAGTCAGGTGAGTTTGCTGGCCAGGGGAGGACGGTAAACTCATCCTGGTGCTCTTCGAACCACGCACGTACACTGGCAGCTGTATGGCACCTCGCATTGTCCTGCTGGAAGATGCCATCATCCTGAGGAAAAACAATGCGCATGTAGGGGTGGACATGGTCCGCAAGGACAGATGCGTACTTGTATTGATCCATCGTGCCTTCCACAATAATCAGTGAACCCAGAGAATGCCAGGAAAACATTCCCCAGACCATAATGCTCCCGCCTCCAGCTTGGACCGTTCCTGCAATGGTTGCAGGGTGGTTCCTTTCAGAGGTTTCACGCCTTATACGCCAACGTCCATCTGTCCGATGGAGCATAAAACGCGATTCATCTGAAAACGCTACCTGTCGCCACTCAGTGGACGTCCAGCTGCTGTACTGGCGTGCAAATTCTAGCCTTCGTCGTCGATGAACACCAGTCAGCATAGGTGCACGAACCAGGCGTCTGCTTCGGAGGCCCAGACGCAGCAATGTTCGCTGAATAGTGGTTTGGGAGACACTTGTGGTAGCCCCTTGGTTCATTTTAGTGGTCAGTTGCTCAACGGTAGCCCGTCTATCTGCCCGAACGCATCTCCGCAACCGTCGTTCGCCTCTGTCATCTATGGCCTGTGGTGCACCACATTTGCCACGTCGTTGATTTTGGACAGTCCCGTTTTGCCATGCACGGTACACTTTTACCACGGCGGCACGCGAACAGTTCACAAACTCAGCCGTTTCGGAAATGCTTCCACCCTTGGCCCGAAAGCCAATGATCATGCCCTTTTGGACGTCGGATAAATCGCTTCGTTTCTGCATTACGCCAACGATTGAAATGTTTTCCGAAGCCCACACACACCCTTTATATACGCTCAACTGCACTGTGCTGCCACCTGCCTTCTGTGATTGGTTATTTAACTCTGAAGTGGAAAGTACGTGGTGGTCACATTAATGTGACTGGACTGTGTACATATTTCCTCATAAAACGTGGGGAAACCGTCTGTTAGCAAACTGAGGAGACTCTGGTACAATTCTAGCTGGATAGTCAACCTAGCTTCCCATCATAAATTATAGAGCTCATTTAATTAGACTTGGGTCCTGGCATGAACCGGATGTATAAGCAGCCATTAATCTTCAAAGGACTTGTAATCAGCAAAATTTGAAAAAGCTAAATGTTGGTCTGCTTGATTCATTACAAAAGCAACATTTTCATGTGTTTAGTATCTCAAACTGTTAGTACTTCCCGCTGATTCTCTACCATTTAGCTCAGACACCTTTATTCCACCTCACTGTTAGATATGTCTAAAAAACCCACCTGAAAACCCACCTGACTAAAATAATAGGTAATTCTGTAAATTTAATTGGATGCTCAGGAGGTGCATCTTTTTGAGTCATGTGGGATGGATCAGGGGACGTTGATCCCCAAGGACAGCAGTTTGAGACAACTGATCTAGCTGTTGATTTGAGGTGAGGTTGAAGAATTAGGAGGGAGTTTTCCTTCTTTATTAAATCACTAGTACATCTGGGGGCGAAACAGCTTCATAACATGATGGTGACAAAAGACATGGATTACTATGACTATGGTATTTCTTTACTTCCACATATTATCACTAAAATCCCATATGTTGGGTCAATGTTGGGAAGGTTCACCTATGAGTCTGTGAGAGTGAAAATATTTTTCTTTGCAGCAAGCTTTTATTAAATTCACATCACACAGATTGTCGGTTTATGCTTACTGTTATGTCTATGCATGCCAGAAAAATACTTCTGCCACCAACCAACCAACCCCAATATTTTGTATACTTAAAAAATGCAGAGCAATTGTTTTATCCACAGATTCTTAACTGTCTGGGCACAAAAGGTGTGTCTCCAGAGATAAATGAGGTGAAAGAGGGATTAAAATGTCCCCAATATTCACGGTGTTTAATTGAAACCTCCCCTGGGACACGGTAAAAGGGATGAGAGGGCGGGAAGGTTGTCCAGCGAGCCACCACCAGGGACCTTCATATGCGAATCCACTCCCTCTCCTTCTCTCAATAGGCGATGATGAATAGTGCAACATCAGTATCCTGAAGGGAACAGAGGCGTGCTCTGTCGCTCAAAGAGGCCTTTGTGGCAGAGATGGAGTGCAGGAGGTGTGGCTCAAGTGTAATCAATAATTAATCAAAATATTGAAAATATTTTCACACTGTTCTTATTATACATATGGTGCCTTTTACACACATCTAGTAAATGTGCTTAAAAAGCCTACTAAAAACAACCTAATCTTTCATTGCAGCAACATAATCTCACTCTGAAAATATTCGACAGATTAGCTATAAATGTTCTCTAATCGGATAAGACAGTTTTCAAAAAAGAACATTTTGATTGTCCACATGTAAATGAATGTGTGGCATTTAAGAAAATTATGCACTGAGTAACTCTCAGTATTGCAGACTTAATAATTTAACTATTCATTCTTAGCTGCCAAATCTGTTTTTAAAACAATTGCGACTTTTCTCAATCTTAGCCATTTTTTCTAATGTTATGTAAGACTTTAAGATTCTGACTTAAAACAATGCATCATTCTTACTCTTTTCAAATCAGCAATGGACTGGGCTCCTAACTCTTCCTTCAAAGTCATGTAGTAGTCCCTCCCAGGTGAAGTTAGAGCAGGAGATGTTCACTTTTCTGTGTCCAAATAGCAAATGAATCGTGTCTGTTATGAACTGTCTTCTTTAGGTTCATTTGGAATGGTGCTATACTCTATACCAGGCAAATGATGAGACAACTCCTCAGGGTCACTTTTGCCAATTCCAAATAGAAAAAGGGGAAGACTGGAATTATAGAATTAGAAAAAAAAAAAATCAGCAATCCACATTATTTCTAGTTGTAAGCATATTTAGGTTGCTTTGTACTTACTTATTGTTTTTGCAACAGCATCATTGTTTCGCCATTACAATTACACACGGTTGATTATGCAAATGACATGAGGTCATATAGTAACTTCTAGCAACTTTTATTACATCCAATTGCCTCTCCCATTACTGAGCAATTGGCAACTCTGTCCTTTTATGGAAGAACATTATTTCAGATATTTTCATGGAATGAAAAGCCAATGCAATTAAACAGCATTACTACGAGGAGAATACCTCTGACAGCTGGTTGTTTGTCTCAGGTTTGTGGGTAGCTTATTAACTATTACAAATGACTTATTTGTTAAAAATTTAGCCACCGAGTCTATGATATATTTTGTGGCTCCCCACCCTTCCTTCAGTAGGAGGATGTGGCTGACAATTCTGAGTGATGGCTTTTGTCAAATCAATGAGATGTGAACAAGTGCTGTGATAATGTTGTTAGCCAGCATCATTTTCTCTTGTTCTTGGTTCAGCTGGTGATTGATAGAGGTGCGGGCCATTTTGTCCAAGGTCAATAGAAGCAGCAGTATTAGGCGTAAACTGGCTGTGCAGCATGTGTCCTTGAAACCACACCACAGGACACTAAAGTTAAGACGTACAGCCTGCTGTTTTGATAATAGACCCTTATAACGAGACATAATGGTATTTTTCGCCATCTTTTTATGCAACGGCAACATGCCTTTGTGAGATCACAAGACTTGACAACAGTGCACTTGAATTGAATGACATTTGAAAAGGAGACTATTAATGGAGAAAACCCAGAAAACTAATTAATCTGCATATCAGCTTTGAAAAATGTAGTGAATATTGTACAAGGAATGGATCAGTCATTCCCATAACACATTTATAATTTATAGTTTTAAAACTGCTTTTTTTGCCTCATATTGTTCTTATAATTTAACATCTATCTAATGAAATGCAGGTGAAGGTAAAGGAGCCCAGAGAAACCCAACACTTGCACATGATGTGTGAGCTACTGGCTGAAATTGGACTCATATATTTATATACTTAGTTACATGGCAAAAAAATGACAGACAATCATAGTGTGGAAACTAGAGGTCAAAACTACAGTAAGCAAACTATGTATATCTGTTGTTTTGACTAGATTTCAGTCTGGAAAGAGCAGCATGCAAAGAGCAAAACGTTAAGTCTCTCCAGTGGTGGTGTCTAATTGCAGGTAATATTCCCTTGAAAGTAGAGAATGATTTAAAACAAGCTTTAAATTAAACTTGTTGTATAGTGCTTCTTAGCTCATGGTTGAGTATGTGGTTGCTGCCCTCCTGTTAGTTTTACCTCCCACTGAAACCTCCAGTGTACGCAATAACTTAGATTTTCAATTAGCCAAACTGAGAATATTAAGCAGCTGAGAAAATTCCATTTCTTTTTGTTAAACAGATTAGAAATGCTTACTTGATTCTCAATTAGCTGCTTAAATAAAGCTGTTTGCATTTGTTTGTGCGACATCCAGTTTAATACCCCACTATGCAAATTTTGCTGAATGCAGTGGTTGCAGGTTAACTCAGCCAGAGCAACAGAAAACAAACGAATCAGTCTGAGTTTGGCTTCTCCCTCGGCTAGGAGTGATGAAGAACGTGGCTGGTTGTTTTCAGACATAAAAACAAACATATCCCTACTGCAATCTTTTGCAGTGTGAGTAAGCTACATAAAACTGTATTAATGTTTATATACCAATCAAAATCACAGTAAAGGAAAATCTAAATGATAAATTTAGAGCATTTAGTGAGTAATCTATGTCACATCGCTAAACAATCAGGAGATTTCCCAACTGAGATTATAAAGGCAGCTACCAAGAAGCAATTGATTAATAATTAAATGTATTAATGATTGAAACGTAGTTAATGAAAATACTTTGCTCTTCTTTTCAGTAAAATGTAACAACATTTTAAGCTGCATATCTGATTTTTTAACATTTTTTTGGATGGCTTTATTATTAAAACAGTGTGTAAAAATCAGACTCACTTCTGATCTTAGCCATCTGGTGGCACTCTTCCAGCTTTTTCATGACATGCACAGCTGCATAGTGGGCTCAGAGCCGCAGTACCTGCTGAACAAAGGCTTTTGTGATCATTACATCCATACAGTGCGGACTCGCATAAAATATCTACAGGTTGTCTTTGTACTGCTTCTGCCTCCTTTTCATTTTACATGCAACAAATAGATTTTTTTTCTATAATACTAAAAATAAAGGTCTAATCAAATCCAAAAATGTGCACAGTTTTTAATGAATTTACATGCATTTATGCCAGGAACTAATTTATGCTACATTGCATTTAAACATGTCTGGATAGTGGTTGCATAATCATTTTATTGTCTTCCGTTGAGCTAGTTGATCATCATACAAATTCAACTGATTAAACAAGTTTTTTTTTAGTTCTTTTATGAAAATCAAACATTTTAAAGGGTTGACATAAACAATGACTGTGGAAAATGTGTGCAAAATCAATACTACATATCTCCAAGCAATAAATCCACTGCAGAGAGTTAATGCAGCCCTTATGGCAGCTGTCTTTTCTGTTTGATGATTACTTATGGTCACTACAAGAGCTAATGTCCTCCACAGAACCAAAACGGCCCTTGTTGTGGGAGGAATTTATCCAATCTTCTCTTCTATTTGAGAGGCAGCTGCCCCTCCCTCCCCTCTCTCGCTCCCACCACGCCCGGTTTGACTGTCAGCAGCCCCTGCCTCACCTCCCCTTCCCAGACCCTAATGAGCCATCTCCTGGGGCAGGGCTTTACCCCCGCCAGGGGTAAAGAGGCCATCATGTTGCTCATCTAAAGACGACACATAGCCATGACTTCCCCCTAATTGTGTGCCTGTGTTGGCTCATTTGTTTTCATCGTTAAAAATTCAGCCCAGAATTTTCTCCTCCCCACTGATAAAACAGGCTGTAAGCAATTTGTGAAGGGTGGGGTGGGTGGGTGGGGGGGGGCAGAAAATCTTCTCTGGTGGCTTTGGGAAGACGCAGAGGGCCTCACTTTCTCTGATGTATGAAAACATCTAAAGTCACACAAACAAAACAAGCCTTACAAAGTACAATAAAAGCACTAAGCACATAAACACTCATTTTCTCTTTCATTCATTATGCAGGCAAACACACAGAAATACACACACACTTCAGAGAACCTCTTCCCCTGGGACTTTGTGCATCTGTGGCGAATTTCAAAGTAGTAAACATGAAGCCCAGACTGACTGCGACCTGTAGGAGAGCAGACCTTTAGCAGAGACTTTAAATATTGATGGGGTAAAGTTATGCAGATTGTTTATTGACCAACTTCACCGAGGAAAATAAGAGAAAATCCCATCTGTCCAGCAAACTCCATTTCTAGTGTAATTGGACTGATTTCTGTTTACTGTTTCAATGCATTTGCTATTAAGGGGATAATTCTAAAGTATGCTTCCTTGCTGAGATGCTTCTCCAGAGAAATGCCTCAGTTTGTGCACAATGGATCAAATTAATGTTTCCACAATTAGCCTGTAACATCTCAATCACACACAATTAGGACTAAGTTGATGGAAGCACAGCCCTCCTCTCTGTCGCTTGACTTGACTGTGACATTTGCCAGGTGGTGTTTGCCTCCACCATGCTTCAGTTATTATTAGGCTAATGGCCTGGAAGCATTCTGTTGATCTGATGGAAGGAAATTAAGATACAAGTATGCTGCACATTGCGGCAAAACCCATTGTTTGCAAAAATCCTGGTTTTACACAGTCCAGTCACATTAATGTGACCATCTGTCAAAAGCCAGAATAACCACCTTTCGCAGAGCGAACTGCTACGAGACGTGCAGGAAGAGAGTCACTTAGGTCCCTGAAGGTCTTCTCTGGGATGTTGAGCCATGCCGACTCTAATGCCGTGGCCAGCTGCGCTAGATTACGCGGTTGAGGATCCATGGCGCGAACAACTCGATCGAGATGGTCCCACAGATGCTCGATTGGGTTTAAGTCAGGTGAGTTTGCTGGCCAGGGGAGGACGGTAAACTCATCCTGGTGCTCTTTGAACCACGCACGTACACTGGCAGCTGTATGGCACCTCGCATTGTCCTGCTGGAAGATGCCATCATCCTGAGGAAAAACAATGCGAATGTAGGGGTGGACATGGTCCGCAAGGACAGATGCGTACTTGTATTGATCCATCGTGCCTTCCACAATAATCAGTGAACCCAGAGAATGCCAGGAAAACATTCCCCAGACCATAATGCTCCCGCCTCCAGCTTGGACCGTTCCTGCAATGGTTGCAGGGTGGTTCCTTTCAGAGGTTTCACGCCTTATACGCCAACGTCCATCTGTCCGATGGAGCATAAAACGCGATTCATCTGAAAACGCTACCTGTCGCCACTCAGTGGACGTCCAGCTGCTGTACTGGCGTGCAAATTCTAGCCTTCGTCGTCGATGAACACCAGTCAGCATAGGTGCACGAACCAGGCGTCTGCTTCGGAGGCCCAGACGCAGCAATGTTCGCTGAATAGTGGTTTGGGAGACACTTGTGGTAGCCCCTTGGTTCATTTTAGTGGTCAGTTGCTCAACGGTAGCCCGTCTATCTGCCCGAACGCATCTCCGCAACCGTCGTTCGCCTCTGTCATCTATGGCCCGTGGTGCACCACATTTGCCACGTCGTTGATTTTGGACAGTCCCATTTTGCCATGCACGGTACACTTTTACCACGGCGGCACGCGAACAGTTCACAAACTCAGCCGTTTCGGAAATGCTTCCACCCTTGGCCCGAAAGCCAATGATCATGCCCTTTTGGACGTCGGATAAATCGCTTCGTTTCTGCATTACGCCAACGATTGAAATGTTTTCCGAAGCCCACACACACCCTTTATATACGCTCAACTGCACTGTGCTGCCACCTGCCTTCTGTGATTGGTTATTTAACTCTGAAGTGGAAAGTACGTGGTGGTCACATTAATGTGACTGGACTGTGTATATGCTTTATACTTGAACGATATCTACTGGGTGTGACAAAAAATGCTACCTTAAAAATGTTGTCACAAAAATGCACCATTTTAAAAAAAGAGCATGTTTTCCCCACATTTTGTCATGTTGCAATCACAAACTTCATTATATTTTCTATTAAAATGACCTATTACAAAAAATATTCATTCAAATTTTTTCACACAAAATCATTTTCAGATAATGAGATTTCAATTGCTGAATTCTGCCTATTTTGAACTTCTCATGGCTCTGTCATTTTTATTCACATAAGCTCCTTCTGACCACATCCCTCGACGCGATGATTACACTCTGACTTCATGTGTAAATGTCTGCAAACAGATTTGGAACTGTATGACTGTACACCTTTGACCCTGAGTCACACCCAGAAGCAACAGAAGTGAAACCTCCTGCACAAGAACCACGCAGCGGTTTCTAAATAGTAAGCCAACAACAAAACATTTCTGTTTGGAGGGTTTCCACTGGGGTTGCTAGGTGAGGAGCAGTACCTGCAGATTGTAAGTCTGGAGGTTTTTTTTTTTTGAAACAGTTAATTATCCAGACACAAAAAAACATTATTATTCTCAGGAAACAGCTGGAGTATGTTTAGCACTTGTACTGTTTTAAAGGAGAAGCAGACACTCAAATGGAAGTACAAAAACATGCAAAACGTGAGTTTTGCACAATAGATCCCCTGGAATCATAACAGACCCAAACAAAGAAGTGGATAATTGAGAATTAACATGATAAAAAAAAAAAAAACTTTCATCAACCAAACATCTTAATTAGTTCTCTGATGGTGCATCTCTGATTAAAACTCATGACCTTGCTGCTGGTATCATTTATTTAGCCACAACCACTTCATCATATCAATATGCCATAAAACCTTCTATTTTTCAGAGACATTCTGCACCTCTTTACAGCTGTCAATTCTTCCTACTTCTGAGATATTCCGCTCAACAGGTGCCAAATAATCAAGTCCAATCCCTCTGAGAAGTAGAACTGCGGCAATAAAATCAGCAGCTGTGTTTAGATACACCAGTTTTACTCAGATTGATTTCTCAGTAAGAGTCGAAACACCTTGTTAAGATCAACATGAGCCAATCCTGGTGAGTCTAGAAAACTATTAGGTGAAAAGGGTAGCTTAAACCTTTTAAAATCAGTTTATAATGAACTTTTTGTTAACCTGAGCTGTTTGTTCTCATCTAAAAGCAACATCCAGTCATGAAAATAATTTATTTCAATATCTAAGTTCAGTAAATTATATGGACTTAGTTACCTGGACTGATGTTTTTATACCCTTAATTCCATTTATTATGGTGAAATATTTAAAATTAGAATAGTACTTCAGACCATGAAAAATACTTTTCTAAGCATGTTGAATACCTCCTTCCAGGCTTTAATTTTTAAAAGATACCTTAAATCTGCCTAACAACTCTCATTGAATAAAACTGTATAAAGCAGGTCCTCATGCCTCAGTCATTTGTGGGAGAGGTGAAGTGAGAGATTTGTGAGTATATAAAAATAAACAATAGAGGCAGCAAAGCAAAATTTATCTGTGACAGACTTTAGAAGATGCAAGAAGTGTTGAAAATCTGGAGAAAATGTTTTGACAGCTCTCCATTTCTGATATGTAAATTCAGAGTACAACTCTCTCCCACCAAACCTTTCTCCAGACTTTCATCTGCACTCCCAGCGAGGCACAAGAGAACGGAGCGCTAAATCTTCACTTTTACCATCGTCAGCAGAAGTTGCCCTATGTGACGGGAAATTTGTTTCTACAAAAGATGGAGGTGCAGAGACGTCAAGCCACATTCCTGTGTTCCCGTCCAGTCTTACTTTTGTTAATCAAGTAAACATCTTTCCACTTTCTAGACAATAGTTCGAGTTTAGCTAAACATTTTGGGTCATGCACACAAATTTTCTGTTACATATCTTTTGAAGTTAAAGGGGAAGTTTCATCATAGAAGATTGAAACAAAAGCAAATTACAACCAACCTATTTTTTTTCCCCAAAGCAGATAAAAAATAAGTAATTTACTTAGATTTAAATAAAAAAATTGTTGGCACTCGTCACTGAGGTCAGTTACAAGTTTGTTGGCGTTGCAGCAGAGAACTCCCATCTCTGGGTAGGGTGCCAATCTGTTCACCCAATTCTCCAATTAATATTCCAATACACATTTTCTCCTACTTTACGTATCTCTTCAAAACCAACAACCATAAATATGGCGTAGGAGACTCTTCTTTGTACATTTTTGATTGAAATATCGACCACACTTTAAGTTGATCTATTCATTTATATTTTATGTAGGAATTACAATGAAAACAAACGTAGATTTTTTTTTTAATTCACGCCAGTTCCAATTAATAAAGAAACACATGTGACACAATGTGCTTCCCATTTTGATTTCACAAGAAAGAGACTTCTTTAGAAAGAAGCATCCTGCTAAGATGTAAACTCATCTCACAATGACTCCTTTGTCTCAATGTACCAGCATGAGAGAGCAACAATACGGGAAAGGGTAGGAGGCTTATGAAGATAAAATGGCAAGCAGAAACATTGCGTTATGACTAATGTGACTCATAATCTAAGCAGAGTGAGACTATGATGCATACCTGTCACAACTTTTGCTTAGGATCAATCCATCCTTAATGTTAATGCTACATTTCTCACTGCGAAATGTCATATCGGCTTCAGTGCATGCTAGATTATATTACAGATACAATCCAACAGGCAGTAAAACTGTGGAGGCATGTTGTGTAACACCTTCTGCATTTAGAAAAAGCACTTAACCCCCTGTAAATGAGTCGCATAAGTAAGATATTGGACGGATGCTAGTGTGATATATTTTTGTGTTTGTGACTCTGCCTGAATGCTGTGGCTTGACCTTCTGTTTGGGCCAGCCAGCCCAGCAAGGATGCATAACTGGGAATGAGTCCAAACCAGGTGGCAGCTTGTGGTTAATCTCTTTGATGAAACTGTACAGCCAAACATGCCTGCAAGGCTGCCAGCAAGAGAATGCATGAGCAAGAGAAAGCCCAAATACCAAATTGTCTATGAGGCCTCACTTTTATCTCTTAGACAATAGACAAATAAAGGGAGATAAAGAAGACAGAGATGCAGTATTTTTGCCCGAAGTAAGACACTTGTTACTGTCTTGACATGACAGAGAAACCAGATCTGACAAGATACCCCGGAGAATGGGCTTCTGCTTTTTGTTGTGCATAACTGAGCTCCTCCTGCTGACAGAGATGCTTGCAATCGTCTTCTTGAGACTGTCGTTTCACAGGCACACAGGTGTTTCTGAAATGCATACACATTTCTCCGGCAAGTAGTTTTTTAAAACAGTACAAGAGAAGATTATGCTTTGAAGCCAATACTCCTGAGATGTAAATTTTAACCCAGTTGAACTACCTTTTCTGCAGGTCATTCTGAATGATTTTGTCGAATTTAGTCAGATTTCATGAGAGCAAGTTTTTAACTGCACCAGTGGAAGGTTCAACAACTTAATATGTCAGCTTCTCAAGTGGTTAATCTGATAAGAGTGAATGTCAAATCTTGTTTGTTAGAGCAAAGGATGGAGGTTTCATTGTTTGCTGTCAATATGGAGTAAACACAATTCATCCTTGGCTGTTCATGTAAATCAGCTTTAAATGTATTCACAAACTCAGTCTCTCATTGTTGATTAACCATCATAGTTCTAAAACCATAGTAAGTGTTTCACCTATCCACATCAAATTTTGTTTTAAATCCATGTAAAGTTTTTTTTAAAATTTATTTACTTTATAAGTCGCCTTTTCTCAACACAGAAACATACATGGCAACAGTTTTACACCAGTTTATACTCACATTATTAATTTTTTTATTGAGGTAACCTTTTCAAGATTAGTAAATATTTTAAGAGAAATATACAGCAATCTGCTTCTTCTTTCATTTTACTGACAAAGATAGACCAACAAAACAAAATATTCATCCTTCAGATTGATTATCAAACAATCTAAACTGATCAATTTTGCAGCGATCATTAAACATGTGTAAACATGTATTTTTTTTCTCCAAGTCTCCTCTTGTGTAAGTTGATAGTTTTAAAAACTAAATACAAGACATCTCTTATTCCTACTTATTCCCAGTCCAGTGATTTCTGCAGTTGTCAGCTACTGTAAGTAACGGGAAAACATAATCCTGCAAAACACACGGAGAAGGTGACTCACTGCTGGCAGCCATGCCCGAGTGAGCAGACGTTAAACAGAGTCAGTGTCAGTTTATTTCAATGTTTAGGCAAAATGATCTGTCTGACAAAACACACTCATGCTTCCCACACTGAGTGCAAAGTACACACAGAAAAAATAATAATTACTATCTATTTCAGAGATCTGTCAGTGTGTGCTTAGCTGATGTGATGGGCAGACATGTCCATACCTACAGGGGAAATGCTGTGAAAGAATCCGCTGAAAGGAAGGCAGAGACAGAGTAAGCATTTGTAGGTGATGCAGGTAGAGGGGGTGGAGGTCTGACAGACTGATTGGCATGCAGGTGGAGTACTGCTTTCTCTGAATGCAGCAATATTTTTCCAGCGAGCAGGTGCCACTCGGCTCTATTCAAACCCTAACCTCAAAGCACAGATGGTGCAGGAGAGAATAACGATTCTGCTGCTGTTATCCCTTTTGAATCCAATACAGAAATGCACTGCTAATAAAAAAAATAATAAAAAAAAATATTATATCGAGGAAAAAGAGACTGGTTTGTTAAAGCAGCGAATTATTTTCCTGGAATACAACATAATGGACAGGAGAGAAAAATAGTTGTCCAGATTTTGTTTTTTTTTCCTCTGTTAAATGTAGCCGCCTTATAAAATTATATGTTTGCTGCCACGTATAGATTTTCACAGTTATACTTTAGAACAGCATTAAAAAGGCATAAAAGCTTTGGGAAACATTAAAACTGATTTCCTGTTATAAGCCTAAATGGAAGTCAGCAGAAACATCCAGGTGTGGAATAATGTTTTTAGGACTGCAGGTTTCCTGCCTGTTAAATAAAATATCACAACAAAACAGTAAAAACAAATAAAAGACACTGACCATGACATGTCCAGTAGTGGATAAGCTATGCCTAAAGTGATACTGATTTACTTTACAGAAAGGTCCGTCTGGTAGCTTTAAAAACTAGAATAAAATGGACCTATCGGCACTTGCTAACATGACAGCTCACACTGCAACACGCCGAGCGCAGACAGCTGATCTCCATCCTGCAGTTGCCTTCAGGGGAGCCTTTTGTGAGGTACAGTAGCTTTCACTCTTGCCTGCTCTCACACTCAATAACGGGGACACAGAACGCGTCAATGTCAAGCTCCGCTATCAAGCACTCCATAATTGTGTTGGCATGGCATTCAAACTTGACTGCTGCCATGAGCTTCCTACAACCCTGTCAAAAATCAAAATGATAGGAAAGCAGAGATAGGAGGTGAAGACAAAGTTTGCTGCTTCGAGTGAAAAGAGACATGCGATTTTTTTTTTACGGTTTCTTGTTTGATATTTGAGTTATTGCATTTAACAGCAGATGTGGTGGGAAAACAAAAACAACTCTGCTATGAAAATGGAGTGTAACTGCATAAATATTTTTAAAAATTGCAAACACTCCATTCAGTAGAACGGAGTAGTCCACGCGGCAAAGACAAACGTTGAGGAGTTTAGTTAGAATTTTATAAACACAGATTTCAATCCATCTTATCAACACTTTATTTAAGATGAAAGAAAGAAGAGACTTTCAGACGTTCAAAAGTGCAGCATGAATTCTCGTTTAGCCAACCTGAATATGTAGTTGAAGCATATCTACAACTTCAGTGGCAAACTTGTTCACATCTAGAGAATTTAATATTTACCTATCCTCCTTAAAGTAGATCAAGCTCGGATAAGAACAAGTTTGCAGGTTTTACTTTTACTTGAGTACATTTTTGTCTGTGTATTTGTACTTGTACTTAAGTAAATGTTTTGAGTACTCTTCCACCACTGTCATTTCCATAGCAACGATCAGAAGCAAGACCTTCCCTCAGAACTACAGCGAGGTCACGGATGAGGTCATAGATGACATCATGTTCATCACAGCAGATCAAAGAGCAGATCAAAGAAGTTCTGAGGCTTTGATTGTTGGAATCTCAACACTTCCGTCAGAATCCAAACGTTCCTCTGAGATTCAGATCTTGTCTAGTGACTATTTTTTGTGTTTCAAAGATGACATTCCCTTTTGTTTTACCATTCGGATTTCTGGCGGCGACAGGAGCGAAGGTATTTGACTACTTTTTCCCGGGAGACGACACAAACAAAAGGAGAGGAGACGAATCAGAAGAAAGAACCACTAAGGATAACTAAGTGAGAGATTGGTTCTGGGACGGACTTCCATCCCGTCCCAAAGCACAACCTGTCTCGGATGGGGATGAAGGAAGAGATTGGTTCTGGGATGGATTTCCATCCCATCCCAAACCACAACCTGACTTGGATGGGGATGAAGGGAGAGATTGGTTCTGGGAGGGACTTCCATCCCGTCCCAAACCACAACCTGACTCAGATGGGGATGAAGGGAGAGATTGGTTCTGGGACGGATTTCCATCCCATCCCAATCCACAAGCTGACCCGGCTGGGAAAGTTTGTGTTGAACAGGCGGCAGATCCTCAGTCTACAGAGACTTTACAAAACAGGACTGCAGATGTTGGAACTGATGAAACTGACCCAGCTGGGGAGGTTTCTGGGAATGTCACAGCTCCCAAGCTGTTTTTGGGAGGTGCTGTTCCCAAAATCAAAGGTGCTGTTCCCAAAGACAAAGGTGCTATTCCCAAAAAAACAACGACTCCGGATAAGGATGATCACTCGAAGGATCAAGAAAGACAACACCACCCCCGACGGCGTGGTTCTTCTTCCAAGGAAAGACATAGGGACCAGGATTTGATCGGGTCCCAAAGGAAGAACGACGCCGGAGGGGGTCATTCAATTTCTTCTTCTGAGGAAAGATGTTGGGACCAGGTAAACATCCCCGGATGGAGGGGTTTACCAATGGAAGATGAGGAGGAACTTTCGGACCAGTCTTTTAACATTTCACCAAGGAACCCCAGACGGCGTGGCACAACCTCTTCTTCCAAGGAAAGGCATTGGGACCAGGATTTGAATATGTCCCTAAGGAAGAACAACGCCGGACGGGCTCGTTCAACTTCTTCTGAGGAAAGACGTTGGGACAAGGTAAACCTCCCCGGACGGGGTGGTTTACCAATGGAAGATGAGGAGGAACTTTCGGACCACCGTCTGGGTTCACCAAGGAACCCCAGACGGCGTGGCACAACCTCTTATTCTGAGGAAAGACATTGGGACCAGGATTTGAACATGTCCCAAAGGAAGAACAACGCTGGACGGGGTGGTTCAACTTCTTCTTCTTCTGAGGAAAGACAATGGGACCAGGTAAACCTCCCCGGACGGGGTGGTTTACCATTGGAAGAAGAGGAGGACCTTTGGGACCAGGCTTCGAACATTTCTTGTAAGGAAAGACATTGGGACTAGGCTTTGACCTTGTCCCAAAGGAAGAACCACCCTGGATGGGGTGGTTTACCTTTGGAAGAAGAGGAGGACCTTTGCGACCAGGCTTTGAACATTTCTTGTAAGGAAAGACATTGGGACTAGGCTTTGACCTTGTCCCAAAGGAAGAACCACCCCGGACGGGGTGGTTTACCTTTGGAAGAAGAGGAGGACCTTTGCGACCAGTTTTTACTGTGTTCCCTACAGAAAAACTGATCCAGAAGGTGAAATTTCTATGACAAAAAATTATTTTGTGATTACAGCTGCCGTAAAGACAGGAACCTCATGACAACGACAGAGGACAACCTCTGTACAAGTTTCCCAACTGGCTCAAAAATTGTTGCCAGTTTTTAAAGCGATCTGAAGACGACACCACACTCTGCAGAAAATCCTAGCTAACAAATTCTCCTGCCACGCCTCTCGAAAACAACCAAGCTCGATTTGGAGAGGAGCAGGAAACATTGAATTTTGTGATTCAACTATAAAAAGTTAATATCCTGTTTGCAGGTTTCTCTCAGGGCGCTCCGGGTTCCTGCTACAATCTAAAGTCATTATTGTTGGCTTGATTAGTCTCTAAATTTTCCTTTGGTGTGAATAAAACATTCATTTTGTGAATAAAACATCAGGGCTGCACAGTGGATCAATTGGTACCACTGCTGCCTTGCAGTAAGAAAGTCGTGGGTTTGAATCCCAACCTGGTTCTGTCCGCATGGGGTTTTCTGCATCTCCAGGTCCATATATTTAGCCACTGCTCCACTTTGGGGGTTTCTGCCCCGAGGGCCCCGATGACCACAGGAACCACTGTGGTCTTCACCTTCCAGGTCTTTCCCAGTTCCTCCCTGAGGCCCTGGTATATCTTCAGTTTCTCCTATTTCCTGATGTTTAGTTACTTGGTATTGCTACATCCACCACAATCAGTTCTGGGTCTAATCAGTTCTGGGTCTAATCAGTTCTGGGTCTAATCGGTTCTGGGTCTAATCGGTTCTGGGTCTAATCAGTTCTTGGTTTGAATAATTCTGGGTTTAATCAGTTCTGGGTTTAATCAGTTCTGGGTTTAATCAGTTCTGGGTCTAATCAGTTCTGGGTCTAATCAGTTCTGGGTTTAATCCGTTCTGGGTATAATCAGTTCTGGGTCTAATCAGTTCTGGGTTTAATCAGTTCTGGGTCTAATCAGCTCTGGGTCTAATCAGTTCTGGGTTTAAATAGTTCTGGGTCTGAATAGTTCTGGGTTTAATCAGTTCTGGGTCTAATCAGTTCTAGGTTTAATCAGTTCTGAGTTTAATCAGTTCTGGGTTTGAATAGTTCTGGGTTTAATCAGTTCTGGGTTTGAATAGTTCTGGGTTTGAATAGTTCTGGGTTTAATCATTTCTAGTTTTGAATAGTTCTGGGTTTGAATAGTTCTGGGTCTAATCAGTTCAATTCCAATTAAAAGTCATAATTGAGTTTAATCAGTTCTGGGTTTAATCAGTTCTGGGTTTGAATAGTTCTGGGTTTAATCAGTTCTGGGTTTAAATAGTTCTGGGTTTAATCAGTTCTGGGTTTTTTATTGCCGTTATAGTAACTTTGTGTTTGTCTAATTCCGTTAGTTTTAATTAGTATTTAGACTGTTTTATTGGTTTTATTAGTTACATTTTGTTTTTTCATACTTTGGTCAATGTTTAGGTGAAAAGGGTCAAAGTATTGCAATTAAATTTGTTAATGAATACTCAACAGAACATTTTTTAAAGTAAAAACTGTGAATATAATGAGAATAAAGTCGTACAAGTCAAAATAATGTATCAATAAATTTGAAGTATTGTGAGAAAAAATTTGGATGAGAATAAAATCAAAATAATCTGTGAAGTCGTAGGATTACGAGAATAAAGTTGATATATTACAAGAATAAAGTAATAAAATTACCATTTAATTCCAATTAAAAGTCATAATTGGACAACAGCCCAGAGCATTCTGGGTAAATACAGCCAAAGCTAACATGCTAGTCTACTGCTAGCAGCAGAAATGGCTCCTGGTCTTCAGCCAAAAACTAAAGAGAAATCCTCCAAACACTAAAATCTCCATCTTGTTTCCATCTGAAGAAGGAAGTTGCTCCAGGCTCGTTACTGGTTCTTTTGGAGTTGGTGGATTTTGTGTTGTGTCTGGGCTGCCAGCCTTTTCCCCCAACAGTCTTAAATAACAACCAGCAGCTTAATAAGTGAATGTTTCTGTTTTTGCAGCTTCAGGTCTGTTAATTCACTCAGAGGCCAGATTTTCTCCGTTGCCGTTTTCCTTTTAGATAAGACGAGCGATTAATGAGAGGCGAGTCCCAGAGCCGCAGTTACTGAGCATCATCCAGTCCGTCACCCTCAGCAACATGGCTGCTCGATGCCCTCCTAACGTCATCTACTCCCAGGAACTGTGGAATATGGGGCAACAAATGGTTTTTCTGCGTATCGGGTGACAGACGGAGTTAGGCAAGCAGAGTCTGGAGCAAAATGCTCATTATGAACCACTAAACATATGTAGCAAACCAAGCCGACATGCTTTAGTCAGATGGTTTTGTTTTTACATCAAGTCTTACAGAAAAAATCCATTTTCTTCAACTTTTCTATCTATTTCCTATGGAGCTAAATTGGTGCCCAGACGATTGCATGAACATTTTTTTTAAAAAACAACTTTTTTCTCACAATACTTCAAATTTATCGATGCATTATTTTGACTTGTACGACTTCATTCTCATGTTACGACTTTCTTCATTCACTGTTTTGACTTTATTCTCCTAAGATTTTAACTTTATTCTCATTTTATGATTTTAAACTCGGATTTTTAAATATTTTATTTGTGTGGCCCTAATACTTTCATACTATTTCGACAGAATTTTCCAATCAACACTTTCTAAAAACCTGCAAAACTTTTTTTGAAAAGTTTTTTAAAAACTTTTACAGTTTCAGTTTCAAAACTTTTTCTTTCAGTTTGTAAATTATAAAATCTCTGCAGTAATGTGACAAACCCTCCGCTGTGTAAAATTAAAACGGAGAGTGAGATTAGTGTGTCAGGATTCACTGAACATAAATTATGTTCACATATTCAGAATCTGATTAAACTATTTCTCAAAACTCTCTGCACTTGTTTCTTTCCCAACCAAAGCTCCTGAAACCCAAACGAATCTCCCAAATGGGTCTGATGTCGACGCACGGCGACGCACTGGCGTCCATGTTGAGTAGGTCGCGTCGTCCCCAGGAGGGAAACAGGGACGGGAGCAAAGCATGACGGGAAACAGACGAGGAGAGGGAAAGTGGCACAGCAAGATGACGGCTGATTTGTTTCTAATGAAAGTCATGGTCAGAAAGCAGCTGCTAAAAGCAGAAAAATACCCGGAACTGATCAGGAGCTGCGATCAGATGGTGGTTATACACTGAAAAACATTTCTGTTAGAATAAAAGGCCATAAATCTGCAGATACACTGTAAACATGAAAATGATGGAGGCAGAAAGCAAAACTCTGGAGTCACAAATCTGACAGGCCAACTTTTTCTCTAAAAAGAAAAAGTTGAACCAATTTAATTGAATTGCTTCTATGGGTAACAAGCAATTCAATTAAGTTTATGGATGATAAGTTGGATATATTGAATTCGTTAAACTTAATAAATTAAGTTGGATAAACTTAATTGAATTGCTTCCATAGGTAACAAGCAATTCAATTAAGTTGGTTCAACTATTTAGTGTAAGGTTTGAGTTAAATGAACACAAAAAGGTAAGTTGTCATAGCAAAAGCAAAAGAATTAAGTTAAATTAACGTAAATAAGTCCATAAGATGAACTTAAGCCCCAAAAACATTTTTTAGAGTGTGCGAACCAGAGCATGAAGGGGAGTATTTTCTCTATTTGGTTTTCACATTTCCAGTACAGCTCTAATCGCTTAAGGTTTGGCTGCATTTATTCTGTTCTGATCAATAGTTTTCGTTCTTTTAAATTTTAGATCATCATGTTTCATGTTGCTGAACTGCCAGAAGCCTCTTTAAATAATAAAAAACATCTTAATAGAATATGTTGTGTGTTTTCCAGCTTGTAGCCTTGTTTTCTTGGATTTGGTTTTCTATTATCTACACTATTTCAGAGGGAAATCTTTCTTGATGGGAAAGGATTCAGGGCTTCTTCTTCTGTTGAGTAACTGTTATAGTTTATAGCTTTTCCAGTATTTTGGATCCTGAGGGGCTCACAATAACATGCTGACACCATTTTATCCATTTAGCTGAAAATGAAGGGAGAGTACTTTGCAGTTTTATGATCTTATCCCACTTGGCAAGATTTCTGTCGCTCCTGGTATGTCGTAGGCCCAGGGCGTAGAAAATAGAAAATAATATGCTCTCCGTGCTTCTGTGTGTGTGTTGCAGTTGCGAAACGCCTACACTCAAACATTCCTTTGCACACTAAAAATTTTGTACATGTGTGGGTGTTGTAACCCATGAGTGCTCCATCTCTGAAATAAAATAAAATATCAGAATGGCTGTAGCTGTCATATCAAAGCCTCTCTGCGGGTCTGTTTACCAGCCTCTGGAATCTATTCCTCCCAGTCTGAATGGCCCAGTGTGTGCAGAGAGAATCAGCAGATCAGAGGTGAAGGGAGAGTTCAGATTGAATGTCGACT
This sequence comes from Poecilia picta, assembly GCA_033032245.1. NCBI lineage: Eukaryota > Metazoa > Chordata > Actinopteri > Cyprinodontiformes > Poeciliidae > Poecilia > Poecilia picta. The sequence continues at coordinate 8,498,730 of CM065374.1, forward strand.
GTGCCCACAGTCAGAGCCAAAGCAGACCTACATCAGGTGGAACATGTAGGGTTATGACAACCAGACAAATATTGGGTTTCTAATACATTTTGGTTACTAACAATCTTTCTGCTCATATACACTTGTTCTGAATCTAGAATCACACAGCAGTCAAAGAAATCCCTCAAAAACAATCTCCTCTGAAAACAGCTTTGCCAACCTTGACATCATTTTTTTTGTAAAGCATTTTATGTCAAGGACATTTGAAAATGATAATGTCAGTCAAAGAGTCAACCACACGCAGCAATAAATCAATACTGCTGAACCTCTTCAAATTATTTGGTGTATTGAAGCGAAATCTGCGTTTTGTGGAGCATTTGCAACACCAGTGAAAATGCGAAAATTACAAGAAAAAGGTAACATGTGTACCTCGATCCAAGCAAACTCAACTCTGGATTAGAAGTTTCACTGCCTCCTACACGCCTGGCATGTGCATGACATCAATTCCAGGGCAAGCTAAATGTAGCTGATGCAACAGAAAACTTTGGGGGAAACATTGTAAAAAAAATATGCTGTGAACCAGTCAGGTCTGCTTGGTATAAACCTAGAAAAATATCAGGTCTGCGACAGCAAGCAACCTGTCCAGAGTGAACCCCGCCTCTCGCCCGGAACGTTAGCTGGAGATAGGCACCAGCACCGCTCGACCCCAGCACCGCTCGACCCCACTAAGTGGATGGATAGATGAAAAAATATCAGGTTTTAAAATGAAGGCTAGATATAGACTTAACATTAACCAGTGCGTAGACATCCCAGACAAACATTAGTGATCATAATGTCACTTTGTTTTGAGACACACTTTCAGTTTTCAAGTAACGTTATAATCTGCTAGAAAGTTTGAAATGTCCTAAATCACACACAAAAATTACACTAAATCGCAGGCCTGTTGAGACAGAAGGCAATACATTTTCCCCTGGTATTTAATTATTTATTTTTTTATAAGCGCTTAAGTGTATAAAAAATAGATACACATCCAATCCTAGAGCACAGAAGACAGCGAGTTTCCTGCCAGACTAAATCAATGCCTCAGCTCCCCTGGGGTCTCTTGGTAGCTGACAGCGCCAGACCTTGTTTCCACTTCTCTTCCACTTCCATCATTTCCTCCATACTCACACAAGTGGACAAAATATCAACGCTCATGCATAATGAATGCAGTAGCAAGGTGACGGCTTCAAAAGTCTCATTTTGTGCCAGAGCCTGATCAGAACTCCCTACATTTAATCAGAGGGAAGGGCATTAGAGGTGAATCTTTTGCTAAACAATCATAAAGAGCTTCAGTGAAACAGCCGGTGTCAATTTGGGCTGTTAACCTAAAACACTGTAGACGTGTACAAGGTTTCATTAATTTGGACCGATCATTTTTCAATTAGGTGTCAGCTACTGAAATGAAACGACGTAAAGATTTGCCATTTTTGGTGTAAAACAGATGCAGAGGGCAGCAGAGACTAGACCACACATTCAGAGGAACGACTCCCCCACAAACATAGTAATCATTAAGTGACAAGTGAAATGCAGGCCTTGTAACAAAAATGATTCTGTTTATTCTCCATCTGTGGTGACATCTGTTTCATGCTGTTCTCACTCTCTGTTTGCCAGCATTTTGACATCACTACATTCAAATGCTATTTTTATCTGAATATACAAGAGCGAGGGAGGCAGCGCATCTCTTTGTGTTTGATTTACTTGGTGAGATGTCCCTCTTTTTAGATGCCAGGATCTAATTACATTTATTGGAATAGATGTTGAGTGAATGGCATTTGTGTGTCAGCTCAAAGAAAAAATGACCACCCTCAGGATGACACGCTAAAAAATTAAAGCTTTTCATTTGTCAGTGTCAAGCATATGAAATGTACTTTTCTTACAAGCAAAGATCATTTTGAACCTTATGGCTTCAATATTCATTTATTTAGAAGGACAGGGTCCCATCAAGGGGAAAGCTCGAGTCATGATACATGTTTTGGATATTTCACCATCTGGAATAAAGCTATAAGGGTCATGGATGTGACACAAAACAGTAATTTACTAGCTTTAGAATTACGCATGCTTGTGTTGGATTGCATTGCGGTAGGTCGCTCAGTCATAAATTTTAAACAGAGACATAAAACTGTCTTATCAAGCTTATGTAACAACTGCAGAAATATGTCTCTGCTCCCTCAACAACAGTGTTTCATAAACCATCTACATCAGCAGATCTATAGTTTGGTGTAAGTTAATCTTTTTCTTTGCAACTTTGATTCTGTCTTCTTTGTCATCTAGTGCATGTTAGTCAATGTGCTAAAACATAATCTGAAAAAGAAAAACAATACAGTCTGGCAGTGCTGTATGCTCACTCCTGCTTTTGGCAAGGCTCAGATTTAAAAGTAATGAATGACTCTAAGGTGTCTCTAAGGTGTCATTCATTCAATAACTTTATGCATTTCGGCAGAACAAGCCATTACCCAATAAAGAGCGACAGTGCACTGTATGTTCCAACTATGAACCAATGGCCAGACTTCACTTCAAAAAAATCCCAATTCTACACATGCTGCTATATGTAAGGCTACAAATTTCCTCCAAACCATGAATTTAAAAAATAAATAAATAAAAAATCTGTACATCTCCAGATTGTTCTTGTTGAAACAGCAGTCTTAAACATAAAACCAAAAAGTTGTAGATTTATTTTTTGGAAAACTTGATGTCATGCTTTCTGGTGATGCAAAATGAAATGTTTTCTTTTGCCCCGCAGCAGGTTGCTCAGTGATTCTGACCTCAAGCATCCAGACAGTTCTGGGTGCATGCTCTTTGCATGTTCACATGGTTTCACCCGTAACCTTCCCAAAAAAATATCTGGCTTCCTCCTAATAGCATCAAACACGCACCTTCACTGCTGGGATGACCCGAAGAGCACCATCATTCCTTCTGAAAAGTTTACAGTCAATCCCCTGGTATTGGCAGGGGTTAGGGACCACAACCACTTGTGAAAAGCTAAAATCTGCCAATACTCTAGTCTAGATTCCCTCACAAAACACTTACAGCTGCATATTTTACTAGTCTATACACCAAATATGCCTTAATATGACTTAATATGTTCAGCAGAAGACATTTGGGCTCTACCACAGAAGCTAATATCTGCAGTCTTCCTTATTTCTGCTTTTAGGGATATAGCCAATCATCAACATGTAAAAAGAGCAGTGCTCCTGTACTGACTGCTTTGGAAACACCAAATAATGCTCAATCAAACACCATTGTGCCTAGCTATTTTAGTTTCCTTAGCTGCATTTTCTTTTTAATATTTTAGATATGCTCCATTACTTGAAATTTATTTTTTAATAGATGGAAATGACACCATCTTATATCTAAGATGGAACATCTTTAAGATCAATCAAAATGAAGATGATGGAGGTACTGAAGTTCAGTTCAGTTATACTTACAATTAGGTATTGTAAACTGCTGGCTGGGTAGTAAAATCAACAGATTGCCCTGCATTATCCATGCAACTTTTTCACACTTCCTGGCATGCATTAGTCAGTATGCAACAATTTCTCCTCCAAGTTGAAACACTAAATATTTTAATGTAATTTTATTGTCTTGTTGTAAGAGAAAAGATCTTTTAAGAGATAAGCCCATTTTTCTTCTTTGCTACCAACAATTTCCAAATTTACTACTAACAGAAGTCTCATCAAATATTTTCATTCAGAAATATCAGATTTATCTCCAGCATTTAATTTTTAATCCTCAGGGTTGCATTAGAAATCCCCAGAAACCTTTGAGAATCAGGGTCCAACATAAGCTGTGAGTCTAGGGAAAGGATTACAGTTGCTAAAGTTTGTGCTGTAGGTCAAACAAAGGCTATGCCACTGCGAATTCAACCATGCACACTCTGATTCAAAGACTCACAGCAGCAATTAAGTACAAAGTGTTCCCATAAAACGGAGGAAGTGACAGAAACGTCGGCTTAGTCATATTGGCCAGACGGAAATGCTCAGGACCCCTCTGATCTAGTCTCTGATCAACTTAGCGCTGTAGCACTTTAGGTCAGACAAAGTAAAGAGGCAAGAAGTTGACAGTTTAACTACTCCAAGCTGTAAACCCATTTTATGGATACTTTCATAAGGTTCTGGCTACCCTGTCACTCCTTATCCTTTTAGCAGTCAACGAGTCGCAGCTTGACCATGACCTTTGATCTTGCTCACATTTGCAGTACTTGGACTTTTTGGTCCAGCTGGAGTCCAGGAAGTTGAAAACTGGGTCTTTGAAGTTTGCTGTAATTAACATTTAATTTCACATTTCTTCTTCTTCTTCTTTTTTTTTTTCCAGCAAATCACACACGTAATTAGTTATTCAGCAGCACTAAACAAATGCAGCAGGAGCTTACTTTTGCAAAACAAAAAATCTGGTTTCATGTGACAGCTTTTGTAACAAAAGCCTTATATTTATGTGAGCATGCAACTGTGAATTTATGGACATATAGCTGCAATGGTGTTATTGCTCACAGGGGTGACTAATGAGCACAAGGTGAGAAGTGAAACTTGTCAGAGTGAATAATAAGAGGAACAAGCTGAGAGGGTCAAGTCTGGTGTGAAAGAAAACAGGGGTGGTGATTGAAACTGCCATGGAAAACTTGAGATATAGGTTTGTGATTAGACTGAAAGGAGAGACATTTAGGCCCACCTATCATCTAACACCTTGATTGCATGTCTGTCACCTCCCTGTCAGACTGACTGCTTCATCAACCGTCTTTGTCTGCTGTGATTCTCCATTTGGTCCAGGGCTGTTCTCTGGGGACCAAAGAAGACAGGACAAGAGCAGTTGGTAAAAAAAAATGTGCCAAACCACGATGAGGTTTTACTAACTGCATCTGCTTTAGCAAGTCTCAAAATTCTGAATTAAAGGTTTTAATTTTGACAGCTGTTTGATCAAATGAAACCAATACTGATTTAAGAGCATTTCATTTGAATATTGTAGAAAGAGATTATGCTATAGGAAAATAATGCAAGTTGAAAAATTCTTCTAATTGAGATTTTAGCTCTTAGATCTCATGTATAATGGATGTGTTGTTGTAATTCTACAGAACTGAAAATAAAATATTGGAGAAATGACCCAATGAGAAGTTTGACTCAATTCTACTTTGCTCTCAATTTGTGCAATATGCATGATTTCAATCTGGGCATTCTGTTAAGTTTAATCAGACAGAGTGTGGGGAGGAATTTGTTTCTTTGGCAGCTGAAGGTGCCTCAAGAATGGTGTGGTATGGATCTGTTGTAGAGGCCACATTTACACGTGTAACACACAAAATATAGTGCTGAACCAGAAATATGTGTGAGGCAAGAATTCAAACCCAAGACCGTCTTGCTACAAGGCTATCAACTGCACCACTGAGCAGCCACAGCAAATATCAAAAATCCAATATTTTCTATTCAATTTCTCATTCAACTAACCCATACGAGCTCATTTGAAATAAATGCTTTTAAAAACTAAACAGTCTTTTGAATATCTCTCTGAAATTGACAGATTTATGAGATCTGGCTCCTTCCAAAGAACCATAAATTTCCATTTGAACCCAAGTTGCTCAAAAGGAACTTGTTGCAGACATTTCACTAAGCACTCAAGTAGCAGTAGTTTTAAATTTACTAATACAGCTGTCAAAGAGCAGGCCTACCGACACATAGCAAAATAAAAATCAAAAAACATTTTGGAGTGAATTATGCCTTTAAAATGAAGATTAAGACCCCATTCTGAACTGTGTCAAAAAGCAAATTATTTCCAAATTGCTTCTTCTTTTAATGTCTTCAATAAAAGGCCTCACAAATGGTTAATGGGTTATAGGGTCCCTCATCAAATGACAGAATAATTACAGTCAAGGCTATTTGGCAGAAATAAAAAGAGTAAGAGGGAACAAGGAGGCAAAAGAGGGGACACTGAAGTGTCTAAAAATGACAAAAAATACGTCTTTTAATCTTTAAAGAAGACATTTTAAATGATTTTTAAATGCTGTGAGCTTCTGCCATTTGATTCCTTTTTTAAGATGGGTGTTTGTAGAACTGAAACACCCCACGCTATTCCCCAGCCAGGAGGTACGGCTCTCCTGGTGACCTCGGTGTGCTCAGTCGGACTAAACAATGATGCTGGGTCACCTCCTCGTGCCCCAAGACAGATGGCTGGCCCATCTCTGCAGTCCCGACCACAGCCAAGGTCATCTCCCTGGCGCATAGAGCGCCTTCACCCCAACACCGCCCTGAACACCTTCATCTTTATTCCTGCAACATCTAGCACACACACACACACACACACACACACACACACACACACACACACACACACACACACACACACACACACACACACACACACACACACACACAACACACACACACACACACACACACACACACACACACACACACACACACACACACACACGCACACAACCCCCAATGTTTAAGAGGAAAAAATAAACAATTGAGATTCTGCTCGTGTGTCTCACAGCTGAAAAACAGCACAGATGCAAACCCCATCAGTTTAGAGGAAGATTACCTAGAAGACATTTTTCATTTTATGCTGCTCTGACTTTCGCATGTTTTCCAACGCTAATAAAAACTGTTGAACAAAGACTTAAATTGCAATGGATGCCTCCCCAGCAATACTGCAAATCAATTGGCACCTGTGTCGTTGCAGGAAATGCTTCACAGCACACTACTGAAGAGGAGGAATGGTATTGACGAGAAGCCGTGATCCATGAGACAGACTAGCTGTCACCGTCACAGGAGTACCTCCCTTACCCATTCAATACAGCAAACCATCAGATCAATGTCCACAGCCACTGAACCCCCCCCCAGCAAAACTAATTATCTGAGCAGTTTTTACTGCCAAGTCCCCTCCATGCTTTGTTTATGCAGGCTGCAATTAGGGAGGCAGTCAATAAGTGGAGGCACCGGTGAACAATGGCAGGAGGTTGAGTTTTAAGAAAGCTGCCACGCCATACATGCTGGGAGCATATATGAATTGTGCGACCACACACAATTTTTCATAACACCAGGAGAAGAGATGAACTATTCCTGAGAGTTTCTCACAAATCACTTTAGAGCAAAGTTCTCAGATCCGTGGCATCAGCTTCTCTGGAACAGCAACACCAGTGGGTCTTTATACCACTTCAGCACGCACAATTAAGCTGCTGTGAATATTTATGACGGGTTTAAAAGATGTCTTTCTCAGTCCCCCAGGTGTCACAAAGTGGCTGTAATCAGGATTCAGAAGAGGTTCTGGCTTTCAATCGATAGCCGGTGAGTCACCTGAGAGCTGTAAAATCCAGAGTTCTTCTCTGCCTCTAAAGCCTGGATTAGGTTGCAGAAACATGTTACTGCAGCAGATCTCAACATTAATTCTACCATTAACTCGCAAAGCACACTGATCAGGCACAACATTATGTCCACCTTTATAATAGTGTGTTAGTTCCTCTGACTCTTCGAAGGCATAGACTCCTTTGGACTACTGAAGGTATGACCATGTGCAGGCAGGGCCTCTGTGGATCAGACTTGCTTTGATTATGATTTGGGCAATTTGAAGCTCAAGTTAAAATTATCTCTGGGCTCCATTTCTGTAAAATTTCTTGAAGCTGCAGCCATCTGAGAATGATCTACATGCTTTCCACGCTGCATAAGTAGGTAAATAACATCCACATGGACGGCTGGACGATGGGGTTCCCTGCCGAACACGGCCAAAAGCATCACATCGTCATCATAACATAAATTTTACAAACATTAACAAGTGCAAAATTCCATATCATTCTAAAAAATAAAGATTTAATCTAAGCTGCAAGTTAAAACTGAGTTTATGAAAATAATTGATTCAGTATATCATCAATAACTCAGAGCTAAATTAGTCAATTGAAACCCGGTAAAGATTCCAGCAAAGGTTCAAGTACTGGAGAGTAGAAGAAAAAATATTGACTTAATCATAGCTGTATGGAAACACAAAAGGAAGGTGTTTTGACTGGTTAGCTAAATAAACTTGATCAAGTATTCAAGCAATACTGGAATTTAATTTATTTATTTATTTTTAGACCAACAGCCCAACATTTATTATCATAGAAAGCATAGATTTTTACTTACAACCTTCAGAAAAATGGGAATGAAGGCATGCTCACCATTTCACTATTCACCACCAGAATTGCAGACTACCTATTTTCAGAGGTTGGGTAACATTTAAAAAAGATTGCGTCATGGTCCTGTTAACGCCAAGTGTCCTCACTCAGGGTAAAAGACCTTCATGTTAGAAGTGGAGCAATCAGCTTTTAATTGTCCTCTGGAGACGTACTGAGCCTGATCCAGTTTGCAAGGAGCTTCAGACCTTTACCATGCAAACGATGTGTGGTAATATCCTTAATTAAATTAAAACCTTAATTTTCCTCAGCTGACAATTGATTTCCTGGTGGTGTAATTAAACAGGTTTAGAGAGGGTACTGGTGTGGTCATTGGGACATTAGAGCACTGATCCCTGAACATCACTGAGCATTTAGTATATCAATTTAAATCTATTGTTGCCTCCAAAAGATTTAAAGTCACAAAGGAGTTCAGTGGCCACTTCATTAGGTTTGCCTTCCTAGTACTGATTTGGATTTCAGAACTTTATTCAACAAGGTTTCTGAAAGATCCCTCATTTTGGTCCATATTGACATGATAACAACACAGTCACTTCAGATTAGTTTACTGCACATCTATGGTGCAAATCTTCTCTTGTACCACATCTGAAAGATTTGGTATTACATTCAGATGTGATACCAAATTTATGCTTTCATGTGGCATTTTCATCCACAAAACTGACTCTCAATTGGACACTGTAATTTTCTTGTCCTTCTCTGTAAACCAATGAGAGATTTCTGAGATACTCTGATCAGCCCGCCTTACTCCAACAACCCCGACAATGACCAGTCATGTAAATTCTTTTTCTCCCATTTTTATGCATATTTTGAACTTCTGCAAGTTGTCCTTACCACATGGAAATGCTAAGGGACGCTGTAACGTGACTGGCTAACTCATTACCTGTGTACTAATTGATATGGTTGGCGAGTGTATATACAATGAACACACACTACATGTCCTAATCTCAATATAACAGCATATTTTCTGGAAGATAATCTATGATAATTATAGATGGCATAAGGACATTTATCTAGTGACCTTTTGCTGTCAGTTCATAACTTAAATATGTTAGGCTGTTTTGGAGTGCTGCAGCATTGGGCTGCATCATTAATGAGGAAGATTGATAGGCTGTGTCTGTGACGGCATTTGTGGATGAACATTGGTGCAAGGTGCTGACAGGCTCACTGTTTTTACATTACTCATGCAAATGTGCTTTGAATATGGGCAAATACAGAAAATAACTACCATAATACATAATCTCAAATCTAAAAGGTCTAGAGAACATAGTGGCCTCAGACTAGTTCCACTTACATCTCTGCCTACAAAGGTTTTTGAAAACCTTATAAACAATATGGTGGTTACCCCTATAGATGCCAAACCAAGGCATCCATAGGGACATCTTGCTTCCCACGCTGGTCAAGATGTCAAAGATGTAAAGCTTTTCAATTTGGATTCCAAAATGCCTTGGAGAAACCAAAGTTGCATGCAAGAATTTTATTTGCCACATTTTCTATATTTTAATTGATGAGCTTTTATTTTCTTTTGAATTACCAGACCAGCTTTCACTGTTGGATCTTCCTTCTAACAGAGTCCAGTGGGGGCAGGAAGCGGTTTGCACATGTACATATTCAAGTTCAGGTTCACCACAAGGCTGTGTCCTGCTCACATTCTTTCTTTTAAATGTACATAGATAGCTGCAGAACGTCTGAAGGTAGCTTTAATGTTGCACAATGTCCTGATGACACAGTCCTCCTGTCCCCTGTGAAGGGTTCAGAATCAGGTCACAGTGAGGTCTTGCCTGTCTCTGCTAAGTGGTGTAATCTTAAAGTGACTAAAACAAAATTTTAGAGTGTGACTTCCAGAAGCAAGCAGCATTCCCAATGAGAAGGCTGACATTGTGGTCTCCTATTAGTGTCCTGGCACTATGTTCAATTGTCAAGTTAAATTTTGATGTAAACACGTGAGGGCTGAACTCTTTTTATGTTTCTATCTTTAATTGAAAGTATTTTAATATTTTCCTTTATCTATTGGTTTAATGCGACGTCAGTAAATAACAAAATCAACCTAAATATTTTAATATGAGTTTTTGCTCCAACACTGTGGGATTTCACCAAAGAGGCTTCAGCATGTCAGGTGTCTGAAAAAGCAGAGAATGATTTTAGTCAGTTAATGCAAGTCAGAGGTAAATGTATGGACAGGTGGACTAAGAGTGAATGGTACATTGATGATAAAATATCTGGCTCTGATGAGCTCATTTACATTTAGATAAACATAACACAGTCTTCTCAAAAATAGTATGCTTTCATCTCAAGAACTCCCACTGCTGTTGGTGACATTGAATGAGAGGGAAAGGTTAGTTCATAGCAGCATGACTTTTGCATCATGTATTATTCTCTGCAACAACCTGTCTCGTGTCGAAGAGAAAGCTGTCACCTTCCCCTTTCATTGCCTCCACATTGTTTTTCAAACACCGATAACACTCAAAAAATTTCAGACACAAAGCTTTAAGTGGGAGCAGTAGGCTGCATGACAGTCAAAGCTAAAATTAATTTCTCCCTCCCCCTTTACTTTCTATAATTGTTTCCTTTCATGCGCGGTAAGTAAACAATGCATGGCTAGCTAACCAAATTCCACTGCCCTACAGGTATGCAAACAATTACAAAAACCTGTGTTTGGTATTATTCCCTGCAGCTGCCCTGATGAAGGCAGCAGAGTGGTGGTGCCTTTTAATCAGCTCCAATGTAGGGAGCTTCCACGTGTGACCAAAACCCCGCCAGACAATCTAAAATGCATCAAGGCAAATAAGTGTTAGTTCTTTAATTTTAACAAACATTTTTTGCTCTGCTTCTTTCCCTCTACCTGTGTGTTGTATTGGACTCAAATATGTCATTTCAAAGCACCTTGAAGGATTCTTGTTTTTAAGGGTAAAATCGCTCCCCCATCTTTATTAGTATATTTGAGACCAGAAAAGTAATGGCAGCTTTGTTTTTGAATTATCTACCACTTGAACATATGTATGTATTGATTGCAGAGGATCACGTTACATTGCTTAGCCAATCAGTGCTGGGGAAGAGCACTGATTGAAGGAGCTCCACTCTCAGCATAGATTTTAACTTTTGTCTTTAATTACTTAAGCAAAGCTCAGTTTTTCCAAATTCTATAGTCTAAATCTGCTACTTAGTTGCATCTTTTCGGGGTTGTTACTGCCTCTAGTGGTGTTGGGGGTGGTAACACAACTAATATAATTACATTACTAAATCAGAATACCACAAAGTATTTTGCGTGTTGGATGGAGGGGTTGGAATAGGAAGGGTTTGGTGAATGCGCATATGCAACTGGGGGGTTTCGTACCACAAAAAAGGTTAAGAACCACTGGCTTAAAAGAACAATTTTTTTTTTGCTGTTGGTATGAATACATATACTTAAGAATGGGTGTGTAAAAAAACCTAACTTCTGTGCTTCTGGGAGATGAGACAGTGATGAAGAGTAGATGATGATGATTGGCAAACAAATGGCCAAGATGGACTGACTAGTCGGCCGATTTAACCAAGAGTAATAGTCTGACTAACCAAGCCTTAACCATCTCGTTAAATATGGCATTGAACTGTTTATGGTAGCTGGGACAATCTCTAATTTCAACAAGATATTTAATAGCTTACAATTTGCTTTTGAGTTTCAGAGAAACGGCTGACCATGTTTATGTATTCTTAATTAACAATTATATTGGTCTGATCAATAAATGTGTATTAACCGATTCATTTAGCAAATAGATATTATTCAATTTGAGACAGAAATGTTAATCTGAGATTTAATATATAATCACAAATAATCCTCAATCCATTAATGCAATGTAGACCTGTGACACGATTTTCTTTTCAGACAGAATGATAAAATATGCTTCATTTAAAAAGACTAATTTGATCTTTAAACAATACAATGTTTCCCATACAATTATGATATCTCATTCACTGCAATATTTTGAGCTTTTATTGTTTTTAATATGTTGTTCAAAAGGTTTTTTTATAATTTGAGGAGCAAAACAAAGACTTCTAGCTTAAGGAGGAAGCGTCATCCTCCCTTGTCTCAAAGGAAGACAGGCTTTGTTCTGAACACTGTTGTGAGGATCTTTGACAACATCAAAGAACTCCACTGCATTTCTTCAACTGGTGTGCTAATGAGAAACGACCGTCCTGCACGAGTATGATTATAGTAGCTTCATTAAGGGGCGAAGTAATATTTTGCATCTAGCTCCGTGTCTGCCGCCGATGGGAGCTCCTCTACACAAACCTCACATTCACTGAGGATCAGTCAGGATGAGTGACTCTTAAAACACTTGTGATCCATTTTGATCTTTTAGAGCTACAATTAGAGGCGCTTTCTGTAATAAAAAGACCTGTCAGGCAGGTTAAAAGCGGTTGACATGCCCTGTGAAAATCTGTATTGCACTAAAACTGACAAAGTTTTCAGCTCTGGAGAAATACTCAGTTGTGTGTGCAGCTGAGCTGTTTATTATTGCTTTGAGAGCTTGAGAGCAATTCACTCGAAACAGAGAGGGAGCAGGAAAAGCTGAAATGAGTGGGGTTAACACTACATGTCACACAACATAAACCCGAGAAATCACCAGGAGCCAAAAGAGAGCAAGAACAATGCAGAGAAATGAGATCTTGACCCTGGGTTTAATTCCATTTCTAAGACACCAGAAAGAGTTGTTTTTGTTTGGTTTTTTTCCAGCAGCCATGCATCACTGCAGCTAGCATCTGTATTTACAGCCTAGTCACCTCACACTGATATAAAATGGATTATTCTGTAAAATTGCTCCTTGTAATTTACCAGGTTTACGGTTATACTAACTGTGTTGCCTTTTAGGGTTAGTGAAAGTGTCAGATTATGTCAAGACAACTAAAACCAGAATTCATGAAGCAGTGGGCTCAGCTCCATTGTTCTCGCACCATTTGCTTTATTTCTGCAGCAAAATCACAAAACAATTTACTTAAAATACCCACTTGAGGAATCCCGCCCATAAAGTCTCACAGGTTACAATAACTGAGAACCAGCTTTTGCATCCTGTCACAGTTGTTCTCATTTTACCCACTAAAAGTTAGGGAAAAATCTTTTACAGTTTGAGCAGGTTATTTTTATCGTGCAAATTTTCTGAAATGGGAGCACCTGCAACCTCAGGTGTGCAAACATTTACTAGTTTCATAGCATTATGCATCTGCCCTACAAGTGTGCTCTACTTAAATATGGATAGAAATAACTGACGTGTAATATTAAGACTAATGAAGAGTGGGTTGAAAAGAACAACAAGAATATCTGGAGTTGCTAACAAAGTTATATTTGGTCTACCAAATATAACTAGCAATTTAAAAAGATTTCTACGCATTTATGGGTCTATTTAAGGATTAGTACCTTAAATTAATCAGGAAGTAGATCATGTCAGTGGTTTAACTTACTGTGACATTTCAAAACATTTGTAGTAGCTTGGCTGGTGATCAAATTATTTATGTTAATGTTAAATGTGCAGAACGGCGATGCTGGAGTGTTTTTACCTAACGAAGCCAATTTGATCCTGCCAGTGAAACACAATACAGACAGACAATGGTAAGGTGGGAGTATAAAGATGACTCATCTAACAATAATTTCAGAATGAATGGGGATCACCTAATCACATCAGAACCCATTCTACCCGCTCCAGCTGTCTGAAGAAAATCACCTGAAGATGGTTTCATTATTCAAGCCTCCTTTAACGTCATCGCCTTCACCCTCATACGTTCTATAATTATTTCAGATGCACTGGTTCCCCCTTTTTACAATTAGCTATATTTATGGAAATTTCTCTTGACAAGGGCAGGAAACCCCTCTTGCTCAGGGAGATAATGGTCTTGATTATTCGGGATCTCTTAAAGATGCAAAGGCCACAGCCTCCAGTTTGCTTGAGGCCAGTCTCACCTACAAGTGGAAATAATTTCCACTCCAAATCCTTAATTATCCTTATTTTATACACAACAGAATATAATGATGAGAGATAATTAACAAGTATGCTAATCATATCTTACTTGATGGAGCAATTATTTATAATTTCAATGCAAAACCAAAACGATGTTTATTTGGATTGCATTTCACCATTAAAGTAAGTTGATACATTTCTAAAGAAAAAATATTTTTGTCTTCTTTATATAAAGAAATGCTACATATTATACAGAAAGCAGGAGAAAAACACACAGGCGGGTGTAAGAGATGTGCAATAGCAGCAAAAAGAGCTTCTAGTCTGACACCAAAGCCAACTGGTCTAATATGATCTGCTATTCTCTCAATACCAAGTGTAGGCACAAGGGCGCTGGCCTCAGAGGGCATCTATAATTCATCAGAAGTTTTCATGAATTAACAATGACATAATACACCCATATACAGTATGTATTACATGGGGGAAAAAAAAACAGGATATACACAATTATCGCTAATGTACTCATTCCTTTTGATTAGAATCAAAATGAGAGAATGTGCTCTGTGCAACAAAGACTTCTAAAATTAGCATTTAATTTGTTCAAAACGATTTGAAACAGAAAACATGTCATCTTTCCTTAAGAAGCAATTGTCATATTCCTTATTTTATTTCCTAAAACCACAAAACAGTTCCAGTCCGTGAAGATGATTATTCTTTAGACGGAAATTATGTTCCCCTCTTGTTTTTGATAGAACTAATCTGAAAAAATTAAACTACAATATAAAGACAGCCCATTCTCATAATAGACTGCAATATATCTACAAGGCCAAAAGTCATTTCATTTGTGAAAATGAATACCAATTTTGGATTTGTTGGTGAGATGCAGCATCTTGGTCTTTCATGTATGTTTCTGTTTTGGTCACGCCAAAGGCCTACTGTGTCCTGGAAAACTACTGTGCACCCCTTTAACATTTTGTCATGATACAACCATAAATTTCAAGGTATTTTTGGGGATTTTGTCTTTTGTGAAAGTAAAATAAATAGGTGCATAATTGTCAAGTAGAGGGAAAAGTGTGAAAATCTGAATCGTGACAACAATTTGCACTCAGCCCCCTTCACAATGACACTCTAGTACAACTTACTGAGTTTAAGTTCATCACTTATGAATTTAAACTCCTTCCTGCCAATCACAATGTCCAGAACTCACTTTTCATAAATGTGTACTTATTCAGAAATGTGGATGGATGCATCAGTGTAAATTTGCTCTGGATGGTCAGCAGGATGAGAAAAGAAGTCTATTAATTTATCTTTCAGCTTAATGTCTTATGTGTAATGGAAAAGTGAAACGACTCAGAGGCGTGAAATCTCCATTTGTAGGTGGCAGTATCATGGTTTGGGAATGGTAGGATACTGGGAAGAACCTTGTTAGCAACTCAAACAGGTTTACAAAGCCTCAAAGTCCATGAATAAATAAAATTCCTTCCACTTCCCAGTTATAAACTCTCTGTACCAAGGTCTTTGTTGCTTTTCACTCATGCACAAATTTACCTAGTGGAACATGCCCATCTTTTTCATATTCATATTCACTTGTGCTTCCAGGCTCTAAAAATAATCTGATCTTAACATTCAAAAAAAGGACCCCACAAAGGTGCCCATCTGTCTCTGTACTTGTGAGGGCAGATGCCCCTCACCCTATGGTCCAGCTCTCACCCTCTGAGCCTCCCTCCTCTGAAGAAGGTCCTTTAATTAAAACATTTCAGCATCCTTCAAATTTCCGTACAAACTCTCTCTTCCTGTGAAATGAGCCAGTTGAGTTGAAGGTAGTGCAGAAAACCTGCTGGGACTAAGACGGGATAAGAGTTGACATTATACAAGCACTTCACAGCAGGATGGAGTGAGAGATCTGAGATAAGACTTAAAGTCCAGCTGGCCCTCACCTTAATGCCAAAGAAAACAGTTCAGCACTGCCAAACAGGAAGTTTTTCATAAAGAATTAATCAGGAATAATATATTTTTTTAGCAAATTTATTCAAAAGAAGGAAAATATATAGTCATCTGTGGTATTATTGGATTCTTGTTACCAAATTTGGAAATAAAAATAGTGGTAAATCTTCTGTTGTCTTTTTAAAGTTTTTAAAATTCTGTCATGGTGAATAGATAGCCCCCACGGTAAAAGTTCAAATGAAATTCTGGGTTCATAAAATGGTGTTTTCATCAGCCTTTATGATGTTTTTAGAGATAACAGATCAGAAGTGGCTATTGTCTCTCTCAGACTAGCAGTTAGACCGTCCTTCTGGACGAGGATGTTGCAAGAATGAAAAAAAACTCCGAAAATTTTGACATAATTTTGAGCCTTGAGGTCAAGCAGACATTGGCGTAATCTGTGGGGAAAATTGTGTGATGAAATCCAAACATGAGTGCATGTTACCCATGGTGATATCCTCCTGTGGACTCAAATTAGCATGTTGCCGAGGCTCGCAAGTTATAAAGCAGAAAGCAACAGCAATCAAGAGAAATATTTATCAATATATTTTGTATGGACAAATGAAAAGGTACATGATCAAAGATGTTGATCATACCAATGCAGATTGTTCATGCCAAAACACACACACACACCTGCAAATCAACATTGATTGTTTCCATTTCTAATAAAGATACACATCATATTATCGAATGTGAAACAACAACAACAAAAAATAATTCTGGGTAGAGTTGGTTTTGGATATTGCATTTTAAGACGAATGCGACGCACTTGGACTATAACTAGTCATTGCTTTGTAAACATGACAGAAACAAAATGCATATAAACAGTCTAAGTTAGGATTGTGCTAATTGACTTTTAATGACTATGTAGCAAATTAATTACAATCACTACAAAAACAGAAAGAGACAAAAACTAAATTAAAATGTTCAATCAATCTTAAAACACTATGTTTCCAAAGAGATACAACATTTACATGCTCATTCCGGGTCTTTCATGCCATTTTGGCTCCAGATAAAGCACCAATGAGTAAAGCAATGTCATCACACCAGCCTGTCTACCATGTTTAACTCTCTTCCTGGCTTAAATTAGCATTTACTAACATACCCACAGCCTCTGAGCAAATGATATTTAGAAAACACTTCATTATGTTCCACAAAATTAAGCCAAATTCAGTGGGCTAAAGCGCTAAACAGGTATTTGAGCGAATTAAGCAGGAGATGTTACTCTTTAGGCGCATATGGAGGTATATTTTCACACAGGGTTTTGTTTTCTGGCTAATGTAATTATGTAGCGATTTACACCCTCATCGTGGTTCTGCTCTATATTTATCTTCAGTAAAGTGCACACGGTTGAAATGTGGCATGATGCCGGAGTCTGTTGTTGAATGCAATGAAAACACTGCTGAATTGTCTGCCATATGCTCCACCGTGCTCAGGTTTACCATCGAAACGGCTTTAAATTAGGGATAATTCATCCCTCGTGTTCCTGTTTGATTTGAGCTTTCACTCTAAGCCTACTTAGTCTCAACATATGACTGCTAATTAGTGTTTTTTTCATTTTGAGAAACAGGACATCACATTTCTTGGCGCTTGAATGTTGACAAGATGTGATTCTTGCCAACTGCATGCACTAAACTATGCTCTCAATGCTGCAGCCAATGGAGTTTTCCCCTCTAATGTTTCTTTGGATGAGTGACTGAAGAGCAGCGGTAAATCACCTGAGTGGAAATATGTCTACAAACACCATTTAACAATGCCTGATGAATATTCAGTGCTCTCCAGCCCAGGCAGGATATCCCCATCAGCCATTTCACAAACTATAGTGGATAATTATGCCACCTCTAAAGCAAGGTTCCAACACTCAGAGTTGTCTGATGCCCCCAGGTTTTAATTAGCAAAATTACCGCATACTTCGCCCTCCATTGATTACTGCTGTGGGGATTGATTATTTCCATACGTGCACACATGGACACACAGAAAGTACTGCCACGGGTGGGAAAACTATGCTTCTTTAAACACCATTATAGACCTTAAGGTAGTTGTGAAACTATAAAATAAATCTTTACTTAGACAAAATGGAAATAAAATATAGATATTGTGTTGCCTTTGGGTTTTACTTCAGTATTTCCAAATGAAACCTTTCTTGTATTGTACCCAAACGTACAGCCCACCAAGATCCAGAAAAACTGTATTCAACACAAATGCTGAAAATTATTTACACCGCTAAGGTTATACTCAGTGTTCCCAGGACCAGAACTAATCACATAGGTACAACGTTCAGTCACTTTGCTCTTCAGCTGTGGATCAAACTCCCTGAAAACATGAGATGTGCAGTGATTCCCTTAAACAAGAACCAAATACATTTTTTTGTTTAGTCACATTTTAATCAAATAATCGAACTAGGGAAATGTTTGAAGCATTTATGCCTTTATGTTTTCAGTTTAGTTGTTACAACATTATGAAGTGACTAATTAGTATTCTTAGCAATATTTGTTGCTGAGAATATTATTTTGCTAATCTACTCCTTACCATTGAGTATAACAAAAGATATTAGCTGGTCGATTAGTCAGGCTATCTGTTCTAGTAGAGAAAACCTATTGGTGCTTAATAGGTTGTCATTTGTAGCTTAACAATTGTAGATCTTAAAACATTGTTACTTTGATAAAACTGTGTTGTGCCAATTTGGCTTCCACTATATAATCTAAGTTTCTTATTCAAAGAAATATTTTTGAAACATGGCATATTTCCACATATTGTACTTTTAGCCAACAGCAGCTCCTCTTTGTCACAATAAAGTCATCACCAAACAAATCTGAGGTAAAGATAAGTCCAGATCAAAACTTTTGGACTCATCCCAGTACTAGCTGGTGTGGATGCATAACATGTTTTAAACCAAATGCCAGACTGCCAATGACCATGAACTTTTGACTTGTCCCCAACATGACAGGACAGATTGGCAGCCGTCACATTTGGCCAGTGGCTTACCGGCCATTGTTTTCAACGGAAAGAGCAAATGTTGCAGCTATACAGCTATGGCACCTTTTTGCGACATTTAAACGAAAAGGGTATTTGCAGTCTCTCCAAACATCCTGACATTCAACAACACTGGATCCATGTTATGTTAGGACCCCAGCCCCCTTTCATGTCTCGTTCTCGATTCAGGTTGCAGCTGCCACAGCCCTGCTGTCAGACTGCAACCGCAGCATCTCCCTCTCTCTCTCTTTCTCTCTCTCCCTCTGAGCCCATGGGGTACAGCTGACAACACCGAGCCAGACAGTCAGCTTGAGCACAGCAAGAGAGCCCTCAGCTAAAGCTGACATATTCCAGGCTCTATTTCAACAGATGGAGTTTTTACAGGTACCGTTTGGGGTAAAATACCTCGCTGGAGGCTATAGCATCTGGTCCATCACAAATTGGATGGCACACCCTGCCTCATTCTCCTCACACTTTACAACCAAACCCTAACACCTCTTCCTTTTTTTGTTTTCCCCTCTATTAAGTAGGAGAAAAGCATTGGCCAGCAAAACACAAACACACATTCCCAGAAACGGAGACTTTCAAGTGGTAAAAAAATGAATACATAAAAATCTTTCAGTCCTTTTCAGGCTCTTACCAAAACATACATGTCCCTTAAACCTTCTCACATTTTGTCATGTTATAACTACAAACTTCAATGTTTTTTATTTCAGAAACCAACACAAAGTAGTGCCTAATTGTGAGGTGGGATGAAAAAAAATATACTTGGTTTAAATATTTTTTACAAATGAAAAATCTGAAACATGTTTATGTATTCAGTGCACTTCACTCTAAGACCCTAAAATCAGATCTCGTGCAATATAATCTTTGCAATCATGAAATGTTCAATCCAACTTGAAATGTAAAAGGTAACTAGCTTTGAATGTTTTAAAAAGTTAAACACATTTCAAAACACATTTGCTTATGCACTACTTTAAACCTTTCCTCACATAAAATCCAAGTCGAAACACACTGAAGCTTGTGGTTGAAATGAAAAAATAAAAAAAGTTCATGCGATGTGAAAACTTTCACAGACGGCTGTAAGATTCTCAAAATCTTTCAAACATTCAATTTGCGGACACAATTCAGTTCTCTTCATTCTGCTCCTCGGGTATGGCAGATGAGATGACACGCTGTTGAATCTCATTTGTGGGGAAACCTGGGCCGGTACGTCCCCCTGTCATCATCTCTATCACTCACCCGACGACGCTCAATAACCTTGGAGTCATATTTCTCTGGCAGTGATTTAACGACTTGCAAAATTACACCTCGCTGGGATGAGCCTGCATAGATGTTGGCATCTCTACTCCTTACTGTCCCGTGCGTCGTCAGCCCTGCTCGTGTTATTTATCACGACTTACGCCGTGACACACGAGCAGCGCCCAAACGACCATTCATCTCCACGTTAAATAACACGTGCCAGGCCAGGCAAAGACGAGAGGGCCAAGGTGAGCTACGAGGTTTTGAAAACTGCGGCAGGTGAATTACAGCCGTCAAGGAGTTCCTCTGAAGTTGTGCTGCTGTGTATTTTCCTGAGGCCTGACAGGCTGTAAAAGGAAATTTACACTTGTGAGGCATTTACTCTGATTAGATGAGAGAGCAACCTCATACTGCTGAGTGCAGTTTAAGCGTTTTTATATTGCAGGAAACCACACATTTACCATTGGCTTATGTGGGAACTGATGCAGATTCTGAGGAAAAACAGAATAGACCTGAACAGGCTTACAGCTGTACTCTGTGCTTTCACTTTTTGCACTGTAGCCAGCAGGTTTGTTGTTTTGCATAAAAACACCAGAAAAAAAAATCTATATTTGAAGCATCCCAGGCTCTGACTATCAAGTATTACATTGTGTATTGGTAGGTTTTCTTAGCGTTGATGTATTCGTGAGGCAGAATCACCTGTTTGTAATGCTGTTTTTTAAAATCTTGAGCAAACAGGAATCAGTAGCAATTGCATACTTTTCTGTGTTTAAGTTTTACACAAGTTTAGGAGCTGAACTCAGCTGATATTTCTATATAGGGTGAATTATACCAGCACTAGAGTTTACTGTAAATGTCAGTACATGAAAATACCTTCCAATTCCGATCACTAGTAAGTATTTATTCACACCCAGTAATTATAATTCAGTCCACAACACCTCTTCACGGCAATTACTGCATACTGCACATTCCCAGTAATCATTCACTGAAAATGTGGCGCAGCAGCTTGAGCACATAAAAATACTGTATACATTACATAAATAGTTTATCCATGGAGTGATACATATTTATACTGCAGATATTTGTGCATATTATTCTGGTCTACCCCATCTTGCTGCAGCTTCCCATAATATACCCCAATTTAAAGGACCTGCATGATCACATTGTAGAGCCAGAAAAAAAATATTGTAAGTACATAACATAAATGACATCTGCCATTTGTGTTTTTTTGTCTCATGTTATTTTTCAAATTACACTTTTCTGACATGTAAAGAGCCTTTGGAGTCAACAGGAAGGAACTATCATAATTATGATGATGTGGGGTATTGCACCAGCTGAAATTAGAAATAAAGTTTTTTTGTCAAAAGAAAACTATTTAGTGGCAAAATGTTAAGTAGATGTTTAGACAGTTATTGGAAACACTGCAAGATGATATTGAGAACTCTTGCTACATATAGCAGACCAAGAACTGGTTGAGATGGCCATACATGACTGGTAGTTTCAAACATGATTGATAAAAACTGCTTGTGACATTTTTCAGATTCTCATGTTGACCATAATCTAATCTATTTTACCATAGAAGTTAAAGCCCCTTTACCAACAGTTTCAAATGGGCTTCCTAAAACAACATAAAAAATATGTAATTTGCTCTTTTATTTCTTCGTTGCATCCCATGAAGATGTAATGGACAGCGCCTACAACAAGATTAACACGGGCATGACAGCAAGACAATCATAGCAGAGAAGTGACCTGTAATTCAATCACTGGTGCAGGACATGTCATGTCAGTTAAGTCTATTGACTTTGACAGGCTGTGCGAGGTGGTGCCGGGCTCTTATTGACATGGGGAGTCTTGCAAAGTGCTGAAGCATCATTGTGTAAATGAGGAGGGGTCTTTTCTCCTTCACCTTTGACCAGCAGCTTAGAAGAGACTGGCCTAAAAATCTGAAAAAGAGGACTATCTCTACATATGAATCTATGAGGTTTCGACGTTCTAATTAGGTTGCAGAGCACAAAACAGGCTGTCCTCCATGGTCAGTTGGAAAAATACACATTTTTAACAAATGCAATAAACAATAAACATCTCAGATGGTGCGTGTACAGCCACAAATGGCTCTGTGTGTGCCTGAGCTCAGCTGCATGCACAGCCACACAAAGTCCAGATGCCATTCATTAAATAACTAACGTCAGACTGAGATGAACTTTGATTTAATGGATCTAGCCAAGCCTTGTGGAGAAAAATTGATGGGCCACATTGTTTGGATTTCCTCCCAAATTGTGAGTAATCACTTTGGAGGTTTTATCGAGCAAACAGCAGCAGGAAGCAGAAGCATGGCTTCTTAATGGCAAAACTAAAATTACTAAAAAATGAACAACATAGTTTTCTTTTTAGAAGACTCACAATGATGGGCTACTTATTAGCACCTAAGATCAACAATTTTAGTGTGGATAAGACATGTTCCTTTACTTATGTATTGCTGAAAAAAGCTTTGGTGAAAAGAAACACCTTGTCCTTTGTGGCTTTACAGTAAAGACAACATACACAAAAATACAGGTGTTTGGAAGGTTTAGAATAAAGTCCCAAGAATCGTTTTAGATGTGAACTCAAAAACTATGACTGCTTAATATCAGAAAAATATAAAATAAGTAGCACTGTTGCAATGATGAGATGACTTGTACACATAAGTATACAATGGTATATTATTTCTGCTTCAACAAAAATATTGACCAGATCGCGTCAATAATTCTTCACCTTTCTTATCCTTATTTAACATCATGATTGGTAAAGATACATTGTTTTAGTTTAAAACTATGTTCATTTTTCTTTTAAAAAAAAATACACAAAACCCTGTTCTGTTCTGCTTGGACTCCAGAGTGAGACAATAATTTTGCCAATATACTATTGCAATCACACTGTAGTGTTTTGCAAGACAGTCTTCACTTTGACAAGAAATTTGTGTACCGGTAGTTTGAATTTCACAAGCTCTCCTTATACCCCTCCTTATACCCCTTTACGCTCACCCATTCTGCGGCTGGACTCTCCTCCACCTCACTGTACATGATAGGGTTCCTCTATAATGCATGCAGAAAGAAATACTGCACACACAGATGTGGGAAAACAAGTCTACACATAAAGAGCTGGAAGGGGGGAGTACACAGGCATGACGGAGTAGACGGCACTGTGCACGAGAAGCTGCTGCTGCTGCTGCATGTGTAAATTGACTGATGCTGCCCACCTGCCATCCCCCTCAGTCAGATTAACTCCACAGGGCAAGGAAGATGAGAAGGGAGGGAAGAAGTGTGATTGGGGGGGCTGGGTCCTGCCCTTCATCAAAGAGCTTTTCTTTTCCAATCTTTGCATTCATTTCGTGGGTGGGAGTGCCATCCACGCAGTGGGCACTCTGTAGCTCCTACTTTTATACCAACAGATTACTAAAGTCCTCAAAACCTTAAACATGGAATAGAGCATCACAGAACTATTTAAATCTGCTTCAGTAAATGAATGGAAGCTGATACTGAGGTTGTGCTTAGCAGAGCACTAGAATACCAATGACTAATATGCATCTTCAACCTATTATTTGAATGTCAACTTCTCTGCCATGTTTTGGTTTGCCAGATCCAGGCCCCCAGGCCAGGATGTTTTAATCTACTGTTTGGGGCCCAAGGCCATGAGGGCGACTCGCACCCTGAGAGGCAGGTCTGCTGACAGTCCTCTGCTTTCTATTGTGAGGCTGTCACATCCCACCCTCAGATCCCCAGCCCATCTCTGTCTCCGTCGCTCCCTTGAGTGGGTGTAATTACATTTAGGAAGTCAATCCATGCCCAGCCTTCCTTTACCTACATCTTCACCCAAATGTATATCTTGTTAGGTCTCCCATAATCCTCACCCAGGGCAATAATAATGACCCCTACCCGGGAGTAAAACCACCTAACAATGAAAACATGACTTGTTCACCTTCTCTAATGGAGCAGTAATGGTTGGAGAAGACAATATACCAAATTATTAATTATTTTTCTTTTGGGAACAATTTTCCCTAAATACGTCTCAGCTACGATATAGTCAAACATCTGATTGTTCAGCTGTAGTGACATTGATAAATCATGCATGTTAAGGTTTGAAAGCAGATAATTTAGTGGACTCAAGTCATGACAAAGTTGGATTTAAGAGAAGCCAGTGAAAGATCATTGGAAACCAATATCGCTGTGAGAGACAAGTCCAGGATAAATCGAGAAGTAGCCATGAGCTGCACAGATAAATCTTGTTTTAGACAAAGCAGAGGGGTTGAAGTTCACCATCCTAATTTGATCAGGGAATATTCACTCAGCTTGATAATAGCTTTAACAGCAAATCTGTAGTTGTAATTACATCATCTGCTTAATAACCGAATATGGCTTCAGCTAATGTAATTTGCAATAAAGTGGGCAAGGATTGCTCTAAAGTTGTCTTAATTGAGTTAGGGGGTATCATTTTCGGAAAATTTGCTGGTTTCTATCGTTTTAAACGGAGGATTTGCTCGTAAACAGAGTCTCAGAGGAATTCACGGCCTGATCAAACATGAAGAAAGAAGCAGCACACCCAATAATAAAACACTCATTACCATGGTAGCGCAGCAGCCAGCTGTACAATAACACACACACACACACATTAAACAATTAGTCAAATGTTAGTTGTGATTAAAATTATTTTTGCAGTATTAATTTAAAGATGTGTAAAATACAAATTAAAAACATACAGTGCCTTGGAGAAGCAACCAGACCTGTTCAACTGCATGATGGGAATTTTTTTTTAACAATTAAAAATCTTAAAGGTGTTCAGCTTCACTGAAATAAGCTCAAATGTAAGCTGAAAGGTTTATTTAGAAAACAAACAGCGGTCTGGAATAAAATTGAGCAGTAGCTTCAACCGTGATTCGATTATTCAACAACATCCCCAGAATTAATTGTACAATCTACAATTTTAGCCTTTAATGAAGTATAAAACAAACAAGTAATCAGTTTGGCACAAGCCTTATAGCTTACATGGCAAAGACCTGAAAAAATATAAAAAACTGCTCCAGTCAGACGAGATTGGAATTTGCCTTAATTAAATAAATGGCAAGAGTTGAAAACTGACCTTCACAGAGGCTTTCCAGCCAATCTGACTGAATTTGAGGAAATGTGTAAATGTCAGTCTCTAGACAAAGGACCTGCACCACAAGTAAAAAGAGCTTCTACAAAAAGTAGTGACTGAGATTGAACAGAAATACATGTCACATGCTCTGTTTTGTAAAACTAAATAAATAATAATAATAATAATAATAATAATAAGCGTATGTATATATTGCTTTCCTTTTTACAATTAGGCACCACTTTGTGATGGCCTTTGATATGAAATTGTGAAAATTTTCATTGTTGTTCTTGACTGTTTTATGGAAAAAAAAAGAGTTCAGGAGATTTAAATAATTTTGCAATCACTGTAATGCAATATTGTGCAAATAATTTAGAGCAGACACAAGCAGAAACAATGCAGCTTTTGACAGTTCCTAGTTCCTGAAAAAAATGGCAACACACAATGGGAAACATGCATTTGTCTCAACCTTTCAATGCCTATTGCAACCCTGAAATATATATATATATAAATACTTTTAACTCCTTTAAATAAAACAGTCAGCTTCTATAATTGATTCTGAAATATATTATCTGAATCATGGATAATAGCTTTTGTTGGAAAATATGGGCGATAGAAGAAAAACATCCCAGCACAAAGCCCTGGCACCATGTCTCTCTTCACCTTAGAGATGAGCTTCAGAAATCTTGAACCATCTTTTGCAGGGTGAAAACAATGAATTTTACATGGCTTCTTTCAAAGGAAAAACTGAAGAGAGATGGCACTGTGGCAGGCCCCCCCTCCATCCCCCAGAACTCACTGCAGACCCCCTGCAAGGAACTTTGTCTGAAGTTACTGAGAAGAGAGGAGGTGCTTGAAGCACTTCATATTTATGGCTGAGTTTGAGTGGAGAGGACTCATCCATCAAACACAGCATTTCCTTTCATCGAGCCTATGTGATGTTTTGAAGAGGTGATATAACCTAGTAGTAAAGCTTACCATACAGTAGACACGGAATATGGGTGAGGGTTATAGCATTTCTTCCAAATAAACTTCCTCCTGTTTACACTGACTTCAAAAGAGCGTAGAAGAGTGGCCTTAGTTTGTGTGTCAGGAGAACAAAGAAAGTTGTTTTCCATGCCTCACACTGAGGATGGAGATTGGGTACACAGACAAATTTTTTTTATTCACTTGGCTTTGTCACAGTTAAAGGTTTCAAAGGCATTTCAAAAAGACAAAGATAACCTCCGAATATATGAAAAGCAGTTCAAAAATCATTTCATTTATGAAAGGGAAAACATACATTGCAGATTTCCCTTGCCTCAGAGACACGTTCATTCTGGGAATCCCAAAGAGTTTCTTAGCCAGAAGGGAGACACAGTCGCTCTGACATGTTCTGATTCTGCCTCAGGATCTCCTTGCCTGGAGACCCTCCAAAGGGAATTCCCCAGCGGGCATCTTCTTCAGATTCCCAAACCATCTCACCACTCCCTTCGATGTGGAGGAGAAGCAGATCTACTCTGAGTAACCTGCTCGATTTGATGCAGTCATCACTGTGAACCAGACACAAAGATCCTGACCACGGTGGAAGAAGCAGTCCACTTTTAGTGTCTTCGGTCCACCTGCTTTTCAGGTGATGCTAAAATGAAATTTAGCTGAATGATGTGCATGATGCATGCTGTTAAAATAATGAAATGTAAAGTCAAATAAAATAATAGGAAATTAAATAAAAAATAATAAAAGAACAAAATAGAAAAAAATGACTGCAGTCACTTCAGGTTGGAAAATATCTACTTTGAAATAGGTCCTGGTTTTGCACACTTGACTCCCTTGTCAGAACTCGTCTTTGTTTCTACAAACTGACACGACAAGCACCATTTACCGCCTGCAAACTTTTTTCCACGCCACTGAATACATCCTGTCAATTACTAACATTTTAAAATACCCTTACACACTTAGAACGTATTCCGGTTACCTGCACTTATAGTTTACACTATTTTATGTACCATAACGTAAAGTGATTATACGATTTGTAAGGAAATGCTATTGTAATATTTTACCACATTGGAGACAGTATAATGTTTTATGTCTTTCATTAAACTAAAGATTGGATCTTTTCCCCCACGCTGTGTGGATTTTGTGTCATCTGTGCACAAGTGCTTTTCAGCATCTCAGTAAAGATGCGCGGGTGTGACTGTCGCCGACCTTGTAACACGAGCTATCTAATGCTTTTAAAACCATTACACAACTGCAAAGTCATTTAGGGACTAATCAAACCGTGGAACAAGACGCTAACCAACACCCACTCGGTTTTTATCTTCATAAATTATTTGTCGTGTTAACTCCAGCTAGTTGTTACCTTCCCTATCAGAGCATTTGGAGATTTTATGGTGATGTGATTTATATGGGCTTGTGGCACATTAATGATGCCAAGGAGCCTTTGCTTGCCATCCATATTCATGAACAACTGTGTTTGGGGAGCAGTAGAGATGGAGGGAAGGGGAAAGACCGCTGCACATCCGCCAAGTCTCCCAGGCACAAGGTCTGGATCGCAGAGCTGCTTCAGGTTCACATGCCTGTGGCTACAGACCCACCTGTCCACCTAGATTCATTGCTTTCCCTAAGACACGATACAGCTGAACAAAGGAGCCACAGTAATAAGTATTTGAATATTTGGTGCACTGCTTCTTTCTTCAGGTTTGATCAGGCAGCAATATAAAATTATACATTTTTTCAAGGTTTTTAAAATGGCACAATATAATGCTCTAAGAGATATGAACTTAATACGCAGCAATCATCCTCCTAATCCCTTTGCGATATTAAAACTCAGCAACGGCTAAGACTCTGAAAGATTTTGTTTGCTTGTGGATTAACAGGCTTTTGTAAATAAATCAATAAACAATTTTGCACATTAATCTGTTTAAGACATTAGGCAATGAGCAAGAGTTATGTGTCATTAGAATATTTGGTTTGCCAGCTGTACTGCTCTAATATCAATTTGTCTTAGTAGATTTTCATAGTTATTTTGCTGATATAATGAACAAAACACAATGCTGAGTGCAATTCTGCTATGCAACATTTTGCTTCTTGATTTTGGCGTAATTTACAGCAGGGAGGTTGGTGGGGATCGGTAAAGAGTCGGATAATTCTGTTGACGGGGGGTGAGCGTGTGGTCAGTTTCTGTTTCTTACTCATTTTGTTGCTTGTGGCTCGGTGTTAGCGCACATCCGATTAAAGGATTTTCAAAATAAAAGATCCTTCAGACTTAAATAACACATAAAACGGAAATATTTAATTATTTATTGCGCGGCCTGGTACCAATTGGTCCATGGACCGGTACCGGTCCACGGACCGGGGGTTGGGGACCACTGTATTACAGTACCTTGGAAAAGTATTCCTAACCCTTCTGAAAATAGTACCACTCTATTGTAATTTACTCTGGAAAACTATATTATTGGACTGGAATGAAATGGATTGATCCAAATTGAAATTGGACTTATGTAGACACTTTATTAGACTGGATCTCTGAGTTTTGTAAAGTGCCTGGAGATGACATTCATTGTTTGTCACTACACGGATAAATCTGCTTTGATCTGACATGCAGTACGTCTCATTCAGGTTCCTTTAAAAACTCTGAAGTAAATTTGGCCCAAGATCAGTGGTCATATTTCTGGCAAAAAAAAGAAATTCAACTAAACTGAAAAAGATCTCCTGCTGTTCTCCTATAATGTTATTCTCCAACATGGTTTATTCGCCCATTGGAGTAGAAAAACGCAAGCGGTCTCTGCTGGTGATATAAAACTTGGATTTATTGTTACCTATATAAACGCAAGACAGCGAGATTTCACGTCCTGTTAGCGATCATGATCTAATCAATGAGCAACACCTTAAAACTGCTGACAGGTAATTATGAGGGCAGCTCACTCTGCGACATGCCATTCAGGTAACCCGTGGTAATTACAGAGGAGAAGAAATATCTGCTGAAGGTTGCTCACGGTGCAACAAAAGCCGCCAAGAGTGAATTGCATGTCTGCTCCTGGGTGAGGCCTAATTTGCTTCTGAGGAAAATCAATAAAAGCTTTTCATGTTGGTTGCTATGGAACAACATATACTAAAACACAATGAACATTACCTTGGGGAAATTGGCACCAAACATAATCTCTCCATTGCCCTCCTGAACAATGGCCTTTTCTTCTTTTGCAAAAGAAACAGACGTTTCAGTGATATAATGCTGATTTTGTTGTTTACTGTAAGAATTATTCTTACCATGGCAAACACCCAAGCATCACTGATGTAAATTCTGTGGCATCAAACATAAAAAGCATAATAAAATTTAAAAAAATAAAAAATTCCTGCAACTCAGATCTTAATGCATCAGGGAATGTACAAACTTTACCATCTTCCATACGGGACTCCACAGAGGCAAATAATCATAAAGGAAAATAATAGCATGTTCCTCCAATAGAATAAATGTCATCCCCGGAGTCTATGATATTCCTAAATCATAAAGTTATTGTTTCACATTAACAGTACGTCAATCACAAATTTACAGATACGGTTCAAAAATGTATGCATTCACTGCTCTATTCCAGTCTGTCACCGTCATATCTGCCTGTTTAAGCAGTTCTGCTCGTTGCGGCCGTGATCACAGGTTGCGCACCTGATGTGAGAAAATGTATGTGGGAAACTGATGCAGGGAAAAAGGTCACACTGGTCTAAAGCAAACTGCATAAAAGCAGTTCAGAGAGCAGCATGATGGATGTTATTAACAAGCTTTGACAGCAGGTCACCATAATATTTAAACTACATGAATACTTTGGTGAAAAATGAACATTTAGGGTCTAAAATAAAAGATCATCAAAGTTTGACTTGTCCTGGTAACTAAAAAAATGAAAAATAAAACCTGACACCTTTTTAATTTAACCAGGTTTTGGAGACTACATCATGTAAACTTCATAAATTATGACATTTACTAGGTAACCGTATTTATGCTGAATCAATTTCTTAATGCCTTTCCTTTTATATTAATTCAACTCACGGTTAAAATATGCCACTGAGGACCATGAGTCTCCTCCAAGAAGCAAACATATTTAGTATGTGCCTTTATGTTGTGCACAGTTATTAATCCTGCAGATGTCTTCATTATTTCTAAAGCTTGCTTAAGAAAAACCAAACCCAAATGTGTCCACAAAAAAATAAAGTTACTATAGTTTAAATTTAAATGTTTTGATAGTGTTGGTCAAATACTAACAAAATGTCAAGATTGCTGAATCTGCCAGAAGTGTACTCTAAGATGTTTGTTTCTCATTAGAAAAATATATATATATATTGTTTTAGCACTTCCTATAGTTGCTGATCAGCATTTTGCTTAATTTTGAAAACCGACCAACGGTATTTTAGGGATTTAAGTTTTCAAGCTTCCATAGTGTACAAACTAAACAAAAACATTTCCCAACTAAATTTTAAAAATATGATTGTACAATCTGACTGGACATTTGGCAACTCAGTAAGGCAAAGGGTCTTCCTGTTTTTGGTTCCATTTATATTCCATATCCCCAATTATTCTTCCAGGTTCGCGTTGCCATACACCCTTCTTCACCTGTAAAGGGGGAAGAGGAGGAGTACACTCCTCAGGCAGGCTGTCAAGCCATCTCTGGCTTAATCAAATCAGTAATAAAAAGTTTCTCACAATTATAAACAATCGTCAGCGTCTGCGTTTTCCCATCTAATTACTTGAATTAAATATTAACCGACTTCTGTGTTAGTGTTTGAACAGCAGACAAACGGCTTCCATTTTTACGACTCCAAGCTTTAATGAAGCACAAACACAAGCAAGACCGATGCAGTCTGTTGGTAATTCAAAGAACACATTTATTATCCTCTGGCTATGAATGAACAGCAGTAAAAGAGAAAGCGGGGACTGCACCACCAGCCTGCCAACCAACTCAAAGAGACAAACAGCAGGATGTGCACATCCTGCCAGCCAAGCCGCCATCACAGCAACTGTCGCCACGCAGCAGAGCTGCCATCACACGTTTGATTTGTACGCGTCTTGGACGTGATTGGCTGCGACGGGAATTGTGAGGCAAGTAGGGGTCTTTTTTTTTTTTTGAGTAATTAACCCTTTCACTTGCATGTATTCCACTTGAGAAATTACAAGTCCTGACAGGCTCCTGTCAACAACCAGCACCAATCCCCTCTTAATAATGTGCGAGACAGAGAGTGAACACAAAGACAGTGTTTGTGCTGTCACCAGTGGGGTGCTTCGGAAACTGTCTGCAGACAATACACTGCGTCTCAGCAAACCAAATGAAGGGGACACTCGCTGCTCTAATGCAAGTGCCTAAAGAGAAAGTGCCTGACAACTCATACAAAGTGACAGACAAAAATGACGCACAATTCTGACTTATTCTAATATTTGAAGATGCACAGTAGCTTTATATGTTACAGCCTTATTCCAAATTAGATTAGATTAATATCTTTCCTCAAAATTACCTCTCCGAAAACAAAAATCACATTTACACAAGAATTCACAACTTTTGTCATGAAGGTAACAATTGAGCTGTTCTCACTGCTCATTCTTGAGTTGTTTCTAGAATTTAAATGGAGTCTATCTGTAAGTATATTCAGTTGATTGGAGTTTATTCTCAAAGCCTGCATATGAGCACAAACACCAGCCATGAAATCAAATGTATTTTCTGTTGACCTCTGAAACAGGATTGTGTTGAGGTACAACTCTTCCAAGGAACTGTTAAAGTATAAATAATTGCCAAAAATTATGTGCGTCTTTGGAGAATTATAACAAAACTTCATGCACTATGAAAAGACTGATTGCAAAGCCAATTTCCTTCTTTTGAAAGTTGAATTGTTATTGAACAAATAGTTTCACATCTGCCCTACAGAAATAATGACTATCTTGTTTGAATTTTGTTATCTGGCAATTTCTCACAGGCATCAGCTGCTGTTTTTAAACCCTGGACAGAGCATTACAATTTGTCTTTCATTATCAAAGTGAGAAAACAAATGAAAGGGAAAATTTATCACATTTAAAGGTCGTCAACATGTATGAAGCCATTCATCTTGGCAGACAGCTTTATTCAATGCATAAAGGTTCCTCACAGAGCAAGCAAAGCTCTGGGGAAAAAATAAAAATCCGATGTTTCATGAACAATGTTACAGATATGCATTCCAATTATTTTATATTACCAAAACATAGGCCTAAATTAAAGTCTTATTTCATCAAGAACATCCTGGAGTGAAAGGATGAGGATCAAAAAAGGAAATAGATGTTGAAAAACTGAAATCATTGAAGTTAAAACTGGATGTTTAATAATCATCATGTAAATGTGTCCAAAAATCTTTCAAAGCCTTCACAGGTGGCTTCCTCCATAAGCAATCTGCATTAGGTAAATGGTTTCACAAATAAAGAGCCACTGACAGACTTCAGATTACATCCCGATGAGGCTTTTCGTTTAAAATGTACTATAAGTGGAAAATAAGGCAGTTTACATGTATTAAGTATTTTATGGCCGGTGTGTGAACAGATTGCAATGCATCCTTAATGAGATCCTGTGACTTTCCTGTGCATTACACAGTCAGCAAGAAAGTGCTTCTCTTTTGATAATCCCTAAATATAACTTCAGTTTTAGTTAGAATTTAGCTTAAGGGTTATTTATTGTTTAACTTGGAAAGACCTCTTTCAGACCAAAACACAGAAGCAATAAAAAGACTCACCATCACATCTCAAGCAGAGTCTTGAATGATCAAATCTTTCAAATGTCACTTAGAGGAAGAATCACTTTTAAAGGAAATACTTTAAACATTGTTTTTGTTTGAGAACCTGAAGTAAGATAAGATGATACTCTTTGTCTCTACTGTTTTTTTTTTTCAGATTTTGAGAGCTGCACTGTTTTTCTTGACATTCTACTGTAATTTTTCATTACAACCACCTGCTTCCCTTTTAGACTCTTTTTGTAGAGCTGAATTCATGTGCCAATGGTTCCACTGGGGCAATTAAACCCATAACATTTTTATATTTGGTCTATTTAAAAGAGATAAACAATGCCAGAAGAAGAGTTTCAAATAAATAAAACTATCAAAATGCAGAACACAAGACAAATAGATAGACTGTGCTGTGCATAAAATATATATACAATATACAATCAGAAAATGATGGGATTCTCTGAGTGTAAAGTAAGTACCTTTTATGATCAGCCTCTTGCTTGTGTCTTTGGGTGGTGTCCTCCGGGGTGTGGGTGGCCCCCTGTAGCTGAGGTTCTGTTGTCCACCAGATGGTGCCCACTGGTGAAAGAGACCCAAGTTTCTCCCTGGTGATCACTAAAATTTAAGATCAGAGGTGCCTGCTGGTTATAAAGTAACTGACCAATTAAAAAAGTTGTTTTTCCCTCCCTTTATGTCAGCACATCTGTTGAGCATCCACAACCTGATAGGATGACTGACTGTACAGTTTTTTTGACATCAGTGTTTTTAGCAAATATTTTTCTTCTTCTTGATTTCTAACAGCAGTTGAAAAAAACATTAAGTATCATTACCGCCACCTACTGGTATGGAGTGTGGTTTAAATATTTTACCTCTATATTTTATGACTATATGCAGTGGTGGACAAGTTCATTCCCTGAGGGCTGGTATTCTGCAGATTTTAGACCTTTGCCTAGTTCAACACACCTGAATCAAGATGACTCTTATTAATCAGGCCACTGCAGAGCTTAATGACATACTGAGGAGGTAATTTAGCTTTGTGAATCAGTGTTGTTGCAGCAGGGACAACGCTAAAACATGCAGGAGACCAGATCTTATTTAAAGAAAATAAAACAAAACAGGGCATCAAATGAGTACTAAATGCCTCCTGGATGAACTAATGTACACAAAACCAGCTGTTTCAGAGACTTTCAGGTTCAAATGAAGAAAAAGACAGATCTTCTGGCTGGCGCTGTAGCCTGCTGAACTGTCTGTTGAATGAGGCATGTTGGATTTGGGACACTTAAAAGGTTGCACTAGCATAGGACCCTGAAACGTGAAGGCTGAAGTTTGACACCCCTAACAAACAAAGCTACTAAGTGAGACACAGAAAAGAATGAAATGTGTCCTGACCTGAGCTCTCACAGCTTAAGGTCGTGTTCAACGTCTGGATTATCAAAAGCTTTACCATTAGATCACAGAAGAGAGAAACCCAGCAAGGAAGTGAAGTAAATCTCTTGGATTGAAAATCAGCCCCAATGGCAGTGAGGCAGCATGAGTTCTAACAAGGATTTATTTTCACCTCATAATTCTAGCACCTGTGACTTTCCTCGAAAACCTGCTCCATTGAGTCGACTTTTTAGGATGCATACAAAATACATCTTTTTGGTTGATGGTATTCATGTTATGATACAAAAATTCCAATACGCACCTCAATCTTTAAAATTTAGATTTTTTTGACAATTATTTCTTATGTTGTGCTTTAAAAGCAGTTGAAGCACTTTTTGTTTAATTTAATTAAGCTTTTTTTTAAATTAAGCTTTTGTATTTATATCAAGTCCTTATAAAAATCATTTTTATAATTTTTGTCAGTATTGTCAGATGTTTTGGATTGTATTTTTGTTTTTACCTGGCTCTTTTTATTGTGATGACTTACTTTTCAGTACAGTAAGAGCTTTTGTCTACATTTGACTTTTAAAAGTAAAATGAAAAAAGTAGGATTGAGTCAAAAAAATAACTTTTCTGTAGATTCTGTGTACAAGCATAGACAGCACAGACAGCAACAACATATGAAAGTGCAAAATAAAACCAATAAATCATCATATCACTGGCAGAAAGAGAAACTTTATGTTCTGTGTGACATTTCCAAATGGCCTGAATCCGAGAGAGAGGGAGTTAATGGATATATTACTCGGGTCATAAAATAAAAGTCAAACCAAACCTAATTTTTTTCAAGGCCGTGTACAAAGCAGCTACCATCCAAGCAGTCAGTTTATTCCTACGGGTAGTTTTTCCGGAAATTAATCTGTAAACCTTTTAAAAAGGAAAGTAGAATATCAACCCATTCACCTGTAGACAATGTTCTGAAACACAGTAAACGACTGGCAAAGCAAAAGACTTTATTTTTGTGTTCACTTGCTACCAAACTACACTACAATGAATATTCATTGCACATAAAGTCCAACATCAGCATTCTGAAAGCAGTTTAAAGCAATGTTTTCAAAACATAGCCTTTATGTAAATCACTGGTTATCTACAAGCGATCTGGACCAGGGGGCCACAGAGCACAGATTAAAAAACAAGGTTAGTTCTTTCTTCGACAAGGTCAGCGCATGATGTACTAACCAAAACGACAACGCAATGATAAAGAAGTTTGTGGCAGACATTTTAATTAACGTATGCTTGTCTCCGTTTAAGAAATGTTTAAAAATCTCCCATGCAAACCCACTTCTGATTTATTTCCGTATAGTTTTAAGGAGACGTTATCAAGAGCACAGTGCTGCCTGTTTGTAGTCAGACAGCACCAGTGGCGGACTGTGTGGGTGTCACTGAGTGAGCGTCTTTATTACCTAAACACTCATTAACTTGGCAGCTTACAGGCCATTTGAACTCATGACCCACATCCTGCTTCTCATTATTGTGCAAACCAGATAGGCCGGATGACGACTCAGGAAGTCAACACACGGGGGAAACAAGGGAGCTAATTCACGTAATTTATATTAATATGTTAAATTATGAGCTGTGCATTATCTACAGTGTAACAGCTTCTGACTGCAATGTCTTCCTCCCTTATCTAGATGTTTTGTTGAATTAAACGCACCAAACATGTTTAGGCGATTTTTTTTAAAGGTCCGATCAATTAAATACTCAGTGAATAGATTGTTTTAATTTACTCTCTGTGGCAGCATGTTAATAGATTTGAATGATCACTCATCCTAAAAGAATTTACAACAGAGTCGGAGGAAA
This sequence comes from Poecilia picta, assembly GCA_033032245.1. Classification (NCBI taxonomy): domain Eukaryota; kingdom Metazoa; phylum Chordata; class Actinopteri; order Cyprinodontiformes; family Poeciliidae; genus Poecilia; species Poecilia picta. The sequence continues at coordinate 8,535,054 of CM065374.1, forward strand.
GCTTTCAGGCAAGGTTTCTGCGAAACCCCTTACACATGCAGTCTGTTTAGTGGATGGAAATGTCAATAGTTACGACCCCCCCGAAGCGCAACTAAAGACTGTGTGTGAGGTTAACGTTTTGGCCAGCCTCTGATCATTTAAGGACTCCCTTCCACACCAGCTTGTTGTAATTATGGGGAAAAAGTGGCAGCATGTGGTCAGGTTTATGACTCTTCTTCAAAGAGCGAGCCTGGTTTGCTCAGACCAATCTGGGTGACTGCAGAGCTGTAAATCCCACTAAAAATGAGTGTGGTGAAGTGAGAGTTCAAAAAGCCCGCTTTCCTCGTAAAAAATGCATCTGAGGCCCATGATGCAGATTTGTCACCAAACATGAGGTAATTTAATGTATAATTAGGGAATGTATACAAATGCGCAAAGCAGAGACGGAAAGTTATTTTCTTTGAAGTGTCAATTAAGCAAAAAGAACTCATTTCAAAAATATCTGACTGAAGACAGGAAATAGAGAGTAAAGCAGCCTTAAAACTGTAATGAGACTTTAATAGAATAAGGAAATCACAGTCCGCAAATAAGGGTGTTACAAAGACCTGAGTTTTAAAGGAATTAAAAGAAAAACTTAAGAAAATATAGACGGATAATTCAGAGCATCACAGCCCTTTGCTTAGTGCTACGTTGGTGTGGAGGGGGGGAGGTCTTGACTTTTCAGTGAACTCATTTTTATTCTCACAAACACCCCGGCTCCCCCGCTAATGATAAGAGCCCTGAGGCAAGTCAGGTCATATGGGACTGGCTGTGCTCAGACAGAGACCGTCGAGACATCTGCAACAGCCTCAGCCAACTGTTTCAACTCTGGCACACACAGTGTCTTGTGGAGGTTTTTGCAACACTTGACCTTTATGCATCCTGTCACGTTACATTCTCCAATTTCATTGTATTTTCTCTCAATTTTTCAGCAAATTTGTAAGTATTATGTAAAAGAAAGTAATAAGTGATGATCAGTTTCAAAAAAAAAAAAAGTGTGTCATGTGTTCATCTTTGGCTGGACCATTCTAACTCCGTTTACTAGTTTAATTTCAATATCCTGCAGCAGGGTGAACTTCTGGCTCAGTTTCAAATCTTTTTGCAGGATTGCCATGCTCCCAACCAATCTCAGCCTATCTAAATTTAAGAATCCCCACAGCATAACACTGCCCCCATCATATTTCATTGTGGAGCTTGTCTCTTCAGAATGTTAGGTTTTATATATTTTGACCACAACTGGCACGTTTACGTGGACATTCAGAATGAACCGGCTATGGGAATAAAAATATGTCATGTGCCCTAATGGGAATATTCTGAAATTGTAGTCCGAAAGAAAGGGGTGGCTTATGCAGATTACGCCTCCAAACAGCGTAAACACTTGTTCTGATTGCGACACACTAACCTAATTGAACGTTGCAGAGGGAAGTGCAGCAGTTGGAGTCAGCACAGAACTTTGAAGGATGTTTATTTCCTTCCAATCTCTTGTTCCATAATGCAAGAAGACCAACAGCTTGTGTTGCTTAGTTTGTACTTTAATTAGAGAGTGGTGTAAAATCTCGACCAGTGTTAGAACCTGGCAGAGAACAAACACACTACTGCTTTATGATATGATTATGTAATCCAAACACATTCACAGGCGTTCAATGGACCATTGTCTATGTGTTTGCTGTGTTTAGGACAAACTTAGGAACTTTATCTGGGTATGTTTAAAAAAATAAATAAATTAAACCATTTTTATTGTTATATACTCAACCTTTTTGTTGACCTCTCAGTCCTGTTCCTGATGCTGTTTATTCTCAACAAAGTTCTGAGTTCACAGAACTGTGTTAATACAAACATTAAATCACAAAGCCTAAATATCCATTAGGCCCACCAAAAGCAAATGCACCTGATTTTAGACAGTGATATAATAAAGGGAGCAAAATACAAATGTATGCCACAATTATCTACTACTTTGTATTGATCTTTTCCACAATAAATCCCAAATAAAAAAACATATAAGTTTATGGCTGTAATATGACAAAATATGAAAAAGTTACAAAGAGGGAACACTTTTGCAAGGCACTTTGTGATTTAAGATAATGAAACAAACTACAAGGGGGACAAAAAATAATTAATTGGAAATAAATGTATATCCAGTGCAAATTATGTGTTTCGCTGAACACAGTTTGATGCGATTTGTCAACACAATGAGCCAATCTTCACAATGATGGGAAAAGTGCCAAACTCACCAAACCAGAAAGAAAATGTCACCCCCAGCATCTAAAACATGGTGACCAGCTGCTCTCTCCAGTCAACCAAATTAACCTCTCAGGGTTTTGATCAAAATGGAATTAAAACAGGGGAAGCAAGATGTTATTGCACAGCAGGATTAAGCTTCAAGCTGAATTTATCCACAGAGATACAGTATATTAATGAACAGGACTTTGTGTATCATATTGAGCAGCAGGTTGTTCAGATAGAGAGTTATTAATCTCCCCAGACCTGCACCTTCTCTTCTAATCTCATTTCCCCTTTGTCAAATTCAACCTTTTTGTAAGTTCAGTATTTGACCTCTTCTGACTCAGGTTAACAGAAAAAAAGTACAGAAAATGTCACCAATTTCACCTCCGGTAGCACATTGAACCCTGGAAATGAGAAAATGTTTAAGTAAGAACTTATCCAGATTTGTTTGAGAACGCAAAATATTTATATGGGAATGGCTAAAAAATGCATTATTGCAGAATTAGTATGAAAGTATTACTTGCTGTGAAAGTAATACTTTCACAGAAAGGTTTCTGTGATCTTCCTAACTTCTATGTTTCTAGAAAATAAATACTTCTTTCTATGCATATCACTAACATATTAAAATAAAAACATACTTTAAAACAAACTGGAGAAGATTTCTGGAGCAAATTTAAGAAGCGGTCATAAAATCGACTACTCGTTTCTTTGCCAATACATTTAATGGAATACAAATTTTGGGTTTTATAAGTGAGATTCTGTTGAAACAATATAATCCTAAAGATTAAACCTGCAGCAGATAACTCTTTTGGCATCTTTGTTTAGTCTAAATCCAGATTAATTGGTCCAGGTTGATGCTACAGCTAGCCCAAGACCAAACCAAAGCAGACGTCTTCCGTCCTTCTACACGTTCACTCTCAAAAACATTTATGTGACCAGTATTTAATCAACTAACTCCAGAAATCTTTACAATGGATGACTATTTAAGAGGAAGCTGATGATTATTTACACAGGAAATGGAGGTATGAGGTGTTGCACCACTAATGATGTGTGAATCACATACTGAGAATGGAAAAGATATGCTAAAGGTTTTCTGGAGATGGCCTTTTCTCAAACAGCGACACTGTTTCAGTTAGTTCAAATACTGATACCTTAGGTCTCTCAAATTATATAAGGAATAAGGTAACTGCACACTATTGTACTTAACTGATTAAAATTTCTTGGTCTGGAGGAATTTTGAATTTAAATATTACTCCTTGAACTGTTAATCATCTTGCCTTATTTTATGCCTGGAAATGATTTTTTTATGTTCAGCTATTTTTTGATGTAGAGATTTTGAGCATCGTGAGCAGCAAACATCAGTTCTAAATAAACATTTTAAAAAAAGTAATTTCACTACTTTGTACATTTGTGCTTAAAGAACCTATAGATCAAATTGGTTTAAGAATAAGTCTGTAAAATAAAGCGTTTAAAAATTGAAAATCTGCTAATACTTTCTGGTGTTAGATGCTAAAGGAAGTTGCATGTTTGGCACCTGTCAATCGTTGTAGAAGGTTTGTCAGCAAGAAGTACACGCCCCTTATCTTTTGAAACTGAGCCTAAGTGGTTCATCATTGCTAACGGGCTGCAATCCCGACAGCCGGTACCCAAAGCGTGTAGAGGACGTAATACAATTTATTACATTTCTAAAACCCAAACGGGTCTGGAATAAAATGCTTGAAATGGATCAAGGCCTGTAGTCAACCTCATGTCCAGTCGGAAGACTGATTCTTCAGATAAGGGCCTGGGAGCTGTTCTCCTTCAAGAAACAACGGCAGGCCGTAGTCCAGTGCCATATATCAGCCGGAAGCTGTTTCCACGGGAGGTTCGCTATTCCACAGTGGAAAAGGAGATGTTGGCAATTAAGTGGGCACTGGACTCCTTCCGTTACTACCTGTTGGGAAGAGACTTCACATTGGAGATGGATCAAGTACCCGTTGGTACTTGGCCCTACAACTGTTCCAGTTCACTGTGCGCCACATACCAGGAAAGGAGAACCTCATTGCTGACTATCTCTCTCGCTGCATCAGCGAGAGTCCGGAAAAAGGGGGGTGTGATGGCAAGCCACACAGGGTAAGATCCAGTATTCTTTATATTTTTGTCGTGATCCGTGGCTTTGTGTATTTATTTTTGAGTTTTCTGTGTAGTCCTGTTCCCTGTGAGTCTCTATCTCTGCGTCTTCCCCGTTAATTGTTTCCCAGGTGTGTCTCATTCCCGTGATTACCCTGTGTGTATTTAGTTCCACCTGTTGTCAGTGTTCCTCGTCAGGTCCTTGTCATTGTCAATTGTTTGTCTGCGCCAGTAGAACTGTCAAGTCCTGGTTAGCTTAGCTGTTTGTTTTGTCGCCGCCAGTAGAACTGTTTAAAGTCCTGGTTAGCCCCAGCTCACGTTCAGTGATATGTTCAGTTGCTACAGGTATTAGCTGCGTGCTAGTCTCTGCACGCAGAGACAGTCCGAACAGGCTTTGCAGCCTGTTTGGACTGTAGAGCTTCCTTCATTAAATTCTACCATCATCTACACCATACCTGTGTCTCTGTGTATCTCCTCACCACCACCGCCACACACTTCATGACAATTTTCTTCCACCTTCCAATGTTTATATGGAGTGCACACGTATTAACAATGCAAGGTCGAAATTCAATTATGTTGTATTAATATTGTTTTCTTTGTTTGAGTTATCTGGGTGTTTGGCTCCCCTCCCTTGGTGGACAAAAGGTGTGGCAAAGGGCTGAGGTTCCTGAAGTACTGCTGATGGCCTCATTGGACTGAACCACCTGTGTCATGCTGGGGGGGTGTTTTTTGCGTGTATTTCATTATTTGTGTTAGTTATCAGGTGGCAGCCATTTTGTTTTCCCCTATTGTGTCCACATGGTTTAGCTAAACCAGTATTTAAATCCCCTTATGTGTCATTTCAGTTAGGTCAGTTTGTTGTCCTGTCAGTTATGTCTTGAGTCTAGTAATTTGTGTTGACCTCTTTTATTGGCATGCCTGTTTGTTATGTTAACCTTTGTTCATACTGTTGGGTAAATAAAAACCCACCTTTTTTTAATTCAACACCTGTGTTCTGCACTTTGTACTGTCTGGTCCCTGACAATCTGTGATCTTGTTCTTTCGGTGATGTCCCAAATCTCAGAACCATAAATCAGAGAAGGGTTGTAGATTGCAGTGTTGTGGTCAAGACCACCTAACCCGAAGCCAAGTCAAGACCAAGACCGAGGGAAGTCCAAGACCAGCGACCAGCACTAAATGACACAGTAAAATGTGAAATATGATCAAAATTGCTTCTCAAATTGATTTAAAAGATCCATAATCCCATAAAAACAACTAGATATTACATGCTTAATAAATGTTACCAATATTAAAATGAAGTGTTTCCATCTTTGTGCTACAATCTGCAGTGGTCTCGTGCCATCCCTAAAAAGATAACACCCTGGGTGTTTGCCCATATTGCTCATGTCAGAAACCATCACTGCCTGCACCATTAAACATAGGAATAGGAATCTCGCAGTCGTTTACCCCTAGTTAGATCATCTGCGGGGTTGTCAGATGTTCCCACATACTGCCAAGCCCAGCTATCTGTCAGTTCTTGGATTTCAGCTATTCGAGTTCCTACAAATACCTTGAAGTGGCAGGAATCTGACTGAATCCATGTTAGGACAGTGGTGGAGTCCGTCCACAACACCACTTTGAGTAAACGGTAGAGTGAGCTCTTTGGTCAACAAGCTGGTGAGTTGAGCTCCCCTTAAAGCTGCACATAGTTCCAGACGTGGCATGAACAACTGCCCTTTAGGAGCCACTCTGGAACGTGCAGTCAGAGAAGCAACTTCCACCTTTCCGGCAGCATCTTCTGTCTGTAGATATGCAACACTTCCATATGCCTGTTGTGATGCATCACAAAAGATGTGCACCTCACACTGACAGTCAGTTTTGTCCAGCTCAGGGCTTACATAGCTGCAAACTGACATTGTCCAGATGTTGCAGCTCCTCTTCCCATTCTTTCCATGCAGAAAGCAGATCACTAGGTAACAGTGGATCATCCCACTCGTGCTTTTTGTCCCATAACCGTTGGACTAGTACTTTAGCCCTTGTCGTGAAAGGGACGAGGAACCCTAGGGGGTCGTATTGACTTGCCAGGACCCGATAGATGTTCCTCATAGTAGGAGGATTACTGTTCAAGGGCCTGGACTTGTACTGTAAAGTGTCAGAGTAACACATCCACCGCAAGCCAAGAGCAGGTTCTTGGGGGTCCATATTGGTTTGATTCAGCCACTGTTCACTGTTTTCTGACCTTAACGCCTTTGGTAGATGGCCAATGAGATCTGGGGTGTTGCTGGCTCACTGCCTGAGCTCAAACCCTGCTTCTGATAATAGTGACCGTAATTTCTCCACCACCTCTTTAGCCACATCTGGAGAAGAAAAGCTCTGCAACCAATTATCAACATAGAAGTTCTTCTCAATGGAGTCACAAACATCCTCTCTCGGGTGACAGTGATCATGGACATGTCTCTGGAGTGCGTAGATGGCACAGCAAGGGGAGCATGTTGTTCCAAACGGGAGCACCTGCCATTCATACACTTTGGGAGGGGTGTCTCTTTGCAGATCAAGCCAGATAAAACGTAGCAGTGGTTGATCTTCTGGCAGCAGTCTGACCTAGTGGAACATTCCTTTGATGTCGCTACTAATTGCAATGCAGTGTTCTCTGAAGTGCAATAGCACACCAAGGAGAGAGGCCCCCAGGTTTGGGCCTGGCAACAGTAGCTCGTTGAAATTCTGGTCTCTGTAAGTGAATGAGCAATTAAACACCACACAGTTCTTACCGTTTTGTGTCACCATGTGGTGGGGGATGAACCACGATTCCTTTGAGGCCCTCATCTCCTCTTCACTTACTTCTCTCACATAGCCGGTCGCTATTAACTTGGTGATCTCTGCTCGATAAGCTTTAGCCTTCACTGGATTTTGATTAAGCCGCTTCTCTGTGCCACATAGAGTGGGGAGTACTGCCACAGGTAGTACTTGGAGTGTAGCCATATCACTGACACGCAGAAGGGGACTTTCATATCGGTTTACACCTTCAATATCCAGTCTGGTCGTTTTCGCCATGTAGCACAGTAGTAGTCCCTTTAGAGGCTTTCTTATCTCTTTTGATGCCATTTCTGTCTCTCAGAAATAGAGACATATAGACAATAGAGTAGATCCATATCCACTCTGTAATCACCACGATCCGGCTTGATGGACCAATTTGTTACGGTGCGTCAGGGTTCGGGATAAGAATGATGATCGCAGAGTGTGTACCGATTAGATACACAGATGACCCCGAGGCAATAATGAAGCAGTATGACGGTTTCGTTATTTAATCGGCGTTTGTGATGTGTGTGGTTCTACAAAAAATGAATAAATAAAAATTACAATCCACCATGAATATACACAGTCCAGTCACATTAATGTGACCATCTGTCAAAAGCCAGAATAACCACCTTTCGCAGAGCGAACTGCTACGAGACGTGCAGGAAGAGAGTCACTTAGGTCCCTGAAGGTCTTCTCTGGGATGTTGAGCCATGCCGACTCTAATGCCGTGGCCAGCTGCGCTAGAATACGCGGTTGAGGATCCATGGCGCGAACAACTCGATCGAGATGGTCCCACAGATGCTCGATTGGGTTTAAGTCAGGTGAGTTTGCTGGCCAGGGGAGGACGGTAAACTCATCCTGGTGCTCTTCGAACCACGCACGTACACTGGCAGCTGTATGGCACCTCGCATTGTCCTGCTGGAAGATGCCATCATCCTGAGGAAAAACAATGCGCATGTAGGGGTGGACATGGTCCGCAAGGACAGATGCGTACTTGTATTGATCCATCGTGCCTTCCACAATAATCAGTGAACCCAGAGAATGCCAGGAAAACATTCCCCAGACCATAATGCTCCCGCCTCCAGCTTGGACCGTTCCTGCAATGGTTGCAGGGTGGTTCCTTTCAGAGGTTTCACGCCTTATACGCCAACGTCCATCTGTCCGATGGAGCATAAAACGCGATTCATCTGAAAACGCTACCTGTCGCCACTCAGTGGACGTCCAGCTGCTGTACTGGCGTGCAAATTCTAGCCTTCGTCGTCGATGAACACCAGTCAGCATAGGTGCACGAACCAGGCGTCTGCTTCGGAGGCCCAGACGCAGCAATGTTCGCTGAATAGTGGTTTGGGAGACACTTGTGGTAGCCCCTTGGTTCATTTTAGTGGTCAGTTGCTCAACGGTAGCCCGTCTATCTGCCCGAACGCATCTCCGCAACCGTCGTTCGCCTCTGTCATCTATGGCCCGTGGTGCACCACATTTGCCACGTCGTTGATTTTGGACAGTCCCATTTTGCCATGCACGGTACACTTTTACCACGGCGGCACGCGAACAGTTCACAAACTCAGCCGTTTCGGAAATGCTTCCACCCTTGGCCCGAAAGCCAATGATCATGCCCTTTTGGACGTCGGATAAATCGCTCCGTTTCTGCATTACGCCAACGATTGAAATCTTTTCCGAAGCCCACACACACCCTTTATATACGCTCAACTGCACTGTGCTGCCACCTGCCTTCTGTGATTGGTTATTTAACTCTGAAGTGGAAAGTACGTGGTGGTCACATTAATGTGACTGGACTGTGTATATACTCATTTACAAAAAATTACAATCATGTTGCATTGCTATTAAAGTTAAACAAAGTACAAGAAAGCGACCAAACATATTATGTGTTACCTTACTAGCATATAAATTAGCTTAGCACACCCTTCGCTTATGTTAAATAAAGTCTAACAGAAAATGTTAAAACTACTTAAATACACATATCTCAAACATAAATACACTGCAACCTACCACTCATATGGACGCACACTTGAACAAACACACGAAGCCGCTAACAAACATCACATCTGCCCTGCACGGCTTCTGAACAATGTTTTATGAAAGAAAGAAATACCACCCTCAAACGGCCGCGCCACCTGGTGGCGAAGCTAGGGACTACAGCACAGCCTTCAGAACAATGATATAAAACCTGAAATAATCGAAAGAAGAGAAAAGTTATAAATTAGAAGAAACAGCAATTAGAAAAAAATGATCTGAAGAAAGCATAACAAGTACGAAAGAAAGCACAAAAAATCCTAGAAAGTAGAAGGAGCATAAAGAAATCAGAAACAAGCAGAAATAAAATTGAGCAGGACAAGTCACATTAAGCAAACAAATTGTTAATCGCAGAAGAAAGACCCTGGTGCTGGAGCTAACCTTTGTAGGATTCCATCTATCTATCTCTATCTCTTCCCAAAGAGCCATCCATTCACACACGCATATATACATACATCTCTTCAAATGAAAGCTTAAATGTGACAATATTGGTTTACTGCAATCAACAGCTATTGCGGGGACAGATGGCAACTTTAAAAAATCGCCGCATTTCTAAAATATTTGAAAAAGTACAATAGTAAAATATAGCAAAACATATAGTATAGACTAGCAAAATCAGAAATTAGTATAAAACATGAAATAGTTGAAAAGTGAAAAAAGAGGAAAATAGCATAAATTAGCATAAGCATAAATTAGTGCAAAACCTGAAATTGTTGAAAGGAAATATAACAAATAAAGCACAAAATAGCACAGAAAGGTGATAATTTTGATATATGAATTGCTAAAATTGATTAAAGTTTGCAGAAGAGCTTTGTAGGCAGTAAAGGTTTACAAAAATGTTTACTTTGCATTTTTTAGATGAAGTAAAACATTTTATAAATACAAAAAAAATGAAAACCATTTTAGAAAAAAAAATACTTGAAACTGTCATTGAGAGGAATTATTTAATCTGTTCTCAGAAAATCTGTGCCTGACCAACACAAAAATGTGTTGAAATATTCAACACATACAGAGTGTTATAATGTTATGTACATTTTAACACATTGTGTGTTAAAATGAACACAAAGTGTGCTTTAAAGGTAATACATTTTTGGGTTATTTTGTAACATATCTTTTTTAAGAGAGTTGGTCCTCGCACCCTGCTGTGCCCGGCCATTATCCTCAAGAGCTGCTGACTCCCAAATACGGATTACAGCCTTGGTTATATATTACCAGTTGAACTGTTTGAAATAGCCATCAGCTAAGCCAAGTTGCATTTAGCGGTAAAGTTTGTTTTTATTCAAACTTCAGCAATTTTCTAGTTCTGTTGAGGTAGAGAAATCAATTTGTGACATCAATTTGTGATCCATCCATCCATCCATCCATTTTCTTCCGCTTATCCGGGATCGGGTCGCGGGGGCAGCAGCTTCAGAAGGGAGGCCCAGACTTCCCTCTCCCCAGCCACTTCTTCCAGCTCCTCCGGGGGAACCCCAAGGCGTTCCCAGGCCAGCCGAGAGACATAGTCCCTCCAGCGTGTCCTGGGTCTTCCTCGGGGCCTCCTCCCGGTGGGACGTGCCCGGAACACCTCACCAGGGAGGCGTCCAGGAGGCATCCTGACCAGATGCCCGAGCCACCTCAACTGGCTCCTCTCGACGTGGAGGAGCAGCGGCTCTACTTTGAGTCCCTCCCGGATGACCGAGCTTCTCACCCTATCTCTAAGGGAGAGCCCGGCCACCCTGCGGAGGAAACCCATTTCGGCCGCTTGTATCCGTGATCTCGTTCTTTCGGTCATGACCCAAAGCTCATGACCATAGATGAGGGTGGGAACGTAGATCGACCGGTAAATCGAGAGCTTCGCCTTTTGACTCAGCTCTCTCTTCACCACGACGGACCGGTACAGCGCCCGCTTCACGGCAGACGCCGCCCCAATCCGCCTGTCGATCTCCCGCTCCCTTCTTCCCTCATTCGTGAACAAGATCCCCAGATACTTAAACTCCTCCACTTGAGGCAGGACGACCCTCCTGACCCGGAGAAGGCACTCTACCCTTTTCCGGCTCAAGACCATGGCCTCGGATTTGGAGGCACTGAGCCTCATCCCGGCCGCTTCACACTCGGCCGCGAACCGTTTCAGCGAGAGCCGCAGATCACGATCTGATGAAGCCATCAGGACCACATCATCCGCAAAAAGCAGAGATGCGATCCTAAGGCCACCAAAACGGACCCCCTCAACACCTCGGCTGCGCCTAGAAATTCTGTCCATGAAAGTAATGAACAGAATCGGTGACAAAGGGCAGCCTTGGCGGAGTCCAACTCTTACCGGAAACGAGCCCGACTTACTGCCGGCAATGCGGACCAGACTCTGACACCGGTCATACAGAGACCTGACAGCCCGTATCAAAGGGCCCGGTACCCCATACTCCCGGAGAACCCCCCACAAGGCCCCCCGAGGGACACGGTCGAACGCCTTCTCCAAGTCCACAAAACACATGTAGACTGGTTGGGCGAACTCCCATGCACCCTCCAGGACCCTGCTGAGGGTATAGAGCTGGTCCAGTGTTCCACGACCAGGACGAAAACCACACTGCTCTTCCTGAATCCGAGGTTCGACTATCCGACGGACCCTCCTCTCCAGGACCCCTGAATAGACCTTTCCAGGGAGGCTTAAGAGTGTGACCCCTCTGTAATTGGAGCACACCCTCCGGTCCCCCTTTTTAAACAGGGGGACCACCACCCCGGTCTGCCAATCCAGAGGAACTGCCCCCGATGTCCATGCGATATTGCAGAGTCGTGTGAGCCAACACAACCCTACAACATCCAGAGCCTTAAGGAACTCCGGGCGGATCTCATCCACCCCCGGGGCCCTGCCACCGAGTAGTTTTTTGACCACCTCGGCGACTTCGTCCCCAGAGATTGGAGAGCCCAACCCAGGGTCCACAGGCTCAGCTTCTTCAACAGAAGGCATGTTGGTGGGATTGAGGAGGTCTTCGAAGTATTCCGCCCACCGACCCACAACATCCCCAGTCGAGGTCAGCAGCACACCATCCCCACTGTAAACAGTGTTGGTGCTGCACTGCTTCCCCCTCCTGAGACGCCGGATGGTGGACCAGAATCGCCTCGAAGCCGTGCGGAAGTCTTTCTCCATGGCCTCGCCAAACTCCTCCCACGCCCGAGTTTTGGCCTCAGCGACCACCCGAGCCGCATGCCGCTTCGCCCGCCGGTACCCATCAGCTGCTTCTGGAGTCCCACAGGCCAAAAAGACCCCATAGGACTCCTTCTTCAGCTTGACAGCATCCCTCACCGAAGGTGTCCACCAACGGGTTCGGGGTTGCCGCCACGACAGGCACCAACGACCTTGCAGCCACAGCTCCGATAAGCCGCCTCGGCCATGGAGGCACGGAACATGGTCCACTCAGACTCCATGTTCCCCACCTCCCCCGGAACGTGTTCGAAGTTCTGCCGGAGGTGGGAGTTGAAGCTCCGTCTCACAGGGGACTCCGCCAGACGTTCCCAGCAGACCCTCACTACACGTTTGGGCCTGCCAGGTCTGACCGGCTTCCTCCGCCACCACCGGAGCCAACTCACCACCAGGTAGTGGTCAGTGGACAGCTCTGCCCCTCTCTTCACCCGAGTGTCCAAGACATACGGCCGCAGATCCGATGAAACGACGACAAAATCGATCATCGAACTGCGGCCTAGGGTGTCCTGGTGCCAAGTGCACGTATGGACACCCTTATGCTTGAACATGGTGTTCGTGATGGACAGACCGTGACGAGCACAGAAGTCCAACAACAGAACACCACTCGAGTTCAGATCAGGGGGGCCGTTCCTCCCAACCACGCCCCTCCAGGTCTCACTGTCATTGCCCACGTGAGCGTTGAAGTCCCCCAGCAGAACAAGGGAGTCCCCAGGAGGGGCACTCTCCAGTACCCCCTCTAAGGACTCCAAGAAGGGTGGGTAATCTGAACTGTTGTTCGGCCCGTAAGCACAGACAACAGTCAGAACCCGTCCCCCCACCCGTAGGCGGAGGGAGGCTACCCTCTCGTTCACCGGGGTAAACCCCAACGTGCAGGCGCCAAGATGGGGGGCAACAAGTATGCCCACTCCTGCCCGGCGCCTCTCGCCGTGGGCAACTCCAGAGTGGAAGTACGTCCAGCCCCTCTCAAGGAGACTGGTTCCGGAACCAGAGCCATGCGTCGAGGTGAGGCCGACTATTTCTAGCCGAAACCTCTCAGCCTTGCACACTAGCTCCGGCTCCTTCCCCACCAGAGAGGTGACGTTCCACGTCCCAAGAGCCAGCTTCTGCAGCCGGGGATCAGACCGCCAGGGTCCCCTCCCTCGGCCACCGCCCGTAACACATTGCACCCGACCCCTTTGGCCCCTCCGACAGGTGGTGAGCCCATTGGAAGGGGAATCCACGTCTCCTCTTCGGGCTGAGCCCGGCCGGGCTCCGTGGTTAAAAGCCCAGCCACCAGGCGCTCGCCATCGTGCCCCACCTCCAGGCCTGGCTCCAGAGTGGGACCCCGGTGACCCGCGTCCGGGCAAGGGAACGCGAGATTCAAAGTTCGTTTCCATCATAAGGGTCTTCAGGCTGCGCTTTGTCTGGTTCCTCACCTAGGACCTGTCTGCCTTGGGTGACCCTACCAGGGGCATAAAGCCCCAGACAGCATAGCTCCCAGGATCATTGGGACACACAAACCCCTCCACCACGATAAGGTGGCAGCCCAAGGAGGGGATCAATTTGTGATATCACGCAAATTGATGTCACAAAGAGTGATGCATTGATGTCACAAGGCTGCAGTCTTGAATTCTACGGTCATTACCACTACAGAAGCCGCAGAGCAAGCATCACGATTATCTCGATTATTGAGTATTTGGATTGGAAAAATGAGCGCTAGACAACCCGCAGCACAGACGGTCTTTGACATCTTTAAAAAAGTCAACGTTTTTTTTGGTAGGAGACAGAATCTGAATAAAGAAAATGAAGAGGAGGAGGAGAACATGAATATATTTCAAATTAGGATTAGAGAGCTGGAGAAGGAGAAGACTGCTCTGGAGCTGAAAAGCGCCATCTTGGAGCAGAAAAACACTGCCCTGGAGAAGGAAAACACTGGGATAGAGAAGGAGAAGATTGCTCTGGAGAAGAAATGTACCATCATGGAGCAGATAAACACTGCCCTGGAGCAGAAAAAACGCTGCCTTGGAGAAGGGAAAGAGCAATCTGGAGCAGGAATGCACCGATTTGGAACAGATAAACACTTTCCTAGAGAAGGAAAACACTGCCCTAGAGAAGGAGAAGGTCGCTCTTGAGCAGAAAAGCGCCATATTGGAGAAGTTAAACACTTCCCTGGAGAAGGAAAACACTGCCCTGGAACAGGAAATTACTGCTCTAGAGAAGGAGAAGTTTGCTCTGGAGAAGGAAAAGACCACACTGGACCAGAAATGCACCCTTTTGGAGCACATAAACACTGCCCTGGAGAAGGAAAACACTGCCCTGGAGCAGGGAAACGATGCCCTAGACAATGAAAAGAGCACTCTGGAGCAGGAAAGCACTGTTTTGGAGCACATAAACACCTCCCTGAAGCAGGAAAACACTGCCCTAGAAAAGGAAAAGATCAATCAGGAGAAAATAAGCACCGTTTTGGAGAACATAAACACTCCACTGGAGCAGGAAAACAAAGTGTTGGAGAAGGAAAACACTGCCCTAAAGAATGAAAATACCGATCTGGAGCAGAAAAGCACTACCCTGGAGCAGGACAACACCGCCCTGAAGTTAAGAGTCATCAGTTTGGAGAAGGAAAGCACTCGCTTGGAGGAAATAAAAACCATCTTACAGCAGGAACACGCCATCTTGGAGAAGAAAGACACTATCTATGAGGATATATGCAAAAACTTGCAGCTTCGAGTGGAACAGTTGACAGAAGGCAAGAGGGGCACTGGATCAGCAGAAATAGCTGGCAGTAGTAAGTAAATAGTAGTAAGTCGTGTCTAGCCATCACGAAAACAGCCTGTCTGTTTCGGACCAGCCACAGCAGCAGCAACCTGTATTCAGATGTGTGGTTGGAGACTTCTCCACTATACTTTTGAAAACGCAATATGCACTACATTTCTCCAGGGCTTCATAGCGAGTCCTGTCAGTCTCTTGCCTGACCTCCATAGCCTCGTAGTAAGTCTTGTCGGTCTCCGGTCTGACCTGCAGGACTTGGTAGCAAGTCCTGTCGGTCTCCTGCCCAACCTCCAACGCTTCATAGCGTTGGAGGTTGGGCAGGAGACCGACTCGCTATGAAGCCCTGGAGAAGTGTATTGTATATTGTATTTTCAAAAGTGTAGTGGAGAAGTCTCCAACCACACGTCTGAATACAGGCTGCTGCTTCTGTGGGTATGGCTGGTCTCAACAGTTGCAAAACACGTGATTAGTGATGTGATTAGTGATCCCAGGGGTAGGATTGTCAGGTGCCTAACAGTCATGCTTTTGGACTTTGGGAGAAAGCCGGAGTACCCGGAGAGAACCCACGCATGCATGGAGAGAACATGCAAACTCCATGCAGTTACTACAAAGCCCTGGAGGTTAGCTGAGAGACCAATGGCTAACGCTTCATAGCTAGTCCTGTTGGTCTCTCAGCTAACCTCCAAGGCTTTGTAGTAAGTCTTGTCAGTCTCCGGTCTGACCTGCAGGGCTTGGTAGCGAGTCCTGTCGGTCTCCTACCTGACCTCAAGGGCTTCATAGTAACTGCATGGAGTTTGCATGTTCTCCCCATGCATGCGTGGGTTCTCTCCGGGTACTCTGGCTTCCTCCCAAAATCCAAAAGCATGACTGTTAGGCACCTGATGATCCTACCCATGGGATCACTAATCACATAACTAATCACCAGTTTTGCAGCTGTACAGGTAAACAACCTGTACACGTTACTTTTTTTGTGCTTGTTTGCAAGAGGAGTCTTCAATCCTTCGAAAACAATCCCACAAGTTTTGCACTAAATGTTATGGTTTTATAGCTACTTAAAAACAGTTGACAATTTCCCCAATTTTAATTTAGCATGGCGGCTAGCTGATTACTGCTAGTTTTGATTGGCTGTTTCTGACTGAGCGGAGTAATTATGCAGAGCAGGGAGGAGATCGATTATTTTTTAGAGATTATCTGTCTCATGTTAGGACAGAGAAAGTTTTAATATGTATGTAAAATGTATTTTTTTAGTTAGATGCAGCAGCTTTAAACGGGTTCGGTGTGAGAGTCGCTACCGGGTGGAGCAGAAGCGGCTCCGTGTCAAATATTACTAGATATTAAATATTACTACCTGTAAGAACCAGCGTCTTACATCGCAGCTCGAAGACTGAAATCATTTTACAGGTTATTAGTTTAGCTTTCTGACCGTCATGCTAATCCGGTGAGTGTTTGTAGCTGCGCTGCTTTACCTGCTGTCTGATCCTCCATGTCTTTTTACTGCACTGAGCCTCGATGTAGCCAAACTCCGTCATTATTTTTATGTCTATTAGCTTCGTTGTGTTGATGCATTTTGACCTGCTTCTATTTTCCGCCGCAACACGCAAACGTCCTCATTCACTCAGTGCGTTATAGTTACACATCGCTTAGGATTTGTTGCTGCGCGTTTGCGCAGTGTGAAGGAAAGAGGAGACCAGCTGGACAGACAGGCAGCGAAATGAGATGCAGGTGATCGGTATCGGTAACTGGACCAATGATCGCCGATCCCGATCATCACCGATTTCACGGAAATCGGCCGATTATGATCGGTTACCGATCGATCGGCACACCTCTAATTTTAATAGTTTTAAAACGATTAAAAAAAATACTAAAATAATATATTACTACAATTACCGTGTTTTCTGGACTATAAGGTGCACATAAAAGCCTTAAATTTTCTCAAACATTAGCAATGCGCCTTGTAATCAGGTACGCCTTATGTGTGCACTAAATTCCAAAATCTGTCCCTGACCATAGACATAATATAAGAATAGACCCTTTTCACAGTGACGTCAGACAATGGCCGCCATAACACTTTTTTTCCCTTGAATCAAACTTTATTTAAGCAAGGTAAGTACAAACAAGAAAGACAAATACAACAGTGCAACTCTGTAGAAGGTGTTCAGTCAGATAGCCATACTGTCAGGATAGAATACGCAGTGAGTACACATGCCCGCACATGCGCATTAAGAAGTCCGACCATCTGTGGAGTTGTCAGTTCAGCATATGCAACAAGTTATGACGAAAATAAGTCATTAAATTGTTTATAATATCATATATGATAACTAGATAGATATACATTTGTTGTCACGGTTTCAAAGTGTATTTAAAGCAGAGTCTAGCTGCAGCCGCAATAAACTACAACACAAGCCCGTGTAAAACTCATTAACGTACTTAACTGCTAAGTCAGGATGCCATACAGCTGTTAATAACAAAGTATATGATGATCTACATTATGATTCTTTGTTGCTGATTCCAATAAAATATGGTAATGACAGCGTATACATGTTTGAGCTAAACGTATGACTATCTGACAACGTATGCTGATCTGGCAGAACACCTGGACAGACGACCATCGCACATGTGGTTCTCACTCACGGTCCGAAATAAACAAAAGTCAGTAATTCTTTATTTCTAAAAAAATGTAAGCCTTCATACTAAGGATTTTAATTCACACTCAGAAATTCTGAGAAGTAATTTTATCTAGGCAAAATATGAATAGTTACAGGGCATATGTATTCTTCCCACAGTGCATTGTGAGACCTATCTCTGCGCCTGTTTGTGAGACTACTCCCTCCTTCTCTCTGGGCCCGTTGCTATGGTTATGAATTATCTTAGTCCATGGGCCAGAGGCCAAAATTTGACATTTTTGTCCATTTCAGGGTGGCAAAGTCTATCAGTATTTTTTGAAAAGATACATGTCTCTAGTTAATATTTTGGTATGATAGCCCTTCCGAAATGGTAGCTGAGTCATAGTTATCATCTCATGAAGTAAACAACCCCTTTGGAAAAATTCAGTTTTTGAGACTGGTGTATCTCTAGTTTAGGGTCATGGTTTGGGCATTTGTCAAATGTCTATATTACAATATATAGTATCATCTTAAAGGGGACACTCTGGGCTTTCGTGTAAGCCATGTTTTGAGTTTCTATGACCAACACAGAGGTCATTAGAGGTCGTTAAACCAAAATTATTACACATTTTTCCACACATTTTGACCAAACTAGATACATTTCTTTCATCCCAGTGGTATCCAGGGACATCAGGGACACAAGAGTTAATGACTAAAATACTCAACAGACTCTAAGGAATCAGAAAATGTATGATATGCCTACACTGTCTGGCTATGGGAGGTGATTATGAGCTGTAATTTGAAGTTATAGACTTGGGCTATAACCTTAACTGGTGTATATGTTGGGGGTTAGTGGGGGTTTGTTTAGCGTGTCACTGTGTCTAGTTTGTTAGTTATTTAAAAGTTAATTAGTAATAGTAGAAATGTACACTTACATAGACTTTAGGATGCTGTATTGGCCTATTTATCAGATTTTGTGAGCTTTTCCATCATGGGCTACCATAGTGTTGCCCATGATGGCCACAAAGTGATGTAGCACAAAGAAGGAGGAGACCACCCTCATTAAATGATAAATTCTGAGTAAATATTAAAAAAAGATTATTTTCAGATGCTTAGGATTGACAGCATAATTCAGATAATTATATTATATTTCTGCCAACAAATGATAACCTTAGGCCAGTGGTTCTAAACCTTTTTTGAGGTATTGAACCCATCAGATTCATATGCACATTCACCGAACCTTTCTTTTGTGATAAATAAAAATACTTTTTTTCCAAATTCATCCCGAGATCACTAAGTCTTCTTAAAAGGTAGAGTCTCTGACAACTGTTCTTCAAAATATAGTCAGTGCTTTCAGCACATTTGAGCTGACTTTCCAGGAACAACCCAAGGTATTTAAAATTTGCCACAGTTTCAACATTAAATTAGCTCTACATTCTTAATAGAATGAAAAATTAATAATAAATAATAAAGACTTTGCGATATTCTGATTTAGTAATGTAATTACACAGTCCAGTCACATTAATGTGACCACCACGTACTTTCCACTTCAGAGTTAAATAACCAATCACAGAAGGCAGGTGGCAGCACAGTGCAGTTGAGCGTATATATAGGGTGTGTGTGGGCTTCGGAAAACATTTCAATCGTTGGCGTAATGCAGAAACGAAGCGATTTATCCGACGTCCAAAAGGGCATGATCATTGGCTTTCGGGCCAAGGGTGGAAGCATTTCCGAAACGGCTGAGTTTGTGAACTGTTCGCGTGCCGCCGTGGTAAAAGTGTACCGTGCATGGCAAAATGGGACTGTCCAAAATCAACGACGTGGCAAATGTGGTGCACCACGGGCCATAGATGACAGAGGCGAACGACGGTTGCGGAGATGCGTTCGGGCTGATAGACGGGCTACCGTTGAGCAACTGACCACTAAAATGAACCAAGGGGCTACCACAAGTGTCTCCCAAACCACTATTCAGCGAACATTGCTGCGTCTGGGCCTCCGAAGCGGACGCCTGGTTCGTGCACCTATGCTGACTGGTGTTCATCGACGACGAAGGCTAGAATTTGCACGCCAGTACAGCAGCTGGACGTCCACTGAGTGGCGACAGGTAGCGTTTTCAGATGAATCGCGTTTTATGCTCCATCGGACAGATGGACGTTGGCGTATAAGGCGTGAAACCTCTGAAAGGAACCACCCTGCAACCATTGCAGGAACGGTCCAAGCTGGAGGCGGGAGCATTATGGTCTGGGAATGTTTTCCTGGCATTCTCTGGGTTCACTGATTATTGTGGAAGGCACGATGGATCAATACAAGTACGCATCTGTCCTTGCGGACCATGTCCACCCCTACATGCGCATTGTTTTTCCTCAGGATGATGGCATCTTCCAGCAGGACAATGCGAGGTGCCATACAGCTGCCAGTGTACGTGCGTGGTTCGAAGAGCACCAGGATGAGTTTACCGTCCTCCCCTGGCCAGCAAACTCACCTGACTTAAACCCAATCGAGCATCTGTGGGACCATCTCGATCGAGTTGTTCGCGCCATGGATCCTCAACCGCGTAATCTAGCGCAGCTGGCCACGGCATTAGAGTCGGCATGGCTCAACATCCCAGAGAAGACCTTCAGGGACCTAAGTGACTCTCTTCCTGCACGTCTCGTAGCAGTTCGCTCTGCGAAAGGTGGTTATTCTGGCTTTTGACAGATGGTCACATTAATGTGACTGGACTGTGTATATTAGTTGTGTTTCCACCCCCACGCCACTACAGGTAGTAGCAGGCCCGAAAAGATGCAGCTAAGGAGCAGATTTAGAAGTACACCGAAAGCTACAGAGAGCTTCAGGTGACCAGCAGCATTGAACAGCCTTTGTTATTAATTTACTACCACATTTCTTTTAACCCAGCTGTACCTGGGAGGAAGTTAACAACTCCAGTACTCAGCAGACTAAGGCAGTGGTCTCAAACTGCATTGCTAAAAGGCCAGAGTCCTGCAACATTTAGATGTGTCCCTTGTTAGACACACCTAAATTCATTGGCCAAACCTCCTTACCGGCATGTAGTCTTATATTTCAAAGCGGTCTTGGTGCAAGATTAGAGCTTGCACATTTCTGAGCTCTTCAACCTGTTTGCCCATCAGGTAGCTTGCATGCTACCCAACTGTTCCCGATGCTGGGGGTCCTCACATACAGTCTAATAGATGGAGAAATTTATAGCAAGATAGTAGGCTATTAGACTATTAGATGTGAGGACATAAACCTGTACCAGCTGGCTGGCTATATATAGATAGGCAGACCATAGTCAGACAGAAAGACAGAGAACTTATTGTCATCGCATGCTGACATTAAAATGTATTGCCTTGAGTAATATAATTACCAATAAAAAAGTGAAAAATTGCTCAAAATATAAAAGTTTATAGTCAAATAAAATAAATATTTAAAAAGAAAAATATGTAAATGTATAACTTTAAGTCAACGAATTTGTATGACCAGTCAGTTCAGTTTTAAAAACTCCCTTAGGGTCTTAAGCATTACTGTCTCCTGCTCTCTACATAAAGCTGCAGTATGTAATGTTTATTAAAAATATATATTTTTTACTTAATTAAAATTATCACTATGTCCTGAAAATATAAGATAGATAATCTGTGAAAAGAATTAGCTCCTCTGCCTTCTCCCTGTGGACCTGCTGTCATCTGAACAAATATTCTGCTCTGTCAGACACAACCAATCAGAGCGGGAAGAGGGTCTTAGCGCTGTCAGTCACCCTCATATAGGCGCTGCTCTACCCCAGTTTTCCTGGAACATTAAGTTGCTTCTCCACCATTAGCATATTTAGAAGCATGAACATGAGTTGATTGACAGTGCTAGGACCCTCCTCTTGACTGGGTGTTTTTTGATTGGTTGTTCTCTTACTGCTATTAATCAAGCTAAATATGCTAATTGTGGAGAAGCAACTAAATGCTCCAGGAAAACTGGAATAGAGCAGTGACTTTGTCTGATGCTGTACAGCTGGAGTACCTACACTGTACAGCAGTAAATCAGTGACAGAATCTGGTCATTAGCTTCTTGGATAGACGATACCGCCTGAGGGTTCTCAGAAAAAATTAGTCTCTGCTAGGCTTTTTTAAAGAGGTATTTGGTTTTAAAGGTCCAGTTGAAATCTTTTGAGATGTAAACTCCCAGAAATTTGAAACTGCTGACCTTTTCTACTTGCTCACCATGTATAATCATCTCTGGATGGATTGTCCTCTTTGTCCTGAAGTTGAGGATTATTTCCTTTGTCTTCTTGGTATTCAAGGTAAGGGAATTCTCCCTTCACCATTGGTTTACCATGTTATTAGCCTTTGAACCTTTTCTGTATGTCATCCGCATTTGTGAACAAGACAATATTATTCTGGGTGGCTTTGCAGTCATGGGTAAATTGGAAGTAAAGGACAGGGCTGAAGACACAGCCTTGGGGCATACCTGTGCTGAGTGTGACTGCAGAGAAGTAAAGGGAGTTGATTTGGACCTGCTGGAGTTTGTTGGTTTAAAAATACCTGATCCACCAGCGCAGTCCTGCTCCTAGTACCAGGGACTAGCCTCTCCACCAACTTGTCAGGAGTTGATGGAGTTAAAAGCTGAGCTGTAATCCACATCCAGCATCCTTACGTAGGTATAAAGTAATATCAGTATGCTTATTATAATAAGTCTTGCCATCAACTTTTAGTTTTTGAACAACTTTCATTCCACCAATGATCCATGAAGACTATTATTCAACATCAACTGATTCTTCCAACTCTCTTGCAAAGGAAACTTGCTAGAGTTATGAACATGAGAAAAGGCAATGGATCTAGTGGATGACCAAAGACATTTTAAATCTGAAGGTCTCTTCTTTGTTACTATTATGATACACTCAAAAATATTTCAATCTGTCCTCCTTCCTTTTGTTACAAAGCTAAAACAGTGGCGTAAAAGAGTGTTACCCCACTATGTTTGAAGCTTAGTTAGAATGTTTTTATTGTGTCATGGAATGTGGTTATTGGTAAGTATCTTTCTAAATGACCTGTTCCGAACTTTTGATAAGCTTCCTCTCCAGCATGTGGAGCTTACAGCAACATCCCTATGGTCAGAGGTTTGCTCTTCTTCCGCATGTACTCTTCTTCTTGCTCTTGTATTTTATTGGTGGATGGCAAACCAACTTAAGGTTTTGCCATCCGGTGGGTGACGGTGCTTTTACTGCCACCTACCGTCTTCCTATCCCAAAATGAGAACTATTAGGGCTTGTAAGACCAATCTAAAGAAATGATATTATTACTTCTTCCAGCGTCATGTCAGTTTTCCAGTGACGAATTATCATAACCTCACTTTCAATTTTCTTTTTACAAATTATTTAAGCAGATTTGAGGTGATTCTGTGAAAGAAGACAAATTCTTGTAATTCATTAACTCAAGTTCCCACTTATATGGATTTATATTTTCTTGGCAAAAGCCCTTCAATTTTGGATGATGAAATGACCAAACTTGTTCACATCTGTAAGAAGAAACTTTTTATTCACAGATACTGGGAAAAAACACAAGCTGCCATATTTTACATCTATACACAAGGTTTGAAAATCCTATACAAAAACAAAGATCTTAGAAAATATGGGTTTTGATATGAAACAAGACCTTACATATTATCACATCTATGAAGAGAAGGTCTGTTTGTTTTGTTTTTTTTATTATTTTTTTATTCATGAGCCCATCCTCTTCCTTAGTGAAAACCGAAATTGTAAAAAATTAGAATGGTAAAAATGGAGAGTAGAAATCATCTGTAAAAATGGTTAAAAAATCTCATGCAGCATCTTCTGTGAGGGCCTGAGAGAGTACATCTTTGTAAAAAGAAACAAAACAAGCACATCTAGATAAATCATAGCCAGTCTGGTTTTTCATGTTTTTGGAACAATCATTCTCTCAGATCTCTCTTCTTCTCTGTGTGTCAGCCATTTGATTCATAAACGCGTTTGGGTGGCTTCAAAGAGCCGATATGATTGATTTTTGCTGGACACCGCTACAATCACCGTCCATTTCTGCATCCTTTCACGAGAGGAAGCAGATTTAGTCATTGTGAGAGGTGCTTATTAAATGTTGCCATTTTTTCTAAACAGTCTAACGTTGCTGCTGAGGACCTTAAAGTAGTTACAGTGTAAATGTGCTGGAATGCATAGAACTGAGGCTTGGTAGCACTTGGGAAATGCACTGTTTAGGAAAAATACTGTACAGGAAGAGGCTGGCACATTGGTGCTGTCTCATTTGCCTTACATTTCATAGTCCAAACCATCTGCAGAGGAATAAAGCTCAAAGATGAGCATCCATAGACCTACTGTCACAACTGAGGGTGGAAAAATCTCTCAGTGTCCATCACAGTGCCTTTCTGATTGTTTTGGCTTCATTTTCTGATTTGCAGGGAGATAAACATCAGTTAGCACACTTTGAATAAACTTTGCTTGCCATCAAACACACCAGCTGATCCGCAGAGACCCATTTTGATAAAGGCAACTGTAGGGAAAACAAATCATTTCCACCCTGTGAGCTTTTACAGGCCAGCTGACAGGAGGAAAGGCGGTCTGTGATGAAATAATACAGTCCAGTTTGAAAGTCTAGAAAAACTACAGAAATACAAATCAAACTTAAGGCGCAAGAGGCTGAATGACCAATGGGGAAAATGCTGACTTGAGGTTAGAAACAAGAGAAAAGGCAAAGTCTGGAACCGCAATAACATTAGCTTATTGCTTTTTATTTTTTCTTTATTTTTCCCACTTAAAAAAAAGGTTAATTGTACACACCACACATTCATTTAAATACACTATACAATGCGGTATAAAATATTTTTTTTCTTAAAAGCAACGTGTTCAGGGTTATGTTCAGGTATGCTTAAAACACCTGCGTTGTATGAAAAATAATGACTCAAAAAGAACAATAAAAAAGGCACTTCAGGGTGTTTGTCGACTTTTCAGTAAGTGGTGGCCACTGCTTTGCCATGAAGACAACAGCGTTTGTGCTCACGCTTCGTTCCTCTGCTCTGTCCTAGACAACGAGGCACTGTAGCTCAGATGGTCGAGATCTCCTATGTTTTCCGGTAAAGCTCCGCTCTTGTCCCCCGTCCGTCTCTTTTGTACTTCATTCCAGTGATATCTATAGACTGACTGCTACATCTCTTCTACCTTTTTCTTCTCACTTCCACTTTCTTTTTGATTCCTACTTGCTTTTGTCCTCAGACTTCAACTTCCCGCAGTCCCTCTTGAGTGCCGGGTGTCGACGGCATGCTGATGTCGAAGCAAGTCACCATCATGACGTGGGACTTGCAAAGATTGACGCAAAACTCCAACTCCTCTGTGGCCTGCGCCAAGGCCTCCAGGTAGTCTGGAGACTCTTTATCCATACTCTGGTCCACGTCAACTGTTGAGACAAGAGATCTTGTCTTAGGGCTTTAAACTAATGTATTTTTTAGGCTATGGACTGAAATATCAGTACACCAAAAGTAACGGTGACTTACATTCTCCAACCCACTTGCTCGGATCCATCATTAGTCGAACCTTTGTGTCCTCTAGCTCCTCCAACAACACTTGATGCTTTGCTCTTAATTCCCTCACCTGCTGTTGCCTTCTCTCTAGCAACCTCCACTTGCTGTTAAAATACACCAGACCCTAAAACAGGATAAAAATGGGATTATTCATTGCAGCAACCAGAGGATTCTGCAGAATCCATTAAGAAAGAGTAAACAGTTTTTAATTGTGAAGAATAAATTAGTAAAGTAAGCACGTTGAATCAAGTCTGCATATTTCCTTTTTCTGCCTATCTAGACCACAAACTACATATTGAAAGGGTTACATTTTAAATTAAGTATCAATTTAGATTTGCTTAATACAGAATCTCAGCCAATATGAAAAATAAGCGTACCTTTTCAACTTCTTGGTAGGGTTGCTGCAAGAAATTGAGACAAAAAGTTGGATCAGTAAATAATTACCATGTATTCTAATACTGCAGCAGAAACACATTGTCACACCATGATGAATCCACCACCTTGTTTCGCTTTAAGAATAGATGAAGTGCAGGGTCAGTTGTTCTACTGTATCTAGGTGAGTTCTGGATTTTATTGAAGTATATCAAAATAAAAGATTAAAAATTTAAATTTAGATTTTAATCTTTTCCCAGAAAAATACCCTGAAGATTGTAGTTGTAGTATGATAAAATGTTGAGTGTATTACGTTTTGTGTAAGACAGTGTCATGGTTTTTCTAATTGGTTGTTAATATTTTTCGAAAAAGGTATTTTTTTTAAGAAATATATTTATTGTTTTCAACAAATTACTAAAATATTACGGGAGAATTAATTTGGAAGTGGTTTTAGTAAAGTGAGGATGTATTTGCATATGTCCACATGGTCACTCTATTAATGTCCGTCTTTTGCTTTAATTTTTACACAACTCCCTGGTCTCCTCACATTCAAATCAGGAAACCCTTATCAGTGTACTAGACTTTTGACATTCATGGGGAATGCTATCAAAATACCACGCACAAAGTCTGGACACAGACATTTTAACGCCAGGATTTGCAGCTGAGCTGACTGAAGGTCAAACGTCTGGGGCATATTATTCTTGTCCTACTTGTTAAAAGGAAATTAGATGGGAAAGATTCGAGTTATTTCCACAAAGTCCTGCAAATCTTTGTGGCACATCTTGAGAATGTGTAGCAATAATGCTGCACTTCCAAAACAGTCTTAACAAGCAGAAGTCACAAGCCCTTCACCCAGACATGACGAAAGTTTAGCAACATGAGCTGCAAACAGACTGGATTGACCCTCCGCTCACCTCTGCGGTTTCCTCCTGACGCCGTCTTTGGAGCCGTTCCACATCATCAATCTCATATACTTTGATCTCAAAGGGCTCTTTCAACTGTCCAGACATAGGAGGCAAGTCCACCCACTGGCCTGCTGGGGCCACCTTTTTCCCCAAGGACGATGTGTCTGGCAGGGGTGCAGGAATAAGCCGCCTTCTCTGGAAGCCTTAAAATATGCATACCATACAGTCAGATAAGCATTTTCTATGTTTGGTAAAGGACAAGGCAAGCTTACACAATGCTATCCAAAGTGACTCACGGGTAAATAAAGTACGTTACAAGAATAACATTTAAGCATCATTGAAGAAGAATTGTTTCAAATGGAAACAAATGAACAGCCAAGACCAAAATAAACAAATCAAGCTGTATTTACAGGAAAGCAGTAGTAAACAGTAATGTTTCACTGGCTTGAATGAGTGAACAGTTTTTACACATCCCAACTAAAGGATGAGCTGCCATGCTCAATACCACTTTCTGAAGTCAATATACAAGGTTTAAAAATCTATACTTTAAAAAGATGGAGCCAGGGCAGTGATTAAAGACTAATGCGATATGATTAATTTTTGAGGTGTAGGTCAGAACTCCAGCATTAGAAATATGGAATGAGCTGTAGCTGCCCTGTTGTCTTTTTTTCAGACATCATTGCATTATTCAATCCCACAAAAAATTAAACAAAGCACAAGTTTTTATGTGTCTTATTTTGACTTGAATCACTACTATATTCTGTCAATGTTTTTAGGATGGCCAAATGTTAATTTAGCAGTAAATTTGACATCTCCATAACAATGTTGCAGTTTCCTGGATGCTTTGTGGTCTTCAACCAAAGGCCTTTCATTTTGTGGGCTAAAACCAATTACCCATGCCGTTTCTCTGTTATTCTCTGTGCGTCCATTACATTTGTTATTTGTCTTACCATTAGCTCTTTTCTTGGGATACTTGGCGCTCCTTGCTCTGCCTGACGATGACATCCCACTTTCACTCATGGAGTCAAGGGCAGACGAAGCACTACCTGTGGCTTCACTGTCCCTGATCATGCTCTCATATCCGCTGCTGCCTCCGCTGTGGTAGAACAGAGCTGTGCGGCCCATGGCTGGAGGCAACTCACCGCTCAGCACGCTGCTGTTGTCACTGCCATGACCACTGCTATAGCGCTGAGGCCGTCTGGGAGCAGTGATTTTACTGTACGGAGAAGGTAGCATGGCTGTGGGGGACTTGTCATCAGCCACATTTACTCCACTGTCATTCCCACTGTCTGAATCTCCTGAACCTCTGCCATGCTTTCCTGATATGTTCCCCATTGCAAGTTCACTCACACGACTGTTTGCGGCCCTAATGGCCTGCTTTGTGCCCATGATAGTCCCTCTCCCAGGTTTAT
This sequence comes from Poecilia picta, assembly GCA_033032245.1. Classification (NCBI taxonomy): domain Eukaryota; kingdom Metazoa; phylum Chordata; class Actinopteri; order Cyprinodontiformes; family Poeciliidae; genus Poecilia; species Poecilia picta. The sequence goes on from CM065374.1 coordinate 8,562,955, forward strand.
TTGGGACTGGAGCAGTAGTCCTAGAGCCTGATGTTCGTCCTGATGGCGGGAGGTTGGCATTAGTATTCCGGGTCACGGGAGAGGCCAAAGATTTAGTCGAGGAGCTGAGGCCCTTGGAGTTATTGGCTGATAGTGAGCGTGCTTTATTCCCATTAACTGCTCCTAATGGTCTCGTATTTACAGAGGTTTTAGCCTGACTTGGCTTAGTATTGTTTCCGCCACTTTGAGTAGATTGGAAGGTAGCTATCGGCGAACTAGATGAATTAGGAATACCAAATCTTGGAATTGACTTGTTGGATTTGCTACCCAGACTTGCTCCACTGTTTTCCCTGCTAAGTGTAACTCTGGAACCAGAGAGAGAAAGGCTTTCACACCTTTCAAGTGACATTTGGCTGCCGTAATGCAAGACCAACCTCTCCTTTAGAACCTTTGGCCTTCAGGCTAGAGGTAACTTTGGCTATGTTGAGGCTGGAGGTTTTGAAATTGGTAGAGTCTGCTTTACGATGCACCTCAAGTTCATCCTCTGATACAGCTGCCCTTCCTCCATAGGTCCTCGCTGCCTCTCCATATGCTGACTTTAAGGCACTTTGGGGAAGCAAAATCTTAGTCTTGTGATCAAGGCTTGATTTCCTAACTGGAGGAGGAGGTGGTGAGGTGCAGCTAGGCTTGGGGAGATTACTTGCTTTCTGTGAGTTAGCCTTGTTGTTTTTCCCTAGCGAAGAGAATTTAAGGCTTCCAGAAGATGAAACAATATCTTGGTTTCCCTTGTGATCAGAAGAGGAATGAATAACAGGCACCGTCCCCAGGGTGGTGGCTCCTCGCCTCAGCTGAGGCATTCTGCTGGGTGGATTTCTGGTAGCTGACTTTTCACAACCATCAACCACTCTCTGGGATGAGGTAGACCCCTGCACCTTTGGAGGGTGAGGTACACTGTTGCTGTTGTTGGATGTTTTGCTGGAAAAGACACCACAGGGGGGATTTCTGAGAAATCTGCTGGTGCTGCTGGAGTCAGAAGTCTGAGGTTCTGGGTGGTTGCTGACGCGCTGCCAGGGATCCTCCTGTTTTGCTTCTTGCCTCGGTGGATCTTTAATGCTGCTGCTGCTGCTGCTACTGCTATGATAGATGGATGAGGTAGGTTTAATCTTCCTTGGAAGACTAGAGTGGACAATTGAGGAGCCCTGTGGAAGTGGAGGGGAGCTCACTGAGTGAGCTTTGGATAATTTAGATGTAAATCGAAGGGACCCTTTGGTTGATTCTGGGGATTGGGGGCATCTCGTCAATGACAGTTTACTTGACGTGGCACTGTCACTGTCTTGTTCAGAAAAACTGAATCCACTATCATTTAAGGAGCTCTTGGCATCTCTTGTAGATGACATACAATGAAACATTTCAAGGGAATCGAAGTAAAAGGTGGACTCTGGCACTATGTGTTGGGCCTGTGGAAGGAAAACATCTGTTGAATGGGCCCCTTCACTTTCCAAGGTGCAGACACTGACCTCACTCAACCAAGAACTGATAGATGATCCCCTGCTGTCTATACACTCCATTGTGCTCTCCTGGGTGGGTGTCACCATGGCAATGTTGACCTCAGATCCTCCCACAGTTGATGTGTAGGCATCAAATTCATCGTTGATGCTGCTGATGATGCTGACAGGCCTAGAACCAGAAGCCAGGGCCTGAAGTGAGCAGTCACTGTTAAAGCTAATAATGCTTGATGGCCGACCCTTATCTACAATACTGCCAATGGAGAGCTCTTCCACAACGGTAAACACTAACTCATCCTCCCCATTCAGCTCCACTGGCTGCTGTAGGGTGACGGTAGCTCTAAGGATGTCTCGATCCAAGCACCTTTCCCTTAAAGTTGAGCGCACTTGACACACCTCTACAGGTGCTCTGAGCAAAGGCGATGTGCAAGGGTCCCTTCTTTTAACAGCTTGGTGGCTCATTCCCACTGGTGGCATCCTGGTGCCTGATCGTTCTCCTTTTTCAGGATTTTCCATTTGTTGTGAAGGAGGGGGAGCTGGCTTCGGCAAGGCTTTCTTGTTGGGATAAACTTTCTCCCTTACTACAGGCTCTGAGCTTATGGCTAAGGGAGGTGTTGATCTGTTTGTGGTGACCTGGCTTTCAGACATCAATACCTTCTCACCATCTGCACTGGTTCTGCATACATTTTGGACAGTCTCTACTGGCACCCTTTCTGAAGGCATGCATTGCCTCTTGTTGGCATCAAGTTTGGGTATAACATTGGCACTGCAGGATATTTGAATAGGGATAGATTGTTTACGTGAGTTTCCCTCTTGGTTGTTGTAAAGATTTACTCCAGTCTTTGGTGAATTACAGACTTGGTTTTCCTTGGATTTTTCTGTTTTAGGGCTAGCCTGGTTTCTTTTGCCTTCCCAACAAAGGCAGTGGGTTCTTCACTACCATCTATGCACTCCAGTCTCTCCTGCAGCTCAGCAAATGTGTTGCATTTAAAGAACTGGTCTCTATCCCGAGGGCCCTCTTTTGCAGATCTCTTCTTGTTAAGTGAGGGGATAATGGGAACAAAGGCAGGTGGACCTTCATTGTCACTAAGCTCTCTATCTGAAATTGCAGTTCCCCCAGGTCCGACATAAATGACGGTATCACAAGATTGTTCACTACTTGAAGAGTATTCCGGGTCACTGAGCAGAGCTGGCAGGTCTGGATCGAGGGCTACTGTCCGAGGGTGGAACGGTCTTAAGTGTGGTGGCCGTCGAACTCTGCCTTCCTCACAGGAACTTTCCCCTCCAGATGAACTGGATGCATACTTCAAAGAAGAGCAAAATTCAAAACATATAAGATTGTTATTATAAAGAACATTAGCTGCTTCAAAAGAAAGCTGTAAAATGATTCTTTTTGCATTAGCTGTCCTTGGATTCTTACTACTAAGATGAGCTCTGTCAGAGAGTCAGTTTTAAGTCCTACATTTAAGTAACACGGTGTTGTACATGGTTTGTGTACAGAGTTGAAGATTTTTTAACAGTCTAATGATCGTCCTTCACTCTTACAGAGGAACTAGTATCCTGTGATTACTGTTTGTAGCGATAAAGGCTGATGCCGTCCCTCAGAGTACATTTTGTGTTATAATTAGAGCAGGTGACATTTTACTGGTCTAAAACATTAATGTGATGACCATTCTATTTTGCAAAACCTTTTTAAGTGTTATGATGGATTGCAGATGGGTTTTTAATATTTCAACATATTTTACATTGCATGCCAATATTTATCTAAAGGTTAAAAGTACACGGCAATAGACACATGGAAATTAATGTCAGTAAAACAAATTGCTGTATCTGAACAGCATAATGATCATCACTGGGACCACAACCAAATAAATACAGACTGCTATTGGGCCTCATTAACTTTCCTTAATCACATTTACTTAGGCAGTGCTATCGATTACATGCAGAGGAGCTGAGAAAAAACTTAATCTGCGATATGGAGTATTATATGGGTGTATGTATAAGAATCTTATTTTGATGCAGATTTTATCTTGATTAAAAATAAATTTACACCTCAAGAAGACAACAATACTGACCATGACATGTTCTTATATTGGTGACAAACTATACCTTTACATAAGTACAAAAAAGTCACATGGCAAATACCATAGCAACAAAAAGGTAAAAAGGAATGCGATCTTACATATATAGAACAGATCTTCAGCATACCTTTGATTTCTTCTTCCTCATACGGTGAATACGGGAAGCCAGCTGGATTGTGTTGAGTGAATCAGCGTAGAGGGCTGGAGAATCTGAGATATGGGCAATCATGGTGGTTCTGCAGTTGATGTTGCCGAGAGACTCCCTCAGCAGCATTGTTAGTTTGCTGTCCCTAGAGAATGAATTAAAGTTGCTATTAGCAAGCGGCCCTGCCATGTTTTAAAGCAATGACAAAAGTATGTGTTGTCTAGGAAGCATCCTTAATGCTTGAAGTGAAAAAGAGCTCCCAGGTGGCAAACTGCTAATCTTTCAATACTTAAAATACTATTACAATCTTGTGTCACACAAGAAAAAGATACTGTCTAAAGGCAAATAAATTGTCAGCCCATGCAACTGAAACAAACTCATAATCAATTATGGTCGTCTTACCTGTAAGGTACATGTTTTGCTCCATTTGTCAAAGCCATTATGACGTTTCCCAGCGCGTTCAGGGAAAGACACATGCCTCCACCTCCATCTCTGCTTTTGCTCAGGACCTTCTCACAGCTTCCCAAATCAATAAGGTGCAGTCTGCTCCGTCCACCTGACACTGTGCCAATGGAAGAAGGGGAACCAGGTAAGCAGAACAAAGACATTCCCCTTTTGAAGTTACAGTGACGGGAGCAACACGGCACTGTGTCAACTGTCCGGTTTGTTTAGGAGAAAGACTCCCACTGAGGTGATTCAGTTAGGGAACAACCAGCATTTGTGAAGACAAAGGAATACAGTAGATAGATCAGTAAGTTTGTGGAGAAGTTTAAAACCATATCCAAAGCTATTAAATCCTACCAACTAACAAATGGAAATGACTAGATAATTGTAGCTATGGCTATAATGATCAAATCACACCTAACAAGATCATTCTTAATCCAACCAGCTGGATTCCAAAAAATGTAGAACTCTGGCTTTGTTGTTTATGTTGTGTAAAAAATAATAATAAATCCACCAAAATCAGGATTAAATATCTATTCTAATGAATGAATAAATTAAATAAATCACTCCATATTTAGATATTAAATGAGGCATTCATTCTTAAATCAAGCACATCATGTGAGCAGTTATCAAATAATAATTTATTTTCAAGACAAATACTCTTTTAATCGACTGCGGTGCAGGAAAATTCACATTTTTACTGCAACGTGAATGCCTCAAATGCCAGCTTGGAGGCTTGAAGATTTTACAGAAATACTAACTTCCTCCTTTGCCGCTTTTCTCCATGCGATACTGGTAAATATGTAGTGTGAACAGCATGTGCGAGTTGCGCCTTTCATCTTCATCTGCATCTGGCCTGCTGGTGCTGCGTGCGGCGAGGGCTGCGTCCAGGAAGAATGCGGCTTTCTCAGCAGTTGGGGCTCGAAGCTCGCTCTGGTTCTGGAGCTACAGGGTTGAAGAGCAGTGGCGAGGTGAGCAAAAGAAGGTGTAAAAATGGAGGCGCAGTAAAAGGATAGGAGCCTGTTAATTGGACCCCAGCATATATTAGAGTGTGTCTCCGGGGCAATTAAAAACAGCAGATAGGCACACAGAAGGAGGAGGATTAGGAGAGGTATGGTAGGAGATGGTAGTGGTAGGATACAAATATAAAAAAGGGGGTAGACAAGAATGAAGGTAGAAGAGATCATACAGAGAGGAAGACGAGCTTCACAGGACTACATTTCCTTTGAAGTCAAAGTCCACAGTTGCCCCCAAAAACAACATCTGTCAGCAACACCTGTGAACACCTTCAAACATCCACTTCTTACCATCCCCCGTATTATTTCTATTGTGCTACAGAGGCCTGATTCTAATTCATCCATAATAGATGCTGACAGGAGAGTCCGCATGAGAGAGAAGAAATCTATCAATAACATAGATGAGTTTGGCTTATACATTAAACATTGATAGAGGAAGTATGATGGAGACAGATAACTGGGAAGTCCTGGGAGAGGTGGAATAAAAGAGAGACTCGCACAGATGCACTAACAAGAAAGTTTAAATCTCTTTGGAGGAAAAAAGGAGAGGAAGATCATAGGAAAAAAAGATCAATACTCGGATAATGCTGCAACCCACGGAGAGAATGAAAGGATCAGTGAACAAAGGAAGAGTGAAGAGCTGTAGCGATACTCACCTGAGTGCCACAGATGGGATCCTCTCTCAGATGGATTCCTGGGGACTGGCCCTCCTGCAGACTGCCTGTTGACACCTCAGACAACAGGTCCTTCAGCTCTTCGTCTTTCCCAAAGATCTCCACAGCAGACACGCGGACTGAGAAGCGAGTGCCCGTCTTCTCCTTGCGCTCGTTGATGAGCTTGAAGAGCCAGGAAATAGCACAGGGCACAATGCCTAAGCTCTGAGTGGAGCTGTCTTTGCCAATCATGGTGTATGTTTTGCCTGTTGAGTTAAAGAGAAAGGGATAAAAATGGAAATGTAACGAGAAACATTTATTCTCATATATAAAATGTCTTGTATTTCTGAACCTTGATTTTTTTTTTGTATTTTGTCACATTACAATGGCAAATGTAATTGTTTTTATTGGAATTTTATGCAAAACACCAACACAAATTGGTGCCTAATAATGAAATGTAAATCTTGTTTTAATAATCTAAGAAGTATGGCACCACTTTTGCAGCTAGTATAAATCAATCTCAACCAGCTTTGCACATGGAAAGACAAATAACTTTTCCTAATCATCTTTTCAAAATGGCTTAGGCCCCAATTTTCATGGAAGGTATATGTGGGCATGATTGCCAAGTCCTACCAGATATGCTCAAACAGGTCTTGGGCTGGACTTTGAACCATTCTTGCACTTGAATATACTTGCATAATAGCCATTCCATTGTAGCTCTGGACATATTTTTAGGTTTGTTGTCTTGCTGGAATATAACCCTCCTCCTCAGTTAAGTGTTTTTCAACCCCTAACAGGATGCAGAGGTCTTGCGAGGTACAGGTAGTGTTTTGAGGCCTGTAATTTGAAGCTGCAAATATTATGCCGGCTGCCTTTAATTGGCTAGCGTTTTAAACCACATTGGAAATTATGCGAAGGTTACAAGGTATAACAATTAGTGAAGGAAAAGAAAATGACTGGTGCGGGGCATCGGAGGTAACATAAAGTTAAAATAAAATCAAATGCTAATCCAAGGACTTATTCCAGAAGCAGTCGTTCTGTGGAGAATTATAGCTAACAGCACCAAGAGAGAAGCAGGCTCTTCATCCTAGGAGGACTGGCTGGACCAATTACTAAGATTTTAATTAGAGACTGAGCCCTGAAGCTTGTGTGCGGCACTTTAGCCCTCAAACCCCCTCACCTCAAACCAATTCTTTCTTCCCTCCAATCTCCTATTCCTTGACTCACCCCAGTGCACTGCTAAGCCAATTGTGGACATCAAGCGTAGCTAACAAAGAGCAATGAGAGGGTTTTTTTTTTCCTCGAGACTAACAAAGGCTGTTGTCTAATCTGTTGCCGGTGGAGGAGCTTACCGAGCTTGACTTGGCCGAAGCAGAAGATGCAGCCGTCTGCACCGTTCACCACAGACTGGATGACCTCAGCTACTGTCCCTGAGCACACCTCAGCCTGTGAGAGAGTGAAACATATGCCCATCACTGTCAAAGTCTAGCTGAACAACACATCTGAAACAATAGAATAAAACAGGGCAAATACCATGTCTTAGACCCAAGAAGCATGTTGATTTTGGAAGTATAAAGCATAAACGAAGCACAATCCACCTGTTTTAAGCTGTTATGGCCACGCCTACTTTTAAAACACAAAGTGAGTACCATACATGGATGATGTCTCACCTTAATCTGTCTTGTCTGATGCAATACTGTAGTACACAAATTCATGTCCAGTTTTAAAAACCAACCTTCAGAAAGGAACATCATGTTTTCTGTAATATTATCTTTGCAGAAAACGTGAGTTAGCTCCGTGGAAGCAAACAGGTGATGAGGGTGGAGTTCTCATCACCTGCAAGATCTCTCTTCGAAACACGTTTCTTTTAAACTGCTGGAACATTTCATATAAGGAAAGTATCAACTCCAGACCATGAGAAGAAGACACAAAGCTGTTCATGACACAGTTAAATGTTTTTCTACATATATATTTTTTATTTTTTAACCAAGCAGATAAAAGCCTGATCAGGTCTGAAAAGGAAAAGTTGTAAAGATGATGATAGATAGATACCATTTGAGGAATTTCTATTACTCAGGTGTGTGTTTGTGAAGGTTGCACTGTGTATTTTTGTTTCAACGTCGGCCCTCTGGGAGCGGTGGGCCCTTACCATACATCACACAGCAAACAAGACCTGTAACAGCTGAACAGCTTGCTGTAGCTGTTAGCCACCAGCAGAGCCGTCCCAGAGGCACAATCCAGCAACATGGCTTCAGCTCTGCTGCTGAAACATTTAGACTTCAGCTATCAGCACCATACTTAGGAAAATAATTGTTCCATGTAGGTGGTATGATGGAAGATCTGGGGCTCTCTCTGCTAAGGATATGCTCCTCTACACCAGTAATCACAACCTCCTTTACTTGAGTTTAATGTGCCGTTTGGAAAACGAATAAAAGAATAAATGGTGATATAAATCTTAATGTTAAATTGCAAATCTGTGCCATTAGAACGCCCGTCTAATCCTCTTCTGCAATACAGTAAATATAATGCTGACCTTTTTCTGTGTCTCAGCGGGAGTTGTGTGGTTAGATATAGAGTTTGGATATAAACAGAGTGGATTCAAATCATTCCTCAGACAGCTTAAAAGCCCCAGCTGTTGGGCTCACACTGGTAAGAATGCCCCCTGACCCAAGACAGGCATTTTTCTCTAAGCCCCTGGTCACACCCTGCAAACATAAAGATTGTCCCTTCGTCCTTGAGAGGCTAAATTGCCACCCAACACCTTAAAAAAAAATCACACCCACGTGAACACACATAGAGGCTCTTACTTGTGAGGCATCGTGGGTAAAAACAGCATCAAGGCAAATATCTTTGGGACGGCCACAGTGGCGGACCTCCTGTGCCCTGAGCTGGAGTGCGGGCTGGATGCGGGGTCGTAGAGGGTCAGCTGCTTTTTCCTGCTGTCAACTTTTAAGAAAGACTGAGACTCTGAGGAGTCCGCAGTCTCCAGAGACGGACAGATTCGCATCATCACTTTCACCTAGAAAGATAAGCAAAAACCAGGAGGGGAAAAGGCTGGATTAGAAAGTGGGAAAGTGCAAAATGTATGAAACAGAAAAGAGGAAATGGAGTCAGCAGAGATTTATCTCTTGTTCAATGTGAAGGTGGAGAAAAAAACTTGGCCTAAGAACCTTTATTCATCTAAAAGAAGAGAAAAAACATTCTGAATGCGTTGGGGATGTGACTATTTTTTTAATTAAGTCAACTAATTTTTTATAAATTGGGTATTCAGAAAACCATTTTTTGTTTTCTTTTACACAATAAACTGTTTCCTTTTTTGCATGTTTCATACAATATAAACAAAATGTCACCCTTTACAAAATGTATGCATAGCGCATGCCGGTTTAACACAAACAAAATATAGTGTTAATATACTGTTAATTTATTGACAAAAAAAATTGAAAGAACAAAAATAAAAATAACATAGGCTCTCAGTTTTGTCAGCCACTGCGGTACACACAGACACAAATACCAGATTTTTCTCTTCACCTGTAATCTTAATTTAAAATTTAAGACAAAAAAAAAATGCATTTTTTATTTATTCAAAGTGTTACCGTCGATGGAAAGCCATAGTCACAGCAGTCTTAGTGTATTTTGCATCAGGAGTCCTTCGACGCCATGTAGGCTATTTCAGAGCTGAACTATATCTCAGGTTACCATGGAAACTTTCAGTCTTGCATTGACTGGGGAAACTCAATGGGTCAACACATTGCTTAATGGTGTTAGTAAAAGGCACCAAGGTGAGTACTGAAAGTCAGAGCTGAAAACGGTGGAAATTGATGTGCGTGAAACGCCCTGCTGTGGGATTATCTCAATCCAGGTTGTTTTTCTAGACCGCAGGCAACTCAACAGCATGGGAGCGCACCAGCATCTGCCCCCCCACCCTCCATCACCTCCTCCATTATTCCACCTACTCACTCTCCTCCTTCTGTTGTCCTTGCCCTCAGTTGCACAGAAAAAGCCAGTTCGCCACTAAAAAGCCTGAAAGCCACCCAGCTGCAATATTGCGGCTTCACATTCATCAAGTGGGCTTCACGGTTTTAACAAATTCCACAGGTCAGCGTACGGTTCATCGTGTCAGCATGGAAAACTGAAAACGATGACAGCCCATGCATTAAAGCGTTGACTGAGCGTGGCTTTGACGAGACAGCTCGTGTCACAGGAGCGGAGCCAATCTGCTGGTGGTGCGCAGTTCAACCTCCTCCAGACAAGAGCAGATGGATTTTACAATTTCCTGCTGCAGAGAAACATCGTGTGTGGTTTGTGTGGCTGTGCTTGAACACGTCTGGATATAAAACACTACAATTTAACAAAACCCCTTCTTTAGAAATCCGGACAGCTCCATATTGCTTTACAATCTGATGGTCAGATATTTCTCACTTGCATTTCTCCAATGGCAATGTGGAAAGATTTCTGTGACTGACGGGTGACAAAAACGGCTCTTGGGATGTGTTTAACACTCCATTAATCTCTTAGAGCATTTAGTGTTACATTATCTGAATAGTCTCTATACACCGCAGTTTATTTAAGATGCAAATCAGTCCTGACTCATTTAAAGTATGTGTGTTTTCTCTTTGGCACTGAAGCAAAACCTTTAAAATAACTTTTTTTTCTGACTGAAGGCTGTTTTGTTCAGCCTAGGGATTCCACAGAACTTCTAAATAAATGTTCTTTCAAATGCTGGATGTTGTTACTAGAGTGAGTTTTCATCTCTTTATTGAAGTATTCAAACTCTGCAAACAACATTGAATACTTGCTGAAGTATTCAGTGTTGCAAACATTCGTTATTGTTACACTACAATCACAAACTTCATTGCGTTTCATAGAAAAGCAACATGAAGTAATGTGAAGTGATTTTTCACAACTGAATAAAAGTGTCAATTTTTTTTTTTTTAAAACGTCTAAAATTATGAATTATCACCAGTTAACTTATATAAATGTTCAACAGGTATCTTTTGGAAAGCACTTTCATCTTAATTTTCTTTTGCCAAGATCAAACTTTCTTTGTTATTCGAATCTTATTGTTTTGTAACAGAAACATTCAAATAAAGACCAAATTACATTTGCTATGACTTTTAAACTGAGTTTCTGCATATGACTGCCGAGGTCATTAGAAAAATAAAAGCTAATGCCTCAGCTTTATTTATGTTGGCAGTAATATTAAAGACATTAAAGACCACAGTGTTTTAACACACTGCTAATGGTTTTGGTTTTCCTGCACCTTGATCCCTTTCTGAAATCCATTTGTGTTGCTTGGCACGACTCCATATATAAATGTCTGCAGGTAAGAAGCAGAGAAGTGGAAGTGACCTATATATGGCTGATGGAAACCAGCCATTCAACTCAAGTGTCACAGCACTGCTGATATAAACCAGATGCAGGCAAAGTGAAGCTGGAGAGGGCAAGGGAGACTGTTCTTTCTGGATGGCAACAAAGAAACGAGACAATGTATTGGTGTATTTGCTCACTAACAAGATAAACTGTAACTCTGATAGGCCTGGATCATAGAATCTCATAAAAAGTCAACTGTCCTGTTAGCAGAGCAGATGTAAACCTCTGATCTTGTTTGGACTTGAAGAGAATTGTTAACAGTTTTTTATGATGTCTGCATGTTGAAAGGAGATTTACAACATGAGGCAAAATTTCAACCGTCTGGATACCTGGCAGCAGAAACGAGGGTTTCCTATCCAGGTGGGATCTAATCTTGTTCGGGGGACTTCTGCTTTATAAATACAGGACGTCGGCTCAGACAAACAATACCCAATAAACCTCAAAGGAAGAGCGACTTGTTTGCACAGCTTTGTTTAATGACTGTCCTATAGCTGCCAGGCCGACTTTCATCACTGTGCACCACATGTAGAATGGATTCAGGAATCCGGCTGTTGTGGTGACCACAGATATGTGAATTACAGCTTTTACTGGCTTTCGGTGTTGAGAGAGGAATGCTGGTCCCACAAACAGTGAATTCATGGCATTCCAGCAGGCTTATCTGACTGAATCTGCATGAACTGGACCAGACGGCATGCTGCCTGTAGACCACTGTCTCCACTCTGCATTTCGCCCCTTCAAACAGGGGTCTCTGTGTGTGTGTGATGTTGATATGAGGACAAGGATACATCAGTGTGCATTAAGGGTAGAAAATGTTGTTTCTGTGCGCATGCTCTCACCTTTCCCATCCCTGGGTTCTCTTTCACTTTGGACACGGCTCGGAGGAGACATGGTGGAGTCGGGGGTGGTGAGACCTGCAGGATGCCACTGAAATTAGTTGGGTAGATGGAGGGCTCCTGTGGGTGGAGCAGGGAGGGTTGGTGTTTCTTCCGTTTGGAGGAGAGGTTAAGCTTCTGAGCTGCCCTAAAAGAGGGGAAAAATAGGAAATGAAGGTATGTTAGATCCAGAAAGCCAGAAAGGTTATGCTTAAGGAAATCTTTGTTTCTGTGAGGTGTCATGCCTAGTGCTCACACTATGCCACCTCCATGAAGGTGAACACTTTCCTTTTTAGTTTGCCAACATACACAAAACCGCTAAAATTGCTCTTCTAAGAAACCACTCCCTTCCTTTCATAATTAAAACACACTTATTTTCCAATCTCCCAGCTTATATTCTTTCACCACATGGAATTAGCAATCAGCCTCAGATGAAAACCATTGTTTAAACTACACCAATATAACATAAATCATCACCAGTCAACTTTCCCAGTCCACTGGGGACTAAATGTAGGCTGTCATAGCTGGAAGACAAAGTAAATCTAATCACTTATCTTGATCAGACACAGCCGGGCTGCCATGGACATGCCAGGTGAGCACTTCTGAAGGACAACCAGATGGGAAACGCATGTCGCCTTAGTAACTGTAGGATGGCTAAGCACTTGTGACAGAGCACGTTCATTCATCATTCAAGCCACAGCAGAAGAATGAGTTTTCCTTAGGAGCGTTTAATTATGCAGCCGAAGCTGGTCTTCACATGAAGTCATACAATACCGACGTATTAGTTTTACCTGGCAATAGGTTTGGTATAATCAACTGAAAACTCTATTTTTCAGTGCAAATACTAAAAGTTTGCCATTTCTAGTATGAGTTTAAAGTTTAGAGATGAAGTCAGACATGGAACAAAAGGAGCCTGTCTATTTTTTATTTTTTATTTTTGCAGAGTTTGGTCCATTGTTCATTCAGGCTATCACAATAAAGTTGAACATCAGTAAACAAGAACAGCTCAAGTTATTACAGCCAAGTTGAAGTAATAGGTACATCCAGTTTCAGTGCAGAGCTCTTTCACACACACAATGTAATATCTCCTCCAGTCCTAAAAGGTTATTACTGATTGATTGCAAAAGAAAATCCTCTCAAAGTTACAAAAATAGTCCTTTTGGAGGTAAATATGTGATAAATATATTTTTGTTTTACTACATTTAACTGAACTTGTGGATTTTTATTGACACAAAGAGAGAGAACTTTGATTTGTTTTTAAGAAAATAGAGAAGTTAATTTTATTGTAAAATCCTTAAATCGACATCAGAACCAAGTTATAATAGAAGTTGTAATAGAAGGTCAGAGCTTTACAAAATCACTGTTCAAAAATTTGCCACATTCCTAATTTTTGAACATCTGATAGGTGAAGAAGTTTATGGACACCTGGCGATTCTGCTACGTTGGCTCCAACCGTGAGAGAAAGGTATCGGACTCATTTCTGCTTTGCAGCTCATGGAAAAGAACCAGCATATTTGCCTGAAGGGATTTAATGCATTGCCCCTATCAGCTAAAGCTCATCTGCCAACAGTTCGATGTTGGCATATAAAGCACGCCTGCCAGGAAGATCCGATGAACTCAAGTGGTCTTAAGCAGTCAGATTTCAGAGAATGTCTGGGAGGACAAAGAAATGATTGTTGAACATGAAGGAACACGTAGCTCAATTTAGTATATAGGATTGAAAAAGAAGGACAATAAACTAGCTTGAGCTTGTTAACGATGTTCGGGTATAGCAAAGTTTAAAAAAAGTTACATTTTCAAAACCACTATTGATTCCCTCACACTGATCTTACGCCTAAGCTGATTTATCTGAGATGAAACAGCAAATCGTTAGCCTAATAGCATAATTGTCTAAGTCGTTAGTCTGATAGATAACATTTCATAAGACATTATATGGAGGAAAGTATGATGTAGCCTTTCCCCTCCCTCACTTATTGCTGTATATTGTCCATCAGAAAGAAGAATATTCCACTTTTATCTCACTTACAAGAAAGAAAATTTTCTGTTCTGAAACACTTTTGGTCACAAGAAACAGACCACCATGAGGAAATGAGCACCAGGCATCACTTTCATCCTAAACTAGACTAATTAACGAGCTAATATAATTGAACTAATGCAAATCAATATAATTAGAACTAATGCAGATAATAGCATCTTCTTAAAAACAGATACCACTATAAACTTGAAAAATAATTTTAGATTATTTCGGCATCATGCAATTCTTCCATTTTGTGTTGTATTCAAAACCTTAAGGACATTTTTTTTTCTTTTATGAATTACAGCAGGTCAGGCCATAAAGACAGCCAGACACTGATCTAGGCCAAGTAACGCCTGACCGGTGCACTCCTAGATTTTGGAGGAGGTACTCTTAAAAAAGGGAAAGGCAGTGATCAAAATGAAATAAAACTACACGTCTCCAAGTCAGCAGGAGTTCCTCAGCGTCCAGTCTCAGCCCATTACTCTCCTCTTCTGGGCTCCTCTGGACAGAACTGGGTGGTCTGCTGCCAAAAACCTCACCGTGTTCCCATTCCTGTCTGCCTGTAGTGACAATCTAACCCCCCCAATCTCAACTACTCCCCTCTTCACTGTAACACCCCCCTACAGCGACAGCCGAAGAGCACAATCATGGAACACGCTGCTGGCTGATGGAATAATTATTGCATCCAAGAAGGCTGCAGGAGAAGCGTCTCCCTGGGGAGCTGCCTATGTGCGACAGCATGCGAGACGGATCATGTGACAGAAAAAAAAAATAAAAATGAATAAAGACTAGATGGAAGAGATGGATGTGAGCCAGAAAAAAAGGGAAAGGCGAAACTACGCCGGAGTCCACGTGGCTGCATGCTGCAGCATGCATGGGTATACATGTGGGAGGTTTCTGCGACACATTCGTTCAAGAGAAACCCATCCGTCTGTCTCTCTCGCCCCATTCTGTCGTTTCTCTTCCAGCAGCAGAATAAATCAAATGTGAGCCAAAGACACTGCACAGGAAAAAGGGCACCAAAATGATTTGTAACCGTCCTGACCACAGAGGGGTGGTTGCATCCCAAAGCCGAGATGGTAACCTTGAAGTTTAATTGATGCTGCACAATGACAATCGGTGCGCAGGTGGGCTCATGAATGAAAGCAGAGACAGATTCACATCCACATTTTGAGATTAATTAACTGCTTCTTTGCCTCTCTGCCTCTCCCCGTCTTCCTATCTTTGCCTCTCTTCGCCTCACCCAACTATGCCAACTATGAACAGGAAAAAGGTGGCGAGAAGAGGCTCAGATTTCTTCAGCCCACAACAGCTTATCCACCTGTTCACTCTCAATCTCCATGCGAGTAAATCTGTTTCCACACACAACTTGCTCCAACTTCTCAAAGCAGAATGTCACCCCGAGTAAACCAATACCCGAGATCTCTCAATTTTCTTTTCAAAGTATATTTATTTACATTTGCTTAACATGCACCGGTGAGAATGTGCTGCAGCTATGTACTTACAGCTCTTTCCAATCCATCATCTAGTTTATGCTCATAGTCAAAAAACAGACAACTGATTCAGATCAACTTTGAGGTCCGTGTCTGTGCCGTCACTGTTCTCCATTATTTGCACATTTGCTACGCCAGCGCAGTCGCCAAGAACACGGCGAGGAGGAGGAGGGGGGTAGGGGGGTTGCTCACTAGTCAGGGCACGGGGCTCCTTCCTCCTCCGATCGCAATCATTGAGGTTCTGCTTGATTTCACAGAGGTTTGTAAGACGCCAGAGGGGTGGAGGGAGGACGATCGGTGTGAGGCGTGGGCGTCATAGTAACTAAATGGAACAAGCGGCAGGTGGGGCAGAGATGAGGTGGGCAGGAGGGATGACCGCTCTGCAAGAAAAAGTAGGATAGGTGCAACGTTGAGAGAGGTGCGTGAAATCCAGAGAGTTTCCAAAGAGGAAGCAAGAGAGGTGGAGCACCCGTTCAAAAAAAACATCCCCAACTCTCTTCCACATGAAAAAGTTCTGCACCACTTCACGGTCTTAGAAAAGCAGCTTGAAGCAGTTCAGTTCCCCTCTCCCTTTCTTCATCCAAGTCCTCTCTCGTGCCACAAGCTGCACTGTTTCCTGTCATGGAGTTAATCCCACACGCTCTGTCTGCTGAGTGTGGCTGAACGTCCCAACGGTCTTCTTCCCCACAGCCAGAAGGACTGGAAGGGATTCTCCACTCCTGGCTCGGCTTTGAGAGAAGAAGGAGAATTCCTGCTCTTGTTCCACCTCTTGGTCCTTCTCCTGCTATCGGAGAAATTCTGGCAGCTGTCCTGCCATGTCCTTCTTTCCCTCCCTCTCTCTCTCTCTCTCTTTCTATCTCACATACACACATGCAATCCCTCCTCCTTCCTCTCCCTCTCCCCTTTTTCCCTCAGCCCAGCCCCTTCTCCCTCCGACTGCCAGACGAGGTGTCAGCGCTCGATTGCTGGGTGCTTGCGGCGCAATTTGCCAGCACTCTCTTTCTCCCTATACGCGCACGCATACACACACACGTATGCACCTCAAAATACGTCACATGAATACTTAATGCATACAGGAGCCCTCTCTTCTTTTAGGGTCCCACACTTCAAACAGATTTGGTTAGTATGCCTACAGTGTATGCATGCATGAACCCCAGTGTGCACACGTGCTTCTTTTTGTTCCAGCACTTTTGTGATTCGCTGTCATTGTTGAAGGATGTAATTAGCCAGAATAGTGAGGGTCTTATTAATCAAAAGTAAGAGACACGCAGATAAGCGAGGATATACTTAAGATAGATGGATTGCTCGAATGAGTGATGCTGGGACTCAATTGGCAAGCTCTGAGAAGGTAAAAATACCAGAGCAGAGGAAACATAAGACAAGAGACAATGAGCAGTTGACACACTAGGAAAGCGGATTTATGCTGGCCAGTAAGAGGGACTGCAGACAGTCAATGGTCAAGGGTAAAAAGGGGAATGAAAGCATGTGAGTGGGTGAGTGCCGGGGTGAGAGTACCCTGTATTCCCTGGGCTGCCAATTTACCAGTAAGCCCTCTCAGCCCCCCCTCCCCCCCTGAATACAGCCAGTGTTGTTTGAAAGGCTGCCGCGTTGGCTGCAAAGAGCCCACTACAACACATCGGCAAACAGAGTGGGTGTGAGACTAGCCAGATGAAAGTACATTCAGCACAAAGCTCTCTCTGACTCTCCTTCTGACACACTGCCCCACATATGAACTCAGCTGGATTAAACTTTAAAGGAATAAAAAGGGGAAAATAAAACCAGAACTCCGTCAAAATCTGTTAAATAATGAAGCCGTTTGATATATCACGTAGCCTGTACAGTCTTCTGCAACAACACGCTGCTGTTCTGCTGCAAGTCCAAATTACATCAGCTGAAGTGTTATTGTTTGAGAAGTGAAAGGTCGGGTGCATTCTTCAAAGAAAATGCTGGTTTTGATATTGGAGCTGCTCAATTATGGCAATAAATTACAATTAACTGTCATGGCTACTCACTGAGTATGAAAAAATAACATTTACTGCACACCATGAACATTTTTACCTATTTTCATTCATATTTTTCCCATGAATTCCATGTTTTTGCCATTTTTTTCTGCCTAAAGCAAATCTAATCACAGGGCTAATATAGTCACTTCAGCTCTGGTTGCTTGTTAACACAAACAGCCATCATATGGCAACTCAATGCATCTTGGGTTAAGATAAATTACTAAAATTTAAACTGAGGAAGAGAATGAAAATTAAAGGATGACTGAGGAAGACGAGCAGTAGCTCAACAAACCACTGCGACCTACAAACCATATTTGTTAGGTCACCTCCAAACAAAATGCATTGTCACACTGTGTCTCAGCATGCTATCATCTGTGCCTGTAGTTCTGAACCACGTTGATTTACATGTGTTCCCGGTTTGAGTATAGTGAGCGTAATGGGATGAAGGGTGTGGCGTTCAGTGTTCAGGTGCATTTAGGTTTTGCCGTGATGTAACCATCTTGTTTTTTTCTTTTCCATAATTGATGCTTTGGTTATGAAATGCCAATGTTTTACGAGTGTTCCCAAATGTTGAGATAATTATTGTGACCTACTTTGAAAAGTTTCACCTTCAGCTTCAGCAGTCCTAAAGTGAATAAATAGGTTATTCTGTTGCTCAAGTTGAAGTTTATTTTTAAAAATGGGACAGTCTGAACATTTCCATGCGTGAGATTATAGCCATGTGGATAATTTCCATCTCTAGTCCCATGTGCTGCTTGTTCATCCCTACAATATTTAAGCAGCAGTTGGGTAAATGCTGAATCAGGTAGCATACAGGAACATGTTGGCAGCTTAGCTCAGCTGTGGAATGTGCAGGAAGGGCTTTCTGAAGTACGTTTTCCCTGAGGCCGTGTATCATCCTACGCCATTGAAATGCAAGGCAGGTTTACATTAATGTGATACAGCATTGTTCATTTCACAAGGTACTCCTCAGTCAGAAGTCAGGCAAAGCATGGCCATCAAATTTAATTAACAACATTGTTTTGTCAGTCACTTTGTTTTAATGGTTGTTTGGAGATTTGATTAACTGCTCAGCCTACGTTGGCATTGGTCACTCTGACAGAGTTGCCTCATTAGTCCCATTCCCACCACCGTCCCCCTTAGTGTCCTCTCACATGTTATACATCACAAGGGCATTAAAAGAAAGAGCAGTCACAGTCAGAACTGTCCTGATCGCCTTTCAGCTCAATCACTGTCTCCTTTATGAACAGACCTCAGGGACAGATAATGACTGCAATATATATAAATGAGCCAGAGCAAGACAGATGTAAAATTAAGCACCTTTTTAAAAGAATAGGTCTACTGGTGGCTTTTTTTTCTTCTTTCTGAGGAAGAAAAGCCAGATTTTGTCCTCACCTAGAGCGGGAGGAGGAGGAGCAGGAGGTCAATGACTGCATAGAGGGGCTGTGTTTGCCTCCAGCTTTCAAAGCTTCACGTTGGCTTGCTGTCAATAATCACCCCAGCCTTTTTCTTCAAGCTTTGTCAAACTGGCTGGAGAAATCTCCCCACCCCACAGAATAATTTGCTGGCACACCCATCATCTTCATTGTCCAAATTTATCTCCGTTCCCCTGACCACCTATACAGCTTCTTGGGTAGGTTCGTTCTGCAGCTAATTAACATGTTGCAGGCATTACCTATTCTTGACATTTTGTTTCTGCGATTCCCAGCTTTTATTCTCCCTCCATGCACAAGATAAGGCTGCTGTGGCTATTCATGCAGGGATCAGATCACTGGATATGATATCATACTGCTTCATCCTCGACTGCCCCTCCCGCTCCCACAGTCTGCAAGTCTCCCACTATTGCTGATTAGCAGCCCGGCATTGCTGTTCATGAATGGAGATACATGAATGATAATGACCACAGCACAAAGAGCCAGGCACATTCACTTTCAGAAACACTGAACATTTATCCTGGACTCAGTAGTGCTGGCATTTGTGAGATGTCTTTTGTTCAAAAAGCGGCACATCTTGAAAGCGTTGCTCCACGCCAAACCCAAAATGCCATATCAGCAGTTGGTCTCGACCGAGTGAGCTGGACTTGTGTTGCTTTATCAGGTAGGGCGCTATGTTGTTGCATGGAAAGATAATCATTACCAAACCTCCCTAGAGCTGAAATTGACTGTCTTGTTGATAGGCTGCCCTCGACGCGATCAAACAGCTCTCTTCCCCTGAGGTGTGGGCGAACGGCATAAATCACCAAACTGTGAGAGAAACACAGACTTCAGATAAAGCCAGCTCACCACGCTAATGTTCAGATAGGCACCGCTGCACGGGTTTATGCTTTACCAAATTTGGGGAGGATTAAGGCAAATCTGGATCTCTGCATCGCCCTCGTTGGCTGTGATCCCCATCGCTCCACCACCCCCACCCACTACACCCTGATCCAGCTATCACAGAGCCTTAGGGGTAATTAAGCGGCCATGACATCAGCCTGTGAGCACACAAATTCAGACAACAGGAGATGATGTCATACACTTAGCAGCTACTCCTGGCAGAATAAATCGCCCATCTAGAGAGGATTTACTTGCAAGTCCGGGATGCCAATTGCTCTACTTGAGATAAACAGCTTTTCATTTATAATAGTTGCTTTTTACTTTGAGAGAAAACGCTGCGAATTTGATGCCAATTTGTACATAAATATGGGGCTGAAAAGGAGATTTCTTACTTTCAAGATTTGTATAAGTTAATTTGTTCTATTCTTGTCTGATTATAGAACATAAACTAGTTGTGAAATAAGGAAATAGTCAGGATTTCATGAAGATTTTCTCAAATTTATACAAAAGAAGTTTGGCCAAAATGTAAGTCAAAAATCAGAAGATTATGAGGAAATAAGTTTCAATGAAGAACTCAAAACAACTTAATAAAAAAAATAGGGAGGAACAAACGGTACATATTATTGTGTCAGTTTTAAACTCATCGCTGGATAGTGTTCTTGCACTTTCCATCTTATAACAAACTTGATTTTTCATGGTTCAGGGATTTTTCTTAAATATCCAAATTAATTTTCTATCAGAGGTTGATTGTTTGGTCAGATTAGGTTTCCATTCATCCTACACAAGCATCAGATTTGGTTATCTTATGCTTAAAGAAGTCTAACATTAAACTTATGGAGTCCCACTGACTTCCAACTTTTTGAAACAGCATGATTTATGCTTAAAACAAGGTCATTTCCTAGAAACCAATATATATGATGCCAGAAGCTTGTTGATTGGCACACATATGCAATGTTTCACCAAATATCCATAAATGTTTGAGTCTGAATTTGAACCCTGCTCGTCAAATGATTATTTTTAAGATTCATTTATGTTTTCTTTGTTGCATCATATCATCCTGAAACAGGATTAGTGCGAGTGCATCATTAGAAATTAAAAGACATTAAAATAACAGTCATGAAGAAGTCTGAATGGAACTCCATTTGAATTACAGTGGCACCAAAAGCTTGGGCAAGTCTCATAATTTTCTCTAACTTCTTTTTGTACCTGTCTCAGACTGCAGCTTAGGTCTTCATTCATTAAAGAACTAATTAAATATACACTTCTATGTTACACATGAGCTATAAAAGGGACGATACCAAAGGGACAGGCTGTCTAGTGCATGACAAAGCTAATCTTGTCCTCTTGTGTGGCTCAGACATTTAGTCAGGTAATGAGCCCATCTCTTTTCTAAAATCTCCCTGCAATCAAGGGGCTCTTGGTGTAAACATTCATTTAGTTTTTTTCTCACGTCCTCTTTCCTATCCTAAGATGCTCGAAACTACTGCCTGGCGCTTCAGCCCTGTGAAAACCCAGATTAATCTTGGAATGTGGCTAAAAAAAGATAATTGAAGAAAAAAAAGTGCAATCCCTTCTAAAAAACAGGAAAAAAAACAGCAATGGCTACTTCCGGGAGATGCTGGAACAGATTCTTGCTCCGTTCACTGGAGTTTTCTTATCATTCAGATACAGATTAGCTTTGGCCAAATCTGAGATCTTTCCAAACATTTTGAAAAAAATAATTTGTTTCCTCTTCTTTTTTTTTGGCAAGCTTCTCTGGCTATCTGTTGAGTCTTATCAGTCCAAAAGATCTGTAGCTTTCAAATGACTGCAAGCTCGCTTTCTGCTGTTTGGCAGCTGTAACGGCAGTCTGAAGGCTCTTCTCTTCTGTGTCAGGAGCCCTTTACAGGAAATACCCAGACAGCTACAGGCTAAGATTAATGGTCTTTCTATAAATCCTTAGAAATAGATAAACGCATCCCAACAAAACTAGACACCGATAAATGGGATGTCCATTTTGCTGAGCAATATCCGGCGTAGTGTGCTCCAAGCACGTTGGACCAAGCCTTCTGGAAAGGCTCTTTGTTTCAACAAGGTGTTCAGCAAGCCTTTTGTCCCTGCACAGTATCTGACCTTGCGCACAGAGAATCAAATGGTACATTATTTGTGTGCCGACTGCTGACAGCCCAAGGCTGCTCACACATCTTTGCTGCACCAGTCTCTAGCCAATTAGGTAAGGCCAAATGCATTCATGTAACATCTGTGAACACAATGTGTTGTCGCGTAAGAAAAGATTCCCAACAAAGCCTGGCATTGCATTCTACAACTGACTTCTCCTATCTGAATCACTTTGCGTCATCAAGGAGCGCTGCTATCAGAATAAAACAGCAAAACCCTGCAAATAAAATTCCTATTTTTGCCAGCGGGTTGTAAACCTGTTCTGTCACAGTCTGATTTTCAAAGGGGACTGTGGACTGAAGTGGAAAACGGGACATTAGGGCATCCTCTGGAGAATAGCTTGAATAGCAGGGGATCATTAGAAACAAATGGGAAGGAAGGGGCTGTCACTGATAAACGTTGAAGTAGGCAGTCCAAAGGTACGGCTGGGATTAAAAAATGAATTAAGGGGAACGGACATTAAGAGAAAGATGCAGAGGAAACAGAATAAGACAGCATGAAAGGAAGCAGCAGGGTGTAAAGCCAAGTCCTCTCTTCGATCAGAGAGCCTGGCTCCGTGCCAATGAAGCGCTGTCCACGAGGAGGTAAATCATTTTCTGCCTGAGAAAAAAACTGGGGAGAGGAAAAATAAATGATTGCTGGGACTATGCCACAGCCAGCTTGGAATTGCTTTATTCCCAAGATGGGAATCCCCAGTCGGCCAAGAATAAATGGAACAGTTGGTGACAAAAAGTGAAAAAACTCATCAATATTCAAGAAAGTCTGGTTTGGTGCTACAGTATATCAGTGTAAACAGATATGCAAGCATTGGCAAGTAGCAACAGCTTAGTGTATTTTGTACATATTTGGATGTAAAGAAGCCTGGCAACATGATACGTACAACAACCGTATTCACACCACTTTACTTCTACCATGTTATATTCCCAGGCTTGGATATATTTCTGATCCATTTTATGTCATAGACCAAAACAAAGTAGCACATATGTGTGTACATTTGCATGTAATTATGTGTACTCTGAGTCCCCTAAATACAGTTCAGTGTAGCAGTCACCAACAGAACTAGACTTAATCAGTAAAACTAGTTCAGTTGTGTGTTATTTATTCTTGGGATAAATTTGAGTGTTCTGTGAAGGTCTCAGCAAAGTGCTGTGTGTAAGGAATAAACACCGTACAGCACCCTACACACAATCTCCAGGTGAAGCATGGAGGTGGCAGCATCATGCTGTGTGAAGATGGTAATTATGAGGTGGGAAAACCATGTGCACAAATTTGCACTGTGTTGGTCTGTCGCGTGAAATATCTGCAAAATACATTGAGCATTGTGGAGAAGTAGGAGCTCTGAATGTTGCTCTTATTTAAAATCAAAGCTATGTGCCTGTGCTAGACAGGCTGACTCATTTGTGATGGATAAGAAAATATTATGGTCCATAATCGCCTAGAAACGAGGTAATTTTTTTAAACTTCTTTCCTGAAACTGACTGCATCTCTACACACCCTGCACCCATTGACTGAGTCACACACACCCACTTATCTGTCACATTCCCACACTGAAAAGCCATTAAGACGTCTCGCCAAAAGGGGGCTTAAGGATGGCTTAAGACAAGCGCAGGAAGGAAATATGTGGGTATAATTCCATTCACCGTTCACTTTATTGTTATTTCCAGCATTCAGGATCTCATCTTCCTAATGTGGCTTTAACTGGCCACGAAGGACTGAACAAAGCACTGGGCTTTGACTTGGCAGGACCTTTTGTATGTCAATGAGATAAGCTTACAAATTTACCATCTATAGAGGAAAAGAACCATTTGCAAAAAGAGACAGAAGTGTGAATGAAGATTTGCAGCGACAGACTACCTGCAGCACTAAAATACTCAGCTGTTGCCTCAATTTTTTTTTCCCGGTAGTTGAAAGTGAAAATTTTGGAGGTAAATATGCTTTTCAGCTGATAGGTGACACATGATGATGAAGATATGCTCCTGCCATCTTCACAGACGGCAGTCTCCCCACCTCTGGCATGCTGACGAAGATTAACAGCTGCTTTCATCTCTCTGTTTTTTTATTTTTTTATTTTTGCATTTTCTCTGTGCTCCTGAGACATTGCTCCTGGTATTCTGCTGTACACTCCTCTCCACGGCTGCGGGGAGGTTGGAACAGCTTCACATCCTTCACACACATGTTGAACTCTAGTTTACCCATCATCCCACCCACATCTTCCCTCAGAAACCTCCCTAGAACCTCAGGATGTTTTACTCAGGGCACACAAAAAAATGTCTTGGCACTCACCTCAAGTCATCACAGGCTGAATGATGTTTCCTGTCTTGAATCAACATCAACTGCAAGCAGGATATTGCAGACAAAAGACTAGAGAGGGTGATTCACATGAGACAATTCTTCAATCAAATATATTGTCCTTTAATTTAATTCATAACACAACTTAAGACCTTGATGAGCACAGGATTGACAGACGAAGGGGTAAAAGTCAGCTTACTTCTGCTCCACTTCCCCGCTTCATTAATCACTCTCTGCCAGCGGAAGACACCTAGCGATTATTTATTTGCACTTCTCCGCACAGAGGCTATCACAACAAACAGGCCCACAGGCAGCTAAGAACATTTGGGGGTGATTAATCAGCGCGCTGACGGGACAGACAGAACGTGTTGGGGGAGGGGATTTTCAACACGTGCTCTTAATCTTTTATCTATATTCCAGCCAACAGGCAACCCAATGAAAACTAGACAGAGGTTCGACCGAAGCCAACTGTACAGTCGTGCTGATAGCCACGATAGTAGGTGCAGGTGTGCTGAATGAAAAAAGATGGGTCTAGATAAAAGACGGCACGTCAGGGGTCGATATACGCAAGGTGGACTCAATGGAATGGAGCGTTACCAGATTCTCATGGCGCGATATCCTAGATGCCAACAGTAAAAAGTACATAAAGATTTCAAGCATATATATGTAAAAATTTTGAAGATTGTGATGGGAAGCTCTTAAAATTAGAATATAATGTAATCTCTGCCTACTCACCACAAGGAGAGAAGGCCAAATGAGGTCATTGCTACTACACAAGGACGCTTAAAACACAGAGTATGTTAATAGAAAAATAAGTGGAAGGAAAAAGTGTAGCGGAAAAATCTACACAAAACACAAATAACTGCAGCCTTGAAAGGATCTGTAAATAAACTCTACGTACTTCAAGAGCCACCATACACATGAGCTGCAAACTGTCTGTTCCTTATGTTCAGTAACTCTGGAACTAAGACAGCATCTTACAAGATCTAAATAATAAAAAAACAACTATTGCCACTATTGCACAATGATCCAAATTCAACAAGTATTATGTAATGTACAGGTAAAATTTGACTTTCTCTTTGAATTAAAGTCAGGAGGAAAAGTTCTGGGGCACAACTTCTACGCTGTTTGAGGTCCAGTGTGAAGTTTCTCCAGTCACTGATGATTTAATCCATGTCCACTGTGGTTTATCAAGACCAAAGTCGATGTAGCCCAACAGGACTTGTTACATGCCCACGCTATAAGATGTACCAATATCTGCTTCAATCAGTAAACTGGCCTGACCTAAACCTCATTGAGAATACCTGGAGTATTTTCAACAGGATACTGAGAGGCACCGTAGCCAACAATACAGAAGTTAAAGGCCACTAATGAAGAAACCTGGGCTTCCTTAACACCTGAAGCAGTAACTGTTTAAAACCTCTGTTTATCTTGGTACGGGTTAGTGGCCCAGCCTTAATGTAATCCGGATCTTGAAGAAATGTGATTAGAGATGTCTCATTCAAATCAAGCAGTTCATCCTCCATCACATGTCCGTAAAGCCAACAGACACATAGGGAGCCACAACTGGTGTGTGTGCGGAAAGAGATTTTTTAAAAACCCTGCAGCTGGTTCTCACATACAAGGTCATGAACTGATTACAGGGAATAATCCTTTCTGTCCAAGACAATGCATGTGGTGACACAAACTGCAGGGATAAACTCCCTTTGTAGCTTTTAATTTGATGGCGAGACGTCAAAACATTGAGAGACACAAAAACACATTTTTGCATTTCCCTTCAAAGATGTGCAAAGTGGTGGATATATGGAATAAAATTTGCATTAGTCGCTATGTTTCCTCTGTGTCTGTACCTCAATTTGTATTAATTACATTACTTTAGAGAGAGGTCAAAGGTTAATTTGTACATTCTCACGTAATAATATATGTCAACACACCAATGTGTTGCAGCAGCCTCATTTCTTAGTTTGAGTCCCCCACATTTTCCCGTTTCAACCCTTGTGCAGCAACACCAGCAATAGATGGAGATTTAAAAAAAGCAGCAATCACAATTAAACGGTCTGGCTTTGGAGGATGATAAGACAAAAGCTAAATTGCCTGTCCTAACAATAGTCAACCCTCGGTGGTAATCAAAGCACCTGACTATCAAAAGACCAGTGCAACCAGTTAACATTCAGCAGAATAAGGTCCTGCAAATGTGCATCTCTCAAAAATAAAGCACATGTGTTTGGGGAAATCAACTTGCAACTGGTGATTAGGCAGATATTAGTAGTTCCTATTAAAAGGAAGGGCATGGCACAGCTGAGCACTGAGGAGCAGCGATGCCTGAGACGCCCCAGCAGGAGACACCTTTATTTATCCAGACTGGAGCACATAAAGGCAGCTCACAGGAGATCATGAGCCTCTTTTCCGCAACTGCCCACAATAAGGTCATAAACTTCCACATCACACTTTATCTGCCAGTCTTTCTTTTTTTCATTCTTACACTGTCTGAGCCACAACATGAAAGCAACTACTCCTAATGACGGAGATAATAGACTCCATTTGCATGACACCTTTCACTGAGGGGCACTAAAGAGGTTTCAATGGCATCCTTGAGCCCCCACAGTCATGACACATAATATCCATTCCACGGGCTGGGAGTAAGAGAAATACTCATGATAACTAAACGCTAATGTACTGATCATGGAGCCCCGTGGGTAGCCATCAGGGCTGTTATCCAGTTAGACAGGGAATGTTCAACGTGGGCAGGCAAACCGAGCCGGAAAGGGATTGATGTTGAGGGCACGGCCTCTCCTGCCCACATGCAGCTAATCGCACACAATTTAGCCTTTTTTACTGATGTCACCGCAGTCCTGACTGACAAAGGCAGCTCTGTGTCAAGTGACATACCTACAACAGATTGAGTTATGTTAGTGCCTGGACTCAGATAAAAACTCAATTGAAGATCGGTTTACCATCAGTTGATGTACTGTACCTAAAGTCTGCCACATTATGCTGGCAACCATATGTTTTGTCTGGAGAATGATGTTTGTGAAGGTGTTTTAGCTACTTTTAGTGTTAGTGATGCACTTACAAAATGAACAAAGAGGAAACACAGAATGTAAAAATTCAGGTTGCGTGTGAGAGTAAGTCTTTCAGCAGACAACAGGAAGGCTGAATGGATTGCAGCAAAGTTGTTTTGTTTTATCCTTTGTAGGTTTCAGTCTTATAGAAACATGGTGTTTGTGGAAATATTGTCATATTTTAGAATATCTTAAGAGTTCAGATATGGACACACAAAGACAAATGGTTTATTCCTGCTAGCTACTCTAACCTTGCTACTTGCTATTAAGATGCTAAGCTCAAAATCATCACCTTCTTTTAGCTGATCACGACAGGAAGGTAAAAATTAATTATTTGATCCTTTTTTATTTTAATTTGCTTAAAGAGAAATCAGAATCGTAAAAGTCGGCTGAAGCCTAATGAAGCTGATATGGCCACAAAACTCTGATCAGTGCATCTCTAATTGCAACAGAAAATACATCTCTGCCACTAATTTCTGTTTGTGAAATGAAACTATCAGGTTTAGGCAGCAGCGCTTTCCCTGGCCCCCATAGGGCTCAACACATTGTGGATCCAGGGTGAGTGCAAAGGCTTGTGTCAGCACTTCAGCTCTTTGTTTGTCATCCCCACATTCACTGACCGCTTCAGGCCATGTGAGTGGGCCAGACACACTTCCTGACTCAGGGGATTTACTTAGTGGAACAACTGGGACAAAATATCCCTCTGTTATCAGCGTGATAAAACTTCTACTATTCTTTCTTTCCGATTTCTGTAGATTTTCATAATGTCAGGGACAAGTGATTCTGATCCGCCAGTCATAACAGAGCCCAACCCCGAGGTTGCGAGCGCCGCATCACCAGGACACACACTTTTGAAAGAAGTCTTAAATCAAACACGCTCAATAGAAATTTCCAACTAAATAACATTTCTAAAACAAACTGTCCACAGCCTGCTGCCAATCAAAACAAATCCTGAGAGTTTCAGGTGCCTTTCCTGTAAACCGAACACAGAATTCATATCAAAATCGCTCATGAATTATTCAACATGCACTTCTCTGCTGCATACAATTTATACAGGTATGCCCCAAGACTAACATGATCTTTTCCATCCAAAGGCTCAATACTGTAAATGTGGTTCTGCAGATTTCTCATGATAACATTCAATATTTTTCCAGACTCAGATTTTCAAAGCAAAGCACAAATAGAGCTGGATGGGTGGAAAACGTTTAAACTAAAAAAAATCTGGAAATGCAAATATTTCTGCCCACTCTTCAAAAACCTTGCTGGAATACCAAGACTAAATTTGAGTCATTTCTGTGTTCTTGAGTCAGTGTAAAGACTTAATCTGTATCCGTCGCTAAAAACGGTTACAGATATTTACAGTACGGCATAATTTTGAATCAGCGATGCAACTTTTCGCTGCATGCAGGTGAATGAAAAAGTGCAGATCCCTTAGGCTGCAAGGCCGATTTCAACCTTCATCTACAACCTCAGCCTTGACGAAACCCGACAGGTCTTGGATGAATTCACACCTGGCATTTTCTGTGGGTTCCAGCCTTTTTGCTGCCTCAGCTGGTGCAGCCAATGTTAGCTGCCACACAGAAGGAACCATTAGTCCCATCAGCCTGATTATGACAGAAAAAAAAAACCAGCTGGTGTTTTATCCACCAGCAAACAAAGACAAATACCAGCTCAGCCATCCCTGCTCCCACTCAATACATGTGATGAGCCACTTGCCGCCGTGGGCATGTGTTGCTCAGATTCAGCAGATTGATATGAGTCAATTCTCATTTGTCAGTCTCCAGAGGTACGCACGGTATTAACATCTTCTGCCCCACTGTGGCTGTTTCCTCAGAAAAATAGAGCCCGGATTTCTGCTGTATGTAATACAACTACATACCATACAGTGTGCTTACGCTCCCTCTCTCTTGGTGAAGGAATCCATCTCGGCGCGGCTTGACAACAAAACTATTAGCCCCTCACCTCGAGGGAGCACACAGTCCAACTCCAGCAGCACAAAACTGCACATTCCACAGAGCAAAAAGAAAGAAAGAAAAAAAGAGTGTGACACACAAAGAAAGATAGATCGGAAGAGAGAGGAAAACAGTTCGGAGGGCAGATTCAAGCCAACAAGCACACACAGGAAGGCTCTAACACGTCCAGGTGAGCTCAGTTTTCACTGTGTGCAACATAACTTACTTGACTCCCATGGCAGTGAATCCAATATTCTTCTCCACAGACGCAGACCTCCCTCTCCTGACGCTTTCAGAGAGGAGCATCAGTCTAAGCTCGACTTCTGAATGACAGCATTTATAAGCACATTCATCCCAGGCAGCGGCTGGCCTGCTCTGAGTCTGTATCCCCCGGCTATGCGGGCCAGACCAACTGCACTCAGCAGACCCCTGTGCTCCCTGTAATCTATTCTGTCTGTTTGTCACCGCCTAAGATCCCTGCTGTCAATCACGGTGCAGCAATCCAAACACAGTCGTGCCCTGCTTTGTCTGTCCCTAGAGTCGCTGCACGGATCCCCCCCCCCCCAGTTGTTAGAGAATAAAACCACTGCATTTCCTGAAGCTCCAGATGTTTGTCTGTTCCCAGGCTTACACTATGTCTAACCTCAGCGTGTCTGTCTGCCTGCAAGGTGGTCGGCCTAAGTTGAGGGCATTTCCTGTTCCAGTAGGAGTCACAGCTCAACCACCATGCACAATCTGGCAAAGATCAGACTCTCGCTGCGTTTCCACTGACCATAAAATTGCTCAAACTGAAATTACAAAAATAAACACGGTTAATGGAAGCACGCTAGTACAAAAAACCCGTCTTTTTTGACAAAATGTTTTTGAGTTAGGGTGAAGTGATTTTTCAGAGTATTTCACAAAACTGCTATTTCACATTACGCCAGTTTCATGCGCTCATTTGCAGGAACTGGAGTCGTTGGAGAATGCGCAGCTAGCTGCACAAGAGATCTCACAACATCACTCAGAAAATCGAAAACTGAATTTGTCAGTCAAAGGTGTTGACTACATTGCTCTTATAAAATTGCCAACTACAATT
The DNA here is from genome assembly GCA_033032245.1 of Poecilia picta. NCBI lineage: Eukaryota > Metazoa > Chordata > Actinopteri > Cyprinodontiformes > Poeciliidae > Poecilia > Poecilia picta. The sequence continues at coordinate 8,593,386 of CM065374.1, forward strand.
TCTCCGAAATGCCACATATTTAAGTAGCCGGTGCCTTGTTATGAGAAGCTTGTCCCTCCAACGCCGGCATAAGGATGCCGGCATCTCCTCTGTTTGTTGCAGTCTGAGGTCATGCTGCCATTATAAGGTGGGCATTTCTGCTCCCTGCAGGTTGGGTCCTACATATTCTTTCTGGCCCGACTTCGTCTCGGAGAGTGTTACTGGGGTGCCGTTACTGCCACGATCCAACCTCAGATAAGCGGAAAACAATGGGTGGATAGATGGATTGATGCACATTGTGTTTGCATCATTGCCCCCTTTAAAAACAAACAGGATGAACTTCGTTGACTTCATTTCCAACTCCTAAGCTCACATGAATAGACAATAGACTTAAGTAAGTAATCCAACATGTGTTTTCAGGCACTTGTGACCCTGCAGTGCCTCCACTTTCCAATGTGTGGGACTCATTGAAGAGATGTGCATCCCTTCCCCCCCCCTCCCTGACAAAATTACAGTTCACTGGACGTGAGTGGGCTATTGCAACTTCCTAATTTCCCACTCCACTTTTGAAAGAAAAATTAGTCACATTTTACTCCCACGAGCTAATCACATGTTTCTATGGTTACTCCAAGCAGCCTGGGGGATGAAGGGCAGAGTGCGTCGCTGACACAAAGGCAGTGTCTTGTGTGTGCAAGGCTAAATGGACCTGCTGCCACAATTACAGGAGGATTCCTACGCAATCACAGTCATTACTACACAAACACTCACCTGGGCAGCAGCTGCAAAACAGCGATGGGTGACCATAAAACCACTTCCTCCTGACGCTTCCCCCCCCCCAGGGTCGCATTCCAGCAAACAGCTGTTCGCCCTGCATCTGCAGCAGCCTACCTGCCTTTAGTGTGCCACCTTAATCTCAGTGGCCCTCTGAGTCATTTTATTCTTTACCTCTTTATGTCATCAGAGTAAGTAAATCATCCATCCCTAGGGTTGGACCATGGCAAGGAAACAAAGTGATAAATGGACTCACCACATCCTCCAAAAACCCATAAACAAGGGAGCATCAATAAACCATGAAAACGGTCTATTCCTGCTGTGTAGATGTGAGCCTGCTGATCTAACTGGGCTGCAAATTGAGCAGTGGAACCCCTCAAGGCGCCGCGCACCCAAAAATCCCACGAGCCCAGCTTGTAGCAAGCACAGCGTCACAATCAGCAGGTGTTGATGGGACAGCGATGCGGGTGGAGGAACCTGCGAAGCAGCAGTTAGTTCCACCATCTCGTCCCTGCTGAGAGCTCCCCCTGTTTTCATTACACAACACTGTGTCAATACACTAATCATATGCTCCGTCACAAGGCAATCAGTGGTTAACGTACAACTCAGCCGAACGCCAGCTCTAAATTCATTACCCCTTCCCCACCTCTGTAACACACACAATGAGATGCGGACACACGCTCCACCCAGTCAGAGCTCGACCCCGGACTCATCCCATCTCCCTGCGACTTTATAGTTAGAATAATTGCCAACTGCCCATTATTGAGCCAGGGGTAATCCTCGCTTCAGAGTATATTTTCTGCGTTTATGAATAAAAGGAAGACAAAGGAGAAAAGTGCCAATTATTATAAAAAATATGTAAAATATTCACTTAATGCATGAAGAATGAAGACAGAGGAGCACAGCAGACAGGTCAGGGTTTGCTTGTTAGCTTATACCTTTTACTATGATCAGCACTTTACTAGAGAATTGCAAAAAGATCAAAGCTACATATTTCAATGGCAGATATTAGGACTTTGAACATCTGCTGTCTTGCAAAACCGAAGCACAGAACTTCGATTTTACAAACAGATGAACATCAGAAAAGCCAACTAATTTGGCCTAATTAATAAAATAAAAAAAATGTCACGTGGCAATTGTTAATATTTTTCTGACCTTTATCAGAAAGACTCCTGTTGAAAAACGAGCTGAATATTCTTTTCGTATCAGAATTTAGTTCAATATTTTAGTACTGTGACATTTCTACTAAGTGGTGGCAGCATCATGCTGTGGAGATGCCTTTGCTCCAAAAGATCTGTTTTAGGTGGCTCACTAAAGGCATTAGTATTTATCTGTCACATAAAATATCAATAAGATACACCAAAAGTTGTGGTTGCAATGGAACAAAATGTGGAAAATGTGGAAAGGCACCATATTTACAACTTTACTCAAAACATTAAATTAATAAGTCTGGAAAACATCACAATTGGTTAAAGAATCAATTTTAAAATAATCAAGTAATTTGTCTAATCAAGTCACCCAGAAGCAGAAATGATTAACTGGAGGTAAACAATCACGTTTCCCAACATGAATCTGATCTCTTGCTGTTTTTGCACGTTTTGTTTCTCAAAATGTTTTTCCACTCAGAGGAAATCTTAAACGAAACAAATTAGGTGCAATTAAAATTAGGTCATTTTGAAAGAAAACGCATTGAAATGTTGAACGTTATGTTGATGAGGCTCATATTTCTGTCTCTCAGCAGAGGTTAAACCGGAGCAGGTAGGCTCAGACTAATTGAGATCTAATTGAAATTACATTTCTGAGAAGAGACGGTGTTGCCAAATGTCAGACAAGAGTCTAAAGAGGCATCTGTACTCCGCTGGGGTACAAACTGCTCTTTGCTTATTCTGCTCCTATATGCTGGGCTTTCAGCATTACACATGCATGCCACTAATTGAATCTTCGGAGAACAAAAGACGAATGCTAATCGCATATAAATTTTCAATCAGCCCCAAAATATGATGGACAATTATTTTATTCAATTTTGCCTCTTCAAAATGGGGCACAGACGAAGAAAAACACTGCTGATTGATTGATGCGTTTGTTTTTCACTTTTTGGACCTTACGTTTCAATCAGCAATTACAGAGAGAGAACAGCTGCAGAGGGTCAGGAAGCGAATGTGCTTCAAATCAAGCGAAAAACATCTCTTCTACCTTTTTCTTTATCTGCAGATTGTGATGTTGTTTAAGTCTGACTCCGATGATTGTATTTTTGCGGGCCAAGTCAAACACGGAGCTGCTGGCAGCAGATTTTCTTTGGGACGAGATGAAAGGTAGAAAGGTACCTCTGTCCGATCAGCACCAGCTACGGGGGGGGGGGGGGGGGGGAAACACGCTTTTCGGACTAGACGGCGAGCTGTGAGCTCACGTCCAAAGAAAACATGAGATTTAATAAATCAAGATCAGAAATTATCCCTGCAGCTCCTGATTACATCCACTGTAAGTATGAGGAAGCATGTTGAGTTATGGATCTGGTGTTGTCCCCTCAGTGAGAGAAAAGCCCTTATGGTTGCACTGATATACTCTGGCGCTGTGAAAACTGGGAAGATAAAGCCCATTTGGACACCTCAGAGAAACGCTTTGCTCCAAACTGATCCCCTGTGGGCTTCCTGTCACACACCACAGGTCCCCTCGCTGCTTCCTGACGCCCCCTGTGGAGCAGGGTTTCAATACACAACGCTCTCAAGCCAGCTTCATCAATATTCATCACACTATAGAGCTCTTTAGAGAGAAGAGGCAGGTGATGTATGCATTGAGTGGACTGCCAAAACTAGGGGAGGGCAATATGGACTTAAAGTTTTATCAAAGTTTGTGGTATTGGGAAATTATTTATAACTTTGTTTTTAGGTAACTGTGACTGAACAGCACAGCAGTCAAAGCTACACAAACGCAGATGCTGCCCATTTGTAATATGCTTCTTCAGTGTGATTTGTATCAGTACGCTGCACAAAATGACTGCATTTAATGTCTTTATGTCGTTGAACAAACAAAAGAAAATAAAATTTACAATCCAGATAGACAAAAAAAGACAGTTTCATTCATTTTTAAGCATCATTAATTTGAATTTATAATGACATTGATTGATCAAACTCCTTATCATGACCAGAAATGTATCACAATAAACGATAAGATAAATGCCCACCACATGAAAACATACCACAAAGAGGACGGATGGACAGAAGGAAAGTGCTCTGTATTCTTTTTTTCCTTTTTCCAGAGAAAAACAGGACAGGAGCTCCAGAACACAAATGGTTAAGCTGAACTAAGTTCCTGAACTGGTGGTTCTGATCCTTAGCTGTCTGCGTAAGCAAAAAAAAAAAGACTAAATGTAATAAAATACCTCAGAACAATATTAAGCTTTACCCTAAGCTCCCTTCGTGACACACTCGCTCTTTCTATAAACTTATGTAACTCTGTTATCTATTTGAATTCACTGGTGCCTGTCACTAAAGGTTCATTTAGCCACACAATGCGCATCCCACAGAATAATACAAGTGAAGCATGGTAGGAACAACATTTCTGCTGAATAGGTGCCCGACATTAAGGCTAGCAACCTGAACCGTCATCTCCAGTGGGCAGACAAAGGCAAGTCTGTGCAAACCTTCTCGGTCTTCCGTTTGGAGCACAAACTGAAGCCTGAATGCGTCTGCAAACACATTTTGCGCCAACAAAACTGATGTACGGCGAAACAACACAATCACACAATCGGTCCAAAGTTTCGCAGCGGTTTTGCCGAGGCCCTCACCTGATGAAGAAGGAGGTTGCTGCCGATGAGGAAGGAGAGGCGGATGCACTGGTTATGGGAACTGGGATTCCTGGGTGGTTGGGGCCTTTCAGCCTGCAGGGCGTCAGCGAGGTGGTGGTGCTGCTGGTGCTGCTGCTGCAGCTGCTGCTGCTGCTGGTGTTTGTCACGGTGGTGACGGGCGTCTCCGAGGCTGTGACACCACTTTCTGCATCCCCCATCAAACTACGGGCCTGTTAACACACGGATACAGAGATAAGACCACAACCCAAGCCCGTGCCGGTCCTGTTCACCTCCATTCCACTCCATTTCCTTCCCCCCCTCTGCCCTCCTTTGCCACAGATGGATGGGCAGCTGCTGCAAACTGTACGGGTTAGTGGCAGTCAGCAGTATCCGCAGCAGAGGGCTCCCCACAGAACAACAGGGATGCTGCACCATTCATTGATTCTGGCACTGCTCACAAGGTTGCTCTGGATGTAACATACTGTAATTAAGCAATAACCCGCATTTAATTAGCAATTAAATCACTAGTGATTTAGCTCACTCTGCACCACCGATTATATCTATACCTCCATGGCTAATTTGGCACTCAAGCAGGTTGAGTCAAAATGTCTGAGAGCGAGTTTTAAAGAGGGTAAAGAAATTGCCTGTGGTTTGTGGATAGCTGAAACAACTAGGAGGTGTGTCAGCTGTGCATACTGTACAAGTCGCGCCCTGTTGAGAAAGCAGGCCACAGAACAGGAATAAACCGAGGTGTGTCGCACCTGATTCAGCCCTAGAGCAGTGTTTGGTTCTTGCTGAAACTATATTTCACTCACTGTTATGGAACACTGTTATGAAATACGCAGCAGCTACGTATCTGACACAAAAATCCTGAAGCAAGAAATGTTTACAGCACGCGATGTAGGTTCAGGTCGACCAAACAAGCTTAACAAATATTTTTTTGAAGTTTAAATTTAATATTTAGTCAATTTTGGGCTGGCAAGAATATGACCTGATGTTGACTGCAACAGGAAAAAAGATGCAAACTTGTTTTGCTGTATTTCATCGGGTCAATTCCACCTTTCATTGATCCGTACTCCATTTTAATTTCGTCCTTCTTTCATACTTTTGTAGCTGTAAGAAAACTATGTCACACCCATGTACTTAGTGTCAGCATTTTGGTGAGTTACTGAGATAAATAGCCCGGACCCCTGATTGAAGCAAGATTGTTATTGGCAAGAGTTTTTAAAAGATCACTTGTAGTATATTCATATTCAACAGTCAAGCAGTAAATAGAACTAATTTAAGTCTAGCAGTCAGTTTTTTGGTCCATTTCTGAAGCCTGAACCAGTTGTACTCCTCAACTTGAGCCAACATAACTACACCAAGTTAATTCCCACCAGATATCATATTTTAGTCAGCAATGCTACTAACAACACACAACACACTACAATTATTGAAGTATTTGTAACACTTGAACACTAGGTGCTCAGCAACAACCTTTGAATTAACCAATGATGTACTCAGATTGGACCAGATTCCTCCTTGGCACCAAAAATAACTTCCTCCAAAACACTTATTATAAAGTTATTTATCATTACTGGCTGACAGCTGCACTTGTTAAATGCCATAACTGCTTATGTCAGACTTACGTTCTAATGTCTAAATGAGAAACTTGACTCTTGCTGCTTGCAGTGTTGTGTTATCCTGGAGCAGTTGTCAAACGGCGATCTTTTGAGCTTGGTAAAGTTCAGAATGGCACCCTTATTTAATAAAAAATAATCAAGTTTTGCTGCCTTGAGACATAATGATAGAGGATAAGTTGGATAAAGGATCAATATGTGAAGTTATAACTTCAGGAATTGTGCAGAAACACTAAATATGTTGCAGATCCCTGAACTGCTGCTGAAGCAGAAAGCCCTCACACCAAAGCTGGAGTTGGTGACAAGTTAGGAATTCAGCGCATACCAGCGAAGTGGACCCATTACACTCTGGCATGAAAGACTAGAGCACTTCACACGCAGCCGTACAGGAAGCTGGTGTGCAGCTCATCACATCTGCTGCTGATTGAGTCATTGGAGGGTCTGTTTTTAAATCAAGTGGCAGCAAATTTGAGGAGGACACACAGACAGCCGGACACAGGTGGAGCTGTGGTGCAGGCTCAAAATGGACAAAATGCAGACTCAACACACACACACAAACACATTTGAGCTTGGGCCCAGCGCCTATGGCAGAAATGTCCCTTTGGTATAAATGCAGGAGACTTAAGCTGCACACCCAAGCCACTCCCTGCAGCCTTGGACCGGGCCTGGCCCTGATTATGGCTGAGGAGAAGAATCTATCCCCCGGTCAGGTAATTAGGCTGTGTCAGTGGAGCCATGTGCGCTCGACTGTCTGCACCAAAAGTCACTAATGAGCTGGCCTCCCACCCTCTCACTCCCCCCAGCCCTCTAGCCTTGATTCTTTCAATGGAACAAAACAGATGAAACAGAGAAAGGAGAAAAGAGAAAGAAATGAAATTTTAAACATAACAGGAAAAGTGAAGAAATGACAAAAATTTATAAGGGTTGGCTGAGCGGGTGCTCTGGAGTCCAGAAGTGAGCATCGCAGGTCAGCATTCAATCAACAGACCATCTTCCCTTCAGTCCACTGGGAGTCCACTGCGACCTTTGACCCCTGCAGTCAACAGACGATTACAGCTGGGGTGAAATAGGCCTTGTGTTGATCTTGCTGTTGTTCTCTGTTGGCCTCCATAACCAACACAAGTCCAGCTGAGTTGAGAATTGACTGCTAAATGATACGGGTTTCCTTCTGGGTGAGGAAATAACACTATGCAGGCCATCTTGACAGAAAATACCAATACAAATATTCAACCACATCCCAAGCAGCAAAGAAAGAAAAGTGGAATTTTCAACCTTCTTCCTTCCTTCTCTTGTCACCACTGCCGTCTGTGGCTCTTTGCCATTCGATCACAGCTGCAGCAAGGCAGCAGCAGCCAAGATCGTCTGCTGGCTAGAAAATTGGTGGCAGTGGCGCTAGTTGTGGAGGCAGCCAACCACTGTGGTGAAGAGCGGAAATCCTCAAAACGTTGAGTGCATGTAGATTATTCTGCATGCGGTTTTGGAAATTTTAAAGCAAAGGATGAAAAATGTTGATTTGATTCGGTCTGAACAGCGCTGCTCGTATTGTAATCGACTCAAATTGCAGGAACCGCTAAAAGCTCTTCTCAGACCGAAGCTAGAGCAAGATAACTTTTGAAATGTCAAATTGTTCTGGCTTACCAAAGAGCACCGAGAATAAGAATCACAGCTAGTTCTACATGCACAGCTCAGGAAATTGAAACAACATGGAGAATGTATTTATTTCATTGTTTCCAACAGTGAAAGCTGTGATTTAGATCCCTTACAAACACAATCATATATTTCAAACATTCAGTGCTTACATTCAGTGTAACATAACACGTGAATTTTAAGAGATCAGTAAAAAAGAATAATAATGAATGCCAGCCTGCTGTAAAGTACTGTATGTTCATGTACTGTACAGTACATTTGCTCAGCACCAAGAACAGACTTTGTGCCTCACTAATTATTGCACTAATTCATGAACCAATCAGTGCAAGTTAAGAGGTTTCAGGAAAACACGAGTTGATTTAATGTCTCCTTTCAACTTTCCAGTACTATTGGATCCAGTATTTCGTCTCCCTTTTGACAATGTCCTTTTTTTCTCTAAACTCAGCTTTTCATTGTTGTTTGGTTATGGCATTTTCACAACAGCCAACTTCATTGAAAGGACATTTTCTGACTTACTCTCCTTGGTAAGAGGGTCAGTGAATGTCTGTCCCATAACATGGCTATGACATATTAATAAATAATGTATTATTTTATAATGTGTTTATGAGGTATGTGAAACAAATACATTTTATTACTGTTTGTAGTTAATATAAATACAACTGACCCCACCTATCTGCTGACTCATCTGTGGAACGCAACTCCAAATAATTTGGGGAAAATGCTTTTATCTGTGAATTTTTTTCACAGATCATATCTAAAAAATGCTTAGGAAACTGAAATACCTGGACGAAATGTTACTTCTGCTATTGGCTGTCATCTGAAAAAGCAGCTAATCAAGGAGTGCCCTTCTTTTTTCTTGGTCCTGATTGACTGATCTCCAAATTGTTGAAATAAAGAAGAATGTGGATGTTAGCTTCGGTGTTAATGCTAGCATGGTTTCCACTGTGCGTATTAATGCATCCTAAGACATATTTGGTCTTTGAAACTATTAAAGTAGGCTGTTACAATCATTTTTAGAGAGTGTCTTAAGTATTCGCAGATGTTAGCTTTTCCAGGCAATTGTGAATAAACTCTGTGAATGCAAGGGATCCACTGTAATGACTTAACCTTTTAAATTGAATTACTAAAATAACTTAATTTTTCAATTCATCGACATGCACAGGTAAAAAACTGAACAAACTTTAACCAAAACCAGTAGTTAGGGGAGTAAACTTCATGTCCTTCCATGTAGGAAGAACACGTCGTCTGTCCTTCTCAGGGGCTGTGAGGGCTGAAGCTCATCTTAGACAATGAAAGGTGAGATGTGCAGTTCACTCAGGACAGGCTGTCACTCAACACAAAGGGTCAACACAAAAAGACAAATCAACTTTTGACAACCAAGGGAAAGTTTATGCAGCCTGGAAGAGAAGATCCAAACTCCAGCTGAGATTTAAGACAGGAAATTCTTTAAGTCTGATGACTAAACCACCCATTATTAACGATCCCCTTCTGTTTCATTCCAATAGATGCAACAGACATGCTAAACAAAACCCACATGAGAGATTCTGGGTGCTGTGTAATGAACTCCAGAAACCGCGTTTGACATTCCCTGAAGAATATCTGCATAAAACACACACAGTATATGTTTGCCCCTCCTGCCAGAGCGGCGCAGCAAACGCTCTGTACTGGGAACACGAGTGTGAATCTTGTGCCTTTCAGCACTGTGTAACTTCCAGTTCTCAAGAGAGTGTGTGGGCTTTTGTCATCCTGAAGGATCTGGTTTTAATGAAAGAAACCGCTGCGTTTGTAGCTTGATGTCCTAAGGGGACATTTCTCCCAGAGCGAGGACGGCCTCAGCCTCGGCTGCGGGCTTTGAACAACTCACCCAGACTTCGAGAGCCGCTAATTGCTTTTAGACACAAAGATGGAGAACACGAGTCAGTCTCTCCTGTCTTTACCAGGGCATTTGGTTTAAGCCAGGCTGCATACGAGCAGCTAAAAGCTTTTGATGGTCTCCCATAAACCATCTCTACAGGCACTTGTTGACATTACTGGTGGGAAAAGAAAATCTGTCTTCGGCTTTTCAAGCACGAGGAAGAAACGAATACCCGGAGACTTCATTTATTTATACTAAAGAAAAAAAACACAGAGCCGGGGAGATTTACAAGTTACAGTGCCTCACAAAAGTATTCACACCCACTGAAATTCTTTGTGCTTTTTGTCACTGTACAATCACAAACCTCATTTTATTTATTTAGTATCTTATGTAACAGGATGGAGGTGGAAGGAAAATTAAACATGGCTTTCTGATTCCTTTTTTATATATATAAATAAATACCTGGACGTTGAGTCAACACGTTTTTGAAACCTCTTCACGCTTTACGTGTAATTAGAGCTGCAAGGTGTTTGAGGTGTGTAAATACGTCCAGCTCACTCAGATTGAATAAAAGGCAAAACTAATTATCTTTTTTTTCCAAGTCATGAATTAAGAAAAAAAGGATTTAATTCTGGAAATTTGACTGGGACATTCTATGCTTTCATATAAATCTTTCCAGTATATCTATAGCTGTACATTTAAGATTGATGTCCTGCTGATATGTAAGAGAACATTAAGTTAGTTAGAGTGAGAGTTAAGGATGCAGAGAATAACACTAATTCGCTAAGGTGATCCCTAAAGGGAAAAGAATAAAAACAAGAAGATGCTGGTAGATGAACTTCCACCTCAGACTCCAGTTTTTTGCAGTTTGTTAAAAGATTTTATTCCCATAAAGTCCTGTATTTAGCTCTATTTAAATTCCAGTCAGCTCTGACCAGATTCTTTGTCTATGCTGAAGAAAAGTATCACCAAAGCATGATTCTGCCACCAGTGGGTATGTTGTGTTCAGACTAATAGGCAGAGTTAGTTCTGCTGCTTATAGCAAGCTACTACAGGATTACCCATGGGTTTCCTTGAATAATGTCTTTTTTCTTGTCACTTTCCAACAAAGGTCAGACTTCTTTGGTGCACAACTAATGTTTGTTCTGCTAACAAATTCTCCTGCCTGAGTTGTTGATTTCTCTCAGGGGCTTCTGAGCTGTTTCTCTGATCAATGCTCCTTTGCCCCGCATGTTGTCATTCTTCTTATTTTTTTGTATAAAGTACTAAACAGTAGATGAAATGTTCAAACCTTCCTTGGACTTTATTTTGCAACTCAACTCTGTTATTAAATTCTCTCTACAACTGTCTCCCTGACCTGTCTGCTCTCTCTTGGTCTTTATGACGCCTCTTGTCGAATAATGTTCTCTAAGAAACCTCTGAGTCTTTCGCAGAACAGCTATATTTATACTAATATTAAATTAAACACAGCCAGGGTGTAATAGCTGTCTGACCTCTGAAGGCAGTTGCTTTTATAGCGATTATAGTGATTTTTTTAAGGGTGAGTGTAAAAAGGTTTGAAAACGAAAGCATGCAATACTTGAGGTTTAAATTTGTAAGAAAAGAAAAAAAAAGGGAAAAAAAGCTCTTTTTTGTGTTGGTCTATTTGCACAGAAATTCAGATAACATTCACTGTTTGTGGTTGTATTGTGACAAATGCTCACATTTGCAAGTCACTGTTTGCTAATTTCTTAGGTGCTACAGCATGAGATACCATTAACACATGTTGTTTAATCTGAGTAGAGCCTGGCAGCTGCAGAATGTCACATTTATCTCTCAGTCAGGTCTGACAACAGATGTCACGGTCTTTGCAGGAAGTAACTCTGCAGTAAACCAAAGCGCCTTCCAATCAGTAGGCTGAGATAAGCTCTGAGATGCTGGAGATCGCATCCTCTAATGAAACAGTTTAAATCATTTAAAAGATTCAGCCTTTAATCATGACAGCAAGTCAAAAAAAAAAAAAGACAAGAAAAACTATCCACGCCAGTCAGACGTCTAATAAAACAAAGGACACATAAAGAGTTATGGCCCGGGTTATTTAAATATACCCTTGAGGATGAGGTCAGCAGAATACTGCTGGGATGACCTCTGACCTTAGATCAGTCAGAACACCAGGCAATAAGAGGTCGGCACTCCTGTAGAGCTTTGAGTCAACAGCTCTCTTCGAGGCTTCATCTCCTCTAAAGGAAATTGAACATTTGTGATGGTTGATGTGATGAGAGCTGCAGGGTGATGTTTATAATCTGCAAGCATTTTTAATTTGTGCTATTTTTGTGGTTCAGATTACAGAATATATACATCACTTAGTTTTTCTTGCATGTGATGTTGTTCAAATATTAGATGTTTAAGCTAAAACTACCTCGGAAAAGTAGTTTAACGTTCAAAAGTACACTTCTTAAACATGTATTTTTTTTATTATTTTCATTTTGTCAGGTGACAAACACAAAATTCAGTGTACTTTATTGGAATTTGCTGTGGAAGATCAACACAAAGCAATGAGTACTGAAGTGGAAGCATAATCATACATGGTTTTGACTTTTTTTACCACAAATGAAAATTTGAAAGTTTGGTGAAATTGCATTCAGCCCCCTTTACTCTAATGCCAATAAATACATTTAGTGCATCAAACTGCAAAACACTACTGACACATCCACACAAAAGAATCCCAGTGTTGGCTGCATCATGCTGAGGATGTTGTTCATTTATAGGAAAAAGGAATCAATTACAGAATTGATCATTTGCCTTCCACTTTATAATATTATTACCTAAATTGATACATTTTGTTTGTGTCCAAATGTTCAAAATGACAAAGTACAAAAACACTATTTCAAGGTATTAAATAATCTTTTCCCACTTCAAATTCATTATGCTTTTGCCATAAGTAACGTAACAATAATTTGCAGTTGGTTTGAAAACTAGAATTTTAAGAGGTATAAAAATATGTGCAAATGTATGCAAATAGTAAAAAAAGGGGAAACATTACAGAGATGTTTTTTATCAGACATCAGCATCTATAGATGAATTGGGCAAACAGATTGTGCAATTTCCACATAGTACAGACATACCTGCTTAGGCTGAGGCAGAACGTTATTGACTCTAGAGATGCTCCACATCCCATCAAGGTACTGCTGAGCCTGGATGGTGACGGTGCTCAGAGATCCAGTAAGCTGCCCTCCTGCCACCGTCACCTGCACACTAGTCTTGGACCCCGAAGAGGCAGAAGGGCTCTGGGCCCAGCCTGGAACTTTGCGCCGCTCCCCCAAAGGCAGGATAGAGCAGTTCGTAGGCTGGCCTTTCACTAACTGCTTGGCATGGACACTTGCGGACGAACCAGCGATTCTGGAAGGCTGTTGCTGAGCGGACGTGGTGGGCAACGCTGCCATGTCTGAGCCGAAGGCGAGAACAGGAGATTGGAGAGCCTGCAAGGCCTCCTTCCTCAGCTGGTGAAGAGGCGTGGAGCACACCTGGCAGCAGTCAGGTTCATGGCTCCCAGGTGTTTGGAGCTGATCGAACAGGAAGGTTGCATATCCAGGGTCCTGCAGGGAAAGTAATTATACAAGTTAAGTCAGGAGATGAAGGAGGTCTGCATCTGCTCATGCATTTCATTTAATAGTGTCTGTTGCATTTCAGAGATGCAGAATATCAGTAAGAAAGAGTAGAGAAAAAATGTTATTTTACTGTTGCATCCTGTATCTTTTTATGTATTATAACTTTCGAAGAGAAATATAAATTAGCTAAAATTGGTGATGGCAGGTTTATGGCCTGCCACAAACCTATGATTGGATCATGTAAGTTTAAGGTTTAAAAGAAATTCTGATGGAAAGTTTTGGGGAAGGCTAATTCATCATGACTACATTAAAATATTCCTTCAAATACTTTGTAATGCTGAAAACTTCAAGTTCCAGAGACGGCCTTGTTGTCTTTCCACTTTGTTTCTAAGAAGGCTCCCCGGGCTGCCCATCTCTGCTTAGAGGGAGTGATAAAACAAAGTGACAGCGCTCAAAGCAAAAATAATTTACATATGATAAGTCTCCCAGCATGAAAACATATGATAAACTACAACAAAAACAAAAAAAACCTGAAATAACTAACTCCACAAGTAAGCAGGAGATGTCCAGAGCAGTGGTTGAATTATTCAAAACATAAGTAAGGATGAAATATAACTTTATGTCTACATACACACCATCAGACACGTTTGGTCTCTTAAGAGGCATAAAGTGGCACTACAGGCTGCTGCCCTGTGGACTCATGGCCTAAGACAGGAGCTCACAGCCCGCACATAAATGTTTATGAGACCTTTGCTCCGCAGAAGCTCTGTGGTGATCAGGAGGAGAGAAACAGTGGGGGAAAACAACAATCTACTGCTCTAATGCAGTGCCACTTAATACAGCTAACCCGACAGGCGCAGAGAGCAAAGAGGCCGGCCGAGGCACTCTAAATCAGCTCCTGGTTGAAGGCAGCTCAATACGCAGACAGCCCCGCAAACACCAGCCTTATGAGACATAATGGACACATATCAGCAATGCTTTTCACTGACTGTCAAACCGCTGCCTAATTGAGCTTTACAGGATATCCGCAATAAGGTTTACATAAAGGATAGCCGCGCGTGAAGTCATAGCGAGCCAGAGTCTAATGTTAACTAAGTGGCTCAAGTTAATTATTTACCAAGCTGCCTATTTTGCATGTAAACGCGGACGGGGTGAAAAAGAAACGTCTCATTTAGTCTCACTGTAAACGGCTCAGCAACTGTCTTATGGATTAGCAAGTGCAGTACAGTCGCAGGCGGACATTAATGCTTCAGCCTTGTAGTCTTGTTGAGGGATTTAAATGTAAGAAGCTTACAGTTAAATGTGAAACAGTTGTGGGAGCTAAATAAGTCGGCCCTGAATCCACAGCATTGTTCAGAAGCGTAAATGCATTATGTCTCTGAATATTAAATTAATATGTGGCTTTCTTAACCTTGTAATTCATTGAGGATTTTCTTTAGCCCTCTCAATATGAAAATAAACCTACAGATAAATATGTATGTGAAAACCAAAGAAAATGGAGAAAATTACCCGTAATAAATAGCAAAGACGTAACACTTTTGGCAGCCATCAGAAAGCTTTTCCAGCACGCTGGCCATATTTTTGACCATTTGAATTATTTAGTTTCCAGCCACTGGCCAAGCTTTTAAGCAAAACCGATATTTTTTTAATAGGATAGCTGTGAAACCAGACTGCTCTGCTCAGCGTGGTTGTTTGTTTGGAATCACTATCCAGTCGGATCGTCAAATCAAATCTAAGTATCTCTCAATCCAGGAAGAACCAAGGTTCAGGTCCATCATACAGCTGTCAGTACAAACAGGACAAAATCACTCTGGGAAAGGATTTGCTGTTAGAGGAGACAAAGGGTTGAGGGTTAGCACTAAATGTTATATATAAATGCTCTATTTTTACACATTAATATTATTACTGTATTATTGTAACAACCAATCAGTTAGGTGTTGGTTTGTCCTGCCTAACCTCTATGCATTATTTCTAGATTGTCTTTGTGGTCTTTATACATTTCTAAATGATTACAACAACTTAAGGATATAAGTGCTTGGTCTAATGTGTAAACACAGACAAAATATCTAGATGTAAATCTAGATTATATATAGATTTAACACTGACTCATGTCTAGATAAGGACTAAAGCAAAGAGAGCAGTTAGAACTATCTAGCATGGTAGCGCACCATCATGCTGAGGATGTGTTTTGCTGTATCATTGCTTTTTAACTGCATCTGAAATCAACAGCTGGATTCTTAAAAATGGGTTAAATTTAATCCCAAATACACATCAGAATATCAGCTCAACATTAAGAAATCACCTAAATGAATTAACTATGCTTATAGTTCCAGACAGTTTCAATAACTCTGATAAGAAGAGAAGTCAGGTTTATAGCTGAATTTATGCCAGAAGCTTGTCGATGATTGAATGGTCCAAATGCATCGCTGGGAGCCCAAAATCACATGACCTATCCAGAGTGCACGTAAACTGCTCACCAGAACTGTATTTTCCCCCAGACAGCGTATCTAAACACAAACAGGACAGATCCGCTGACAGAAGATGAAACGGTTTATTACAAAGCAGAGTGCAATGCGATACCGAGCCATAGAAAACACCGCTGGCAGCTATTTTTACAGTTTGGCCTCGCTTCATGTCCACGTTTCCGTATGCAGGAAATTGAAGGAAAGTCATAATAAATAAGCCCCACCCCTTCACCCTTTACCCTCCAACCACTCCTTTACCCACTCGGGGGGACTGGTAGATGAAATCAATGCCCGTCTTCCTCTTCATGCTTTGTTAGGCATTGATTTAGGGACGCAGTAAAAGCGAAACACAAAGCTGAGCCCATCTGTTATTCAGTTTGGCTTCTGGAGGTTAGAGAGTGGGCCTTCTCCTGTAAAGCTGTCCATAAGCTTTATGCCCGCGGTGTGAAGAAAGGGTCACGGCCGCAAGGAAGGATAGGTGGCACAGATTATGAGGATGATGATGATGATGTTGAGGCGAATGATGTGATTAAACTGAAGGCCACAGAGGAGAAGAGGTGAAGAAAAGCGATATAGGATATCATGAGTGGCACATATTTCACGCAGGTCTGGTTATAGAAAAATTTCAAGAGATATGGAGGAATAAAAAAAAAATTCTCCCTTCTGAAAACACTTTTTTGTTTGTCACACTCAAATGTTTCAGAACGAACCAATTTTAATATCAGACAAAGATAACCTGATTTTATTTATTAAGGGAATAAAAGGTATAACACCAACCTGAATACCCAGTCGTGCAAAGAGTGCAATTTACCTCACAATCCCAAACTAATGTTCCTGCAGGAATTTCTGAGAGCTGAGTTTATGAATCCAGCACTTCTAACAAGTTTTTCAAACCAGGAAGCAACAAAACGTCACCAGACCATCTCTTTTCTACCACCATGATGTCTGGGTTGATGAGCTTCCAAATTGTCCCAGGTTTATCTTGTCAATCCACTGAACATTGTCTTGTTGATCATCAAGAATTTGGCAAATGTGAAAAGGGACTTTTGGTCAACATTACGTTGTGCTCTGCAGTGCTGTAGATGTTGGTTTGGGTTCTTTTGTGACTTCCTGGACAAAAAATCATCAATGTGCTTTTGAAATAATTGTGTTCCCTATATTCCCCAATTGTTGATAACGATTCTTAGAAATGACTTTGTGAACCATCTCTGATTGTTTCTCAGCTGTTCTTGACTTTCTTTAGCTCTGCACATGATGTGCTGCCTATTCCAGGTTGTCAGACAGGTTCTACTTAAATGCTTTCTTGATTTTAAAGGCCTGCTAGAAGAAAGCAGGCCAGGGTGTGGCTTCTGAAACTTAACTATCCAAAACACATGGTCAGTCACAATGTTTATGATTTGACCCCACATGGGGTCAAATTGATTTGGATATCCTTTTAACTTCAATGAAATCACCATTTGAAAACTGAAATGTTGGGTTTACTCAAGTTATTCTTGCCCGATAATAAGATACTTCAGCTATAGGCAGCAGCTCAAACATTTTTCTCACACACTGTTTTTATCCTGCTCCAGCTAAACGCTTGAGAGCTTATCCATATGCGTAAAGTAGAAGCATGGAGCATACGATGCATGAGTGCGCAAGCCCCAAAGCCATACTGTTTCTTTTATTATCCGTTTGATATATTACTGACAGGTGCAAGTGGGTGTGAAGGGTAGCATCGCTTCAGAGAAGTATGTAATGCAAGGCTGCGGCGCAGTCCGAATGCTCAAAGCATTCCCCGCGCGAGGCGTGGAACCTCTGCAGGTCTTTGCGGCCATTGTTAATACGAGAGCCGGTTTTGGTTTCCAACTTGCGGCTTCTCACCATGAAGAGTGCTAAACTGCTGCATAAGAGGTTCAGGGAGAGGCGGGAGGAGGCAGGCAGGGGTTGTGGACCTTGCCTGGAGGCGTGTGAATGGTTGTGTTGGTTTACTGCCTGTCAGTGGTGATCTTTATTAAACTCTGGGGACAAATCTAGTCAGATACTGTGGCCTTATTATGGAAACGAGCTGCACTGAGCGCCGTGGAGAGAGAAAGCCCAGCCGGTGGAGTGAACCCTTCACGGTCCTTGGAGACTGGAGTTTGTCTTCGTCCCTCACACTAACTGTGATGAAAACCAGGGCGGCGGCAGCAGCAAGAGAAACGAGCCACCGAGCCAACTGTCTCTGTGGGTTGATGGAGAGTGTCATCACAGACAGGCCATGCCTAGAGGCTGATGGAAACAAGTTCAGCCGCAACCACTTATGGAAGAGAGCACCGGCGAGAAAGATGGACGGGATTTCCCCCCCGTGTGTCCTTAGTGTGCAAACAGAACTGAAATCACACCTCATTTACCTCGTCTTACGGCTGCACCCTTTCTCTGACCAGGCAAAGCAAAGACCTGCCGTCTAACTGTTTCTACGTTCAGTGTTTGATGTAGCACTGATGTGGAGCGCCGGGCCAGATCCAACCAGCTGACCTAAATCAAGGGGAGGTCACAGTGATTTGAAATGCATGAGGCCCCTCGCTTGCCGAGACACTTTTAGGCACGCTCGATTGAAAGTAAAATACTCCGGGACACCATATTTTCCATTCCAGTTGAGCCCGACAGATATTTTCCAAGCATGAAAGCTCACTGTGACCCTCTGCAGGAATGGAAGAAAGAGAGTGAAGTGAAATTGTTTCAATCTGCAGACAGGATAGGAAGGAGGTTTAGAAAAAAAGATTGAGATGTTCGTAAAAACGTCACCTGAAAGAGTCCGAGTTTATTTAGCAGACATTTTTCCGTGATTCAGTGTCCTGCGATAGTATTCAACTTTGTCACATTTTGTCACATTGTAGCCACAGACCTCAACATACTTATTGTAATTTTGTGTGTTAGAGAAACATAAAATGGGGAATTATGCCTGAAAAGTGTTCCATGTATTTATGTTCAATCTCCCTGAGTCAGTAATTTGTGGAACCACATTTTTCAGGCAGTTTTAGATCCACGTCTTTTGAGGTATTTCTAAACGAGCTTTACACATCTACAGGTGGAACTTTCTGCTCATTCTGGAGCAAAGCCTCTGAAGCTCAGCGGATGGAGAGCATCTGTGAACATTATATATTCTCAAGTCTAGACGTTTACTTGGCCATTCCAGTAGTCACTGGGTGAGAGGTAAATCCCAATAAAATTGCAAAATGTAAAAAAGTTTAAAGGGACGGAATAAATTATCAATTATATGAGTTGACATAAAGGAATTCACAGCTGTTTGGTCCATTCTCTGTCTCTCTCATTAAACTGAAAAATAAGCCTTTTTAGCTCCTGATTTAGATCTAATTGCTCAATCACTCCTTCCTTAACCTCCCATTTATTGTTCTACCGGTACAGAGACATTCCTGAAAAGCAATAAGTACAACACCACACTGCTTTATATCTTATTCTCACACCAGTGCCAGTCTTGTTTACACATCACAGCTCTTAAGTACTTCCTACCGACTGCATTTCTTGTAAAATCAAGACCACACAGAAACTACCAAACCTTTTCAGCTTCTAACTTTCCCTGAATGGAAAAAAATCATCTGTTTACTCGACCTGAGACGCATTGACCTAAAACGCGCAGAACCCCGATAGATTGGTCCCCCAATAAACCGCAGGAGCCCCCCCATCCGGGTCCCAGGGTGATCACGGGAGCATGAGGCTGACTCGTTTTCCCACAGGTTAGCTCGGCTCACTCTGACAGCCAAGTTGGAGAAAAACGAGCACAGCTGCTGGCCTTGCCCCGGGTGAACACAGAGCATTAAGGCAGATTACGTTCCCAAGATAAAAGCAACACATCCAGAGGTGTAATCCCTCTCAGACCCCTGCTCCATCTCAGCTCCGGAAACCCACCAACTCTGCTCAGATTCCCCGAGTTCGCCTGTGGCTCTGATTAGAAATCAGGTAAAGCTTTTAGAGCCACAGCAGATTGGGGATGCAGACCATTAAATTTAACCACTGCCTGCTTGGAGGCAGAGACAGACAATGACTCAGGATGTCACACTCGCATGCTATTTAACTGTGGGAACGCCTTTGGTGGAACACAAAAAGGGACGGTACAACAAATCACATCAAACAGATGTTTGCCCACGGTCTGCTGACTTGACAACATTAAGCAAACCTGTAATAAGACTTTCCCCAAACAAAGCGTCTCAGGAAACACAGGAAGACTGTCATTACCTACCTGACGACAGCCTCGGAGAAAACAAGCGGACAACCGCAGCTACAAATTCAATCATCTGCAGTGGATGTGAGCAGGAACGCCACCTGCTTGATTCATCCTGAGGATTTTACTGTATAAGTCCTGAAGCTGTCACCGTGAAAACACAAAAACCTTATCAAGTAGTTCTGGGCTACTCTTTAAGAACACTTGGAATAAGACAAAATTAACTTACAAGTAATTTTTCAGCAAGATGTAAGGCCTAGTTTTAAGTCAATAACGTCTTAATATTGATGAAAACGTGTTCGATCCGTTGGCAAATTATTTCACTTATAACATGAGAAAAATATATTATTATAAGCGAAATAATCTGCCAGCGGATCTAGCATATTTTCCACCAAAAATAAGAAATTATTTATTTAAAACAGGCTCCTATTTCTTCCTGAAAAGTTACTCAAAATGTAACATGTCTTACTTCAAGTATTATGAGGTATTTGTACTAATAACTAGAGAAAAATACTTAAGATTTTGTGTTTTTGCAGTGTATCGGTGGAAGTTACAACTACTTTAAAGTGAGGTTTTCAAACAAGCAATTTTCCTTTTAAAAATGACTATTTCAACCATCTTCAGAGCAAAGCAGCAGATCATAATCCCCTCTCCAACCTATTTACCTTGTTGGGATTTGAGAATCGGTCTTCCTTTAATTGAGCATATAAATCATCGTGCCTGAAGAATCAAGAAGAGCTCAGTGACTGATGCCAACCCTCTGTCTTCCCGTCGTTTCTTCGTTTTTAAGCTGGCACTGAACTGCTGACAGAATGCAAATAGGCTTTCCCCTCTGTGACAATTTTAACACACGGTAGCACCACCTGCCCGTAACATCACACTGTGACACAGAGGGGAGCAAACCAGCCACTCGATGAACCACACAAAGATTTAACAGAAAAGAAAAGCTGTGACCTTCTTGTCCTTTTTGGGTTCGGTCCTGGCTGACATGCTCTACTTTTGGGAATTTCATGCGCTGCGATACATCTCAGAGTAACCTACATTGCAGTCCGCAGATCCCCGCGACGCGCATTAGCAGAGACGTCGCTGTCCGTCAAATCTGAAAAGGCTGTGAGTTTTGTTGACCTTCAGCTTCATATGTGATCACTCGTGTGTTTTTGCTAAATCTAACCGAAACCACCACTGACTCAAAGCGCAGATGTGTCGTCTCTCCATATGGTCGACCCATTTAACAGTTACTGCTCCTCCTTTCAGAGGTCACTGTAAGCTATTTGAACTTTTGCTGCCTTGGGTTCGTTTCAATTGAACTCTTCCACATCTGCAATGTATTTTCTTTTGTTTTAAGTGAAAGAGGAACACAAAATAGTGTCACATTGCGTTCAAAACCGATAAAAATAGAATTTCTTCTTATGAACTGCAAGCAGCTTCAACATCTCTGCTGGAGAAACATAGGTTTCCCACCACACCTGTTGTTTTGCATGCAGTGACTATGTAAGCAGTTAGTTGCTTTGTATTTGATAAGGGGAATGAGAATAAAAAGGCACTAAATACAAATTAACACTGCACTTTTAGATGCTTTCCACCAAGTGTGTTCACATTTTCTCCCGCATGGATTCTGTGTCTCCAACTTTGCTTGTGAAAAACTTTGTGATTTAAGTCTTTAGAAAATTTATTTCTCCTTGCCGTAAACAACAGTGTGACATTTGAAGGAACTTGGATCTCCCAAATTTAACTTTGTATATATAGAGAAGAACAAAAATGCACATCAGATTTTGAAAATATAGAAAATAAATATGAAAACCATGCATCATTTCCCTTCCACATTACAGTTGTGCACATGAAATCCAGATAAAATAAATTATGATTGTGCCACGATAATAAAGGGAGTGAATATTTCTGGAAGGCAAGAGAGAAAAATATGTTCGTGTTCGTGTTTATATGTGTGTGCGCGTGTGTGTAGGTGTGTGTAGGTGTGTGGGTGTGTGTATGTGTGTTTGTGAGGCCGTCTCTCACACCCATTCATCACTGTAGCCTCTCACCACTTGGCCATTTAATTACCTTTTCCTGTTCTCTTGTGCACTTAAAGAAAACGAGCCTTTTCAGACTGTTTGGACAGACTTCATTCTTCCTCTCTCCCACCTTTTCAATATCTTTCTCTGCCTCTCTCCCTCCCTCTCTCTCTGTATGGAAAGGCAAGGAGGCCTCAGCTGGCTCAAGCTGTGGGTGTCTCAGCCCAAAATCCATCAAGCTTTCATCAGCTTTGACTGGGGTCAGAGTGTTGGAGGCCTAAGACAGATTCGCCACTGGTAGGAAGGGAGACGGATGCAAGAAAGGATGTCTCAATTAGACATCTGGTGGTGACTGATCATTAGCTCAGTTCAATATGCGTCTGATTGGAGAGATTAAACAATGCTTGCACAGAGGAAACAGTCATCATTGTGAGAATTGCTGGATTTCTAACTGAAATTGTCCAGAGATCTCTTCTGTTTTCCCAAAAAAGCATGTTAATCTGTGAACTAATTTCATAGTAAGTCAATAACAGGCCAATATTCATGTCCCCCATTTTTTAAATGTGCATTTAAAAAGGAAATGTTTCAGTTAAATAAGCCGTTATCTACCCTGTTCCACACTTCATATTCAAACTAGTATTCCCATACCATCTTGCTTGCTTGTTTTTTTGTCTAAGTGCCCACTCTATTCCACACGATTCTCGTACAAAGGTTCTACCAGCACAGCCGTGCTTGTTAGTCAAAATCATTTTCATACTGTAAGAAGCGCTGACAACTGCCTGCTTTTCCACGGCAGTTTGCTTAGCAGGAAAACATTTTGACTGGGAATTGCAGTGCTCCCAGTTCCCTGCAGTTTACTTAGAGGGGAAAACAAAAACAAACTGCTGCCAAGGGCTTATGGCGACTAATCTCCGTTCGTGGTTAAAGTGTGGCTGCAGTGAACACTAGGAGCGTGTGTTTTCAGTTGTTAATTATCAAAGGAAAAAAGGGAGTTACTCATGCTTAAACTGAAGTAATTACGTACAGCACATGCATCCTCTGGACCAATAAATGTAAAATAAATACATCACATCACATTTACATCAGCATTTAAATTGTGTTTTTAAATTACAAGCAACACATTTAGAGAACGATTCTTACACACTTGGTGCGGGCCAGTTTACAGTGTCAATGCAAAAACAGCATTTTTAAAAGTAAAAACCACTAAGATTCTGAATGAAATCGCAAGTAAAGCCACAAATTGTCAGCAGACAACCATGGTTCATCGATTAGAAACTCTGCGAATGTGGAAGTGGTTCCGAGTATCTGGCCAATCGCATGCTAATGTTAAAAGACATGAAATGTTAAAATCAAAACATACAAGAACCTGTGGGAATATGTCAATAAATTCCTTTAAAAACTAAAGATGGTAAATTAATCCTTCCATCCTTTTAAAGCCAAACTTTAAAAAGCATAAACCTAATAAATCTCAGTTTTTGTCACAATAACCGCAAAACCCCAATGAGGAAATATAAAGATGAGAATCAAGAAAGTGATCTGAAACAAGCAAACCTCAATCATTCTCCTATAATGTGCTTTTATGATTCCTGATCCTCCGTGTTTCATTCTAGTTTTCCCAAGATATCCAATAAACACAACATCTGAGAACATTCATTTTAGTGATATTTATTTTTGCTTTATGGTGACTGAAAAATAATCCAGTTTCCATTGTAATTGTTCCACTACATGCAGCCATTTCTGTTTGAAATTTGAGTGCAAACAGCATGAAACTGCTCAAGCTCACACGGCGAATTTCACTCTGGCTCAAGACTAATATGAGCCTGACTTTATGTTCCTGTTATAATAAATAAATATAAAATCCTGGATCTGACCAGATTGCTGGGGAGGTGGGGACAAAATGATGTGCTGAGAATCTTTCATTATTAATTCTGTCCACTTCTCCCTCCAATAGACAGTATGGTGATTATCCTGGAACGCTGCCACTATAAAGGATAAATATTCATATTTTTCTGTTGCTCAGAGACTCTGAGTTTCAGCCTCCCTCCCACCATCTATCTCCACAGAGTCATGGTGGCTCAGTAGGTTCAGTGTGTGGGGAGAGAAGCACATAATGAGGTGCAGTAAGTGCTTATTGTTGAGCGTGGCACTTTTTTTTATTTGCCTGATGTCTCAATTTTCACCTAAGAGTTGCACCAGTAAAGATATGTGAGTGACGGGCAAATTGGTTAACATCATAAATGTGTAGGGGTTATAGGAATACTCATTCTAGCTCCTTATATGCTAAAATCCTGAGCTGGGCTAAGCTTTCCAGCATAAAGTCTGCAGAGCGTTGTCGCATGGAGTGACACACATTGTGTCTCAGAACAATGCAGCAGCAGAGTCAGTCTGGTAAAACATTATAGTGTAGGTACACCACAGAGCGCGGGTACTAATTTATCATAAAAGATGTCATTACCATGCCAATAACTTGTCAGAGAGCACAATTATCTCTAATAATAGAAACACAAAACATCAGGCCAGAGCTTTCAGTCAGGGATGATATATTAATGGAAAACTGTTGTGTGTTTATAAAAAAAAAATCCACACTGACGTCTGGCAAGAGTAAAAGATAGAGATAAAACAAAACAACGACAGATAAGCTCCAACCAGTATCTAGTTTTTTTTCTGCTAATTGAGAAGTCTAGACACATTTTGTGAATCTCTATGAGATAAGGAAGTGGGCTGAACGGTCTCTGTGGAGAATAGCACAGGCTAATCCACTTATTGACTCTGCAAGATTTTCATTCACCATCACTGAAAATGCTTAGCTTATCAAAATCTTTCCACATGCACATTTTTTCACTTTGTGTTTTAGGAACAATAGCATCCTGGAAAACAGAGTCGTGTACTACAAGTCAAAGCTCCTTAAACATGTTCACCAAAAAATTGAAATATGCAAATTCAGACGTAGTTTTCCATGGATTTGATGTTGCTCTCTGCAGTTGTCTCGTCTATGACTCGCAGTATGTTCAAAGAATATGATTAAAATTAATTTTATTTTGTATTTGAATTGATTTTAGTAATGAAATCATTCAAAAGGGTTGCCTGGTGCAGCAGTTATCATCAATGCTGCCTGCCAGCAGAGGAATCCTGGGTTTAAACCCCAGTCAGAATCATTTTATATAAAGCCATATGCATGTGTTGGTTTTCTTCAGGAACTTTGGCTTCTCTCCACAATCCAATAACATGCCTGTTAGTACATCGCTCTAAAATGATCTTTGAAGGAGCTGCAAAGATCAACAGGTCCGATTTGAGAATCTGTCAATAAACCTGTCCATTTAGGGAAGAGAACCAAGAAGAAAGTCACAAGAAATGATTAGAGTTCATCACAATCAGTGCAGGGCAGTAAACGTGCAAGAAGCTGCTATTGTTCCATTAGATTAAATTTTAACTTTTTACATGCAATATACTAAGTGTGGCATTTTGCAAAATGTGGTGGTAAGAACAGGTGGCGGAGGTGTCATGCTGTGGTGATATATTTCTTTAGAGGAATAAGGAAACCTACACTAGATAATACTGTATTTGCGGTTGAGGTGGATGTTCACCTTCCAGCAGGAAATCTTCAAAAACATGCAGCCAGAGACAGAATGGAATGTTTTTATCGTAGCACAATGATGGTCTAGTCAAAGTTCAGACCTAAATCCAATTATAAATCTCTGTCAGCACATAAAACGTGATGTTTAAAATGCTATTTTTCTATTCTGACCAAGGAGAAATTAACTTCTAAGTCCCGACCCTGAAAGGTCTTTGTGACTTGTATAGGATAGATAAATCAAACACAAATTTAAAAAAAAATGCAAAGGTTTGTGGTTGTAAAATGACTGCTACGCTTTCTGAATACTTTTTCATGTGTGTATGTCAGAGGCACCGACATGGGAAACCCTGAAGTTAGCGCTTTCTGTCTGCTCACCTAAACTGTCAGAACAACAGATCTCAGAAAAAGTGGGGGAATTCAGATTGATGGGAAGACATGTAAACCTGCGACTGCAGCTTGTTAACAGCTGGACGGCACAATAAGAGGCAACACGATGACAGAAGGTGTCAAACAAAGTGAAAGCTTTCAATCTGGAATGTGATTTGTATATTTTGTTGAATATTACAACAGTATTTATATGAGTTGCTGTATTCATGAATGACACTTATTACCGCATATAATAGAATTAAACACAGGTTTGAGTAAACGACCGTGGAAGACAGAGACTTATGAGACTAAGATAGGCACACAAACCCTAAAGGTATCAAGTTTAGGATGCAGTCTCATCTCCTTGCCTCTCATGAGTTTCTTCTTACAACTAATGACTTCATGCAAGAATGAATAACATGCTACATCCATACTTTTTTGCAGACACACATTCACAAAGTCAGATGCGAAGCAGATCGGGGGATGCAGAAGCACGCCCTCACCGTGCTCAGGGTTTGATTGTTGGAGCGAAGGGGTCAAAGGGCAGCTAATTTCACAACTCACAGAGGTCAGCCCTGGTGTGGCCTTCTGCCAGAGATCGAGAACCCCAACTAAAGCCCTGTCAAGAAAGACAATTGAACTCCGACCTCCGCGCTGATGGTGTTGACCTCAGACAGAGAGCACACACGTCTTAATCTGGGTCACGGAGAGAAGATCAGGTCCCCCGCTGCCAATCTGGAAACTACACGCCGAAGAAGCTACTGCTGGTGTTTACCGTCTGGTTTCTTGTTCATCAGATCAAATCATGAAAAACTGTTACAAACAACAGGAAACGGTCAATCTTTTCTTATCCAGGATATTGTTGTGGTTACTCAGGCCTGTGTTAGATAAACATTTGAGATTACTGCATGTGTCCCTTGTTCGACATTTACCTTATTCTGATTAGTTATAGGGATCGGCTGAAAACTTGACAATTAGTTAGTAAGGAGCAGTATTGTCATAGCAGGTTCAAACAGGCTTCAGTCAGAGGTTAGTTCAGATCTGCAGCAACATAGACTACTATAAAAGAGCCTTTCCACCCCTAAAAGAAACATCTGTAATAACTTTTTTAAGAGCTTTCATTGTCCAGGTTTCTTCTAATTTGTATGAATGTTTGCCGTGTTATTTCATTTAATTAGATGTTGATACAACAAATCACTAAATTAGAGTAAACATGCACTAAGTGAAGTAAAAATGGCCTTGCCTGACCTTGGGATCTCACTCTGTTAGTTTCTTTTCTGATTGCTATGAATAAAGGCCACCAGCTCCTTTTTCCTCTTTCTTCTCTTTATTGCTGGGCAATTAGTTGGGCTTTATGATAAGCAGCTAGGCTGCTGTTGATTACTTAACTCTTTACTACCTGAATCTTTTATCAAATGCATGACACATTATTATCCAACAGGTTCACAAATGTACACAAACTGGTCATTTGAACAAAGGACATGTAGGAGGACAGTTTAGCTAATGCAAATTAGCTAAACTGTAAATAATCTGAATGAAACGCACCACTAGGTGGCAGCAAAGATCTCCAATATGTTCCTTGCATCTGAACGTATGTGTTGTATATGCATAATAAGGCATTAGAGGTATAAATGCACAAATCGCCCTAACTTTGAGATAATTCTCTATAAGACGTTAACACAAAATAACTGTAGTTTTAAAACGATGTTAACAAAGTAAGAGTGATGAATGAAACTCCTTTAGTTTCCACTTTATGACTGTGTTATTTGATAACTGAAATATTACACAGTTTGGCTAATTTGTATTCAACTGCAACGTATAAAAGCTGTATTTCAGCCAGCTGACCAGCTGTCTGCAGTAAGGAGTGGAGGAAGGGACGTGCTTGTGCGCCATAAAGACGATACCTAGACACTTTCTCTAGCATCTTTATTAGAGGATTTTAAACTATAAGAGCACATCTAAAATAATAATGATGTTGAAAAACCCCTAATGTGAACTGACAAGGTCTTGCCCTTTTTTTGACTTACTTGTTTTTCTTACCTGATATTTCATCAGCGCTCTCATAGCTCTCCACTGATCAGAATTTCCTCAAAGCTGCACTCTAAAACAAAGCTTTTTGCAGCTCTATTCCGTGCCTGCAGCGTCCTGCTGTAAAGATCTACAGAACGTGTGTGATGGATGGATAAAATCATTTGACACCTCCAGCCTGACGGAAAAGGTATTGTGATTGAGGTCTAGAGATCACCCAGAGAGAAGGAGTGTCTCGCTTTTATGATTAACATCACGCCAGAAAGGATTTCCCTTCCTAAACAGAGACATGTGAGGCTGCCAGCCAACGGGACGTGGCCAGATGGGATGTCTCTCAGATCTCCTGCACCGTTTTAGAGACAAAAATTACCCAAACCTGTGTCAACAGCTGGGAAAGGCATCCCCCTGCCCCGCTTTGTGAAAGTGATAAAAATAACGCCGTGAAGTATCCCACTGTGGGTTACACCCAGAACAGGTCTGTTTTTCCTGACTGGGAGGGTCACCGTCAGCCAGAGCTGGACCTCCAGCCAACATACATCAAGGCAGCACTTTCCTACTCCTCCATTTTCGCCCCTGTCCTTTCCTGTTTTGACAGGAAACAGGAGATGATAACATAGTCGCACAAACAAGCAGAGATTGCCTCCGACCTGCTGCCATGCCGTCCTCGTGTCTGTTTTCTTTAAAGAGGCTCGTGTCCAGGCATTAAAAAAAATAAAAAATAAATAGCACAACGATGTGTTCCAAAAACACCACAGAGGAGCATATGCACACACACACACCTGATGCACACCTGTCATCCAGACAAGCTTTTGAAAGCTGGACACGGTCCATTGTCCAAAACAAACCGCCTCAGTCACGGACACAAGACTGAGACAGGAAAGATTTAAGCAGCGGCGTTCGCTGAGGGGACCCAAACATCAAACCTCAAGGGTAAGCAAAGGATAAACGTCTCGCAGAGAAAGAGGAAGGCTGGAGAGGGGAGTGGTTCACGGCTTGGATCTCCTGTCCGAAGCTCTTTTTGAAATCTGTGTCTTTTATGTTTGTCAGGAAGCGCACCGCAGTAAGACACAACAACCAGGGTGACGGAGCCATTAGAGATGGCTTTGTAGACGGTGTGAGAATTTCAAAGGCGTGAGAAACTTTGATTGCCCTTTTTGATCCCCCGCTAGCCTTTGTTTATGAGCTAATTAAGCATTGTTCCACTGCTGCAGGGGTCTTCAGCTCTCCATCCAAATAGCACCATAGTATGACTTTTAAAAGCTGCTTTATTGCTTTTATGACACCCTCTGGCCTAACAATTAGAATGGGAATTACTTTTTATATTACAATCCAGTGTGGGAACCACCTTCTGTCAGGAACGCGCAATTAGTTTCTAAGTTGTGCAAATGTTTGCGTGCCGAGAACACAAAAGAGACGGACACACAGGCGAACACATCGGATGGGTCAAATTCAGTTCAAACCTGGTCTGTGGTGTCTGCATCTGTGGGAGTTCAAGTGTGTCCAGCATTCAGCCCTCGGCTGGACTGCGCAGCCAAAACAGCTCTGCTCTCACAAAGAGATGAAGACATAAAGGCCCAGCGTGGGGCGAGGGAGCGCCGAGGGGTCAGCCTTGGACCAAAGGGGAAGGAAGGGGGCAACGTGGACATGGTAATGACCGTGTGACTTTGGTTCACAAGGCCAGCGGAAATGTTAGGACACATCTGAGCAGAAATGTGTTTACCTATTTGTGTCTGAAAGTCACACGTTACTGGAGACGCAGGTGCATCACAGTGACGTAAAAACATCATTGAAAAGTTTAGCTGTTCAACTCAAGTAGATAAATTCCTATAATATACTGATATACTACAAAATATTTCAGGTGATTTTGATAATTGTATGTTTTTAAAATGTCATAAGACATCAAAAAAGGTTGTTAATATGAAACATTATCCCTGATGTGATGAACAATGAAGAAGACTATGACAAAGATCGACAAGGATAGCTACAGAACACACAGGGTCCAGTGTCGCATATAATTCAAAAGAAGTGGAAGGAAAGTAAAGTGTGTAGCATCTGTAAGCATATAGCTTCCCAATTAGTGAATGAAGAAAAAGTAAAGTGTGGTAGCAAATCTAGTACAGTATATGGGCTTCCCCAATTAGTGCATGAAGATCACTATCATCCCTTGCGATCGCATCCATGTCATGCCATGACAGACAGAAAAAGGTCTGTCTGCATATTGCTTAAAAGTGAAATTGCTTTAAAAACAGTGAATATATAAAACTACACATATGTTTGAAGAACCCATATTAGTTTAAAGTCCAGCAGTACATTCAACTTGCATTTTTGGCCACCATAAATTTAATAATTAAAAAGCTGCAAAATTGTGAGTTTTGCATAAATTAATCTATAAACGTGATATATTATATTATACCTTTAAAATATATAGATGACATGTATTTTGTAAAAAAAAAATTTAACTATGTTGAGAGCAAAATATCAAAGGTGTGAGCAGCACAGCATCAACTCCTGTTCTCACCACTAAAACGCAACAGGAATTCATCTGATTCACAAGCGCAGGTGTGCTTCCCAGGAACTTCCACCCCTTTAGTGCCAGGAATCTGTTGAGGGACAGCATTTCCGTGTTGCACAGACATGTTCAGAGGCATTCCAGTGATGTTTTCGTTTGATGCATAAATTTAGAGCAGTAAACAACAGTTACGATCTGTCATTTTGATTTAGATGTCACCGAGACAAGAATTACTTAGGACCCTGAAGCCTGTTTCAAAGATCAACTGCAAACTGACAATGTGAAACCTTAAAGATGACACAAAGATCGACACACAGGTATGAAACTCTAACTAAAACCAACTCGAAATGAAAGTTAAATATTGAGAACACATATCTTTACTAGATTCATCCACCAAACAAACATTTTACTAAACGTAGGGAAGTCAGAATCCCCAAATATTAGTACTTGATGCCTATTAAGGCATTTTTAAATGATTGATATAGGAGACGATCATACATCAAAAGAACACAAAAAAGATACAAGCTTTTCTCCCCAACAATGAAAAAAGAAAATCTTTACTGAAGAAACTCCGGTTATAGTGGTATCAGATTATTAAAAATGCCTAATCTTTAACAACTCAAAACACACAAAAAATCTTGACTCTTAAATATACAAAAATAATAAAATTGAAAAATAAATGAAGGCCTCAATTGCAAACTTTACAGAAATTGCGAGCTATGTCACTCGCGGAGGCCACATCCTAGTCCCACACCTCACAGAATTCTGCAGCGATGTCATCTTTACAGCGAGAGGGAGCGACGTAAGACTGGGAGGGGGGTCTAAACAAAAAGTTAATCTCGGAACATAAGGAGGATAAAACCCAATCTCTACCACAGGAGAGTGCATCATAAACAAGATGGGAACAAGAGGGGAAGCATAAAGACATGTTATAATGCCGATCAAAAAAGAAGGAGATAAGGGTGTGAATTCAGCAAGATGTGGAATCATGACAAAAGGCAAGTCAACAAAGGCAGAAAGCTGCATGAATAGAAATCTATTAATGGAGGCCTGTTTTAAAGGAGACATGGAAGTTTGTCACAAGCTCGGCTGGGACATGCATCTAAAGGGACAAAATTTTCAAGGCAGTTTCATTTGGACTTATCTAATATCATTCCTGGCGTTTTTAAAACAACTTTGTCGTTCGTGAAAATATAGAAAAGGTCAATCAAAAATATTTAAATGTTGTGGTTCATTTGCAACTGTTGTAAAAATCTGCCTGAACCTTAAAACTTAACTAAGTGGTTTTTTAATTGTGCCTATTAACTAGATCACAATTAGACTTCAGGTAGGGTGACTGCCTCAGTGGTAGAGCAGTTGTTTTGCAATCATAAGGTTGTAGGTTGGATTCCAGCTGTTGATGTGCCCTTGGGTGAGGCACTTAATCTCAAATTGCCTATCGACCTGCATATCGTTGTAAAAATGTGTGGGGAATTTGGCTCTAGTGAAAGTTTTCTACTGCAAGAAAAACAGTTCAACATTTGCACTGGAAAATGTTTCAACATCTTCTGACTTCTCCCTGCTCACCGCAGCGTTGTTTTATTAACAGAAAAGCATTTTAAGAGGCAAAAAAATCAAAAAGTGCCCTTTGGATACTCTATTTTCTAAAAGTACAGAAGTTTGCGGAACTGCTTCAAAGAACCTCAGGTGCCAATCTCAGAAAAGCACACACCTACTGTATCTTTATTGAGTTTTTCTTCAAAAAAAAATCCATTATGAAAATCCATACAGCTGCAGATGACCTTTTCAGTGCTCTGCCAGTTGAGAAATTCAACAACATATTTTTTTTATGGAAATAAAACTAACTTGGCTGCCATTTTGCAGAATGCAGGGCTATGCCATTTCCTTTCAAATGTCAGCAGACAAATTATTATGTCAGGCCATTTAAGGCTGAAAGAAAAATGCTAGGTGGACAAACAGCTTTCTTTTCTAAAGCAATGCATCGTAATGATTTGGAGCAAATCTAGAATGCAGTGTATTTCCATAAAGAGGATTGAAATGTAATTTATTCCCATGTCCTTGAAAGCTTAGAAAGTAAAAATCTAATATCTAGCAAAACCATCTGAGCTTTACAAACATAAAAGTAACATCCAGCCACAATCTCCAGCAAACAGGTCACCACCATATATGTGCCCGTGTGTCACAATGAGGACAAAAGCCTGACTGCAATAATGCAATCATAAATTGGTAGCAGTTACGACCAGAGAGATGGATGACTCCTGCTGCAAAGTGGAAAAGATGGAGGGACTTTGAGCGAGCTTCATCTTTCTTTTCTCTCTGGTGCTTACACGCACATCCGCACATCATCAATACACGCAGTCGCCCTCGCTCGCGGAGCTGGATGCTCAAGCATGAAATGAACATGAGCAATGTGAACTTTGACTGGCATTTTCACACCTCGCCAGGATTTATGGGGCACTATATATACGTATCAGAATGAAGCCGCTGATGATAAAAAATAGCCCAAAGCTTAGGTAGGAAGTCCAGGGAGATGAGTTAATGCTACCTGTTTACCAATCACAACACAGAATCCATCAGCTATTACACAAATAGAATCACTGGAAGATGCTGGTGTGCCTCCTAACAGACACAAATGGAGAAATATGTTGTGAAACCAAACGGATGCACGTACACAGCGTGCTGCTGTTGGTCTGTAAAAGGTTCTTTAGGGAATAAAAAGAAATACTCATCTGCATCCATACATTCTTTCCTGGTTTTTAGCTTATCCAAAGGTCTAGATATCCCTCTCCCAGGTCCAGGCTAAATTTAAAGTAAAGCATGGTCTGGGTCTTTCTCTGGGTCTCCTGGTTCTGGTGGAGTGGCCACTCGTCTCTGAACTCTGCAGTGGATGGTGGACCTTAGCCCAACCCCCATATGGGTGAGCTAATTTACTTTTTGGCTTTACTCTTTCTTCCATCATTCCTGCAGACGAGGCCCCAATCGGTTCGTCCATCTCCCACTTAATCTTACCAAACATCTATGAAGGGATGTCAGCTGTTCTTTAAATCAAGATTGGAGGCTTCACATGCAGGAAATGCTACAGCAATTGTAGCCAAGCTGTTTGGTTTTACCTTTCAGCACATCACCTTTTGCTGTCTTTTAACATCCTGGACTTGGAAAACTTTGCGGCTTTTTGAGATATCATAACACTAGAGGAAACTAAAATATTTGTGTTTTCAATTAAAACCACAAATTACAGTAACTGCACGAGATGCTGAAGGCAGTTAAAAATATCTCGTAAATATGTTTTCAGTATTCAAGTGAATGGGAAATATTAAGTACAGAGCTATGTACCACCACTCCTCTCTCTCTCACACACAGTGTGACGTTACCTCTGATTCTTACATAAATGACATCCACAGTTGAAGTGCTTCTTTAGGCTCCTTTTAACGTATAAATAAATGAATTAAGTCATATCTTATCACCTCTGACAATTAAATTAGAACTTTTTTCAGACAAATATGGAGTTGGACACCATTGATATTAATTTTGAAATTGTCTTTTGTAAATAGTCTATTATCTAGATCCTGGGGAGAAATTAAAAAAGGAAATGGGATATGTTGTCATTCGTTTTAGCTTCATTTCAAAAATGAGATACATCATTTTATCATGCACAAACATTTTGTTAAAACAGTTAAGGTTTCTGAAGAGCTGAAGTTGGCTCGTTGTGTCTCTTGTAATAAATAGTTATTACATAAAGCGCTTCTATAGAAGCGAAAAAAGCTTGCCTGGCTGGTTATTTCTGAAAGCACATGTTGCCAAATGCTGGCAACCTTCTGAACTGACAGATGACATGTAATTTCTTTATTGATTCTGTCAAAGGAATAAAACAAACAAGGCTAAGTCAGCTCCAACTCGGGAATCACACTCTGCTAAACCCCTGTTTGCCCTGAACATGGGAGCCACGCCCAGACAGCTCAGAGTTTGCTGTCTGCATATCCATCTTGGCAACGATGCACAACGCTGGCATTCTCTTTCAGCACATCGCTATAAGCCAGGCGATTTGTCTGCTACCACAAGGCCTGCTGTCAATTGAGCACATTTTATGGAGCCAGTAGGAGATTACCTCCAGCCCATCGGTGTCTGCGCACCATGTTGAAAATTTATCTCAACAACAATGTCTCTCCAATACTCTAAATCAGACCTGATAATGGACTGCAAACCGCCCGGATTGCGCACGTCTCACTCCAGTGTGACATATAACGCAGAACGCTGAGAGATCCAAGACAGCAAGAAGCAAACACTCATTCAGACTTCAGACTTTTACTGTTGCATATTTAGATCCACAAAGTCAGGCTGATGCATTTTCCAATGGCTGCACATCTTGTTTCATTTGTGCTCTTTGTTCACTGACATTTCTGCCTCTGCCGCTCTGTTCTCATGCTCTGTAGATCTGTGCAGTGCTGTAACACATCGCCCTCTCAGTCTGCGCTTCGGCTTCATTGTTCATTTCAGTCTGGCTCTTTGTAACTTGTAATCCTTTGCCAAACAGCAGCAAAATCTTTTGGGCGAGGGTTGTTAGGTACAATAATGATTCTTCAAACACACAGAGAGAGGAAGACAGTGAGAAAACAGAGAGGTGCTGGAGACTGGAGACTGAACAAGGAGCATTACCTACCAGTTATGTAAGAATGATCCAGAATAAACGCAGAGGAGCAAACTCAGATGCATGATCAAAAGATAATGTAATTGAACCAGTAACAATAATCACATGATTATTTTTCGCAGGATTGAAAAGAAAGCAATGGATAACCACTTCAAATTCAACATCTAGCATAACAACTTACAATCTATTTCTTCAGCAGGGAAAGGGAAGCCAACAGAATCAAAGAGATGATGGATTTAGCTGAAAATGTTGCAAACCGACGACAAAAGATTTTCGACTGGGCACAGAGGTTCACCTTCTGGATAAACTGTTACAGTCAGAAATAGAATGGCTTTCAGCGGCCTCAAACCCCAGTTCTTAAGGGCAACTTTACGATGTCGCTCTGCTTCAGCACACCTTGCTCCAATATTAGCTCATTAGCAGAGCTCTGTGGATCTTGACAGCATGCTAGTGAGGCAGTTTCACCAATTAATTCAAGTGTGCAGGACAAGGGACACATCTAAAAGTTGCAGGACTCGGGCCCTAGAGGAATTCAGTCTGAGATCAAAGCATGTTCATGTGTTAAACATTCAAACTTTAAAAATGACCATCCAGCCTTAATAAATAGAAGCATGAAATTGATTTTCATAAACCTTTGTCAAACGTTTAGCGAGTAGCAGTCTGCAAAATTTGCCACATTTTTGTCGAAATTGTATGTTCTGTTTGTATTTCTTCAATGACCCCCATGGGTATTGTGTGCATTCCATACGGGCAAGTACAACATGTGAAATGTCAATCAATCAAATTTTATTTGTATAGCACATTTCAGCATCAAGGCATTTCAAAATGCTTTACATAATTAAAATAAAAACAGCATGTGACAGTGAATAAACAGTTAGAAAGACAAAGAAAAATTTTTTTAAAAAAAAAGGTTAAAAAAGATAAAAACATTTGTAGGACTTCAGTTAAATGTCTCACACCTCAGAGTTTTAGTTAAAACGCCATTTAACAAGTATTCTCAAACCCCTAGATACAGATTCGTTTAACTGGGACGTTTTCCGGTGGGGCTTTACATACAGTGTAAAAGAGAAATAAAAAGAAGTTAAACTAGATGAAAAGTAAAGATAAAAACATTAAAAACATCGAAGACATCAAAACCCGCAATTTAGCCACAGGCAACTCTAAACAGGTGGGTTTTAAGTTGAGATTTAAAGGCACCAAGTGTTTCAGCTGTTTTACAGTTTTCTGGAAGTTTGTTCCAAATTTGTGGTGCGTAGAAGCTGAATGCTGCTTCTCCTAGTTTTGTTCTGGTTCTGGGGATGCAGAGCTGAACCAGAACCTGAAGATCTGAGGGGTCTAGACGGTTGGTACGGCAATAACAGATCTTTAAGGTATTGTGGTGCTAAACTGTTTTGTGATTTATAAACTAACAACAGTATTTTAAAGTCTATTCTTAGAGCTACAGGGAGCCAAAGTAGGGACTTTAAAACTGATGTTATGTGCTCCATCTTCCTGGTTTTAGTGAGAACACGAGCGGCAGCGTGTTCTCGTATATGGGCATAGATGCATGAATTTGAATGCCTGACATTTCAAGACTTTAATCGACTTGAGAATTTAAATCAAGACTAGAAAATTTTAACAAGGAACATTTGAAGAACTCATGTAAGATGTCTTGAAAACTACTGAACTGTATAATTTGCTTTATACCATTTCAAAAATAAATAAGCCACTGCAACCTTTTCAACCTCTGAAGGTGCGAATATCCACATTGAAGCACTCAGAATAGCTATGCTCTCTTTGACAGATAACTCTGCAAACATTAGAGCACCAAAGACACAACAGCAACAACCAGATGGCCCGAAAACGATGCATCCTGATAAACCTGCGAATGTGGGTCTTGTTGTGTGTTTGTGTGTCAGCTCCTGTTTCATCCTGTCCACAGTGGAGCCGCTCATCTGAGCAGCCTGAAGTGCAGTGTAGGCGGAAAGAGTGGCAGTGATTCCAGGTGTTGCATTCCGGCCGATTCCTGACGAATGGGGATGAGCATCGGCGTCGCTCTCTTTCGAACCAAAATCCATCAGCCTCCTGCAACTGCACAGCCTGAACCCATTACCAGCACTAACTTGGCAATTTGCTCCTTGCAATTGCAATAAGTAGTGGACTAGCGAGCAACAACTGGGGCTGATTCACTTTCCCCAGTCGGCAAATGAAAGATGTAGAATGAAGCTGCAGCGGACACAGTGAAGATTTGACCGTCACTCCAGAGCTGCCCAGAGGTTAGAAAATTAGGCTAGTGGCTGGTGAAAGTGCTTCGAAAGCAGAGCCAGCTGTGAAAATCTGCAAGCAGGAAGTGAATGAGAAACTCACTGCACTGCACATAACAACTGACACAGTTGTTCCACTATTTAAAGAGCATGGTTAACCTGGAGAGTTTGGAAGAAAAGGAAAAAAATGAACGGCAGGTCAAGATTTATTAATAGATGAAGACTTTTGTTGACATGTCGATTCTGATTGTCAAAAAAGTCATTAGAAGTTAATTTGATCTGATCAAACTGAGTTTTTTTTTTATTTACAGTAATACTTAAGTGTGTTAAATGCAGAAACATTTCCCATTGCTGAGATACTGAAAGCTCAGTACTTTGTTGTGGCATGAAAAGTAATTACGTTGATTAATTTTAAATTAAAATTTCTTATAAACTGCCAGTTATGCTTTACTATCGAAAAGATGAACAGCTTAGGGACATAAGTTGAACTTTTATCTGTAGGTTATAAGCAAAAAAAAAAAGGATAAAAGTAATTTATTAACCAATGTTTTTTTTCCAGAATCTCTGATCACATCCAGAAATCAGATTTTGACCTTTAAAAAGATTTCACAGCCTGCTACAGAAAAGTGATTCTTTGAAAATAAAATATATCTGTCCGCTTGCACGAGAATGTATAAACATCCACTACAGAGAGCAGTAAATTGGCCTAAAACCACTGCATGCTGCTACTGCTCAAACATACAGTGCTGCAGAGTAGCACCATGACTGATGTCTATGGTCTCTGCACCACTTGACACCAGATTATTGCTCTACAGTTTAATATAGCCACATGCCATAAAGCAGAAGTCACACTGCATGCAGGGATGAAGCAGGAGCACAGCTCATCTCCTCTCTTCTCCTGTATCGTTTCTCATCTCCTCCCAGGCTCTTTGCAGTGAAACAGGCTGCTGAGCACACACGCACACACACACACAACTATGACAGAGAGCCTCTGGGGCTCAGGTGTTTAAAGGTGCACAGAACAATATGACCATGGATTGTTTTAACTCTACGTTATCTCAAGTTTCACAACCGGGAGGGCTCTTCAAAGTCTTTCCTTCCATCTGCCTGCCAGTCACTCCATCTTGCTCTCCTGCTGCGAAATTGGCACAGCACACCTGTTCCAGCAACCCCTGGCCCCAAATGCTAATCTACCAGACGTTTTACGACAACTGATTGCAAGGACAGAGGTCAGCAATCGAGGAAGAAGGGACAATCTGCGTGAGAAACCTCGCAGTTAAATCGAGCTGACTTTTTCGTGTTTATTGCAGTTGCTTGTACATCCGCATGCGTCCATGTCATCTTTAAAGAAATATTCCAATAAACTGAGCATTTTGCCTTGGGCAAAAAAGAAAGGCATGCCGGCTTTGACGCAATCTAAATGCATCAAACACGAGCTTCTCTGCTGCTTCAAGAACCTGATCTGAGACACCTACAGACACACCAACATTACTCACATTCGAACGGATTGATGATCAAATGAGGAACAAAAATGAAACAAATCCAACATGAATCCCAGTGAGTCTTTTATGAAAATTATTCCTCCCATAATTCATTAATTCAAAGTAGGAAAAAAACCTGCAAGACGACTGATGGTATAAATTAACTTGTGCAGCCACATTCGTAATCATATGGATGTACACAATCCATAAGAGCCGGAGACGCTTTGTGCATACATACGAGACATGATTAGCCATAGTGTACTTCCTCTCCATGTACAGGATCCCACTTGGTTGTAAATTCACTACCAGTGGCTTGCTTAATGGTCAAGGTTTCTGATTCCACAGTGCAAAGGTGCCAGGAAAGGCAAGGCCGACCTTAACCTCCAACAGCTTCAACCCCTCGCAGGACATTATCTTTTAATCCGTCTGCATGCTAATTTACCTCACAAGGTCTACTGTTGCTTCTATATTCATAAATCTCAATGTTTAATAGGAACTGTTACAGAACCAGTAAAAGCAATCTGCAGTTTCTGCATTGCAGCAAATTCCAATCCAGCTTTGGCTCAGAAAATAGAAAGCACTGAATCATGTTGATGCATCCAAGTTTCTGTAATCAGTATAAACATGACATGAGACAATTAAGAAGCTATAAAGTGTATAGTACATCGGCATATAACTTGGACATTTAAAGGATCTGGACTGAAATCACTGTGACTGTGCTGACAAAGTATTCAAACACTGTGTCAGGTTTTATTTCACATGATTTTGAAAGTATTTTACTTAGATTCCAAGCCAAAAAGCACTTGGCAACTCTGGAAAAGCTGCAGAGATCCTCATCTCTGGTGGAACAATCAAAACTATTAGACACAAACCTCCCATATTTGGCCTTTATGGAAGAACAGACACAGAAAGGACATAAGAAGATCAGTTTGTCACAATCGATAAACGACGCAACAAATGCATAGAAGAAGGTGCTAGCCAGATGAGAACAAAGTTGAAATATTTAAGTCAATGCAAAACATTACACATGGTAGACAGCTAACAGTAGCATCACCCTAAAGATGCAATGCCTGTTGTAAAATATGGTGGTGATAGAATTATGCTGTGGGTATGCAGTTCTTTAACAAATAATGGATGAAAACGTTTTAGTTAGAGTCAACTAATGACTTGCGACCTAGGGTGAGGTGCCAGCTGGAAAATGATTCTCTAACACTCAATCAGAGCTGCAGAGGAAAATATATCAAATTGTATAAGGTAAAATGTTAAGAGCAAAATGTTGTTGAATAAAAGTAGGTCTGTATTTTTCCACTTTAGTTTTAACAAACAAGATTTAGCTTAAGCAAATAGGAGAATAATTGAGATTTTAGATGTCCCTTTGGTCAAAAAGAAATCCAACCTTTCTGACTTTCATTCTCTCTCAATGTTATCTCTCGGTGAGCTCCGCAAATGCAATTAAAGTGATCCCTTTCAAACAGGAAAGATAGAAATTTTTGTGTTATCTGGTCTGATTTGCTTCAACCTGGCCCGAGGCGAGGAATAATAATCTTTCCTGGCAGCGGGTGATTTGTTGAATTTATAGAGGTCTGTAAACTAACTAATTTAGGCCTCCCTCTGCTCCTGCGCAAACAGCTCACAGAGAAGATGGCAAGTCTGCAACGGGAAAACAATTTGGTTATTTTTCCTGCATCTAATCAAGATACCAGTGTATCTCTTAACTTCATATTAGGGATTCTTTCATGTCAGAGATTTTCGCTCTGCAGTGAGACTTTGTGGGCGGAGGTTCCAGTCAAACTCCTATCAGTTTGCAGCAATTGTTGACAGATCCTCTGATTACAGTAAGGAGCTTAGTGGTTTCTTTGATGTGGAGTTTTAAGCACTAATCTTTTTCTAAAATCCTCCCTCAGCCACTACGTTCGGCCATAATAAGCAGTTTTAAATCATTCGAATTAAGGAACACAGACGGTCTACCACTAATGACTCAATCACTCATCATCACAGTTTTAGGTATGCAAATCA
The DNA here is from genome assembly GCA_033032245.1 of Poecilia picta. Classification (NCBI taxonomy): domain Eukaryota; kingdom Metazoa; phylum Chordata; class Actinopteri; order Cyprinodontiformes; family Poeciliidae; genus Poecilia; species Poecilia picta. The sequence goes on from CM065374.1 coordinate 8,634,168, forward strand.
AATAGGTGGATTCCCTTTATTCAATAAAGTATGGGGGTTGGCACCTACATTTAGACAGAAGCATTTAATGTCTGGACAACATGAAACGTGTTGAGGCATCCAGCATGGAGGAAAGAAAAAAAGAATTGTAGGACTGAAAATAAAATAATGATTAATTAGTGAAATGTTATATTTGGTATTGGTGTCAAATTTGTGCAAACACAAAGTGCACATAGGCATAAGCCTATGCAACTCTGCATCTTTGTGTCTGCACAGGTGTGCATGTAAGCATTTTTTGGTGATGATGGTGGCCAAAATTTTTATTTTCAGTGCAATAACAGGGTATTCCAATGAGAAGTTGTGGACCACTGCTTTAAGGAATCTTGTTTTGTTCTGCATTTGCAGTGGCAAGTTTTCAAAGAATGTCTCTGCCAGCTTTGCACGTCTCCAGACTTGCATCTTTTTTCTCTGCAAAATAGCTCTAGCTCAGTAAGATTGGATGAAGACCATGACCAGATTTCAATTGGAGTTAGGCCTGGATTTTATTTTATTTTTTTTAAATAAAAACTTTATTGTTGTAGTTAAATTTTACAGCCCCACTTTCCATTGGCCTGCCATATAAAATACCATTAAAACACGTTAAAACTTGTAGATTAATCATTGCAACATTCAAAGCATAAATTTTAATATGATTCCTTTGTAAGCTACTTTGTTAACCAATTTTCCCCTGCACATTGTTTCCTCACACAACTGGTGGCCTTTTTACAAAGCTGTGCTGAATCGCAGACATAAAGGGAGAGGCCCTTGCTTCCACAGCTTTCTTGTGGGACGTACTGTAAGCACGTTCCTCCAGACCCAAACAGGAAAATACAAAAAAAAACTGTCTGGGAGGCTTCAGAGTGTGTGAAAAGTCAACTTTCCCTCCAGAAGGCTTGATGTTGAAAAGCACATTCACTCTTCCTTGAATTTTAGTCCTCCTGATATTACTACTGTATTCAAACAATACAGTATGCAGAGAGAGGGGATGTCTGGGGACTGAGTGACTTCCTCTGAAGAAAAAAAAAAAACGGGTCTGCAGGCAGATTGGGAGGGTGGGGAAGTGTGACCTCGGGTAAACAGTCTCCGCTCTTGGTTTTTCCCAGGACAAAGACCCAAACACTGTCCAAATCAAAGCAGGTTGCAGGATCCCAGATATACCAGTAGGCCCCAGGAGTGACCCCGCTGACCTTACACCCTCCATGGAGGAAGTAATTTGGAACCAATCATCCATCCTATGAGGCCCAACAGGTGAGCTACTCAAACCTCAAAAAGACAATGAGGTTTTTATCCTTTCGCCTAGAGGAGGCCATACCACAGCCACTGCACAACAGTACCCAGCCATCACTGCTTGCCACCCTGGAATTAAGGCCTCATTTAGCCATCAACAAGAGCAAATAGTGGGTAAAAATGAGGTCTTCATCTCTTTCTTCCTCATAGAGCACCTGCAGAGAGCCACAAAGTGCTGCCAGAGGGTCTGTCACTAAACACAAGAGGTCAGTTCCAGTGACGGATGACAGGACTCAAGTGAAGCCTTTATGGATATATGAAGTGGATATACCTGATAGCTGAATATAGATATGCTCTGAACTTCTCATAACAGACAGACCACACATAAGGAGTCCAGGTGGTTGAGAAATGTCCCCTTGTCCCTTTGAACAGCTGCTCCTGGGTGAACTACAGGTGCTGTGGGATTACAGGTGAACCCTAAAGTGATGTAACTCAATCTCATGTTGAAATCCCCCCCCCCTGTCCCCCCAGTCCCCTATAATGACAAAAAATTACAACAAAGGAGCACGGAGCAGAGGCCAAACCCAGCCCGCCACAACAGTGGGGGCAAGGCCTATATTTAACAGTGGTGGGAATTTTGGGAGCAGCAGCACAGGAACACTTTCAATGGACATCGAAGGCCGACTGGGACTGAACTTCCTCCTTAGCCTCCAACGTGAGCGGCCCAGTCGTTTCAGGCCCGTGGACACCCCCCCATGCCCCCCACACCTAACAGCGACATAAAAAAAGATGAGCATTGTTTGGTCGAACAAAGGGGGCCACTTTAAATGTCTCAAAAGCGTCCAGTTTCACATCCAAGGCCAGCATTTGAAGTCAAGTAGAGCAATAAATAATGTCACAGGAGAATGATGAGAGTCTTCTAGGTTCTGTTAGAAAATAGCAAATGCAGCTACATTGTCCTTCAACCCAAAGGGAATGACAAGGGCAAGAACAACTGAAGGAGACAAACATCTTGAAAGAAGTAACTCAGAGTGAGAATTAATAAACAGGAGTCCAAAACCACCTTATCCATACATATGTTCACATATGGGCCAATATTATAAGATATTGGCTAAAAGTGCTTCCCAGCTGATATTGCCCACATGTCACAAATCGTGGTTAAAACAACTGGAACTAATATGGTACCTACAAGTGATGTGCAATTGGGATTCAGTTTCTTAACAGCCAGCCAACACCCATGTAGAAAGCCAGAGTAGTTTTGCTGCCACAGGTTATATCTCCATCCAGGATGGACCACATGTTGAAAGTGTACTTTAAACTCACGACTAGCAATTCTCTCTTTGGGCTACACACGTAGGACTGATACAGGTTGTCCTCCACTGAATCTTTACAAAACATTACCTGGGGCCACTGTGTGGCCTTTGAACCATCCCATGTGAGAACTATTGGCAGCCCATCTCTTACGACCAAACACTGGGATTCCAGCTACATGGCATGGGTCCTAAATGCACTGCACAATTTAAGGTGTCCAATTGGTTTTACCATATAGGTTGTATTTAGTGAAGACAATCAGGGTCTACTTAGACCCGATCAGATTGAGAATACCCCATGGGACCAACATTGGGGTACTTACTTGCGCCAATATATGGTGGAGGAACTAAATGGGGAAGGGAGATTTGCCTATAAACTAACCTTTAAGGAGTTGTGGTCAGCCAGAGTTTGCGCCTGTTTCTTCAGTTCGGACACCTTCTGTTGGCACTGCTGGCAAAAGCCTCCTTTCTCCTCCGACTCGGTGATGGAAACTGACCCGGCGCCCTCAGGTGGAGGACGGCTGCTGCATCGCGCTTCCTCCGCGGAGTGAAATCTTTTCCTGGGACTCACCACGGACTCTCCACTGGGACATCCCTCCACCTTCAGCACAAGATTTTTTTAAAAAAAAAGAAAAAATAAAGAATAAGTTTATCAGGTGAGCAGTTCATGCGTCAGGTGCGCACAGGTGACAGAGGTAAGAACAAGAGCGCCTTTGGAGTGCGCACAACAGAGAGATGCGGGTTAAACGAAAACGGAGACGTAGTCGACAGTTCACCCGGATTGTGACACACTTACAGCGAACACGCGGCTGTGGAGGTCTTCTCCATCAGGAGCCAGAATGCCCTCCAACGTTCTCATTCTCCCAGATCCGAGGTTTACGCCTTCAGGAGAATCTTTCGTCAAAGTCAAAGTGAGAAACGCGAGGCAGAGCCATAGGCTACTCTGAAGTTTAGACTCGCTGTCATCTGTCACATTTGCACGTTGGCAAGAGCTGCACAGCCAAAAGTAACAAGTGAGCGTCAAAGTGAGCGTGTCCACAAGTTTGCAAGCTGCGCAGGAGTTTTTTTTTTTTTTTTGGTTTTTTTTTTTGGCAGATCAATACAGGAGGCGGTGTGTCGCCTGCTGAAGTGGGAGGGCGAAACAAACTTTCTGCCCCGGGGTGGGGTCTCATTATTCTAGAGTAGAACGTTTCTTTTGATAGCTAAATTATTTGAAGTTGTTTCTTTTATTATTCTCGTATAAGTACGTATAGACATGTTGCTCTATACGCATTAAATGGAAATATGGAAATGGTCATTTATAATCCTGAAATTAGATCAAGTAGATTAACTTTAGATGATTAATCTAAAACAATGACTTGATTTTTTTTAAAGGATATGTTATAACTAAGGAGGTAGTTAAAAAATGAAACGACTTTCAGTCCGAGAGCGTCGCCCTTGCGCGTCGTTAATGGGACTCTGGCGCCATCGTCTGGGTAAAGAACAAAACGGCATTTCTCAGACTGATTTAAAGGTCTTCACCATAGGTTTAATATTTAATTAGTAAACTTTGAATATTTCATGTGGGTGATGTCAGCCACGGTGGCCACCTCTGAAAAGGGTTTCTAAATTGTCCCTGTCCCTAGTTTTGTTCGTGTCATTTCAACAGGTTATATGCCACGTTAAACTCCAACGTAAGACAGAAAACATCTCTAATAGTTTTGAGGCTAAGTAGAAATAATCTCAAGACCTTTAGAGCGTTATAGATTCGGGATAGAGAATTACGTGTAATATAACAATCCCTGTTTCACACAAACATGCCCGGAACGTTTTACGATAATCATCTTCTGCTTTTCGATCATTATCCATAGTGTTGCATTTTTGTAGAGTATATACATTTTGAGTTGTATTTATGAAAAATAATTTAAAAAAATAGATTTAGAATTCCGCAAAAAAATTAATAATTGAAAGAGAGGAAGAGAGGAGGAGAGGAGAGGAGAGGAGAGGAGGGAGGGAGGGGAGGGGAGGGGAGGGGAGAGAGGAGAGGAGAGGGAGGGGAGGAGAGAGAGAGAGGAGAGGAGAGGAGAGAGAGGAGGAGGAGAGGAGAGGAGGAGAGGGGAGGAAGGAAGCGCTCCTGCGCGCATCATTTTTTTCTGGATCCCAACTGTTTTCCCTCATCATATTTCCTGAAGTATTTATTCATCCACGAAGAGTCGCTCTTACCTTTGCTTTTCTCCTCAGCAGTGACTTGTGAAGCCAAATATGATGTCCGAGTCAACAAAGATAGTCCCCAGGTCTATGACGTTGGGGCTGGGCTTCCCCGCTTCGGGAGAGCCCGGTGAGTTTGGTAAAGCCATGCCGGCTGCAAAAGCGCTGCCCGAAAATAGATTTCACTCCTATTTGGTGCTTAGATCCATTAAATTCACGAGTCTCATTGTGCCAAAAAAGATCCGAGAGGTTTTTTAATCCCAACATCCAGGGAACTGCGCTGAGCACGTGTGCGTAAAAAATAATAACCTCCCGGGGTTTCCAGTGACCTGGAGTCCAAGAGAAAGACAAGTACAATCCGCCAGGTTTGTATCCACTGTAAGAGGCTACTTTTCGAGGTTGCTCATGCCTAATCGGTGACTGATGCTGCTACAGATCTGAGAGCGAACGAGGAGCGCCTTGTGCATCTGCTGCGCACTGATCTCCTGCCTCTCTCCATCTCATCACCCAACTCTCCCTCTCTCACTCAGCCGCCCTCTCTCTCCGCTGTAAGCTCCCCCCTGTCAGGCTGTGATGACCTGCACGATCATCCCCCTCACGACGATGTAAAACACAGAGGCAGTCCTGCCTGTAACCCCCCACCACCCCCCCCACACACACACACACACACACACATACACGCACGGAATCCCCTCAGGTTAATTATCTTGTATCTATTTGCAAAGTGTCACTGAAACACAAGAATGCCTACATTTGTCTCTTTGTCTTCTTCAGGTTAACAAGCCTTCAAAGTTAGACTTGTATAGAAGAAAATGTGACATATTATTATTGGAAAAGGTATTTACATGTGCAACTCGAAGTTATTGTCAAAAAATTCAATTAAAAATGTGAAACTTGTGTTCGGTTATAAATGTAAGAGTCTCTATATGCAAGGCGTTAAATCTCAAGTACTTATTTTTGTCAAATTTGATTAACATTACTTGGAATGAAAACCTCAAAGTCTGTCTTTTAAAGAAATATATTAAAGAAGATCCAATAGAACTCGATTTTTGGCACTCAAGTTTGTTTTTTCTGGCATACTGCTGACTTGACAATTGTCCAATAGACTTCTCAGATTGCTGTATCCAGCCATATTATTGGGATGCTTACTAGAAGGAAATTATGAGGGAAATAAAGATGCATAAGCATCAAGCATAATTGCAGCCAGTATCGTGTTGTCTGCTTGTTCTGGTACTTGTGTTTTCTTAGTTCCACTATCCATGCTCCAGCCTACTGAGAAGCTTTATTGAGATAGTTATTTATCTTTCCAGCCGGATTTAATGTCTGCCCACAAAGCCCAAAAGTACAAACACCTGCTTTGCTTAACATTGCATCACCAAGCTTAGTCCACCAGCAAACTGACTGGACATAAACCTGATTAGATGATTAGAGCCTTATGGTTCTGTTAAAAGGAAGATGAGAGACACCAGAGTCAACAATGATGATGCACATGTCCTTCAAAAATGCCTCTATTGAGTCCAGTGGAAACATCTTTATTGCCATTACCGTAATCAAACTCTTGTTATAATTATCTGTTTTTATATGTATCCGCTGGTATTTTGATTATTTACATTTTGGTAAAAGCTCCAATTTTTTTTCTGTACCTTCGTCCTATAGTCTTTAACATCCTTCATGAATCACTTTTAGCCTCGTTCCTATGCAGATGTAAATATTTGACCACCAGAGGGCACTGATAAAGCATTGAACTTTAATCCTTAGATGAGTTAAACCTTAAATATGAGAGAGAGGAGAGAGAGAGAGAGAGAGAGAGAGAGAGAGAGAGAGAGAGAGAGAGAGAGAGAGAAAAAAAAAAACAAAAACGAAACAACATCATGACTAAAGTTACATACCCGATCATCATTAAGTCGAACAATGTGAATTTCACATCCTTCGGTGTGATTCTGAGATATCCGAGTACTTCTAATAGATATGCCATAAGAAAACAGTGCTGCTGGGTAATGTTTTCTCATCTATTATTGAAATCATGAAACATTTTTATTTTATTTTATTTTATTTTACTGAATGGTTTCAATAGGGTGATTAGGTGGGGGACCTCCACCCTGGGGAGATGCACTAAGACCAAAATATCATAGCAGAATTTCTGGAATTTAATTTTGTCATCAGGTGGCCAATATGCAGGTTTGTAGTGGTAGATGTGTGTGACAGACGTGGTCTGCTCAACGGATGAGATTATTTTCAATTAAATATCGTAGCTCACTAAAACTGGTCTCCTTTCCTTAATTAATTAAATAATTTTTAAAATATATTTGGCTAGGGTGTCGAGCAGATTGTTTTAGAAGTGACTTACTGCTCCTCATTAATTTCCTATCTTCTTCGTGGCACCTTCTACCGTAATAAACTCTATAGGGGCGGAGATGATTTCTACTTTCAAAGCGCCGTTTCCGTGTTGATCGCAAGGTTGAACTGGATAAATGACCGGAAGCAGGGATAATGATTTACGCCGTTTTTATTTACAATTAAGATTTTTTTATTTGAACTTTTAATTCAAGAAAGTCGCAAGGCAAGTTTAGAAGTTTTAAGCTTTCCGCCCAGCAGGAAGTCAATTTCCCTGCAACAAGAACAGCTTGACAGTTAAGCGACGCAGATTGGGAAGGTCAGTAATTATGTCATGGATTAATCACTTTTGATTTAAAAAAAAAAAAAAAAAAAAAAAAAAAGAAAATCAATTTTGTGTGACTTCAGTTGTCACTGAAATAATGACTGCAATCCATAAGGATGATTTACAACGTTCGCCTCCCGTCTCCTCCCCGCTCCAGGAGGTCGGGTCGGACTCGGGTCTCCCCCCTGGCCGCTGATGAAATTCAGTGGACCCCCCCCTGCAGGCTCCCCCCCTGGGAGTGACCGCGCTTCTACATCTGCTGCCCTGTCCCTGCGCACGTACACTTAAAGCGCTCAGGGCTTCTCATTAATGCCTCTCCTCGTGTCTTATCCCGTCTCCTCTGCAGCTCCCCCGGTGCGCGGTCAGGCTTTGAGGGAAACGTTTAGCAAATATTGATAGCTCTTGGTGCACGGAGGAGATCAAAAGCAGAAAAAAAAAAGGAGAGAGGAGGGCAGTCTAAAAAACTGTGGAGTGGTGGATAAATGGTGCACAGTGCTTTTATGAATGATTTATGCGGTATAAGGTGGGTTATTGCTCAGGGGGGGGGGACATTTGATTTCATATTTTGAATGCACCTGACCAACATGTGTCTTTAGAATTTAACCTTTAGTAAATGTCTTTCCTCTAGGCACATATTTAAAATAAAAACTGAAAAGCGGCTAAATCAAATAAATTGCAGATTATGAATGCGGATAAAATAGGAACATTCATTCATCTCAAGCTAAATGTCATATATTTCTTTTGTACCGTTAAAGAGAAAAATGCATTTCTTTCTCAAGTGAGTGAATTTGCCATTTCAACACAAAACCAATTTGCAGAGCTTTGGACAGTGACCCTCCCTGCAGACCACAGGTCTACCACCCCCCACAGACTCGTCAGAGACAAATGGTTCTTTATTGACTTGTTTTAATCAGTACCTCTGGAAAGTAGGGACAGAAAAGCAGTGAAAAAGTGAGCTCTGTGCAGCAACAGAGCCGTTAAAATGTTGCATATGTGCCAGCAGAATGAAATTACTGAGCCCTAATCATTTTTACAGCCCCCCCACAGCTCCAGAGCTGCAGGTGCTGCTGGGATGCCGTCATGCAAAGATGACAGGGAGACATCGAGGAGGCTGACAAACACGGTGAAAACGATCCAGTCGTTCCCAAGTTTGTCCAGATTCAGGCCTTCTTTGAATCCGACCAGAATCGTGTGAGATGGCAGCATTTGTCCGACTGCTCAAGTGGTCCTAAACATTTCACAATTTTCTCAAAGAACTGTTGAACTGTTGAGAACCACTTGATCAGAATGACTTTGCACTTCTTCACCCGATGCTCGTCCTTCAAGCTGCGGATTCTGCTGGTGAAAGAAAAACCAGCGGCTACTGTTAGTGAGAGGCAAATGCAACGCCGCAGCATTTTCTGAGGTTAAACCTGCTATAGAGCAAATCAGTACAAAAGCAGAGTGAATGTCCAAGCAAAGCATTTCTTGATCAGGGAGCTTTTACCTGAAGAAGGCGCATCTTTTTCTTGGTAGACGTAGCGTTCCTCGGCGTGATCCCTGCCAAGACTGAGTAACTGAAGAGGCAAGAGGTGCTTATATAGTGTTTTTGGGCTTGGCTTTTACAAGAGTCTCGTTTAAGGAAGAATGAGGCTCATGCTGGTCCGACCTGATGAGCCAGGTCCCACCAGCAAGGAGCAGGATAGGGCAGCCACCCTGAAAAGGAAAAAAGAAAACAGATACTGACAAGTCATATGAACATATGCAGTTTTATGTCATCACTGCCTTGTGAGTTCGTGTGATTTCTGATTAAAAAGAATTAAATTTATAGTCTGTAGTAGCCTGCTGTTCACCGAGCTTTATATTAGGATGGGATGCAGCTATTCTCTTGAAGACTTTCTGCAGTCAGAATTCTTCCTTTCAGCAGTCAGAGCGTGTTTCTGGTGAGAATACAAAGAAAACTGAGCTCAGAAACTGAAGTGACCTCCAGTGTTTGAAAAGATCTTAATTTATTCATTAAAAATGAGAGAGTTGGAAGCTGTGAAGATGAGGCAAGTTTACTTGTGTGGTGGCATTCATACAGACGGTAACCCAAAGCTCTAAGAAAAGGTAAAGAAAAATACATAAAAATAGTACAATTTATTATCTCAGAAAACACGCAGATAAAATAACTGATCGAATTTGACTTTTATGGGAAACCTGCGATAAAGAGTGATGCTTTCGGTCCTGACTTGAAAAGACCTGACAACTTCTACACACTTCAGGTTTTCAAGAAGTTTGTCTCAGAGTTGAGGGCTCAAAATTCAACAGGTTTTTTTTGTGTTATACCTGTGTAATACACAGAAAATCACTTTCCGAATCACTGTAACCTGCTTACAACACTAAACAGGATGGAAAAATAAATGAGGAGCAAAGAAACTCAAAGTTGACTGCTAATGTTTATTCACCTTTTAATGAGCACTGAGTCAAAAGGTCTGCGATGACTTGTGGGGTTTTGATGGTTCATACCGGAGAAGAAACTCTGAGATGTTTTTTTACCCCAAAAATGTTCAGTGCTTTATAAACCAATAACAAGATTGGGAACTTTTTCCATTTTCAAAGTGAGGAAGTGCAGTGATTTAAGCTCTGCTGTGATTCTTTCTATTAATGTTGGTCAGGATTCTAGCAGCAGTTCTAGATGCACTTCAGCAGTATGAGAGATTCTTTACAAAAAATTGGTATACTTAACCACAGTAAGTCTCTAATTTTCTACTTTTCTTTTCTGAAAACAAGCATAACACAGATATTTGATTAAAAGAAAGTGACCCAAGAAAGGAGCCTGGAGGAACAATACATGTCAGTTATTATAACATTGTATTATACTTGTTTAAGTTAGGCGTGTGTGGATTGACTTCAGACTGTGCAGAATGTGACAGCAACCTGAACTAGAATTAGGGACCACAGAGCCGTACTCCCCGGCCAAGACCCTAAGTATATTGTGTACTTACTGGAGCTCCAGTCTTCATCCTGGCGTCTCAGATTATTCAGCTTGACGCTGCTGGTCCTTCCCCAGACTCACTTTAAGATCAGTAGACTTGTATTTTTACTCCAACGCTTTGAACTCTCTTCCGCTTCCACTGAGATCAATGTTTACTGACTCTTTAAAAAAAAACTCTGAAAGCTATTGAGCTGTGTATTTCATATATAAATATAATTTGTAGATTTTATTTCTTTTATTTCCATGAAATACTTTGTTTTCATCTATGAAAGGTGCTATATAAATAAAAAATCACTTACAAAACAGAAAATGTGTCCTTTGATTAGAAGACAGTTCTAAAATTATATCGCACATCTACTAAAAAAATAAAACAAATCTAAACCTGACATAAAATAACTCAATAGAAAAATCTACATACAGGCACTGATATTTTAAAAAAAAGGAAAAAAAATAATAATTCCACTACAGTAAATATATTTTTTTAATTATCTGTATGGTAAAAGATGTTGGAATACTCCATAATCTGAAATATAGAGAGTACACAGAATCCACTTTGAGTAATAGTGAATCAAGATCACAGGTTTGAGGATCACTATTTATAAATCTCAATTGGAACAGTCTTGCAAATATAATCCAAGCCCTTTTAGATCAGTGCAAAGCAACTCACACATTTTCAATCTAGCCATTGGTTTGTTATGATCAACTGTTAAAAGCAGCACTGAGATTTACATTACCAACAAAGAAGTTTTGAATGTTGTTATGGCATTGAAGATCTTTTCCTATATGATAAGCTCCATTTTCAAGGACCTGTCAAAAACACAAGGCTAACAGACCTGCATTAATCAATGCATCTTGATTAAGCTTTAATTAAAATAATAAAAAAAGGTCAGTGCAGATTTGAAGTACTGCATGTTTTGCTCTAGCAAACAGGGAATATATTTTTATATCTGCAATATTTTAGAAGCAACATTACAAAAGACAGGGGGAAAAAAAACTTGTGGCCACCATGTCAAGACAAAGGAATATTTGAACGGGATCGACATATTTTGTTTCATCCGAGTGTGTTAAAGACATCAGGAAGCACACGAGGCATTTCTTTACATCAAAAGGCTTTATTTCTGCTGTTCTTCACACAAGGTAACATATTACTATCAGACAAAACTCGTAACAAGTGATATGTAATACAATGAGGTGAGAGAGAATATTCCAGAACATTAAAATGAGTGAAAAAACAGAAGTGCATTAAAAAAAATTCTAAAAACTAGAGCAGTACTGGATGACGTGATTTCCTTGTTGTACATCAAAAAAAGCCAAAGATACATTAATTTCATTGCTGAGAACATTAAACAAAGTTACGAAGTAACGCAGCAACTGGTTTTCCTCTTAATCTGCTTCACACAATAGTCTGGACTTCCCCTTTCCGGTTCAGGGTGCGAGATATGCGACGCTTCCAGTTCGACAATTAGCCTGGAAACAGGCTGGATGAGTCTGAGGAGTAACTGCAGCTTGTGTTTTTTCTATTACACCTGTAGAGCAGCAGGAAGCGGGGGGTGGGGGGGAATAAGCTGCATTCAGGAGCTGCGTGGCTCTTTGGCTGACGTGGACAACATTCATTCAGTAAAATATTGCTTTCCTGATCTCACATTGTATTTTCTACAATTTCCCCAATAAAAATACAAAACTACAATCTACAAACCAAAAAAATCAAATCGGTGATATTGCTCACCGTTGGAAACATTAAAAATACTTAGCTTCACAAGCCGGTAACATTATTTCACGGCATCACAGCTTTCACTTTTGTAACATGAGACTCACTTCAGTTCCCTAATTTAGGGGTTATTTTGAGCAGAAAAATAACAGATTTGAACATTTAGCATTCTTACATACATGTGGTACTTCCGTTTCAAGGCATGAATTCAAAGCAGAGGTGATATAAATACATTTGGATGGATGAAGTGATATGTGCTGACATTTAAAAGAGGTCAAACAACAAAAACAAAGGTGGACAGGATGTAGAGGACAACTTTACAGGAACGGACGTAGAGTCGGCTCACGGCAACGCTGGCTTGGCAGTGAAATCGATCGCTGCACCGTTCTGACAAAGTAAAGGATTAGAAAAAAGGAAGGATTAATACCAAGTACTAGAAGGGGTGACAAGTGATTCAGGACTTCCACAAACACGCTGACACACGTGTGAGATTAGTGTGAGGATTCTACAGGGTTTGCCAACAAGCGCTCAAACATGATTAGAAATTAAGTTGTGGAGTTGAGCTTAATTTGAATGCATTGTTTTGGTTAAAAGAAACGTGTTTATTTATTCTGATAAAATTTGAGAAAAAGCTACAAGTCTTCACTTTTAAGACACCGATTCCTGATAAAAAGCTTTTTTGCTTGGTTATTGGTCTGCAACCTGCAGAGACTCAAGTGGCTCTTTGGTCCTTCATAAAAAGAACTTTGTTTAAAAATGACTAATAATTTACACAAATCTGGCCTTTATGGAAAAGTGGTAGGGGGAAAAAAAAACGCATCATGCTATTGCGATAAATTTCTTCAGAAGGGACAGGAAAGCAGGTCAGCTCAGAATCTGGTGGGACTCGAAAACTGATCTTTACAGATTCAATCAAATAGAAATTTCAGTTTCTAAACGGCCAAAGTTGTTGAAACACGTACCAACAGACTGAAAAAGTGGTTTTCTAACGACTCAGATTTACTAAATGCATGCCACACTTTTCAGATTTTAGATGTAAAAAAAAAAATTCTCTTTCTTTGCACATTACAATCGTGTGCTGCTTTGTGTTGATGTTGCATGCTAATTCACAATAAAACTGTAATGGGGCAAACATAAAAAGTTCTAGGGGTTTCTGGAACAATAACGCTTCCCTTCCCTCTCTCCTTTGAGTCAGATCATTTGACCTGGTGTCACTATGGCGATCTGGACGAGCGTTTTAATGACGGTAAAGGAAAGCACCCTGAATAAAGGGAAACTCAAGCAGCCATGCTCGCTGTGGGAAAGGAGCAACAAACTGGGAAGTTCACCACATGTCATTTACCTCATCATCATCATCATCATTATTATATTCATCATATTCATTTAGTTCATCAAATATGGGCTGAAATGAACAAGACAAGCAATTAATAGGCAGAATTAAGGAGTTGGTTTGATTTAATTTAGGCTCAGGTTGGGGTTTGGAACGAGTCTAAAGGAGGATGGGAAAACTGTTTACCATGATTTTGCTGTTCATGTATGAGGTTAAAAACTGCACCACGTCCTTACGGCCTGCAGCTTCAGCCTGAGACAGAAGAAGAGGTATTTATTAGACTTTATTAGACTGACGTGTGCTATCACAGCAGACCAAGTCTCTCTCTCAAACCCACCACATCAATGGCCGTCTTCCCGTCGTAGCCTGGTCTGGTGAGATCTGCCCCGGCGATTCTCCAGATATCAAGGCCCTCTTTATCGCCGCTGGCCGCGAGGCTGACACACACATACACACAAACACAATGTAATGCTTTTATTAAAGCAAAATCAAAAATGAGAAAAAAAAAAAAAAAAAACTGAGGGTGAAGAAAGAGAGTTCCCTGAAGCTGAGCCAACACATCAGAGGAACAAATCAGCAGATTAGCAGATGCTTTTGTTTCGTCTTAACTGATAGAATACGAAATGTGCGCTCGTGCAACGCTGAATAGGTCCCGACTAAACCAGTTGAGTGTCACGTGTAGATAAATAACAGCCCGGTCTGCGTCGTGTGCGTTTTGGAGATGCAGATTGGGTCCACAACTATGCAGCCGAGTCGCATTCTTGGTGCATGTGAAACACTTGGGCAACTGGTTGGACCTGTGTCAGCTATGCAGGACGGGTCAGCGTGGACGGTTCAGAAAACCGAGTGGTGTGGGTAAAGTCCCGAAACATCTTTCTGGTCGGTCTGACCTGCACAGCTCGCTTCCTGCTTCCTCCAGCTGCTCTCTGGAGAGGTGGGCTCCGGTCTTCCTCAGCAGCCTCACCACGTCCTTGTGCCTAAATAAGACGAAAACACAGAATCTCAATTAATTCACATTTTATCTATGATTCACAGTTTAATGTGATGCTGCATAATTAAAAGATTTTATAAAGCTATTATATAATTTTAATATTAGCTCATTAAAAAATGGTATCGCTTCACTGGAATACAAGTTATAAGGTCCTATAAATAGATTTTTCGGACAATAACCAACTTGTGATATGAATTTATCAACAGCGTTTAAAACAATAGTGTGTGGAAAAAAAATTGAAGGTAAGATCTATGATTTTGTGCTTTAGTGGCAACAAAGACAACACTGCATCTTTAAGGAGAAGTTAAAGTTTTTGAAAACTTTAACTTCTGCTCCGCTCGTTTGTCGTTTCATTCAATGTGAGACTATAAACATATCTAGGACAGAGTATATTAAACATTCTAGACAAAAAAAAAAAGAATTTGGACACAGAGGGGAAAAAAACAACTACATTGAGATTTGTTTTACACATTTCCAAGAAAAAAAGAAGTGCATATTTAATGATTTAGCGCAGAAATTTATTGAATCTATCATCTTCTCCAACATCTCAGAGGTGCAGATTCAATGCAGCATGATGTAGTTTCTTCCTCAGGCGTTTATTCCGGATCATGTTTGAGATTTTTTATGGCGAGTCTGCACAAGGTATGCGACACACTGATTCAGTAAAAGAATGTCCCACTTACACATCCAGATGAACAACCCCTACAGCAGGGTTAGTGGACCTCTGTCACTTTTTGTTGCAAATGTCTGACCCTATAATTTCAGAAAACATCGCGAGTTTCTTACTTCAAGAGAATACGGCAGTCTTAATATCGTAACATTATGCCTTTAGTTGTGGAAAATTGAAATTTTCTTCCTCACAAATTTACGACAGCAAAAGCTATCCATGTTTTCTTGTAAACATGTGAAATGAATCTCAAAATTTCAGGGTTTTTTTGGTGGAATTTTACTCGTTATAGGTTTTTGCCTCTTTCTTTAATAGTTTTGGACCGAAAGATCCCTCTTAGATTTCTTTCATGTCCAACCCTGAAACAGGTTTGTAAGATGTTATGCGCGAGTCCTTCAGCGTGTCAAAAAAAATGCTTTTATTTAAAGTTTCTGCTTGTCTATTTTTTCCTAGGCATTGGATTGACTTTGCTAGTATTTTAGCTTCATACAACCAGAGTGTCCTCAGTCACAGGCTTCTTCAAATTCACTGTGATACCGACTGCTGAATTGGATCCTTGCTGCCCACAGCTACCAGCGCGTATAACAACTTTTTGAAGAAACCTGAATAATACGAGTTACAACAGTAGTTTTTATAATTGAATTTGGAAACATGTTACACTTATTTATTTTTTTATATAATTCATTCTCATAATCACCATTTTAATTAGGCAACATTTAGGTAAAATACAAAATATGAAATCATTAAGGGTTCAAAATAAAGCCTCAAAAAACCATTACGCCCTTTTTGTGGTCAGTTCAAAAATCACAGAATTCATTTTTACTCCAATTATTTTTACTTGTTCACAAGAACCTATAAATTAACCGCCCACTCAGAAGCAATCAAACACTTTTGTGCTCGTTGTAACGTTCAATCATTTCACAGTTAAGCAATATTTAGACTTGGACTTCCTTCAAGCAAATATTGCTCTGCAGCATTTAAGAGTTCACACTGATGTTATTGTGCTGCTCTTAGAGGTTGTAGTCGTTGTCTGACGTGTTAAGACAGGTTCCTTATCCCCCACATTGAGCCACCCACACAAGAGTCACCTGCAGGGACAGTCGCTGTGACAAGACACAGCAAGTTAGGCCTAATATCAACAACTGTTTACCTTTGTGCACCGATGTCCATAAAAAACATTAAGGACAACCATGCAAAATAACTAAAAAGCAATTTGTTAATTCTATAGATTGTATGACATGCGAACCACAGAAACTCCTGGAAGGACAAAGGAGTCTAAGAGAAGAAACAAACTAGTATCTTTCATCTGTGAAACTGGGAGCAAGCTGGTAAGACTGGTTATTAAGGCACTCCCCAGATTTGTTCTTCAAGTTTCAGTCTGTACAACTCTTAGCTTTCCCTTATATGGACGTCAGGCTGTGGTGTGGTGTGAAAGTTCAGCGGCAAACACATCAGCGATACGGACAGCACCTCCAAACCTCAGTTCTGTCGGGCTGTTTGCAGTCGTCTCACTGAAACCATTAAGGCAGGAATCCGCCGACAGAAGCCGTGCAACATACTGTAGGACGTGTTCAGTAACGACAGGTCCCTGTGGGCCGATGCATCACTCCAGCATCACAAAGGAAACAAGTCCACGCTTGCAGTGCCAACCGTTAAAGTGAGACAAGAGCAACATGGTAGCGCTGTGACACACACCGTCTCCCTCCTCAGGCTTAATCATCGCTCCAACGTGGAAACGTGAAGCGTGGTTTTCACCGGCAGACGTACAGAAAGGTTTTGGAGGGGAAAGAAAGCACTTGTAAAAAAAAAACACTCTCTAAACTGTCAGATGACAATTAGCCTAATTAGTTTGTAATTATTGTTGGCCTCTAAACTCCATTATGAGTCTCTCCTCTGATTCCCCCCCCCCCTCCCGACTAATACAGACGCTTTTCCCTTCTCCTCATTTAGGCAGAACCAAATTCCCTGCCTCGCAGCAGCTCGTTTAATGAAATCTCCGCTATAGCAGCTATTAACAACATGTTTTCAGGAAAACACTTTGAGGTCTGTGAGGAATGACAATTGTTGCTAATGGCCAATAGGGGAGTGGGGGGGGGGGTTTATACATCTGCAACTTCATAACTTTAATGAGCAGATTAAAAACAAACACATCAGCGCTCGATGCAATGCGGCTTTACCTGAAGCGCACGCCGTTGCATAGGGGTGTGTCTCCATAGCGATCTTTCGCATGGACAGAGGCTCCCTGGTTGAGCAGGTATTGCACAAGTCTGAGGTGACCCTCACAAGCAGCGACGTGCAGAGGCGTGCGTCCGTCAAAGTCGCCCAGACGCAAGTCGCTTCCCTGAAACACAGGAAAATCAGCCCTGCAGGTTGGCTGTCCAACACAGTAAAAACAGGTGCGGGGTGTGTTGATGTCTCCGTCATAAACGTCCAAATCAGATAAATACCCAACAGTCACACAGGCTGGAGTTTATTATGAGCAAAATGGCCAACGTTCTAAATAAATGATCAGGTTTACTTGCAGAGCTTTAAGCAATATAACAGAAAACATCAGTTCAGCAGTCTTTAGCTGTATTTTCAGAAATGTAATATGTCGAAACTTCAAACAGTGGCTTTAAAAATGCTATTAAGCAGCGTATTTATTACTGATTTGAAATCTGTTTTCTTTTGACAGATTTCAACACAGATCATGTTGCACTCAGTCTATTTGAGTTGCAAGAGTTTTGACTTTCCTTAGCAAACTTGTAAAACAAGCTAAAAATGTTCACAAGGGAAAATTAGAAAAAAAAACAGTATGATGTGGTTGCATAAGTGTCCAAACTCTCTTAGCTTTCAGAATTATTCATCACATTTAAACTCAGGTTAAATAAGAGTCAGCAAACACCTACCATCCCGTATAGTTCCCAATATTTTTGTAGCTGTCCTATACCTCATGTGATGACACAAGAGGTATAAAAGCTTGTGTTTTACAATTTGTTTGGTTTTTATTTGGTTAAATATTTCTAACAAAAAGGTATAAATTGTTCTACAGATTACAAACTATATCAACAGCATGTTTGGCTGAATTAACAGAGAAGTGTTGGTAGTGCTGGTACCAAAGCTACAAAAACACCCACGTCTACAGTTCCAAATTCTATTTGGCTTTGTGTGAACTTGGACGTCCATTTTTTTCAAAAGCGTAACTATGACTTTTTATTTTGGTAAAATTATCAGTGGTAGTTTTAACTGTGGACACTGACCCTGCTACCCAAACATGAGAAGATAAGTAAGGTCAGAATCTGCCTCTGCTGACGTACAAGGTTATAGCTAAAATGAATGAGTGTATCGAACTGTTTTTGTTTATATGAATGGCTGCTTACCATTTCCTTAAGAGCTACTAAAGCTTCTGTGTCCCCAATCTTAGCAGCAGCACATGCCAGCGAAGGAGTCAGGGCATCACGGATGGCCTCCAGTTCCTTTTGGATGTCAGGAAATGTAAGAGATCAAAAATTATGTCTTTTGGGGAACTTGATAAAATCCTCTTTCCAAAGTTTGCAAACTGTGATAATTTTAAACACTGTGCCAATTTTATCAAAAAAAAAAGTTACTTTACATCTCTAGTATCATGAAGTAGCCCCTTAAAAAAAAAAATCACAAATGAATCTTTGCAAATGTTTTTTTTGTTTGTTTATGGGGCATGTGGGGCAATAACATGCGGTCAAAGTCGTCCAACTTATTGCCCCCAAAAGACTGCAATGGTGATAATAATTTCTATTCTCACCTTTATTTGTTTTGCATCAAATTCTACAAAATACTGTGAAAAATGTTCATCATTACTACAAACCAAAATGTATTTTATTGGGATTTTCTTAAATAGACCAGCACAAATTAGTCCATGATATCAAATGGAACAGAAATGGTACATAGTTAAACATTTTTATGGTTAAGGTTGTTGTCCAGTTGAAAGGAGAACCTTCAATGTTTTGTCTTTCACTTCACAACTATGCATAACTTTGTGTTCGGTTACCATATTACATCCCAATCAAATACGTTGTGGTTTTAACAGGATGAAACTGAACAAAAAGTATCAAGAGCTGCACAGACTTTTTTACAGTTTGATAATAATTCTATCCAATATGTTGATGCTTTAATGTGCCATTAAGCCTTGTACAGAAAACTGGAAGGACACAAGCCCCGCTGAGCTTTCCTGAGAATTTAAATGAAAAAACGAACACAAAGACAAGTGTAAGAACTTAGGACTTGATCGTCCTGTTATCAACTGGTTTGCTGAAAATCCTGTTTAGCTCTTGCAGGGGTTGAAACACGTGCGTGGGCGTCCGTCTGCCTACCTCCTTGCAGCTAACGCTCAGAGACTTTGCAATGACCTGGATGAACCTGCTGTCGCTCAAACACAGTTTGGCTCCTTCGAGGTCGGCGCTCATTTCACCTCGCAGGTTTTGAGCCATCATCTGGACGAGAGGACAAAATAGTTTTTTACTTTCATGACTTTCCTTCTTTGAAAAGTTCACATCAACACCAAAAAAAGTGAAGTCTTTTGAGCAAATAACCTTTTTCTGAGCATCCAGAGTGAGCTCTTTCTTAGCCAGAACGTAGGACAGTTTTGACAAGGCGGCCTCAGGGGTCATGTCACCTCCAGCTAACAGACCGGCATCCGTCAGCACCTGAAAAGTCAGACAAACCACTCACTTGCAAAGCAGATTGTATAATAACCACTTGCAAAATTGTAAAAAAAAATTGCAAAAAAAAAAAAAACCCTGCTTGGATGAAAAGTTAACTCATGTTTATGTATGTAATCTCTTGAACAGACGTGGAATGACATGCATAAAATAAAATTTTAATTCCTGAAATTTTAATTACATCAATTACATGTGTCTGTTTAACGAGACATAAATATTTGTTCTTAATGAACAAATATTTCATTAAGAACTATTTGTTCTTAATGAAACAAATAGTTTCATTAAGGAACAATTTTCTTAATAGTTTCTTAATGAAGCTATTTCCTGTGCTATAGGAAATAGTAAATATGACATATTATTTAATACATAATAAATTCCAAGTAATATATCTGGCAGTTGCATATATGAAGTTGGACTTCCACAGCGGAGACGATTGTTAGAAATTTTAAAGACCAATAAGCCAGTTTTACAGTGATATGAATACCGTGCTTGTAGAAAAATAAAAATAAAAGCATGAGCAAGTCACAGCAATATTAAACAATTACATTGCAAGTGCATATTTTTTTAATTATCATAAAACAAACTCCCGTACCCTTCCAGTAGCGTAGGAGGCTGAGACCGTCCCCCTCAGACACTGGGTGCAGTTGACTATGATGACACCGGTGTTGGTGGCCTTACTCAGCTCCTCCAGAAGATCGGGACGGTTATCGGGCGCGTTCCCACTGCCGTAGGTCTCCAGGACGACGCCCTGCATGGGCGGCTGCAGGAAAGCCCTGACCTGGAGACAGATGTGAGCCGGCTGGGGTTGAAAACAGCCCGCGTTTACGACCGCATCAACTGCATAGCATCAAATTGAGAAATTAGTATTCCGTGTTATTTTTCCTGCAGCGCTTCTTACTCTTATGCACGGGACCATTCCCTCTACTAAAAGCCCATCTGGTGCCTTCTCTAAAACCAGTATCTCAATCACCGGTTGGCTGGCAGGCACTCGGAGGCCCTATAGCACATCATTAACCGTGGCATACGACTAGAACAGCAGATGACTTCAACGGCAGAAAGGAGAGCAATTAATCTGAAGCCATTAGTGGGAATAAAGTCACTTGGCAAATAGCAGCGCGAGGGGAAGGTGACATTTAAAGCTCAGGGTTCAGTCAGTATTTTTGAGTATAATTAGTAGTTTGACAAGAAAGGTCCGACACAGACCTCAAATCACGCGTCCATACACGCAGGGATGGTGAATACGCAGGAGCCTGGAGCCTAATCAAACGGTGCCACATAAAGGCCTTTAAACTGGTATGAAAGCCTAGATAGCTGAGCTGGGAAGAGGGAGCAGATTGAGACAGTAAAGGAGAACCGTCCCCGCAAGTTCTGCAGGGGGGGAGCTCAGCTAAATGGGACGGCGTCAGCGGCATTCCTCCCTCCTTACAGGGTGATTGGACATGGGCCATAACTTTCTCTCATCTTTTTTTCTGGCCAGAACTCACACTGCAGTTTACAAGAGCAGATAAAGTAACAGCGGAAAGGTAATTACATAAAAGCAACTGTATTTTATTGCAGTTTGACAAAAACAGGGCTTTGCCTTTAGAAATGAATCATTATTCTGCAATACTATGTAAGGGATAAATCATTCACACCAACACTGTTGACCTGAAGGAAGTAAGTCCCAGTCTGTGACTACCTCGCTTGGCAAGTCACAGGCGAACTGAGGTGTGCTGACTTCTACCCCGTTGCCAGATCGGTTCTTTTACAAAAACAGATGGAGCCTGCAAAAAGGCACCTTGAGGTGTTTGTGAAAGAGGCTCTTGACTCCGACAAACATATTTTTTGTCATCGTGAGCAAATAAGTCAGTCTGTTTCTTTTGACAATAGCTTTTTTTATTCGAAAGACATTTGCGTTTTATGTGTGAGTCAATTCAATTTTAATCAAACTTAATTTTGAACAGGCACTGCTTTATTTGTCAAGCCCTTGTAACTTTGTGTTAATGTTATTGTTAGAGTTTAGATTTATGACACAGATCCAAACTGAACATGGTAAGAAAACAAAGGGGTAAAAAGGACATAAAGTTGTATTCATCTACTTATTTTAGTCTAAAGACAGGAGGAGGCCGCTTACTCTGCTAAGGAAAGAAAGAAAGTAAAAATGTATGTGAATGCAGTCGGGTCGAGTTGGATTTTCTTAGGCCCGATCTAAACTCTAGAAAGGTTGTATTTTACATGTTGTCATTTTACATGCAAGTCCAGGCAAATCATTATGCGAAGAGTTTTACAGATCCTGTATACATTTCATCTCGTGAAGTAAATTCATAAGATTTCACTAACATCGACAAAACTGAAAAAAATAAATAAATAATAAAAAGATATTTAGGAGATTCTTACATAGCGGTGAGAATCGCCACTACAGACACAAATCAAATTTTCTTACTGTTGATGCCGTGATTCCTGGGAACAACCTGAGCAGACCCACGTTCCTGTTCAGCTCCGTTCTGACTTGAAACTTTGCCGTGGTGTTTGCCCTCCACACCGTGTCCCAGTTAACTAAAACAAAAATGATTAGATTGCTTCAGCCGCAGCAAGTTACACATCTTCAGTGTGCAGAAGTATTTTATCGATGACTAACTTTTAAAATCCACTTCAGCGGTTGCCAGAGGAGGCAAATTGGGAGAAGTGAACGCATTGAAACTGCCGGCGTCCACCTTAGTAACACGATTTCCTCTGTAGAGCTTGTTGTAGAAATACAAGCAAACCTGGAAAAAGAAGAGATCTAGTTCAAACTGATTTGCAGATCAAATCAGTTTCTAAATTTTCTGTCTTGCTTTTTTTTGATGACTTATTTGCATTTTTAGACAAATGTCAAAAAGTAGATCATTGGAGGAAATAAATACCAGAAACACAGAACCTTGCCATTTCAAATGTTTTGACATGAAAGCTGGTAAATTTGATGTGGCTTCTTTTAACCCGATAACCCTGAAATAAAACCAGTGTGTGGCACAACTGCAAACCTGCAATGAAACAGCTGCCAACTTAAACTGACAGGCAGGCAAGAAGAGTAATAATCAGGAAAGAAGCCAAGAGGTCAATGGCAACTCTTGAGGAGCTACAGGGATCCCAACTCAGGTGGAACAATCTGTGAGCAGGGAATCGATGAGTTGTACACAAATGTGGCTTTATTGAAAAATGCCAGAAGAAATCCTGTTTGCAGAAAAAAATTCCTCTGGTTCCATGAGACCAAAACTTTTTCGGTCTACATCCAAAACGAACAGTGGCAAAAACTAACTTCACAAAACCTTGTGAATGCCACTGGTGAAACATGGTGGTGGCAGGCTGGCAGCATGGTACTGTGGGTGAATACAAATGACATAATTTGTAAAACGGGAACAAATATATTTGATCATGCAGATTTCTACCACATAATGCTACTCAAAAACTCACCTGATGTAAAATTCAGGATCACATATGTTGGATAATATCTAAGCAGATTCGATGGTATATTCTTTACACTAAGTGTTTTAAAGTGTTTAGACTAAATGAACAAAAAGCTGCTCAGTTTGAAATGCTCAGCCCTGACATCACTCCTGCTAAACCTCTGCAGAGCGTATAATGAACAGAGTCAGGTGCTTTTCCTGTTCTGTTAACTGTTGCGAAACACTCCCGGTCATTAGAGAGCATTCCTTTCACACCCGTCTCTGAGGTACATGATGTATTCTCTCTGCAAAATCACACTACACATTAAATTAATTTAGACGTTAATTCAGTAACGGAAAATACTAAAACATTGAGTCACTGTGACTCCTCATATCTGGTTCAGAAATGAAGCCAAGTTATCAAATAATTTAAAACTACAGGGGCTTTTCAAACCTCAGGAATGACAAACTGGCCGGCGATCAGCAGCGCTCCCAGCAGGTTGTCTCTGCCATCGTTCCTCAACTCGTAGATTGGCACCTAAATACAGAAAGTAAACGCGTCAAATTTAGCAACCACGTTTCAGAAACTGGCTGGTTAAAAACTCTTGAAGACGAGTTTTACCTGAGAGCCGGTGAGAACGATCGGTTTTCCCAAATGCTCACACATGAAGGACAAAGCAGAGGCTGTGTAGGCCATAGTGTCCGTGCCGTGAAGAATCACAAACCCATCAAAATTTTCATAGTTTTTCTGGGGGTCAAAAAGTATTAAGACAGAGCACACAATGAGAGCAGAACTTAAAATTCAGTGTTTATTTTTATATCCTTTTAACTTTCATGAGCTAGAAAAAAAACTGCCCTAAAATACAGATAATGCATCTTAATTATCAAAATGTTAATTTATTTCAGTGTATTGGTTTGAAAAAATTACATTGACCTTATTACATACATTCACTACTCAGTAAAATTATTCACACCCTCCACAAGGCAGGTAAGTCACAGAAGGTTGTTGCTAAAAGAGCAATGCAATCATATTAATGAAAAGTTTAAAGAATAAGTGTGGTTAAGAGCCCACAGGGATAACCACATAGTTAAGAATGTTGTCAACCAATGTGGCAAATTGTTACAGCAAAAAAGGGAAAATGAGCCCCTGTCACGTATTGAGTTCATATACTATGCAGTAAAATGACAGATCTTCTGTTAAAAATTTATTTTTATCGATCTTATGTAATGTTCTAATTTGCTGAGAAAATGAATGTGGGGTTTTTATTAGCTGTAGTGCAGCTTAAACAATAAATTAACAAAAATAAACACTTAACATATACCACTTCACATGTACCTTATATAATACGGGTTTTCATTTTCAACTTTTTGCTGGTAATCTAATTTGACGAGATAAACCTCTAAATGTACCTCGATGTCTTTTCCGACGCGCCCCCAGTCATCTGTGGTCATGTTGGAGGAGTCGAGCAGAGGACTGTACTCCAGGATCGTGTAGATTATCCTCTTATGTAATTTACTCGGCCTTGGAAGGAAAACAGTTTACAAATGTAATATTCAGGAAGTCAACAAGCTCCGATGTTAGTGGAGTTAGTGCGGACACATTCACCACACAAAACGTGAACACGGCGTTAAGGCGAATATTTAAATATGACATTATAAATTAATGTTCATGCTGATCTTTTTTTGTATTCAAGTTCTGATTAACAACAGAAAGTAAGTTTAAAGAAATAGAAATGGCTACTAATAAACAAAAGAGTTGGTGAAGAGATGGTGTTGTTTTTAGCTAAGCCTTTCCATCTCCGCAGAAAGCTGCCAAAACCTGTTTTGAACACAGACAAGGAATCCTGCAGGTGGAAAATCAAGGTGTGTTGTCATGCGGGTATGGAGAACGCAAGGCTCAAACGCTCAGGCCTAGGCTTTGTTTAGACTGCTGATTTAACTTCAGCAAGTTTAAAGGGACACAAATAATGTTACATTCTTGGTATTTCAGATATGACTAAAGGGGAAAAATATGTTTTCTCATTCATGAGGCTGGAGAGTCTCACATCACCTTTCAACCTAAAGAGCCCCACCTGCAACACTCACATGTAAAGCAGTGTGACGGCCTCATCGGTGACTGAAAGATTTCCCCGCTAATCTCTTCTTTTTTTTTTTTTTTTTAAGAACCAGGGTGTGACTCCGTGTCTCCCACCCCCACATTATCATGGGCAGCTTTATCCCATGGAGATAGGAGCTGAAAGGAACAGCAGGGGGAAGAGCAGGCGGGCCCCAGCCCATCCAACCAGGGGTCTCCACTAACACTCTTCCAATTAGCCTCTCATCCACACACAACCCTGTGACATATGTTGTTGATAATCTGAGAGCTGAAGTAGCAGAAGAAAACACTATTCAAATCCCAAATTATTCATCTTTCTGGCCTGAGGAGCATCAAAGCTACGCATTAGCATACCCGTGCTAGGAGGCCTAATAGTTAAAGAATAATAAATGTGTGGATTGTGGTTGTGTCTTTTTATGAATGGGGTTGGGAGTTGAATATGGATGGTCTATATTTGCATATTTCCAATTCAGTTAATACTGGCTCACAAATAAAATGTTACTTTATTCAATCATTTGACGAAAAAAACAAAAAACATCTATTGTTAAGAACGTAACTATAAACTGAACATTTAGATTTCAAATTATTTCCCCTCAAAAATAAGGTTTCTTGCTAATAGGAAATAACACAAGTGTCTCTTAAAAGATAAAACAACATGAATATAATTTCTCTGTGTTCATTTAGATATAATTTTAAAAATTACCAGACTAAAATCATAAGCTGATCAGCTTTTTGCATGTTTTCAGTTTCACTAATATTTTCATTAACTTAGGTAATGTCCTCACAGTCTGAGGTCGGAAGGTCTCTGTGTGCACAATAAACTTTGACTCTCTCCATCCACTTTTAGATTAAAACCTTTGCCGAACTGCGACATGACATTTTTTTACTTGAAGTCTGAAAAATAAAGTGCAAATTGTTAAATTTAGGCCTGTAGTTTGTGGACTGCTTTCTAACACACTTTTTTCTTTAACTAAAATTTCTATTAATAAGCTTTGAATGCATCACTGTAAGAACCTATTTCACTGTGTGTAAATAAAATTACTTTCTGGGTCTAATTATTGAAGAAAGTTATGGGTTTTTTTGTATTAAATTCCAACTCAGTGAGATGCACCTTCAGAAACTTCCACAGACAGGACGTAAAAACTGAAGAAAGTTGTTAACCAGCTTGGAGCTCAGTCCATTATCATAAATGTGCTGCATGTGTAAATCCTTTACACCTAATTCCTTGGACAAAAATTTTTCTAAGTGGACTGAAAAGGGGCTCTCATTTCTTCATCAATTGATCGACAGAAACAACCTTTTATCGTTTGAAGAGTTGCGTAGGAAATTCCATCTCCAGAAAAGTGATTTCTTTAGATATTTAAAGTTGCGCTCTTTTTTGTTTGCACACAAAGACTGGGAAAGAGTACTAAATCCCACACCAATAGAAAATCTTCTAATCCATTTCCAGACAGGGGGAGAGGACAAAAAATTGATAGCTAGTTATATAGTGTATTTTTGTCGAACATTAACAAACCCTCCTGGCCAAAACAAAACATGGGAGGATATCTGCTCTGAGGCTCACCAAGTTACTAACTCAAATACATGGAGGGAATTTAAATGGAAAATTATTAGCAGATATTTCAGAACCCCTGACGTAGTGGCTAAAATAGATCCTAAGATACAAAGCTTGTGTTGGAGAAATTGTGGCTCTAGGATCCCCAACCACACTCATGTTTTTTGGTCCTGCCCCAAACTCAAAAACTTTTGGGATGAGGTGTATAGAGCTATAAACAATATCTTTTCTGGGGTTAATCCAAAGGATGTTACTGTTGCCTTACTCGGTATTATTCTTGATGGTTTGCAAGGGCGGCCCAAAATGTATTTGTTAAATGTTCTTTTTACAGCAGCCCTGAAATGCATTACAATTAGGTGAATGCAATTGGAGCCGCCTTCCTACGACTTGTGGGTACAAATTAAAGGAATTGCATACAATGGAAAAGATAACCTACTCACTCAGACTTCAAAAATCCAAGTATGACCTGTGCTGGGGACCTGCAGAAGCCCTGTTGATTTAGGTAAACCTAATGGATTTGTCTTTTGGCCTATGTTGTTTGGTTTTCTCTTCCAGAGTTTTTTCTTATTTAAATGGTGTACAGTGATGAGTCTATAAACATAATGCTGTAGCTGTAAATTGTGATTCCAAGATGTTTATTGTATGGAAAACATCATATTGTCAACATTTGCATTATGTACCACTGACGTATGGCTGTACTTTGCTCTGCTGAAAAATTAATTAATAAAAATCTAAGATCAAAAAGGGAAAAAATAAATAAATAAAATAAATAAATGTGCTGCATGTGGGCAGGACAATAAGACAAACTATATCAAACATGCTGATCAGCAGATTGTTGTTTGGCTTTTACAAACTGAGGCTCCAAGGAACATTAGATTATCTCAGCCCGGGTAATTATCGTTCACACATTAAAGCAGTTGAATTACAGGAAACCAAGCACACATTAGCTCAATGGAGGGCATTAAAAAATACTCAAGCCAACATTTATTTGATACCATTCTCTAGTCAGCACACCATAACATTTGGTCTTAAGGACGGCAGAGAAATAAAAGTACTGTCAGGCATGTGTCATGCTTTCAGTTTTACGGCACCGAGGGAACTGGAGATCGGACTGGGGCGTTGGCTTTCTGTTGAGGTGACAAATGCAGGTTAGAGTCATTGAAAGGAATCTGAGCGTTAGAGGAACAGCTTACTACAAAAGAAAAAAAATTTCTAAGTTTGGGTCAAAACTAGATTAAATAAGTGAGTTTAGAGAGCAAATTATATAAAATTGCTGTATTTAGGGATAAAGAAAGTGTTAGTTAAAATCCAACAATATTAGATAATCTTTAAACTGTGTCATACAAAGCAAATTAATGGAATTAACAAAAAAAATTTCAAAATAAAATTAAGCATACAGTAGATGATAATTGTTCTAGTGAAAAACAATAGCACCAACCTTACAAGATGCTCACTGGGATTTTCCCTGGCCCAGATTAAAACAGTTTAGAAAATGTGGCCACTTATTCAGCTTTTTTCAAATTCAAATACTTTTATACAACTAACAATAATCTATAAAATACAGTTATATGGTTTCTATTCATCAATAGCGTGAGTTATGCTACATGTTGACTCTCGGTGAACTTACGGCAGGACCAGCGTGTTTTCCAGTTTGTAGTAATCATACAGGTAGGTCTGATGGGCATAAAGTTCATCGTGTAGGATGGGCAGCTTGCGCAGACTCTCCACAAGGGCATTGGCTTTAGGGGCATAACCTGTAAAAGAAAAAAAACAAGATAAATGTTGTAACTCATTCTTTGTACTGCTTTTTTAAAGAGGGATTTACCAGTGTCTCAATAACACAAATAACAGTCTTATACTGAACCCTAGAGGTAAACGTAAGAAATTACATGAACACAATTTTTTTTTTCTATTCCTAACAGGAATTTTTTTTAGCTATTTGTCACCCAGGTTTTTTGGGGTTTTTTTGTAGGAAGCCCAAGGACATAAGCTGGAGTCTGTATTAATTTTCACAAGCCAGTGTAATTTATTTTGACGACATATAAAGTTGTGCAGTGCTGGGCTCAGTGCTGGAGAAAAAAAATTCGCCAAAAGTGATTTTGCCACCCGACTTTGTGTTGAGATCCACAAAAAAAGTCTTTGCCAAAACACTTCTTAAAGTTATCGATTAACGAGTTCATCTAAAGTTGATTGATCAACTAACAAATTGATAAGCTGCAATTTTCTTAAAAACCTGAGTTTGAAGATGATTGACCGTGTTTCCATAACATAAAGGAATTTTTCTTTCATAATATGTTGAGTTGAATTAAATAGATTCAATTTTAACATTATTATTTTGTGTTAGCTAAAATGCTGACCAAATAATCAGAAAATTATGTGATTTGTTATTAAACTTAAGGAGCTTGCCAAGTGTTTATATTTCAAAACAAGGTCATACAAAGTGCATATTGCATCACACGCAAGTCTGTTTGGACCTTTCCTGTCCTCACTCTGGGGTTCCAACATCTCATATCCATTTAACGCAGCAATAGATGATCACGGCCCTTCACCGTTTCCTCATCAAACACTTCTTCAAGAAAGAAAGACTCTTGATGACTGTTAAAATGATTACTTTCTCGATATTACTCTGGAAAAAATAAAACTTCCTGATTATTCATTATGAAGAATAAGTAAATAACATTTATTTAGGAAACATGATAGGGAT
This sequence comes from Poecilia picta, assembly GCA_033032245.1. Lineage (NCBI taxonomy): Eukaryota > Metazoa > Chordata > Actinopteri > Cyprinodontiformes > Poeciliidae > Poecilia > Poecilia picta. Next base: position 8,663,652 of record CM065374.1, read on the forward strand.
GTTTCCTCATAAAGCACACACACACACACACACACACACACACACACACACACACACACACACACACACACACACACACACACACACACACACACACACACACACACACACACACACACACACACACACACACACACACACACACACACACACACACACACACACACACACACACACACACACACACACACACACACACAACACTTCCCCAAATTCTCTGTCCAACCTTGTGTGTGTGTGTTTGTGTGTGTGTGAACCAAACAGGTTCATTTGGTGAGAGTTTACAAACACCTAAAATAAAGATATAACACGGCATAACCATCAGATCATTAATGTCATAATGCAATGCCTCATAATAAAATATTCCACCACATTAGTCAAATGCATTTTTAGATATCTAATGCAATTACAGATAGGCAGACAAAACCAATTTTATGTCTAAACAGCCTGCCATAATTGAAAGCGATTTTATGTTACAATCACCTGCCACATAGGCTCCATCTTAAAAGTACTGTGCAGAGTCACTTTACTTTTACGTACAGTGAACTCTTTGGCGCCCATCAAAGTGGTGCAATGATCTTGAAAGGAGGCTTGGATTCTGTGATGCAAAACCTGAAGAAAAATCCAGCTGTGTGGTCACTGATACGACTAGTGACTTTTAGACCTTTCCTCCCCACCACCTTTACCTTTAATTATTGCTAAAATAAGAGTCTGGTGGTCAAAAACATATTTGATGTGATTCCAGTGTTAAAGTGAGTCACTCACCCACATAAATTATGATGATTACATTTAGCAGTACCAGAATATCTGCTAGGGTTGCACCGATTGCCATTTTCTGGCCGATCGCCGATTACCGATCTTTTAAAAAGCCTAACTTACCGATTTCGATTATGGCCGATATCAGTTTTTTTTGTCTGAAAAGTTGCTCAATATATCAAGAAAGTTGCTGAATTGGCAACAGTGGAGTGACTATTGCCAACTGTAAATGAGCAGACATGATCTGGTCGGCCGGTTTGTCAGTCAAACCTCTCTCACGGGAGAAAAGAAAAGCACAGTGGTTGATTTTTAGACCTTTGCCGAGGTTGATAACATCGGTGGATAAGATCGACTTCACAAGTAAAAATCAGCTGATCACCGATCTCCCAAAATAAAGGAAATTGACACCCATAAATTGGCTGGCCAATAAATCGTCGCACACCTAATCTCTGCTTCAGAAAGATTTAAACAGATTTCATGCAAGTCATGGTGTAAAGAACTACTCCATTCAAACAATGAAACACAGAGCTGTTTCACATCTACCTGCTCCTTTTTAGTTGCCTCTGAGTTTACATTCAATATAACTTTGCTTTTGCTTTAAAAGGAGTTGTTCCTTTCCACTGTAGCCCTTTGAGTCGTGAGTAAAGGGCTTCCTCGATATTTTTGTCTTTTAGCTTCATAAACTGAAATTGATTGCAACGTATAGATTACCAGGATTGATTTAGAATCCTTGTAATTGAAATATAAGTACTCTGAAAAGACATTTGTTAATTTGAGTTATAGAAGTAAACAACAATTAATCAAATTTGGCATTAATTGGCATTAATTGTAAATAAATAAAATATTGACTTCAATGTTGTTGAAGTCAATATTTTATTTATTTTGGCAATAACGTTTAACTTGTAGAACTGAATTAAAAGAGGACATGTGTCTATAACGATTCAAACATAAACAATTTAGAGCAAATGGTAATCTGAAACTGCAACATTTGCGTAAAGAACAAAATGGAGGTAAGTTATAGAAGCGTGATGAGAACACAACTATCACACTTTTTGTATAGAACAGTTTTGAAAATGCTCACTGTAGAGTTTTTAAACAATCCAATTTTAAAGTCCATCCATTTTCCTACACCCTTGTCCCTTTGGTGGGGTCGGGGGGTGCTGGTGCCTGTCTCCGGCTGGCGTTCCAGGTTCACTCTGGACAGGTCGCCAGGCAACACAGAGACACACAGGACAAACAACCATGCACACACACACTCACACCTAGGGACAATTTAGACAGACCAATTAACCTGACAGTCATGTTTTTGGGCTGTGGGGGGGGGGGCCGGGTGCCCGGGGGGGCCCACCATGCACGGGGGGAGCATGCGGGCTCCATGCGGGGGGGCCAGGGCCGGGAATTGAACCAGGAACCTTCTTGCTGCAAGGCAGCAGCTCTACCAACTGCGCCACTGTGCAGCCCCAATTTTAAAGTATTTGTTTTAATACAAACTGAAAGAACAAATTTAAAGAAACCTTAATTATGAGATTAAGTCAAATAATTGTCATAAATGAATTCTATTAATTCTATTGAGATCATTTCAAACAGTAATTCAAATGTACATTAAAAATGCAAGTCATGCAAATAATTATTAGCATTATTTTCAAGTCAAACATAAAATCATGCAAATCAAGTCTGCATTACTAGCTGCAATCTCTCCATCTTGTTTAAATGCTTAAATTATGCTGGTCCCCCAAGAACTTATTATATTTTGTTTTGAAGCCTACTTTTATAGTTTAGTCATTTTCTGTTCCTCTATCAGACATTGTAGTTAGAGCCTAACCTAAATTATCCAGCTTTCTTCAGTTAATATTTACACTCACAGTGTCGGAGTCTATGCAGACCAAGACAATAATGAATAACAGGGAAAATAAACCACTGACGCCTGATCTTACAGGGATCTTTGAATGTCATTCTACATCTATGCATGTTGCACAATACCAAGTCAGCATGAGGTTATTGACTTATGAAGGATAATGTTGTTCCAACTGTATCCTGGGGGGGGAAAAAGGTGGAATTCTCTGAGCTCTACAAACTTCAATTCACAGTAATATCCAGCCCTGATATATAACTGCTCCAAATGAATACAACTTTTATTACAAACACGTGTTCTTTTCATCTGAGGTAGAAAATATATTTAAAAAATGTCAATTTTTAATTGGATTAAGTTTTATTTTAAGTGTTCCCTCTCGTGTGTCTATTTTAGGCTCCACGTATCAGTCGTTATGGAGCACAGAGTAATCCTTGCATCATGTTACCAGCAACATGTGACAGACCAGTCTATGTACGTTGTCTATGTCGAGCTGTTTGCTACAGATGCGGGCTTCAGACTACAGACACTGCGAAACTTGAAAGTAAAGTTAAAAGTAACTGGGATCCCAGTCCGTCACATGTACCTGTGTCATGCAGCGTCATCCCGATGGTCCCGCCGGTGTTTATCACCAGGACCCGGGACTCGTTCCCGCACGGTGAAGTCAACCGATCGAGGTTTTCCAACGAGTTGCAGCTGGACAGCTTTCTACGTCGGCTTTGGTGAAGCTGAACGTTAGGCGGAGAAACATCGTTTGTTTCTATGAGAGTCGGATGGGACAGAGCCCGGCCGAGCGTGTTAGGTCGACTGTATTCCGCCATTACGCCTTAAAGGTGGCGCTGCCCCTTTAAATCCTGTCGTAAACGTCACAGTCGTGCCTCGTGAGCCGCGGATTCAATCGCTGTTAGTGCAAACAGATTATTTTAATGATGTTCTTCTTCTTCTTCTTCTAGTTAATTTTTACTGGCGGTTGGCAAGAAACTTTAGGTAAGCATTACCGCCACCAACTGGTAAGGAGTGTGGACCACATGACAAAAAAAAAAAAAAAAAAACAAAACAAAAAAAAAACTATATCTTCTTAAACAACTTACACTGTTTTAAGAAATAAAATAAGGCCTCATATCCTCTACTTCCTGAATCTTTTTGTAATAACTCAACAATATCAAATCTCATCTTCATAATACTAAGGTTTCTAATTAACTTGTTTCTTTGTTTCAAATAGTTCCTACAACTCAATAGAACATGCTCCACTGTCTCGTCTCCCCCGCAGTCACATTTTCCTGTCTGATGTTTCCCTATCAGAAATAATGACTTATTTAGTCCAGTATGTCCGATTCTAAGCCGTGAAATAATGATCTCTTCTCTCCTTATTCTTTCTGTTCTTCTCATTTGACCAATATTCTTTTGAATTTTATATAACCACCTTCCTTTCTTTTCTTCTTCCCATAACTTTTGCCACCTCTCTCTTGTTTTTTGTTTAATTATGCTCTTTATTTCTGTCATACTATACCTAACATTAATATCTATCCTCACCCGATTAGAACTCTCTTTGGCCATTCTGTCTGCCATTTCATTACCCTTAATCCCATGATGAGCTGGAACCCAAACAAAATTTACCGTTAGCCCCATCATATTTATTCTGTAAAGTGTTTGTTGTATTTCAATTAATATATCTGGTCTACTATCTGATTTACTATTTTTCAAACTGAATAACGAAGAACTAGAATCTGAACAAATAATTGATTTTAATGGTCTTACCTCTTCCACCCATTGAACTGCTAAAAGCAAAGCAATCATTTCTCCTGTATACACTGAAACTCCATCACTGATCCTTTTTCCTACTTTAATTTGAAACTGTGGCACAATAAATGCTATCCCTACCTTACTGGCTGTATTTTTTGATGCATCTGTGTAAATTTGAATATAATTATAATATTCATTTAAGTATTCTTGTATTACATATCTATTCATATTGTTAAATTTATCTTTGTTCTTCTTTTCTAGAAAAGAAAAATCAATCTCAGCATCAGGAAGCATCCAAGGTGGAACTGCAGATAATGGAACTGCCTGACATATATCTAACTGATTTAAATTAATTTGATTAACTCTAGAGTTTATTATCCATCCAAAGCTATTTAATTGTTTCTTTTCCTTTTCCCAGCCATGTTTAAGTACTTCTAATGTTGGATGATTATTTCTTTGTCCCTGTAAATTTGACCAATAATTTAAGGATAATTGATCCCTTCTAAGTTTAAGAGGCATTTCTCCCATTTCAACCTGTAATGCTGCTGTTGAAGATGTTTGAAAAGCACCAGTACATAGTCTTAAAGCCTGATGTTGAATACTATTTAGCTTATGGAGGTTTGAATCTGCTGCTGAATTATAAACTATACATCCATAATCCAAGACTGACCTAATTAACCCAGTGTAAATTGCTTTTAATGATTTTCTATCAGCTCCCCACTCTGTTCCAACTAAACACCTCATAATATTTAATACTTTCCTACATTTATCAATTATTTTCTTGATATGCACTCCCCATGTCATTCTTTCATCAAACCACATTCCAAGAAATTTAAATTGTTTAACTCTTTCTAAATCATGTCCATATAATTTTAATTTAATTTTTCCATCAACTCTTTTCCTTGTAAAAAACATTATTTTAGTTTTCTCTACAGAAAGTTTTAAAACCCATTTAAACGACCATTTTTCTACAGCTAAAATTGCTCCCTGAAGCTTTTTAACAATAAATTCTAAATTTTTTCCTCTTTTCCACATTGCCCCATCATCAGCAAAAAGTGAAACTCCCATTCCACCGTCTACTTCTTTAAACATATCATTAATTACCACTGAAAACAATAACGGACTTACTATACTACCCTGTGGTGTCCCATTTTCTATATTCATACTCTCAGAATAATCCTTCCCTATCCTCACTTGTATTTGTCTTCCTTCTAGAAAATTTTTGACCCATCTAAACATATGCCCATTTAACCCATTCTTCTCATTTTAATTAATAGCCCTTCCCTCCACATCATATCATAAGCTCGCTCAATATCAAAAAATATTGCCACAACACTCTCTTTATTCACTTGAGCCTTTCTAATTTCATGCTCTAAACATAAAACTGCATCCATTGTACTTCTCCCTCTCCTGAAACCACTCTGATATGATGTTATAAGTCCCTTCTTTTCCATATAATATATTAATCTTTCATTTATCATTCTCTCCATTATCTTACATAAATTGGATGTTAATGCTATCGGCCGATAATTTTCTGGTTTGGATTCATCTTTCCCTGGTTTTCGGATTGGAATAATCACTGCTTCCTTCCAACTTTTTGGTAGTTCCCCATCCTCCCATATCCTGTTATATAATTCTAATAAAATACTTTTAGAAGATTCACTTAAATTACTAATCATAACATAGCAAATTTGGTCTTTTCCTGGAGCTGATAGCTTACATTTTTTGAGTGCCCTATTTAGTTCATTTATTGTAAAATACATATTCAATGGATCATTTGTATCTTCCATTTGTTGCAATAAATTCTTGTTCTCCAATATTGTCTTTTGCCTTTCTTTTTTCCCTTCTTCACTAATATTTTCAGAACTATGAATTTTAACAAAAGTCTTTGCTAACATTTTTGCCTTTTCTCTATCAGTAACTGCGGTTATTTCTCCATCATTTAGTATTGGACATCCACTTACTCTCTTAATCCCATTCATCCTTTTAATTGTTGTCCAGACCTTAGAAATAGCTGTCTCTTTCCCTATTGAATTACAAAAACTTCTCCAATAATCTCTTTTTGCATTTTTAATAATCCTCCTTACATTTGCTTGCAATTTCTTGTATTCATTCAGATTTTGAAAATTATGATTTCTTTTTAATAATTTGAATGCTTTATTTCGTTTCTTTATAACTTTAGTACATTCTGATGTCCACCAGGGCACCAACCTTCTGTCTCTTCTCCCGCCTTCCTTCCTTATAGCTTGATCAGCTGCTTCATAGACAGCATTACTTATAGAAGTATTTAAATCATCAATACTACTGTTCATGTCTACCTTTAACATTTTTATTTCACTATTTTCCCTAAATTTTCCCCAGTCTGCGGACCTAAAAGACCACTTCTTTATTCCTTTTATACAATACCTCTCTATATTTAACTTTACTTCAATCCTAATAGGATAATGATCACTTCCTATAGTTGTTTTATTTAAAACTTGCCACAAACAAACACCTGCTAATGAATTTGAAACTAATGTTAAATCAATTGCTGATTCTGTATTATCTCTAAAATTAATTCTGGTCCCACTTCCATCATTTAAACATACTAAATTATTAACATCCATTATTTCTTCTATTATATCCCCATTTTGATCATTATGATGACTCCACAAAGAGCTATGCCCATTAAAATCCCCACACCAAATAACTTTACCCTCTAAAAATACCCCAATTTCCTCCATTAAATCTAATGATAGTCTTTTACATGGATTATAAAAGTTAATTATTTTAAATCTTCCATTTACTGTCCAGATTTCAATAACAATATATTCTAACTCTCTTCCTTTAGCTAATAATCTAAATTGAATTCCTTGTTTAATAAATATTATACATCCTCCTCCAGATCCTCCCTCTCTGTCTCTTCGAATGTTTTCATATCCTTTTATAACAAAATCAAGATTTGGTTTAAGCCATGTTTCTTGAATACATATAATATCTAGATCATCTTTACAATCTCTAATAAATCCTTTAAACTCCTGTCCATTTGCAATAAGGCTTCTAGCGTTCCATTGAAAGATAATCAGTTTTTATCTTCCTGACCTCCGACCTTTCCTTCTGCTCCTAACCTTGTATTTATGTGTTCCCAAGATATGTCCTTAATACCAAAAAACCTCTCTGCCCCTTTCACAATTATTTTGATTTTCTCTGTTTTGTGCTTAACTTGATCTGTACAATTAATTACATATGCAATGAACAACAGAATCTTTTCAACTGTTAACCCATTTTCAGTTCCACTCTGTTTCTGTTCTGTTGTTGGATTCGGTTGAACTTTCCTTATAACTTCCTTAGGTTTCACTCTTTTAACAGCTTCAGCATAACTTATATTATTAGTAGCTTTGACTTGTTCAATTTCCATTGCTTTCCTTCTGACTTCACATCCTCCATAAGTCACCCTGTGTTGTCCTCCACAATTACAACACTTATCCTTCCCATTTCTACATTCATCATAATTATGCTCTCCTCCACACTTTGGACATCTTTGTTTTCCCCTACATGCTGCTGCAATGTGTCCATATCTCTGACATTTGTAACACCTGAGAGGAGGAGGGATATATGGCCTTACAGGAAAGCACATACACCCGACTCTGACCCTTTCAGGAAGACCTTGTGTTTTAAACTCCAACATTACTGAGAGGCTTTCCACTCTTTCACCTTCAACTGTTCTCATCAATCTTTTGATTTTACTTACTTCACCCCCATTAATACTGTGTCTAAGTTTTTCTAGATCTTCTCCCACTGGGATACCTGTGATCACCCCTCTTACTACTTTATCGTCTCCCAAAATCTTTACCTCGGTAATCAGTTTTTTACAAATACTTTGGGCGTTCATCACCTTGTTTTTCTGTTCTTCATTCCTCACTGTGATCAACAGATTCCCATCTCTCAGAGTCTTAGCAAGTGTCAGCTCTCCAAATTTCTTTTTTAATTCTCTTGATAAAGCTAGCGGACCAAGTTGTATTCCTTCATCCTCCTTCCTAAATCTTATGATCAATTTCGTTTCCTGCCCACCGATCCTCTTGCAAACTGCGTTATTTTCATCTGAACTATTTTCTTCTAGGCTCCGTTTGCTCCTTTGTGTCTCCAACAACCTTTCTTCTTTTCTACTTCGTTCTCTTTCTAATCCTCTACTCCCACGTACTGGAGTCCATTCACCAAAATCCATTTCATCATCTCCCTCATCCTCAACTTGAGTCGCCATAACAGTCCAGTCACAAACCAGTTTATGCCAACCGCCAAGATCAGCTATTTTTGTGCCACTTCTGCTCCGTCAACTCCGCGACCTTCTGGCGTTCTTGTCCTTCCTCAATCGACGACAGAGCTGCCCCATCAGCAAGAGACTTTCAACAACAGTCACACCGCCAAGGCCCTCACCTAAAGTCTTCACCCGGATGTAACTAAAGCTACGAAGACGTATTACAAACGTCCTTTTAATGATGTTTAGTTTCGCTACTGTTATTCATAGACGAGGCTGGGACTCTGTTCTGACGTCATCAATGTGGGCTTGGCTTACACCAGTGGCGATGTCCTGATATACAATGGGCGACATATTTTTAAAAAAAAAAAAAAAAAAAAAAAAATACTTTATTTCTTGTAAACAACAATACACAACTATTCTGTGTACATATTAGAAAAAACAAAACAAAAACAAGACAAATATAATTGCCAGGGGAACATAAAGTACAATAGTGACAAGAAAATGATAATCCAAAAAATCTTGCATAAAGACAATAGTACAAATTGTGGTATATGTGGCAGAATCACAGTGAATTAACATAGGAGATAATCCAAAATTCCAAGTTGATTGCGAGTCCATATTGTTGTTTTTGCTTTTTGATTAGATGAAGGTTGAATTTAAATATATCATGTTTAAGTTCAATCAAAAAACTGAAAAGTCTGTTTTTTTACTCAAAAATGTACATTTATGTAGGTGAAATTTAACTTTAATAAGTAATAAATTGATAAAGAAACTTTTCAAATTCACTTTTTCATTTTGTTGAAATCCAAACAAGATATTTTTCTAATATAAATTAAAGCCTGCGGATATTTTTTAGTCAACAAAGTTACAAAAATGTTGCCAAAATACTTTAGAGTAAAAACACAACCAGAACAATTGAGAGACTGATTCTGGGCAAAGGTCACAGAAGGAACTGTTTACATCAGTGTTAGAGTTGAACTTCTGTAGATGGACTTTAACGGGGTAGATTCGATGTATGAGTTTAAAAGACACTTCTTTTACCTTGTTAGTAAGAAGAAATAGATTTGGGAGCAGCCAGATCGATTTCCAGGATAAATTAATATGAAAACGATTCCAACATGGTACAACTACCGGAGCAGAGGTCACTTCTCACTAAAACAGGGATCTAACCGATTTATTATTGCTATCAGGAAGACGTCTAAGACATATTTTGCCAACAGGAGAATGTATGGGAGTTAAAATGGGAGAATGATAACAGACTCTTGGCTTTTGCTTGAATAACATACAAATTTTTGCAGAAATGGCACCAAAAACCTTTGCATATTCTCCAGGAGAGACAGGAAAATTAATATAATGGGCGACCTGGGCAGCTGCCACAAAACGGCTTGACGTAGCGCCTCTTCTAACCTCACCTCAGCTGTCAGTCATGTCCTGGTGGCGGTCAACCAATCACGTGACAAACAAAACGAGTGAATTTGCCTCCTAAGCCTAAGACCTAAAAGTTCAAACTTCTCTTGCTAAGCAGAGCAGTCAATCACCACCAGTAGAATGACTAAAATATAGCTCTTAGATTAAATAAAATATCTAAATAAATTCAAATGTATATTTCTGTTTGCAAGGTTTATAGTTAATCTAATTAATTTTAACTCTGAAGAATAATTTCTGTCATCTTTCACTGGCTACATGCAGAGGTCTTCTCATGGCTATCTGTTCTGTTGTTGCCTGTAGTGTTGAACATTATTAAACATCTGCATCAGACATTATACACCCTTATACTTATTTCATACGTGTTAAACCTCACATATAATTTGCAGGGCATTCCTTCATATTAATTGGTTTAATTAGTTAACACACTCGAGGAGCACACTCAATAAATAAAAACTGCCGTTTTCCTTCCAGGTTACTGAAAAATTAAGTCAGACACTTTGATACCATCCTGGTTCAATGTGATACTCTGGATCTCTTTCTTTGACCTCTCTTGTCTCAGATTGCACTAACAATTTGGTTACATGCCGTTGGCCGCTAGGGGGAGATGTTACTTTTCTTATAATTATCAATAACTGGTAAAGATATATTTTCCTTTATGAGATAGATCCAAAACGTTTTTGTATTCAAGATGAAACATAGTTTCCACCAAGTAATTTTTCTTATCCATTTCTTACTTTCTAAGGCTTTTCCTGACAAATAGATGGAAATAAACCTTAAATATTGTATCCTAATCAACACTATAAATAAATACCATAGAAAAGAAATAATGAAATCACATTGTATCATATTTGAAAGGATGCATTTCAGTGAGTTGGAATTTACTAAAAGTTGATTTTGTCTGGCTCTTATTTCCAAAACCGAAATCAACACAGCGTATGTATTTATAACACAAATACGATGTGATATACCATGATTTTGTGTTGATGATTGTGGTGTAGGGCTTATAATAATTATTTTTATAGCTTTTTAAAACATCCCAGGATCCAAATCTTACTATTACATAAGCCAAAAAAATATTTTTAATACTCCAGTGTTATGTTATGGCCATATTATGATTATAACAAAATGATTCTACACAGCTCTCCAAAATGTGCTGAGAAGTTAGGTTTTCTTGCATCAGCGGCAAGTTAAGTGGACGGAAAATAGTTGTAAAAATATAACAGCAAATAACAGAAGCATTGGAATGATTCTAAAGTGTGTAATATTCATGAATATGATTGTGCTTCAAGTGCAAATCGACTATGTCTCATTCAAAAGGAATGAATGGTTGGCTGTGGGATACTGCAATGTAAACCTAAATATGTCCTAAGAAACTGAATTTTGCTCGTAAACCAACAGAAATAAATGCTCTAAAAAACATACCTTCTGGATGCGAGTTGTACTTTCTGAAACAAATTACCAAAATAAAACTTTTTTTGTCATATTATTCCTTGTGTGAGAGTGTAACATGCAGTGTTGTATAGTAACAAAGTAAAAACACTTCACTACTTTCTTTAAGTATATTTTGGAGTACTTCATACTTTCCTCGAGTGTGAAAACTTTTGATAACTTTCACTTTTACTTCACTATATTTCCAAACTTAATTGCATACTTTTACTCTGATACATTTTCAATGTGTGGTTTAGTTACTCGTTACAAAAAGTTAGAGAGAGAAACGCTCATGTTTTGACCCCACCTACTGATTGACTGCAACAAAGTCGGACACAAATGGAGCCCCATACAACATGAACCACATATGCATATGTGGTTCATGTCAGAAGCTGGTTCAGTTGTAAAGCAGGTTACATTTAGGGCTGTGGTGATACAATAATCTCACAATATGATACACGATATTCTGCCCACGATATGATATATATTGCGATATTCAGCAGACGATACAATTCAATACACTTTTGTGATATTCTGAAAGATTTTAGAGGGACAGAGTGATTTTGGTGATATTTTGTGACTGTTATAAAGTTGGATTGAATTAATTTAACTGAAAACTGATTAAAAGCACCAACTACACAATACCTGGCTCTGGTTGGACATGGACACAGAATTAAAGTCAACAGCTGGACAAAATTAATCAAAGAAGTGGTGAGAAAACATGTTTTTTAATTGAAACAGTACAAACTGTAGCTTACATGCATTTGTAAAGTAAATAAAATGCACCAAGTATCTGCTCTGAACAGTTTGATACCTTTTTAACCTTAACATCTGAAGGAATCACTCTAAGCCTGATGACCTGGTGCGAAACAAGCAATGAGTGAACAAGGTGACAGTTAGATGTTACGATACTTGCAGATGAATATCAATTTTTTTTCTAGGAAAGAAAATATTGATATATATCACGATATTGATATTATTATACAGCCCTAGTTAAGTTAACCTTGTTGTATAGGTAAAGCACTTAAAATTCTTAACTAAATGATGCCTGCAGGTATATCTATTAGCAGGTTTAGTTTTGCCTGCACTTGGTTGTGTACATTATTTTAAGTGTATTTAAGTTCACCAAAATATAAAAAGTCATTCAAACTGCATTTGCCTTGTTTTACTCTTTGCTTATACTTTTCATTACATTACTTGAGTACATCCATTTTCCCAGTAATTTCCATACTTACGTACAAGACGTTTCAGATACTTTAAGACTTTAACTCAAGTAACATTTCAGTCATTGACTTGGACTTTTACCAAAGTCATTTTTGGAGAGGTACCTATACTTTTACTTGACTCTGAGATTTCAGTACTTTCTACAACACTGGTAGCATGTAAAGAAGCGTCAGACAGAGGGAGGCGGACTCGGCGGCTGTCAGCTGAATGGAGCCGACAGGAGGAAGTGGCCCGTGATGCAGTTCCACACCTTTCCGTTATAGCAGCGGTAGTGCGGGTAGCTCCGCTTAAAGGAGGAAGGCAATAGCCGAGTCAATTTATCGACTCTGACGGACAAAAACAGGTAAGTAACTTAATTATAACCGGTCTCTTCTTCTACTAAAACGTGTCGCTAATCATATTGTCATCGTAGCACACGCTTATTGCCCTGATTTGTTTAGTTGACTACAGCTAACTCTGCTGTTAGCTACTTAGCTTAGCGTGCTAGGTAACGAGCTAACTAGCTGTATTAACAGGCAATTTAGCAATAGCTGGCTAATTTTTCATGTCTGACCCTCCCCCTAAATCTCATTTCAGCGTGACCAGAGTTTCGCGTACGGGGTATTTCTGGCCACGGACAAGCAGGGATACATCTTACGAAGTTATTCCCTAGTAGCTCGGTGAAGTGTCCCGACGTAAAGCTACGGTTTCTCTCCACCCCGACAGCAGTGGAGAGAACAAGGGCGCACCGGTGAGGAGGACCGCCACATCCTAACGCCACAGGAAATTCTCTTCAAGTATCGCGGCTTTTTGTGGAGGTCCTTTTTTATCCACACAGTGAATCTTCTCAGCAGTTTCCAGTCATTGCGGCCTGTACCTTTTATCTTAGTTTTTAACTGAACAATGAACGACCTGCAACAGCTGGTGCCAAGTTCTTAGTCTGATCGTGGCATGTTGAGTGTAGGCCAAGAAGACATTATCTGAGCATAAATGCCCCTGTACCTAACAAGATCCAGACAGACGTTCAGGTGAAAAGTCAAGCATGTGTGTATATTTTTGACTTTTGTTCCCAACAAACAAAATATCCATTCGCTTCATGGTTTCACTAGTAAGCCTATATTAAACTGTGAGCTGCGTTCCAAGTGACCATCAAAACATCATCACATTTTCTCCTTGGGAACAAAGTATTTATGCTCAAGAGTTCAAAATGGGGAAAATGCTGTCAAAGATCTTCGGCAACAAGGAGATGAGAATACTAATGCTCGGACTTGATGCGGCCGGAAAGACAACATCCTTTACAAACTGAAACTCGGACAGTCTGTGACCACAATCCCCACAGTGGGCTTCAACGTGGAAACTGTCACTTACAAAAATGTCAAGTTCAACGTGTGGGACGTAGGAGGCCAGGACAAGATCCGTCCCCTGTGGCGACACTACTACACAGGGACCCAGGGCTTAATTTTTGTGGTGGATTGCGCAGACAGGGATCGCATTGACGAAGCGAGACAAGAACTTCACCGCATCATCAATGACCGCGAGATGAGAGATGCCATGATCTTGATATTTGCCAATAAGCAAGACCTTCCGGATGCCATGAAGCCGCACGAAATCCAAGAGAAGCTCGGATTGACCCGGATCAGAGATAGGAATTGGTATGTTCAGCCCTCCTGTGCGACCACAGGTGATGGACTGTATGAGGGTCTGACATGGTTAACTTCAAATTACAAGTCTTAATGATTGAGTGCTGACTGTTTTAGGTCAAAACTACAATGTTGCAAGTAACAATTTACTCTTCAAAATGAGAATGCTTAAGAAAAGTTGATTATCTCAATTTATTTTTATTACGTTTATCTTTTGACTAATTTATCTTTAACTGGGTTTGCCGGCTTAAAGTTTGCTTATGTTCTGTAGCAGGCGTATATCACATTCTTTATTGCTTGGGCTTTTTGAAATAAAAAAAAATGGGGTTAACTGGTTTCTAAGGTCAAAGCCACAGAGATCACCACCTTTGCCTGTTCTTTTATTTCTATTTTATATCTTTTATTTCTCCTGAGGACATTGTTGGACTTGAGATGTTTCACAGTCCTTTTGACTCTGTTGCGATAAACTTTGACATTGAGCTCTTTATTTGTCATGTAGCCTACTTGAAGGACACAGTACTGTGATTTATAGTTTTCCTTCTCTGGTATTAAAAAGAACTGGGGTAAATGCAAGAAAAAGAAAACATTGCCCATGTTTACATGTCGCAACACATTTTCTTACCCCAAATACAATTACGTGGGCTTTTCTAGTTAACTGATTGACCTATGTCATGTCTCACTATAATGTGCGGAGTATTAAACAAACAGGCCATCAGCAACCTCAGCTCTGACCTCTCAATCTGATACCAACAGCTGAAAAGTCTCAATATTGGGACATTATACGATAGCTTATATCTGTAGCATGAGTACATAAGTACATTAACCCAACATCAGAATCCATTCGTTGGCGCAGTCAGAACAGAAAGCTGTTAAGAAGCGAGATGTTGAACAACAGCCTGTGGTGCAGGTCCTATTCCTTATTTGACTGGGGGAACTATGTACAGAACAATGTCATTGTAATGTCTTATTAAAAAAGTGATTTTAAATCTTTTACTTCTCAGTTTTTTTTCATTCATTTGTTGGTTCATTACTTGCAGGGTCTTGCTTTTAAACTTGGGCAATTTCACCTACCACTTGGTTATTATATGCTTAGAGCAATTGCAAAGAAAACATTTGTGATACACTGCTATCTCGTAACACTTAATATTAGACGCTTAGAAACATTTAAATAGTTGGCTAAGACAGTGTTTCCCAACCTTTATCCTCAAGGCACACAACCATTCATCCATTTTATTTATACCCGTGTCCCTTAGTGGGGTCGGGGGGTTACTGGTGCCTATCTCCAGCTGGTGTTCCGGGTGAGGGGCAGGGGTCACCCTGGACAGGTCGCCAGTCTGTCACAGGGCAACACAGACATGCACACACACACCTAGGGAGAATTTAGACAGACCAATTAACCTGACAGTCATGTTTTTGGACTGTGGGAGGAAACTGGAGTACCTGGAGAGAACCCACGCATGCACAGGGAGAACATGCAAACTCCATGCAGAAAGACCGGGGCTGGGAATTGAACCCAGAGCCTTCTTGCTGCAAGACAACAGCTCTTCCAACAGCACCACTGTGCAGCCCAGGCACACTACCCTGCATGTTAAATGGATTGCACTTCAACCTGTTAATCCATCCATCAATTGAAATCAGGTGTGCAGAAGCTGGGAATCACCTAAAACATATAGGGCAGTGTGTCATGAAGACCAGGGTCGGAAAACATTGTGCTAAGATCAGTCCTTAAGTAATTCTTCTGATGCTAGGTGTAGAAGTTGTATAACATTCGTGTGAAGGGGCAGGACTCGCATGGCAAAGCTGAAAACATCCAGATTTGTCCATCTTGTAACTGAGGGAAAAATGTAGCAACCTTCTTTCAGCCAGCTGACCAGCAATCCACAGCTGCATGTCTTAAAGTGTTTAACTTAAATTTAACACCCAAAATCCTCATTTTCCACAATAGGTTTTAAATTATATTTAACTACATCTAGTGTTAAGATTTATATTCAACTTTTTTCCTCTTAATAATCTGATTACACTGCTATATTGTATTCTTAAACAATTTTAACAAAAACACCCCTGTGTTATCCACAGGGCATATTTAACTAGGTTTAGCTTAGAAACAGTGAGTGGTGGACTAAAACTTATCCGTCAACACATTTCAATTCTTCAATTGTATCTAAGCAAGATAAATATAATTTACATATATTTTTTTGCAACTTATGTAGTTTTGAAATTGATACTTTATGTCTGAAATTCAAGTTAAAAGTTGTAGAAACTGTTATGTAGTCAACTACAGAATCCAGAACATATAAAGATGTAGGGAATTAGTGTTTGAGTCACATTTGGCCAAGTCTTTGCGAACATCCATGCTCAGATTTAAAGCTGGCCTCAGTTCCAACCCCATTCAGCAGTGAAAATGTGCAAAACAGGAAGTCCAGTTGCTCTCCCTCTCCCTCTCTCTCTCTCTCTCTTTTTTTAGAACAACAGAGAAGTACACGCAACTGTTTGCATGAAAAGTTGCATTGGCTGCGCTGATATTCAGCTGAATTGTGAATTCTTTTTGAATGTTTCATTTTTGGTGCTGAGCTGTCAGCTGCAACTTCCTGAGTTTGCCTCAGCTTGAGACGTGACTTCACAAAGCAAATCTGTAGCACTACAGTTTGCAGTGTAAAGCTTTTTGGAGCAAATTGGTTTCACTGCAATCCTCACAGCATGAAACCTTTTTTTAAAAAAAATACCACAGCACCACTGTTTGAACTGAAAAAAATAATTGTTTAAAAAAAAACACAAAAGCAGCAACTGTTTTTACTGTTGCTTCAATAATGTGTATGTTAATGATAATATTACTAAGATCTAAACATATATTTACATATATATATATGAAGTCTTACGAGATGATTAGAGATATTTCTAGTGACTAAAAACACACAGCTGTGTTAAGGCAAAATTATCATTTGATTTTGAAAGTGCAATTTGCAATAAATGAGGGTCATTCATGTGAAGAGGCCAACTGCGCGCTCTGTCAGAGCAGATAACCTGGATAATTGGCTCTCTAGAAAGAGCAGAAAGGCAAACAAACTTTTATTGTAATCATATGCGCTACATGAATACCATTAAATATATATGCATATGTTTAATAATATGTTTTGTATGATTTTAGTGCCTGTAAGACTAATGTGTTCTTAATAAAGTCAAATAGAGCGCATTATGCTCCAACATTAGTAAACAAAGTAAAACTAGTGTCTTTTAATTTGTCACAGTGTTTTGTTATCAGTTACAATGCAATTTGAACACAGCATACTAAATGCTATTTCCTGGATTAAATTCTGAAGCTAAAACATACAGTACAGGTAACTTAGCAGAGTGGCAATCAGACATAATACTGTTTTGATGTGTCCCAGTCTGAGTCCCAGTTGTTGTCAGAGTGACGACACTTGTTGTTTGTAAGATCTTTTGCTCTAGCAATGGCTTAGAAAGTTTTTGTATGTTTGTTTTAGCTTCACGGAGGTTTCTGTCTGGCAGGTCAGGTGACATAGATGACTTCTGAAGATGCCGTGACTTATGACTTCCTTTGAAAAAACTACAAAAAAAACTGAATATAATCACCTACAAGTCAAGCCTGCTGTATAGGACAGAAGCCTCCATAAATATGCCTAATTTAACCACCTGGGTTTCCGCCTTTTATTACAACCATATGATCCTTAAAGCTTTATAGGCAACACTAGTGCCTTAAGGTCGAGGACAAAAAATGTGCAGGCTTTAATGACCTCCCTTCTGTAAAGATAAAACCTCCTGGCATTCTGTCAACTCCCTCCATTCTCAACTGGAATTCCACACACTTCCTGAGAGGAAAGGTCAGAAATGGCTTTTAGGTCAAAGTAGGAAGTTCAGTAATGAGGAGCTTCTTCTAATGACCTTCACTGCTTGTGAATAACGAGGTGCTAGGCCGAACATCAATGCTGCTACATCAACAACAACAAAACAAGTGGTGTAAGCGACATGCTTATGAAAATAGGCACATAGTTTAGTGTTTCATAATTCTCAAACTAAGGGCTTAAATTCTTACTTAACTTGTTTGCATGAGAATAAGTGACTAATTTGTCTAAGGCTTAAAATCTGCGTGTTTGTTGGGCTTGTTTCTATGACAGTAGGTTAAAGGAACTCTGCAGTTGCGCATGAGTGTCTTTAGCGTCACAAACAATGCCAATTTTGGTACTATGAGCCTCCTATCAGGTTTTCAAATCTACATGGAAATAATTAAAAGGAACAGCCTCTAAATGCGGAGCCAACAACACATGTTTCCCACTGTTTCACTATGATGGTTGCCAACATATTAGTCAGAATCAGGGGAAAAAGTGAAATGGCTCCAGAGTTGTTAAATAGCTGCATCCCTCCCACGATTACAGGCTAAACCTGAACTGTCTTTGTGGCTTTCAGGGGTGTGGTTTGTCTAAGTCACTTGTCTTCATTTCCTCTGAACTCCATCTGCAGAGCAGCATTTCTGCAGGTAGTTCGAGAGTAATCCTCTCCAACGTAGTCATTGTTGGCTTAATGCTAGCCTACAATTTAGCAGACACACCCTCCTGGGTAATCGCTGTAGGATTTGGACATTCGTGCCCGTAAAGGCCAAGCACCATTATTACAGTCGCTTATTTATTTGCTAAATGGTTGGTGGGAACAGATACTCCAAATTGCTGCTGTTACAGCTCGACTTGGTTTCTCTTTAACCTTTATAGACGCTAAAGTTGCCCTTGGTTGTGAAACTGCTGCCTCTGTGTCCACTTTTGAATTCCTGTGCGCCCTCCGTAGCCTCTTCGATTGTGTAGTTAATGATGAACTCACACAGAGCTCAGTTTAAAACAGGTGCGGAAGTGGCAGAAAGCTGTTTGGTTTCCTGCTGAGGGCACAGTTCCCCTGAAAGCAATTGGCGTTAATCAAAGTGCCTTGCGAAAGTATTAGCGCCCCTTGAACTCTAACGGATTTTTTCACATTAAAAACAGAACATTTACTGAAAGATACTCTGTAAGGTTTGCCATCTGCATCTGCTGTCACTTATTTAATTATGCACTGCTTTGTTTTGTCCATTGGATTACATTTAAATAATACATTAAGCATCACTGTTATTGGAACATGGAAAAGTGTTAGAAAAAGGGGTTTGAATACTTTTACGAGGCTCTGTTGATGCACTGTTTTCTTTCAGTGATGGCTGTGTAACTTGAGTTTGTTTGACCGCAGTTGTTTCAGACTCGGATTTTCTCACTTATATGTTTTTTTTTCCTGAAATTGTTGACTATGAGCCGTGCTCTGGTGGCCAAATAAGGTTGAAAATGTGAGGACCGTGAAGTCCAAGGTACACCGGGCAGTCATCCAAAACACATTCCATTCATATGTGCAGCTGAAGGTTGCTTGCTGCGGTGAAATTACAGGTTCAGAGAACCAGAAAATTATTATGAACTGCTGCAATTCCACCTGACATTTTCAATTTGTGTGTAGCGCTGTACACAAGGTGCATAGAAGCAGAGTGTGTGCTACATGTGCTACAAATTCTATTTAACTCGGCTAAAATCATTGGAGTAAGTGTAATTCAATTTCCTGGATATGTTCATGGGCGCTCCTGAAAATCTGTAGATGCTTGGCACAGATTTATGAGTTTAAACTAGTTTGTCTCTGCACTCACACACCAGAAATACAAAGGCTTATAGCTTGCATTCAGGTGTGAGAAAGGTGTTACTTCAGGGATAAGAGGGGAAGGTATGATTAATAGTGCTGCAGCTTGCAGTTTTCTGAGTTTCCTTATTGCAAAAACCACAAATGCATGTGTTTCGAAAAAAGAGAAAATACTCCTTTGTGATAATCTGCTTGGTGAATAGAACTGGCCAGTGCTTGTTCAGGCAGCACGCAGATCACCAACCTTTGCCACGGAGCATCTGTTTTCGCAGAAACAAGGGAGGGTGATTTTATCATCACACACAGGAGCACAGGCACAAGTCATTCACCCCCACAGTTGCACACACTGACTGAAGATCCATGTGATGCAACCTCAACCGCTTCCTTTGAACAGTTCTCATTTGTGCCAAATCAGTGTTGTGACAATGCTTCTGGATGAAACAACACATTTTGCTTGTTAAAAGGTAGAGATAAAAGACACCATGGCAAGTCTGGTGCTGCTCCTCACTTATGCTCCACAGCTAAGAAATTACTCAGGGAAATGTTCCGTATGTATCCTGGTTTGGACTCCAAAAAATCCTTTAAGCAATGTTAATGAATGATCCAATAGCTTTAATAGGAATGGAAATGTGTGCATAGTATCCTTACAGAGCTGGATTCTTGCCCCCCTCCCAACTGCAGCACAGCTGTCCTAACATCACCCTAGAGAGAGAGAGGAGGGAAGCAGCGACATTTCCACTAAAAACCAGTAGTTCTACAGTATTCCATCACCATTTGATGCAACTGTGAAAGTATGGTTCAAAATGCTCAGTGTTGCTGCATTCCAGAAGGGGTTTGGAAGTTGTACTGAGAGATAACAGAGGTCACATGTGCCGCTTTAAAAAAAGTGAGGTCTGTTGTCTGTTTGTGCAGCCTTAAGTTCAGTGAACTCATTTTTCTACGAGAGATATAAGTGGAATGTGTGTGTGTGTGTGTGTGTGTGTGTGTGTGCACGCAGAGAGAAGAGCTTCGGCACCTTTTGCAGGATCAGAGGACTCCACCATTTATGCAGCCTTTCTATTTTTAAGCAGCCCAGTTTGATGTCTATTCTTGAGCCACTCCCTAAGAGTTAGTGAGAAAATGAGTCTTCCTTTTCTGGAGCAGTGTCTCTTGGCTCCAGGCAGCGTGATGATGATGATGATGATGATGATGGTGACACAAAGGATCCACTGTGTCACTTGGCTGTGATGCAGCAGAGTGGAGCATGCCACACAGAGCAATGAGGCTTTTTCACAGCATTTCGGCTGTGATTCAGTTCATCTCTCATACAGCGGTAAAACCTGTTTGCAAACAACCAGACCAGATATTTTAATGTCATATTATGATTAATGAACAGACATTTTAATAAGTGAGAAATATTTTGAGGTTAGTTTGAGAATATAATAGCGCCATCTGTTGATCTGAAATGGCCTCATTGTGTCTTGTTGCAAGGAGGACCTACAAAAAGAATAGCATTAAGGCAACTATGTCCCCTATTATGTGTACAAAATAGCAACATCAGCGTTTCTCTGTGATTGACATAATTTATAGTAAGGCTTCCAGTGTTTCCAACTGGTACAAGCGCAATTATCTCATTTTTAAAAGGATAAATTTCCTTTTTTAGTTATTCTTAGTCAAAATTTAAGAGGTGATCTGTTTTGAATGGAAAAGCTTTACGTCGGACAAGCGGAATTTCCCTTTACTCCCTATAATCTCTAATAAGACTGTCTGAGACCCATCTCCATCACACATGGGAAGAGTGACTTAATACCAGCTGTGATTTAAATTAATTAGCTGTTCAAAGCTAAGAAAGACCTTAAGACAAAGTTCATTCTGATTATTGTCCAAGTGCTTCAGGACAAAAAGTGAAAGGAGAATGGAGGGCCACAGAGAGTGATTATAGTTTAACAACTGATTAGTAGGATTAAATTAAAATCAGTATATCTATGTTCTATCAACTCTCAAAAACGTCTCAAAACAAACAGATCAAATTCATTTCTTAAAATATAATCCAAACAATGTCCTATCAAAATCAATTTCAATGTATGCATATAGATGGATTCAAATTCTAAATATAATACTGCATATAGCATAGCACATTGTATACCGTCAAGAAAGTCAGGTTAACTTTAGAGAACTCCTCCCACAGCAAACTTATGTTAAAACGTAAGCAGTTCATTTTTGCCACTTTTCTTACAGACAGATACAATAACTTAAGGGGAAATTTATGTCTTTCACTATTCACAGTTTGATAAAACAGGATGAACCAACAAAAGCCGATTACATGACTCCCTAAATCATCACCAACTGTAGACTTTCATCTGAAACATTTCAGTTCTTCTTCTTCTTAGTTTATCAACTGAAACATTGACTCCAGTCTTGTTTGTAGGAGATGCCCATACGTTGTTTACTGTGTTCAGAAATGAATTTTCCTTCTACTCAACTTTTCATTGAATTGCAAGCTTCTCTGGCAGTGCAGCTTACCTCTGTTGTAAAGCCTGTCAATAACAGTCTGCAGCAGTCAAGTCAGGAGTCTTTCCATTGGTTGCATAGATCACAGTAAATCAATTGTGTATTAATTGGTCTAAAATAATACTGTAATTTTCAGAGGAACTCAACTTTAAATTTAGATTATCTGTAAAAGAAAAGTAAACACAGAAAATTAACAGAACATGCTTGGAATAAGTTGGGTGTAAAAATCTATACCAGTTTCATTGTTTGGACTGAATTACTTAAACTTACTGAAAATGTGCATTCTTACTGATAAAACCATCCATCCATTTTCTTTACACCCTTGTCCCTTGATGGGGTCGGGAGGTGCTGGTGCCTGTTTCCGGCTGGTGTTCCGGGCGAGAGGCGGGGGTCACCCTGGACGGGTCCTGTGTGTCGCAGGGCAACACACAGGACAAGCAACCATGCACACACACACACTCACACCCAGGGACAATTTGGAAAGGCCAATTAACCTGACAGCCATGTTTTTGGACTGTGGGAGGAAACCGGAATACCTGGAAAAAACCCATGCATGCACAGGGAGAACATGCAAACTCCATGCAGAACAACCGGGGCTGGGAATTGAACCCAGAACCTTCTTGCTACAAGGCAACAGCTCTACCAACTGCACCCTGTGCAGCCCTCCTGATAAAACCAATTAATTTTAATTGTGTCTCAAGCAAGGCTTTAATTAATTTATTTTTTTTACAAAGCAATTAATGTATTTTGTCAGATTTTTAAACTCCCCTTACTGAAGGCCACCCATGCTCTTTATGCTACAGTTCAAAGCAAGAAATCCTGTCGCCCTGTGTGTCTGAGAGAGCGTGTTGGGCATGCTTCATGGTTTTACTGTTGAATAAGAGCTATAATCTTCTTAATCTGGAGCGCTGGATAGAATTCCCGATATGGGGGCAAAACCCAGGAGTGTTCACTTTGCTTTACAAAACCATGCAATTTAACCTTAAATGGTTAAATTGTAAGTTTTTTACTTACTTAATGCAGCGTTTATGTGCAGATGAAGGAAACAGTTTATATTTAAGTGAACACAGTTTTACACTAAATAATCTTGGTTCATGGAGTTGAGTATTTGTCGCCCCCCAGTGTTCATAATGGGTAAGGGTCTGTTTTATTAACTTCCTCTTCCTGTTGCCAGCAAGTGAGTAATCGAGAAGAGGCTGAGATAAGAGTTCCAGAGTATTTTATTTTTATACCCTAAAAACTCCTGTTTTAAAATGTAAACTATTTTTAAGAAATACAAATGATTAAGTTTTTTGTAAATGCCACAGTCTGAAATCTTTCTCACAATGATATAAATCTTAGTAGAAAAACACATTTCATGCTATAACATCAGTCTTTTCTTCGAATGTGCAGAATATGGATGTCGGGACTGCTGAACTCTGGGTCCTGTTTGTCAGAAGGGATTTTTTCACAGATGAAATTTTGTTGCAGCAACTGAAAAATGAAAAAGTGAGGCAGCAAATCAGACATCAAGGATATAAAGCTATATATTAAAAAAACCCTGTTTCAATCTATACCTCAAAAAACTTATTTTCCACTTCTGGATTAATGCCCTCGGTCCGTTGCTCATAGCAGCAGATAATG
Source organism: Poecilia picta (assembly GCA_033032245.1). Taxonomy (NCBI): domain Eukaryota; kingdom Metazoa; phylum Chordata; class Actinopteri; order Cyprinodontiformes; family Poeciliidae; genus Poecilia; species Poecilia picta. The sequence goes on from CM065374.1 coordinate 8,687,701, forward strand.
GAGGTCTCTGGTCCAGAAAGCTGCTTCAATGTCTCCACCAGTGGACCTATAGACTGTGTAGGATTGAACCATGACTTAAAATGAGGAATACAGCAAATACATGTAATACGTTTTATAGTCTCAAAATTTACAGAATATCTTTGAAATCTTATGTGGCGGACCAATGCAAATGAATAAATAAGATTTAAACTAAACAATCTATTGACTGTATGTTTATGTTTGCTATTCAACTGCAAGGCGAACCTCTAACCTGTAAAGATTTCAATATTACTCTTTGCTGACTCTACTGACTTCTGGTAGGTATTTTCTTTAACTGTATACTTGCGATAGTTGTCATATCAACAGCTAGTCTTATCTATCCTGTTGATTTTTCTAGCTCTTTACTTGTGTTTTCTAAAGGAAACTGACAGAACTGAATTTTATTCAGGAGTACAAAAGTGAAGAGGACCAAATACAAACGCATCTAAATCTTCTGATTTTTATTTGTAATGTTTCCTTTTCATAATTATGCACTCACTACCTTAAGGTGAAAATGTGGATAAAATCCTCATGAAATAACTGAAGTTGGTGGTTGTAAAGTGATACATTTGAAACGCACAGTTTAATTTAATCCATTTCATAATCAAATTTTATTTGTATAGCAATTTCAGCAGCAAGGCATTTCAAGGTGCTTTACATAATTAAAATAAAAACAGCATGTGACAGTGAATAAACAGAAAGAATAATATTTTTCTCTTTTTCCCCTTCCTTTTAAAAAGAAAAAGAAAGGAATAAGTAGAAGAAAGTTTGCACAATACCTGTTCATAATAAATGCAATCTGCCATGATAATGTAATGTGGAGGAGGCAATAGTTGAGACACATCTTCACCCCTTTAAAAGCAAAGAACCGGGTTAGAGTTTAGCAAACATGCAGCTCGTAAACATTTTATCAATCCAGTGCAATATTAAACAGAAGTACAAACCATTTCAGTACCTTGGCAGATATGGACCCACTCTGAATGAGTGTCTGGTTTTCCTGAATATTCACATTCAGGAGGGACTGCAAATCTTCCAGGTCTGTTACTATGACACGAGCGCTGTGGAAAATTTTAAGGAAAAAAAATTTGTAAGTAAATGAAGAAGCAAAGCAAATCTGAAAGATAGAGGGAGCGGGATGATAAACAAAAAAAAAAAAAAAAAGTGCGACTTCGCTTTGGGGTCTCACCCGAGTGTTGCTGCCATCAGACCAACTACTCCTGTCCCAGCACCTAATTCCACCACGGTCCTGCCACACCACATGTTGACTCCTGTCGACGAGTCATAAAACGTTTTAGTCTCTAAATATTTAGCGAGGACAATGGCTGCATCCCAGACGACACAACCAACGTCCCCTATGTGGCACTGTTTCATTCTTAAGACGCATCCGTCATTCTTTTCGATTTCTCTTACAAAATACTTGCTATTGTCTATTTCTGGTGCCGCCATGTTTGACCAAAGTTGGAGCGATTGGTGTTATGACTGAGAGAACTTCCGGTCCTATGCGAAATGATGTCCTCCTATAAAAAACTGTTCCCCTTGTGTCGGGAGCGCGCACTGCAGCCAAGCATTTTAACCAAATATTTCTCTAAAATACTTAAAGGGAATACCTCTGACTCTCCAGCTTCCAAATCTGTTCCTTAAAGTCAAATATCCCGCTAGGTAGGGTCAAGGGACCGACATTTTACTATTACAACCTTTCTTATTTTTATCAAAGTAAAAACTTTAAGTTTTGTTTAAAACTATACACATTCTAGTCCATGACTTTATTTCCTAGCCTTGGCAGTTAAACCATAGACATACGTAGTATTTAAACGCTTTCATAGAAATACGCCAAAGTACCTTTCAAAATAAAGTTTTCATCTGCCATTAACGATAGCCTCATGCGCAGATGCTAACTTCCGTTTTTCTCAGAATAGCCATTTTTGCTAACTGCTTGAAATATGTTTATATCCTCTCTTTACGGTTTGTTTAAGTCTGATAAATAGATTTGAACATATATTGAGTACGCAGTTTGGACTTTTTTTAACCACTATAATTTTCTTGTGAGAATGTAAAATGTATCAGAGCAGCACAGGGGCACTTTCAACCGGCAGTGAGCCCTCAGACTCTGGACAAACCTGTGGCAGAAGCGGCCTGAATCAAGCTACCGACTCATCCTATTGTCCAGCATCTCTCTCCCCCGCTCTGCCTTACCGAAGTTCAGATGTTCACACTTCCAGTTCAAGTCATGCTCCATCACAGCCAGGAACGGCCTCAGGTGATTTTAAAAACTAGAATATACACTCCCTTGTAAAAATATTCATACAGGTTGACATTTTTTATTTTTATTTTTTTTATTGCTTGTCAGGTTACTATGGAAGCCCATTTCCGCCACCATGTTAAAAAATAATTATCTCGTTATAATGAGAAAGTATCTCAAAATAATGAGATACTATCTCAAAATAATGAGATACTATCTCAAAAATAATGAGATAGTATCTAGTATCTCAAAATAATGAGATACTATCTCATGATGAGATACTATCTCAAAATAATGAGATAGTATCTCATTATAATGAGTATCTCAAAATAATGAGATAATATCTCAAAAGAATGAGACAGTATCTCAAAATAATGAGATAGTATCTCGTTATAACGAGATACTATCTCATTATTTTTCAACCGGCAGTGTTATAACCGTTATAACGAGATACTATCTCATTATTTTGAGATAGTATCTCATTATAATGAGATAATTTTTATTTTTTTAACAGAGTGGCGGAAATGGGCTTCCATAGGTTACAACCAGACTTTAGTTCACTGATATTTTGTGCAATTGAACCTAAATACAAAAAAAGATAAGTAGTTTTCAAAACCTAAACTGAAATGTTCAAGTCTTGCCACAAAATTGGTGTTTGGTCTGGGCTTAAACAGAGCCAGTCTACAAACTATCCTATTATAGCTCTGAGTGTATTTTTAGACATTATCCTGCTTGAAGTCTTCATCCATTTTAAAATCTTTTGCAGCATACCAGTTACCAGGCTTTCTTCCAGAATTGCCCTGCACTTACTTCCAGATTTTCCTACTTGAGCTATGGATCTCTGCATCTCCTCCAGAGCTGCCTCTTAGCTGCTGGTCTGATTCTTGCTCTTCTTGCCCAACCTGCCCATTTGAAAGCAAATGGGCAGGTTGGGCAAGAACATAAGCACTGCTTATGTTCATAAGCAGTGCTGTGCTTATGAACATTTTTTTAAACCAAAAATATCTATAGTCTCATGAAATTCAGATTTTATTCTGATAGTTTGAGTAGGATTGGTCCCACAAGATAAATTTTGCCTTTGATACTTCGGTTTTCTTGAAGGTCAGTGCCAGAACAGCATCAGGGTGGGACAACCAGCCTCGTCGGTTCTCATGTCTTCCTCAGACACTTCCTCTGTTCGCTTCCCTGGAGGAACACCAAGACTCAGGAGGACACCAGGATCTACAGGACCGACAGGTTGACACCTTACACAACCACCAGTTCCTGAAATAAGCTTTATATTAAGTAATCCCTTTTTGAGCTGATTTCTAAATGATCACTTTTGATAGGAACAAGTATCTCGTCTGTTTCCACAAGTTCTGGTGCCTCTGTGATAGTAGCGGTAGTTGAAGGGCGAGGTTTGGCCAGAGGAGAGATTGGCATGGCCAGTATTGACTTAAAATGTCCAGAACTCATACTTTCTCAGTTTGCAGACACAGGGACGTATGCCAAGGTAAGCCTATTAATTTCTTCCTGGGTGATTATAAGACATGGAACACGGAGAGAGTTGTTTGTTTTTCCCTTTTAAGGTTATAACCAGGCTTCACATCTTGATGCCTATGGAAATCCTGATGCCAGATACAGCCACTGAGAAGGGGAAATGGACAAAACTCTTCAAGCTCATCACAGAGAATTTTCCAGTATAAAAACATTTTAAAAATTTTAATTTTTTTTCAAAAATGAAAATCTATCGATCGCTTTTAGTACGTTAAACCTTTGTTTTTCAGGGTGTGAACCTCACTGCAATCCAGAGAAAGTACTATAACGAGAAGAAAGGGCTGGAGTACATACAGCAGCTCTGTGCTCCAGAATTTGCCACTGTTCTCATGGAAGTGCAAGCAAAGTAAGCTGCAAAGTCCATGAAGGCATGAAAATATGCTGTTCAGAAGTTTGGATACATTCACCATTAATCATTAACATGAATGCCATAGGAATTTTGAGCTCTTTACAATTAATTTGAACAGTTCTTATGTGGAGTGTTGACATTAAACAGCTTGAATGAATTTTAAAAATGAGGACATTTGCTGTTTGAGCAGGACTGTTGACTCAAACGCTCATTTAAACTGATTCTGGTGGATGCAAAGTAGACCAACATGTCTGCGGAAATGGCAACAAGAGCCACACTATTGAAAATGTATGGACTACTCTTAAAGACTGTCTTTGTGCCGCCCAATTTTAATTAGATCTAGTTTTTTTTCTCTACAACTTAGGGTATTTATCAAAGTATAAGTTGGGGTGTGTATATTGGAAAAATCCACAATAAATTAAAACTTCTACGCAAAACATTTGTTTCCGAAAGTTTGCTAAAGCTGTTACTAATTTGAAAATCCCCAAAAAGCATAATGTAAAGCTGAAAATGAATGTGACATTCATGCTGTCGATGTGTTTATGCAAACCTGTACACTCTGCTGCAACCCTGCAAGTTTTTGTTTACCTAATATTATTACCATTTTAGGTATTATTGCCTAGCAACGGCAGCTGCTTTGCTGAAATACTTGGAGTTCATTCAGAGCTCGTTTTATGCTGCCAAGTCTCTAAAAGTGATCTTTAAGGGAAGTGAACAGACGACTATGATCGACTCGGCCTCTGCAGCTAACTTGGAGTTGGTGGTTAATAACAGAGACAACAGGTAAGAGGGGAAAGCACCTGCAAAATCACTATGTCTTTACGTGAGCACACTTTTAGTCTTTCTTTGTTTGCCTTTGGACAGAAGCGACTATACTCTTTTAGGAGTACTCAACCATACGAAAACACCTGGTGGAGCCAGGAGGCTGCGCTCCAATATTTTGGAGCCTCTTTTTGATGTGGATACTATAACCACACGCTTGGATGCCATTCAGGAGCTGTTGCAAAACGAGGAGCTCTTCTTCGGCCTAAAGAATGGTTTAGGAGCTACCTTTTTATTGAATCATACATGCAAATTTAACAAATACAGATGATGCATATCAGTGTGTGTTCTTTCCCCCTCAGCAATAGGTCATTTCCTGGACATTGACCGGCTGCTCTCCGTTCTCGTTCAGATTCCAAAGCAGGAAACGGTGCATGCAGGGATTTTTTTTTCACAGCTCTATGTTCTATAGATTTTTTTTTTCTGTTGCTCACGTTTCGTGCATTTCTCATTAGTAGTACATTATTAATCCTGCAGGTTCAAGCTGCTGAATCGAAGATTACGCATGTCATTCAGCTGAAACACACACTGGATCTGGTACCACAGTTAAGGGTCTGTACCTGCTGGTCATCATTCAATAAACATTCATATACTGATTTTTTTATAAACAATTAAACATTGCACATATGAAACAGGAGGTGTTAAAGACATGCAACACAGCTCTGCTAAAGGCATACAGTGCAACGCTGGAGGACAACCGGTAAAAAGGCTTTTTTTAAACTTTAAATTCAAATTGGAAATATATACTAAACCAACCACTTTAACTGGCACCCTCGATAAAGATATATAAATATCTTTAATAAACATTCCACTCTTGTTTAGTAATTGTACTGCTCTTATTGTATCTTCTATGTTATTTCATACTATTATTGTATCTTCTATGTTGTTTTTACCATTTACCATATGTGCCTCAGCCTGTGCTGCCTCACAGCTGATACATACTAAGCATATTATGCTACCCTGTTGCTATCACTTTTGTCCTTTTGGGTATTTTTGTTCTGTGTGTCATCTTTAGTTTCCTGTAAGCTTGTTCACTTTTTCTATTAATAAATATCCCTTAGATTCCATCTTGCATATCTGCTGTCCACATTTGGGTTTTATACAGAAACAAAATATGACCTCAACATCTCAGTCAAAATAACTCATGTGCTAATTTGGCCAGATGTGTAAGCTTATTATTGTGCTGAAAACCCAGTGATGATCTATTTTAATAGAAAAAGTCCATAGCATGGCATACTCCACATACTCCATACTTAACAGTGGCTATAAGATACTTATCCAAATATTCATCTGACTAAATCAAAAGGGTTCAGTTAAAGTCCCAATTTGAAGGCCGGATTTCTCAAAATGTTACAGTATAAAATGATACAACTGGAATAGTATCATTTCAGGCTTACATATGTGTTTGTCAGGAGTTTCAATAGATTTTTCCTGTGCTTAACCTTCTTAAAACAGTGTGTGCATTTTGTCTTAACACAGATTTGACATAATCCTCGAGCAGATCAAGACAGTGGTTAATTATGACACCACATATTTAAAAGGAAGCCTGAACATGCGGACCCAGAAGTGCTACGCAGTGCGACCCAACATCAATGCGTTCCTCGACATCGCACGCAGAGTTTACACTGAAATTGTAGACGACATTGCAGGTATTTAGTAAAAATGATCTTGCATCATTTCTATGATGCATCCATATCTTTGTATCTTTCATAGCTTTGTGTGTGTCCCTCTGCTGTGTATAGGGCTTGTGAACAACTTGGGGAGAAATACGGCTTTCCGTTGCGCACTAGTTTCAGTACAACCCGGGGATTCTTTATCCAGATGAAGCTGGATGGAGTGGTCTTACCTGAGGGAAAACTACCCCCAGAGTTCATCAAGGTAGGATCCCTTTAAAATCACTCCCCAAGCAGATTAGGTTGTACTAGGGACAATGGACCACTAGTAGGTAGTGAAAGAAACAAAATTAACTTCAGTAATCACCAAAGCTGCTTCTTGCCAACAGAAAATCTTCTATTTCAGGTCACCAAGCAGAAGAACAGCTATGGCTTTACCACTGCAGACCTGATTAAGATGAATGGTCGCTGTGACGAAGCGCTGAGGGAGATTTTCCACATGTCTTATGTGTGAGAAGACAACTGTCTATCCTTTCGCAAACAACTTTATAACAAATTTTAATGGCACCGATTGATTTCAATTCAAAACGTATATGTTTTTCTACTAGGGCTTCTTTTTTACTTAAAGAAAATCAAATATAAGGGCATTATTAGTATATTCATTATCTCATTATATCCAACAATGTCTTTGTAAAAAAAATTACTGTACCTTTCAGAGATTTGAAATATTTTCCTGAAACTTTTTACTTTGTGTAATGCCAGTGATCCGTTAGCAATTTTCTCACAGCAAAACAATACTTATTTTAGTCACTAAAACCATAACCACCAACCTGAATGGAATGTTTTAGTGAAAAAATTGACATTACAATTTTGAGGCTTGTCTTTATCATTAAATGTCCACTAGAGGGTGCTATTTATAAGGTAGCATTTATTATACTCCTTATCTGTGTTTCAATAGGGTTATATGCCAACTTCTTACAACCATTCATGAGCACATCCACTGCCTGTACAAGCTTTCTGACACTGTATCCATGTTGGACATGTTGCTCTCACTGGCCAATAGCTGCACAATCTCAGACTACGGTAAGTGGAAACTAGTTCCATCAATGATAGTGCTTTGCAAAAATGATGTATAAACCTTGAGCTTTTTAACATTTTGTCACATAGCAGAGACAAACGTCAGTGCATTTCATTGAGATTTTTTTGTGGTAAACTAATTTTGTCACTCCACAAATCTGCCAGAGTGGTAGATGACACTAAAAGAGTGAAAGTGGTTCAGAAGGTAGGGATTTTGTCCCACAACTGATGGGTTGTTAGTTCAAATCCTCGCTACATCTTTAGCAGTCATTTGGTGGCTCTAATTGAATGGCAGCCTACCTTCCATAATCGGCGATTGTAGTCTAGATATGTACAAGTACAAACCACTTACCATCACCCTAATCAGACCATTTCCATGACGGACCATTGTGGAGGGAGCATCATGCCACCAGATTGCAAAAACACAAAATCTTACTAATTATTTATGGTTTAATAGTTCCTAGTGCAAGTGTTGTAGTTCACTTGAAATAAGACGAGACTAACAAATAACATCTCCGCACAATGAATAAGTACTATAAGTAAAATAATTTGCCAGTGTAACAAGGCATTTTTTTCATGTTATAAGTAAAAATGTCTTGTCATAGCAAGGAACAGTCTTATTAATAAAAAATCCAAATAAAATTGATCAAAGTTTGCAGATTATAATCATTAAGTGACAAAAATGTGAAAACGTTTGCAAAATTATGTTTAAACCTTGAAAAGTACAATAGTGTATTACCACTTTTCCAGTGCTGTGTACTGAGTATTACCTCCATGAGGTTTGCTCAGCTGTCTAGAGGAAGGTGGCTCCGTTAAACCGCCATGAACTGCTTGTTCTACTAAGCCTGACTCTCTGCTGGGCTCAGTTCTTTTCGCGTGCGGCTCCGCCCCCATCAGCCACGTGGGTGGCGATTGCTGGCCCTCAGCTGTCTGAAACTGTCTCTCCATTGATGCATGCTGACTGCCTGCCCCCCTTCTGTCCAAGCCAGCTTGTACTCAGATTACCCTTCTTACATAAGCCCTCACTGATGTGCTGTATTTGCAGAGACAACTGCAGCCGCCAACTGTCTGTAACCAGTGCATATTTTCACACAGAAATGACTGGTTTAATGATTCCGTGGCTTATTTTACAACCTGCCTACGGCTAATCAGGCATTTATTTAAATACGCTGATGGATTTAGAACATTGAAAATGCTTTTACAGTATTTTTCTGTTGTCACGGATATGCCCGGGACACAAAACGGCAGACGAAAGTGACGTGCTTGTGCTGTTCTGCTGTGGCCGCCAGTGCGTCCAGAGTTTACAGACACCTTGGCCATCAAGCAAGGTCGTCACCCCATCCTGGAGCGAATGGCCCGACAGCAGCCTGTCTCAAACAATACCTACATTTCCGAGGGCAGCAACTTTGTCATCGTAACAGGACCCAACATGAGCGGCAAATCTACATACCTCAAACAGGTGGCGCTGTGCCAGATCATGGCCCAAATAGGTCAGCGGCTAATATTCTAACCTTATAAATCGTGTCGTGCGCTTAGCTTAATCTTGCGTCATGACCTCTGTGTTTATGTTCTTCAAGGCTCTTTTGTCCCAGCTGCGTACGCCTCTTTCCGCATTGCTGATCAGATTTTCACCAGAATTGGTGTTGATGATGATTTTGAAACCAACTCTTCTACCTTCATGTTGGAAATGAAGGAGGTATGGGGTCTTTTTTTGTACACAGATTGCACAGATTGTTTCATGTGATATTAAAAGGAAGGCTTAGTCGCTAACACTTTTTGTTTCTTTCAGGTCTCTTACATAATCCACAATGCGAGTGACAGGTCATTGTCCATTATAGATGAATTGGGACGTGGCACTAGTGCCGAAGAAGGCATTGGAATCTGTCACTCGGTTTGTGAGTTCCTCCTTGGCCTAAAGGTGAAAAACGCTCCAGTACAGTTGAATTCTGCCACTCCCCTTTCTGAATTAAGAACCAGATCATTCAGATTCCTTTGCTGTTTCTTAGCTATTTACCTCCTTTCTAATAGCTTGTAATACACCTTCCTGGTCAACGTAAAGCAGCAGAACAAACAAAGGCATCCTACATAATAGGTGTTTTGAACTTGAAGGTGTGTCTGGTTTTTCCTCTTCTTTGCAAGGCGTTCACTCTGTTTGCCACACACTTTCTGGAGCTCTGTCAGCTGGAGTCTCTCTATCCTAATGTGGAAAATCAGCACATGGAGGTTCAGCACACACGCAACAGAGACTCTGGTGCTGAGCAAGTGGTGTATACATATCTGCTGAGTCGAGGATGCTCCGAAGAAAGACAATACGGTAACCAGTCGGCGTATTTCAGGAACAGTCTTGTTAAAGTTTGATATGAAAGTCATTACAGGACACAGTTTTTTTTTCTGATTTAGGTCTGAGAGCAGCTGAGATTACCTCACTTCCTCCAAGTATAATCCAAGAGGCGAAGTTGGTTGCCTGTAAAGTCAGCCAGCAGCTTCTGGTAACTTATTCATACCCCTGAAACTGTCTAACGTGTTTCAGCTTTAAACTTCACTCTCTAATGGGGAATTTATACGATAAATAAAACAAAATCTAGTGCAACTTTATGGAGAAGAATTTTTTTACTACTAAAAATCCAAAAATTCTGACATGCATATATTTAATTTGGGTTGAGTCCATAGTTTTTAGAACCACCTTTTGTTACAATCACAGTTCCTCACTTCAAAATTATTAAATATTTTGTGCTGATCTCTGCCAAACATCGATTGCAGACTGAGAAACCTAGTAAAACCTCACGCTCATGCTAGTAAAAATATTTGCCCCATATTCTGTATAGATTTTGCACTTATGCTGTTAAAAGTGTGTAAGTACAATATTTAGCCATATACTCTGACATTAAACTACCCCAATGGTAACAGTATTTTTCTGACATGACATTAATAACTGGAAATTTTGAGTAATACATTTTAGGAATAGACTAAACTTAGCATCTGTTTGACACTTTCAGGCCAAACGTCCCACTGATCCAGAAACGCAGAGACAGAGAGCTGTGTACCACCTGGCAACTCGCCTCTTGCAGACTGCCAGAAACTCAAGACTGGATCCAGAGAGCCTGCGTATGTATCTGAAAGGACTGAAGAAGCAGTATGAGGCAGAGCTGCAGACTGCAGCCCCAGCAACTCCCACTGACACAGAGGAGGAATGAATAACTTTGTCCTTCTTCAGGGAGACATCTGTACTTTCATTGTTACTGACCAAACGTTACATATTAATAACTGTGTTGTTTTTACTTCTAACTGCAGTGTTTTATTTATTTGATAAGTTATTCTGCCTGGGCAATAAAATGCAGCTATATTACTGTGATGATTTGCCTGTTATTCTATATTGTTTGATGTTTTCTGAAAATAATTGATGGCTAATTATATCAATTCGGTAACATGAATTGGTTATACAGTAAGTTTTTGTTTTTATGGATGTTTTGGGAAAACTATGAAATCTTTCATTGCCAATATTTTTCTATGTGTTTTTGTTTTTTGATAAGAGCAATCATATTTGCAATAAACATAAAAAAATTAAGCAAAAGCTGAAATAAAAAAGCAATAAAATGTTAAATTAGCAATACGCCAGGTGATACCTCAAAATTAAAAACAAGAGAAAACTCATATACACATTAGGATAATGCTTGACATAAATATGCAACATTGTTTCACACACATATGATAAACCAACCATAAGAACTAACACCAAAAGGCCCGAGGGGCCCCATCCAAAACAGAAAACTGTCTTTCATCTCAAAAAAGAACTTTGAACAACAAAGCTGTGATCCAGTCCGTTTTCTCTTTTGCTCATAAAAGACACCTTTGGCATTGTCTTGTCCAGGAGTGACTGATCACAACAAATGCAACACATGTGGCCTCGGTCCTTGAATCTACTTGAAGCAATGACTCCAACAGTAATTCACAATTTTTTTAAAAAAACTCCCCAAAACATGTACTTTACCTCATAGCCCTCTCAAGGTTGTAGTTATCTTTACTTGTTGTCATTTTTTCTTACAGATGTTTTGCTTCTACTCAACTTTATAACAATGTGTTTGGATACTACATGAGACGTCAGCTTCTTTACCAATAACTCATCGTGGCAAAACTTTTTGTGTGTGTTATGTGTACGTAGTAGTCTAATATTCTGAGACTTTTATCTGTAAGTCATAATCATCAAAATGAACGGAAGCAATCATAAAAATATACCATTCTTCTTAATTGCTCTCTCTCTCACCGATTATGGAAGGTAGGCTGCCATTCAATATATATATGTATGTATATATATATATATATATGAATATATATATATATATATATATATATATATATGGTATTATATAATATATATGGTATATATATATGGTGTATATTATATATAAAATATGTATTCTAATTAGAAAAGAAAAAAATATATATATATATAATTTTTCCTTTTTTATGAATAAGCTAGTAATTATTATTTATTTTTATTTTATTTTTTTTTACAAAATTACACTAAAAAAAGAGTACAGTTTCGATTATATTCTCATTATTCGAGAAACGACGGTGTACGTCGGCTCACAAAACGAGCGCTCCCTATCAAGCTGCTTATGACCCGCCCCCGCAAACCAGAAACAGCAGAGCAGAGAGTGTGACGGCAAGCGCAGGAGAAAGCCAGGCTGGAGCTGCCCTGGGAAGTCGGGAGTGTGCCGGAGTCAACGCAGAACAGCGCCATTTAACCACGAGCAACGGAAACGGACAACCGAAGCCACAGGTACTCACGACTGCGGTTTCCCTAGATGTTATCGGTCATCTTTGGTGAGGAAAACCCGCTTGTCCCCGGTCAGAGCTGCTGTTTAGCTTCTCACGCAGGCCTGGGAACGGGCCGCAGCGGAAGAGTGCAGCAGTGCGCCGGGTCAGAGATTTAAAGAGAGGGAGGCTGGGGTTAGTACGAGGCCCGTCAGGGGAAGAGGTCCACGCCTCCAGTGTTCCTGAGTGGGAACCAAAGTATTCCTCCTACTCACTGTCTCGGTCAGCTCATTTATAGTGACGGATATTTCCAGTGTATTAAACTTGGCTGACCGGTTAGCATGCGAGTGGTCAACCGTTAGTTAGCTCTGTTAGCTAGCTCATTCATAGTCCCTTTGAACTTTAGGAAAATTTAGAAAGTGAGGTCATTCATACTGACCACGTCCGGTTCACAGGACATTTTAGGGAAGTGAGGTTGTGAGCATTCTTGCTTGCTGCTTCTGATGACTAATTTCATAGCGTGTAAAGTATCACACCAGTAAGATCAGACACCTTCAACGTGTTTTTTCGTTTTAAGGAGTGTAGCTTCCGAGTTGACGTGGAACCAGCTGCCATCCCTCGCCCTGCGGTTAATGTTGAGCATGACCAAGCAAGCGAACACATTTAGTACTGGACCTGAGAGAGCCGGGTGGCGTAAAGGATACCACCCTGTGTCAAAGACTAGTTAAGCTACTATGAACTATTTCTGGTATTTACACTGAGTGACATGTGTGCTGCCAAACCCTTCGTATCTGCATGTGTCCTTGTGACATCTAGGCCTCTTTGGTGCTAGCGGGACTTTGGACTCATTGGAAAGTCGACCAGGATCTACTTGGTGACAGTTTAAGAAACTTACAAAGCACAAAAATTGAAGTTCTCCTCCATTCTGACTGAAGATGTTTGTTTTGTCTTGTTGTTTCCCTTTATCTGATCCCTATTGCCGATAAGTTATTTCTCAAGGCTGCTTTGCCCAGGTAGAGTAAAAAATGAAAGCATAGCTTCTGATTTGTTAATGTTTTCCTCCATAACCAAGCACGTATACCTTGTACTTTGATTCATTCAGTTTATGAACCAGATTATTGATAAGATTGAACATTATCTATAGATCATCTACCTTGTGTCAGAGCTTTTTCTGTGATTGGAGTTCATGTCAATGTATGAGTGTATTAAGACACACTGTCCAGTTTGTATGTAGGCCTGGGCTGATCTGAGATTCTTATGCTATAACCTTGAGTAAAAGCACAATTCTATCAAATTATCTGCATTAAAATTTGAAACAAAATTGTTTAACATAATCTGATTGCTTTTATTTAAAACAAAAAAAGGTCAAAAAATGCAGTGTTACTATAGCAACAAGTATACATAAAGGCAGTTCAATTTATTTAGTAACTGACCTATTTTCAACTGTAATATGGTGTTTTAGTAGCAATGGTTAGAGTAATCTTAAGTCCTCAAGGTTCTGGATTTTTTAATACTTCCTGTGAAAAATTCAATTGGTTTAGTTGATTTTCACTCATAGATCCAAGTTAATAAAACATTTACTTTTTTTAGTTGGTGTTTTTAAGTAGCTTGCTGCCAGTACAGAGATGTTAACTTTAGAGTGTTGCATGGCCTTATTTTGGACTTCAGGCAGGATAGTTATCAGGAGTTGCCTCTGTTGTCCTCGCCTGCCAAATATGAGGCCTGGCCAGCCAAGTGGGTAGATTCCGGGGAGCCAACAGCCCGAGAGGGCTTTGTCCTCCAGGCTCATTTTGATGCTGGAACGAGGCTCCAGCTCCATAAGGGAACGCATGAAATCTCCATTCTTAGTCCCAGGACTGGGGAGAAAGTGAGAAGTAAACGAAAGGAAACAAGCCTGTGAGTTTTACACCACCTACTCCACCCATCGTCTCTGTGCCAACATTCAATGTTGCTTCAAGGGTTACTCAAGGGATTTGAAAGACTTTACATTGCAAGTTAAGTTTCGAAGATGTTTTCTATAGAAGGTCCATACAGTGTGACCAGGGTTTTCGTCTGGGTGTTTTCTTCCTGGTGGGATGTGCCCGAAACGCCTCACCAGGATGACATCTAAGAGTACCTTAACTGGATCCTCCACTTTTCTATTTCTAACTGTAAGAATATGAGAGAGCCATTAAATAAATTACACACTCCTTAATGAGATCACTGTACAGGAAGAGTACATAAATGTACCACACAGAGTTACTGACGGACCAGATATCAGAACTGCCCCAAATATTCTTTAATTAGCCGTAATTATCTATTGGCAATTGAGCGTCTGAAAAATCTGATGTTTCTTCTATCTTCATTTAAATGCGTCTAAACTCGGCACTCCTGTCTATTTCCAGTCTATAAACACTCCAAACATTTTGATGCTCTTCTATTTAGGTGAAAAACAATCTAAAAGTAGGGAACATGTATTTGGATGAATAAATGGAGATAATCTTCTATTTTTGGTTGGGTTCAGACTACCGAACGGTTACACCGTAAAGAAAATGGATGTCAGCCACGAGAAGCCTGATCGGTGCTTCCCCGACTCAGACCAAGGCCGCAGTTAATTAATCCACTATTGAAATCCAGCATCAGGATGTATCTGATTGAGTTATAAAGCACACTAGAATTGCTTTGTGGGCAAATATTTAGGTTTTTCCTTTTTCTTTTTCAATGAAAAGTTTAGTTTTACAGCCAAACAAAGCTAAGCTTGCAACAGACCTAATTATACGTCTCTATTTCTGTTGTGAAATGTGATCAGAGGTTTTGGAGGTTTGGAGTGAAACACAATCAGCGCTGCACTGTGAGACTAAGCCTGTCGGTGCTCAGGAAGCCCTGCAGTGGAAAGTTATTCTTAAATCTATTATCATGGGTAATCTTCTTAATCCAAATTACTAAAGGCCTGCTCTACGACACTGACTGCTATGCTGAACGTCGGCCACAGCTCTGACTGGATTGTGCAGAATTTCAAGTCACTTCTCATCAGACTCTGCACACTGCTGACGACACAACACTTAAACAGACTTTAACTTTCTTTTTCTGTTTCTCTCGTGTCTGAAAGATGCTTTCATTTTCCTCTATATCAGCTTGTCTAATTCAAAAGAGATTTTTAGCATTGTTTTAACAGGACAACCTGTAATTTAGCCTGTAATGGTTATTTAATTACCAGAATGAAGTCGTAGGATTAGAGAATAAAGTAGTAATTTTGAGAAAAATCAAGAGTCGGATGTGGTATAAAAAAATCTGAGATTTATTTTTTTTTATCTCCTGGCCCTACTGTACACTTTACAATGTACAGTACAACAAAAACAAAAATAGAGCTATTTTCCAACTTTTTATGGTTTTAGATGTTTTTGGATCAAATTTTTAAGCCAGAGCTTTTTGTGAATTAATAGACATAGAAATGATTCTGCATAGAAATGGCATAATTCTCAATTTACCACACTGCTGATTGTTGGTCAACTTCTGTATCATGCTTCCATGATTTGCAGAATATGCTGACAAAACCCAAAAAGGAACTGATGTGGAAAGAAATCTAAAAATTTGAGTCTAGAACATGAATGGGAACTTGAAAGGCACATTTTTCTGAAGAATGTGTTTTTGTGGATTTTAAATTGACTACATCTGAGGCTCTTGCGTCCTCAGAGATATCTAGAATGTAACGAATGAATGTCCTCTCCCCTGGCATAAAGGACTGAAGTTCCCGGCTGCAGCTGGAGCGGTGTTCAGCCTCTGACACTTTCATGTCGGTATATTTTTGCCCCTTTCAAATCCAATCCAGTGTAAGTTTAGAACAGCGGGGGCTTGTCCTTACAGAGGCCGAACGGCAGGGAAGTGGCTAAATGAGAACATAGGCTACGAATGTTAGCCTAGTTGCCTTTTTCTTGGTATTGACCTATTTTGTTCCTGTTTCAGTCTGCATGAGTGAAGCAGACATTTTTAATGTTTGTTTAACATTTTTGGCTTTAACAGAATAGTTTTCAGTTCTCTCTGTTCCCTCTGTGAACTTACAGTATGTAATGAAGACGTTAAGCTGTCTGGCAGGGGCAGTGTGGTCTAATTGGATCATATCACTAAGATAGGGTAAGGTCAGTTCTCCCTCGCCACCCTCTTAGCATAAACAGCGACCCACCGCACATGGAGAAATATCACACAGAAGAACAGATTTATATGTGCTTAGAAAAAGAGCAAAAATCAAGTCTGTTGGATGAAAATGTGCAACAGACTAAAAGCATGGTTTAAAGGTTTCTATGTAGTCTTAATGGACATGTACTTTATGGACTGCAACTAATTATTTTAGTGATTGGTTATTCTATACATTTTTTGATGATTAATTGGATTTAAAAGATGGCACATTCAACAGACTTTTCATTTAACCTTTATAAGATTCTTTTTATGTACAGTATTAGTTATACATTAAAAGATGTAAATAAACAGATTACTCAATTCCTATTTTAAATAAGAGAGACAATTTTATTTTATAAAATGCAAGTTTTTGAAAATAAGAAATATTTTGGTGAATTTGAACCAGGGAAACAAAATTATGATACTTAAAGAGTTTGAGAATTTTTTTTCTTTTTAGCAAATAGTTGTTTTTAGAGTTTGTATATCCCAGTTAACAAATAATCAGTTGCTAAATTAGTTGACAATTATTTCAATAGTTGATCTATTGATCACAATTGTTTCTGCCCACTTCTCTGGGTTTCTACAGGTTTGAGGTCATTCTAGAAGCCTTGTCGGTTTTTATACACTTCCAAATCAGTTTTGATTTATTTGTAACCCTCATCTTGTTGGAAGCTCGACTGTTGAAGTCTCACCTGTCCAACCCCAACCATTCTTTTTGTTCCTCTCCTCAGAATGGCGATGGATATCTACGACTCTCAGTACCTTCTCATCCTGGCCCCCACACTGGTCATCGCCCTCATGTTCCTCTTCTTCTGGCTCTTCATGAAGGAAACCTCTTACGATGAGGTGCTGGCTCGGCAGAAGCGAGACCTCAAGCTGCCGCCGACCAAGCCAGACTCTCGCAAGAAGAACGAAAAGAAGAAAAGCAAGAAGAAGGAAACCGCCAGTGGGGGGAGTGGGGGAGGTGGAGGAGAGTCTGAGGAAGACCTGCGGGATTTTGATTTGACTGACGTCATTGGCTCTAACGTGGAGGCGGAGGAGGAACCTGAACCTGTGGTCACCCCGGATCCATCCCCGCCTGCACCTGGTGCTGAAGTTTCGGTCTCTCCAGAGGCTACTTCTGGACTAAGGGAGAGGAAGAAAAAGGAGAAAAAGGCTGCCAAGGCTGCTGCCAAAGCTGCTGCTGCTGCTGCAGCAGCTTCCAACCTAGAGGAGTCAGAAATGAACGACTCAAAGCCAGTCAGCCACAAGACAGAGACGTCTCCAACTTCAGACAAACGGATGAGCCCACCCCTCCGCAGGTGGAGTCACAGGTTCAGGTCCAAGCTATTCAGGCTCCTGTTCAAACTCAAACTCCTCCCCAAACCTCTGGGAAGAAGAAAGACAGGAAGAAGCAGAAAGTGGAGTCGGGTTAGTAAATAAGTGGAGTTTTTAGCCTGGTTTAGCAAGGGATAGCCTTGAGTATAAATATCAAAATTTCAATGGATCCCAATATTGGCATAAAGATTTTAAACCAATACATGTTGCATGATTGACTGTGCTTAATATTTCCATATTGGATGAATCGGTCTGTATCGTAAATGATAGAAAAGTGTATCCCTAAATCTTCTTTCTGTTTCATGCAGATGTCCAGCAGCTTGAGGTGAAAGCAGAGGAAGCTCCAGCTCCAAGCAAAAAGGAAGCTCCTTCTGTGGCCGAAACCAAAGTTCTTGACGGTGTCAACCCGACGGCTGTCACTGGGAAAAAGAAAAACTCTGCCAAAAAGCAGAAGACAGAGCATGGTAAAAATGATCAAAACAATCTCACTATCTGAGTCAGATGTCATTTGTTTAAGGCTCATAGGTTAAATCTTTTTCTCCCCTGAACAGTAGTAGAGGAAGCCCACATTTTGGGAGATGCATCTGCCTCCAACCACCAGTCAGCTCATAATGACGACGTACCACCTAAAGCATCTGGCAAGAAACAGAAGAATGAGACTGATAAAGGTAAGAAGTAGTTTGGATTTTTCTTTTTACCCTTTTTGGCCATCTGTGGCTAGTAAAGTTTATTTCATTCATTTATGTTACAGAAGTAAAACTCCTACATTTATTTCACCGAGAGTGATATAATTCAAGTGTCGACTCCTGTTAATTTTGGCTTATGAAAACGCTGTCTCCCACCATATTCATGGAGTGCTGAGTGGAAGGAAAACATTTGGTAAAGAATGGTGCACAAACCCTTTATTGAGTTTACAGTAGAGTCCCAACGACTTGACTGTGGCTGGAGTCACCGCATACAGACCTTTCCAGAACAAGAGTTGCAGCTGCTACATTCTTTGTGTTAAGCCACTGCTAAACCAGAGGCATGACTAGTGCTGGCTAAGAGCAGGACTGATGCTTGGTGATCCAGTCTGATATTCAAACCAAAGGAAAGTTTTGCATTTCATTTAGAACTCCCGGATTAAAGAGGAAGAGTAGAGAAACCCAGATTTCAAGTAGCATAAGGTTCAGTGTGACGTTTCCAGATTTCATATACTGGTGGTGGAGAAACTGATTTTATTTTTCAGCTGAGGCTAAATTCTGAGGTTACATACGATTGAATTTTTTTTAATAGACTGAAATTTCTCTATTTAAGATATATATTTTTTTCCTCTTCCAAATTCCTTTTTCAACCATATGTTTTCCTTCCACTCAACTTTCCTCAAACCAAACCGGCTGATCACTCTGTGATCCACCAGATTCCGTCAGCTTATTTTCTTTTAGCGTATCAATATCTGTGTGCTGATTAACTGTCAGATCATCTCTTTTTAGTATAATAATTTACATCATAACATTTTAGTTTTAATAGTTCTTCTGCTGGTCTTGGTCAAAGTTCAATGTGGTGTTTGCAATCTAATATCTGTTGATGTGTTTAGGTTTTGCAGCTCAGTCAAAGAGAGTTTAAAGCTCCATTACCTGTCAAACATTTACAGACTTTTTATGGTATAAATAAACTGCAGCAGCAACCTTTTTGTGACTTAGCAGGGAACACAGAAGTGAAACTGAAGGAGCTGCTTTCTGGTCTGTCCAGCCTGACTTTGTCAGAAGCGGAAGCTACCAATGTGATCGTTCTCCTCCGAGAAAAGAACCCTACTGCCCTGGATGCCTGGCAGAAAGTAAGATTACTGGACCACAAACCACACAGCTGTGACAAATGGCATGTCTTAATATTTGTATGCAGCTGATAAACCTGAAAATCATTACTGAATTTCCCCCGTCTGTTTTTCACTTCTCCTCTATCGCTGTGACCTCCAGTCCACAGCGAGGCCCGACCCGGCGGCCCAGCAGAGAGAGAAACTTCTCGTAACTCTGCAGGAGGAATCCTCCATCGCCAAAGACAAAGTGAAGCAGCTCAGTCAGGTCAGAAACGCTCTGAAGAATCCTTCACTTATAAGGAATGGATTTTTTTGTTGAGCTTTCCCTTGTGATTAATGCTTTAGGAGCTTCAGCTTGAGAAACAGAAAACTGGCAGAGTGGAGACCATGATGAGAGACCAGCGAGTCGCCATGGAGAAGGAGCTGGGCGGCATGCAGGCCAAAGCACAGGGCAGCTACCAGGAGTTACAGAATATGCAAAAATCGGTGAAACCTAACGTTCTCTCCTCCGTTCAGTAAAATAGCTTTAATTTAGTAACTGATGTGAAATGTAACACGTTGTGTGTGTGTAGTTTCAGCAGGTGAGGGAGCAGTTGGAAGCCCAGATCACTCGGCTGCAGCAGGAGAACGGGATCCTGAGGGACGCGGTCAGCTCAGCCACCACTCAGATGGAGAGCAAGTCAGTGCTGCACTTCTGGGTCAAATCTGTCAGAATCTAAATATTTGAATTATTATAGTTCACTCTCTTAAAGTATGTACTATATTTGTATGCAGTTGAAAAACCTGGAAATCATTATTGAATGACTTCCAAAAAATGATATTTGTGCGACAATTTTGTAGTATTAAATGCTTCAGGCCTTCCTGAAGTACTTTACAATTATGACTTAGATCAGTGGTTCTTAGACTTAACACATATTGTCACTTTACATTTATCTTTCAAATAATACCAACATTTCTGCAGAGTACCACTGAAGGTGACTCAACTCCCACAATCAGTTGATCCATGAATCTGTCAATGCTACTGGTGGTACCCGGGTTGCCTTTATTGGGACTCTCAATAAACTTTACTATTAATTACTGGCAAGTTAAATATAAACAAATCAAGTGTGTGTTTTTTTTCTTTTCCATTTTGTTTTCTGTTTTTCCTACTGTGCTACACACCAATTTCCTCTAGGAGATAATAAAGATGATTGATTATTAATAATAATAATAATAATAATAATAATAATTGATTGATAGACTAAGTATTTACATTTATTTTCTTCTTTCGGTTTGATTTCTTAATTTTTTTTATACAATAGTTTTTTCAAGTAGCTGTTTCTTTTTTTTTAAAAAAATCATTATTGATCTGCCTTTGCGTATAAAATATAAAATATATCCTACCCCTTTTCACACTGAAATATGCTTTAAGTGGGTTGCTGATGATTTGCTTCTTCGGCAGTTTCCCAAAATATTGCCCCATGAGCCATTTTTGCATGACATTCTTGACAGGAATTCTGCAGAGCTGAACAAGCTGCGCTCCGAGTACGCCGGCCTGATGAAAGAACTGGCAGACAACAACAGCAAGTTGCAGCAGGAGGAACACCAGAGGAAGTCACTGGAGGTCAGCTACAAGCAGAACGTGTCCCAGCTGGAGGTACGCTAAGCCAGATGTGTGTGTTTACCTTCTGCTCCAGGGTCCCTCGGCACAGAAGAGTGCAGCTTAGCTTCAGATCTGGTCAGTGGGTGTGGCAACATTAGTGGGGAAGCGGCAAGGGAAGCTGTAGTAAAAGTCCAAGGGTGGATTGTGGGAAACAAAACCTGAGATGGGTGGGTTTGCTTGCTTAGGAAGCTGAAATGTTTGAAGCTTTGTATAAACACAACTTTTTCCTGTAAAATACTCGGATCAACCCTTCCTGTTGGCTTAATGCAGACCAGTCTTTGCAGTGAACTCCAGAGGTATACCAAGCTTTGGGTTTCACAGATTTTAGCCTCAATGAGGCAATTTAAAGGGGTCTACATACATTCCCACTCAGATGTTTACTTATCATTAGGAGTGAGCAATATGAATTAAAGGTTTATCTCAATATTTTGTGTTACCACTGCGATAATGATAAAAGTGATAAAACTATTACTTTTTTAGATAACTGTATAATTGTGACTGTGACACATCAATCAGATTCACACAAACACAAATACTGACCTTTAAAACCATTCCCATTTGTTATATGCTTTTATAACAATAAATTATTATGATAAATACGATATGATAAATCCACAGCCCTACTTATCATTAGGTATTACACTCTTACTCTTGAGCATTTAGAGATGAGTTTGAGCCATTCTCTTTCCAAAGTGTAAAGATTATACAACAACTTTCCTGAATTAAAAAAGAATTGGATGTCCATTTTGACTGTATAGCAGAATGTTTCTATTTAAATGTATTGAAAGTAGTAGGTTAGTACACCTTATATTCTGTTAAATATATTTTTAGCATTTTGCTTTTCAACCACGCACTTTTTGTTGCCATGAACATAATTTCATTTTATTATTTGACCAGTCATCTAAATGTTTTCCTGGAACAGCTTTGGCTTTTAGACATGGTGGATACATTTTGAGTTGAATTGAGGGCAGAGCCATTTCAGAAGCCTATTGTGGCCTTATTTAGAAAGCCTGACTGTGTCTGTTTGACTCGTCTGACCCAGACTGTCACCTCGGATGAAGAGAAATGGGTCGAAATATTTATGAAGAACTCTGAAGCTACCAAGACACAAGGCAATCTTTAGCATTGAGATTCTGGAAATCTTAATATGTGTAAAGATATAGATGCTGAGATATGCTTTATGCAAGAAAACAAGCATTCTTCTACTATGCCTTTTGTTATAAAGTTGCTTGATTCCTCATCATCCCCAGGCCCAGTTACAGGATGCCAAGCGAAGCTGGGAAGAGTTGCAGAACTTCCTCCACAATGTCAACACAGAACGAGAGAAACTTCAGGCCTCTAAGCAAGGTCACTAAACATCCTGTCACACAGAAAACATTTATATATTCTCAGTCTTGTTCAAGTGAAGTAACTTGATGTCTTTTTTTCTTTTAAAAGAGCTTCACAACCAACTTCTGGCAGCTGAGACGGAGATGAACAACAAAAACAAGGAACTCCAGACTCTACACAGCAACCTGAATGAAGCCATGCTTTCCAAAGAGCAGCTGGAGCGGAGGGTGTTGGAGCTGATGGAGATGTCCCAGCGCAGCGTGCCGGATGAAACTGTGCAGGCCCAGGTCCAGGTAAGCTCCTATGACCAATTCAGAATATGACTGAAAATAAAGCATGCACTCCATGTGGAAATAACTCTTCCATTTTCTTTTACTAGGAACTTAAGAATGAGAACAAAGCTCTTCAGGCTCAGAACGAGGCACAAAAATCCCAGAATGAAAACCTGCAGGCTCAGATCTCCTCACAGGTGTGGGCTGGCTTTTTACCTGTCTTTTATTTCTCTTTTGACAGCAATAAGATTAAAACCTACATATCTGAGCGCAAGTAGGCTAATGAGATTTCTCTGTTCAACATTTAGGCCACCCATGTGTCCCACATGGAGGAGCTACAGAAGCTGTAAGCAAGTCTTTTACCCTCGGATTGCGAGGGTAAATGTGTTAGCATTGGAGATCGTTACAGTGATCTTTTGTATTTGAATATTTTTACCTCCACCCAGGCTGTCTGAAAAGGAGCTGCAGCGGAAGAGTCTTCAGGATTCTCTGAGTGCTGAGAGGAGCAGCGGAGCGAGCAGAGAAACTAACATGCAGGTATGTCTTAAAGCTTCAGGTTCCTGTGCTAACATGTCACTGGTTAGTCTGTAGGCAGTTTATCACAATGTTCTCTACCATGCTGGGAAGATATTTTGTTGACGTTCACCTTGCAAGATTATTCACATTTCTTGGGGGTTTTTCCGCTTAGCTTCATATTGCAACCATGAACTTCTCTGTTGGTTGTTGGAATATTATGAGAATAATTGAGAACTGTAAGGAAAAGGATTCATGGATATCAATATTTTTTACAACATAATTAAAAAATTGACGAGCGTACCAAGAATTTATAATCAGACCTCTGTAATGTGATACATCTGTTCAACCAGTTGCCTTCAGAAACCAACATATTGGTAAATGGAGTAAACCTGTCTCATCTGTACTTTGTATAAATACAGCTGTTCTACTGAGGCCTTAAATGCTTTTTAGAGAATGCATCAAACAACTTAAGGAAACAGTTGTAGAGAAGTCTAAAGATGGGTTTGGTTTTAAAACGGCATCCCAACTAGGCCTGTCACAAGAACAGGTTTTACTAGAAGATACATTTCTAAATTATTCTTGAAGTTATTGATGTAGATTCTATTGTTTGAGGCCATTTTCAAGCAACATACTTGTAAAGGCTTAATAATGAAAGTACAGGCTCCCAAAGATCAATTTTAATTCATCATGCTATTAATTTATTTATTGCTTATTGTGACAAGCTTATTGTGTTCTTATCTCCATTGGCTTTGCAAGTCTAGAAACTGTCAAAAAACTTGCAGCTGTAATTGGAGTTAAATGTAATTATTGAATGCATTGATTCAGTGGGACTGAACGCAAATGCATGCCACACTTTTCAGATATCTTTTCATAAAGCGTGTTAAAATCGTTCCTTCCACTTCTCAACGATGCACCACTTTGTGTTGATCTATGACATAAAATCCCGATGGAGACAAAAATTTATGGTTTAATGTGACAAATTTGACAAAGTTGTTGGATTGAGTGTTTCAGAAATCCACGGAGTTGTTTTGTCTTTTAGACTTTGCACAATGAGAACTTGTCGCTGAAGGCGGAGATTCAGAATCTGCAGGCACAGATTACTGAACAGGTTTGCTGCTGTTTTGTTTTTTCACTAAACACATTTAAAGGCCCCTTACATTCTTCTTCTTTATTACACACCTAAACATGTTGGCTTTGATCCTTTTTCTTTCAGAAAGCTTCCCAGCTGGCCTTGGACCAGATCCAGAAGAGGTGGGTGTGGAAAAAAAACATATTTTTATTGCCAGTGACTTTTGTTTACGAAATAAAAGATCTGTAGTGAAAACCTGCTTCCTCCGCAGTGTCCAAGAGAAAGAGGAGAACATGAAAATGGTTGAGGGACTATTGGAGAAGGGGCTGATTGAAGTGGCCAACAAAGAGGCCGAGCTGAAGGTAATGCCAGTTTTTAGGAATAAACAGGCATGTGTTTAATTTGTGAACATTTTGATCTCTTTCCCTGTTTTTTTTTTTTTTGAGGGGAACCACCCCCCCCCCACACACACACACAAAAAATCAGAATGTTAACTTTCTTCCCCCAAAACTGCAGACTATGAAAGAAGAGAATGAGGCACTAAGACGTGAAATAGATGACCTTAATAAAAAGAAGGCAGAACAGGTGAGATCTGGTTTATTTTATTTATTTTTTAAATGATTAACAGATTTTTTTTGTCCTTTCACATGTTTATTGTATTGTTTTCTAACCACAGGCTACATCAGAGTTGAAAGTGGAAGAACTCCAAAAACAGTAAGATCAATCAAGCTAATTCCAACATTTCCTGCTTTGTAACAAGTTGTTTTCTCTTGACCTGTAAAAGCATCTATAAGCCACACATTCCTTTCTAATAATCTCAGGAGAAATGAATGTGTTGTCTTTGTAGCTAAACTTTTTTAATTTTTAATTTTTGCATGAAAGTTGCAACAACAGTCCTATTAACATCTGGCCAAGTGACATTTCTATCATTATCAGAAAGTCCAAAGTATAAAGTGAAGGCATAAACCAGAGATCTAGGCTTAGTGTTACTTGCTCTTGTCCAGCAAACACACGCAACCACTTGCTATAGTTGTTATATCTTTAAACATCAGTAGATGTTTGACATGTTGACCTCAGCCAGTAATCGCAATCAGCTTTCTTGGCCAAGTTTGTGCAAACAAACAAGAATTTAACTTCGGTTCCATTATGCTCTCAATATACAGACTTAACAAGTCCTATGATGTATTTATTTGTATCTGTACTATACAAATTATTAGCTGAAGGCTTTTATTACAGCATGTGGGTTGGCTCTTTTTAAGGCCTAATCAACAGATTACTCTTTTTGTTTTAAATCTTAAGGTTGAAAAAAGTGTATTTGAAAATGCTGGGAGACTCTGTAAGGCTTGTAAAAAAAAAGTTTTGTCCTTGTGTCACTGATGTTTAGGATCCAACAGAAAGATTTGAAGCTGAAATCGGTGGAGGAGAGTCTACAAACAGCACAAGCGAGCAGCTCCACCATGGAGAAGACGGTTGAGGTTTGGGCCTTTCCGGAACAACAATTTGAGCATTTTTCACAAATGACCGTCGTTGGTGTAGTTTTGTTCCCATTTTGAGCTCGTTTTATCCTCTTGTATCTCATAGACTCTACAGCAGCAGTTGTCTGCTCTTCAGCAGGAGCTGGAAAAGCAAAGACAGGAGCAGCAAGAGACGACCAGTAAGGGTATCAAGATTCAGGAGCTCCAGTCTCAGTGAGCGGACCTCATTCTTTACATTGAATTCCATTTTTCCACATTTTTCTCCCCAAATCTGACAATAATGGAGAAACTCTGAACACCAGGTTAGTAGCAAAGGACCAGGAAATTCAGAGGCTTCAGACTGAGCTGGAGGTAAAGACAAAGGATCTGGGTGAAAAAGTGGAGCAGATGCAACAGCAGGTGAGGAAGGTTTTTATAAGTCACACATGACTGCTATCAGAAGATATTTTGTTTTCATTTCTGTCTTGTTCACACAGCAATCCGTCTCTGCAACACCAGGCCCTGAATTCCTTGCAGCGTAAGTGAAGCGATGCCACTCTTTTAGGTTTAAGAAGTTTATACCGAGAATAGTGAATAGCTTTAAAAACTAGAGGCTGCTCTGTTTGGCAGGTTCTCTGAGAAGGAGAGTGAGGTGGGCAGTCTGCAGGTGGAGCTGGCTGAGCTGAAGGACGCCTTGGAGCTTTACAGGAAAAAGAATAATGTAGGTTTCCTGCAGGTTTGACCTGTAACACATTAACACTAAACTCCCCGTCTTCTGAATGTTCCCACCAACCCTTCCCCCCTCAGGTCTGAACACTGCGTATTTCCATAGTTCCTGTTCTCCACTGCCACTTATTCTCAACTGGTTTGCTTTTTTGTTCTGTTCAGCTAGAATCTCTCAGCTGGAATGTGCTCTGTAGGAAAACTAGGGAGTCCAACATAATTGAATTCATCAGTATCTTTTCTGCCTTGATTTGGATTTGATAAGCTGAGCATTGCAAAAGAGAGCTTCCAGTCTCCCCCTGTTGTTCTCAATGTTGGATCCAGTATCAGCAGGTTTGGTTGTTGTTGTGAATGACTCAGAATTTTAGAAGCTCTGTTAATAAAGCCTCAGTGGTAAATTATTTTCACATTAAGAACTCTGTAAATGCAGTTTTTATACCTCATGAACCTCCCCACATTTTATCACGTTGCAACCGCAAAACTTTGATATTCTTTATTGGAAATTGAGACCCATACATTAGGAAGATTGGAATTTCTTCTCCTCTTGTTCCTTTAGCAGTTGGAGTTTTTTTTTTTTCTGTAATGCAAGAAACCATTCTGGATCAGGCTTTGTTTAGGGGGTCACTAACTGCTTTTTCCCTGAGGCTAAACTGAAAGTAGTATCTTTCTGGAACTGACTTTGTAAAACAGGAGCTTCGGGAGAAAAACTGGAGTGCAATGGAGGCTCTGTCAGCCACCGAGTCCATGCTTCAAGGAAAACTCAGCAAAGCTGTCAAGGTTTGACACCTCATCTCAGTCCTGCTTCACTCTAGATCCAATCTGATACATTCCCCTTCCAAAATGTCTGTGTTTTGCCATAATTGACCCTGTATATTTTCTTTTTGCATCATCATCATCCATGATAACACTGCATACTCGTTTACCTTACTTTTGCTCTGTCTCCTCTTTTCATGGCCCGATTTTTAATTGGCTTCAATTCCAGCTGCCGAATCTGATCGATCCTTTTGTTGCATGTCCGATTTTTCCAGTATTTTTCTGAAGCTTTGCTAAACCAAAAGACAGGCAATGAGTGTGCAGTGACTTAGTCATTCACTAGATGTAATTAGCTCAAGATTCATGTTTTTATTTCTGTCTTCTTGTCATTGAGCATGGCATGTTTTCTCCAATATTGCCAACTAATCAAAAATGACTCCTTACAAAGCAGTTTCTTTTCTATTTTAATTCTATTTAATCTTTCAAAATGTTTAATCCATATGCAGCAGCCCTGTACTCACAAAGACATCCTGACTGATCACCATCAAGACAAACTGGTGCAACTGGATGTGTTAGCTAAGTTTACCAGTGTTAATAAGACTGACATAACACTGTCATAAACATGACATAACACCTGTCATGAACATAAAGATGTCTTTATGAATGTCTATGAATGTTGTCATGAAGTGTCATAATGACATTTTTAATGCAAAGTTTCTTTAAAAGTTGCATTGAAAGTCCAATAAAAATGCCAACGTTGCATTAAATTGTCATTATTTACAAAATCATGCAAAGTTGGCACTTTTAATGCAACTTTTACAGCAACTTTGCATTAAAAGTGTCATTATTTACCGAATGACACTTCATGACAATAGTCACATTCATAAGGACTCGTTCATGTTCATGACAGATGTTATGTCATGTTTATGACAGTGTTATGTCAGTCTTATTCACATCCCTTCAAATAAAGGGTTACCAGTTTACCTTAGATTTTGCGTTGTCTCAGGTCAGTTTGCAGTCGGATAGCCGTTTCTATTTGCAGTTGCAGTGATGTGTGTGTATATTTTTGACATCCTCCTACAGCTGTAGGTTATCGCACTCATCCAAACATCACTATGTAACTGTGATACAGTAGAAAGCTCGTTCTCTGGTCTGATCCTGGTGCTTTTGGTACTTCCTGGGTTTCTGTTGTGTATTTTCAGACTGTTCCAAGTTCTGTCAAGCTTTGCCAAGTGTTACTGCTGAGAGTGAAAATCGGTAACATCAGCTTATTGCCAGGAGCCCAGTCGTGTGACGCCTCCTTTTGCATTTATCGAAAAGCTTTGGGTTAATTTGGTCATTTTAAGGAGGCACAATCATTTATTTACTTATTTGGGAACATGAAAAATAATGAGAGGCTCAAAATCTGAAGTTTTGTGTTTAGTTATGGCCACAAAATTTGAGAAAATAACAGAAATTTACCTCTTTTACAAAGGTTTCAGCATTCATTATTTTTCCTGTTTCAGTTTTTTTTACTCTACGCATTTGATATGTTGGATTATATATGTATCAAGTTGATCAAAACTGTAATTTAGACATTGAAGTGACTGTAATTTGGGAAGTTTCCTCCATATATAGATCCTAAATAAATGCAAATGTTTTGATCCCCGTGTTACTTTTACCTTGTGGCATTCTGCTCTATGGTGCTGGGAGAAAAACATTTTTCTAAGAAAATACTCCTGCTTCATAGGGAAAATGTTCAGTACTATTCTTTATTCACTGCTAGAGTTTTGAAGTAAGATTGTAAACGAATCTATTCCCTTGGATGATGGCGAGCCCATCAGATGACATTTCACTATTGCCGTGACATGGTAGCATTTATCTTTTCTTCCTTGGACAGACGGTTGTTCTGCTGCCTGATTGTGGTTTTCATAAAAACGTTTTCGTTTTGGTCTCATACTTTCCCGTGACCATGTCTAAGTAAGCTCTGCACTGGTCACAGCTCTTATCTCGTGTGCAAATGATATTTTAGATTAGACTTTCTTGCTCCTCCTGAAATTTTTTGAACAACTAAACTTGATGGTTTTGGTTATGTGATAAAATGGCTGTTTTTTTGGGGCGTTGGGGTTTTCTGGTTGACTCAGCGAGTCAGAATGACGGCGATATCGGCTGCTCTGCCACAAAATGCTTCCTGTTCAATTTGTGGCAGGGCTGAAATGCAGAAGTTTTAATATCGGTTAATAATCAGTTAAGTTTGCAATTAATTGCATTTCCTTTAATCACTTTTCTTAGCAACTCAATGCTCCATAAAAGATATCTCCTGGTCTCTAAGCATGCTGAAAGGTGCAAATGGGATACATATGCTTAATTTGTCTAATAAAACTAGTTGATTCTAGTTAAAACACTGATTACATTAATTTAGAAATGATGAAGAAATGATTGGTTTATATCAGGATAAGTACAGAGGGCCCTGTTGCCGCATCGCCTGAATCAAATCATCACAGTTCTCATCGCACTTTCTCTCTGTATTTTTGTTTCTGTACTTTCTGCTTTCTAGGAAAGCCAAGCAACGCTGGCTCAGACCCAAGCAGAGTGTCGAGATGTTCTGCACAGACTTCTGCCCCACGTGCCTCTGCCCTCTGAACAGGTATCGACAGCGCTGCATTTTTGCCTTCAGATCTATTTTGTTTCATATCTCCTTGTTCTTCTGCCATGTATGCAGAAGAACATGAATTTTTACCACAAATTGTTTCTCAGAACCATCAGGAGTGGTTACAGGGGTTTGAGACTGCAGTGGCTGAAAGCTTGGTCGCATCGGCTAGACAAGCATCACAGGAGTCAGAGGCAAGTTAAAAGTAGGAAGCCTACGTTTGCCAGCAGTGCCTTTATATTCTGAATGAGTAAATAAATGTTGTCCTTCCTTCAGGAATTAGCTGAGAAACTGAAAGAAGCAGAGGAAACCCAAAGGATTTTACAGAAGGACTGTGAGACGTACAAGAAGGTTTTGGCAGAGACGGTAAGATGTTTCTTTGAGTCTTGCAGTCGTGGGAAGAGCTTCCTCCAACTGAGGTCTTGTTCCTGCTGTGTCCACAGGAGGGCATCCTGCAGCGCCTGCAAAGCAGCGTTGAGGAGGAGGAGTCTCGCTGGAAAGTTAAGCTGGAACAATCGCAGGAAGATGTTAGAGAGGTATGTGTTCCGGTTTAGAAAGAAACAACTCGGCTGATTACAGATTACAACACAGATGTGTTTGTTCCTTTTTTTCCAGTTTGTTTCTTTTTAGTTGAGAAGTTGACAAAAGTGTCTAACAAATTTATAAAATCTAAAGCTTCCTTCACTGTTGCTGTTCTTGTTGCATCCAAAAGCTGTGGATAAAATGAAAGTAGAAACAAACAAATTGAAACGTTCTAGGTTCTGCACTTCTGTCGTGCAGAACCTAGATATACAGGCTCTCTCTTTAAATACATCTGTGAAAGAATGTGTTACTTTTAGGCATACAGTAAATTCCAGTATTGGGATCAGATTCCCACTGTGGAATAAGGGGGAATCCACTTGGAGTTGTTAAATGTTGTCACTTCTAAATATTCCACATTGAACGATTGGTGGGGTTGCAACAAAATGGAAATGACCTGGAAATGACATCAGGTCAGTCACAAAGTGGTAGGCCTCTTGAAATCACAGCAGGGTCAGTGAATGCCAAGGTGCATTGTGAGAGGAAATCACAATGTTTCTGCACCTCTGGATCTCCAGACTTCATTTAACCCTCAGATTAGCTAAAGACCAACCTGTTGAGAGCTACAAGGAATAGGTTTCCATGGTGAGCAGCTGCATCTGAGCCTTTTATCTCCAAGTACAACTCTGAGTCTCAGATGTGTGGTGCATGTCATCTGGACTCTAAACCAGAGAAGTTCTGTTCTCCAGAATGAAAAAAAAAATCAAATGAGTCCAGAGCAGAAACATCTTGTCCAACATCAGTGTCTGATCTCACTAGTGGTCTCCTGGAAAATGATCCAAAATTTCCATAAATTTTTTTCTGAAAAGCCTTTTAAGAAGAACAACATGCAACATTAAACCTTGTGGATTAAGAATAGGATCTCACTCAAGTTACATTGTTTGTGAATCAATAAACCGCTATATTGTGGCTATGTGTATGTTAACGATCTGGTGACATAATGTGGCTCCAATTTACTGAACAGAGTTGGATAATCCACTTCAGTCCACTTCTGTTGTCTAAACTTTCACCGTTCCTGTGGTCTTTCTCGTTTAATTGTTCGGTAATTCTGTTTGCGGTGCAGCTGAGAAGAGAGAAGCAGCACTTGGAGTCCGAGTTGGAGAGGGCAGAGAATGAGAGCGCTACTTATGTGACAGAAGTGAGAGAGGTGAGCAGAACCTGAACTGAACGTTCCTCCTGTCCCTCTTTGATCATTCGAAGGGTTTTGCAGCTAGAAGATTATTCCTCGCTCATCCAGTTTGACTGTTTAGACTCTGGATCGTTTCCCGCAGACCTCCATTAAACAACGACATGTCAACCTTAATTTCAGCTCAAAGATCTGTTGACTGAATTGCGGACCAGACTTGATGGCTCATATACAGAGGCTTTCAGGCAGAATGAGGAGCTGGCTTTGGTAAGCATGGATGATCCTCTAGCTGGAGCTTCTTTAGTGCCTCTCTGGGTTTCACTGTCTGCTGCCTGACTTTGGGCCAACATGCAGTGCTTTGCAGAAGTATGTTTACTTTTTTAAAAACTTTTAACTTTGTTGGAATTTTTTATGCTAAGCCAGCAAAATTAGCATGCAAATTTATTTCAGTAGAAGGAAAATGTTGATATGGTTTTCAACATGCATTTGTATCAACTATCTTTTACTTTAAACACCTTTAAATATAATCCACTTGAACAAGTTGAGTTCAAGAATCATCTCCCATAACTTTATATAAACTTTATTCTCCATATTACAATTGTGCAATTTGTTCTGGAATGTTTGGTGAACAAAAAAGCATCAGAAAAACTTTAGACTGGAGCAAAGTTCATGTTTGACTTGGACAAAAACCCAAAACGTGCAGTCAGAGCGACAATAGGGTGTTAAAAGCAAAGCATGTTCATCGTAGAGTGGCCTAGTCACAGCCCAGACCTTAATCTGATCTATGTAGAAATGTAAAAATTGATGTTCAGACACTCCTCCCAATCTGACTGAGCTTGAGGAGTTGTGTAAAGAAAAATAAATATACAAATATTTCTGCCGATGGTAGTATACAACAAACTATGATTGCAGCTGTTTTTACAGATAAAATTAGTTCTACAAAAGTACTGACTGAATATATGCGTACTACAACACCTCAGATCCAAGTAAAATACATTAGTTTGTGGCTGTCACATGAGAAAATATAGCAAAGTTTAAGAAGCATGGATACTTCTGCAAGGTACTACAACATCCTGAGCAACAAAAACTAAAGAAATAAGATCCTGAATGATGATCCTCCTTCTGCTTGCTGTGATACTAACCTTTCCTTCTCCACTTCTGTATTCTACTTGTCTTTCTCACACCACTAAACATTTTCTCTTTAGATGCCAAAAATGGGTCACCGCAATAATCAACTAAAGCCTCTATCTTCAAACTATTCTTGTCTGTTGATCAACAGGTGCTGGAGATTTTTTGTTCACTATTATGTGTTAAATCCATCCCCTGTTTTGAACTCTAGTGGCTAATAGCAGACTAATGTTCAGACCAATAGCAGTACTACTGGATGTGACCTTCTTCCTGACAACTGTTGGAATTTCACAAATGTCCGATGAGCCGTTCACATAGCAACATTTTTGCAGCCAAAGAATGAAGAAATTGACGTGACGTCTGAACATCAAACTGCACAACAATCTTAAAGTTTTAGCTTTGAAGATCATGGAATAACCGACTTCAGCAGAGGCCTTCCTGGCCTGCAGGAACATGTTTTCCTATCAGTCGGTGTGTAATGTTAAAATGTCTGAAGCTTCCTGTCAGTGTGTGAGTTACTCAAACTGGACTTTTTGGATTGTGATGTCATTCCTCTGTTGCAGCAAGGTCATACTAACACAGTGTTGTTCTGTGTTTGAACACGCTCATTAAAAGACTACCATGTCATGGACATTTTAACATATCCATGACATTTTTGCAAACACATGAGTTTGAATATCAACTCAAATAAAAGTGTTTCTGACTCAGGAATGTCTTCAAACGAGGACTTTAACCGTTGTAGTCCATATCCTGAATATGTCCCCATCTGCAGTCCAGAATCACTTACAAATTCTTCAATTAACATTTTCTTCTGCCACACTTTTTTCAGTTTCTCCTTCCACCTAACTTTCCATTAATATTCTTTGACACAGAACTGTGTTCAGCTAGCTTTTCTAGTGATGACCTTTGACCTCTCATCCAGTGTGTTAATGACCGTCTGCTGGACAACTGGTATCTTTCTCAGAGCTTTGAGAAATTAAATTTGAGATTTCCATCTGCTGTAAGCTAAAATCATCAAAGTTCATAGAAATTATGTATTGACATATGTGTCTGTGTGTGTGATTAATCCTTTTTCTATCAAATCATTTGAGTAATGTTGAGATGCACCTGTGGGTCTCCGCTGTTTTGATTCTTCTTCTATAATCTGAGGAACAAGCTTAATGTCTGTCTTCAGTTGAAAATCCAGCTGACTGAGACGCTGTCCAAGTTGGAGACAGAGGAAAACGAGAGGCAAAGAGTAGCTGGAGACCTGTACAAGGTAATGGCGCTGATTTCTTTTGTGCGTCTGCTCACACAGGTTAAACCACAGCTCATGATGCTAATGATCATTGTTTATTGTTCACTCAGGCCCAGCAGTCTCTTGAACAGATCCAGAGTGAACTTACAAAACTAGTAGAAAACACTGCCCTGATAGAGAACAGCAACCTGTCTTCACAGCATGTAAGTGTTTTCTAAGAGTCGTAGTAGTGGTAACAATTAGTGGTTCAGCATCTGCTTTAAACCAGCTGATGTTTGTCTGACAGGAGGAGATTGACAAGAAGGAGAGAATAACTGCGGGACTGAATCAAACAGTCAGAGAAATGCAGCAGCTGCTCAATGCGATCAGCCAGCAACTGGCTAAGAGACAACAGGGGGTGAGTTGCCTTCCTGACAAAATGTTGCACTGCATCTGCAGCTTTAATAAGATCTGCTAAAACATACTGGCCTTATTTAAAAATATCAGATTCTTTACCATTCCACTGATTTATCAGCTACACTAAAAAGACAAGCAGATTTCTGCTGTCTCAGAAAAACCACCAAGCCATTTCTCCTGCTAACTTTAGACACAAGCGTTTGTTTTGTTTGCATTTACCCAGAATGCCCTGTGCTATGGTCCGCTTCCTGCTTTTGGAGCAGTCTCTGGTCTACTTGTATTCACTTATGCGTTCAAACCGCATCATAGTTCTCATCAACCAAACCGAGACCGAGGTTTTGATGCTTTTTTTTTCCCCCCTCCCCATTAAATCAGACTTTCCAGGCACATTGACTAGAGTTGTATTAAACTAAACAGGGCTGGTGTAAATGCACCCTAACTAACAAGGAGCTTGTGCATCATCAAAGTAGTAACTTTATTCACAATTATGTTTTTCTGCAAACAATACAAAGGTATTCTTGAGATTGAAAAATCAGATTAATGAGCAACTTATCCTTAAGAGCTGCTTTTATGGCTAAATTAGGAGTTTGTCTGAATATAAAATCCAGCTTAAACGGGCCGAACTTGAGGCTCCTTCTGTAAATGAAAAGTCAGAACTAAGGCTTGTTGCTTACTACACATCCTCCTGTTTTATCCGCATAGTTGAATGCTCAGCCTGAATCTGTTTATTTTCTTCCAGGAGATTGAGAAAGATCAACAGAAAGTATAACGAGAGGATGCCGCCAGGCAGGCACACTGACTACAATACAGAGACAGCCTGCAAACTTCAGCCTCCTCACAACCGCATCACACAGTCACTCCTGCTTACTTCCTCCCAAACCTTGTCCTCTTGACCTGAACTGTAGACGGCCTCTTGTCTGACGGCCTACACAGGAGCAGGCAGAGGTTCTGTTTTATTCTTAACACTCCAAGCACGGTACCAAAACTCCAGTTCTCCACTCCAGCCACATTCCTCCTCTTCTGCAGCTTCATCAATTGATTTATTATTATTTTCTTTTTTACTTCAAACTTTAAAAATGACCCTTGGCATTATTTAAACTGTGTGGCAACCATTCCTCTGTTATAAATCCACCTGTATAATTTCCAGTGACATACTTTTGAAAACTACAGTAGATTTTTGTTTTGTCTGGAGAGGTCAGAGATGAAAGGTCCCAGCTTAACGAAACAAACTTTGGGGTTTTCTGTTTCTTTTCCTTTTAACTTAAATATATGTATTGTTTAAATGTACCACTTAGGACCTGCTGAAATACACTGTTCTGTTGATTTGCTCCCCGACAAGAGAAACCACCACGATTGCTCCATGCGTACCTTGGCTCAATACTTCCTGGGGAAAGAAGGGAGTCAGTAGAGCTCTCTGCATGCAAGATGGGTCACTACGTGACTGTGTCCATGGTGACATATTTTTGTCCCGCCTTTACTGCAGCTCTACAGAGAAGAGAGTTTGGAGTACAGGCACATTTAAGAGGTTTTTAATCCAACTGCAACCACTTTAGAAATGAGCATCCCATATCGTGTGTAATCAACACTTACTATATTGTTGGCTGAGTCCATTAACACTGAAGATTTTGTTCTTTTTGTAATGGGTGATGTTAATAAAAGGGATGCTTAATAAAGCTCGTCTTTCCTTCTTTTTTTCCCCCATTGCACCCTTTGTATTGGCCACAAGGTGGCAGCATATTACCAGAGAGGATGTTTTTCAGGCTTTTGAGTCACAAGCCGGAAAATTGTGAGTGCACACCATGAAAATCCAAAGTTTCTCTTCATGTACTTTTTGCTAGTGGGTAATTTAGTTTGGAAAAGACATTAATCTGTTTGAATGCAGACATGTTATTCTAGGTCAAATTTAAAGATCCATTAAGTCTCAATGTCAACGGGACATTGAGAAATTATTAGTTTATTGGTATTGTAACCTGCTGTGTATTCAGACACTTACTGATTTTCTTTGTTGTTTTTTTTTGTTCTTGTAAAGATAAAAATTAACCAAAATAATCCCAAGATAAATCTTGTTCCCCTAGTGAGAGCTGTTTTAAGTCCTATCTGTGGGTCATCATTCACAAATTCAACAAATGATGGAGCCTCCAACATGCTGATCTTTCCAAAACTATTCATACCTGTGAATCTTTTCTCACAAAGTAGTGTGAAATTGTGAAATACTTAGTTTTGAATATTATACGTGTCTAAATCTACCTAGTGATTACTGTCTGCGGTGTCTTTGGTGGCGAAATTTGCATCTGGCATTTCAGATGACGTGCAGTGAGTCTTCTACAGCTGTCGAAGATTTCTGGTCACCGCTTTACAAAACTGTTCAAATTCAACCACTTTTGAATGTGTGATGCATGCTTAAAGCCATACCACAGCATCTCAACCAATTAATCCCAGGCTTTGACTAGGCCTCCCAAAGACCTAAATATTTGCTTTGTTTTAGGCTTTTGTAGCCAATCAGATTGGGTGTTTGAACAGTTCATTGTGCTATGACTCATAAGAAATTAAAGATCTTACAATTTTACACCAGATCTAATTAGGGCTGTAGTGAAACAGTAATCTCATGATACGATACACGATATTCTGCTCACGATACGATATATATTGCAATATTCAACACAATACAATTCAATACACTTTTGTGATTTTCTGAAAGATTTTAGAGGGACAGAGTGATTTTGGTGACATTTTGTGACTGTTATAAAGTTGGATTGAATTAATTTAACTGAAATCTGATTAAAAGCACCAACTACACAATACCTGGCTCTGGTTGGACACAGACTTAAAGTCGACAGCTGGACAAAATGAATCAAAGTGGTGAGAAAACATGTTTCTTTTAATTGAAACAGTACAAACTGTAGCTTATATGCATTTGTAAAGAAAATAAAATGCACCAAGTACCTGCTCTGAATAGTTTGATACCTTTTTAACCTTAACATCTGAAGGAATCACTCTAAGCCTGATGACCTGGTGCGAAGCAAGCAATGAGTGAGAAAGGTGACAGTTGGATGTTACGATACTTGTAGATGAATATCGATTTTTTTTCTAGGAAAGAAAATATTGATATATATCGTGATATCAATATTATTATACAGTCCTAGATCTAATGGGATGCACATCTTTAAAGAATTTTCACTTTTGTCTCATTTGTACTCAGAATATTTACCAAAAAAATGTTTTGAATCCTGAGCTGCATGGTGGCGCACTGTTGCTTTGCAGCAAGAAGGTCTTAGGTTCAAATCTTGTCCTGAGATCCTGCATGTTTTCCTTGAGATTAGTTGGAATGTCTCCAGGTTTCTCACACAGTTGACAACTTGACTCTTAGGTTCATTGGTTTCTCTAAATTGTTTTTAGCTTGAATGTCTGCATGCTTGGTTGTAAGTCCTGTGATGAACTGGTAGACCAGTCTCTTACTCAATGACCACTGACAGACTGGTTTAGGCAATGGATGGGTTGTGAATCAGATAATTTTCGAGAGATGGGACTATGAACACTGATCCTGAGTCACGTGAGGAATGAGGTGCTTTAAATCTTGCTTTGATGTTTTTCATTGTGATCTCTTGGATGAGTCATTGATGCTCTCCTGGAGACATTTTTGTTCCAGCCTGTCCTTGGAGGGTTCATCAGTGTTGCAGGTTTTCTCCACTTGAAAATAACAGCTGTCACTGTTGTTTTACTGGATTCCCAAAGCCTTAGAGATGGCTTTGTAATATTTTCAGACACTTATTGATGTCATTGTATTTTAGTTCTCTTACCTTTTTATGGAGAATCTAGACAATTGTTGAAAAATACCATGTTTGTTATTTTTGCTTAAACATGGTACATCTGTCTTGCACCAATGTGTTTCATTTGTCAAAATTATTTAGATTATCTTTACTACATCACCCTTAAATAAAATCCACTGCAAGATGTGGAAAATGATGCTGGAAAACGACATACTCTGAGGCAAATGTTATGTTTTATTTTAATTTTGTGAATTGAATTCATACAACAATTGGGATGGACAGCTTTGTACTGTACTGGAAGCTGTAATACAAGTTCCACGTGAGTCAAATTGATGCTGAGTTTATATGCATGGAGAGCTGTTGCAGCCTTGCATGTTAAAAAGGCCTTTTGGACAACAAGGCTGTTGTGCTGACTGACTGGGAGAGAGGGTGGGTGTTTGGGTGGGTGGGGGATGTCGGGTCAAGAGCACAAGCAACACAGGATCAGCACATTCTTTGCATTCTCCCACACTGTCATGCCACAGTCAGCTGAGTGGAGAACTGGCTTTTGCTTTGATCGAAACCATGCGATGCAGCGTGCGCCCACAACATCTTCATTACAGAGGAGAATGCCTTTCACTGGCTGGAGATTCAAGTTGCCGAAACATTACTTTGAGGTAGATTCATCTAAGCATTCTGTTCATTTAAAGGGAAATGTGATAAAACTGGGGTTAATAAAGCAGGAAGGTTAAAGCATTCCACTCTTACAACATACCAATTTGTCATCCCTTGACTCAAAGATGTAGAATAGTCACATGATGAGTCTGTTGGACATCATTTGATGTTGAGCAAATCCTCACTAAGAACAGTTCAGATGTTAAGACTGTTGTCATTGCTCACAGACTCTCTATTGTGCAACTCAGCTCTGCATGCTTCTTGCCTGGTAACATTGGACTCCTCCTCCTAAACTTAGATTTATACTCACGCTACGCCGGCGCAGCTTCAGCAAAGCGGCCCACTCCCTGCATCTGCTCTCCATCAGTGTGGTATGTGCCGGAGAGCCTTTGATCCCCACCCACCCCCAAATCTTCTGTGTGTGTTTATGCAAGTCAAGCTGAGGTAGAAACAAAACCTGCAGTGCTCTTTTACAAAGACAATGCCCAGTGAATGAAAAGCACAGCGGAAAGAGGCAGTGGCACAAAAGAGCAGTAAACATTCATTATACCCACTCCTTTAGGGGGTTGCCCTGAGCCCCTTAGTTACAGGCCTTACTCGGCTTTGTGTTTGTGAAGAAGAAACCAAGACATCTGTGGTGGTAATTGGCAAGAAAAACTTCAAAATATGAGATATTTCAGCTTTTTTTTTTCCCCAATACATGAATATCCAAGAGTGCATGAGGGTGGGAATGGAAATACCTTCACGCACCCCGGTGACCCCCTTCGCTGCCTTTTTGTTTTTGCGTGAAGTGTTATTGCGCTTTGAAACTGAACACCAGTTCAAACGGAGGGCCATAATTAGAGGGGGGGGCACCAAAGAGGCCCCAGGCAGTGGCTGAGCACCTTCAGCCATGGATGTTCCTGTGAAAACAAGACTGAAGCAATAACGT
Organism: Poecilia picta; assembly: GCA_033032245.1. NCBI lineage: Eukaryota > Metazoa > Chordata > Actinopteri > Cyprinodontiformes > Poeciliidae > Poecilia > Poecilia picta. Next base: position 8,727,579 of record CM065374.1, read on the forward strand.
GTTGACGAGACCGCCAGAGAAAGGTGGGGAAGTGGAGCATTCACCAGAAAGGCGAGAGAACAACTGGACATGTGACGTCAGCCTTAAGTTGTAGGTTCAGCGAAGCGTCAGTGAGTCAACCTCCGACCAAATGAGAATGCCAGTAAACCAATCAGTGATATCAGATGTGAAAATAACATTTCCAGGCATGCAGCTGAGTAGTGTAACATGTTTCCACTAAAGTTAGAAAAATAGAGCACATCGTACTAAAGTCCTTACTCAGGCTGCTTGTAGCTCAGACAATAGACTTTAAAATACTTTTGTTAGTTTATAAATCTCAGCAACAAAATATGGTGAAGACCTGTTGTTGTTTTATCACCCTTTCAGATCTCAGGTTTTGCATTTCTGCTTTACCAGTAACCAGAACCAAACACGGAGAAGCAGCATTCAGTTTTTATGCTCTTGTGATCAGGAACAGACTTCCAGAAAACTGCAAAACAGCTGAAGCACTGAGTTCCTTTAAATCGAAGCTGTAGATCCACCTGTTTGGCGTTGTCTTTAACTGGAACATTGATTAATGTATTTGATCTATATTTAATGACGATTATTCTCATGAATCTGATGATGAAATTTGACAAAGTGTCTGCTACTTGTCTCATAATTGGCTACTTATGTGATGTTTTGATCATGTAAAGAACCTTGAACTGCTGTGTTGCTGAAATTTGATACACAAATAAACTTGACTTGATTTAACACCGCCTCTTAAACATATTTACACCCCTTCCTTGAAAGCTTTTCCCATTATGTCATGTTGCAAAACCAACTTTCTCTTGTTTGTCTCCTGTAAACTTTGCACATCTAAAGTTTTTACTAATTCTCCTGCACAAAATATCACAATTTTGACTTTGGACCAGTGAAACACAAACATATGTTTTGATGTAAAACATTCCATTGTAGCTTTCTTTGAGTGAAGGATTAGGGGCTTTCCCCTGTTGGGATTTGAACTTCCACCCCAGCCTCCAGTCTTTTGCATTTTCAATTAGGTTTTTCTCTAACTTGCAGGTCCTTTCTGAAGAAAAGCCTCTTCCTCTTCACACCATGGGGTTTGTGTGCTCAAGGTGATGCTAGTTTCCTGCCACTTTGCCCATTGTAGGGTATGAAGTTTAGATCTTATTAAAGCTCACCTTGCCCTATCTGTTAGTTTCTTAATGGGTTTGCTGTTCTTAATTGGCTTTTTTTTTTACGTTTTCATATGATTGACTGAGCCGTCGTCTGCAAGATAAGAAGCTTTAGAAACCCGATATAAACTTCTCCACAATTTCATCATGACCTGCCTGATGTGTTGCTTGGCCTTCATGTGATTGTTTACTCATGTTTTCTAACATACCTCTTAGACTTAGAGGTATTAAAATAAGATTGAGGTGAATATAAGCCATATGAGCAGTTTTTCTTACTTCCCAATTATGCACAATTAATTGCTGGTCTGTCACACAAAATCTAAATAAAACATATAAGTTTGTGCTGTCATCATGAAAAAGTGTGAACAGGTTCAATGGGTATGAAGGCATCGTGTTTGGTTGCACAATCAATCACATGCTTCAGCAAAACTGCCATAAATCCCTGATTATGGAAAGAGAGGTTTTAGAGAGCTCAAAGGAATCACAAACAAAATGAGGAAATCTGATTTCGCCATCCTTTCATCCCCCAAGAAAACAAACCAGGGGGGATTATTTTCACCAACTGTTTCCCACCACTGCTGCCCCCTCATCATTATCTGCATTTATACTATATATGAATATAGATCGTGTTTAAGATACTTTTATGAGACTATCTATTAATCACACAGTGTGCATCTGAAATAATATTAGGAGTTAATATTAGAAAACCCCTTTGTTGAATAGAAAAACCTATCTATCCTATTGGAATAAAAAAACATCTGAATTAGCTTTACTTGCCAAGTTTTGTACAAAATCTAGGAATTTAACATAAGTTTCACTTTGCTTTCAACAATTACATTTTAAATATTTTTATACAAGAGGGAGGAAATGAACTAAAATATTTATATATATATATATATATATATATATATATATATATATATATATATACTGTATATATATATATATATATATATACTGTATATATATATATATATATGTATATATATATATATAATATATATATATATATATATATATATATATATATATATATATATATATATAATATAAATATATATATATATATAATATATATATATGTCCGAATGACATTGGGATGTCATTCGGACTAGAAAAGTGTGGTCGGATGGCTACAAAGAGAGGGAAGGTCGTCCGCACAGAAGGGGTCTCACTCCCAGAAGGAACAATAGCAGACATAGAGCACAGTTACAACAGTTACAAGTACCTGGGAATACCACAAGCAAATGGCAACCTTGATGAGGTCACAAGGAAAGGAGCCACAGCCAAATACCTCCAACGAATAAGGCAAGTCCTGAGAAGCCAGCTCAATGGCAAGAACAAGATCCGTGCAATAAACAGCTATGCCTTACCAATAATCAGATACCCTGCCGGAATAATTAGCTGGCCAATGGAAGAGATAAAGGCCACAGATGTTAAGACTCGGAAGCTACTAACCATGCATGGAGGGTTCCACCCCAAATCCAGCACCCTGAGACTGTACAAGAGCCATAAGGAAGGAGGCAGAGGACTAGTGAGTGTGAGAGCCACTGTCCAGGATGAAACATCCAAGATCCATAAATACATCAAGGACAAAGCCTCAACGGACGATATGCTCAGGGAATGTCTCAAGCAATGGGAATTAGAAGATGAGGGGCTAGAGGTTCCATCATGGGAGAACAAGCCCCTACATGGGATGTACTCATAACTGAAGTGGCTGATATCAGGAAATCCTACCAATGGCTGGACAAAGCTGGACTCAAGGACAGCACAGAGGCTCTCATCCTGGCTGCACAGGAACAGGCCCTAAACACCAGAGCAATAGAGGCTCAGATCTACCACACCAGACAAGACCCAAGGTGTAGGTTGTGCAAGGAGGCCCCTGAGACAGTCCAGCACATAACAGCAGGGTGCAAGATGCTGGCAGGGAAAGCGTACATGGAACGACATAACCAGGTGGCGGGCATAGTGTACAGGAACATCTGTGCAGAATATGGACTGGAAGCCCCGAGATCGAAGTGGGAAACACCCCCAAAGGTGGTGGAGAATGACCGAGCTAAGATCCTGTGGGACTTCCAGATCCAGACAGACAAGATGGTAATGGCGAACCAACCGGACATTGTGGTGGTGGATAAAGAACAGAGGAAAGCCGTTGTGGTGGATGTAGCAATACCAAGTGACTACAACATCAGGAAAAAGGAGCATGAGAAACTGGAGAAATACCAGGGCCTCAGGGAGGAACTGGAAAAGAACTGGAAGGTAAAGACCACAGTGGTGCCTGTGGTCATCGGGGCCCTCGGGGCAGAAACCCCCAAACTGGAGCAGTGGCTAAAACAGATCCCAGGAACAACATCAGACATCTCAGTCCAGAAATGTGCAGTACTAGGCACAGCCAAGATACTGCGCAGAACCCTCAAGCTCCCAGGCCTCTGGTAGAGGACCCGAGCTCAGAGGATGAAAGAGAGAGAGGAGACCACCAAGGAGGGTGACAAGGGAATTATTTTTATTTTATATTTGTAAATATATCTGTATCAGGTGTTTTTTTATATTTTAGTCTGTCTAAGTAAAAAGCCTTTTTTAAACCTTACATGAGTAATTTCTTGGTGGGATACTATTTATTTTAATTGAGTAAAATATGTTGAAGTAATGGTACAAATGTTTAGTACTCTCCCCACCTCTTTGAGGGCTGTTTCAGTTACGGGGCCAAATAACAACAGATGATTGTTTATAATTTGCTACTGAAACAAATATTAAACATTTAGATTTTAACTAGGCTACAATCAATCAAATATTACTAGCATATAGTTAAAAAAACTGCCTCTCCTTCTCACTCTTAATAAGCAAATATAAAAAATATAGATTATTATATTATTGGTTTGGGCTAAACTCAAGAATTACAATGGAGGAGCTTTGTGTTTTTTACAGAGTACGGCACGGTACGGAGTCCTCCAGGGGACATGGGGAATTTTTTTTCTTTTGCGTTACCTCGCAAAACTTTTGCGTTCCATCGCGATACTTTTGCTTCCGCTCGCAAAACTTTTGAGTTCCCTCGCAAAATCTTTCACATTTCCTCCCTTGTATTTCCGGTTCATTTTGGAGCAGCACTCAAGACAAGACAAACTCACGAAACAGATAAATTATCTTAATTCATCATAAATACAGTTTACTTAGCAATATTTATATACCTTTAGCTTCATTTATAATAACTATGTCAAATATGAATCGTGACCGATGAAAGAAAAGGTAGTTCAAACGTCTGTTCGCTTGCTTAAAGAAAAGAGTGACGAGGCGGGGGATGCAACGTTAATTTCGTTAACGATGATTTAAATTATGTCGTTTACGACCAATTTATTAATGACATGAGGGAACGCAAAAGAAAAAAAATCCCCCATGCCCCCTGGAGGGCTCCGTAGTTTTTTTGTATCATTTTTTTTTAAGTATCAGTTCTCACAAATATCTAAAAAAAATGACGACCTGATCTGAACCATTAGATAGAAATTAATTTGTTGCAACAAATATTTTTTTTTTTCATGGGGCCCCTTTAAGAATTCCCAGATTGTAGTCTTTGTTTACATAACAGACTGTGCCACCCATGGACGGCGTACGGCGGTCCAAATGGAAAACTAAACCCACGCTTTGGTCACTTTCTCCCCACAATATTAAATCCATGAAAATGCCATCAGTATGTATGAATGTTCGCGTCTTTAAATAACAAATCGCAGTCACGTCTGCGCAGACTCACCGTAGGAAGAAGCAGAGCTGCCGAGACGACCCCCCTACAGAAAGTGAAGCAGAAGTGAATGGTACAGTCCGGCCCTGCTCTTCGCTGTTTTTGTATCTGCTGTAGAGCGGATTCAACCGCCAAGTAAGTTACGCTCTGCGGTGGTTAGCCCAGGAAGTTACACAGCAGTTTATCCCCCCCCCCCCCTCCACAAACAAACAACTGGATTTAAACGGATAGAGAAACACGGATGATGTCAGAGTCATAAGATGTAGTGAGGGGACTTGGTGTGTTTTTTTTCCCTTCTCTCTTAAAGGGAATCTGTTAATCACTGTTGTTACTGTGGAGCTAACACAGTCCAGCCTCATGTTTTCGTCGAGCCAGGAGGAGCACTGCGCCCCGTCCAAAGACCCGGTGAAGTACGGGGAGTTGGTGGTGCTGGGGTAAGATTATGGCGTATTTATTTTTAAATTTACTGGTTCGGGACAAACAAGAGAGAGAGAGAGAGGAGAGAGAGAGAGTGTTTAATGTGTCTTTAAAAGTTTCCCCCCGGATGTTCCTCTAACTCGCTCTGCCGAGCCGCTATAACCTGACTCTGAATTTGGCAGGAATGTGTGTGTGTGTTTTTTTTTTTTTCTTTTTTATTTATTCACGGTGTCGGTCGGATTTAACTCGGGAGGCCGTTGGGCTTAGTTTAGAAATTTACGAGCTCACGTTACTCCTCAAAGCAGACACGTGCGCAGTCAGTTAAACGGTCCAGTTGTTGATGATGATGTTGATGATGATGTTGATGATGATGTTGATGATGATGTCTCGCTCCCTGCTAACCAGTAGGGTATAGAAACTAAAGCATGGCCAGATAACAAACACGTTGAGGACAACTTTAGGTACACGTCCTGCTTCCCAGCAGCCACAGCCTCCTTCCTGCCTTGGAAGTTGGATTCACGGGGCTTCAGGAATTCGGAAGTCGTGGTGGTCCCCACCCCAGGCCCCCAGGCTGCTTCCTTTTCGGCTGCCACAACCCCAGCCCTGCACAACCTTTGTTCTAGCACGCACCATTGTCTTTTCCTGCTGGAAGGATTAATAATTACCCCCCACGGCATTGTTTAGTTGAATTATATCACCACACCAATAGGCACCGATATCGGAGCAGCCTTGGAAGCTTAACTCCTGACAGGATCAAGTTGAGAATGAAGAAAAGTAAGCAGTACAACTTGATCTCCATTGTGAAATTCTAAAGCCACATTGTGCAAGTCAGAGGGCAGGAAGTTACTGCGCATATGTCATCAAGTTCTTTAAAAACAAAGCCAGGGGGTATGTTAGAGTTTGCATTGCATGCCTGTGGTCAAAATCTATGTGACAACATCACTTTGTGGATCCTCAGACTGCCACCCCAAGGGGCCTGATTGAACATCCACAAAGTCATTAAAAAGTGGGAAAGTGTTAGTACAGGGATTCCTGCAGCCATTGCAGTTTTCTCGACGATCAACTTTAAAAAATTCTGACCTTCTGTTTTCAGTTTTGGCTGATACAGATTTGTTTTGCTAATGACTCAGGTGTTATAAGGTCGCAATACACGTTCAATGTTCCAATCTTATCACGAGAAACATCAAACAATACCTGTGAAACAATAATATTCAATGGCAGAACAAAAGGGGACATTGGGTGACTTTCAGACCTTTGTGGAGGTCTGAAGATCGATTTTTGATGTGCTAGGATTAACTAAACCATTTCTATTTGCTAAATGCCAGAATAATATGGGAGAATGTTTCAGTTTGCATCATATCCAGAAGTTTACACACACACTGTAGGTACTTACCAACTGATATGATGACTTTAAAAACTTCCAGTGTTTATGTCCCAACATTGGACATAAATGGGGGAACATTTGTGGATGCATTTTAAAGAAAGACCTTAAAACACACCACTCTCTTGCGTAATATGATGGGAAACTCAAAAGACAACATATCAGAAAAAAAAAAAACATTGTGAACTTTGGGTATGATTTCCAGATGGCTGAAGGTGCAATATTCATCTGTCATCTGAGAACTGACACACAGGAGGTAGGAACATCATGTTGTGTGGGTGTTTTGCTGCAGAAGGAACTGGTGCAACTGGTGAAAATATAGATGGCATCATGTGGAAAGAACATTTTGTGGAAATGTTGAAGTAACATCATCAAGATATCATTCAGGAAGTTAAACCTTCCCCACAAAAAAGTCTTCCAAATGGATAGATCCCTCTAAGTTAGTTAGAACATGGCTTATGGAGAGTCTATGGGGCGAGCTGAAAAGTTTTGTGCTTACAAACCTGACTCAGCAGAATCAGTTTGGTTGGGGGGAATGGGACAAAATTACAGCAAACTATTGTTTGTGTAAGAATTTCCAAAACATTTGACTTAAGTCAGACAGTTTACAATAAAAGGCTTTGTCAAGGAAGGCTATAAAATTCCCTCTCTCATTTAGCAAAAACGGTCATTTAAATGAGACTATTTCAAGGACTTTCTGAATCAACTTTTGGACTCCAAAAGTCCAAAAGTGACTGGATTTCTTTTCTGGTGTTAAGCAACACAGCAGCAGTGGAAATAAATGCTGTAGAAACAAAAGCCTGTGTTGTTATTTTCAGCTGGGTTTTAGCTGTAGAGGAAGTTTAGTTTTTACCCCAAAGTACCAGTTCCCTGAAAAAGTGTATGAAAGTCTGATCTCTGTGGTGTCTTCTATCTTTGTGTGTTGTTTTTTATGCTTTCTTTTAAACACTATTGTGCAAAAGTACAATTGGAAAATCTCTTTACGTTCCAAACAAGAAACATTTGTCCACGATAGACAAAAGTAAGGTGAAACACCTTGAACTAGAGAAGTAGGAATCTCAGTTTGAGACTTCTTGCAGCGGAAAGCTAATATTTCAGTATTAGCTGCATCTTGTTTCAGAACTATTGAATCCTTCAAATGCCAATCCAGATTTGTGGAAAATTACCAGTATTACAAAGCAACAACTGTGCGTAACAATTTTTTATTTTTATTTTTAAAGAAGAAAGCTCTTAACATCATTCTGGATAATCAAGCTCCAACATGTCCAATACTCTGTCATGCTTTGCATCGTCAGTGATTAGACTTTGGTCAGTATTTTTACTCACCTCAAAGTTTGGCATGAATTATTAACAGTTCTCGTAGTTTATGCTGTTCAAATCTCACATTTACAGCACTTGAAGCGAATAGCAGCAAAGTTATAGACTGAGGAGTAGCGTGGGTGGCTTTGTCCTTCGCCTCCAGCTGTCCATTCAACAGCCATCCTGCTTATTGTAAAGGACAAAAAGCAGCGCTGACTGGTTATCACCCAGGGCTGAGCGTGTGGTGTGTTTGACGCCGGGACTTTTGTTCTCCCTCCTGACATCAAGACACGTACGTGAATCAGATGTGACGGGTACATAATCGCTGCCGTGACATCACATCCCCATTGATAAAGGCGATGGTAGACGAGATAGCTGTCAGCATGGCACAAAGCTTGTTTGAGCTGCAGTTTCCCTCGGCGGCTTGTTGTCACGGCCGCGGCGGCTCTTATTACTTGAATGGCTGCCCGCCATCTCCGCCGCTCTCTGCCGAGGTGGGGTTGGCTCGGTGCTGGTCAGCGAACGGAGGAAGGGGGGAGCTGGGGCTGGACGGGTATCTTGGAAATGAAAGAACGGATTGATCAGGACTCGGTCTTTGCTTTTCCTCAGCTTCCTCTGTTCATTGTGGCTCGGAGACTGGGCCCATTGAGGGAACTTTCTACATTTTTGCCATGAAGTGCTAAGTAAAAAGAAGCCAGCTTAGCTTTGTTATAGACTTCCACCGATTGTCTATACATTACGCCTTCAGCAGAAGTTTATTACAGAAAAGAAAGCCGTATTTTAAAAGTTTGTGTTTTTTCTTCATCCTCTATGACCCTGTTGGATCAACTCAGTGTACAGTACCTGGAACATTTTTTATGTTCTCTTTGGAGTTGAAATCAACAAGTGATGAATCAATTATTAAAATAACTGTCAGCTAATTTAGTAATCGATCATTAGCTGGAGTATGCAGACTCAAAAAAGCAATTCAGAGCAGCATTTAAGCCAAAATTTTACATGTATACATTTTGTATTTAAGATGAAAACACCTTTGTCTGTAAATACGTTTTACCCCAAACTCCTCATTAGCACAGATTTATCTTCACCTAGTTTAAATTCATTAAATGAATACTATATTACTGCATTTGAGTAATAAAATATTTATGTTCTTGTTTAAGTGTGGAATTTAATTATTTAGGGTTTGTATCTTCTACTATTGTGTGTATATATATATATATATATATATATATATATATATATATATATATATATAAATATAAACTTAAAATGTGAAATGAAAACTCTGTAGAATGTGACAATTCTATAGGACTAATGGATTAATTGCCAGGATTATTAAAATAATCATCAGTTGCAGCCCTTGTCTTTTTGCAGATTTCTTTTTCCTAAATCCAAAGTGCATGTTTAAAGTATAATACTTTAATTGAAAAGGCTTTCCAAACAAGCCTAGCACTATGAAAACCTAATCACTCCATAGAACGGTTTTTGCCATTAGCAATATTAGCTATATTTATTACTCCTCCTTGGGCTGCCACCTTATCGTGGTGGAGGGGTTTGTGTGTCCCAATGATCCTGGGAGCTATGCTGTCTGGGGCTTTATGCCCCTGGTAGGGTCACCCAAGGCAGACAGGTCCTAGGTGAGGAACCAGACAAAGCGCACCCTGAAGACCCTTATGATGGAAACGAACTTTGAATCTCGCGTTTCCTCGCCCGGACGCGGGTCACCGGGGTCCCACTCTGGAGCCAGGCCTGGAGGTGGGGCACGATGGCGAGCGCCTGGTGGCCGGGCTTTTAACCACGGAGCCCGGCCGGGCTCAGCCCGAAGTGGATTCCCTTTCCAATGGGCTCACCACCTGTCGGAGGGGCCAAAGGGGTCGGGTGCAATGTGTTACGGGCGGTGGCCGAGGGAGGGGACCCTGGCGGTCTGATCCCCGGCTGCAGAAGCTGGCTCTTGGGACGTGGAACGTCACCTCTCTGGTGGGGAAGGAGCCGGAGCTAGTGTGCGAGGCTGAGAGGTTTCGGCTAGAAATAGTCGGCCTCACCTCGACGCATGGCTCTGGTTCCGGAACCAGTCTCCTTGAGACGGGCTGGACGTACTTCCACTCTGGAGTTGCCCACAGCGAGAGGTGCCGGGCAGGAGTGGGCATACTTGTTGCCCCCCATTTGGCGCCTGCACGTTGGGGTTTACCCCGGTGAACGAGAGGGTAGCCTCCCTCCGCCTACGGGTGGGGGGACGGGTTCTGACTGTTGCCTGTGCTTACGGGCCGAACAACAGTTCAGATTACCCACCCTTATTGAAGTCCTTAGAGGGGGTACTGGAGAGTGCCCCTCCTGGGGACTCCCTTGTTCTGCTGGGGGACTTCAACGCTCACGTGGGCAATGACAGTGAGACCTGGAGGGGCGTGGTTGGGAGGAACGGCCCCCCTGATCTGAACTCGAGTGGTGTTCTTTTGTTGGACTTCTGTGCTCGTCACGGTCTGTCCATCACGAACACCATGTTCAAGCATAAGGGTGTCCATACGTGCACTTGGCACCAGGACACCCTAGGCCGCAGTTCAATGATCGATTTTGTCGTCGTTTCATCGGATCTGCGGCCGTATGTCTTGGACACTCGGGTGAAGAGAGGGGCGGAGCTGTCCACTGACCACTACCTGGTGGTGAGTTGGCTCCGGTGGTGGGGGAGGAAGCCGGTCAGACCTGGCAGGCCCAAACGTGTAGTGAGGGTCTGCCCGGAGTTCCTTAAGGCTCTGGATGTTGTAGGGTTGTGTTGGCTCACGCGACTCTGCAATATCGCATGGACATCGGGGGCAGTTCCCCTGGATTGGCAGACCGGGGTGGTGGTCCCCCTGTTTAAAAAGGGGGACCGGAGGGTGTGCTCCAATTACAGAGGGGTCACACTCTTAAGCCTCCCTGGAAAGGTCTATTCAGGGGTCCTGGAGAGGAGGGTCCGTCGGATAGTCGAACCTCGGATTCAGGAAGAGCAGTGTGGTTTTCGTCCTGGTCGTGGAACACTGGACCAGCTCTACACCCTCAGCAGGGTCCTGGAGGGTGCATGGGAGTTCGCCCAACCAGTCTACGTGTGTTTTGTGGACTTGGAGAAGGCGTTCGACCGTGTCCCTCGGGGGGCCTTGTGGGGGGTTCTCCGGGAGTATGGGGTACCGGGCCCTTTGATACGGGCTGTCAGGTCCCTGTATGACCGGTGTCAGAGTCTGGTCCGCATTGCCGGCAGTAAGTCGGGCTCGTTTCCGGTGAGAGTTGGACTCCGCCAAGGCTGCCCTTTGTCACCGATTCTGTTCATTACTTTCATGGACAGAATTTCTAGGCGCAGCCGAGGTGTTGGTGGCCTTAGGATCGCATCTCTGCTTTTTGCGGATGATGTGGTCCTGATGGCTTCATCAGATCGTGATCTGCGGCTCTCGCTGAAACGGTTCGCGGCCGAGTGTGAAGCGGCCGGGATGAGGCTCAGTGCCTCCAAATCCGAGGCCATGGTCTTGAGCCGGAAAAGGGTAGAGTGCCTTCTCCGGGTCAGGGGGGTCGTCCTGCCTCAAGTGGAGGAATTTAAGTATCTGGGGATCTTGTTCACGAATGAGGGAAGAAGGGAGCGGGAGATCGACAGGCGGATTGGGGCGGCATCTGCCGTGAAGCGGCGCTGTACCGGTCCGTCGTGGTGAAGAGAGCTGAGTCAAAAGGCGAAGCTCTCGATTTACCGGTCGATCTACGTTCCCACCCTCATCTATGGTCATGAGCTTTGGGTCATGACCGAAAGAACGAGATCACGGATACAAGCGGCCGAAATGGGTTTCCTCCGCAGGGTGGCCGGGCTCTCCCTTAGAGATAGGGTGAGAAGCTCGGTCATCCGGGAGGGACTCAAAGTAGAGCCGCTGCTCCTCCACGTCGAGAGGAGCCAGTTGAGGTGGCTCGGGCATCTGGTCAGGATGCCTCCTGGACGCCTCCCTGGTGAGGTGTTCCGGGCACGTCCCACCGGGAGGAGGCCCCGAGGAAGACCCAGGACACGCTGGAGGGACTATGTCTCTCGGCTGGCCTGGGAACGCCTTGGGGTTCCCCCGGAGGAGCTGGAAGAAGTGGCTGGGGAGAGGGAAGTCTGGGCCTCCCTTCTGAAGCTGCTGCCCCCGCGACCCGATCCCGGATAAGCGGAAGAAAATGGATGGATGGATGGATGGATGGATGGATATGTATTAGCAATATTTTGTTTTTTTTTTATGGTGAAGGAATTTTGAACCACTCTTTTTTGTAGAATTGTTAAATTCAGTCACAAGAGAATTTTCAAGCAGACATAACATGTATGAAGTCATGCCACTTAAATCCATCTCAGTCGGATTTAAGTTTGGGCTTTGACTAGGCCTTGCTTTCGTGTGATTAAATTCGGAGGTGCACTTGCTCATGTGTTTCACTCCATTTTCTTGCTGCACACTACCACACAGCCACCACTATGTTTTAATGTTTGTATGATATTCTTTCTTGTCAGTCCACAGAATATTTCCCCAAAAGTCTTTGGGGTTGTTTAGATGTTTGTTTCTTTTGGTAAATGTGATACGACCATATTGTGTTAGTTTTAGTTAGGAGGAATGCTGAAACCCCTTCCAGGCCGATTGGTGTCACTTGTTTCTCATCTGTTCTTCAGTTTCTTTCAATCAGGTCTACTTCATATTATCAAATGGGTTCTGTATAAGTGAGTTTTTGATTCTACAAAATCAGGGCATGTCCTTAAAAAATGTGGTTTATAGCAGTTAATTGACGTTTTGCCACTCGAGGTGATTCCTCGAATGGGGCCTGGTTGGTTTTTGTTAGCTTTTTCCCATTAATAAATAAAATGACAATTTAAAGACTAGATTTTTTTGATTTATTTAAATGATAAATTTGAGGGTGGCAAAAACAGTAGAAACCTATAAGGGGAGCAGATGCCTTTTCACAGCACCGTATCTCCTTCGTGTTCTGTAATCGGTACACTTTGACATTAACACAAGAGGTAGGAGGTGCTGTTGGCTCCTCACTGCAGCCCTGGAGGATACGCGATATGCCACAGTCTTCTAATCCCTGCTGCTAAATATTGGAAGGTAAATCCGCCGTCTGCCTGGCACAGGTCAAAAGGGAACGTGATCACAATTAGTTGGTAGAGCCGCTTTAAAGAGCCTGTCCTAGCTAATGTGACGGTGGCAGCTCCCGGATGACATGATATTGTTCTACGGCGTGATGATGAATTAATTTAAAGCTTGTGGAGCTTTTTATTACAGACTTAGAGGTTATGTTCTTCAGCATAATTCATCATGGTGAAAATGCTAAGCTTCATGTCAGCTGAATACATGCTTAGTGTGAGACATTCAGGAGCCAGCCAGTGCTGAGTGTACGTCTGAACAATGCAGGCCTTTATTTAGGCTGGGAGTTTCTACGGTTGATCTAGGATGTTTGTCAACTGCTCTCATCCATCGTGGGGTTCAAATTTTAAGCTAACACACACAGTGCAGCGTGTGCGTTAGTGTAATTTTGATTTTATTGCAAAATTGAAACAATAAATCAAAACAGTGATGGCAGAAGGAGTAACCTCAAGCATTGGCTTGTTTCCAGTAGGCCTTCAAAGCAAAACCTTTCAATCTGCTAAAGTTGTTTGCCATTTCTGTGGTTTTCATGATATCCCAGCGTATTGTGACAGAGTGCTGCTCCTCCCCCATATGTTGATGTAAAAACGTACATTATTGGACATTAAGCGGCTGGTAACAGCTGTGTATTCTGCATCTTTGCTTAGATGCATCACAAATTTTAAAAGCAGCAGCAAATACGTTAATTATACATGTGCTATAGATTAAGAAACCATTTGGAATGCAATATTTATTGGTCATTCACGTCTTGAAGTCACTTTGCCCATATAAGATATTCAGCCTAACGGAAGGATAGGTGGAAAGAGTGGAGTGTGGAAAACATTTCATGATATTTCAATTTCAGGATATGTTGGAAACAATAAGAAATCGTTGGAAAAAATATATATATTTGTCTTATAATTTCTATGCTGTATAATTTTAGCTGCAGTAGAAATAATTGTTGCTTTTGTGATTTAAATGAAAACAATTAGATCAAAGGTGTCAGACTATGTTAATTTCAGGCACATCAGAATGCTGCCAGAGGATTGGTTATAGCAGAATGTGTTGATAAAACTACTTATTAACAAACAGTTAAAATATTATAGCGCTACAATGAGTACTTCTTAAAATTAAATAGTATATAGCAGCTTTTTAATTTATGTAATTTAGCACTATACAAATAAAACTGGTTTAATTTGACTTATAAACTAATATCTTCAAGTGTGACCCTCTGGAGTCCTGAGGGCTCTCAGGTACACTTATATAAATTTGACCCATGGGATTGAGTTTGACACATGTGAATGAAGTTATGCTGTGCGTCATAGATTGAAGCTTTTATGCAAATACTATGGCATTGGTTAGTTCAAATCTCAGAAAAAAATGTGTCAGATTTGTAAAAGCAGAGGTTCTTATTAGGAATGAAGTGCACGCTCTCAAACATTATAAAACATGTGAGTAAAAATTTTCACAAAAAGAGCCATAAAATTGCTTTAGTTGTACTTTTTCCACAGAATCCGCCTGCCTGGCTCTCTGTGGGTGGCTTGTCTTACAGGCCAGCTTTGTGCACTGTGCTGACTGAGACCATGTGTTTCCCTGCCTGGCCAGCCGTATGGAGACACGGGACAGGTGGGCCAGCTTAGGAGGGAGTTGTGGGAGGAGGTGAAGGAGGTTCTGTCGCCTTTATGTTGTAACAAAGACGAGAGGAGTCGCATCACGCCGCGGCCGGTTGAACCTTTTCCCTCGGATGAACTGCTATGCAAAGTTGGGGCGTTGGATGTAAATATTTCTGCTAGACGGTGTGGCTGTTTAGCACTCCGTGGTTACGTGTGCGGGTGTGAGCAGAAGGTCTGCGTGTTGGACGGGAGTAAAGCATGGGGTGACCCAGCTGTAGGAACCAGCTGGTGGACAGAAAGTGGATCAGTCCCACCGGAAAGGGCTTCTCCATTCATGAGGAGGAGCTTGGGCGAGGTGCCTCGCTCTGGACAGAAGGGGTGAAGCTGGAATCTGGTGGGAAGGGATCAGGAAGCACAGAGCTTGTAGATTTAAGTAAAGGCTCTCAAATCATGTCAGATCTGAAATTATTCTGTCGATGAGTCGATTGAGCGCATAAAAAGTTGGGATATCGTGCAGATTTTCATTTAACCATGTTAGCCATCTTTATACAACATTATTCATACATTAAAAGATGCAGAAGAACAAATAATTTAATCCCTTTTTTATATGAGAATCAACATTTCATTACCTAAAATGCTATAACAGCATTTCTTTAGGGTATGCTTGATTGTTGGTAGCAAAAGGACTAATCTGCAGCCAAAAAATACTTCTACCATAATCTGTTGACTACTTTTTTGATTAGCCAATTAATAACTGGATAGAAGAAAAGATGCGTAACAAGTTTTTCTTCTTACACATTTTAAAACAGGTGAAGCTAAAACTGTTGCATGTGTTCCTGGTAGACCGTATTTACAGACAAGCAAGGCTTTTTCTTATCTCTGATGCAGAGTGTATACATTTGTTGTACAGCTTCGGCTTAATTACTACTCTGAGGGTGTTGCACTTTCACAAAATGTCATTTTTTAGTATTTGTATTCTCCAGTAAACAATTAATCGATTACTAAATTAGTTGCCGATTATTTTAATAATCGATTAATCACGATTGATCCAATTAATCATTTAAGCCCTAGTAGCTTTCTATGTAATTATGTTAAAATATGCTCAGTTTGCCACACAGTCTGCGCATTATAAAATGTGTTCCTGCTTGTAGCTGCAGTTTACACAGCCCCACTCAGTGAAATCATCAGAGTGCATTATGTAATAAGAGACATTATCCAAGGTGACGCTTAGATTACTAATATGGTGTATTAGATTGCCAGTGATGTAATGCGTGGAAAAGCTCCCATTCAAAGCACGCAAATGTTTCTAAATCTCCATGTGTACTTTTTATATGATTACAAGAATTTTGCCTGCAAATCTCATTACACACATCTTTTTGGAGCTGCAAAAAAATGGCTTTTTATCCAGAGGGGGGAAAAAAATAACTGTGAATGCTGTCCTTTTCTCCACCCTGTCCTAACCCCCACCTCCCCACTGTGACAGGTACAATGGCTCTCTGCCCAATGGAGATCGGGGTAGACGGAAAAGCAGATTTGCGCTTTTGAAGAGGACCAAAGCCAACGGTGTTAAGCCGAGCACCGTGCACATCCTCAACACACCCCAGGATAGCAAGGTACAGAACAAAAGATGACTTAAGATTTAATGAACACACTGTCACCGTGAATGGTGTGTGTTTTGGACCAAATATGTATGAATGAAGGTGTGAAATGTTGTTTTTCTCCTGAATCTGGTGGAGTTAAAGCGAAGGGAGAGTCTTCAGGCAGCACGGTTTCCTGTTCTCTGGCCCTCATGGAACCTTAATGTACGTTGCTGTTGGCCCTGGCCATTGTGTTGACATTTCCAGTTCAATAACCATAGTTCCTAGCTGGGCCTCATTGCTTCTCTTCACACCAGAGAGCCAAGATAACATGTTTCCCTTCCCGCATTCCTCCTCTCGGTTCCAGAGCCAGGCTGTTAAACAAGGAGCTGCTTTTCTCTGCTGTTATTCAGACGTTTGTTCTCGCCTTAGCTCTCCGACCAAAGGCTCTCAGGTTCAGGTTTCTGTCACCTTGTGTAACGTGACACCTGGTATCTGCTCAGAAGGTTTTCTTTCTGGGAGAAAGGCCTTTTCACAACAGAGACGGAGCTTTATAACTGAATGTTGGGAAGAAGTGGTTTAAGTATTTGTACTCCTTGAACTTTTTCACATTTTGTCAGGTTACAGTCTTGGACCTCAGTCTGTTCTATAGAGATCATATGTGATAAAATTTAGTTCAGTTCCCTTTAAACCTGGGATGCCCATAGTGTGGTCCTTGTGCCAGTTTGCGGCCCCTGGACTTCTTTTCTGTGTTTTCAGAGAGCGTGACCCGAGTCCTGTTTTAATTGCAAGAAATAGGCAAAAAAAAAAATCTTTTCACAAGCCAAGAAAATAGAAAACAGTTGATCTCCAAAATATTAACTTATTGGAATTTTTTTCTTTTAACAAGGCAAAACCTTATTTGTGTTTTGACCCACAATAATTTGCACAAATCCATTTTCTACAAATCTCCAACCACCCTATTCTTTTCAACATTTTGAACACTAAGTTAAATTTCTTCAGTATGTTAACAAAACAACATCACAATAAAATTGGTTTTATTTCTTTAGTTTTTCAAAAAAAAATTTAGGCCTCCAAACATTTTGACTTGACAATTTTAGCCCAGGTCACAAAAGGTTTGGACACCACTGGTTTACTTTGACACCCCTAAATAAAATTCCGTTCAGTCAAGTTTCCAAAGAGAATCTTGGTAAAAATGCGGCGACTCTGCTACTCTGACTCCATCCACATTGGTTTTATTCTGGTTCCTCCCTCAGAAACTCCAATTTTTTTGAAGTCAAAACAGCAGATTCTCCACCTGAGCTGTGAATATCTGCAGCTCCTCCGGAGATGCTGTGATGTCTCGACCCACGGCTGTTGGTTTGGTTTAGGTGGAGAGCCATTCATTCCATGGCAGCTTTGTTTTTGTGCCAGTCTCTTTTGTTATTTTCCAGCTGATGGATTGAACCGCGCTCTGTGAGACGTTCAAAGCGTGGGAAATTGTTTCCTAACCTGACCCTGTTTTATGATGCCGTTTGTTCACTGATGTTTGCCAACAAACCTCTGAGGGCTTCACATAACATCTGGTTTTATGCTGAGATTAAATTACACACAGGTGAACTCCTGTTTACTAATTAGGTAAATACAAACATGAAATGATGCATCGTTGTCCTTTCTCTTCCACAATTATTCACTACTTTATGTAGGTTATAAATTCTAAGGGAAATGCACTGGAAAATGTGATGAAGTTTTAACTTTTGCAAAGGCACTGTGAACTGTGATGGAATATAATTTCTCAGAAATGTAGGCTGCGTTGTTTGTGGCTTTAAAAGAACAATAAAGTGGTGTCTGTTGGAGGCGTTTTGAGTATGGGAACTGCTGCAATGTTCTTCCTCTTTTACCTCTGTTCCTCTTTGCCACCCTGTTACCAGGCCTGGGATTATTAGTGCTGAGCGAGCGGAGGATGTTGTCGCAGTCGGCCAGCCCTCCTCCACTCCCAGCTGCACGTACAGTCAAAAATAACCATCTGCGAGAGACAAACAAGGTGCCGAGCCAATGGAGTGATTAAATATATCAAACACTGAAGGAGTCGGATGAAAGAAGCCATCTTTGGAGCGGTCTTGCCAGCGCCGCTCACGCTCCCCAACGGTGCAGCCTACGAATGAACCGAGAATGCCCGGTGGCTGAACGGGAACGCTCACATGTCTGTGCACACGCTGGTGTTTGTGACAGATAATGAGAAGCTCCCATGATGCCGCTGCCAGCCTTCGACTCGCTGCAGTTTATTTTGACTCAAGTCGAGGGGAACACGGTTATTTTTACTCGTCTTTCTGTTTTTTTGTGTAAGTGCTCGTTTTCCTTTAGCTGCCGAACAGGTGGAGCAGCGTTTGTCTGCGGCGATGATGACATTTGTCCCCCCGTCTGTGTCTGAAGTTACAGCGGAGTGTTGCGGCTCCGGTGACCCACTTTCTCTCTCTCTCTCTCTCTCTCCCTTTTTCCCTCCCCGCACGTGACAAAGTAGGAAAGGAGGGGGGAAGGGGGGGGAGGGTTTGGAAATGGCATTTGCAGATAAGAGCTGGCTGATGGTGGCATATGTTTAAGTGTTGGTGAGAGCTGCTTTTTGGGCCTTAACGCGCCCTCCTCTCAGCGCGCTGACTGGCAGATCAGCCGCTTGGCGAGCTCGTGCTAACCGAGGGCCAGCGGGCAGTTTATGGTCACTGTCATGGGAGTGTGAGTTTACAGGCTTTTCTCTGTTCCTGTTCCAGGAATTTGTACCGCACTGTGCAACTTAAGGTAATGCAATAAAGAAATGTGTGCAATAAATTGGAGGAATTTTTGTTGTACTTTTTGTCTGTAAAGAGGAAAAATAAAAACAAGGACGAAAGTATGCACAGCTCCACCGCTGGATGGCTTTCATTGGTTGAACGGTTTGTGTCTCAGTACTGGTGTTGGTTTGGTTTCCTCCGTCGTAAAGTTAGTGGACGGAGGGATTGCGCAAGGATGTCTTGTGGCATTGTTCCTGTAAATGGCTGGTGGTGTCGAAGCCACAAACAAGATGCAAAAGGATTCACTTCTTTGTGAATTAAGGCAGTAAGTTTCAGATGCGTTGCCTGGCAAAAGTATCCATACCCCATGAAGCTTTTCACTTTTTACCACATTAAAACCACAAGCTTAAGTATTCTAGGGGAATTTTAATTAAGAGACCAACTCAAAGTGGTGCATAGATGTTAAGAGGAAGAAACACTGCTGCATAATTTTCAACTTTATAAATGAAAAAAATATTTAGTTTTCATTTCTTCCCATTTATCCCTGATACACACAAATGAAATTCAGTGCAATCAGTTGCCTTCAGAAGTCAAATATATTCCACCTGTGTGGTTGTAACATGAGTGTAAATCAACTGAATATCAACACAAAATTTAACTAAGAAACTCAACACAAAGGAAATTAACTTACATGGCAACATCTTTGACCACAGAAAAATAAACATTCTATGACATATTATAGAACAAAAATGAACAACAGAGAAAGGATTAAAACTTGAGCACAAATAAAACGCCTAAGGATGTTGATGGGGATTTGCTTTATCATCAAATGCAGTTTAGGAATATTTGGATTTAGATCTCTGTCTTTTCCAGTTCCAGCTCAGTATGAAAATAAAATCACATGGAAATATTTTTTGTATTTGCAGACTGTCCGAATGCCTAAAATGTTTTGTCCTGCCTTCATTGTGTCCTTCTTTCCTAACATACTCCTGTCAGTTTTGCTTTTTTCATCCTTACGGACTTCTTTCCTCACTTAATTACTCGCCTCCAGTTTCTGGTATCCACAGCTTCCATATTTAAAGCCTTTCCAGTGTTTTACATTGAAAGTTTGGGAAACGTCTGGAACCTTCGCATCTAAAACGTGTGTTAACTAAGTTCCGGCAGCACGGCGTGTCCTAAGTCTGAAATGTGTCGTCTTTTTCCAGGCTGTGAACTGTAAAGGCCAACACAGCATCTCCTACACGCTGTCCAGGCACCAGACGGTGGTGGTGGAGTACAGCCATGATAAAGACACAGACATGTTTCAGGTGAACACCCTGTTTAATTACGCGCTTGGTTGTAAAGGAGGCTGCGTCTGAATCTCCCATGTACTCTGCAGCTGATCATCGGGTTTCAATTAGAAGCTCGTACATTTGGAAATAATGTTAGAAAAGACATATAAATGTTTAAAATGTGTGTTTTAAAACTCTCAGCGACGAGGCAAAAGATTTTTTTTCTTAAATTCAAAAGCTAGTATATAATACAAAAAGATACATAACGCAGACTTTATTGGAACGTTCGAAAATGAGTTTCACAAAACAAGAGACGTTCACAAATGAAGGATTTTTGAAGTTCTCAGAGACGAAAAGTGACGAAATGAAAGAGGAAATGCTTATTTCTTCCTCTGGTTTCCTCTTCATCACCCTGATGCAATGCTTTAAGCTAAGTTTGAAGACATATTACCCCCGTCTAACCCCGCCCACCTTTCACAAAATATAATTATCTTTCCTTTTAGTGAGTGTTTTTGAAGCACTATCTCAGGATTTCCCAGTGTCTTCGCAGCACGAAGCCATCTGAATCTGAAACTGAGACGGTTTTGCCGCGTTTTTAATAAACAGATGCTAATTTTGAGACTGACGGCAGCAGCACGTTTAAAAACAGAGCCGAGACGGGAACATGAAAAGGTCAGTCGCCTACAGGTCAGTAACATGTTATAAAAAGAGCCTCTGAGAGGCCGAGGAGCCGAGCCGGGCGGGTGGGGTTCGCTGAGTGGGCCTGTAACATAAACACCATGATTTCTGTCTCAAAGTCGCTACATGGCTCCACGTTTGGTGGCCTGTAATAGAAGTTAGAGTGGCTTGCAAAAATATTTATACTCCTTGAACTTTTCCACCACTTCACAACCAAACACTTCAGTCTATTATTACTGGGAATTTATTGGGAGGAGGGGTCTGCAGCTTTTATCATCCAAAAAGCTTCTACTCCTTTTCTAGAGCTGCAGAACACACACACAATCTACATTTAAGTAAAGATATTATATTGTACATCTAATTTTATGTTTTAGAACAAACAAAAACAATTAAAACATCTATTTTACCATATTTATGAAATAAAAAAGATATTATTCAGAGCATATTGACTGAAGAAAAATAGGAAAGAACAAAACAAATAAAATTACGAGAATAAAGTCATAAAATTACGAGAATAAAGTCATAAAATTACGACAAGAGAAAAAGTTTAGTTCTGGTTTATTCCCCTAAAGTAATTTCCTGTTATTGTTTGGATGTGTTTTAGAGCAGCCTGGGCAACCAGAAGGCCAGTGCCAAAACTGAACAAGAACACCGCTTGTAAAACTTTATTTCCACACGAGAATGTCATGCTACGGCATGCAGAGAAGCGAGTTTGTTTGATAAATGTTCATTTCCACACCGAACTGCTGCGCCTTTAGACGCTAACAAACAGGATTATTTGACTGCCGCTGAAAATCCTGAATCAAGCAAGAATGGTGAAAACACTTTGCTTTTATTTCTGCATGCATTGACCTGCTTACATCCCAAATGTTTACTCTGGCATTAGTGAAGACGGAGGTGATGCAACACGGTAGTAAAGGTGCCTCTGGCCCGACTCTCTCGAAACCTGTTTTTAAACATCAAGCCGACGCTGAGCTTTCAAAAACAATCAATTTCTTAGTTTTCATCATGTTCAGTGTTTATTTTTCTCGTTCATAATTCCAGGGGAAAATAGGTTTTGAAATTGTAAACTTTATCGAGGGTTTCGATGAGCTGAATGAACGATTTGTTGTGCAGATTGGACGTTCCACGGAAAATCCCATAGATTTTGTGGTTACTGACACCGTAGCGGGAGGCCAGGATGGAGAGGAGACTCAGATCACCCAGAGCACCATCTCTCGCTTCGCCTGCAGAGTCGTCTGCGAGCGCAACCCCCCCTACACCGCTCGCATCTATGCGGCCGGATTTGACTCCTCCAAAAACATCTTCCTAGGGGTAATTACTAGCTGCTGTTGATTTACGGGGTTTCGTGAACTTCTACGTCAGCTCGTGGGACGAAAGTAGTTTTGTGATATAATAAAATACTATTTCTGCACCAGGAAAAAGCAGCAAAGTGGAAGAACCCTGATGGCCACATGGATGGGCTGACGACCAATGGGGTGCTTGTAATGCACCCTAAAGGAGGCTTCATGGAAGAGTCCAAGCCTGGCGTCTGGAGAGAGATCTCCGTCTGTGGAGATGTCTACACTCTGAGAGAGACCCGCTCGGCGCAGACCCCAGGAAAACTGGTGTGTTTACATACAACAACTGCAAACTTAAATGTCATGAGTTTTATTATGAGATTAGGTTTTATTATGGCTACTTTATGTTAGACCAACATAAAGGAATAATTTGCTTGGAATAATTTTATTCGGCCCGCAGATTAAGGATGGTACAAATTTGACCCTCTAAGCTGATAAAGTGATGCTTTGTACATTTTTATGATGATACCTAAAATATTTGGTACAACAAAAGTAATTTTTTTCTTTTATTAGCCATGTTTTTTTTTTAACTTTGATTTTAATATCGTTGAAATCTGGCTCAACAGACTTCACCTTTCCTTTATCAAGAAAAACATCTGAGGCTGTTTTCAGTAAATTGTTCTCTTTTACTTTGAAGCATGCAATATTTTCATGAAACAATCAGAAAAATGAAAGATTTCTAATAAAATGACACAGCATTTTTAACTAAGAAAAGTTTGACCCTGAGTGATTTTGTCCCAAAGCACAAAAACCTTAAACCACTGATGTAGAGGTTCTAGTTGTAGCTCAGGCTGCACGTTTAGCGTCATTGTTCAGCTAGAAAGTAGGAAGGGCAGCAAACACTGAGCGCAGTCCTGAACTTCTAACAGGTTTTATTTGGTATTTTTTTTATGTAACTGAATAGCTGTGTGTAATTTTGTCGAACTTAAATCTGTCTCCCTTTTTCCAGGTGGAGAATGAGAGTAACATCCTGCAGGACGGCTCTCTGGTGGACCTGTGTGGGGCCACCCTGCTGTGGCGCACCGCCGAGGGTCTCTTTCACACTCCCACCCAGAAGCACCTGGAGGCCCTGAGGCAGGAGATCAACGCGGCACGGCCCCAGTGCCCCGTGGGTCTCAACACGCTCGCCTTCCCCAGCATGCAGCGCAGTCGGGCCCTGTCCTCTCTGGAGGACAAGCAGCCGTGGGTCTACCTGGCGTGCGGGCACGTGCACGGCTACCACAACTGGGGCCACCGCTCGGAGCGGGAGCCCAACACCCAGCGGGAGTGCCCCATGTGCCGGGTGGTGGGGCCCTACGTCCCGCTGTGGCTGGGCTGCGAGCCCGCCTTCTACGTGGACACGGGCGCGCCCACTCACGCCTTTGTGCCGTGCGGACACGTGTGCTCGGAGAAGTCGGTCAAGTACTGGTCGGAGATCCCTCTGCCCCACGGCACCCACGCGTTCCACGCCGCCTGCCCCTTCTGTGCCACGCAGCTCGGCCCCTCTCAGGGCTGGTCCAAGCTGATCTTCCAGGGCCCGGTGGACTGATCCCAGGATCCCTGCTGCCGGAACGTTCTGGGAAACCGATCAGATAAAACCCGTGCTTCATTTCTGCAAACCAGCCTAGAAGTGGAATGAGTTTGCTTGAGTTTTGACCGTTAACGTGGATCCTGTTCAACAGGGAGCCATTACAGATTGTTTAGGAGCTTTTGGGACGGAGTCAGAGAGTGATCTGTCCAGACAACCAGTTGTTTTATGCAAGGCTTCGTCGTCAGGGTGTTTCGCAACACTACCATCTGATTGCTACAGAAAGTCTCTTAAACGAACGACTTATTTCTCCCACCAGGTGTCTTTGGGTCTGTTGGGAAAGGAAACAGTTGTTTAGTTTCTGATGGGACGGAGCTTTCACAGAGCCAGACAGCTGGACTGTTGGCTGGGAGAAAAGCCAGGAGGAACTTTGGGGTTTAATGGCTAAATAGCCAAAAAAAAAGAAAAAACAAAAAAAACAAACAAAAAAAACCAAAACGCCTCCAATCGTTCCTCTTGGCGGTAAACTCTTAACGGCATCCATATCACGTAACTCGCTAGAAGTGGCTTCCATTCACCGAACAAACTTTGAGCTATACAGAGGTGAAACCCAGTGCCTGAGATCCCGATAAAAAAAAACAAAACGTGGGAATATTTTTTATTAGAAATTGAAAATATATATATTTTGTGGAAGGTAAAGGAAGAGGTGACAACCCACGTGTGCTTTACTACACTGAGGCTGTTGGAATGTTTTGTAACCCAAATGTTAATATATTTTTCTCCTTCATATATAATGTGTGTGAGAATGAATGCATGTGTGATTAGGTGTGTGTGGGTAGGTCGGACTGTGTGGCCCTGCATCATTTCACCCCGGCCGCTTCTTTCTGATCTCACATGCCAACCCGAACTGCTAGCAGAGATGTCGCAGGAATTAAAAGAAGGTCACCGGGTTTCAGAATGATGGTGTGGGAATCCACCGACTCCTTTCTGCTGGTGCTCTAATTATATGACCTGCTTTCTCAGTTAATGTCAGGCCCGCTCACAGTCAAATGTGACATTTTGGCTTTACAACCGACACCTACGTAGCTGATCAGCCTTTGCACCGCTGTTAGCTTTATCCCGTACTGGGTCTGATCCAAGGCTGTTAAACCCTGGCCACGTTCTCAGTGGCATCGTGAGATTATAATGCAAGATGAGAGCGGCCACCGATTTAGTGATCCAAAGTGATTCTGTGAACCCAAACTCCCGCGACGACTGACCACTGACAGGTTGGGGTTACAGCACAGTCTGTTCTGTACCTTAGCGCAGGGTTCCTACGCCCTCCCGAAGACTGTGAAAGTGTCGAATTAGCTTTTAAAGTGAAAAGGTGTGGAGCTAAATCAGTATGGAAAACCGTTGTCTCCACCTTCCACTTGTCAGACAATGAGAATATGATTTTCTAATAACTCGCTCAAAGAAAGCGGAGCAGATTCATTTGTGATGTATAAAAGTAGTCGTATGTCCTCACAACTCGTTTTAATTTTAATTTTTTGAGTTTACAAGCCGATTATCTCCTATTTTTGTTAGATAAAATACTTTTCTTGCGATAAGAACCAACTAACATGACTGTTCTGATTTCTAAGTTGACATATGCATCTATTGTTTCAGAAAATCCAACTTTTAATATATCATGGTGGCTTAGTGTTTTCCAATATAGTAATAATCTCATTATTTTGAGACGAGAGATAATGAAACTGTTACAAAATAAACATCAAGTTTTATCTTGAGATAATCTAACAGTTATAGGAACAACAAAAAATCCACAATGTTTTTAGTTTGGGATAATGCAACCACTATTGTGGGAATAAAATTAGGTCAAGGTCTAGTTATCATTAAATGATAATATAAATTAAGGATGAAAAACCCCAGAAGTCATTGGGCTTCCATTACCAAAACAAACTGAACTTGAGGAGATGTTATCTTGAGAAACAGATGGCTTACTTGAAAAACCAACAAAAACATTACTGATCATCTCAGTAATGTTTTTTTATAACATTAGAAAACTAGCACCCTTGTAATCTTGTGGTAAGAAATAAATGAAAAACTTGCTGACACAAAGTTAATATTTATTTCTCTCAAGATTTTGAGATAACCAAACATCTCTGTCAAAAACAAACTAGGTATTTCAGTTTTGTTACTTTAAAGTAATGAGTAATGAATAATGGTACCGCTACACGTTTGAGATAACAACTAGTAAATCACATTAAACTTTTAGGCCCAAGTGTCTGACCTGATCCAGAAATTGAGATATTTGATAATCTGAAGTGAAAGAATGTGTAGGAACCCTGTCTGGCTGTCTGTCTGGAATAACAATGTTATCCTGCTTTATACCAAATTCAGTAAATGATGTTGTGGTCAGCTGAGTAAAGTCGTCCAGAACAAAGTAGCAGAGGAACTAGAACAGAGGAATCTGGGAGAAATTGCTTGAAAACACTGTTGCCATATGTGAAAATCTCATCGGTTCTGCTTGTAGTAGAGCATTAAGACGGTGGGATGTTGACTGCATTCAAGTAAACTTCCAGGCTGAATCATAAATAATAAAATGAATTCAGGTGTCCCTACCAGGGGGAAAAATAATTAAAAATTATTTTTTTAGCATTTGGGATTTTTCCACAGAGAAACCATCTAAGCATTCTTGTAATTCTTCACAAATACCAGCAGCATTACTTCTACTTCATACCACTAAGAAACCTCTTGGTTTCGGCTTATTTCATGCAACTGCCACGCAGGGTGATGCGCTAAGCCTGGAACTGTACAGTAGCATTCCCCTCTTAACAGTTTTAAGCTCAAACACTGTGCCCATTGCTTGAGACCGTATTCTGTAACAGCTGCAGCGTAGCCGCCTCAAACATTCCTCCTCGGTAAACATGGGTGGGGCTTGCAGTTTCTCCCAAGGGCTTGTTCCATGACATTTGTATTTTTTATCTTTCCTGCAGGAATTCTGTACGCAAGCCATAGAACAAACACACCGAAGCTCCTGATGCCTCCTTTGCAAAGAATAAAAATATTTTTTAAATAACAAACAGGAGTGAGTTGGGCTTCTTTCTGTGACTGTCAGTTTGCATTTTATACTTGTGGTTAATGGCGGTGGGTGGCTGCGGGGCATTTGATCCACTGATTTTAAAGGGCTGTGTGCATTTGAAGAAGATTTGTTGGTTTTCTTATTCAGCCCTCGCCTTTGAACTCCAGATGTCTCACTCAGCCAACACAGCAGTAATGTTTAATCATACTTACACATGTGTTTCATCATGCGTCTGTGTGAGCATTGTACCTACTATCTTGCTTGCGAGTGCTGGCTCTACATGTTGATAACTCTATCAGGATATTTTTTACTACAGATAACCCCCACCCCCACCAAAAAATTTTCTTGAAGTTTGTTTTCTGCACATTTCTTCGTTTTTATGAGAATCCGTTTTCCCTTGCTGCGCATTTCCTACAGAGGCCACAGGAGGGCACTGTTTCCTCAACAATAGAGCTGTTGGCGCTGCGCCCTCAGGCATCCAACAGCCGCAGCAAAGAGATGAAAGTTTTTATGTGCGCATAAATTCATCACGTAAATACATTAGAAACAAGAAAAAGAGAATTCTCTGCACATGACTAAAAAAAATCCTGCAAATACTCAACTAAAGGAGATGCACGTCAGCCGTGTATTTAAAGGTTTTACAGATTGAATCTTTTGCATTTTCAAGGCTTTTACAGCTAATTTAATTACGGAGCGCTTTTATTCCCCTCCCCGTTTAACTGCTGTCACGTTCCCAAGAAACGCCAGATGTAGACATATAGATGTTTGCCATGTTCCGCTTTTTATGTTTAAGAAAAAGCAACACACAAGACGCTGACAATGACATTTCCAATCAGTCTTATTTGACTCCCATCTCCCCCTATAGTAAGGACACATGAAAGCGATTTAAATGCACTGCGTGTCGGTTGGGCGCTGAGGACTGGAGCTGTGCGGTGACATGCGTCCTGATTAACATTTCTCCAGCAGATGGGAAATGGGTTCACATGTCTGCACACTTGCCTGTTTTGCTGAATGACAGAAGAGACGGCGAAGGTGACAGCATGCTAATTTTGGGATCACTCAGTGACTCGTCTGCCTTAAGCAGGGCAGGGTTATGCAAATATAGTGGAATAGTGGTGGTTTTCTTTTTTTTATTATTATTATTGGAGAAAGTTTGCATGCAGGACTGATGCTGCTGTTTATAAATGCACACCAGCTCAGAGCTGTTTAGTAACTTTAGCATCGTTATTTTTCTTACTTTTTCTGCGTGGGTTGGTTATATTCTTACAGAAAACTGATATAAATTCTTTTTGAAAACAGAAAAAAAACACTATTTTAGATATTGCACTAAATCCAGGCACTAGATGTGTGCTGTCATTACTTTCCAGCACATCTAATTCAAATGACAGGAATGTCTCCTCTGCAGGCCAATCAGTGCTGAAGAATCCACAGCAGCTGGGAAACAGGTAAAACCAGAAAGACAGACCTGGACTGAGAACCGCTGGTTTAGAGTATGACCAAAGATGTGGAGTGGATTTTGAAAACAGATGAGACAAAGTCTTACCTTATAACTTGGAACAGAAAACCTGTTAGAAGCTGTAAAATAAAAAAAATGAAACTGGAAAGCAATGAAAGACAGCAGCTCTAAACATCATGCATATTCATGCTAGATTGGTCCAGTCAAAGTCCAGTCCTAAATCTGATAGCAAATGTAACATTTACGAGACACAATGCGCCATATAATAGAAACAGGACATTATGTAATTCTATAAAAAACACAGACTGGTATGCAGTCTTAAAAACACGCATTTATCAGTAATTCAGATAGAACACTCTGGATCTGTGAAGGAGCTGTGATCCTGCAGGAGCTAGGAACTACATCCAGGATCAAATGTGCAACACTGTTTCAGCTCCCCTCACAATCCTCTGCAGGGCTCATACATACAACCAAAGCCTAGGTTGCTACTGATTTCTCACTGTTTCAGTCTTGCAACGTATTCGCTGTTTGTAAGCGAACCGTGTTTCCTGTTGTTTTTGTCTTAACGTTAGTCAAGAAAAGTGTTCATGTTTATTTTTCAGAGTCCATATATGTTCTTTCCAGCTATAGAATAAGACAGTCAGAAGCTGACAATCAGGTGCCGTTTGAAGAGGATTATGATTGTGTCGAGCTTATTTACTATTTCACGTGGTTCTTGATGATGCTTTGCACTCACGCCACTCAGCTTATTGCGTCTCGATGAATAACAAATGAGCTTCTGAAATAAAAGACAAATAACCAGAACATATGGCGGGCAGCAGAGGTTTGGAAAATCAAGCAATAAATTCAAGCATTAAAGCGGTTCCTCTTTGAGCACCTCGTGTCCTTTTTGTGGTCTTCTGCTCTTACAGAGGTGCATGCGGCGTCTTGCCTACTCATCCAAACAAGGGGCCAAATGACTTTAATTATGGAGTAATTGCAGAGTCTGGTGTTAATTAAATCTTTATCAGTTAATGTAAGTGGATTTCTCCCACATGGAAACCACGCAGCGACGTGCTGTCTTGCTCCCCCCCCCCCCGCCTCCTCTTTTTCTGTTCAGGCTAAATTTCCTGTTTGAGGCCGCCGTTGAGTCTCGGACTCTGACGTTTTTCCACCACCGGGTCTCCCAGAAATGATTGGGATTAGCAGGAAACGGCAAAAGGGGACAATTTCGCCAGCTCTGTGGCCAGCTGTGTCTTAAAAAGCACCGTAACAAACATGATAGCACCGATGTGAGGGAGTATCCCGCGCTGGAAAATGAGATACACGATTTATCTGAGGTTCCTGGTGTTTGACAAAATTGAATCCTCTCGTTTTAATTGCTCTCGACGAGGCGTGCTGCCCTGGGCCATGGAAACGTGAGCTCTGTGTGTTGTCCCTTGTTCTCTACAGACTATTATACTCCATTGTGCAAAACACAGATTATGAATTGCCGTATCCCTGTCATCTATCTTATTTAGGATCATTTAGGTAGCCACATGTTACAAAGGAACAGCAGTCAGCCCTGTTATTATGTGTGTTTGAGTCCCCGGCTTCCTGTAATGAGAACAGGATCACAAAGGCGAATTAATCTGTCTGAAGTCTCATTCGCTGGTTCAAGGCCTCACTATGTGGACCTTTTTATCCACAATAATAGACTGATAATGTGTCTGTGTTGTTTATTTTTTTTTTAAACTCTTTCAAAAACACACATTTGAAAAGTCCTCCGCAGATGACGGAGCCATTTTGTCCTTTGGACTGACACAAATCGAACCTCGCAAAAGTTTTCAGGTTTAATCTTCATTACTAAGGAAATAGTAACACCCTTCAAAAGTCAGTGAATAATTGACTAAGCAGACATACATATAACAACATTTGCTACCTGTTCTATGGAAAAGTATTCACACCCTTCAGGAAACAGACCAACACGACTTAATGTATAATTGCATTGAGCACCCGCGTATTTACAGGTTTGACAATTCTTTGTCAAAAATCAATGGATGGAAAGTGTTCACGATATTAAGTCTTGTCACATATCCTCAGATGGGTTTATGTCTGTAATTTGACTAGGCCATTCTAACACAAGCTTATCCTTTGATCAGCACCATTAAATTGTAACTGACTGTATGTTTATGGTTATTATCTTGCTGGGAGATGTACCTTCTCTCCAATCTCAAGAGTTTTGCAGCCTGTTCCAGATTTCGCTCCAGGGATCACCGTGTATTTATTTCTTACCGGCCTGTAAGCTTAGGCGGGCGGCCGTCTCTCGGTAGGTTTGCAGGTGTGTCAAATACTTAAAATTTTCATATACCAGACTGAACACTGCTCTGTAAGACGTTCAAACGTCTTCCAAACTCAGTTTTTTTTTTAAATGTATTACTATTTTGCTTTTCAATGAAGGCAGGAGCATCAATTAGCCCTCAAAAAGCTCAAATTGTTGAAATTTAGCAATCGGAAACACAAATATTTGGGATTTACATAATATTTTTTGTACCCACCAATCATATCCATTATAGTATACCCTTCTATACTGTAGATGATGAGTAATTGTTGTGCTTATTCACCGTCACCTTCTAATGAGACAAATCTCAGCTGCATGGTTTAAGGTGTTTGGTTGGCTTTTTGCACTCACAAATAGTGCAGCGTTTTAATCTTTTGGTGTCTCCAGTACGAACATTTTGGCTCGTGGACCCAGAGCATGTGTTTAGCAGAAAATGTTTGCGGGGTGATGAATGGGTGTAAAATGGCTCTGAAGCAGATTCAAAAGGGCTTAACTGGATTACACCTCATTTCAAGGATGCTTAAGGTAAGATTAAAACAGATATGGGGTAAGTAGGGGAAAATACAGAACCAAATAGATGGAATTTCACTCGGATGCCTCGTAAGCCACTTGCTCATGCATCCCTCCGTTGTTTCCGTTTGCTATGAAACATTAGCAAAAAAATAAATTAAATAAATAAATAAATCACAAAACGACATGTTGGTTGATAGTGCAGAAAGGTCTTGACAAAGGCGGCATTTCCTCTCCAACAGTTTTGCTCCACTGGACCATCACGGTTTACTATTAATGCCCTTTCTTATCTTATGCAATAAATCCCCAGAGCTGGAACATTACAACTCCCTAATCATAACACACAGCCATGCAAACAACACACACACACACACACACACACATACATTATCGTACACCTCACACACAATCTGAAAAGATAATGAATTTAGCACAGTTGCTATTAATGTTAATAGTCTGGTGCCATATGGAATGAGAGTTTCAACTGTTTGGGTAATTCCTCTCTTTGGACAAGCTGTCAATAAAAAAAGGCCTTGCATGTTGTGGATGCAAGGGGGGGAGGAAGGGTTGTGGATTTAATCCAGCGGACTCTAATGATTCCTCTGCGCCTTGAATTGGAGCTACAGGCCTCGATGAATGTGTTTTATCTCTGCTATCAGAGCTCCACGTTTGTGTCTATATTAGCCCTCTATTGAGCATTAATGCATATGATGTAGGAAATGAAAATAGAAGTCTTTATGACGTGCTTTATTAACCTCCCCACCCATCTCTGCCGCCGCCGCCGCAGCCCGGCGGATAACCGAGCATGGATTAGCAGTGACATCACACTGAAGAGAGGGCTGAGCCACCACCGAACCCCCCGTCTGAGGAAGGGTGAGTGCTTTGGTTCCTGCGTGTCAGATGGATGTGAGCATTGCCTGTGTGTGTATGTGTGTGTGTGTGTGTGTCGGAGGCTGATTAGACAGTGAGGGTGGCGGCGAGAGGAAGAGGAGGATTAGAGAGCCATCGGAGAGTTAGTTAGGTGCTGACACCACTTCCACCTCATCGAGAGCTCAACATACTGGGGGATCAGACTCATTTATGGTGAGCCGGGATTATTATCAGTTCAATAGGCCAATTTCTTACGTACAGTCACCTCTTGACCTCTGAAATATGGGCGCTTGTGAGACACTTATGAGACGGAGTATCTCATTTCAGGTGTAGTGTCAAAGAAAATGAGTAACTGTAATAAGACGCAGCTTTAATAAAGTAAAAAAAAAAGTGAGATTTTAAAAAGCTGCAATAAATGTATGGAGTTAAATTTAAATATATGTGATGTTTGTTTCTTAAGCAGTTTGTAGGTCAAGAAAATGCTGTTGAATACGTAAAACTAACCAAAATGTTTCAGTGATACTGTGTTCCTCATGTGCATGCATATATTGCATTGCTTTTGGTTTATTAATGATGAATCTGAATTTTTGGTTTTTAGACTGGACTTATATTTACCAAATTCTGGTAGTAGTGTGTTACATGCACTATTGCTCTAAGATACTGATGAGGAGTGCAAATGGGAACTCAGTGTACATTAATGCCCCTATGATAAACCTAAAGCACATGTGTGGAAATTAACCTTTTAAAAAATAAGTAGGTCATTTTTGCCTCACACTAACCAACAATGTTTTGTAAAGATCATTTTAAGTGTGGATTTAAAAATGCCAGATGTGTTTTTGAAACAAATAAAACGATAAATGTAACTGGAATAATGCAGATGAGTTATCTTTCAATTATCTATGCACTGCATTAAACACATGAAGAATTATCTTTGCTTCTGGAGTCTCGTATAAAGACCGTGGAATAAGTAAACATAAATAAGCACAGGTCATGAATTGACCGTTTTTCTCCATATGAGTGCAAGTAAAGTCAGTAACAGCTGCTATTTCTGTCTCTCGAGCCACACGAACACTGATAGGATTATATCTCCAGATTTTCTAATAACTTTTCCTTTCATTACTTCCCGTTCGGTAATATCGCGAGGTTTTCTAGACGGCGTGTGTAGCCCCCGGATGTTAAATCCAAGGCAACAATAACGCCTCAACTTAGCTGATTATCATGCGTTTAAGACGAAAGCCATTTATGTAGACAAAATATAAACTTAGGTACACGTTGTCAGTGTGTGGTTGTGTAGTTAACAACACAAAATAGCTCAGAGTTCAGTCTAAAATGCTTGGCTCTAAATGTGGAGGCATGCTAAGTGTTGCTTGCTAGCTAAGCAACACACGGATGGTATTTTCCTGGATTTTACAGTGCATAGAAAATGTTTGCGGGACAGAAGGGTGGCTGGATACTGACCGGGACTACGGTCGCCTTCGTAACGGCAGTGTATGTACCCTGTGTGCAGAGGACTGTACCCGGAGGAGACTCAGGTTGGTGCTAACAGGCTAACTCATGCTGCTGAGGTCACGTGGCTTTGTTGTTGTTCTCCAGTGGCAGCCAATAGGAGTGCGCCTTGTTGAGACGGCGCTGTCCGCGGTGCTGCAGGAACATTCATTCAAATAATCATATCATAAAGCTCTTTAAACTAAACTTGTTAATCTACAGTTATAGAGAAAAAGGACAGTTTTCCAGTATGCTACTGATACTTAGTTTTTTTTTAATAGATAAAAACTTAAATAAAGTGTTAAAATCGTTTAATTTATGTCTGATAATTACATTTGAAAAATTAAAGTGTTGTTAGTTTAAAATACAATAAAATTCTCTTACAGATTTTACAGCATTATGTTATATTCAAAGGGTTTTATGTGAAATGTTTAAGAGTTGTATATAAAAACAAATAGTTTGTTTAGAAAAGTACATTTTGTTTACAGTGAAACTTGAAAATTGTGACCAAAAGGTCAAAACAATTACTGATGGTAAAACAATGTTAAGAAGTTATAAAATGTTCATTCAACAGAAAATATTTAGTCAATATGTTGATATTTAGTGGTATAAACAAAATAAAAGCCAAGTAAACAAAGTAAGCCATGTAATAGTCATTTTATTTATTAAATAGATCAGGTTCATTATTGTAGAATATATTTTTGAACTTAGAAACAGATACAGAAATTTTTACTTGTCTCTAGGTACGTTAAGCATTGTATTGTTGAGCCTAATCTAGAACAGTAAGCATCTTCTGTATTACAAATACAATAAAAAAAGTAGACCAGTGACATTCTTTACATTGGCTACAGAAATTCATGAAGCTGAAGCTAAAAATGTTTGCGAGCCAGAAGGGTGGCTGGATATTGACCTCTCATAATAGCAAATGACATATTTTTTGTGGGTCTGGTGCAATCAGACCGGTGCAAAAACAAATGTGCTGCTGTTTTGGGAATCATTGTCCTGCTTTGACCATGTTTGAATCAAACTTCAGCTATCCTGATGTTATGAGTTTGTACTTTCTCTCAAATGTGGTGGTGCGCATTTTGAGCAAACATGTCGTTTTGTGGAGGAATGTAGTTTTGATGGGCTGCACGGTGGCGCAGTTGGTAGAGCCTTGCAGTAAGAAGGTTCTGGGGTCGATTCCCGGCCTGGAGTCTTTCTGCATGAAGTTTGCATGTTCTCCCTGTGCATGGTGGGTTTTCTCCAGGTACTCCGGTTTCCTCCCACAGTTCAAAAACATGACTGTCAAGTTAATTGGCCTCTACAAATTCTCCTTGGGTGTGAATGTGTGTGTGTGCATGGTTGTTTGTCCTGTGTGTCTCTGTGTTGCCCTGTGACAGACTGGCGACCTGTCCAGGGTGAACCCGCCTCTCACCCAGAACGTTAGCTGGAGAGGCACCAGCCCAACCCTTCCTGCCCCACTCGGGACAAGGGTCTATAGAAAATGGATGGATGGATATAGTTCTGATCAGATGCAGACCAGACATCATGCTGCCATATTGTTTTTAGAGGGAAGTGGCTTCATCCCCTGATCTTTAATAAAAATCTGGTTGTTGTTTTTTGCATGAACTTCAGTATTTTACATGCTAACTGTGCAGCCTGACACAGAGTACTTGAGTTTTCTGTGATTTCTCTTTGGTTGGTGCAGAAACGTTGCTTCTCTTGGGTCATTGCTTGTGTCATTCATCCTTTGCATTGTGTTGCTGCAGAAAATGACTGTCAAATCTCCTGCTTTCATACAGGTGGTTAGTGAAATTAAGATGAATTAATTGAGTGTATCTGAATAATGCTAGTTTACGGTTTAAATCCGACAAAAGTAGCAAGGATGTAGTTAGTTTTTTCATACACAGCTTGTCTTGTTAATTTTTGTTTCATAGTGTGTATTTTACACACTTGTGGTTAGATTTAAACCTTAAGGTGAGATCAGTTATGCTATGTCCTGATATGTAAAACCGTAAAATTGAAAAAAAACGATGTAATTTATATTTACCGTGACTATACCTAAATATTTCAGCTAAAACATGACACCTGTGACATCAACAGAGACTCATTCTGTAATGGTAATATATTTATTTAATTTGCAACTCTGTTACATCTCACTCGGGCCGTTTTAAAGGTAAAGTCCAGTTTTTTTTTTGTCTACCATTCCTAAAATGCATTTTATTAGAGGTAATGCCTCATACAATTAATTTACTTAGAAGTGATAGCGAGGTTACAAACTTAGAAATGTGGACTTGGAGGCGTGAAGGCTCTACTTGTTAGGTGTGCTCTGCTCAGCTGCAGAAGGGAAAGCGTTTCTCGAGAATGAAGGGATCAGAAAGCTCGACCACATAAAAAAGAGCTGAGGAGGGGAGCGGGCAATTGGAGCGCTGAGTAGCCCTGCTGGTTGTGCTGCTGTCTAGCAGGGTCTTTGAAAAAACGGCCAGCCCCTTCTCCACAGTGTTTAGGGACGGTGCAGGATGCCCGCTCTGATAGTGCCAGCTGAACACCCTTCCGAATTCTCCAGGTCTCCGTCTCTGTGTCCTAATCTCTTTAGGTGTGATGTGCCCTGGAGAGGCTTGAGCGCAGCCCCGTGGGTACGCTGTTGTCTAGGAATGTGAAGTGTGGAAATGATGGGGATTATGGGAAGACTGATGTGGGTGCCCATGCTCCACAATCACAAAGACTTTTGGCACCCGTGCTGCATCCCTGTAGAGTCAATATTTTCCCTTTTTAGTACTGGGGCTGCAGAAGCGCATCTCTGTGGCACTGAGATGAATGTTTTGGCTTAGTGCTAGTTTCTGTGCTGAATGGGGTAAAAGTGTGCCACTACTGCGGGAAAATGAGTGAAATTGAGAAACTGATGAAGGATGAGAAAGTGCGATGTGGAATGATGGCTGGTAGCTGGCGGCTGATGCCAGGTGAAACTGAGCTGTAAAAACATTTAAGCCGTGCAGGTGGAGGAGTTCTGACTTCATGGTCCATTAGACTGATAAGTGTTTGGGCTCCTCGTGTGGCAGAATTTTAGGCATCGTAATTCGCTGTATCGACAGGGTTGCAAAATATGTGAAGCAGCCAGTGCCATCTGAAATTCAGCCATTCTGCTCTAAAATGGAGGTCTGTTGTGGACGGTGTTGTTGCTCTGCACATGTTTATTTGTGATATGTAAACACACTTACAGCTGCTTGCATTTGAAATAACCATTTATGTTTTTATGGCGCCTTGCAACAGTATTTCTTACCCCTTGAACTTTTTCTCATTGTGTCGCTTTACAGCCACAAACTCCAATGTGGTTTGGCGTGATTTTAAATGATTGCAAAGTGAAAGGAAGATTCTGGACGGTTTTGGAATATTTTTCATAAATAAAAATCAGAAAAGGTGTTGATGGACATCTAGACACTGACATTTTTGCACATTCTTCATGGTGAATAGCTGGAGACGAGTCTAAATCGCTGATCTAGAGATTATACACAACTATTATCTTTCTTGTGAGAAACATAATTGTTTTTGATTATGTTTGATTATGAAAAACTCAAATTGATATTTTTTCCAAATCTAAAAAACTGACATTTCTTTTTTTTTTTCTCCACTAATGTTTCATAAAAACAACAATAAATTTGGTGTTTACATTTCAAAATATGAATGAATGCAAATATTTTACTGTTGAGCTGTAAAGTTGTACAGCTCGTTCTTGGGAAGCCTTCCCTGGTGATGCATCATTTTCTTTTCTCAGAGCAGTATTTATTTTATGAGGTCCAGTTTGCAATGTTAGTTCCCTTCAATTCTTAACATCTTCCCTTCTGCTAAAGAAAATCATTCCTACAGCATGATGCTGCCACCACTGTGTTTTGTTAGTGGGGGGTTCATTCAGGAACTGCCAAAACAGCCTTTGCTCTAAACATTACTCACAGGCAGACTTTGTTTTCTGACTTCTGTCTGTTATATATGCTGAATACATACGCACACCACACTTTTCAAATTTTTATTTAACCCCTCCAAAAATAACATGTATAGTTGTCCTTCCGCCTCAGTTACGGACTACTTAGTGCTGGCCTGTCACATAAAATTCCAATAATAATACATTGACGTTTGTGGTTTTACATTTCTCTGTTGGTACGGTATGTTTGAGAACTAGTTTGACTCCTAAATCTTGAGTAAACGTCATCTGCCTGCTTTCACTGGATAAATGTGACGAGAAGAGGACTTCCCCCGGAGCACCAGTAGAGGGAGCCATCTTGATCCCCCCAGCATTTATCAATGTCATTTAATCTGAACCAAATTTCAATTTCCATGAGTGGGAGATGCAAACATTGGGTGAAAAATCAGTATAATTCGAAACGCTCTGGGTGTATTCTGGCACAAATGGGTTTGCGCCCAGATACATTAAAGCTGCCTCAAATAGCTTTTAGGGGTTTTCTTTTCACTTTGTGCGGCGCCTCACACAGAGCTTGTCAGGAAACTGCGCAGCCGGCTCTGATTTTTTTTTAAAGCTTACCTCATTCTGTGACTGTCACCGACGTAGCCTTTTCTGTTTGTGCCCAACGGACTAAAGGAGACACTAAGACACTGGGAGTGTGGGAGCGGCAGAGAGGCACATTGAACGGTGAAAGAAAGGAAGAAGGGAAGGGACCCTGATGCACGGGGAGGATGGAAGTGGAAGCATTATTCTCAGATCTGCATATGTGTGTCTTTGTGTGACAGGGCATTGGAGAGGGAGTCTCGTGGTTTGTGCGTGTGTTTATATCTGCGTGTGTGTGTGTGTGTGTGTGTGTGAGTGTGAGCAGAAGAAGGGAGGGTGGCATCAGGGGAGACGCGGAAGATGAAGAGAATGAGCGTGCCGCTTAGGAAATGTCACACTGGGAAGATTTGCAGGTTTTGATCCTGGCAAATTAATGCAAAACCCCAGTGCAAGTATTTGATTTGGGAAAACTTTGGGAGCAGACTAGTCTCTTAATAATAATTATTGCGTTTACATTAATTTCCTTCCCTTCTCCCTTCCACAGGAGAGCTGATCACCACCGCATGTGAGCTGGGGGTAAGTATTAGCCGTATTGTTTAATCAATTCACTCATTAACTCTTATAAGCATTAGGGAAGTTTAATTAAGCATGGGCAGAAAGCAGATTAATTTACTTTCAGTCCACAGGTTTTTCCCCCTGCTTTTCTATACACTTATTTTACTAAGTTGCAAGTAGAGAATGCTATAATTTGCAACCCGTTTTTCAAATCCAATTAAAGTCAATGGTAAGGCGATGGCTTTTGTAGGCTTTGCCTTATGTACGGTATAAGGCTTATTATATCCACCCTTCTTTTTTGTGTGTGTGTGTAAGCCGCAAAGAATGAACTAAATCGGGTTAACAGTTATAATAAGTTTTATTATTTAATAAAGTTTATTACGCCGCTGTGATCCTTTTAGGGAGGCTGTGTCGGTGTCACTATGCCAGTAATCCTGCGGTTAGTGCTGCAGTCCGTGTGGCCTGCCTGTCTGCCGTTCAGGCCTCCCCAGGGCCTCGCAGGCTGTCCCTTTGCCCCAAGCTGCCGGAGGCCCCCCTCTCACGGTCCCCAGAGCTGCAGAGATCTGCTTCCATTCGCTCCAACAGTGGCCTTCAGCTGCACATCTCTGCACTTAGATCAGTTGTTTAGCTCTTCCTGCATCCTTCAAACAATCCCTCATTAGACCTCCTTTTATTTCTTTAGATGCATCTTCAAGTCTGTGCCATCTTTTCATGTTCACTCAGATTTATTCCCTTTTTCACTGCTGAAATTACCCACCAAGACTTCTCCTTGTTTGAGGTGACTGTGGCAGCAGTCACTTTTTCACCTTTCAGCTCTGTGCTCATTTGTGAGGAGCTGTCCCTTCTCCCTGCCTGCACGGCTCGTGTTATCAGTGCCAGGGAATGAGCCTGTGTTTAATGACTGAGCCTTTATCTGGGTGGAGGAGACTTAGCGGCTAATTGCTGTGATTGCTGAGATCCCCCAGGCGAGAGCGACTGCGGCTCTTAGGCGGCTCGGGGGCTGAGACTGTTGAGCACCACGTGCTTCATCACGGGCCCAGGGGAGCTGTGTCGTCCTTGGGAAGAGGCCAGAAGAAGCAGGAGGAGATGTGCACTGTAGTAGCAAAGTCAGCAGCCGTCATACCAAGCTAGTTTTTCTTTATTTCAGTTGTATATGACTGCATTATCTATAAAAGATTGCTAGTGCACCTTACAGTGCCTTATAACCTATTCATACCCCTTGAACTTCGTGACATTTTGTCATGTTAAACCACAATAGATGTGATAGACCACATGTGTCAAACTCGAGGTCTGTGGGCCAAATCTAGCCCGCTATAACTGGAATTGTTTTTTCTGGAAATTTGTCTTCTTTTCTACTAATCTGACTGAGCTTGAGCTGTTTTGATGACAGATTTTGTCATCTGTTCTCAGGTGGCTCATCCTCCAGGATATCCAGTCTTTACACTATTGGCCCGTTTGTCTATGTATCTGCTGCCCTGGTTGTCTCCAGCTCACAGTGTCAACCTTATGTGCAGCCTTCTAGGAGCTGCAGCTTGTGGATGCTTCACTCTGACAGTCGTGCAGGTATGAAAATACATAGTTTACTGCTCTACGTTTTTGTCATTACTCTACATTTATTTATTTATTTATTTATTTTTTACCTCAAAGTAAATGTATTCCTTACCTTTTTGAGTAAATTTTACAATTTCTGAAGATTTTGAAGTTCTTCCTTGAAAGAGAAGGTATCTAACATTCTACATATTATATTAATATTTTACTTAAGTGGGTTGTCTGTTTTGAGAAACACATTTTGTTTTTGTTTCTGTTGAGGCTAATTTTTCACATTTTTATTTGAGAAGATACAAAACATTTTCCTGAATCTTTTTTTCAAAGCATTGT
Source organism: Poecilia picta (assembly GCA_033032245.1). Taxonomy (NCBI): domain Eukaryota; kingdom Metazoa; phylum Chordata; class Actinopteri; order Cyprinodontiformes; family Poeciliidae; genus Poecilia; species Poecilia picta. The sequence goes on from CM065374.1 coordinate 8,767,977, forward strand.
AAAGTACACTTTTGCCAGTTTTGAATGGAAGCGTCATCTCAACGTTTCTCTGCTTACTTTTGATGCCATCTGTAACATGGAGCAGTATTTTTAGGTCCTGACTGACGTGCAGTGGCGTCCCTGATCCTCTGTTCAGTATTCAGCTGCAGAACCCAGCCGCCCTCCTTCCTCCCACCGCCCTTCCCTGCCTGTTTACCCATCAACCACCCGCCGCGATGGCGCGTGTGTGTGTGTATGTATATCACAATTATGGTGCCCTGCAGCCCCGCCCTCCCCTGACGTCCCATGTTCTCCTGCCCCAGCGCTGCCCAGCATGCTCCCAATCCTGACATGGCACGATTTCTAATCTCCCCCTTCTTGCCTCCAGTGTCTGAGGGGAGCAGGATCGCTAACCGTGTTCCTCCCTCTCGCCTCTGTTCAGCCACCTCTCCCCTCACTCAACCGTGAACACAGGTTACAGTCTCTGCATTGTCATCTACCCACCATGCAGCTTTGCCTGCATGCTGACTCCATCATGTGAGGAGTATATGATGCATTCGTTCGTTGTGCATCTTTTATTTTCCTCCTTGTGGTTGGCCTTACATCACCCTTATGCTGATCACGGTCATTTTCCACGTTGCATTGTTGGTGGTGGCTCAGTGTGATTATTTGACTTTTTTGTCCCAGTTGATGCAAACCGAAACATTTCCAGTCTTCCACGTCTAATTTGCTTCTTTCGTGATGGGAGCATGATGTAACTTCTGCGAGCGAGCAGCAGGAGAGCAAACTAAGATGAAATTGTGACGGTGCCAGATGTGTGGTGCTTTGCCTGTATGTGTGTTTGTCAGCAAAAAGCAAGGCTATGACATAAATCAGGGAACCTTTTAGTTCAGACTGCAACAGCAATCTCCTATATACTGTAAGAGAAGAAGAATGCATTTTGACCACTTTCATACCACTTTCATTCCAGTTTTATTTTGGAATGAAACAATTAATTATTAAAGAAAATCTGCTAATTTAGTACTTGATTAATTTAACTGTAGTATACAGACTCAAAAAAGATCATTTGCTGAAAATAGAACATATTTAGAACAGTAAATAAGCCAAAATTGTAGTAAAACAATATCTTTTGTATATATTTACAATAAATATATTATAATTATAGTTAGTATATAGTATATACCTTTCTTTGTAAATATGTTTTATACAAAACTTCACAGGTAGTATAGCATTAGCTAAGCTTAAGTCGGTTATTGCATTTTAGGTCATAAAAAGTCTTTTTTCTTATTTAAAAGGGAATTTAACTGGTTTATTTGCATCTTTTAATGTATTTTTGAAAAATCTGTGGAATGTGGCAGTTTTGTATTTGATTAATCGTCAGAATAATCAATAGAATAATCGATTCCAAAAAAAGAACTTTTCAGTTTTATCACATTTATTGCAATGTTGCAGCGAGTTGGAGAACTGGCTTCTTTTTTTTTATTCCATTGGCAGAAAACATGCCAGGATGATGCTTAGATTTCTGTGTGTAGCCTTATTGTAATCTCTGAGGATTTAGATTCAGTTATGGATTATACTCCAATAAATGGTCATTATGAAAAGCTAAAACTATACCCTCCACTCAACCCGGTTCAGAGGAATAGAGAAGACTTGAGCCAGAGCACAGTCTCATTACATAAGCTGAAGTGAGAACGTATAATCTATGCTTTCAATTTGGAAAAATAAGCATAAAAAGCTTTAGTTATTATCTGTCCAGGACCTACTTTAGGTTGGGCTATGAGTCTGTGGAACATTTTGTGTAGCGAGGGAGATACTGATGGGTCCACAAGAATGGTCAAATTCACTTTAGAGTTCATATGCTGTCTGGAAAACTACAGGCTTTATTTATAAGTTTTAAGAAGGAGCTACAGCCTAACAACCAGCTGTAATGGATTCTTGCATTTATATTTTCAAAATGGACTGATGAGACTGAGAACTCTGAAAATTTGAGTCTGGAAAACTATGTAGTTTTGACACGATGAACTCCTGTATTCTGGATGAATCCAGAATTTTAAAATTGATTCGGTTCCTGTCAGTAAACTCTGCTCTGACCTTTTCTTCATTAGAAAAATGACCAGCTGATTATTCGTTGCAGTCTTTTCCTTCATTAATTAGATTCAGGAACATTATTTTTGTCTCTTTCTATTACATTTGCATGCGGTTTTTCTTCAGCTCAGAAATATACCCAACCCCAATCAAACGATTGTGTCGTGTGATTATGTTCAGATGGGAAGAAATATTGAAATTAATGTGGGTACTTGTTGGCAGTTTCCATCAAATGATAAATTTGTAAGACCTTGAAATTTGTCTGGAATACACCCAACATGGCAAGCCTTTGATGTATCAGTTTAAATTAGTTGGCCAGATTGCCGTGGTTAATGTGGAGGGAATGTGACTTGATAGGCTCGGAAGCCAATTCTCTCTCTTGCATAAGTTTAAATGCAGCATTTTAGCCTTCCTTTGATTTGTCAATTACAGCCCTCTTGGCTCGATCATGCGGTTTGATTGCCAAATTGCATGTCTTTTTATGTTTTCACACCACGGCCTGACAAGCCTTTGAGGATGCCGGACGTAACGATAATCACCATTGATTGCACTCAGAGGTTTCACGGAGGAAATGTTGGGTGAAGTGCCACAGGTCTCAGCCGTGAGTTTGTGGAGGAATGCACCCTTCGTAGCGGGATAATCCAGACAGCTCCATATTACGCGCTCTCTCTCATTTCACAGTTTATCTGCTAAAGCTGCTCTGAATCTCTGCTACCTGAGAGGAATCTCTTTCCGTTCCTGAGCTTATCCTGAGAAACCCGGAGCGGGCGCGTTAAGAGCCGACAGCCGTCATATCGGGAAATAAAAAAACAAAAAAGAAAAACACTCAGTCATCAGCACATTTGGTTTGATCACTTGATTACATAACAGACCTGCGGAAGCAAGCACGTCTGACCTCTCTTTCCCTCCAGAGAGGGCCCATGTGGCACAGCTGATGCCTCAGTGGACAGGAGAATGGGCTTTCAGCCATCTCCTGCTCCTTATAAGGACCTTCACCATATGGTCACGATGGCACGTTTTCTCCTCGCTCAGGTGGGCTGTTTTTCCACAGGACTAAGGTGTGTCGTGTTGGTGAGAACAGCTGAATAGGTTTGTTTTGTTAGATGGCTTTCTCACCTCTCCCTGCAGGTGACCAGGCTGCCCCTCCTTCTCACATCTGCTGCGCTCGAATGAAATCTTTATCCCGAGCAGACACAAGAAAATTAGTTTTTCTAAAGATGCACTGAGAGATAAAGGCCGATTTTTAGTCACTGATTTTGCAAAGGTCTGAAAGTCCGACATGGATTTTAGCAAGTGCCTTTTTAAAAACAATTAAAGATGACCTATGATGCTTCCTTGATGAGGTTAGGAGAGGTCAATGGGCTAAACCAAACAGGTTAATGACATTTTATATACATTGTCATTTTTGATAATGAGACTTTAGTTTTGAGCTCCTTTTAGAATTAGATATTTTATGGCCTTTTGTAACTTTAAATGCAAATAAGTTGCTTCTGGCCTCAAGTTAACATTTACACTTCCATGTGAAAATGGCTGCAAACAGATGCGCAATAATACAACCGTACATCTTTGAAAAGCAGAAGTAGAACCTCCTGCACAACCAACGAGAATGCAGCAAGTTGTTTCTGAATAGTAACTCAACAACAAAACACTTGTCTTTTTCAACAGCCATTCTACAACACATAAAACCAACTGACCAAATGTGCTGGAGCTCAGGTTGCTAGGTAATGTGACCGTCGAATGTGACAATACTTTTTTACAATCATTTATTAATCACATTAATTTGTCACACCACACCACATATTGGAATCTCCATAACATACATTTATGCAAACATAACTTTTGTTAAACTTTGTGTATAAATTGAAGTGTTGGTTTATAGTAAAAATAAAAAGTATTATCCAAAAATGGCTCAGGGGTGAAAATCTACAAATACAGAATAGTTTCCTTTCTAGAAGCTTCTTGCAGCTTTTGTGCTTCCTTCCTGCACTGGAAAAAGCTGAACGTTTGTGTTTTAGAGGCAACAACTTTTTAGTATAAAACTTGTTCCCTAGTATAAAACTTGTAACAACTTCTATACAAAAAGAGCTCTGTGAAACCTGTTCATATGGCACATTCACTGTCTGGAGAAAAGCCTGGATCTTTAGATTTCAACCAGGTGATCGCAGATCTGAGTCGGCGGAACACCAACAACCTCAGCTGATTCCAGTCACCGTGCATTTCCAGAATCCCCCCCGTCCTCCAAACCCCTGGACTCTTTTGTTCCCTTCTGGGTTTTTTTCTGCTGTATCTCATGTGTCATATTGTAGTCCAACAGACCTCCTCTGCTCTCCCCATCCTCAGCATGACCAATGGTTCCCCCAGGACTTATCCTCTAATACAGTTAAACAGATGTCTAATGAAGATGTTATTTCCTCATTACTGGCTACGGCGTGAGGATAGAGCTGAGGGGTGGCGGAGAGGAGGGCTAGATAGGCAGCAGAATACAGTAGCGGTTTAATATTCCTTTCGCCCGTGGGCCTGAGATTGTGTCTGTCTCGGACGTCAATATTACATTCCTCGCCCACCACAGGCTGCCTTAATAAGGCACCAGGCACAGAGACAGATCAGACTCGGCAATTACAATTCACCCAGAATTAGTTAATGGAATCTATACAGCAACATTTATATATTGCTGGTGTGTGGCTAATGACTTTGTTGGAAAAAACAGAAATAGAAATGGTATTCAGGGAATTGCATAAACAGGAGGGTTTCTCTAAATTGTTTTTTTTTTTATTCCCATAATTTTTGTGTGTGGGGTGGAGATTAAGATGGCATTCTGGGAGAAATTGTCATGTCAGTGGCTGTATTGTTTGTGGAGAATTGTGGTGATTAATTTTACACGCACTTGTAGCTCAGGAGCGTTCTCCTGGAAGGAGCCCGGGACCCTCGTTTATCCTTCAGCCTTACATCCGCACACAGGATGGGAGAAGGAGCGCAGGGATTGGCTCCAGGATCTGTGATTGGTGAAAAATGTGTTAAAAAATCAGATTCTAGGAAGAAATGTTCCGAATGGGCAAAAAAATTCACATTGATTTTTACGTATTTGTATATTAATTTTCGATATATTGATTAACTCCAGAGACATCATGTAGAAAGAGAACAAAAGCTGGCCTAAAATAGACTTTGAGGAACTCCATAATGTAATTGAACTACTGTTGAAGAGCACTGATCTAGATGGCATTTAACCAGAGTTGGCAGTTAAAGGCAAACCTCTAAAAAAAAACTCTGTAAATACTCAGCTGCTGATGAAACACATTTCCCATCTAGAAATATATTTTATGTTTTGTGTCATTTTTCACTTGCAGTAGAGATAAATATTATGGTATGCTTAAATTTTACATTTCTAAAACCAAAGAGTAAATGTAATAAAATTTTAAAAAATGTGTGGACAATGTTCTTGATTATACGTTCGCGTTTGTTTATCTTTTTCTTCTGACAATAACTCAAATTGTTCAAAAGAAATACATGAAAATAAATGAATTAAGAACTCACTATAGTTCTCCTAAAAAGAACTATCATGAGTTATTTTTAGATGTTGCTAGTCATTGTTAATAAGAGCGTATAATGGTGTTATATTCATGTACCAGTTCATCATTCAATAATAGCAAACTGACACTTTGCAGTATTTGATTTAGCCCAGCCTTTGATTTCCTGACATACATTATCATTTAAATGTTTGTCTATCTTGCTTGGCTTTGAAACTTCAAAGCAGTACATCAGACACTTACCCTTCATATAATAGCTGCTAAGTACCCTGGCTGGGGTTCTGGCCAGAGGGGAGCCCCGGGGTGTGTGAGCGAGGGCCAGCTGGAAACCTCGGCCTCAGCCTGAGCTGACCACCTCCTCTCCGGGGCTTTCTACCCTCTTCAGGAATGTGTGATTCCTTTCCAGCGCTGCCTCTACTCAGTTAGAGAGCAGCGCAGCTCTGATCCACAGTAGCACAGCTGTGGTATTGTCTGCTCCCCTGGGTGGTGTGTGACAGCGGCTTGCTTGGCCAGCTCCATTGTAAATCCTCATTCACTACAGAGTGCTGGTGTAGGCTTTTTGTGTGCTGTTATTTAGCAGACGATTGATGCTGGCGCCCGTCCGGCCCATGTTGTAGAACAGAGTGAGCAAACATGCAGGTTTCATTTGGTTCTTCAAGGTGATTATTCAGAGATGTTCTTGCATCCTTGAGGGGAATAAAAAAGTATTTTATTTTGCAATCTTTAGTTTTAAGTGTAATTTACAATACTTTTAACTTATTTATTTATTTAATCCTTTCATTTAGATATTTTAAGCTTAGCAAAATATCTAATTCTTTTTTTGATGACAGTCAAATTTATCACTGAAAAATGTATGTATTTGAGTTTGGGAAGCCAGTTTTGTGATCTATAGATTCATTACCCATAGCAATGAGTGTTTAAGTGTTTCTGTTATTTTTGATGATATATTTCTAATGAGAAAAAAATATCTCTTAAAATTAGAATATTACAATAAAAAATATCTTAAAATCTTAAAAAGCCTTAAATATGAGTTTATCAAACATGCAGAAACCCTGATTTTTGTCTTGGTTTTATGCAATATTCACATCAAAATAACAGAAATAGAGACTTAAAATATAGCTCTCATTAGGCTTTGAATTTATTTGCTCTAAGAATTTTTATTTTGAATGAAATTACTTGCATAAAATAATGTTTTGGTGACATTTGGTTTTACTAAGAATTTCCTGTATCTGGTGTTCAGTTAATTACCCAAATGATGATGCAGACATTTTATGGTGGGACGGCGCAGCTGATAGAATAGTCTCATTGTTGACTGTTGTCACTTTCCTGCTAAGTCTCAACCAGCCCATTGTCACCGAGCAGCAGCCTGCTCTGCACCGACTGCTGATAACAGGGAACACGGCCATGCCCATGTCAGGATGTGTCTTGTTCATACCCAGAAGCCCCTGGACGACCCAGCCTGCAGGAGTGAGCTGTGGAAACGCCCAGGAGGCTGACTGGGACCCAGGTGGTCCTGCTCACACAGATGGGTCATTTACAAGCTGCTCTGTACTCACACCACTGCACTGCTAATGACTGACAAGCTCCACCAGAGATTTGTTGGGCATTTGAGAGTAGAAAGAAGGGGAAAAATGGAAAATGTGACCATCAGACGACCTTCAGAAGCAGGGGCAGACTTTGTTTAATAACCACATTGCTGGACCCCCCCATGACTACTCTGCACCCTGTGCTATACCCCTAAACCAGGCCCCCCTGCTAAGTCCATGAGCTGTGGGTTAATTGTCATGCAGTGAGGTAAAATTATGGGTGCGGGAGGTCTCTGCACCTCAACAAAAGTCCCCGTCTGCTCCCCTCCCTCGCGCTACCACCCTCCTTCATCCTTCCTGCAAGTTACAACTAATTCCTGGAGCGGTGCAGCGAGAAAGACGCTGCTATCTCTTATTAAGACCCACGACTCGATGCCCCACCCCCCCTTTTAAGTGCACACACTCTCACATATACTGTACAGTCTCATTCAGAGAACACAGAGGGAAAATAGAAGAGGGTGGGTGAGAAAATGGGAAGTAGTCAGCAAGCTGGAGTTTTTTCCCCTACCCTTCTCTCGCTCTCCCTTTCCTTTTTTCCCTGATTTGCCGTGCTTTCCTCAGAAAGCTCCATTGTTCCCCTAGCCTAAGTCTCATCAGGCCTTTTGTGGCTGACTATCACAGCGGCAGGCAGAGAGCTGGAAATGTATAAATGGTATCATGCCTTGTGATTAATGGCGGTGCTTATGAGTCAGGTCTGATAACGGGCCTGCTCTCTACTCAATTTCAGATACCGTTAATGGAATCTGTCTTCTGCGATTGTAATGTGAGAGCGCCTAATTTGCTATGGAGCTTGAAGCTGTCACCGGCAAGGGATTGTGGGGTCATAAGGGACCTGGCAGCCGTTTGGCCTGCAGCTTGTATCTGCGGTGCTGAATAGAGCAGCTCTCTGCCTGTCAGTTAGCTGATAGGCTGATGAGGACTCTAAGCCACTCCACACAATAGTGGAAAGGGCCATACTGCCTGACTTCCCTAATTGTCGAGCCTGTTCATATTTCAGAGCCAGCATGCTGGGGACTGGGCTGCTTTTTTTTCTTTCCTTTCTTTCCCTTCTCTCGTCATGAACTTTTTTTTCCTTTCCTTTTTCTTGTATCTCATCCTACATCCCGCACGCTGTCTCCCCCCCTTTAATGCATACTTTTCTGCACTATTTTGTCCCCTTAATTTCTCCCCCCTCTCTCTGTCTCTCATAGTAGTAAGTGGTGGGTCTTAGCATATGACAGATTATCCCAAGTTTGCTTCAATTACCGCAGAGGAGATGGGAACGGCACAGGAGAGGAGGAAAGGGGAAACTTTTGTGCGTACATTTTATTTAAGAAGCGAAGGATAAAGTGCTATCTCCACCACGGTGGTTTCTCTGTTTGAGAACGAAGTTCTGATGAATTACCTCATTTCACAGCGAGTGTGTGTGTTTTTTTTATTTTCTATTTTTTTTATGAAGGTCTGGTCCGAGAAGCAAAAATTGGGCAGAAGGAAGATTATAACTGGTTCCTAAATTAGTCTGAAAGAAGTAGGAGCTTATTTCACCGGAAAATTTGTATGCAGTTTGAAGTTGCTGACTTTGTTGTTTTTATTTTACTTTTTTACACAGTGGTTCAGCATAACTTAAATCTGTAGGAAATTTAACTAAAGTAGGGCTACATGGCCAATATTTCCTGGTTAAATACTTTAAAATCAGATTTTTTAAACCTTTTTGCTAAAGCATCAAACCCAAAAAACTCTTCATGAACCTATGAATGCATCAACCTACAGCATGTACTGAAGTGTGCTATTTTGACTTTAAAATTAGAGGTGTATATTTTGATGAAAAACCATCTGGTGTTCTTTTTCTGCTTCTTGAACACATCATACCTATCTCTGACCTTCACATTCTTCGGTGAAGTATTTGTTACTGAGGGAAGAAAACTCAAATTTAAGTGTTCTCAGTTTGAGGTGTTCAAAATTATATCAGGGGAAACAACAAGACGTGAGATCCTCCTAATATAGATAATGACCGTTTACTTCAGAAAGCATAAAAAAAAGCCAAACATTTTTTTAATCCTGTTAATCACAGTTCTGCCTAAAATTGGTCAAAACCTTACAAAATCCAAGAACAAAAATTAGCCAAGAAACTCTCATCTGTGCATGTCTAAAAATTAATTAAAGGCCCTTCTTCATTGTTAGGTTGACAGGTCCTGGACCCGGTGCGGTCCTGGCTGGAGGCTTGTTCGCTGTGTCCAGGCTCAGCTGGCAGTGGTCAATGGTGGCAGAAGTCTTCACCCTCAACAACCTTTTCGTCGGTGCTCTCTTCTTCTTGACCGCCAGCTTCCACTGTGCTGAAAACTCCTGGCAGAGGAGGAAGGTAGTCCTATCAAACCCATCCTTACTAATCCGTCATCTTCCTTTTCTTTAGGTGTTAGACGTTAAACTGACATCTGTGAAATGTTGTGATTGTTTCTTTCAGATTGCGCGTTGGGGTGCATTTTGCTGTGGCCTGGGGCTGTGCAACCAACACACTCTGGTCCTGTATGTGCTGATCATCATTCCCTGGGTCCTTTACCGACTCCTTGCTCTAAAGGTAAAACTACTCTTACATACATACAGTAAACAAACAATATTTGTGAATACTTCAAAAATAGTATTAATTTTCCAATTTAAACAGGAGCTGTCTTTTTTGGGCCTTGTATCTCTGGGATTTTGTTTCATCGCTGGTTTTTTCCCGTACATCTACCTACCCATCTCGTCCTACCTCAACAGCGCCCGCTGGAGCTGGGGGGACCAAACTACCCTTTCCGGTTTGCTGACCCATCTGCTGAGGGCAGAGTATGGGACATTCAGCCTTGTACGTGCTGGTTTATGGATCTGCACATCATGTTTTAAAAAAAGAAACTTCTTGTTCTTGTAGAATATGGATTATTTTGCGCTTTATAGTTTTTAATCTATACTTTTCTGTGTTTTATAGGCAAAGACAGAGACCTCTGTGAGTCTGAGCTCAATGCTGCAGTGAGTTTATCAACTTTACCCTATTTATCAAGTATCTTAGTATGTAATTGATGTGATTTTTTTACTTTTATTTCCAGCATGTTAATGTTCCTACTAAATTGTACTTACTACAAAACGGGAACCCTGTCTCCTTGAGTTTTCAATGTTCAAATGGACACTCAAGTGTTGCAGCAGTAAAATGATCCTAGACACACATCCACACTGATTTTGGAACAAATAAACTCTTAGAATACAGCTGGAGATACAGTCAAGTGGTTTGGTTCAAACTCTGACCTTATTCCAGTAGAGAATATGTTTACTTTGTGTTGGTTTATCGCATAAAATCCCAATAATATGTCACTTGTAATAGTAAAGTGACAAAAAGTGACACAGATCAATGCCAATGAAAGTTTTTACAAGTTATTTCAAGTTCATGTGTAGATATTTTATAATCGCATTCATGTCATTGTAGAAAATTGTTATGCTTAAAATTCATATTTTGCATCTTTCTATACATATACATGGCTAAATGTTTATTAAAATGTTTCTGGTTCATGTGCAGAGTCTGTGTGAATTTGACTTGTGTTTGTAAGATGGAGCAAAAGAGAAACTGTAAAAAGTGCGGGCTTTGATCTCAGACACACTGAGAGCACATTTAGTTTCTGAAGATGGAGGATGCAGCCACTCAATGCTTTATGGTTATGGTGGTTTACTCAGGTTTAACTGCAGACACGCCAATCTTCCGAGAGAGAGCCGAGAGTCCCTTCTTCCTTCGCCGCTCAGTCTGGCAGCTTTTGTTCTTCCTGTTCCACTCTCTCCCATCAAAGAGCTGAACCTGCTTATGGGGCCAAAAACGCTGTGTTCTGTTTCTCTTGCAGTTTGAACTGATCACTCAGCTCTGGTGGTGAACCGTGACAAGCTGTGATGACAAACACTGCAGCAGAGCTGGAGAAATTGTATTTTTTTCCCCACTACCAATAAATATCCTCCTTTTGCTCTCCGCCACCGCTACAGTCTTCCCTCTGCTGCTATCTTTCTCCAACTGATGGGACATGAGAGGGTGTGTGGGTGTGTGTGTGTGTGTGTGGGGGGGGGGGGGGGGGGGGGGGGGGGTTTGCATGTTCATCTTAGGACCCCCCACCACCAGACCCCCCTCTGCCTGCCACCCACCCTTTCCCATCACCCCTGCTGCTTGACGGACACGCACACCTTCAATATGGGGGAAAGAGACGAACATGACAGGCATGTCGCTGCGGAGACGTAAACCCGCCGGAGACGTTGACACACACTCACACAGACACACTCACCAGCACATCACACAGCGTTCATTGGGAGATATAGAGACTCAATAAGCTGTCAAATAGAGATGGGTATTAAGGAAGAGGCAGGGAACTATCTCTCTGCACTGAGCAAGCGCTTTGTGAATGACAGGCGCTGTGAGGAGAGGACAGGGTTGCCGGGGACGGATGACACAGTCATTCGTATCTGTCAATCCGATTTAAAGAGGAAGCACACAGTCCAGGGAGTTTGTTTTCATACGGTTTGATAATTGCTGTCCTTGACTTCAGTATCATGAAGGGTAATTGAGCTTGTCTTTGGTGTCCATCATGTGCTACATATCCGTATGTGTGTGTTCTGTGATACAGGGCCCAGCTGGACCACTGCCTGGCGGATCTCTCTCCTCCTGTTTTGGTTCTGGCAGGAACAGGCCTTCTCTTCTCCTTGTGGGACAGGTAGAATGAGCAAGATGGCAGCACACAACACACAACGCTCAGCAGCCACTTCTCAATGAAAAAAAAATATAATCCCCTGCAGTGAAAGATGGCTAACAAAACCACTGACAAAACGCTGATCCTGAAAAAGGAGAACACAAAACGAGACCGAGGCACCTCGCTGTCAGGCTGTCACGAAGCTCCTCGTTCAGATCGAGTGGGGCTGATATTTATTTAGGATTTCCAAATGTGTCTGTGTGTGCCAGTAAGTCACTGTGTGTGTGCTTGTGGCGTTGGGATCCAGTAATTTATTACAGTGGTGGCTTTGCTGGGGTCTGTGGGGTGGTGCTGATAAAGGCCCGGTGCTGCCCTGGAGCTCTGCAGGGTACCAGCCGTTCTCAGCTTCCCCCTGAGGTGCAGTTTAATAAACCACACAAAAACATGAAGAAGACCAAGGTCAACGTTCAGAGTGCCAAAGGGAGTGCAAATTTTAGTTTGTAGTGTGTTACGCACCAAGAGTCGTTTTGCAAATAATTGTTTTTCTGAACTCTGTAGAGATATAAAGAAATCATGATTAAAGAGGCAGTATTATGTATTTTCAGGCTCATAGTACCATTGTATAGCACAGTCAAGTAACTATGTTTTCTTCAGTTGTTATAAAATGCTATATACATCAAATATGACTTGGAAGAAATTAGACTTTGTAATTTAACGCCTTAAAAACCCCTGCTCTTTCAGGAGCGTTACACTCAATAAGGTGCAGGTGCACAGTTCTTGCCAGGTGTTTGCTAATTACTGGTGGCTAGTCTGAAGGATCTGAGTAGGGATGTGGTGGGAGAGGACTGCTCTGTGAGGTGGAAGCTCCAAAACTAGAGGAGCTGTGTCTCGAAGGCGGTGCAAGGTCCGCTCAGGCGTTTTGCACAGCTGAATGGTTGCCATAGGAGATTAAAGGATTTCTCAAACAGGCATGAAAGAATCAAGGCAATTCTCCAAGTATGTTTTTGATGAAGGAATAGCATTATATAACATTGTGTAAAGCTCACAAAAGTAAATTTTGCATAATACTGCCCCTTCAAAAGTAGTTTCATGTATAAAACACCATCAACATCTCGTTGCTGGGAGTGTGGTTTGACTGAGACGAGTCTTTTCAGGTTCAGATGATGACTTTTTTGCCATGAGAGCAATGTGTGTGTTTTTTTTTAGTAATCTAAGTACATTTTACAGCTTTACTGTAATGAGTTTGTGATTCAGAGGCTGGCAGCTGCTCTTTATGACTCATTAGGAAATCAATCTCTTAGCTTGCTAACACATGCAAGCAGATTGTTAGTACTAATAATCAGCACATTTTCAAATATATTTTTGTTTTTAACGAAGAAATATTATGATAAACATGATATTAAATAGTATATTCAGTAAGTCAGCGTATTTCACTAAGATGAGCAACAAGTTGTGGATAACTGAAGTGGAAGTAAAAAATATGCATTATTTTTACCTATTATTATTATTACTGTTTTTTTTTTCTACAAACAAACCTCGGCTACAATTGCAAGACTTTTTCTGCCTTTAGGAGGTTTTATTTTCTTTCATCTTTTTTAATTGATGTGTTTGTTGTGTTCTTTGGTTTTTAAAATGCTGTTTGTTCGCCTCTGTTTTTAACAAATCTCAGAGTCCAAACTCTGTTTACTTATGAAATCAACTGGATTTTATTCAGAAATGTAACATTAAAACGTCTTTTCAGATTTTCATTTTTAAATACTTTTAAACCAGTAGTCATTATCATTTCATGTCAAAATTATGTATGTTCTGTGTTGGTTAGTCTGATAAAATCAGAGTAGAATACATTCAGACTGCTGGTCATATTAAGACAGAATGAGGGGAAATAGGAATAGTTGCATTATAGCTGAATACTGATGGATTGGAAGTAAAAGCATATGACTCTATGATCGGTGTTGTTTCCTGTTCAGGACCTGCTGCTCAGTTTCCTGGCTGTTGACTGCAATGCTGCTTGTCTACTCTCTGTTCTTTGCATGGAGAGCTAACCTGGACATTAGCAGACCGTTGCTGCTTGGAGTGGTATGCAACAACATGATATCAGCTACCTAAAGTGTTTTGCTGCAGCTCTTTAAATAAATGTACTGTTATTGTTCTGAGTACATTCGATGCATATTTTACATGTGTGTGTTTGACCTCCTGCAGGTGGAGCGTTTTTGGCTCCAGAGCGATGCTGCAGTTTGTGTTCTGGCTGGCCTCGGTTTGAGCCACGCTCACAGTAAGATGGAGAGGTGGCTGGGATACGGGGGGCTGTGGAAGACCATCAGCTGGGTCTTCACCTTAGCTTTGCTGGGACAAATGGGACGCACCAACCACAGGTGAACATTTATCATTGACTTACGAGACAAACAAACATGTACCAGTGCCATCTTCTAATGATAAAGCAGAGTAATATTTATTTTATTGGATGTAAAATAACAGACTTTAATTGATTAAATGTGTTGCCTTTTAGTTAAAGAGGACAAGAATAAAAGTAAAGTCAGCATTCGAAGCTTTCATTCAGAGTTTGCTGTTTGGGCATCATTTCTGTCCTGCAGATTCATCGTTAAACTCTCCTGTTTTGTTGGGGCTCAAACTCCAGTTCAGCTTTGTAACATTCAAGTTTGCAGACAATTACAGAACCAATTTTACAACAGCAAAGATTCTGATCACAGTGGACATAATTATTATAGCTGCATTGTATTGCACTTCCACAGGCTATTAGTAATTCCGAGCTGTAATTGTGTTTTAGCGGCAGGCTTTTTTAATTCTGCACAATCTTTGAGCATTTATCTGTCAGTTAAACAGTACTCCTGCTGCAGAAGTTACTCTCGAGCCAAACAAATACATCGCCTTGAAAAAAGGGTTTGTTTCCCCAGAATTTTTTTCAGTTTTAACCAAGTTGCAACAACTAACTTTCTAAATAAATATATTCTGCTGAGATTTCATGTGCTAGATCAACAGAAAGTAGAGCATGTGGCTGAGAAGTGGTGGTAAAGTCACATGAATTAAACTATGAAAAGGGGTCAAACATATTTTTTCAGCCTGCTTCAATCAAATATACCGAAGTAAAATATAGTATAAGCTGAAATTAAAAAGAAAATGAAAAACATGATATTTATCAATGTACTCCATCATTCCTGACTGAGGCTGATCATAAAAAAGAATAATCTAGATGTGTAAAGCTGATAGAAACTTACCCTGAAAGACTTGCAGCTCTAAAATGGTTGTAGAAGACAAATCTGTAAAATGTGAAAACTTCAAAGTTTAAGCCTTCTGCTTTTTTTAAAGTTTGGGCAAAATAAAAAAACTCCCTTTTTACTTCTGTCTGAAATCCCTTACCCAGGTGCATGTTTTTCCTGAGTCAACCTGATTTGTTTCTCCTGCACTTCATCCCACAGGTCTGAACTCCACATGTCAGGTTTTCCCTCTGTGCCTGTTGGTAAAGGCTAAAGAGAGGCTCGGTTAGCATGCAGATTCCACTCGCAGAGCTCAGCCGGAGATGTTAGCTGTCCGAGAAGGCAGATTACACCAGCGCAGCACCGCGGCGTGCCAGACAGCCATCACTGAGCAGCTTTGATCAAGCAGGAGAGCATGGCCTGTGCTGTCAGACCGATCACACCTGTCTCCCTACGATTAGATAGGCAGTCAGAGAGCTGTTTGAAGGAAAAGGGTGAAGGGGAAAACCAACGACTTCCCCTTAGAGCACCCAGAAAGCATACATGCAAACATGTACACATCTGTATATATAACACAGATCTCCAAGGCTGCACTTATTTGTGAGTTGAATGTATAATAATTATTTCAGGGAAGTGTGACCAGAGCAGGAACGATGTGGTGGAGCGGTTCGGCAGGGAGCTGCTGGCCTCCTTCCCAAAAGACTCACTCATCCTGACCAGAGGAGACCTGCCAGGAAACTCTCTGCGCTACCTGCACTACTGCCAGGACATCCGGCCTGATATCCGCCTGGTCGACCAGGAGGTCAGGACCTCCATGTCTGCTGCCTCTATTAACTATCCAACTATTCTCCTTACGGTTCTGATAACAGTATAAATCAAAAGAGTCAGTGCAGATCAGTTTTTAATTATTTATACATTTATTTCATTAACACAAACCAAATAGATTTTAAGTTTTCTCTGAAGTATGTAGATAAGGACTGTTTCTTAGAGAATAGTATATAAGCAAGAGAGGATTTTATGAAATCTTGTATGATGAATGTATAGCAGCAAAAATATGGCTTTATTTAATTTTAGAGTTTGAAGTAAAAATTATTTTTGTTTGCTAAAATGTCTTACACATGAGCATAGATTTAAATGTGACTGTGTTTAAACATCTATATAGATTTTACTAAAATTTTTGATAGCCATACAGAAATTGAGATACATCTACTAACTGGCTGTTAATCCAAATACATATTTTTATCAACTCTGATGTTTGAATTGGTGGCCAGTCAATAAATATCCAATCTTTGTCCCATTCAGTGAACCCACCACACAACATGGTTACCACGTCACACTGAGGAAAAACACATTTCACTGTAATTATTGAACAAAGCAGATTAAAGGTAGTCATAGATCTAAGAAGCCTCTAGAGGAATGGATGTGTCGACTGGTTATTCAGGCTACTACAGCTGAAAACAGGAAGCTAATCATATTTCAGCCAAATTTCTCTGTTTCATCTTTTCGAAGAGTCAAAGTGTGTCTGTGGTGGAACATGAATTAGGAAATGCTGGCAGCCTTTTGGAAACCTCTCTGTTGAGTTAAAGGTTCACTAAATATAAGGAATATAAGCAGGGACTGCTAATGGTATCCGCTCAATAGAAAGCTCTAATCATGTTGTCTCTGTTTTGACATATGCCTAAAATCCTTATTAATTTGGTTTTATTTATATTGAGAAATCTCTTCAATCGTTACCTGGAGGACTTTTCTGAATTTGCAGACTTTCAGTGGTGGAGAGAGACAGACATGCAATGTTAGGAAACTTTTATTGAGAAATCATTAGATTTCTAATTATCCAGAAAGTATCAAACAAGTATTTTTGATCTTATTTATAGTGGAAATCATCCACAAAATTTCTGATTGGTGCATCTCTAATAATCCTTTTTGTTGTTGTTGCTACTTATTCAAAGGTTTTCACAAAGATTTGTTGATCTTTCTTGTTGCTAGATGATGACATATTCTTGGTATGTGACCAAGCTGGGGCAGCATCTTCCTGGGGTTCATTTTCCTGGCCGAAGGTGGGACCCGGTCCAATCCGAAGAAAAGGACACCTTCAGTCTCGAGCGGTTCCTGTCCCACAACACACGGTGAGTCTCTGAGGAAATAGGAAAGAGATGAACAGCTAAATAGCGAGATGTTAAATTGAGCGACTGGACTGGGAGGGTAACAATGGTCCGAATGAACAAGTGGGTGATCTAACAAGGGAGAGATCAGTGGGGACGGTCCACTCAGCCGTGAGTGCAGGGAGAAGATAAGCTCACAGAACTATTAAGGCTGGAAAAGAGTTTGATGAATTACAAAAGTCAACTAATCAACTGGCTTTGGTTGCAGGATCTCTGCTGGATTCAACGCTGCTCCCTGTTCTTACGTCTCCTCCCCCAGGAGGACCTAAAACCCTAAAACTGCTTTGTGCCTGGTTAATACCAAGCCCACCAGGGGGCAGTGTTTGCCAGGCCAACAATATTCTCCCTCTGTGGGGTAATACTGACCTCTGGGATTAACCCCAGGGTTGGTGAGCAGCACAGGGATAAAGTGAGGCCACAAGGTGTTGGGATGTGGAGAAATGCTTGTATGTATATTGTTTCTCAACATAAATCACCTGTTTTTCCTCAAACCCTCCTCACCATTATAGGAGGGATGTGCTTGCCTGCATCGGCCTGACTGATGGAGATCCCAGCTGGGAACGTAGCTTCTCCCTTTGGCCTTTGGGTGTGTGTGACTACCTGGTTCCGCTTCAGAGGCAGTTTCACCCAGAACGCTGGGCCGAGCGCACCCGCAGCCTCTATAACTGGAGTGAGCCTCACAACAGGTGACCGCTAAAAACAGGAAACCTATGATCAGAGTTTGTTCTACAGGTGCCACAGTTTCACTGCTTCACTGTATTTACTCAAAAAAGTCAGACATACTTGTATGACATGATCTAATTGCTTTTATTTGAAACAAAAAGCAATAACTGTCTCCACTGCTGCTAAATTGATTTCAGATGTTGAATATTAGTTATAGCAATGTTGTTCTCAGACTAAAGCAAAAATACCTGCCTGATTCCATCTCAATAAATTTGATCATCAACAAATAATATTATTTATTATTTTTTACTTATTCGGTAAATAAGTTTTAAAAAAGCGAAACCCATGTATAGAAACATTACACAAAGAGTGATATATTTTAAGTATTTATTTCTATAATATTTTATGTCCTACAGCTTTTGAAAACCCCAAATTCTCAGAAAACAACATTTCTCAATTAATATAAAGCTAATTAAAAAACATCTGTTTTATGACATAAGTGTCATAGCATGTCTTATACCATAAATGGAAATACTACTGGCCATTGTCAAGCATTCACCACCGCCCTCCAGTGTCTAAAAGTCATTACTGAGAAAAGTATCCAAGCAATTAATGGAAAGTTGAGTGGAAGGAAAAAGTGTGCTTTAATAAAAGGGTATCTGCACCCTTGAGAGGATTAAGAAATAAACCCAATATGAGTGTTGGAGAAGATTCACAAAGTCTGAGACCATGACACACAGACGTATCGGAGACATGAGCTGCATCATCCGTGTTAAGCTCTGACTGAGTCAGACCATGTGCAAATTATTAAACTGGCATTGTGAGGACAGGACTGCTGTTTGTTGCTCCAAAGTCAATTTCTCAGTTGATGAAAATGACTTTTAACCAGATGAAGTCACAGAATGCAAGTTGCCAGAGGTCGAGTATGAAGTTTCCAAAAGTCGGTGGACTTTTCAAGATTGATGTCATCTGATGCTGGTGGTCCAAAGTCACTAAATCTCAGGACACACTATTCCTCCCTCTGCTGAGAAACTTTATGTAGATGTTGATTTCCAGCAGGACCTGGCACCTGCTGCTGCCAAAAGTACCAGTACCTGCTGTAGTGACCATAACATCACTGATCAGGACAGCAAACTGACCTGATCCAAACCCTGCAGCGGATCTGTGGAAGATTAGAGAGACACCAGAGCCAACAATGGAGAGGAGCTGGAGGTCATAGGTCAGCTGACTGCCTTCATGCCACGCAGCACAGACGCAGTAATTCATGTAAAAGAAGCTCCAACTACATTCTGAACATATTGGCTGTATAGTTTTCAATGATCCGACATTTCTGTATTAAAATATCTTTTGTTGGTCATTTTCTGAGACATTTAATTTTAGGTTTCCATTAGTTGGGAGTATTATAAATGAACAGAAATGACTGCTTAAAATATGTCAAGCTGTATAATGAATCCATGTAACATGTTGAATTTGGTAAAAATAATGAAACCCTCTCTCAGCCATCTGATCAGTAGTGCACAGCAACAGGTGGGGGAGGGGTAACACTGAATTCCTCGTTTCAACTAAGCGATACAGCACGGGTCGGTGTGGCTTGATTCTTTCTTTATTTAGGAGAGCGATTCCACCGCCAGTGAGTCCAGCTGGTGGTGGACTGGGCAGGCAGTGTTTAACCCAAACGCCTCCACCCGAACCGTACCGCACCATTGTCCCACAGACCCAGGAATGCTGCATTACAGGTCGGTTTTGCAATGGAAACGGACAAAAATACATACCGATCAGCACCGACCGTTGCCGTACCACTCAGTGGAAATGAGGCATGCCTTTGAAAGCTGGCAGGAATGGTAAAATTAAAAGTTATTCAGTTTTGAAACCTTTATGTGCCATAAAGCCAGTCAGTACCTGTGTCAGAGATTCTTAGGGGCTTAAATATTAGCAAAGTGTAGTTTTTGCAGGGCAGCTGCTGACAAAAACAGACAAATCTTTAGAAATAAATCCGCTTGCTACTTTTTCTCTCTGTGGTCTCCCTTCCTCAGACTCATTCAGGCTTTCCTCACTTTGACTTCGTTCGGCGCTCTCCATGCTGCGATCCTCCTCTTTGTGAATGCAACCAGCGCAAGACATTAGGCCCTCAGCCATTCGAAATGAGACTGAAGATGAAAAATAATGAGTTTCTTATTGCATTTTGTCAATAACTGTGTCAAAACTGGAATTAGTCAAAGCTCCATATTCTGTTGCTGTTGCCAGCAGCCCTTCTTTCACTCACATATCCGCGGCTGAATACTGTGACATTATTTCCCGCGCCCTCACGACAAGCGTGTCCGCAGATGCCCACGAGCTAAATATTAGCAGAGAGACCTTATTGCTAAAATATTCTTTTGAAGAAGAGGTCAAGCGTCTCCACTCGGGAAAGCGAAGAAAGACGTGGTTTAACCGCATGTCTAATGTGTTAGCTGGTATTGTTGCTCAGTCATTTCATGTTGATGCATTCTTAAAACCTGCAACGTTATCATTGATCGCTACAGGAATTGTGCATAAACCCGTGCCTGAAGCTGTTTTAAATGAACTACATCTGCTTGACTTTGAACAGTTTTCCCCCTGCGTCCTGGGAGCGCGTCGCTAACGAGGAGATGTGGCAAGCGAGGTATGTTTAAACATTTCACCCATATATGGACGTCTCCGTATAGCGCAAATAAAAAGCTGCGTCACGATGCATGCTGGGCCCCGGCGACATCTCCATAAACCAGTCTTGTGCGGTAGAGCATCTACATGTACATTCTGTTCGGTGGCTGCATCTACATAAATCACTCCATCGTAGTGGTGCGTTTGAGAGCGTGGATCTGCATGACTCATCCATCCAGCACTTAGCCCTGAGCCGGCGTGCTTTGTTTCAGGATGAAGACGGCTTTCTTTCTGTTTGACCTGGCAGAGAGGACGCAGGGAGAGGGGAAAGCGCGACTCTTTGAGCTGTCTTACACTGTGAGTCTGACCTTGTTCAGGGTCCCTGAGATCCTTGAAAATGCTTGAATTTCATTTAGGTGCTTTCAAGGTTTGGACAATTTTGTAATGAAGTGCAGCCTAATGTTTTATTAAAACCCTAAATTTAGAAAACATTACTTACAATTGAAACCAAATACTTTCATACACCTAATAAAAATATATGATTTTCTCACTGTTTGAAGTTAGAGCAGACTAAAGTTTTCTTGTTTTAGTTTATTTAGAGTTACCAAAATGATTTCTATTTACCAAACAACAACAAAACCTTTATTTTTTTAATATTTAATGGAGAGTTATATATCTGTGTAATTGAAATAAAGGTTAACTTATATTTTATACCTTAAAGTCAATTATTGAAATTTGTGTTTTGTTCTTGGGCCAGTCAGTTGTATACATCAAATTTTGGTAAATTTTAATTGACCTTATTCTTGCTGCAGAATACCATAACAAAGCATTATTTGTCACAGTAATAAATGAAATATAATAGTCTTTCTTTTTGTTCATTTGTATTATTTTAATCCTCAAAATGTGGTGCTGGAAATGTTTGAGAACTTACCTTGAAAGTGCTTGAATTTTACTGTGGGGAGACTGTACAAACCCTGCTCATTAAACATGCATCAGACAGAACACCGACACATGTAGAGTTTGCATTAGTTTCACACACCTCTCTGTTGTTTGCAGCTGTATAAAGAAATTGTTGAGGCCCAGTCTGATTACCCTCCAAACTGGGACAAGAACCTGGCTCTGGCATGTGAGAGGCTGCTCCGCTCTGCCCAACGGGGCTACAGTCCAGACCACCTGCTGACCTGCAGCATTCAACACTTTAGTCTCTACCTGGAGAAAGAGCCCACTGATTCGCAGGCAGCAGCCATAAACTCAGCCGTTTCCCACCTGCTCAAGGAGAGAGACAGACTGCACCAGAGCCGGAAGCAAACTCCATGATGGAGTCCTGGAAAACCCTCATGGAGCTGAGATGCCAAGAGCTTTCTCCAAACTTGACGAAAGTGCACTGCTGTGGGAATTATGTTTTTTTTACATTAAATGTTTAATTTTGTCAATTTATGTTGAGTTATTCAAATTTGTTCTTTTGCAAAAAAAGAAGAAAAAAAAAACTTTAGTGTTATTTACATAATTATCAACGTTGATGCAAGCCTTGCAAAAACATTCATATATTGTGGTTTTCACATTGCAACCAAAAACCAGATATTTTATCAAATAAAGTGTTGCAAAATTGTGAATTAGAAGGTAAATAATATGGTTTTCAAAATCTCTTAGAAATGATCTTTAAATGTGCATTTGTGCTCAGTTACCTCCATCCAGTCTGACAACTTCCTGTCCTTGATGAAGAAAGGTATCCCCACAGCATGACACTGCCACTACCTTGTTTCACCACAGATATAGAAGGTTCAGGGTCACATGCATTGTTAGTTTTAATGTGAATGAGAGTTATTTATATTGCAACCACATTTCACATACATTCATACACACATACACAGATCGATAGGTATCTAAAAATTGGAACAGATACATTTTAAACAGGAGTTTATAGGTGGCAAAATTCCCCAGAAATTCTAAAAATCTGGATCAATAACAGTCAACCTTTTGAAGCAAATTATGAAGAAGAGCAGGTGCCTCAAGACTTTTGTAAGGTGCGTTTAATCTGAGTAAATGTGATGCAGATCAAGTGGCTAAATCTCTCCTTCATGCTACCATGAGTCAGAAATGTACTCTAGAGAAATACTGATAATTTCTTGCCTTTTTAAACAGAATTCTTGCATAAAAACTTAGCCACATTTTCTACAATATATCATCTGCGAAAGGAGGAAAGGAGCTGGACTTGCAGAAGCCTTTCTGACCTCAATCAATGCCTGAACACATTCTGTTGTCTTTTTTTCCCCTCTCTGCTGTTCTGCTCTCAGAGCTTTTAACGTGCAGATTATATTGCCTTGGCTTCTGCTCTAGTTTTCTTTTTCTCACATTAGGATGCCAAGGCCGAGATTGAGGGAAACCCAATTTAAGGGGCAGAAATGGGGGATTAAAACGGTTGTTTAATCTAGGGCAGACTTACACCGTGCCATGCCATGCAGTGTTCAGTACACATTACAAGCCGTACACACAACCCTCTATCCCTCCATCGGTTTGTCTTCAATGGTCCTTTAAATGTTTAAAACTAATGGATTCAATAAGTGTTTTTTTTTCTCCTTTCCTTCCTAACAGGGGGGCTTTAATCCCTTCTGGATTTAAATGAAATATGAAATGTCACAATGCCAAAGACCCTTTTAGAAGTGTGTTTCTGTGTGCATGTGTGTTGATTTTTGCGTGTACACACGCTTAAATCTGCACTCAAGCTGTTTTAGCTGCCAGGGAGGCACGTAAACAAATTTGATAAACAGATTGGTACAATGAAAAGCAGTATGTTTTGATCATTAGAGAGGTGCACTCATGCTAACTCCAGGGACATGCATCAACAGTGTGATAGGCTGCTCTCCACTTTTACTAAAGCTAACACACAGAGAGAGAGAGAGAGAGAGAGAGAGAGAGAGAGAGGATTGAAAACAAACTAAATTTGTCAATTTTTCAAGACCCTTTTTTAGAGATGTGCTGAATTTCGAATCTGTTTTCAAAGTCTAGTTCTTGTAAAGCTTTGACCTTCTGGTACAGCTTTGACCCGACTGATCTCCGTATAAGAACTGCAACATAAGAAGTATAACATTTGCTTTCCTGCCACGAGTCACTAATTGTTCATGTAGGGACCAGAGGCGACGTCACGTCACAGCGTGAAAGCAGTTGCTGTACAGCAGGGGTTTTGCTATTATTTAAAAATTAAAACAAACAATTACAGGCTTCACATTTTAAAACATACACATATAAAAGTAGATGCCACAGAATATTATGAGTGGCAGTACAAGTATGGTTGAAAACTGTTTTACCTAATAGAAATAAAATTAACAATCATCTAGTTTTGATGACTTACTTTTGCACACATTAATGTAGTCCGCTGTCCACCATGTTGTCCTTCATGATGCGTCTCTGCTTGAGGACATTGATTCATATGATAGCGTTACATCCTCGGCATGCCAACTGCTGCAGAAGCCAGTTAGCCACTCGTTCATTTACTTCAGGGCAATTTCAAGTGGTATTTAACAAGACTTGCATATTTTTTGACTGGGAGGAGGCAGGTGAACTAACAAAGGGAATTACAAAAAGATTCCTGGACGAGATGAGAACCCAAAACCATTTGGCTGCAAGGCAGCAGCTACACCACAGTCCAGTCCAACTGCATTTAGTTAATCTGTTTTTGTTTAAAACAGTAATACGGTGTGGAAACTCTGTAATCGTCATTGCATGACTTCTGATGTGATCTACAGATCCATCTCCTCAGTTTACTTGTGTTCTTGGTCAGCGCTGCTGCATTTTTTTTCTCCAGCTGTTCGAGATTCAACTGGACAGCGACGGACAGCGAGTACCACAGCGGTTTTCTCAAGATGAAATCTGCCGTTTCTGCTTGGAGGTCAGTTTAGTGTCTGTCAATGATTGGATGATGACATTTGATGTGCTGTTGCAACAATGGTTTCTCTCCTCAAAACGCTGCCAAGATAAAAATATTTGAGTAAAGATTCACTTTTAACGCAATCTTTATTGTCTTTAAAAAGGAGCAGATTTGACACTAGAAGAAAATGAAAGTGTGAAATTCAAATTTTCTGCTTTGCTCTGTTCCTATCCACCTTCCCAGCCCTTCTTCTCCTCTCACCCGTCCGTTCCTCCCTTCTCCCCTGTTTCCAAGAGTCAGTTGCCCACCCTAAATCAGCAAGCTGCCGAGGATTGTGGGAACCCGTGGAATCGCCGTGACCAGGGATGCAGGCAGGGAGCCACAGCAATGCTGGAATGTGGGGCGTCTGAAGAGATAAGAGCTGCGAGCCCGAGCCAAGGAGTGAACAGGGATGCAGAAGGCAGGGTGGATGGAGGTGGTGGTGGTGGTGGGGGTGGGTTGGCATGGCAGAGTGAGGAGGGTGAGACGGAAACAGGGGCGGCTGCATGTCTGTGAAAGGGGAGGCAGAAACACAACACCGTAAACAACCAGAGTGCAAGACGGAGTGAAACGAAGAAAGAGCAGGGGAGGGGGGGGGGGGGCACACTGGAGATGGGAAGCCAGCCTTATTCCTCTTTGCATTTCATTTACATCCTTGGCCGTATCGACCAATCGGATTGGGAGCAAAGCCCAGGGCTTAGGAGGGGAATAAAAAGACAAAATGCCTTTGCTGCTCTCATCCCTCCCTGATAATACCCCTTCTGTTTTTCTTTTCTCCTTTTCTCTCGTCTATAAGTAGATACTGTCCGAAATGCCAGCAGAAAAGCGACACCTCCGCTTGCTGTGTATCTCAGATAGACCGAGTGAGAGCAAGGGCTGAAAAGACAGCTTTAGCGACTGGGCCTATCTCCACTCCTCTCCCTGGCTGGGCTGGATGGAAGCTCGGAGTGGAGAGAGGCGGAGGGCCGGGTGTGTTGGTTAGTGTTTTGGAAAAGAATAGAGGGTGTGAGAGGCATGATATACTAAGCTGGCAACAGATTTCACAGAATCTTACACTCTGAAAAACTTTGCCTCAAGATCCCTTTTCTAAGCATGAGAAACCTGTTTCAAGGATGTTTACCAGGTTCCACCCATCTTTGTGAAGGTTGCAAATTACTTTTGCTGAACTTTACATATTTTTAGCTAAAGGTTGCTCACTGGCATTCTACTCTTTCTCACAAAATTGCAGGATTTTCCCAAATGTCAGTGTCATATTGGTTCTTTGGTTGAATGGAATGTTTTCTTTCTCAACTTATCAACGTGTATTGGCTAGTAATAGGCTCATTAACACCAGCCTGTGTTGTCCTGATTGACTTGTCTCAAGTTTCAGTTTGCTGTTGCTCTCCAGTTACATGTTCTTGTTTGTGTTGTGGATGGTCTTTGTGTACCAGGCCCGGTATGTGTCCAGGTTTATTTGAACAGGTGTTTGCACATCTCTCCATTGTGTATCTGCTTGCGTTTGGGTTACTTTGGGCCTGTCAAGTGTTCTTTCTGTATTTAAGTGGCTATGCTAATGTTCACCAGCTCACATCTTTGCATAGCTCCTTGTAGAGGTAGTTAAATGGAATCAGGGACCCATGGTCTACATGCTTTGCATTTTCTTTCCTAAAGTGCTTCTTGCTCCATAAGATTGGATGAAAAGACTCTGTTTATACCATTTTTTCTTTTTTTTGGTTTTGGTTTTGCGACAAATTCCCAATTGAATTTAGATCTGGAGCATTCTGAACACACACCGGGCTTTACAGCATTGACTGTGAGTGAATCTTTGGTTCACACTCTTTTGTAGCTTTTAGCATGTCTTCTCCCAGAATTATTCTGCCTTTTGCTGCATCTTATCCCCACATCTTTCTGGTTCTTTACTCTACTACCATCTGGTTACTGATACAGAACTTTAGCCTGGAAAAAAAATCATCCTAAGAAAAGTTTGGTCCCCTTAACTATCATCCCACTAAACAAACTCCAGTGACAATTATCCATTTTCTTGTGTTTTCCCTTAGCTCTGACTTGTCTGCTGTATCCTTTCATTCCTCTTTACAACTGTGTCCTGCTTTATCTTGTTTTATTATATAAAATTACATAAAATATAAACTATAAACAGGGAAATTAACAGCACTATTGGTGTATCTTTCTGTGGAGGAGATGTCGTATCCAAATTCTGCTGTGTGGAAAATCTTTCAGACATTGGCAACGTCTGTCGCTTACCTGCACCAGACGCTTGTAAGTGATAAGGTCACCTTAGGACCCCTCTACCTTCACAGCGTCCTCATCCTCCTCAGCCCACACAACCTCTCCCCTGCAGTAAATCAAACCAAACAACAGAGGCTGATGTCTGAAGGATTAGAGGTCAGGGGTTTGGGGAATGCCACATCCAGTTTTTTTTTTTCCAGGATCAATCTTCAAGCGCTTGCTAATCTCTGGCCGCCGGCCTCGCATACCTCCAGTGGTCCTCCTCACTGGGAGATGGCGATGCCAAGTGGGTTCTCCTGCTGGGTAAGAGGAGCTGATTTGAGGGAGAGGTGTGAGGCACTAAGAGAGGAGTACAATGTATCCTTTATCCTCAACCAGATGTGTGCAAATGCATGTCAATTTTAGTCTGGAGTTCCTCCTCGCATGTGTACTCTGTTGTGTACTTTCAGCGAGCATGCATAAAGTTTGTTTAATCTGCCAATTTTTTGAAATGTGGAATAACTTTGACTTCTTCATGGCAAACCAAATATTATCCGCAAGTTCCCGCTGTTATCTTGTGTACACACATTTGTTTATTTGATACAGCCCCTCTCTGCTACAGCACTTTTGTATATCAAAGACAGCGGGGCGGAGCGTAATTGAAAATGGCTACCGTGGAGAAAGGTCTCTCTCTGCTTTGACTGAGGAGAGGTGGAAAAAAACTCATTCTCCGCTCCCTTCTTAGATCTATTTAAATAATTGAGGAGTAAACTGACAAATTAGACACCTTTATGGAAACCCTTGGGGTCTCTCCGGGGTCTTCCACTTTTCCCAGTACAAGAGAGCGCCACTAGGCACGGGATAATATCTTGTGTGCTTCGAGAAGGGAGGGGTGATGTACTCCACTGGGCCAGGAGGAGTTTCGCCAATCAAGCGGGCCACACTTCCTCCCCCAGGTTCTAATTTTGTGCCACATTAAAGAGCTCGGCCTCCATTTAGGACACAGAGAGACATTTTCATAATTTGCCGGGTGTCTCGGCTAGCTCGAGGTGCCTCTTCCCTCCTTTTCTCACTCTGTATCTGAATGGAGGGCCTGAGGAGCAAGAAGGGGAAATTCATTCGTCTCCTTTCAACCAACCAGCATCAGTTCTGCATAATCTTGCTGCTAGGTGTGTGCACAAGCAAATATTTATCTCTTTATTAGCTCCCCATTAGACCTGAAAATTATATGCTATGTGAAGCCAACGCTGCGTATTGTCATCTGCGGAGCTACTAGAAGTCAAGTGTTGTTGAACCATCAGGGTTAATTCGATTATCAATAATTAGCAGTTAGTTGTGTTTTTGCAGAGGGAGAAAATATTTAATACAGCAACTTTAGCAAATGAATTGATCCATATAAATGAATGAATCCAAACAAATGAATCAATTAATATAAAATGTAGCACAATAGTGTGGGAATATTTGAACATGCCTACTGAAATTTATTACATACTTTTTAATGAAAACTACAAGATCTCTTCCATGTGGAGAAGCTAGTAGCATGATGGTAAGTTTAAGTGGATTATGTTCCCTTAAATATAACATAGAAATATATTTTTATTTAGATACAATGCAAATTGAATCCAAAAAACAAATCAGTTCTCAGTTACAGTATTTTACCTCTGAGCTTGACAACATGCATTTGTGTAAACTTCACTCTGGTTCATCATCACCATATTTCATGACCTTCGCGTTCTGAAGGTCGTACATGGTGGCGAAGTGCTTCTCATGTGGGTGGATTATGCATCAAGAGGCACCTCGGCTGAATTAGAGTGAAAGCAGCTTGAGGTGATTTGGCATCTAGAAAGCATTAAACAACGTTTACCTTGCTTTTCCTTCACTGGTGGAGACTTACGCAGTGAGTGTGAGTGGAGATAACTGGGACTCGGCGCATTATTTTGAAATAGGTGTTCTTTCCTCTTTGGGTTCATAGTTGCAACATCTGAAAGATTAAGAAAAATATCGGTAACCAACACCATTCAAGTGTTTTGCAGCAGGAAGATATTCAGAGAGCTTTTTTTGCTTCCCTAAATTCGGATCCAATAGTACAATAGTCAAATAATGAGAAACTATTTTTTTCTGAATAGTGTCAGATTTCTTGGCTTTCTATGCATTTTTCCTCCTAATTTTCTTCTTCCTTTCAATATTTATTCCTCGTGTCATTCTACTTTATAACGCACAACTTTATTAATGTACTTGCATGGGTTGATTACTTTGGTTTTAATTCCACTCCAATTGCTGCCTAGAAATGTATTTACTTGTATATATTTTTTCATGGTTGATAGTTTGTTCAGTGTAACATTGTTCCACCGGATTAAGATACGTCTTTTAGGTTGTGTGAAATACCTATGTCTGGGTAGAGTTGTTGCATGACACTGTCCATTCATGCTCTGCTTGCTCCTGTGTCGATTCATTCGTGATGATTGGTCACATAATTCAGTCTCAGGGGGCATTCCTTCGCTGACAGACAAGCTAATCTAAAATCCCCCCAATTTACGAATGAAAATCCCACCATCCAATTGAGCTAATAGAGGGACTTGAATGGGATAATAAGATGTGGTGTAATACTGTGTAAAAAGCCTGTAATGTTGTGTTGGTGTAAGAGCCTGTGTGACTGGATGTCTGACTGTTTGCGGCGATTATGGAGGCCTGCGGGCCTGGCGGCGACTCCATGGCTGGGACAGGGAGCTTCCTCCCTGGGCATGGAGATATGCCCGTCTGCCCCTTGTGCGGCTGGAGCTACAGGGGAGCAGGATGTCAGGAGGGAGAGCGCTCCCTGCGAGCTCCTGTCGCCGCCGCCGCCGTGGTTGGGTCTTCGCCGCTGCAGCGCTTGCAGATGTGCACAAACAAGGGAGGATTAAAGCAAAACAAATCTAAACAGACAAATGGAATTAGAGTGATGGGTGTCGGTGGGCTGGTTCACAGTGATAAACATAATGATGCTCTGTATATGTGTGTGTGAGTGTGTGTGTCTGGGGGATTATCAGTGATTAGGTGTGTGGTGTGTATGGCTGGGTGACTGCTTCAGGGTGTCTTTGTGTGTTTGCCTATCTGTCTATGTTTTTGTAATTATGTGTGTATATATTTACCCTATTTCTAGTTTATGTGTGCGATAAATGAGTTATTTCATATGGCTTTGCATGTGTGTGGCTACGTATTTTCGCTTTGGTTTCAGGGTCATGGCCCTCTCCTGGCTTTCTCTACGGTTTTGTGTCTCCTATTCAGACACACGTTTTGAACCGAAGCTCTTCATCCAATATTGCTTTAGCAATTAGGAAGAAACTCATCTTGAAGAGTGCTGCTGCATTTATCTGCAGATGTTTTGTTTTCTCGCACCAGGGACCCTACGAAGAGGTCAGGCATGAGGAGGAAGCAGCAGGGGGGCCGGTGATCAACAGTCTGGGCTTCCCTGCTAGGAGTCTGGGATTAGGACTAAACTCAGCCCTGCCAGATGGGCACAACACATCCCCAACATCAGCACCTTCAGGACACCTCGCAGTCTCCCTCTTTCTTCTTTGAAACACATGGAAAGGTGAAGCATTCTCACATCAATCAATCAATAATCAAACAACCGATAAATCAGTTTTTATTAATACAACTCCATGTGTGCAGCTGATGTTCATCGTATTGAAACCAAGATCACAAAAATGAATAAAGAAACACGTTTAAAAATATAAATGTAAAAATATAAATTAAAATGGAAATTATTAATTAAGTTAATATAAATTAGCTTCACTTTCTTGTGGCAGCAAATCTTATTTATAGAGCACTTTACATAGTGGCTCTAAAATTAAAGACGGTGTTGATCAGGATTTAGCATTCTGAAGTGTTTTTAGTCGTTTCGTTCAGACCTGTCAATTAATCCACAGGTAATAGCTGAGAGCAGATTGCATAAAGGTTTGATTAATTCAGTCATTTTATGGGTGGATCAGTCATGTTTCCAGAGGAGCTCACGGAAAGGCGGTTGCCTCTTCAAAGTGTGGGGCTGTGGACTGTTGTGGACAGTCAGCAGCTTCAGCAGGGATATCAGAAATGAAACTTCCAGGTTGTTTTGATGTGCTGTAGTTCAGAGCCACAGGCAACACTGAAATGATAAAGTGCATGTGTGCAGGAACGGCTCAGGCATCAGCAGATTGCTTCCTGCTTGACTTTTATCACACATAATTTGCACTAAATAGTAGTTTCGGTGCTGACATAATTCATATATTTTTGCTCATTTATTGTATGAATCCAAATTTAATAGGTTAAAGAAATACATGCATGACTGAAATCTGCATTTCTGTCGTCGTGGCCTCCCAGTCGGGTTAGCAGGCTTAAATAAATATGTATGACAAACGCAGGCGTTAAAATTCAGCGCAGCGCCGACCTGACCCAGTGGGATGCCAGCCCACCTGGCTCCATCATCCACTGGTTCACCATCAAAACCCAGAAAATCATCTCTGTGCTACTAGAAAGCAGATTACACGAGACAAGTGTACAGACAAATAAAAGATTACAGGCTGTGAACATGTTTCAGTCTAATGCCCTTTCAACATGCAGTGCTCAGCACAATGCTTCCCTCTCCCCGAGCTAAATTTGGATTCCCCTCGTATTTTTTGAAGGATCTGCTGGCCAGCCGTGTCTTCGCCAGGAGCAGAACCTCTGTAATGATGGCGTTCCACGTGAACGGCCCGTCTCCTCAGCTGTATTAGTTAGGCTTTGGGGTTCAAGCGACTACAGGGTTGAAAGACAGGGTTTTTTTAAGGAGGGGGGGAAAGAAAGTCTCTCTGTTGTTCTTGAAAAGCTGTGTTTATCCTGGATTAGAGACACCAACATGTTAATAATTGTTTCTCACAGAACTGCAAAGAAGCACTTTCCTGTAATCCCCTAATCAGGCATTACACCTCTGAGCGAAGCCACAACGCAGGCGCGTGGTGTCTGTGACGCAGCACGCCCACAGTGTGTAATACGCTCACAACTCCAGCACCACACCCACCATGTGCAAAATACCCCAAAAAACAGCTCCATTCTGGCTTTTCATGCAGCTTCATCATCCTCTTCTGTCGAGATTTTACTGTCTTTTCATTATATCAGTAAAATATTATTTTACAGCTTTAATGCATATGGTTGCATACAAACCTACTTATTCCAACTGAGGTTTATTTTTAAAGTAACTTGTAACTTAATGCTTCACCAACAATATATTTCCTATTCAGACATTTTTACAGCAGTCAAATACTGTATCTAACAGGGCTAAAACTGAACTTACTTGGTCAGATATTATGCACACAGCCTCTTCTAGCATGTTTGCCCATGCATCTTGCTGAAACCTGGCTCACTCAACACTTTGTTTCAGTTTTAATTCCTCATCAAGCCATGTCTGCTTAGTTGGAATATTTTTTTACACAAATATAATTCCCCTTTGTTTACTTTTTGTGATCATATTTAGCCCTGAATGTTTGCTTGTTGCTTCTGCAGCCTGTCTCCTTGGAGAGCCCCGGCTGGGGAGTGCGGTGTGGCAATCCGCCGGGATTAACCTGGAGAATTTAATTAGAGGAGCTGTCGTCTCTGACATTTCAATCACCCCGAGCTGGTCAGCTGGCTAGTGGTGCTGGAGCTGGACATGTGGAAGCTTCTGCATGGGAGAGAAGAAAGAAGTCGAGGTAGTAGAGTTCAGAGGCAAGACTAGTGTCTGATTTGTCCAGAATCCTGGTAGAGGAAAGATGGAGGGAAGCCTACTTGAAAACCATGCATTATATGTTACACTAATACTCACACGCTACTGAAACTGATGCATTTCAAGCATTTATTTCTCCTTATTTTGACGATTATTACCTACGGTTGATAAGAAACCCCAGTGCTCAGTAAAAATACAAATTTTAAACATATAAGTATTTTTAATAAAGAATGGTGTGTCTTCCAAAAAATATGTCCAAGTACTATACAGTATATTTGATCAGGTCTCTTTTTGCTTGAATCACTACATCAGCTACAGACTGTGACTCTTTTGAGGAACTGTGGGTGAAGTGAAGATCTTCATAATGGTCTTTTCTACAATAAAAAAAATATCTGTTTTCATTTTTATTAGTCTTATGTAATTTTCTATTTTTTGAGGGATTGAATCTTTGAATTTTTCTATCTTTTCTATCTATCTTCTATCATTCAAATTCAAAGATGAGTTACTGAAATAATGCACTTTTAGTTAAACTTACTGAGGTGCACCTGTTGATTTTCTTGATTTTAAACCAGAAATGAACTGAATAATGATGTAGATTTCCATTATTGAATCAATGATGATCTTGAGGAACGACATAGTTAGGTAACCAGAAATAGCGTGGGGTAATCACTATTCCATCCATAGCCACACTATTGCTTTGTAATCCTGATGCTAAACTCCCCATTACTCCATCTGGGACCCAACAACAGCCCACCCCCTCCACCACACACACACAACACACACACACACACACACACACACACACACACACACACACACACACACACACACACACACACACACACACACATACTGTCAAAGCAACTGTGGCTGTCAGGGTTTTCCGTCCTGTTTGCGCTTGCCTGGAGGAAGGGAGGGAGGAATCATGTCCTGCAAATTAAAAACGCTGCTGTAGGAATGTGGCCAAATCCCACCGGAGCAACCAGCACCCGTCTCTCTTCCAGCGCTGACCCAGTGGTCAGTGGTGAATCCCCCTGTTTGTATTCTGCACGCACGCCGGGCCCCGGGGAACGCTTCTGCACGCCTCCTGTGGGACTGCTGGTAATTTAAGTCAAACACGATGTCCCTGGTTGTTTGACACCCGTTTAAAGCGTTTTCAATCACACGTGTGTTTGCTACACACCGTCCTTGTCACACTCGTTCAAAGACCCAATCAATTTTATTTGATCGAGTTCTTCGTGTCCAGACAATTATTTCTTTTTTCTTTGAATGAAGTGGTTGAACTGATAATTCGTGAGGGGTTAAAGGTCCTTATTGATATTATAAAGATGGATTTTTGTAAAAGTAGGACCTCGGTCCCCCTCCCCCAGTACGTCTCCCCCTTCCTCCCAGCAGGCCGCTTCAAGTTGTAGGCGTACTAGTGTCATGTGCCACTAATTAAGGACTCTTAAAGGGCTATGGAGCATACTCATTAATGAACTGTAGCTTCCTTACTGTCCATTGACTGATTAAAAAGGGGAGGGCTGATTCAGTTTGGGTGTCTGCCAGTTCAGTTAAACAGAAACATAGCATTCACATCATCTTTTTATTGAAATAAAACTAAAGAGGACACAAGCGTTTTAACTTATATTTTACTTAAAAACAAGTAATATTTTATTGGGAGTATTTTAACTTAAAAAAAAAATAAGTACCTTATATTTTGCCTGTGTTCTTGTATTTATTCATTTCCATTAAGACAATAGCACCAACACCAAGAAGGAAGTGCCATGTTCCCCCTCCCTGCCACTTGTTTATTCCATTTTCATGGAAATGCAACAAAACAAAACAAAGCAAATGGCCGTATTTGTCTTTATGAAAGTAGGCCAAACAACCGCTGACAAACAAGAGGGGGAGTTGTAGGTCAGGGTGCCACAAGCCATGTGTAACGGTGCCTGTTGAGAGAGCATGTCACGCTGTAGTAAGCCACAATACACACAATAACATGCAGACACTCCTGCCAGCATGATGTAACGCTGTCTAGACTAAACAAAAACACACATGGACATTTCTCAAAGCGAAAAGGTCTTTAATCAAAGACTCTGATACAGTTTTGACTGGAAAGTGAAGTAGGTCAGATACAGCGCATCACTAATGTGGTTAAAACTCTGACATTTTTCACGTTTTGTTGTCTTGGGAAAACAAATATCAATGTATTTTATTGAACCTTAAGGTGAAAAACCAACAAAAAGCAGTGCATAAAAGGAAACAAGCTTGCAAATATTGATATTGTTGCCCCTAAATAAAGTCCAGTGTACCCAACTGCCTTCAGATGCCACCTTGTTTATAAATCCAAAGTCCATCTCTGTGATTAAATTTAAGAAAAATACAGCTTTTCTCTGACGGCCTTACCAATGGCGACTTTGGAGGTGACCGTTCGAAGTTCGGCTCAAGTCTAATTGAACATGTGGTTTATGGTGGTCTCTTGTTGACCTACATGCAAAAACTCTTAAGTGTTGAGAAAAACTCACAGTGCGCATCACCCTGAACGCACCATCTCAAGTGAAGCATGATGCTGTGACAATGACTTCATTCAGTAAGGACAGAAAAACTGATCAGAATTGGAAGAAGGCTGATGTCTGTGTGTTAGAACAAGAAAGCTCAAATCTCCTCTGTATGAGGAAAAGGTCATCCTGAAGACTCAAATTACTCATTTGGGAAACTATTGAATCATTAACTCCACATACTATGAGATGTTTGTATATGCTTAATTAAAGATTTACATACAACGTGTTGTTCTTACCTATTTAATATGTTGAGTAAAATCTTTGTTTGTAATACATTCAGGACCATGGCCTTAAAAAGCCCCACCACAGTTATGTGGCTGTTATGAGTTTTAACTGAGAGTAAAGGTGAGTAGACTCAATCTAGTAGATCGGTAAAGGTCATCAGACGCCATCTCTGTCCCGTCACAGATTGAATCATGTCTTATGTTGCTTTATTTTTCACTGTTGACATGGAGGTCATGATCCTCGGGACTTGGACAGGCATGTCTTGACCCTGGTGACCTGAGCTCAGTATCCCTGCTGTGTTTCTTTTCCACTGGAGTTCATTAAATCACTGCAGACCAGTCAAGGGGGAGCTTTTGGCCTGTTTAGGGCAACAAAACCGTTTGTTTGTGAAGTTCAGGTTTCATTGACGTCTGAAGCCATTTAATAAATCTAAGTTTAGTAAATCTGTTGACTGACTCTTGATTTGGATGGGACACATGTGAAAAGTGTGCAGACCTTGTCAATATGTATGTATATATCCTATGAGCTTTCTAACAGCATTGCCAAAATCTGCTAATACTTTCCATGCAGTACAGTGTAAATAAAGTTGATGTTTTAAACTTGCCACAGATCCTCAGATGGACATAGGCCTAGACCTGGACTGTAACACATGAATATTAGATCTAAACTGTTGCTCTGGTTGTGAGTTTACAGTCATTGTCGTGAATGGGGTTTTTTTGTTGTTTTTTTTTTACCTTGGATTTAGCTTAATGGATCAACTCCTCAACTCTAATCAGGATCTGTGCGGAAGAAAAACATCCCCATAACATGATGCTGCCACCACCATGCTTCACTATGGGAATTGTGTGCTCAGGGTGATGATTGTCACAGCTCCATAAAGACCTGATTACTACGACTGGCATCCTGTTGACAGATTATCCCACCTGGGCTACAGACAGTAATGGTAAATGGAGTGAACATATATAGCGACATAGATCTCTGCAGCTCCTCCAGAGTTGCCGCGGGCGTGCATCCCTGAATAATGCTCTTCTTGTTCTGTCTTTCATGTTTAATTGGGCAGTCATGACTTGGTAGATTAGTTGTTGAGTTTTAGTTTTTCAGCTGATAAATTGCAAATTGTACAGAGATGAAAGATCAAAGCTTGGGACGTTGTTTTGCACTTTAACTCTGTCCTAAACTTCTCCACACCGTTGACCCTGTTTATTCACTAATGTTCTCTAACCAATTATTGAGGCCTTCACAGAATAGCTGCACAGATTGAATTATGCATTAGTAGACTCTATAAACTAGGTGACTTCTGAAATTCTTTGGTTTGCACTGGATTTTATTTTGGGGAATCAGAGGCAAGGAACTTGAGTGAAAATAAACACTACACTTTTAAAGTTTGAGTTGAAAACATTTGAAAACCAATTATTATTTTCCTTGTGTGTTTGTTAATTGTTCATTTGAATGGGGACACATGTTTAGTACATAATACCAAGCACTAAAACATTTATAACTTCAGCTTATATGCAATACACATCCCCAGATGAACCTTTAACCGCAGACATATGACAATATCAACACAGCAGAATAAGAAGTCATACATTACATCATCCTAAAACTACACAGTAAAATAAGCACAATTGCTATCCAGTTAGGCCATATTTTCTGTTGAGCAGTAACACAACTCTTCAGTTGAGGGTTGTGGACATAACATGACAAAGTTTTAAAAGATTCAGGGTGTGTGAATACTTTCATAAACCAATATTTATGCTTCGTTTTTTACATTTAGCTGAAAAGTAGCTTTTAGATGTGAATTAAAATTAAATGGTACACAATTGTGTGCACAGAGGACAGTTGTGATCTATTAGCCAAATCATTTGCCTATTTAAGCGATAAATAATCAGCAACAAGGAAGCTGTTGAAGGTTAATATTTTAAAGAGGATTTCTGTTATAATTTATGTTGAGTCAATGCATGTCGTCAGGACGACTACCTCAGGTTTACAGTTTATTTCTCAAATGCTAGCTCAGTTAAGAGCCTGCATAAATAAAATATCTGCATAAGAAGCTTCATATGAATCTCATTAGCAGCAGAAGTTGAACTGTTATTCTAACAAAGGCTGCAATGAATTTAAGTGTGGACCTCATTTAATTACAAAAGAGGCAATTGTTTTTAAGTAACCACCCTCCACCTCAGACACAATCCAAACTCTTTGTGTGCTGCCCTCTCCTCTGGCATAATACCTAAGTTTTGAAACACACACACACACATGCACACAACAGATGCCCCCTGACGCTCACTCGCATAAAGCGGGCACGTGATGGACGGCCCTGGGTCCGGAGGCCTGCCAGCATCGTGGCATTGTGTTCCCCCCCCAGGCAGGCAGCAGGCCTCCCTGAGCACCCTTTTGTCTTGGGTTGGATAACAAAGCGGTGGCCAAGCCGCTGGTGTGGCACACGCGCAGCCACTCATCCCCCTGGTCTGTGACCTAAACAGGTGGGCTGGAGGGAAGGGCTGGTCGTGGTGGGTGGATGAGGGAGGGGGGTGGGCAGGCGAGGAGAGGCTGCATCTGTCCCTACGCTCAACGACTCCCTGGGTCAGCCATATGCTCCCAGGAGAGAGGGAGACACGCATGCAGACCCAGACTAACAGGTGGAGGCTGGGGAGGGGCGTGGGGAGGATTAAAAGAGGTAAAACTCATCAGAGGAGGATAGTCAAACTGTCAAATTGGCTGTATGAGAATAAGACTTAATTATTGGTTCTTACCGTGTTACCAGCATTAGGAGTTTGAGTGACAATATGAGAAGAAGTTCACTGGGTGGAAGGCATCCTGATGCCTAGTCCTACGAATCATCTAAAGCAAATGTTACTATGTAATATTCTAAATGTTTAGAGAGCATATGGACAGTTCAGCATCTGATCTCCTGCACATTGTACATGTGAAACAGTAGAGTGGTCACCCCATATATCCACACAGTCAAAATTACTTAAGGATGACTTAGTCGGATCTTTAAGTAAATATGTGAAACTACAGAAGAAATAAGGATGTAGTTCTGCTGGCAAAAAAGCGTCTCAGTCACATGGGTGCAAAAGGTCCGACTTTGGCTATGTTCTTCTTTCATTGATTCAATGCTTGCAGGATAAAAGCATTGAATCAATGCACATCCAATGAAATGTTGAAATAAGCAAAAATAATACCTTTGTCATTTCTTGACACACTACCTGAAGTCTAATTGGTTGTAGGGAGGTGATGGTATTGACATGACTGAATTAACATTAAATTGATAAACCAAGACTTTAAAACGCAATTTGATGGAATTGATTATTTATTACTTCTTTTGAAACCACTAGTCAATGCTCTGCTGTGAGATTCTTCATATTAGAGTTTGGGTTTTGTTTCACAACAATACTTGATATAAGGGAATGTCCACATGCTTGTTCAGGAAAATGGATTGCTGCAAAGTCAGAAACATGATGCAATCAGCTCATTTTTCTGAGATGACACAAAATGCTGAACGTGACTGGATCTCGTCATAACTGGGATTGAATTTGAACTCACAAGCTTTGAATCTGTTTGTGTGACAAAACGAAATTTGTTACATATTTCTGTATTCAAATTTGATCTGTTTGTTTTGTAAAATGCCTTGAGATGACATTTGACTAAACTGACTGAAAGTGTCTTTGAGTCTGCCAACATGCTAGTCTCATTATTACAGCCTTCTCGTGGTGCCAAATGTCTTTTGTTCATGTCATTTCTTTGCAGAAGATAAAATTAAAAACTAAAATATTTCCTTTGTTGTGTAAAATTCTCAACCTATGAATGTTCATATGCAAACGTCCCACATCTGCTAAAAACGTTCAGCAGATTGAAGCTGCAGTTACTTGAGCAAATTCACCAGATCTCCACTCTACATCTTCATCTTCATCGACCGAAGGAGGCTGTGAAAATTAATTTCAATGAAAATAATTCTGCAAACTTACTGCCTGCTTCCAATCTGAGGCTTCAAACGTAGTTAAATACATAAACATGAAAATGACGTGAAAACAACAGGCTGAAGCTAAATGTGGACTATTTAATGTCTGTGTGACATTTTGGACTTTACAGGCATTAGCAACTATTAATCTTCGCTTAGTGGTGATTACTCCTTAAATGTTTTAGCACATGGGTATTTTCTATGTTGCACAGTGTAGGACAACACCATTAGGTCAATGTGTTATCCATTACCCAAAATATTTTACATCTGGGTTTTACACTTGCAGAGAAATGTTTAAAACGGCATGTTTAAAATAATCCAAATGACACCATCTGTGATGTCTTTTTGAGGATAGTTTTAAAAGAAAGCAAATGTTCTGTAAATGTGTATATTTAATTTCTATGTCACTTTGTTTTGGAGAAAAATCAATGGATGTATGTAGGAACTTTTACTAACTCTGTCGTGACTCCACACGTCATGTTGTTTTTTTTTTTTTAAACATATGCTAAGGTCCACTAATCTTCTTATTGGTTGGAGTTTGTTTTTTTTGCCTCTCCAACTCTGAATAGCTTAACAAAAATGTGCCTCAGTAATGGACGGTCATATCCTCATCCATCGGCCTCCTCCCACCAGCTATGACTTGAAATAGGCCATCAAGTGGCTAATGAACTGATAAGCCCTCTGTGTCCTGTGGGGCTTATGAACATCATAAGCCAAATGTTTGGTCATATTTGGAGAGACTGATTTTATTTTATTTTCTAAGTGTAGGAGTGTTTCCAAAGGATCTTACCACCTCTTGTAAAACTATCACCATAAATAACTGCATGTTGTAAAAGGGAAACCCTGAAACATTCAGAGTTTTTTGTCTTTCAGGACATGTTGTTGCTTTTGTGACTGTGTGGCCCCTGCGCGTCGTCAGACCTCCAGCTAGTCAAGCTGCTGGTATCATTATCAGTTCTGGATCTGTGTAAATCCGTGGATTTGTGTGAGCAGTCTGAGAAATTAAAATAACATGCTTTTTACAGCGCTTACTTCAAATCTCTTTAGACTTCATTTTTTTAACATCTAAATCTGTTATTATGTAGGCTGCACAAAACCCTTTTAATGTAATCTTTGACAAGATTATCAAATTCATTGATGATGTCACAAACTTAAATAATTTAAATAAAAAATGTTGACTAAGCCTGGATAAGCACATTCAAGGGGATACTGCAGGATTAGAATATTATTTATTTATATTATTTCCTATGAGTTATTGGCACATATTACATATCATCATGCTGTTTCTCTTATTGATATTTTATCAGATTGTTTATTCCTTAAAGCACATTAAAGTAGGCTAGTGGAGCAGCTTTGAGATTGATGAGTTCATTTTGATCTAATTGAGCTTGTTTTAATTGATAGCATTTAAATGAATTTCTCTTATTTCAACAAGCTATACCAGATTACTTCAAATGTTTAATTAAATAATTTCAAATTGTGTTTTAGCAGAAAATTATTTTTCTGTTTCTTAAGGGTTTTTATTACAGCTCAGAAGGAAAAAAAAATTTGCACCTGCAAGATTTTGCAAAGAATCCCCGTGTAAACATTACATTCCAGCTTGTGCTTCTGCTTTCCTTCATCTTTTGCTCTTGATTCTAACTCATTGTGTAATAGAAGCATGTTTGAAGGCTGGATTATTGATCATTTTAACTTATAAACTCTGAAAACATTAGACCTTCTTATAACCAGCATGGTGATTTCTAACTGTGAGTTCAGTCTTATTTTAAAATAGTGAGGAAGTTGGCCTAATGGGTCCACTTCCCTCATCCACTTTCATATTTTCCATATGCATTACCTTGTTTTAATAGCATGCAAATAGAAAATCAAAGACAATGATAATCAATTGGGACAGTATTTGTGCAGACTGTCACAAATTTAGCTTATTAAATTAGACTGGAATCATGACTGTGTTGGCATAACTCTCAAGCTTTTACGTTTTTTTCTTTGAATGTCCGTTACTAGTGTATGTTACCCTATCTTGTCTTGAGCACTTCAAATGTTTGCTTATCATTCTGGCCAGCTCTGATACTCTTCAACTTTAAATGTTTATGGATAAAAGTTGGTTGCTAGGTTTTAATTAATGTTTTTAGTTGGAATTTTTGGATCTTGCATATTCAAAAATGATTGAAAGGAAGAGCTAAATCCAAATAACTTTGTATCTTCAGATTTTGTGTGTGTGTGTGTGTGTGTGAAGTGTTTTCCTGTTTTTCCACGTTTTTAGTCTGAAGGGTGACATTTAAAAGAGACCCTACAGTCTATTATTTAACACTTTTCTTCTTCCTGGAATTTGTATAAAGGGGTTGTTGACACTGCACAGACATGATCTCATGAATATGCAGACCTCTCTCAGTCTAACCTATTGTTGTCAAATTCAATAGTTTCATTGTTTAGCGCCATAACGGTGCATATCTGTGCGCTTTAAAACATAGGCTTGAGTTGTTACAATTATATGGTCGACTGTTGCGCATTAACTGAGAAAAAAATCAGTATAAATTAGTGGGGCAACACCTGAAAATACTTTACCCTTTGGTATAGGTCATATTTAATGTTACATATTTAGGCCTTTTTTTGGCACACACAACTACACACACACACACACACACACACACACACACACACACACACACACACACCTTTTTTCCTGACCACGCAGGAGTGGAATCAGAGTGCATTCTTTTTTTCTTTTTTTTTTTTTTTTTAACGATGATTATTTCAAGAAACGCTTTTAATTAGCGGAGACTCCAATGAAAGAGAGATTACTGGCAAAGTCAAGGATGCTAATTGAATGCTGGACTTCTGACAATTAGCGCGCTGCTGTTTTGTACAGACTCATTACGGATTCCAAACCCAGACGGACTTTATAGTCTGAAGTATATGGACTCGAGAGCAACAGAGAAAAGGACAAACTCAGCTGGAGTAGCAAATGTTTCTCACCAATGCAGCACAACAAATATCATCCAGGGACCTTTGTGTGTCTGAATAAAGTGGCGGAACGTATAAAAGTCAGTAGAGACCCACTCAATATAGGGAGTGAACAATGAAGATCGTCAGGTAGTACATTAAAAACCTAAAGCCGAAACGGAATTTAACTGTTTTATTACAAGATAACTTTGAAATGAACGATATATGTATTAGCATATATAGTAAAGTATATGAATTTTTTTTTAGCTCATTCAAAGAATGCAAATACATCTTTTAATTTTTGCTCCAAGTACTTCATTTTGTATCATTTGAAAGTTTAATTTTTGCTCTTTCAAGAGACATAGCTTATTTTGATGTCATCTACTTTTAAAAATTATGGTTAATTACCCAACTTTACCATCATATTGTTCATATGTAATAAGATGGGAATGGAATGATTGAAGCGGGGAAATAAGCGTCGGACATTTAAAAGTGGCGAACGCTGAACCCCCCCAAAAAAGCCATAAGCATATTCGATTACAATATTTAATTAATTAATTAATTAATATACATACAGCATTTCTTGTTTGAGAAGTGAACTTCTCCTTTTGAGATGAGCCATCCTTTTTTATATTATGGATGCTCTTGTATATTTCTGTGAATTCTTGTTTACTCCAACCTAACCATTATTTTG
Organism: Poecilia picta; assembly: GCA_033032245.1. Classification (NCBI taxonomy): domain Eukaryota; kingdom Metazoa; phylum Chordata; class Actinopteri; order Cyprinodontiformes; family Poeciliidae; genus Poecilia; species Poecilia picta. The sequence continues at coordinate 8,810,641 of CM065374.1, forward strand.
TTCTTCGTATGTCAAAGTGGACTCTTTGAATAAGAACATTATGTTCCGCACGACACTCCTGGAAATATATCTAATGCTGCCCGGTAAAAATGTTCAGCATTTCAACAAGTTGCCATAGTACAAACGATCCCTGGAGATTTACTTCAAAACATTACACTGCCGTTTGAATGAAATGTATAAAAGAATAAGAAAAGACTAAAGGATTATGTACAGGACTGTGTGTGCAGATGAAAGCTTGTTATTTTAATTAAAAAGTTAAATGGAAGTTCATCAACCTTAGAATCTACAATGTAGCTTAAAAAAATTTCACTCTAATTTGCAACATATTACAAATAAAAGGGTTTTATTTGTGTTTTTTTTTTGCATGAAAATCTTTTCTGTTTTCTTCATTTTTATGTAGTTTAAATGTAGAAAATAAAATTATACATTAGATTGCGGACTTTGTGTTGGCCAGCGGCGCTATGAGCCATTGGACTTCTAATCATATATATTTTTTAAAAAGATACAACTAATTTGTTGCGTTTTGTTGGTTAAATTGATAAATGCCTTTTTAGTTTACGCATTCTAGCAGTGAAGGTGATGAGCAAATTAAACTCCAAATCAGCTTTGAAATAAACGCCTGCTGGCCCCATGCTGTAACATGTAATTATTTCAGATGTGTTGGATCAAGAGGTTATAAAATATGCATGACAAAACAGAGCTCGGCTGAAACTGACAAGTGTAATTATTACTCACTTGGATGGCAATTACTGGCCCAATTAAAGCGAAACTGTGCATTTAAACCAACAAAACGGTGACCTACTTCCGTTCCCCGCAGAAAATATATCAAATATCTCAACAGCAATAATAAAAGCTTAAACAAGTCCTTGTGACTCAAACCTGCTTGGAAAAGCAACCACAGCTGTTTTTTTTTTTTTTTTTTCTTCACACATTCACGCACAACACATGTATTTTTTGGTAGAAGAGTAAGCCCACAGGATCTTTATTCATGTCTTTTCAGCGGTGAGGTCACACTCTCTTTGGGGGACCGAGAGAAGGATCCACAATCAGATCAGTAGAGGGGGGTGGGGTGGGGGGGGGGGGGGGAGCAAGCAGCTGAGAGTCTTTTTCCAGTATGGCCTAACCCTCCATAATGTGCCTGCAGAAAAAAAAAATCGTCTCTGTCTCACTTTGAATTTTACTTTTAGCTCAATTTTTGTCCCCCCCAAAAAAAGTTAAAAATCTATTAAAATCACAGCAGAGAGTCTGATGCGAGAGGGGGGGTGGGGGGTGGGCGGAGAGTGGGGCTCACAAATTGCATACAATACAACAGATCACAGTTTCGAAGGCTAAATCACAGATAAAAAAAAAACACCTATGTACCATTTATTTAAGACGCACACTGATTGTCTCTTAGAAACTACATATTGATTCCTTATAAACACTTTTTTCTTAAATAAAGTAGTGCATCCATGTCCACACAGTATCCTCATGTCTCTCTGCCAGCAGGTTCATTTTTCTTTTTTTTTTTTTTTTTTTTTTTTAAAGAGGTCTGCACTTCAGCAGGACTCACTGAAGTTTTAGTTCCGTGGCTGCGGTTGTCCTCAACAGGTGTTTTTACGCACAGAGGCACGCAATGATAGAGGTGGATGAGGGGGCTACAAGTTGTGAATGAAAGGGGGGGGGTGGGGGGGGGGGGAATCTATATGCCAGTGCTAAAATAAATTAAACCTCTCCTTTAGGAGTACCGAAGACCACCGGGATTTAAAAAAAAAAAAAAGCAAAAAGGAAGAGAGCGCAGCCAGGCCCAACCGGTCTGATGTTGAGTTTTACTGAAGGATGATGGCTGAACCGCGTCTCATGCGAATCGTCACTGCTCTGCTCACAGGACCTGGAATTTCCATGAGGACGTTTGATCCTTATAATCCAAGCAATCGGCATTGAAGTTCAGCTTCCACGACGCCGCTTGGTCCTTATAATCCAAGCAGTCCGCCGTGGAGTTGAAGCCCAGGCCGGACGTCCCGTAGCCCTGGGTGGAGAGGGACGCCGGTGACTGGTTCAGATGGCTGGTGACGGCGGCGTTCGTGCTCATCGGGCTGAGAGTCGAGCCGGGGCCCGACAGCTGGTGGTGCATTGGGGTGAGGTAAGAGCTGCAGTCCATGCCCCCGAAGTAGGACGTCGACCCGGCGTAGCCCTGGCTGTAGCCCGAGGCCTGAGTGTAGGTCATCGGGTAGGACCGCTGCATGCAGGAGGAGGAGGTAGACAGGGGGTCCGAGAGAGGAGAGATGGACGCGGGGCTCCAAATGGACACCGGGGCGGCGCTGGTGGAGATGGCGGGGACCGTGGTGGTGCTAGCGGGGGGCGTGAACTGGCCGCTGGCCCCGCTCTCCGAGCTCACCTCCCTGGTTGGGGAGCTTTTCTTTTTAGGGGGTCGCACCTTGTTTTGTCCGCCGTTCTGTTGTTGCTGCTGCTGCTGGCGACACTTGGCCCGCCGGTTCTTAAACCAGACCTTTAGAGGTAACACAGAAAGGGAAATTATGGTTTAAAAAATTGGAAAAAAAAAATGGAATAATAATAATAATAATAATAATAATAATAATAAAAATAATGATTTTATTCGCATATTGGTGATCCCACCTAAGACTGAAATAGAAGTAGACAAAGGCTTATGCTTTCACTAAATTTAGTTTGACAGACATTGCAGGAATCTTCCTATTTATTTGTTTTCTTTTTCTTTCTAAATAATTTGTGCTTTGTTTTCCATATAAGTTACATAAATGAGAATTAATAAAAAAAAATAGTGACAATAAAAGTGAAATGGAGACAAATTATACATTTTCCCAAATGCAGGGGAAGAACAAAAATAAAAATGATTATGAAGTTTTGACTTCATAATTTATAACATGATACATTATAAACTTAGCATCTCTATATCAAACTTATAATTTTATATTTCCTACAGAGATTAAGCTAGAATGAAGTTAATTTTAAAAAGAAGAGTGGAAACACAATACAATTATTTACAAAATCTTGTCTACAGACACTGTTGTTATTCATAATTACAAGGATAGACAAAAATAAATCTTAGTCTTGTTACTTTTTAATAAGAAATTAACACATTTAGAATACATGCTTCTGCCTCATGTCACTAACATTTGAATTTCATCCCTTGTGTTTATGGTACAAGATGTCAAATGAGTGCAAATTATTATTTTTAATTATCCCTAACAGTTATTTGCAGACATATACATGTGTTATCTTAAATATGGCAGAGTAACTTATTATTGAAAACATTTATGAAATAAATGTAATAGCTTTTCTTCCACCATAGATTCGTTGGTTTGCTCACCTGTACTCTGGACTCAGGTAAGTTGATTTTCAGCGCCACTTCTTCGCGCATGAATATGTCCGGGTACCTGGTTTTGGCGAACAACGCCTCCAAAACGTCGAGCTGTGCGCGCGTAAAAGTAGTCCTTTCTCGCCTCTGTTTTCGTGGCGTGGCTGCAGGCAAAGCAGAAATATTAATTTACTTAACACTGCCTGCGGATGTGAATAAGATGCATAGTACCCAACTGAAATGTTCATTTGCGACTGAAATAATCTAAACACACGTTTTGTTTTTGTGTGCGTAATTCCGCACAAACCGTTTATCTTGAGTGCAAGCTTTCAAATAGAGTAGATCATTATATTTTTTTAAATATTTACATTTTAAAATTTAAATACAGATTTACTGATTTTCTAAATAGAAAATAATACAATGTAGTTTTAATATTGAAGTGTTCTGTTTTCAGAATCGACCAATTTGTCAAACAGGAGGGGAAAAAATACATATTGGGTTTATTATTATTGTTTACGTCAGAGTGCTTTGATTGTTTTGAAGGTAAAAAAGTGGATTTGAAGAAAACTTGCATTGCTGAAGTTTTAAAAAAAAAAAACGAAACCCACCTGGATAACCCACTGATGGATGCAAAAGGTCCATCCCGGAGGTTGTTAAGCTCAGGCCATTGACTGTGTAAGGTGGTTGCTTTAGATACGACATCATGCTAATGTTTGTCTGAGGGCTGAAGTTGGAGAAAATCTTGAAAACTGATGTCGCTCCGAAGGCGCCCCTCGCGTCCTCTCTGATCTCCGTGGGCTCCGTGTTACACCTGGTACCTGTTCCAAAAACAACACAGAGCAAATGTCAGTTTTATTATATATTAGCTCAGTTTACAGCGTGTTTGTTGCCCAAAGACCCACGTCGCTTCTCACAAAGCTTCCAACGCACCTCTCCAGCTGCCCCTACCACTATACGACCCCCGCGCCTCCGCTGCGATGAAGGCAAACAAAGCCCGGGCAATCAGAGCTGCAACAAGTCACTTAGAAATCTAATCAAGCTCGTTATTGCTTGTTTGGAAGTTGGTTATGTCTGAAACAAATATCTCTTTGTTTTTAATTCACGTGAACAAATTATATAGACTCATCCACAGGAAAAAAAACAAACATTTTCCCCCCCCCAATTTCTGACTATATTCAACGCAGCTCTGCATTTAAATCGGATTAAACAGGAGAGGGGAAAAAAGCACATATGCCTCCTCAGTGAACATGTGACTGTGGCTCTTAAATCCGCGCTGTGATGTTGTCTAGTAAACGCGATCGTTGTCACTTGGACTCCGGTGACCCTCCGCCACCCGCTATCCCCACTGTGCCTCTTGATTAGTTGCATCTTCTCTCCCTCTCCATCCAACGGTTTTAACCCCCTCATCCCAATCTGTCACACTTAAACACACACCAGCCCGTCAACCAGTTGCTCTCCGTCACTCGCTCGATAATAATAATTACCCGCTCGTCCAACGAATAATTATGATAAATGTAGTGATGCTGATGAATTAAGGTGGTAATTCAAGTGGCAGCCAGCTTGAGCTTTCTGCAGGCTCGGAGAAAATGAAACACAGTTGGAGCTTAAGATAAATGCATGTGCTAATTCCCCCCCCCCCTCTCCTTGTTCTATCTAAGTTAAAATATAATTATTAACTTCTCATCCACGTGCTTTTGGGTAAGGAAGCAGGTTGAAGATATTCAAAGTGACATGTTGGTTTATTGGCTGCTGAATTATTTATTTCTGCAGTCACAGGAGGCGCAAGAGGCCCCGGGTTTATTTTCTTCTTCTTCTTCTTCTTTCATATTCCTTAAATGTTCTATCATCGATATCATTGTTTTCAGTAGATTAATCTTCCATTTTTATTTTGTTTGTTTATGTTACAATTTTACAAACAATAATTGTGATTAATTTATTTTTTTTCAAAATAGGAACTTTTCTTAGCACAGATGCCACGAATGAAATAAATACAAATAAAAATAAATAAATAAATAAATATAATAAAATTAACAATTAAAAATAAAATGAAAAACAAAATGAAAATCGATTTCGGGAATAAAAAAAAACAACTAAATTAATTGTTGACATTTGTTTTGATCGACGATTGCTGGATGTGCTTAATGCTTCTTCTTCTTCGTCTCTAACTGACCTAAAATACTGTTGCTAAAAATAAAACACAACAAAAAATAAATAGCAAAAGAAAGAAGTAAAAAAAAAATCTGTTGTACTACACTGACCTTTTTAATTAATCGTTATTTGTTTTGGATAATAATAATAATAATAATAATAATAATAATAATATAATAATAATAATAATAATAATAATAATAATAATAATAACTTACCCTGGCATTTAGGTGTAGAATTTGCTTCTTTTTTTTCTTGTTTCCTCTGTCTGAAGGAAATAAAAGAAAAAGAAAAACTGCGCAGAAGTCAACGAGTCCGATACACAAAATCTCCAAAAACCAAGCAGGAGCGACCTCCCTCAGCCAGCTGATGAGAACAACAGCGCAGATAAAAGTTGAGCGATGAGCGCAGCATCGGCTCTGAAATGACGCTAAAGGCGGCGGCGGAGCTGCGGAGGAGGCTGCGTGTGCGCCTTTAGGATTTGTTCAGACTGAAGTGGTCCGAGTTAGATTTTGTACAAACCGCCAGCCAATGGGGAGCCCGCAGAACTGAGCCGAGGTCCTTCTCTGTCTCCGTCTCTCACACTGGTGGGAAGCCCCGCCACCCCTCCCCCCATCCCTCCCCTCCACCCCCCGTCACTTTTTTTTTCTTTTCTTTTCTTTTTTTTTTTTTTCGGAGAACAAACGTCTCCAGCTACTTTTTTTTTTTTTTTTTTTTTTTGACGCACGGTCCTCAGCCAATGGCAGCGAGAGGGACGACTGACAGCATCCCCATCCCACCGCAGAGACGCTGCGCTGATGGGAAGTAAACCGAACTGTATGCCGCTGGATGATGACACCAGACCTTGTTAATGTTCATTTATTCTCTTACTACAAGTTACTTTATATCATGAAGAGAAAGAGGAGAGGAACCCTTCATATAAAGACTTGACTATGAAGAGTTTCCATCAAATAGAGCAGACAGTGACATTTTGCGCAGACCGCAGGCTTATTGCTATTTGAAAAAAAAAAAAAAATCTGATTCAACAGAAGGCTGAAAATGTGTGTGTGTGTTTAAAAAACCGCATGGTAATCAAACAAGAAGTTTTAAATAAAAGAGGGACTAATCTGAGGGGTAAAAAAGTAGGGGGGGGGGGGGATCTATTGGGCTCTCACATTCCAGTGCGTGGCAGAAAAAAAGGGGGGATTTAGAGCGACTTATTTCCTTTAAATTGTCCTCCGGTCCGCAGAGCGAGTCAGTCTGAGGATCTTACAGGCCTGCGCCGAAATGACCGAGCAGCTGGTGGGGCTTCATCTGGGATGGACATCCAGGTGAGGACAGAGGATACAAGAAGACGGAGAAAAGGACCCGGCTGAATGTTGTTAAGGTAGGCCTCTTTAATAATAATAATAATAATAATAATAATAATAATAATAATAATAATAATAATAATAATATTAATATAATAATAATCGTAGCTAATTATCCTGACTGTCTAGAACAGATGTTATATTTTCAACACCAATTGTCTCTGAGGGCCAAAGAAAATCCTCCTTTGCGTCACTTACGTTTTTGAACCTGTGTGCCCATCTCAAAATAACATGCTGAGGGTTTTTGTCACGGCTTGGTAAATGTATCATCCTTAAGAGGCTTTTTCTAACACCTACACACACACACGCACACATACACATCCCCTCTCTCTCTTCTCTCTCCTCTCTCTCTCTCTCCTCTCTCTCTCTTCTCTCTCTCTTCTCTCCTGCAGCGCTCGCGCGGACACACCCGCTCCCTTCAAACAGATTTGAATATTGATTTAGATTTATAAACACAGGCAGAGCGTGGATTTTTTTTTTTACTCATTTGTCATTTGCATCCCCCCTCTCTCTCTCTCTCTCTCTCTCTCTCTCTCTCTCTCTCTCTCTCTCCCTCTCTCTTCTTCTCCCTCTTCCTGCGTGGCTCCTGTGGAAAGGGCCAGAGTCAAAGGTGTCGTGACAGCTGGGGAAAGCTTTTCACCCACAGCTGCACACAGCGCAGCTCACACACCCAGAACAAACTTCATAAAGTCAGTGACATTTCTTTTGACAGATTTCGATCGGAGGAGGTGCGTTCAGGGACGCAGAAGTTGGATTTGTCTTGGATCTGAGAAGCAGAGAAAAGTTTTGCTGGTGGGAAAAGCTGCACCACACGCAGGTAAGGAGTCTTTGCCTTTTTATGCTTTTCTTGTATTGTGTCTTTTTCAAAATTATCAATGACTTCAACAAAAGCAAAATCTTTCATTTGTGATTCATTTGGTAATTGGATATAGTGTTGAAATTTACATTGTACAGTAAATTGAATATATACACTGATACAACAATTAAAAACAATAACCATAATAAAAACAAAACATGCAGTTGTTTAATAATTGGTAAAATATACACTAAACTGTGTAAGTGACGTACGGTTTCATTTTGTTCGATTTGTTGAAGAATATAAGTCGTAATATAAAATTGTATCTTTTCCTCTAAAATTATTTTGACAATGTAAAGTTTTTTTTTTTTAAAGTGTGTATTTTCTAAAATTGTATTTGATTTTTAAACCTATCTGGAAATTACAACACAACAAAAACAGGACAAACAGTATATCTCAACTTTATCGTCAACAGTGTGGGCTGCATCCAACGAATATAAAAAACACTCCACTGTACAAATGCAAAAATATTATTTATCCTTGAAATAATATGAACCACAAATTTTACTTAGCTGACAGCTTTTTTTTTTATAACTTTTTGTAACTTTTCCACACCTGGATGAAGTTTGAGTCAGAACGCACATATTTACCTCTTTTAAATCACTTTAACTAGGATATATATATATTTATTTTAATATGAAAGTACATTCTATATGCAGAATGCCTTCTTCCGGGCCGCTTCATTATAGCGGCTGCATGGTAATGGATCCTAATGCGAGACGTTTTCCAACTGCAGCGTGGAGAATGATGATGTCTGATGCTGTTATCTGCCGCATCTCACCGTTTAAAATCGCTAAATAAATTATTAAAGTGCAAAGCGAGGCCCCTCCGCGGGGACTTTGTATCTTAAAAGGACGTTTTAAAGGGGGAAGCGGCGGAGCGCCTGCGGCGGGCTGCGCTCCCACTGACTCCCGGCTAATTGACGACGAGCGGCTTTTATCTCCGCCTGCGCTGCTCTCAACCTGAGGGCGAGGATTTTTTTTTTTTTTTTTTTTCCACCGGGCGGCTCCAACCTGTGATTTCCGCCTGTTAATACGCGGCCACGCATCTTTGGAAACGCACCGCGCAGGCTTGCCTGTTTGACCCCCATGTTTGATAGTCTTGAAAGGAAGAAGAAGAAGAAGAAAAAAAAAACCCAAAACACCAAAACATCGCATTTTCAGATTGGGTAATTGCAGGCAGACAGCCCCCTTCCTTCTCCCTCTCTTTGCACTGTGCGTCAGTTGAAGTAATCAGCATTTTATGGAATAATTAGATGTGTAGTTTTGAAATTAAATAAGAAGGACACCTCTACATCTTTGAAAGTAGTGCATTAATATAAATTTTCGTGCATACAATAATAATAATAAAACAAAAATCTAACATCCTGCTTTTTTTATTACCTCCCAGGCAGCTTTCAGCTCTTTCAACTTTTTCTGCAGCCCTGACAGATATTCGCATGGCTGCATATGAGGAATTCAATATACTATAATCTTTAAAAATAAATAGATAAAAAAACAAAGCTAACAAAGCTTTTATATAATTATAATTTTTACATTTTTTTCTTCTGTTGCTGGTTAATTTAGAGTCATATTTGTGGAACTTATTAGAGTATCTAAGATGCTCAGAGGGAAAAGATAGATAGATAGATAGATAGATAGATAGATAGATAGATAGATAGATAGATAGATAGATAGATAGATAGATAGATAGATAGATAGATAGATAGATAGATAGATAGATAGATAGATAGATAGATAGATAGATAGATGCTTTTTAATCCTATTAATAACATTAATTAGTTAATTTGTAACTATGAACATGCCACAATATTGTGTGCAATGGTATGTGGAGGTTATCATGCTTATTAGTAATAAAAAAAGTAATAAAATCCTCAATTCTTATATATTTTTCCAAATTCTTAAAATTTTGAAAACCCTATATGTTTATCTACCGACAGACTTAATGCACATGTAGAATAAGAGAAACTGTTGCTTTAAATAATCTTTTTAAAGTTCCAATAAAGAGTTTATCCTGCTGAGTTACCTTATCTTAAAGAAGCTCAACCTTTGTGCAATGTAACATGTAAGTGACCCCAGGGGTCACCAGGACGCACCAAGCCCCCTCCCCGAGGATTAATGGGGTAAAAAACTCTTTTCAGTGTTTGTTTGAGAAGAGTTTACTGGCACAGCTGAGTGCAGGCATCCAGGATACAGACATAATGTTTCCACATGAAGTACATCAAGCATATCCACTGCTTGCAATGTTCATATCTTACACTTTTTTAAAAAATGAAAATAATAAAAATTGGATGTTTTTCTATCAATGTCTAGGATGTGTTTAAACATGGGGCCTGTTTGTGTTTACCAAGTTGGGTTCTTCTGTTCATATGGCTCACTTCTTCAATTACTGCCCTAATTGCTCGTGTTGTGTTTATGCAGGAGTTTGCAAACAAACAAGTTGAAGCAGTGAACACAGACAACGTCCACTAGAAGTCAAGGTCAAGACGGGCCGACAGAGACAAACAAGCAGAGGGAGACTCACACTTATGAGAACCGTCTGAAGGAAGCTTTGCATGAAAAATGTCCCTTCAATGTTCAACTATAAAACTCTTAAAGAGTTTTTTTTCTGTAATTGCTTGTGACTGAAACATAATTAATTGACTGTGACTGGTTTTGCAATTAAACTTCAATGCGAAAAACCATTGTTGCTGCTATTGTTGAAGGTTTACTCTGCCCCTCTCTCTATTAGCAGCCCCTCTTCCTGTGTGCTCTGAAGAGGCTGCACGGCGTGGTAAAACCTGCCCTGCAGACCGGACCTTCCCAGTCTTCAAAGCAGGAAGGACTCAATGCAAGGGGGATTTGTTCAGGCTTATTTGGGAACCTAGGATTTGAATTGGATTCTTGGAGGCATTCACGACACATTTGAGAAATGTTACATTGTGCGATTTTGTGTGTAATCCCCATAATAAATTTTTTGAAATGGTCACACGACTGTGAGTATTCATGATTCATCGAGAGGTTTTCTTGTCTTGCCTCTCAGGGGTGAGGTGTGTGCTGCCTGCAGGGAACTGAGGAGGGGTTGAGATGCAGTGCATTCTGTGGTTTTTAACCTTTCTTCTAAAATATTTAGTTTATGTGACCTGAATATGTGATAAGGTCACAACTATCCTACAATCCTCTTAGTGGATGATATATTATTGAAATAAACTGAACATGCCAACAAATAATCCAGCAGAGAAATCAAAACAAATTAGCCCACGTATTGTTATGTGTAAAAAAGTAGAACAACAAATTAAAACAACTTTTTGTGCACAATGTTACTGGAGACAAAATGGAAATGACAAAGCCAAAGAAAGCCAAGAAAATAAATGAAATCTGTCAGCATTAATAACTGGTTTAGTTCTAACTGATGGTCTATGAAAATGTTTCTCGTTACCACGATATCACACATGAATCCTTCCATGATGGGTAAAAGCAACAAGCTCTTTTAAGACTTTTGCAACCTTGTTACTGCTGAACATACTGACTGTAGCTGGTTTAGATGTATTTCTGAACATCTGAATGCTACAGGGAGCACCACTGGGACCATTATTCAGAAGGGATAAGAGCATCAATTCACCAAAAACCAGCCACAGCGGGGACTCCTTAGAGGATTTCCTCCAAATGAGTCAAAAGAATAACAAGAAAAGTTGTTCAAGAGCCAAGGTCCTCTTGCACAGTGCTCCAGAATGACTTGAAAACAGTAGAAACAGGTTTTCCATGAAAACATCAAGGACTGGACTCAACCACTAAGCCTTCTATACAAACTCACTGCATAAGACTCCACTGCTGAAGTAAAAGCATCCCTAACCTTGATGGAAGTTTGATGCAGAAACTTTAGAAAAGCCAAAAAGGATTGGGAGAATAAAGTCTGGTCAGAGAAGACCAACGTTTAATTATTTGGATTTCTTGCACTAAAAATGATTTATGTACAAGTTTATTCTCCTAAAAATCCACAAACATGCCGTCAACCAGGGTGTCCGCAGTCTTCACTGTTCAATAAGTCAGATATTAACCAGAATTAAAACTGGTCAATGCTGTAGTGGTAATAGTGTAATTTGGTATCCAAACTCTTGTGATCTGGTGTATGTAACTTGATAAGAGCAAGAGAAATCAGGATGTGTGTGTATGTATGCGAGGATCAGCACTTGTGCCCTGTCCAAAACCCACTTCGCTTTGAATGACACCTTGGCGATGCCCCCAGCTCCCGACTTCGACTTCTCAAGCGCAGTCCCCTGTCAGCGCCAGCTCTGCCAATTCCTCTCATGTCTTTAATATCTCTCTTTGGGCCTTTGGGTTTTGCCAGTGAAGGCTCCCCCTTTGACAGTTGGACATCGCCGTCACATTCGGGAGACAGCGGTGGGTGTTTGCAGGGTTCCCAGCCCTCTGGGGCTGCGGGGAATCTGTGATGGCTCGCCTGTCAGCCGGCCCCTCCCCTGTAATTAGGAGAGTAAACACAGCGTCTGGCTCTGCTTGGGGGATAAGAGGGAGGGAGCATAGGAGGGGACAGTCCGGCTCCTGTCCTGTTGCTAACTTGAGCTGTCCAGGAGCAGATTTGGACAGACAGAGCATCATTTCCATCCTGTCAAACCTCAGAGAAAAGGGATGAGATGTGGAGAAGCTGCTAAAGGTATCCATACTCATGATTTGCTACAACAAACCTTGTTGAATTATACTGGGATTTTTTGTGATAGATTATCACAAACTGTGGCAATACAAGAAGAAATGGCTATAAATTAAAACCTGTGCTACCAGTTGACTTCATCCAGACAGCCGTGTGTTCATCCATCCATTTTCTTTCAGTTATCAGAGATGAAGTTCTTGGGGTAACAGGTCCAGAAAAGCAATCCAGACATCTTTTTCAGCTTGAATTTTTCTGGAGGAACCCAAAGTTTTCCTCACCACGAGGGGAGATAGATTCCCTTTATCAGGTTCCAGACTGGGACCTCCTCCCATCAGAGGAATGGGCTTCAACAAACTATTGACTGATGGAAGCCAAGTACATAAAAACACTTTTAAGGATGAAGCATCGTTTTCCTTTCCTGGGCAAACATTTGCTACTTCGTGTGAGTCTATCCTACAAAAACATACACGTTTGCTGTTGTTAGCTTGTTAGAATATTAAGGAACGCCATTGTTCCCTTTCATGAGTTACATCACATTCACTCATTTTTAAATAGTAAAAAATAAATAAAAGGAAAGTAAAACAGTGAACAGTGTGAATGACAAATTTCTGTCAGAGTTTGTTGTGATCTTAAGCAGTGTAGGACTCCAGCTGGTAAAATAACAACAGCCACTCAGCCTTCCTCTCTCATTCCTTCACCTCTCTCCTGGTTGCTGGGAGGACTGGTTAGTGGCTACAGGAATGCTGCTGTAGAGGCTGTAGCTCTGGACCTGCTTTGGAGAGGAGGCGGGGGCAACGTCCCACCCTACCCGAGCCACCGTACTCTGCCCAGGCGGGGAGGAGGGCCGCGGGAATGCCGAGACCAGGAGGGGAAGAATTTCACCAGAGGACCTGCCAGAGAAATGTCATGCAGCGAGCAATGAAGAGAGCAACCTAGACAGAGAGCAGGAGGAACAGAGGTCTCAGCCAAGTGAAACGCAGCCTGTCAGTGTCATTTTAGGTTCGCAGGATACTTACTGATGATGCGCCAGTAGCTGGTGGCCTCACAGACACCGTGGCACCAATTCTGACTCGGATCTTTCTCCACCTCGTCAGCGTTCTGAAAGAACAAATTTGACGTCTAATACATCTGCCCTGCTTCCTTCTCATGTCTAACCCAGAATATTGATGTGGGAGTTTTGCAATCAGATGGTGGGCATCGGTGTGAGGCACAGAGTACAAAGGGAGGCTCAGTCGAAGGCCTCAGCCCACTTGCCAAAGTCTTTATGGCACCCAGAGAGCCATGCTGCAGCATCATGGTCCACAGCATGGAAAGACGTGGGGCAGATGGGTGCAGTGCAGCAGCTCAACCTTCCCCCTTTCCTCTCCAAAATGTAAGTAAACAGTGGTGGGAATGGCACAGTGTGAGAGGGTTCATGGCTGAAGCAGAAAAGCTGTTGGAGGAGCATTTGGGGGGGCTGGGAGAGAGAGTGGGAGTAAGAAATTGTTTGAGGTGATGGTGGAAGGGAGTCTTTGGGATCCTGTAAAGACGAGGGAAAGCCAGTCCCCCTCACCCCCCCCATCACATCTCTTTGAAACCCAAGACCAGGGGCACGAGCCCAGCGAGGAGTGGCAGTGTGGCCCAGCGCCTGGGCAGACAGGCAGTCACCGCGCTGGGCTACCGTCCAGCTAGCCTCTCCTGGCCCCTTCCCACTCAAGCCCACCCCGTCTGTCCCAGGCTTATGGGAGTCAGGCAGCTGACCCCCAGCGAACACACCGAAGCGTCGTCTCATATCCTCGGTTGGGTTTGAAACAGCGGCAGTGTCCCCCCGGGAGAGAAGCCCTGCAGGGATGAGAGGGGGTTGCTTCCCCTGCGCTCAGGCCTCTGGATGACGGCCCGAAGTGGTCTGCTGCTGACGATAACCCCCACCTCACCATCAGGCCGTTCTGCCTTCAAGGCCTGTGCAGGTCCACACATCCCCATGGCAACAGTGGCAAGGCCGTCCACACAATGTGAGTGGGCATTGAGCCAAGTGGTGCCAAACTGGGATGAGGGAAAGAGATTTCGAGAGAATGCTCAGTCCAGAACCTTTTCACCTTTGTTTTGTCTCAAAGGTAATCTTGTTTTTGGCTCCAGTGATTTAATATCACAGACCTGATCATTGAACATTGGTCAGAAGAGACCTTTGTGATGTTCCCCAGCACTGCTGCATGTCTCTTAAACACCAGCGACTCTCTTTGCTGTCTAAAACTGTGACAGACAGCTAAAAACCTACACCATGAATTCGAACTGGACTGATACCCCCCGAGCTCTTGGTTATGCGTTTAAAGAGACGTCGTCACGGAAATATTAAGCCGGCGTAAATGCAAGTAGTTTGATGACATTCACAACAAGCAACTAAAGTTGGTTGCCCACCCCCTCTAAGCCACCAGTAAGACACTGTATATGAGGGAATGGATGGTGTTTACTGAGAGGGGATATCTGCTGTTTGTTTTGTTGCTCTGCTTTCCGACCGTCAACACGACACAGATTTCCTTGAGTGCTGTTTGAAACGCGTATGCGTGCGTGCCATGTGCTATATTTGCTGATAACAGGATTTGCTCGAGTTGTAACTCACCAGTTGAGGAAGGTTAATTGTCAGCGAGAGTAGTAGAATGGCTACATGCAGTAATTATTAGACTAAGTTGCTTTATTATTTAATGGTGCTAATTAGGCATTAACAGTGCTCTTCTTTTTGGATCACAACTTCAAATGCATGTCAAATTGCATGAAGTTCACTCTGACATCCATAAGTGGAACGAAGGGAGTGGTGTTTTGTAGATGTCCTTTGCCTGTTCATTATTATGAAACGGATCTGTTCTCAAGGTATTGATCAGAAAACTATCATTTGGGATTTTCAGAAATGGCTCATTTAAGTACACCCGTATTTAGTTTGCAATAAGAACAATACATTTTATGGTTGGCAATTTTCTTTTGTTTGTTTCCGGGACAAGATGTGAGCAAAAAAAAAAAAACAAACAAGAAAAACCAAAACAACAACATTAATGTTACAGCCACAGACATCAGTGTATTATTTTGGGATTCAATGTTATAAATCAATGTCAAGCAGTGATTAACTGTGAAGTGTGCGTTTTTTTTTTCTGCAAGCAGAAATCTAAAAAGTGTATCATGAATTCTTAATCGGTCACTTTTACTCTCATGTGCTTAAATAAAATTGCTTAATTATTATATAGGCACCAGGAATGTAGTAAAATTAGAGGATGGCCGTAGAATTTGTTAATAGCACAACTAGTGGTCATAGACATCATAAATCTCACCTTAGTGAAAGAGAGGGGAAAAAACTACTTTTAGACAGTGGTGTAAGAAAACATGCTCGCAGTTTGCCAGAAGCCATTTAGGAGACGTAATTAAGACCATGGTGGTCTGAGGAGGCAGGACTAAAACTGAACTAACTTTTTAGCGAAGATGCAAAGGGTCATCTGTGGCAAAAAAGAAAATCCTCTGGTAAAACATGGTAATGGCAGCATTATCCTGCTGCTTGATGCTTTTCTTCAGCAGGCGCAAGGAAGCAGAGTTACTTTGAAGGTGGATGTAGTTAAGTACAGGATAATCCTGGAAGAAAATATGTCGGATATAAAATCGGGTCAGATATTTACCCTAAACTTAAAGGAAAGGCTATTAGGGAACTGTTTAGGTAAAGAGCCTACACATGCGCTATAACGGTGTAGTTAAAGTCCAGAAATAAATCAAATTCTACTCTGTGGCAGGTCTTGTAAAATGATCTTCACAGATTCCACTTCACAATTATAGACTACTTTGTGTTGGTCTTTTCCTTAAAATCCTAATGAAATGCGAAAAGCATGAACCCTGTAAGAATTCTTTCTCAGTTGGACCACTAAGTGGTGTATGATTTGTTTTGAGGTGCACCCATGCAGATAAGACTGGCATGAATCTGGCATAGAGGCGAGGGGGAAAGTGACAAGGAAAGAAAGCAAGAGATCAAGGCATGACTGCCAGTGCATGTCATTGCCCTACACCCTCATCAAATAGCCCCGTGCTGCTTATGCTGCTGACCAGACGCAAATTAATTTGGACGCCTGAAAAGACCGCAGAGCCCGGGACTCATCTCTGCCCTTTAAAAGAGAAAAGACACCAGCGGAGAGCACTCTTCCAACAAGAGGTGGGGACGGGGGCCAAGCAGAGAGGTTCTGATGGGTTTCAGTGGAGGGCAGCGCAGTGTCCAGAATAAGATGGGAGGGTACGGAGGACACGGTTGAAAATGCTTGTCCTGCTATGATGACAAGATGGCTCAGCCACCACTGTGCTGCTGGCCTTCCCCTGCTCCTCCCTCGCCGGTGCTTCCCCTCAGGATACCACAGAGGGAAGAAAGGGGCAGTTGAGGCGGGGGGTGGAGGACCTGGTGGTTAGCTGCCGTTTAATCTTCGCCTTGGCTCACTGGAGATTCTTTCACTACAAGCCCCACTCCCTCCTCTTCCCAAATCTTCACCTGATCATCCTTGGGTCTGCTTTACGGGGGAGCTCTTGATCAGTGAGGTGATGGAGAATGGCTCTCGTCACACACTCCAAATAGGATCGGATTGCCTGGGAGTAAAAGGTGAGAACTGCATGGAGCCTGGTTAAAAAAAAAAAAAGTAATGGTGGTGGTATGGGGATGCTCCAGCAATCAGACACTAACAAGAAATAAGCTCAGTTTCAGCTGGACTATTTGAAGGAGATTGATGAAGCATGAATCTGTAGAGCTTGTGTTTGCTGTTAATGGGGAGGGCTTGTTCTCCAGTGGCATCTCATTGGTATGTCGTTAACCTCCCAGGGTTCAGGGAGGCAGAGGCTGAAGTGCAGTGTGGAAGGACCCTGTGGAGAGCTGGATCCCAGCTGGAGGACAAGGTAACAAAACAGCAGCACAGAAAAAAGGAGGGGTAGACGATGGAGTGAAGGAGTTAAAAAAAAATAAAACACATGCTGGGTCTCAGAGCGCACCCCCCGGGTTCAGCATTATACCTCTAAGTGGCTCAAATTAGATGTTTGAATAATGTGGAAATGCATCCAATTCCTGCTTCACCAAACTAACCACTTATTAAGTCAATACACCATATATCCAATAGTTATTCTTTAGATATCCACATAAAACCATTCAATCAGAAAACAGCCACTAGTAAGCATTTTTTAAAACTTTATTTTAGTCATGCTTGTTTCACATTATTATCTCTTCATAGCTTTCTCTGAGATTTTAAAAATATTTTATATCTTGTTTCCCTCGTTTTTTTCTTAATTCACATGTTAATTCATTTATTGCTATTGTTTTTATTTATTGCTATTGTTTTTATTTATCACTTCACTTTATTATGATTCCTTTATTAAATCTCAAAGTACAGTAAGGATCCACTTAACCTTGCATTTTACAGTAAAAAGTAACCTGAAAAGAAAAGCTCAACATATTTTAATGTAAAATATTGCTTTCTAATATATGCAAAAACATATATTAGAAAGCAACCGAGTAAACTTCTTTAGTTAGAATGGCGTGGAGAGAAAAGCTACCATTAAAAAGTTTTTAGATTCAGAGGAGTTGGAGTAATTACATGGCTCAACTTCACAGAACAAAAATGCATGAAGAGATTCAGAGAAGGAGCTTGGTAACTCTCCCAAGTCTTGTGATCAAGCACTGCTGGTGACACTACAACCTTCTACCCCCTCTTTTCAGAATTGCACTTTTCCTCCCCCCGCCCCCTTTTCTTTTCTACAGTAGTAATGCCCCTCACTATTTTTCTACATCTTATCCCTTTTAATTAGAAAGCAAATTCTGCAGCCTGGAGAGACCTAATCCTCTACTGCCCAACAATGCACAGAGTGGCTTTGAACAGCCGACCTACAACCTCAACCCCCAACGCTTTAAATCCCTCCACCCCCCCAGCCTGATGGACCTTCAACGGAGCAGGGGGCTTGTTCTCCTCTGAACATTATTACTGAAGAAATCAAGTGCTACAGTATTTTGTAAAACTGCATATTTGCATTTTAGCAATGTTAACAGTAATTAACAAACTGAGTGACACGCGTGACAGAAACTACACAAGAGTATGCAAACTTGCACTATCTCGCCCGGAAGAGATATAGCAGCAGCTGATTTGCATATATATTAATGTCCATTATTGTATAGATTAGATCCCATTAGTTGAGCTGATTCTGGGAGAAGGTGCAGTCGCTAAGATGCTAAAAGTCCTGTTATTATGTTAAAATCATATTTAAATAGTTGGAGGGCAAGAAATGAGAAGGGGGTTACGGCACTGATACAAGGTTAAGAGCGATAAGGCGCCCTGACCATCTCAACAATATGTTCCGATTAGAAAAGAAAACATAAAACTGAACATGATTAACTGCATATTTCACAATTCGTGTCGACAGTCCCAGCTTTTCTTAGCTCATTCAAAGTGTGGACATGGAATCAGTACACAGTCTGTTGAAAGTCATTCCCAGATTAATTTCTGGCTCCTTCGCACAGTTAACACCTAGGAGATGAAACCTTTATGAGAGTGCGTGTCTCCTGTGATATCTCACATAATGAAGGCTCGACATATGCTAAAGCTGCAGTATGTAATTTCTATAAAATTATTATTTTTTTTACATATATGTTAAAACTGTCACTGTTTATGTTAAAGTATAATATGCCTCCTCTCTGTGATCCTACTGCCACCTGGAGGAATACATGAATCCCTGTCAAAAACAACCAATCAGAGCCAGAAGGAGGGTCTTAGTGCTGTCAATCATACGTGCTGCCTGGACCCTCCACCACACATAGTTAATAATTGATGACTTAATTGAATGCCATTCTTATAGTTGAGTTCACAATTATTCACACCTCAAGCAGATTTAGATTGATTTAATTTACATTCTTATCAACAAAGACATTGAGTAGAGAAATGGGACAGATATCTTCTAGAAGATACAAAAAGAAAAAAACAATCTAAAGGACAAAATAAATAACAACAAAGTTGAAAATTATTTACATACTTCTCAATATTCAGTGTTTGTTTTATAGACTATTTTTTATGGACCATATGTTTTGCATGTTTCCACAGGAATTCTGATGATTTATTTAGTAAAATAAGCTCCAAGTCTTTGAGATTGGAGGGTGTCGTTGCCATCACCTTAATCTTTAGCTCTGCAGATTCCCTATCATATTCAAGTGAGAACTCTTGCTGGACAACTCCAAAATGTTCATTTTGCTTCCAGTAAGAAAGCACATAATGATAAGAGTAAAAAATTATTTTAAACCCAAATCAGTGAAGGGAATGGATAATTTTGGACTCAACAGTAAGCAAGTAAGCAAGTAAGCTTCAGATAGTGTAGATGTAGAAATAGAGTATTACTTAAAACGAAGCTAAGGTAAAGCAAGTTTGAATGTCTTCAGCTGGATATTAAATGTGTTCAGATTCCCAAGACAACATTTCCATCTTATTTTCAAACTTTCTTCTTAGAAACTTTTCCTTTTTGGTTTAACAGTGTTGTCTTCAATAAGAACCACAACAAGCAACTTTCTTAGACCAAATTAATAATTGCTAAGCTAGTTAACATTGATAGAGATGCCCTGGACAGGTTAAGGTTTTGTGTTTGAGTGGGCTGGGAGTGCTGGAAGACAACATACTCACTCTTTGACTTACTCAAAGCTTCATGGATCTTTCTTACATCCTGTCTCAATTAGTTACTCACGCTGTCGCTCAATCTGTCACGTCATAGATGTCAAACCGACACAACAGTGGAGGGGGCTGTCTGGATGAACACACAACAAGTCTCCGTGTAAGCATCCAACACGAGAGCGTGGGTCACACTCTTGTGCCTAAGGCCACTGTATCCCTTTCTTACTCAAGGGTTCAATTTTCAGAAAGCTACTTAGGTATTATTCTAATCCCCACCCAGCTTCCCCCCTAAGGCCAGAACCTTGGGTTGCCATGTTGGACCCCTGATCAGACACTGTGTTAAAGTTTGAAGCGACACTCTTCAGTTTTAGTTTGGTAGATTTCAAATGTTCCAGCTTGTTTCAGCAATGCAGTGGTCTAGTGCTGCTGCCAGACTCCTTAGGAAAAGGCTGAGCTGCCAGTCAGCATCTGATGAATTTTATGCCAACGTATTAATAAAACATCATCGCCTAATTTGTTATAACAACACATTAGCATGACAAAATCAATGGCTTTGATTTGGTATTCATGTATTTCTCTGAACATATTTGCAGATCTCTTGGGCCTGATTTCTGCTTGGAGGCGGTGTATCTGGAGGCTGCTGCAGATGGGGGAGCAGGGGAGGTTATAGTAAGGACTGCTGGGAGTTGTGGGGACGGATGCCTCTATGGGGATTTTTTCTCTCTTGTACAGTTTTGTTGTCTAAATGTTTTACAAACTTAATTGGCATCCCCAAGGGGAGGCAGCCAGCTGTCTGCCTGATGGCCGGGGTTTTTAATTTGGAGCATGGCGAAGGTTAGCTGAACGCGGAAGCTAGCAGAGCGGAGCAGGACGTGCACATGTCCTGATCAAGCCCAGTGTCTGCTTGTTTTTCCCTCGTTCAACAACAGCTTCACCAAACAAGAGTGAAACAGATGCTATCTAACAAGCAGAGAGCACAGAGTATTAGAACTAACATAAATTTTCTTCTCGCAAAAGTTACTGTTTCTTGGTATGCTAAATTAAAAAACAAAAAACCTTTCACAAGTTTTAAAGGTGTTTATTAAGAAAGACTTAATGTTTATCCAAAGTGCCAATGTTACCTCACTGAGATTACATTTCCTGGTTATTTCCCTGAAAGTTGAGTGTTTTGCTAAATATTTTTTCCCATGATCTCTATCTTGCTAGAACAAGTGTTGTTGATCGCCAAACTCTTGGATTGTTGGGCAAAGTTGTCTTAACTCCATTTTTTTTTAATTCATGGCAGCATTTTTAGTAAGTTTGGGACCACTGACAAGAGGCAACTCCAAACATGAAGGATCTTGGGATGCTTCTCTATTTGCATGATTCAAATCTCATTGCAGAGTTTACCTTTTCTTTTATAATCCTGAAATTCTTGCAAAATCATAACTTGTCCTAGAAATTTATAATGTCTTATCTCTCGTGCTACTGTTCCTGCAAGAGATCTGTGCTGGAGGCAATTTAATCTCCTTATTGAATCCTCTTTAAGAGATGAACCTGGAACCTTATAGACTTTTTTATTACTTTGCATGAATTGACCTGCTCTTGTTGAAGCTCTTGATATCTTTAAGAATGGTTGATTTGAGTGCAATTCTAAAAGCAGCAACGCTCTTACCTTGTGAGGCAAAATCTGTATGTTTTCTTGAAAGAGGAATGCTATCGAGCATCTGCTCCCTTCAAAGTGACATCACCTGTTCTACACTTGCTAAGATTTTTCCCTGAGATGAAATGATGTCATTTTGTGGCAGAGCTCAGACATAAAACAAATTAATTTCTAGAGAATACATTTTGTATTTCATCAGATGACTTGTTAAAAGCCTCCTTGGCTCAATGGAAACTGGTATCATAAAAAATGAAGCAGTAAAAATAGTTATTTCAGTCCCAAAAGTTTCAAAAGAAGTCTTGATAAATTTGGGGTAACAAACTTGGGGAAACTAGGATTTAATATAAAGGATGATAGATATATGCTCATGTTGAAATTTTGTCCATTCTTGCTTCCATGTTGTCAATGTAGTCAAATCACTCTGTGCCTATATGCTTAATTTGACTAACAGTGCTTGTGTTTATATTAATTTAACATCTTATAGGTAAGACATATACCATTCCTTATGCATAGTGAAGCCAGAGTGCATTTCTCCTGTCTGGATGATATTGAGAGAAAAGGTCTTCTTCCTGGTTTAGGAGATCAAAGAGCACTTGAGAGGGGAGCAGCACCATTCATTTCCCTTGAAGCCAAACCAGCTTAGCATGTTACAGAGTCAGTGGGACTCCTTTGATAGTAATGTCTCTCCATCATGCTCCATTTTGAGTTTCCATAATCAACTCCTTTACAGAAAAATGATTAGCAGATCTAGGACAGGTGGTTCCTGCTGCAGAGCCATAGTTTTTACATTGTCTTCCACAACATGTGTGTTGTTTAGGTATTGTTGACGTCTATTGAGGGCCCTGGCATGCCACTGATTCTACAAAGGTTGATCTTCATCATTACAGCATTACTACAAAAAACACCATCTTTGCTCATGCGTCAATAAAGAAACATATTGTTTGTGACCCAATAAAGCATGCTGATGAAGCGCTGCTGTTTTTAATCTTAATGTCAAAATTACATACTTTTCCAGACATATTTACCTTTTCTTCCCTTTTAAGCTATTGGGTTAGGTCTGAATTATCCAAAAATACATAAAAGTGGTTCCACATTGTACAAGGTGTGTAATCAGCCTACAAGCACACACCTGCACAGGAAGTAAACACGAATCCATCCTGGTTTGCGTTCTGCTGTAGTGGTCTACATGGCGGAGTTTGCTCTGGTTTGCTGGTCTAGCCCCTTCCCGTGAGCTGTGTCTGTAGGACATGTTGACTCTGCACACATTATCACCAATGCATGGTGGTGCATAGTCATGCAGGATAATTGGGCTGCAGTGGTGGCACAACAGCAGGGAGTACAAAAGTTTGCTGTCAGCTCAAGGGTAAATAGGACTTGTCATCCTCACAAAGTGACATTGACAGCTGAGGGAATTATAAATGTTTTCATTAATTCATTAGTTGTAACTGTTCAATGCAGCTTTGAGGCGGATATGTTCACTTAAGGTTTAACGTTAGGTGATCAGAAACTGTTGGTTTCTTCTCCAATAAAAAAAATCAGATGTGACATCTCAGCAGATGCTGTTTTAGGAGCTTACCAACAGTGGCAGCCTCTCTTCTTTAGATGGGATACTCTGGAAAAATGTTGGCTCTGGGCCCATCGGGATTTCTTTTTTCTCAAACAAGAGGCCGGATGTGGAGGATGTAGAGGATCAAGGGATCTGAGGCTTAGTAAGAGCCCTGTATTCATGACGCATAAGTCTGGTGGCTTGAACTGGAGCAAGCATATGCTGAGGTCTTTACTGGTATTCAGGGTGGGACAGTCATTTAGCCATCAAGCTGCGTATTCCTGGGGACTCTTGTCAGACCTGGATGACTTAGTGGTCAAGCCCAGTAAACCAGTGTTCACTGGACTTGACTTGACATGAACAAATGCAACTAGATGAAAATTAAACCACACTGGAAGGTCGGACCATCTTGGAGTTGGTGCAGTTGTTCTAGACTTTCACGGGTTTCAAAATACTCTTTCCGATAAGTGCTGTGAGTGAGCTGTGGACGGTGGCACCACACCCCTGGATGAGGTGCCGACTTTAACGGAGCACGCGGGGCACTGCTGATTATTCAACATGTTTCTCTAATCCCGGCCCTTGTGGTAGGAACCTGCGAAAGAGCCCGGTCTTTGTGTCGGGGGGCTAATCGTGTTTTGGAAACGCCGATTGGGGCTAATCTCCTGGCCTGCCTCTAACGTGGAGCCGCTGATATCCTCTGCTGCGATAAATTAAGCTTCTTATTAATCTAATTATGGTACATTCATCCCCACAAACTTTCATGTGACTTGGAAGGCCCCCCATTCACCAGTAACTCCTGTTCCCCCTCCACCCAGCCCTCTCCAAAGGCAGATCTTGAGACTGACTGCCCTCTTTCTCTCTAAGACTGCCTGGTCCAGGCTGGACCAATTAGGAACACTCAGGATTTTGCCTCTAACAAGCATTCAGGCTCCAGTCAACCTCTCCACACAGTCTGGGGTCAGTCTTAGTTTTTCTCCACCTACCCCTGCTGACCCCTTTAAATCTCCACCTGGTTCACTTCATCTGACTTTAACCATGTTTCCAATTACATTTTCTAGAAGACACACAATACCTTCACGAAACATTATTCGCACATGCAACACTTTGTAATTTGATACCATTAAATGCAGTCATCACCAAATTCAATTGAGAATTTTGTGGCAAGACTCAAAAGTCACTATCCACACCAATAGTTCAAGATCAGATTGAATGGAACCTCTTGATCTAAACTAACTTAGCTTGGCGTAAAGAAGGGCCAATATTTTAGCCTCTATAAATATGGTAGACATGTCAGCCAGAGGTCTTTATAAGCACTAATGACTGTGGGGCTGAATGCACACACACGTCAAAAAATATTGAAAACCACACAACATTTTAAATCCACTTGAAAAATGAACTTTTTTTTCGGTGACGTTTGTGATTTTATTGTGACAAAATGAATATCTTTGCAAGGAACTGTATACACATTTTTATCTTTCGTGTTTTCTACCAATTGTTTTCTGGTACACTCCACTGAAACAATGTTGACTTTTCTTCGAGTCCATTTTGATTCGGATTCTTGCCTTTTGCCACATGCTCAGCATCCTGTCTCTGTAAGGTGCCAGTGCTTCCTTAACTGTAGTTCCACTCTCCTCGGCCTGATGCTGAGCTCAATGTTTTGGCTCTTTCTCGCAGGGTGCCACGGGCCTGTCTGGTGGGAATCATGAAGATGTGGGAAACTCTCTGCAGGGAAGTGAGAACAGGATGACAGGGCTCATATCTACGAGGACAGCGAACCTGAAGGGAGATGAAAGAAGTTCACATTTGCACTTTAGCAGTGAAACATAACCTCTCTTAACTTTCCCACCCCTGCTGCTGAACTCAGACAACTATCCCCTGCAAGGAAGAGAAGAGTATTAAACTATTTCTGCTTCTTTTTTTTCATTTACACTAGAGTTTTATTTCAGAGTTATTAAGAATCTGAATATTTCAGACCGTTCTTTGATAACCCTCCAAAACTCACCTTCCACAGGTATAATCTGTGTGGCATTAACATTCTCCTGCTCTCTTGCTGGTGCTTTTGAATTGTTCTTTCCTCAAAGCAAAATCTAAAGAGTGAGACAACAGGAAGGCGCTTTCCGCTGTTTGTTCTTAAAAACAAAGGTTCCATGCTGCTATCAAACTCCCATTAGATACGGAGGAATTGAGTGTGCGGTCGTCACCGCGCACCAAACGGCGAGGTGATAACACAGCGCAGAGGCAGGCCAGGACGCTAATTGCATGCCGAATATTTATAGGGTAGACAATTAGCTGGTGCCTTTTATATGCAAAATAACAACAGCAGCAGTGGCAACAGAGAAAAGGGTGGTGATGAGGGGGGGTAAGTAATTAAGATGCTCAAAACAGGACAGGGACATGCAGTCTGTTGTGCTCTGATTTGTTGCTAACAAACACAATAATTAGCCTGTTATTGGCGGATAATGAAGTTGCCACTGTCCTCTTCCCTGAGTCAAGTGTCATCCTGAGCAAGGACGTTCCCAGTGCTGCTGCTGGGACCCCAAGGACGAAGGCGTGCAGAGGGTAGATGGGTCATGAAGCCTCTCGAGGATCTCGTCAGGGTAATACATCAATCAGGCACAACATTATGACCAATGACAGGTGAAGTAAAAAACACTAATTAACTCTTCATGTTAAACAAGGGTATAACTGGAAGCAGGTGCAGTGACACAATCACATGTTCACACAAAGGGCACCCAGTGAACATTTTCTACTGAGATTACTGTGCATTTATATAATAAATAAATGCACTTTAATGCAGCCAGGAGCTGATAACTATTGTTAGTCCTGACAGGCATATCCATGAAGAGGTTAAACAATAAAATGCTGTTAAAGAACATAATAGTGAGTGTTTAGTGTAACATATTTATTGAATCAATAACTTTCTAAGCAAACAAGCCATCATTAGATTTAATGTCATACAGCCAAGTCCTGTTCATATCCCTTGAAGATTCAGGATTTTAGAAAACCTTTTGTATTTTTTCTTAGTAAAGGTAAAAATTTTAATTTTGGAGAGTTCTGATTTGAATCTGATGGAGAATATATGGAGGGAGCAAAAGACGCAATCACTTAAACCCAGAGTTTTGACCATTGTTGTGGAAAATTTGCTTAAACTAACAGTTATGGCAAAAAAAAAATGTTGATTTTGTGAAAATTTCCACGATTACAGAACAGCAAAATACTGGAGGGACTGATTCATGTAATTTGCCCTCTGGAGTTTGGAGAGCCACATAAAAAAGCTATGGTGAGCAAGATTTGGCCCACAGGCCTTGAGTTTGACTCATGTGTCCCAAATTGTCTGCTAGAGTGTATTCTGTGACAGAATAAAAGCTGTTTTGGCAGCAAAAGAGAAACCCATATGGTATTTGACAGGTGGTTATAATGTTATGCATGATCAGTGTACAACAGCCCGCTTGTAAAAACAAGAAATGTTCTTAATGCTGTATTTTGGCTTGCATAGAGTGTCATGGTGAAAGTGAAACATCTTAGTATGTGTGTACTTGTGTATGTTAGAGTTTGTGTGAGCAGCAGCTTCATAAGATTGTGACCGCAGGTTCACTGAATCAACAATGCTGTCTGGCAGGATTAGGTGCAGCCAGAGCTGATTTGATATTTGTGGCTGATAGTGCTTGTAAGCACGCCTTTGTTCCCTCCCATTGTGGCTAAGATTAAGGCAAACCTCCTCTTCATCATCGTGCTTCGGTGTAGTAATAACCTAGATAAAGCTACTCTTTGATTGAATCATTGCTGCGTGTTTCAGGACCTCCTCGCTCTCGCCTCCCCCCCTGTCAGCTGTCGCTCGCGCGGTCATATTCCTCACTTCTAACTCCATCGCTGTTATTCATCTCGGTTTTTAATTTCCCAACTTTTCATCTCTAATACCTGTCACTCACGGCTCGTCGCTAATGAGAACGTTTGTGCTTGTTGATTTCCGCTAATGAAGTCTAAAATGTGGATGGTTTTATTGATTTATGCTTGTAAAGGTAAAAACTTTTGAAATAACTTTTAACAAAGTCTAATAATTACATCGGTTCTTTACAATTCTTAGTTTTGAATACATAAATGAACATATTTTAACAGAACGTTTACTGAGTTGTTTGGAGTTATGTGGAAGTTTAAATGTGTTAAAAGTGGCTGTCACAATAAGAAACATTTCATTGCTCATACTTCAATTATAGATGGTCTTGAAAGTCTATTACGCTAGAGTTATCACACGGCAATTAATTCTTTGTTATTTGACCATTTTAATATTATTATGTGAACTTTATACAATTTAAATTTTCTTTCATATTGCTTATATTTGGTAAATCTTTTCGCTAATGACTAACAATGAAAACCTATCTGGGCAATGAAGCACAGATTCCCATTTCAGGATTGAAGTAAAATGTTTTTGGCAAAGCCCTTTCTAATTCTTGTGTATTTGAGATAATGACATCACAGCATGATCAGCTGGAGTACCATCATTATGTTGCATCAGTGACTTTTGAAAGTTTTGGAGATGTTATCCCTTGTGGTGAAAGAGACATTTTCCTCTCAAAAACAATGCCTGAGTTCTTTAGGTTTTGCTTAATGACAACATTTAAACGACTAATCTGTTCCTTGATAAGAAAAACTGGGTTTTCTATGGCAATCATTACTCTTTTTACTCTTTTCTCTGGGTTTGTATATTTAAAAGGTCAATGATGTCAATCTCTAACCCAATTATTGTCATATGACTTATACAACCCCCTGTGCAAGTTACCGACTAATCTTTGGATTCCTGCAGTCACCTAAGCTAGAGTCAGAGTTGGAGTTTAGCTTTACTAAGGAAACCATTTTGCAACTTGTATTTGGGTGAAATTGAACTTTTAAACCCAAACTATTTTACCCGACCAGATTTAAAGCGGCTGTCCTTTTAGCAGAACATTAGGAGGCTGCACAGAGCCAAATTAACATAAAGGACCGCTACAGTACTCATGCAATGTTACAACACTTTAAACCCCTGGATTATTTTTGCAGAACTCCGTTCCAGGTAGCTCCACTTGGCAGCTGTGTCTGTGATTTTGCTTTAATTGCTAGCTTGAACAATTTCACTTCAGCACAACTTACAGAAAAGTTGCATTTTAGCTTATCGTTGCTCCCCTAATAAGTGTTGTCACATGATAAAAGACACTCCAACTCATTGATGTGATTGTGAACCTTTCCTCCCTCTCTTGCTTCCTCACAGAGGTTAATCTCTACAGGTATTTCTCCTCGGCTGCTGTTATTAGAATGCAGCAAATGCTCTCTATTGATGCATGTCAGAGCCTCATTCTTTCATCTCCAACATTTAATTTACCGTCCTGTTGTGCCACTAATCCTGTGTCGTGCCATTTCCTCCGCTCCTCAGATTGCTCTCTCAAAGCCCTCTCTTCGCCAGATAAAGAGGAAGGTAATCGCCATTGTCTGGCTACAGATACACCAGTGCCGGCTCCCCTTCTTTCTGTGGCTCCAAATTAAAGGGCCGTCCTGCCCTTGCGCCCCCTTAATCACTGCCCTCGTCTCTCTGTGCGAGTGGACCCCAGGGCTGTTGCACTTTCATCCGCAAATAGGCTTTGAGTGAGAACCACCCAGGGCTGGCCTCCTTGCAGGAGATCCCCACAGTCTCTGCTCTCTTTTGCTCCTCTCTGGTTGCTCCTGCAGGAGTTTCACTGTCAGCCTCACACACTTTATCTTCCTCAGGGCCCCTCTGATTACTGAACATGGAGAGCATTCTGGTTTAGCTTCTTTTGCACCCTTGTGAATTTCCCTCTCTCTCCTCAGGAGGTCTGACCCACAAGTCTGAAGAAGAACTTCAAAGTGGAAGAGCGTAGATTCATTTCTAATATTTCAAAACCGTAGGTAGAAACATCCACAGTGACATTTTTCTTTTATTACTGCACCACTAACTAGTCCAAGGCTCAACTTGCTTCATAAAATTCAATGCTGTTTGGTATTATCTGTTTTTGCTCTTTTTTCAAACAAAAATGTCTGAAATCGTCATATAGTTTTAAAAATGTATACAAAATTAATGAGATTAAATACAAAAAGCAATTTTCAAGTAAATGTTTAATTTATTAGATTCATAAACAGTTCAAACCAAGCTGATCGCATGTGAAACGTAAACAACCACCTCACAGCCCTTCTGCTAACTATAATAGAAAAATGATTACTGCCAGGCATTTGGGTTTATAACATCACTAAAATAGAACCTGTCTAACAACATGAAGTAGGTCTGTAGTCAACATTTTATGGTCCTATCTGCAGGCATTTCAGAACAAATGAGAAACAAGTGTTGGCTTACCAAAAAGTATTTCAGTAGCTGGAGAAACAAAAGAAACAAGAACATCTAAAGCAATGTATAAAAAAACATAAAATACCTTTTCACATTCTCCAAAAAAACATCTTCACCCAAAGACTTATGGGGAAAATATTCTGAGAACATTTTAGAGAAGGTGTGTCCTGTTAGCTTTAGCAAAATGCTAACAAAGCATTTCACAAAAAACATTGTGATGACCTGGATCTGGATGACTTGAACCGTGAATTTTGCTCTCTATGAGGAACTCTTGAATAAATCTAGTCTAGATTTCTAGTTTAGAAATCTAGACTAGATTTCTTCATCTAGGCTAGATAAAGAAATCAGCTTAAGATTATTTCTTCATCTTAAGCTGAAACATCAGCATGACAATCAGCAGCACAGTCATCAATTGGTCCATTTGATTTCTAAATGGCTAAACAACAAATAACAGGATTATTTTTTTCTGGTCTGGTATATAATCCAAACCATATGCTGTGGTAATTTGGTTGAATTAAAACAATCCTGCAAAGAAATTGAGTAAAACTTCCTCCACAGCTTTGTTATTGCAAACACTTAGAAGATGGTACAACCAATAATTAGGTTAAAAAATGCAATTACTTTTTACATAGCGATTACATTCTATAGCTTTCCCCACTTCATGCAACAAACAAATTACTTTTGCATTAAAACTCATTATTTTTTGTCTTATTTCAACATTAGACTGGTGATCTGGTACTTATAAATCAATCCAAATGTGAAAATATCAGAAATCTGTAAAGGAGAAAAAAAAAGCTTCCCATTTTCTAAATGAGACACAATAACCAAAACAACAGAAACCGGAGAAAAACACAGCTGACTAGCAGGGTCAAACTCCAGCCTACAGATTCACAATGTCAGCTAAGAACATTTGACTAATTTCTGTTAATTGTGGCTCTCACTTCCCTCCGCTCCACTGACATAGCGCCGGAGGGCTCAGCCAAATCATCGCCATTATGACATTAGCAGCAGCTTATCCAGTGCTAAGAGCTTGAGCTGATACTAACACTAAGGAGTTTAGGATGCTAAGATGAGG
Organism: Poecilia picta; assembly: GCA_033032245.1. Lineage (NCBI taxonomy): Eukaryota > Metazoa > Chordata > Actinopteri > Cyprinodontiformes > Poeciliidae > Poecilia > Poecilia picta. Next base: position 8,841,173 of record CM065374.1, read on the forward strand.
ACGAGCAATCGGGGTAGCCGCCGTAAGACTGACGGACAACAATGAAAGTTTACAATAAGGATCAAAAGATCCTCGCAGGGTTAAGGGAACTATCCAATTAAGAAAACGCCTTTCAATGTGTGTGTGGAAGAAAAGAGACAGGGCTCGAGCTAATGCTGAAAAGCTGCTTCCCCATTTACTAATAACAAGCCGTTTAGCTTGAACGATTGCTGCCATGTACAAAGCAATTTGTTATATGGTTAGCTTCTTTGCCCTGGACTTATTAAGGGGATTCTCGTCGACTTGGGTGAAGTGGCTCTTCATACATACACCAATAATTAAAGGGGAAACAGTACGGTGCGTTTATGAAACAAGAGAGGACAGTAACCAGGGGTCCTGAGTTCTTTGGGAAGATGATTTCTTGTGATGTGTCCCAGGTTATAATCCTTGAACAAGAGATTTTGGTTCTCCTTTTAGCCAGCCGTGGGGCTCTGGCAGGGAAACGGCTCTGGGCTTAATTAGATCTGTCTGGGGAAGAGAAGGGCTTTAGGTGTAGCTAATTAAGATCATAGTGTGGCTGAAACATTTTAAAGTGCCTTTCAAAAGTATTCATACCTCCTTTTTTTGTACATGCAGTTGTGCTACAAGAAACCTCAAAGTTTTTCACGGGAATTGTACATGACAGATCAACACAAAGTCACAGATAATTGTGAGGGGGAAGCCATAGTTTCTAACATTCTCTGCAAATATACATTTGAAAAGTGTGGTGTGTATTTGTATTTAACTCTCACAAATTAAAACCTTGTGGAATCTGCAATTACAGCTGCAAGACTTTTGGGATAAATTTCTAGAAAGAGACAAAATATTTTCCTCATTGTTCTTTGTGGAACAGTTTAAGCTCAGATTGGGTGGAGACAATCTGTGAGCATGAAGCCATGCAGCCTCAGACTCTCAGCTGGATTTAGGTGTCGGCTGTGATCCAGCGATTCTAACACACAGACATGTTTTTATCTTAATTCTTCCTTCTCTTGCTATATATCTAGAGTTGTTTTGCTGCTGAAAGGTTTTGAATCATTTGTTTTTAGCTGCATCTTCCTAACACGTCTCCAGCTTCCATGTTGAAGAAAACATCCTCACACAATGATGCTGCCTCCACCATGTTTCACTGAAGAGATGATCTAAAGTGTTATTTTCCCTTCCATGCAGGTCAAAAAGTTCAACTTTTGTTGTGTCCCCCTACATGGCTAACGACAATCTCCACTCTTCCATTATGACCTATTCAACTTTAAGTGAATAGACAAATAGTTAATCAAGTTCTCTCACCCAAGCTGTGGATGTCCAGAGCTCCTTCAAACATATAATTAGGTCACTTTTAAAACCAATTACTCTCACTCAATTTTATTTAGATAAATCGATATAAATGAGTTAAAACCACCATAAAGTCACGCTCTTCCCTGTATGTGACATAAACTCCTGCTAAACTCCCTCAGGTTTCTGTTTGAAAATGAAATAATGTGGAAAAGTCGAAGAGGTTTGAGTACTTTTGCAAGGCTGTACCAGTCGAGTTCAAAAAGAGCACGACAATGCTGGCAAGAAGATATCCTTCATGGATGAACGTCGTAATGATGAGATCTAGGTTCATGGATTGTCCAGTTGCCTAAATTATCTCCACATTTCACTTATATCAAGAGCTATCTGACAGGTGACGAGTTTAAAATTTCACTGGGGCGTTTTCAGTAACCGCCAAAAGTACGTCATCACATCTGCCTGTTCCTGGACCTGAAAGAGTCAGGGACACTTCACAATAAAAGTGGAACTGACTCAAACTGGAGCCCCCTTGTGTCTTCTGGCGGCTAAAATGGTTGGAGGCCAAACTGCTGCTCCTATAATCCCTCCTATTGACAAGGACTGCTCTGTTCTCTGCCTGATCTGTTTGGTCTGTCAAGTTAAGGGAGCCCCTCTCCTGCTTGTGGCAGCCAAATCTATGAACAAACCCTCCACCGATCTCTGAGCCTTCCCCTCATATTGTCTTTGGTCTACCATCATCCCTGCTGCTTCAGTGGGAATCATTATTTAATTGGCCACCACAACAAAATGGACACGTTTTTGTTCTGTATTGAAATTGTACAGATTATGTTTCAAATCACATGCACATGAGATTTCAGGGGTTGCTCTGCGATAAAATTAGATGCTCCCTTCATATTTTGAAAACATCCCTCACACAATAATAAAGGTATGAATAGAGCTGTAGAGAAAGACATCTAATATTTCCCTGGTGCTTTTCAACCCTTTTCATCACTTCATTCTTTTTTGTTAGGACCAAACCTTTCTTGCTGTGACTTTGTTTAACCGCAGTTATTTCATCTCTTGTTCATTTTGGCGAAGGGTGAAAAGGGAAGGGAGCTTTTTAAATGTTGCGTATAGCTCTGATAACCGGGCTCTCGCTCTCTGTTTCCCCTCTGACCAGCAGTCACCTTTAAATCTGCCTTTTCATATTCCTCTCAAAGAGTCTTGTCTATTGAAAAGGCGTCTGCCAAACCGGATTTTTGGACAAACAAGAGAAGGATGGAATAGGAGAGAAGGAATACCTAGAAAAGGCAAATAACCACTGAAAAGAAATAAAAATACTTCCTCCTCCATCTACTTCAGCTTCTTGTTTCCATTGTTGGATGTGCTTTAAACAGTAAATCTGACCCATTTAATTGCTAATTGGTAGGTAAGATTAAACATTTATTCTTAAAATATTCACCACACAATGACATCTTATGATTTTTATAAATCTAGTTCCTTTAAAATATATTTCAAATTCTTCATATTTTGTTACATACCAAAGAAAGTGTTCAACAAAAAAATAGAGCATAAGTATAAAACAGAAGGAAAATTATAAGTGGTTATTGATTTCAATAGTATAAACCCCACTAAATAAAACTCAGTTCAACCATCTGTCTTCAAAAGTCACTTGATTAGTAAATCCACAATCCACTTCGTATAAACCTAATCTACCATATTTTGTGACTTAAATCTGCCTTTTTTTTCTTTGCAATACTGGGGATTGTCTGTGATAATCAGTTTTTGAGTATTGCCACAGATTCACCTTTGGAGTTAAGTCTGAACTTTGACTGGGCCAACGAAATTTGATCTAAATGGCATTGATTGAGATTATGCCAGCAACAATATTCTTCCTCTCCTGCTATTAATCTTTTTACTTTTAGTAAAAATAGAAAGCATTCCTACATCAGTTCTTACATTTATGTGTGTGTATCTGTCTTTTCTAACCCGCTGTGTGTATATATATATATATATATATATATATATATATATATATATATGTATATATATATTATATATATATATATATATATATATATATATATATATATATATATATATATATATATATATATATATATACCTTTTTCACAAAACCTTATATAAAGGTTTTGTGAAAAAACTGAGGGGTGTGAATACTTTTGCTTCACCCTAAGTAGTTAAGTGGTATTTGCACTACTTTTTGTAAGCTCTCCAACACACCTGAATGATTTTTGCAAGACTTTCAAAAGTCTGCCAATGAATATTAACATGTTTTGTTAATGTATTACATTTTGATGAGGTGTTACAAATCTAAGCAAAAAATTTGAACAAAATGTATATCAACCTGGGTGGTTTTCCGGTGACAGACTGTGGGACAGCACCATCCCATTTGACCGACAGGCCTGCGATAGGTGACGACAGCCTGGCTTCTTCGTCCATTAGCAGCTAAAGGCCCCGCGTCACCGTCCACCAGATCTGCCAGTGCCTCAGAAAAAAGGAAATATTCAAATGGTAATCGGAAGCCCGTGAATCATAAGCCCAAGGTAAGCTATGTAATGCTGGTAAGACAGTGAGTAGCGCTTTATTGGTGAAGAGTGAAATCCTTTTTGCCATTCAGGAGAAGAATTGCAACAGTAATGCCATTAGCTTGCACCCCGAATCACCGAATGCCATTTAATTGCCAGAAGCAGCCCATTGTGTGGATTGGGTGAATTTAGGCTTTAGCACGGCTCTGTTTGTACATGTGAGAGCATGAGGGGGTAAAGATGGAAGTGCTTCTGTTGCAAGGGGGGAGCTGTAAGGGTGTCATAGTGTAAGATGTCTGAAGAATGATTGCCCCTAACACATGCAGTCACACACAAGCAACCGACGCCTAACTAAATCTCCGAAGTAACTAGCTTAACTAAAGTCTTTAAGGAAAGTAAATTCGGACAAACTCCTTTCTCCTTAATACCTGATTTGTTCAACAACATGATTTGCGGCACGTCTATTCAAGGCCTTTTTGGGCCAAGCCAAGGTCTTAAGGCTCAAGGCTTGTAGCTTGCGGTTATTGTGGGCTGTTTAGGGTTTGTCTCAAATCTTCTTGTGTGGGTGTGTGGACGATCCTAATACTGGCTAATGGGCTTCGGCAGAGTAACAGTCCCCCAAGTCCTATTGAGGACCCCATGGAAAGCAGCATAAGCTCTATTTAATAAAAGCTCCAGCCGGATCTTTCTTTAGGAGTCTTTTTTTTTTTTTTTTTACCATTGAGAAGAGGCCACCCTCCACCAGCCCTGTTTTCACCCCAAATCTCCTGTCCGTTCTCTTTGGATCTTCTATCCCTGTCGACCTCGCTCCAACCAGACCAACACCAGCATCTCTCCTCTGGACTACGAGCCCGAACCCATCAGCATTGTTATTTCCTCCCTCCTCCTCCCAAAACCTGCCATAGTCCAAGACATTGGCCTCCACCCCCAGCCCTGTCTCATACCGTCAACGCTGACCCTGACAGCCATGTCCCGGGGAGGGCTAAATTGAATGTGAAATGCATGGTGGGTCCTCGCAGACTTCATTGTGCAAAGTGGGAGTCTGGGAGGCGAGCAGCGTCACTGCTCCTCACTGCTGATCTAGTTTGACAGCAAGACGGGAGGAGGCAAGAAAAACATTCTCTTGCTCTCTTTGAGAACGAAAAGAGAAGGCCTTTTTCAGTCCCCCCTCCCCAACCCGTCTCTCACCCACCAGCCAGCTCCGCCATGCCTCCATCATCTCACCCGTCTTCTTCTTTTAACCATAAACTGAAACAGGCTGCAGCTTTCTTTAGACTGCTAGCTCTCCTGAGATCACAATATATTTCAATGAGCTCATCCTTGCAATAACAGTGCGATCTCTTCTTGCTCTGCTGGTGTTTTCTTTTCGTAATCTCCACTCCAACATCCTCAATTTTGTTTCTGAAACGCATAAAAAAAGCACAAAAAAAAAACTTAGAAATTTTCTCACATTGCAACCACCAGAATTAATTTATTGGGACTTTATTTGATAGACCAAGACAAAAAGTTCAGAATTCTGAAGTGAAGGGAAAAGAAAACATGATTATTTTTATGTTTTGGCACTTAAAAAATTAAAATCATTTTTGTATTCACTCTCTTTTTTTCTCTGATACTCCAAAATAAAATTCTCAGCAACCAAAATACTGATTCCACAGGGGTTCATTGAAGGCATCAGAAGTTTGTTGGAGAAGCTAGATGAATCGTAAAACCTAAGGAGGGCGGCAGATAGGCCATAGATGACGTTACGGAGACTTTTAAAGCAGAGTTAGGTTCCAATCTTAGGACATCTCACAGAGATCTCAAGTAAGAGACAACACAAACATCTGGAAGAAGGTGCTCTGGTTAGATGAGACCATGTCTGAGCATACACTAAGCAAAGGCTGCTTGTCTCAGACTGCGCCTCTCCACTGGATGCTCCAAATCCCTCATTTGATGCAAATGACAGTCATCTAACATCCAGTGATTCTCTCATCGCTGCACATTGCCTAATCAATGTGAAGTGCTGTGTAAAAAAATACATTGGCTCCCTGTAATAGTTGTTTTTGACCGAGTCAAGTGCAGCTCCTAGAATTAATCCCAACCTGAGATTCAATTATAGACGCTTGGCTAAGCAGGAGAGGGATAGAGGCATGGGCAGGACTGAGGGGACACTGATTGTGTTTCCGTACATGTTTGTGCTTCTGTAAAGTGTATGTATGCGTGAACTTTTCTGGTTTCAAGACATGAGAGTGAGATACAGGAAGAGTGAAGATATCTTCTTGTTTGTTGACCTTGCTGGTTTTGATAAAGGGTCAAGAAGACTCCTCAGATCTCTTCCCCCTGGAGTCTTTTCATCATTCAGAGGCTCCCCACGTCAGTCTCACAGCAAAAGGAGATGTGCAATGCCTTGCTAGTGGAAATTCAGTGTTGCGAAACCTCATTGTCACCTTTTTCTAATGAGTTCCCCTATCATCAAATGTGTTTTCAGCTCCGACACTGCCTGCAGAGAAGGAACAGAAAGCTTGGTTTGGGGAGGCGAATAGGAGCTACACTATGGCTTCATCAATGTGCATGAAAGCCAGGCTTCCGGAAATGTATTTCTGCCGCCTGTGCCAGATAAGCAAGTTTCGGGTCAGTGTTTGCGCTGTGTGGTTTTGAGAAGACGCTGTGTTCATTACGAGGTGTTGGAGTGGCTCTTGTAATATTAATTCACATTAACGTACTATTGCTGCCAGGATCCATCAACACCTCAATCGTGTATAACGACCAATTTGAGGATATTAGATTAGCCGTCCTCAGAGTTGGCAGGTGAGAATTTAATGCAGAAACCCAAACTAAGTTCAAAACTGAGAAAATCTGATGGCAGCAGATGTGCAGCACAGAATGAACGAATAACTAGTAAACAATGCAAACAGAAAATTAATTTTCACTGAAATGTCTAAAACAGGAATCAAATTGTCCCTTTTGTCATTTGAAACCAAATAAAAAGAAATGAGTAACATGCTGACAATTAGAAGTAGTAATTCAATGTTTTCCACAGTTACCAATGCTTTTTGACTGCTGAATTAAATCCTTACAAGAAACCTTTTGATACAAGCAGACATCTATGCACTCACAAAAAAGCATAGGAACAAACCTCAGAGAAAAGAAAGTATCCAACATATTTATTAAATTTGAAGTACCACTTTAATGTATCGTCTGTTGTACAGAGTCCTTTTTTATGATTTTGTGAAATAGACCGACACAATGTGTTATTATTAAATGGAAAGTTTTAAAACCTTTTAAAAATATCTGAAAAGTGTGGCATGCATTTGTTCTCAGCTTTCCTGAATCAATACTTTGAAGAAACATTTTTTTCTACAGCTACATCTACAAGTCATTTGGTGTATGCCTGTACCAGAGAGCAACATCCCCACAGCATGATGCTGCCACCACCATGCATTACATAAGGATTGTGTATTCAGCATTCAGGCTGTTTTTCAGGGTTAGTTTTACTCCTTGAATCCTAACATTGCTTTAAAGTTTCCTACAGTTGCTCTTTATGATGCTGTTCGTTTATTAATGTTGTCTTATGTCTGTAGGAAACTGAATATGTTTTAATTAGGGGTGTAAGAGTACAGCGGGGCTAGATGCATAAGGATGTCTCATTTTTCAGATTTATATTTGTGAAAAACTGTATTATTTCCTTTTCGCTTCACAATTATGCTCTGCTTTGTGTTGATCATTCTCATTAAAAAAGTAAGGCTCTGTCATTACAACACAAACTGTGGACAGATATAGAATATGATATCTGTTTGTGCTCATTTTTTAATTTTTAGGATTGACTTAGGTGAAAACAAGCCAAAGAAAATGCACAATTTCTTTGTACTTTAAAAGGCTTAGCAATTATTATACATCATAAGACATAGCAAAATTATTTGTGTGAAGGTTTAATAAATGGATTTGGTTGTCTTCACCACTCCAAAAATACTTTTAATCATTATTTTACAGTGCATGTTTGTGTACATGCTCTTTACTGCACACTATAAGTTGATCTTCCACCAGCTCAAGGACGATGCTACTGTCTCCCATCCCTCCCCCCTTCTCTACCCTTCCTGACAGTGGGCCAATGACAGCATAAACACAGAAAAGGCAATTTAGCAGCTTCTTTTATAACTACTTTGAAAATAAAGGAATTTTAATTATGGACACAATGAAAAGAAAAAAGGAGGAAAAAGGGAGGAAAAACATTCACACACAGTAAACAAAGCTGAAACAATTATCTTCTGGTGACCAGTCGGTGTTTTTAGAACAGTCATTTTAATCTTTTATTTACTGCAAACAGAAAGAGAGAGGGAGAGGGGGAGTGCGAGTCAGCAAGAGAGGATGGGGATGCGAGGAGGGGAAGCTCGGGTGAAAAAGACGGAGATAATATGCATATATTTTAAATATCCCCACCCTCGCAATCAAAAGATGCATTTTATTAGGGAAACAATTTTCCAACACCCGGCTGGAGGAGGGGGGTAGTTTGTCATTTTGTTGTTGGATATTGTTCGCCGTCAACCCCCAAACACAGCATTGCATTTTCCCCGTATAGTCAATGAAAGGGAAAGGAAGTGACATTGTGAGCTCCAGAAGTGATGATGGCAGCCATAATTGAAACTGGAAGATGTCTTTTGTTGAATTGTGGCGGTTTTAGTAAGAAAGTGATTGACATAACTAACCAAAGTTACTTTAAATGGTCAACTTTGCAAAAACAAAAACAAAACAAAGAAAAAAAAATCACAGGTATGGATTTCTTTAAAAGGCATAAAATCTAAACTAAACTGGACTGTGGAACATCTGAAAGAGGGAAAAACAATTATTTTAACACATGTGCTACAAATGAGACTTTGAAGCTGTGAATGTAGATGCTTATCGGCTATTTCTGGCCCCTAGGAGCCTCAAGTATGAACATTTACTTCATCGGATGCTGTTATCCTCCACTGAGTGACACTGATGAGTTGTATGATTGCCTAAGATACCAAAAGCTACGAAATCTCCATTTGCAATGAGGAGAAAATTCCATAGGATTAATTTTCTGTGCAAGACCCCTGCTCAGGCCTCCAACCCCCACCCTGTCCGCAACTTCAGCTGTGCAGCCTGGTGTTAAAAGACCCAGAGGAATACTGTCTTTGTCATCCCACCGTTTGCGGCTGAAGAATAAGAGAAGTTTTAATCCCCATTGTCCATGAGTCTGTGGGTGGAGGGGGGTCCGCGGCTGTAAGATGATCCAACCGGCCACACTAATCCCTCCATACCACTTTCGCCTTCACATCAAAAACACCCCCCACCCTCCCACAAAGCAGCGGCCCTGCATGTTGGACCCCAATGTGCAAATTCTAAAGAGCAAAAAGGAGCAAAAGAAATAGTTGCAACAACAGGGCAGAATAGACTTAAAGACAGTTGCACAGAAGACGGGGTGAGCTCTGGGGTGAGGGTGGGGGCATCGCCGGCTCCTTCCAGCCTGCGAGAACACACGCTCCTCCTGCTGCCACTCGCCCCCTCAGGTCAAGCCCTGATGCTGCTGCTGCTCTTGCTCTTTTATAGGTCTCCCTGGGAACCAGAATATTCCTCAAAACCTGTATATTTCTTTCTTTTTTTTCACGACTACAAGCCGGGAGAAAAGGGACAGGTGCCTCTCGGCCGAATGCACATGAGCTTAAAGTTGTACACAAATGCCAACTGTGACACACCATATTGTTTCGATCCAAATCCTGGATAAGCCAGTAAAATATCAGGCAGCCAAATGTAAAAAAAAAACAAACAAAAAAAACAAAAAACTGAAGAAGTGGATGCTGGAGCTTCTGGATCAAACATGACTTGTTCAAACTGACAAAGAAGATTGAAACCTCACCCTTTAAGCTCTATCTAAATGTTGCTGTGCGGGAAATAATGGCTGTATGCTGTTCAATGCTACTGGAAAAAGATACTTTATGCCAACAGATGAAGATTAAAGCCAGCAACACTTGACTCAACCGAACCACATAATCAAGACAACAAAAGATGAAGCAGAGCAAAAATTTAGGAAATATCCAAAGGTTAGAAATGTTCATAGTGCAAGTCCATGCACGATCTTATAACATTTATCACAATTCTTTGTGTTTTTCAAAGATGAAACACTAATGAAATAACATTTGATAGCTTTCTTGAGTCATGATTCTATTAATTTTGTTTGTGAATGATGAAGCGGTGAAACAACAAAGTAGGAAACAATAGCTGAATGAAGAAACATTTGAGTAATACTAACTAAAATATGATTTTGGTTGAAACCCAAAAATGATACCAATATTAAAATTCATTTGCTCTTCACCTCATAGATTAAAATGCAATACTAAAACAAATACTACCAAATTATATGCACAAAGTTCTGATTTTTAAATAAATAAAAATAAAAAAAGATACATCTTCATAAATATGTTGATGACACAGTGATTTATAACTATCTAAAAAAGTACCGGATGTAAAAGTGTGCTTTTATAAAATACATATAAATTAAGACCAGAATTATTCATGCCACTGACAGACTTAATTTTTCCAATCAACCAAAAAGTTTCTGATATGAAATTATAAAGCAATAAAAATATGAAATTCTCTACTAAAAATAGCATGTGTTCTTATTACTGCACAGCTTTTTTTTATGTTTCTGCTGATATTTTTTTAGCATTTCTGTTTTGCACTGAGCTCCAAGTCTTTGAAGGTAGAAGATCAAAGAAAACACAAGACAGCTGAAACTTTTCAAAGAGTGATGACGCTGCAAAAAAGTAACTCTGAGATTTATACATGGAATCAAAGTTAATCAAGCTTTCATGCTTGAACAAATCTGTCTTTTCAATTTAATAAAGAGAAAACAAATAAAAACATTAAAGTGGATGAAAAAGGTCAGTCGGCATAATGATCTCGATGCAGGACATGGAAGAAGATGTCTCGGACTGATGATGGTTGTAGGGTCCAATTTGTCCAGAGTGGGAGGAGCAGGACAGTCGATGACACACAAACTCAAAACTCAATGCTACAAAGTGATTCTTTGTGTGGCCTCTGGGGGCACACAGTCACACACATCAGAGATAAGATGCTCTGATGAAGTTCACTGTAACATAGAGTGAGTGACGAGTCAGAGAGGGGGCAGGGAGAGACGAGGGGTGTGTGTGTGCGTATGTGTGTGTGTGTGTGAAAGAGCCAGGAGACAGCCGTTTAAAATTCTGTTTCCTGCAAGTGAGGAGGCTAATCCTGCCCCTATAATTCCCTGCAGCCATAGCACCCCTCCTTCCTCAACATCACCACTCCCTTTTTCTCTATCGAACTCGCCCTGTATCTCTCTCATTCTCCCTCTCTCTTAGTGCACACTCCATGAGTGACAGCACAATGCCCAGGCCCTCGCACGCTTATCTAACTCTAGCAGATGGTCGACTTGGATCAATGCACACACGCCACGATCAATGGCTGTGATAAAGAGCGGCGGGGATGGTACCCTTCTCCCCAGCTCCCTCTCTCCTTCTATCTGCCTCCCCTCATGCCCAGCCTGCTGCCCCTGCCCAATTGTTTCTCTCCTCTGCTTGTTCATCTGCATCTGCACTGGCAAGCACCCGAAGCCCTGCTGATGGTAGAAGCGCTCGATGTGCCGTCCGCCGCATCTATCCGCCTCCCTCGACCTCTTCCTTCGGAGAACTCTGAGCCTCGTTTCTATCAAGCTTATCAGAAGATCGCCGCTTCATCTCCTCCTCAACTTATCTCGCTCTGTCTTTCATTCCTACACCGGCTCAAACTGTATCTCATATGTTAATCTCCGATGGCTGTACTCATTCTCTTCAACCATACAGGGCAGCTTTCTGCTCCTGACCTTCTGTCCTCCTTCTGAATGCCTCGTTTACAATGAAGTTGCAATCTTCTGACGATTTAGCCTCTCTGGTGCCTCAGGGGACGGATCCGTTTCCTCAGTTTTGTTTCATTCAGCGCCATCAAAGGTGCAGAGGTGACAATGCCGAAGTGAATCAAAGTGGGTCACAGATGTAACCCTGAAGAGAAAGTGGAACAGAAGTCTGACTGAGTGAATCCCCAACACTAACGATGGGTGCAAAGTGGGCCACGGAGCACGCTGATAAACAAATTCAAACAGCGTATGCAAGAACTGCATTGACAAACTCAGTGGGGGATCTGATTCTCAAAAGTCGGGCAGTGAAATCCATTTACTGTTAATCTGAATCAACATGAAAAAAAAAAACATCATAGGACAACCTTGTGCGTAGACTTTAACCCTCAAAAACCCAATTCTATTCAACCTGTCCTGCATATTTTTGGATGCAAAAGACAGAACATGCAAATCTTTGTTTCATTAATCTATGAGTAATGGCTTACTAATGTTTTACCGGTAATCTCTTAGAACATGTGTAGTTTTGTCTTTCAGTCAATAGTTTGTAGAACCATCCTGTAAAAAATTAATCAGGAAGGAAAAAAGGGCACCTAAAAATATCAGGTTCTTTGCTACAGTCTCTAAATTGCATTTAGGTCTGGACTTTGATTGGGCCACTCTAACACATGAAATACTTTAAAACATTCTGTTGCCCCAGTCACAAATCTTTTGCAGCCTTACAATTTATTTTTTCATCAGTATTATGTAGTATTATGTTCCTTCGATCTATTGTGACCAAGCTCTCTGCCTCTACTGAAGAGAAGCATCCCCCCAGCATGATGCTGCCACCACCATGTGTCACTGTGGGGATGGTGTGTTAGTCTTCCAACACACACAGTTTTTCATATAAAACAAAGGGGTCCGTTTTGATGATCCACATAATTTTATAGTTATTAAAACCTAGGCAGAAAAATTCTCAATTACAGCACTGAAATTTTACTTAATTGATACATTTAGTCATAATAAAATCTCATGCGAACATCTCCATTTTAAATTGTTGAAACAATTTTTTTTTTTGAGAAGGACATGAAAAATCACATTGCTAATTTAGATAGAATTTCACTATTATTGAAAACTACAAACACACATTTGTTTAAAATCTAAATGAGTTTGATGACTAATATTTAATAGTCCCACGTTTCTGCAGTGTTCCCTTAAAATACATTTCTTATGACTTTTTCTCAGTTGCACACAAATTAATCAGTTTTCTGACCAACAATCTATTGTTGGTTTATGATTTAAGGCTGTATTTGAGATCAAAAGCAAAAAATGAATAAATAAAATAGTTAAAAAAGTACTGCGACAGACTGGCGACCTGTCCAGAGTGAACCCCGCCTCTCGCCCGGAACGTTAGCTGGAGATAGGCACCAGCAACCCTCTCGACCCCACCAAGGGACAAGGGTGTCAAGAAAATGGATGGATGGATGGATGAAGTTAAATACTTCCTCAAGTCACTGTAAAGTTTTTCTTAAAGTGAACATTTTCCTTCCCTTAAAGGAATTGTAATTGGCCATCAGTGATGTAATGCAGTTCATAATAAGCCCATTAAAGCTTTTTCTTTGAGCTGATGGAAAACGCAGTGGCAATATGGACACCTCCGCTATTTATACCTCTCAAATCCTCATGCATATTCACACAGTGCAGAGACGAGGGAAAAAAGCGGGCAGACATTCTGACAAATAAGTGCCTGGATCTCATTTCTTTTAGAGCCTGAGCTATTTCAGCACACTATGGCCAAAGCCTCATCTATTCTCTGTCTGAGCCTCCTTTTATTTGGTCTTGGTCAACATGGTCAGCATTGTATGGGTGAGAGGAAGAGAAAAGGGGAGATAGGAAGAAGGAAGTTTTTAAAAAAGGCCTGATAAAGAGTTTAATTTGTTAATCTAATCATTCCAGGGACAGTTTCTGTTTAATTGTGTTCTCATTCGATACTAATTAAGTTTAGCACTTTTGTCAAATGAACCTATTTAGTCAGCAAAAGCTGACAAAAGTAACTAAAGAGAAACTGTGCTTGCTTAAACTGGAGATATAATTTTGTAAGTTTAATATTTGTCATTTCAATACATGTTCTGACATAAAATAAATAATGCACAACAATGCTAAAGGCGGAGTAAAGTTGAATTTGAGTCTTTGTTCTGATACAAATTGCATTATGATTAATTTTCTAAAACTGGGAAAGTTAGCAGGTGTTTTTATTAATCAGCATAAAGTACAATATTGAATGCTCATTATGTTCATTATGAGTGGTTAGAAAACAGGTTTATATATCAAAGTAAAGTTTTCAGAAACTTTAGGATGTTTTGGGAAATAATTATTTAGAAAGAGAACTCCTTTGAGTTTAATGATCATCTTGCCATACTATTGTGTGGATCAGACTGACAGAGTGCAAAGTTCAGTCCATTGCTTAGGACCGACAGTCTGACTGACCGCACTCAGCTGGTGTCACCTGATCTGCGGTCCAAAAGCACCGGTGCTCTCCTTCTTATTCTTCTTTGTTCCTCAAACCACACTTCTTAATCCTGTTTAATTTGAGTGCAAAGAAATTCATATGTGCCAGTCAGAACATTTACAGAGCACACTGCCTCAATTTTTCCTCGTAAAATAAAACTGAGCTTAGGCACTAAGCTGTATTGATCTTAAGGCTTGATAGTGTGATCAAGGGAAAAGACGGAGCCTCTATAAAGGGCACACATTTAGATTACAGGTCACACTATAAGCACTGTTAACCATGCAGAGCTGGAAAACAATGTTTCTAAGGCTTTTTCTTACTGTTTTTTCTCTTGCAGTAAGACATGCTAACTGACACACTGACCAGGCCAACGGTTGCATTAGCAGCAGCTTACATCCAGATGTCTATAGTGGTTCTTTAAGTAGCCTATACAGTATACCACTCTCATTTAAGTTGCTTCCACAAATTTCAAAAACTTAAAACTAATTCTTACCCTATAAATCAACGCAAGTAAAAGACAAGCCATTCTCTGCTCCCTGTCTATTTATGAACAAGTAGATTAGATGTAGTGACAAATAAAACAAAGGCAAATCCATCAGCAAAAAAAACTGTGCAAAGACTTTGCTAAGATTTCTCACGCAGTAAGTCAAAAGGTAAGAAACACAAGACAAAAAAAATCATCTCCATACAATGGGACCGCTTCTTTGTTTGAAATGCTGAATGTGGCGTCTCAGATCTCACTGGCATCTTCCTCTGGCAGCATCACTCTTTCCTTTTTGTATTTTTGTCATTGTGGATTGTTGTTTACCAGCTTTGGTGCCTCGTATCTGTGCCTCTGTTTCCTCAAAACACCTACTCATTTGAGGACTGATTCATTCCGGGCTAATTCAAATTCCCTAGGGATTAGAGACATCTAATTTGGTGATATTTCTGCCATGCACTCTTTGGATGTGGTATTTGTGCAGTCAACCCCTCCCCATTTGCCACAAGCACAAACTCACACACATGCACACACACACGCAGACACACAAAAGAAAAAACTGTAAATATTGTGCAGTTATTTCTCTTGCCAAGCTCAGCATCTTCTTGCAATTTTGAGAGGTTTTCAATCCATGTGCTTGCTGGGCATCTTTGTTGTATTATGAACTGCACACAAGGGTTCAAGATAGGGACAGAAATAATAATAAAAAAATAAACTGGAAGGCAAGTTTTTCTAAATTAAAAGATGTGAAACAAACTGGAGCATACATATATGTTTGTCTTGGAATCAAACTAAAAAAAAAGAGGAACTGTCTTGGATGATTTCTTTGACTTTATACATATTTGTGTTTGTGAAGCCACAAGAAGTCAACACCTACACATTATTTGGATGTCAACAGCCTTAAATATGCAAATACCTCTATCTGAGCTCTTCTAGAATAACATGTTTTCATTTCAGTTTGAGTAAAAAGAACCACTTGCCATGCCTTCAGAAATGTTAAAGAATTTAATTACTTTTAATAAGAGTTTTGGTCATGCATAACTTTTTATACGTCTAACTTTTTCAAAAATTGTCATGTTGCAATTACAAACATCAACTGTATTATTTTGGGTTTACATGATACAACAACACAATATAGTACATAATTGTGAAAAGGGAGGAAAAACATAAACTGATTAACAAGGACCTTTTATTTTTACTTCAAAAAGGTTTTAGATCAGCCATCTTCCTGAGAGCTACTTCTAGAGTCATAAAGCCAAAGGTGTTGATGAAGTTTCTCCACAATAAGCCTTGCATTTCAGAGGGTGGCGTGACAATGATGGATAGCTGTAAGCTTGGTACCAATAAGAACCTCCAAGTGGTCGATCCGAGGCCCAAGACTCTAGAAGATGGGCTCTCCAGGAGATCCACTCTAAATTAAATCCTCAGAGGCTGCCAGGCTACAATGGTGCTTTCCCTCTACTGCAAACTGGCTCTCCACCACTGCTTCCAGCCAGCCTCACTTTTGTTCTCCAACAAGAAGTTTTTCCTCCTTAATTAATTCAACAGAAAGTAATTAAACCTTTGCATTTCGCCGACATCCTTCATCTGCCTCGCCCTAGCAGGCCTCAAAGAAAAGGTAGGATGGAGTAAGGGGGCACAAGAAATTAAGAGCACTCACTGCCAAATGACCGTCAGAAGCAAAACAATATTAGCCCCCCGAGTTAGTGGCCAGGACTCATAATAAAAGAATAACAAGACTGCGCACAGAGCCGGGCTGAATGCTCCGCGGTGGCAGTGCAGGTTGAATTAGTCTGCGGGGAGCTAGAAGCTGCTGAGATGGACGGCGGTAGCCACAGAACCTGCTCTTAATTTGCTGAGTGAAGTGAGTCCTCCGGGGTGCCTGTTGTTTGGCTCTGAGGGGTAATAAAGGACTTGGCAACTTCAGCCAATTTTCCTTTTATTTTGCACTTCATGTGGAATCTTGGAGAAATGTGTTTGCAAACTGCTGTTACATAAAAAGTAGTGAAAATGTACGATAGGCTTTGGACATTTAGATGTCCAAAGCCTATCGTAGAGGTCAAGAAGTTCAAGTAAACCTGAGATCAGGTTGATTTTCAGAATTAAAATCAGATTTACTGGTCAAAGGATTTGAGGGATGCACTTTAGGAAAATTATAACAGGAATAAAGAATATAAACGTAATAGTAGTCAATTTATGTTTTAGATAAAGACAGAACAAAACGAAGGTGCAAAAATGTTCATCAGAGAGACAACCTCGGCGAAGAAGCTGTTTCTGTGGCGACTTGTTTTTGCAAATAACGCTCTGTAGCATCAAAGTCTGAACAGTTTGTGTCCAGGATGTGTGGGGTCTGAAGAGATGCTATCTGCCCTGTCTCTGACACTGTGCCCTGATCAAGAGCTCAATGGAGGGAAGGTCAGCCCTGGTCATCCTCTCTGCAGACCTGATTGTCCAACCTCCAGTTCCTAGGATCTACAGTAGACACAGTGTTGGTGAGGGTGGTGAGGGGAAGCAAGGATACATTATAGGCAGTGTTCACCTCCTGTATTTATGCAGACACATCATTTTTTTGGGTCACACCAATGACAGCACTGTCAACTTCAAGAGTTTCACATACAGCCTACTTTCTCCTGAGATCTGCTGCTAATGTAGAAGTTTATGGGTTTTATCATTGCACACTCTTACTGGGGGGAAGATCTGTACCTGTTCCTTTATGTTTTACCAATACATACAGAAACCTTTTAAAAGGGTGTGTGCAATATTTCAAACTTTACAAAGGATTTTATGTGTTGTTCTTTGGAGTTTGGGCACAATTAAGGGTGATATTGACTTAAAGATTCATCACAGTATTTTTCTGTTGATGGAATTGTGATAATAAAAGTTGTGGTACTTTTTTAAGTAAATGCCTGCATAGCACAATTAGTAAAAAAACACATCTGTAAGTCAGTCCCTATTTTAAACTCAAAGTGTGTCAGGAATGGTTTGACAAGTCAAAAAAAAAGGTAATTGTTGGGTCACGCAGCAAAAACACAGCTCAGCATATGACTGGTTTTAAGGATGGAGGTCTGGAGGTAGGTGGAGGATTGTGGAAGTGGGGCCTCCTTAGTCTACTTGGAAGGAGCCAAACAGCACAATGTGGTTGGAAATGTTGGGGCAAACGAAGGTCATGCTGAAGCTTACAAATTCACCCCAACAAAAACTGATTTGTATGAGACACAACCAATACAGTCACTGATCTGAACTGGTTTTAGTCTGAGGAATAAATAAGAATAGTGAGTCTTTCATGTAAAGGATAAAGAGGCTGCCTTCAAGAAGCCTCTCCTTTTCTGCACTTTGGATTACATTTCTCTTGAGTGGAACTGTTGTGCATCACTTGCTCTAAACGCTTTTTTTTTTTTTTTCTACTGATGCACAGGAGCACACTCTCCTCAGCCATTCTGCGACTCTTGGCATTTTGCTTATTATCAGAATACTCTTAATCATAGTGGAGACAGCGCCAGTGAAGAGAGCGAGCTGAGAGAGACACGTCAAAACATCTTCAACCGTAAAGGACCAGACAGCGAGCGTGATGGGCAAATTAGTCAGAGGCGCTGCCTAAATGGATGGCGAGGGCACGGAGTGGGGGGAGTTGGGAGGGGAGACGGGGAAGGACGGGAGTATGTGTGGAAATCAGAGAGAGGAAGCAGAAAACACACAGAGAAAAAAGGAGAGGAACCTTCTCCATTTCACATTTCAGCGGTGCCTCCTATTCCCGAAGCACTTCGCCAGATCACAACCCACTAACTGATAGAGAAATAAATTAAGGAGAGGCTGCTCAAATAGATATGATTCTGAAGAAGATTTAAGGAGTGGAACTGATTGTGCATGTCTGATTCCTGTGCTTCAGAGTCCTCACCCGGGGGCTTGGCTTTCAAAGCTGCAGTGACTTGCACAGAGAAACACTCCATTAACAAAGTTCAGCTCTCCTCCGAGCCTCACCCCGTCTCCCCCCCAACCCCCCCACCACCACCACAGAAGACCTCTCACTGGCAGCGCCGCTTCTTTTTCTTAATATATATTTCTGTAGATATTTCAGGGGGCAGCAACACCATAAACATTAGGAATCTAAAAATGAGAGCAAACGAGACAGAGGAGGCTTCAGCCTGTTTAGACCACTCACATTCAGTCACAACCCATGGAATCACTCAACAAGCAAAATCAGACAAAAATCATTAAAATTATCCGTTTGCATTAGACAAATCAAACTTAAATAATCACGCCAGAAAATATTATTCAGGTAAAAAAAAAGGGTTTTGTTTGTTTTGAAGAGCAGATATTTGGAGTACATCACATTTTAGAAAACTGAGATTTTTTCTGTGGGATTGAGAATATTTCCTCAGTTGGTGGATCTTTAATTATTTTATGTCATTGAATAAAATCTTTAGTGAAAGTTGTAAAAGCATCTTCACAGAACCTGAAAATGTAATATTTCTGAACTCGTAGTGTCGCAGAAATATTGATAGAAACTTAAATTAAAGATTTATTTTTAAAAGATCGAAAATAATCAGTTAAAAAAGGTCAAAAAATATTGATTGAGAAAACTGCATATAAGCAGGAAGCTGTCCTCATGTTTTTACTCTTTTGTTTTAATTTTTTTTATTTTGGAACGTTGGTCAAATGTAATCCTAATCTAAAGCACTTGATGTGAAATTAAAATTGAGATTTTGCAACTAATGGTTCAGAATGAAGCACGGTTAAACAAAATTTGTTTTTCATGTGGGTTCTCCCTGTATTGCATCACATTGCTTTTAAATATTTCTTGCTAAAATCATTTGCTTTTCACAGCTACACTCCAACAGGGGAGTTAAAGTCAGCAGAAAAAGCCCAGAACAACAGAAGGGCGTAGAGTTAGACGGACGGAGGAGAGCAGTAGCTCGGGTCCAAGGATTAGAGTCATGAGACTAGACAAAGGCAGGACCATTACCCCTGATTGAAAAGGCTCAAACCCAGTGACTCCTTCTTAAATCAGATGGTGAGAAAAAGACTAAAAAGAAGACATAGACAGAGTGATATAGGCAATGGAGTGTTTGTTCTGTACGATCCTGAAAGGGGGCTGCAAAAGAGCTGAGCAATTAGGTGTGGTGGGATGGTGAAGCTCCGGCTTTATGGACAGAAGGGAGACTTGTGATGACTTTGAATGTGTGAGTTCTGAAGGAGTTACTGCACTGAGAATAATTTTGGTTATGGGGATCAATTTGTGGCTGAGAAGCTTGCATGGGCCATGATCAAAGCGCCTCATTTGATGCAGCCTAGCCATCAGATAACCCTCCAATAACAGGCACACAGAAAAAAAACAACAACTTGTTTTCACCTGAATATTTCCCCCACTCTTTGACTGAGCTCTTGACCCTTTCACTTGTCTATACAGCACTGAAAACGCTTGACTTTCTGGATTTAACTGAGTGGACATGAAGGAGATGAGGAAGAGTGCAGAAGCAAGGTGAGAGTGGATAATTGAGCAGTCTGCAGTCTTGGAGCTCAGAGATAAGTGAAGGAGTGAGAAATCGAGTGTGATGCTGAGGCGAGGGCCGGGCCCTTTATTTGACGGAGAAAAGAGGAAACAGAGAAACAGAGAAGCGGACGTCTCTGAGGGGGAGAGATAGACGGCAGCAGAGCGAGGGACTCGGAGACAGACAGGGGGGAAAGATATGGATGGCAGGCAGCAATTACTGAGACTGAAGCTCCATGCGAGCACAGCCAAGTGTGAGTCTGTGTGTGACAGTATGTGAGGAGAAGAGAAGCGCAGGGCGAGTGGAGGGAGGGAGGGAAGGAAGGGAGGGAGGATTGAGATCTCTGACTGCCGGGGCCCCTGCTGACTCTCATACAGGCAGATCACAGGCTCATCATGTCAGCTCTGTTTGTGGAAATCCTCCCTCATCAAATGGCAAATTTGCTACACGTTTACCTTTATCAGATCAGAGAAGAGAGGCAGAGGAGCTGAGAGAGAGGCGGGGAGGGGGAAAGGTGTGTGCATGAGAAAGAGAGAGAGAGAGAGAGAGAGAGAGAGAGAGCATGTGTGAACGCCTCTCTCTGTCGCGGCGACACCATCGAGGGGCCAATTACTTGCTCCTCTGAGAGCAACGCTGCCATCTCAGGCCTTTCATTCTGCCACCCTCCTCAGAAACATCTGTCTTTGAATATGCAATGAGTCGCCGACACGAGGCTAATATTTACCGACATCAAACCTGTCTGTTCTGCCTCTAGTAGTGAGCTGAATGGGACTGGTGCTGCCGGGATGCTCTCCCCCTCCTGCTGTAAGATTACTGGCCTTGTTACTGACACCACGCCTCGCTGGCCTCCTCCTCCCTCTCCTGCTCGCCCTTCTCTTATCATCTTGCCCTTTCGTTTTCTTCCTCCTCCTCTATTAAGACTTAATTAACTGGACTTGGGTCTCATACGTCCTTTAAAGCCTTCTTGAATAAATATCAATATTGACGGAAGTTTTACATGTCAGCTTAGGATATCTGGATTTCTATGGATCACAGATAATGAGCACATTTAACCTGTCTTCACATGCGTGTTTTAATGAGAAATATTTCATTCTTGTGCACCAGAATCCAAGAATCAATTGACAGATTAGATTAGAAGACGACGGCAGTCGGCCAGAACTTATTTCTTCCGGAGGTTTCAAGGAGGCATGAGTTTGTTTTACAGTAAAAATAATATAGCAAAAATAATAATATAAAAATATTAAAAAAATGATATAGTAATACTAGCTTTGTCTGTTATAACATGCTTTATATAAAAGTAGAAATGATCTACTTCTTGTAATCTCAGTAGATTTGTGTTGAAAGGTGTTCATAACCAAGGATACATAAAGTACTCAAAAATGAACAGTAGTAGTAGAACTGCTTCAGCAAAATTTACTCAACTAAAAGTATAAAGTAGTGGTGCAAGAGTAAAAACTTATTTGAAGAAAAAGGCTACTCAAGTACTGAATGACTGATCAAAGTATCAACGATTTAATATTTAAAAATTACATCATGAAATGAACCAAAGGTTATATGGAAATGTTGGTATTTTAAAGAGCAAAATGAAAATACTTCATATGAATGACATTATTACAAAAATAGAATCACAGGTGTGTGTCTGTGTCTGGTGAAGTTTTGGTTAAAACCATCCCGTTTTTCATTCAGTGAAGTTACCAGAAGTTTTACTCAATAAAGAGTGACTGTACTTCATAACAAAGTTACTCAAGGAAAAGTAAAACGTACAGTGCAGTAAAAATACTCTTAAAAGTGCATGTTTCCAAAACGTTACTCTGGTAAATGCAACTGTTACTAGTCTATTATTTATGTTAATGGGATTTCATGTAAAAAAAAAAAGTGCTTAACTGTAAAATGGTAGAAAAAAGCATGTTTTCAAAAAGTAAAATAAATCTAAATCTGAAAAGAGTGGTGTATGTGGTGTGTATTCAGCTTGGGTAAAAACAGTTACTTTGTGCTGCACTTATAGCAACAAGTCAACTGGAACATTTTGCAAGTTCTTCTTTACCAAACAGCTCAGGATTAATCAGACTGAATGGAGAATGTCACTTTACAATGTTTTGATTCAATCCATTCTAGCTTTCCTGTTGCTGCTGAAATGCCAGCAGCTGTACTACAGGTTCAAGGTGATATTTCATTTCACTCATGCAGGCCAACAAGGAACATTTTGGCAGCTGTGCTCTCTACAATGCTGCTTGAAAACCACAAATGGGACTTCTTACGATTTCCTTTTTGTACCATATTCTTCCCATTCCCACATCATGGATTGAACTTCTTCACAACTTTATCCCTTTCCGCTGTGTCTCTTGGTCTTTCCAATGTTGTTTGCTCACTACTGTTCTCTGAAAACCCTTTGAGGCCATGACAGAACTACTGGAGAGTCAATTACACGCATAAGGGAGATATTTATTAATTAGAGAGTTTCTAAAAGCAAAACATTGGACTGCGATAAAAATGCACGCTATTCATCTTCTGACACCACGTGCCATTTTTATTCCACGTCCCAACTATGCTCTAGTTTGTTTTGGTTTTCCATATGACTCAATGACAATTAAATATACTTAGGTTTGTGGTTAATGTGACAAAATGTGAAAAGGTTCTAAAGGAATTACGATTTTTACAAAGAACTGAATAATAACACTCCATGAATTCAGCAAGAAAGAGAAATGAAAAAAGTAACATGATTAAGTAGCTTCTATCTCCGTCTTTACCAGTAATGACCTGATCATTTTTTATTTGACTTTTGTATTTACAGTTACCAAAATTGTTACTGAATCTTTAACTAGTTTTTATTATTTTTAAGTGTATTATGTAACAGGAACAGTAGAATAATTAGTATATAGAGGTTTATGTTGTTAATTTTCTGTTTTCAGCTACATGTTCACACTTTTATTTCTCAGCTCCCACTTGAAAACAACTTTGTCAGGTTAGACCCTGTTGTGTTTCGGTTCAACAAGAAAATGGTTGAAATCTAGCTGGAAGGTTACATACAATCATCGTCACGTAAATTTGAAATCACAAAAATTATGTGCAAAAGTTTGAATGAATGTAATATACATTTAGATAATTCTTTCAGACAATTCTACCTATTCTGACAAGAAGAGAGGTCAAACGTCCATTCAGACATACTAGTAGTTATATATTTGAATTTGCACATATATTGAAGATGTGTTGATTTGAAGAACTCCAAAATAAATTCAAAACACAACTGTTTATTTGATTGTTTTTACTTAAAACAAAACTGTAAAGGAAGGTTGGAAAGAAGTGGCTGCATGATGATGCAGTTGGTAGTACTGCAAGAAGGTTGTGGGTTCAAATCCCAGCCTAGTTGGCTCTCTC
Organism: Poecilia picta; assembly: GCA_033032245.1. Lineage (NCBI taxonomy): Eukaryota > Metazoa > Chordata > Actinopteri > Cyprinodontiformes > Poeciliidae > Poecilia > Poecilia picta. Next base: position 8,864,688 of record CM065374.1, read on the forward strand.
TTGCATTCAAAAAGATGGCAGTTAGGCTTAACCAGTCTCTCTACATTGTCGTTAGGGATAAATTAGTGCTCATGGTAATGTCTGTTCAAACTGGGGTTCTCTAGGTTTTTTTTCCTTATATAAATAAATAAATTTCCACTGTCACTACATGCATAATCAGTATGAAGGACTGATGCAAAATTAACAACGCTATGCAATCGACTATCCACTGTTGCCACGTTTGTTCAGTAGGAGAAAGGATTGGTGTAAAATTAGTGACTTGATGCAATCAGTTGTTTCATTGAATGAGAAAATATTTTACCGGTTGGCAAAAATATCTACATAAGTAACTGAGACTAAATTTAATTGAGCAGTATGTGCTACACTTTAAATGCAAATTATATGTACCTTTTAAAATCTACATCTTTAGCTATCGATAGGCTCTTTCTTTCTGAACACAAACTTTGGTTTTTGAGATTTTGGGGATAAGCTCAACAAGAAGGCCAATGAGAGGAAAAATAGACAGAAAATCACTGTGTTTTGACAGAAGACAATCTCTCCGCTCTGTTTCTGCTTCTGCTGACGGACGGAGATTAAAGAGACAGAGAAGGACAGATTATAGAAACGCAGAGATTGACTCATGGAAAGAGAGAGAGACAGATAGAAAAGGTGGAAGTAGGGAGCATGAAAGAGCGAGGGGAGGATAGCAGAGAGTGAGCGACGAGCATTTGCATAATGTCCTCCACCACAGTAAGTCCCTGAGGCAAGTCATGCTGGATAACAGAGGACCAATACTCTTAATTCAATCTCTTTATTTTTCTAATACATCAGAAATTAATAATTTGTCCCCATTCCTCCCACAGCCACCCTCCTCTCGTCCATGAAAAACCTCCGCGAGCGTCGAGCTGAGCTGCCTAAGTTTGTAACTTTAACCCAAGAAATTGATGTGAGCAGGCCTCCAGGCAGACCTGCTAATGAATGGATAGGGAGAGAAAGAAGAAAGTTAAAAGATGGTCTTTTATAAAGTAATTTAAGAAAATCCTGTTAGCTGGATCAAGTACAAGAGTATAATTTCTCAAAACGGGGAAGTGGAGGAGCTTTTTGCGCCTCTTCCTCTCATTTAATAACAAAATTAAGGAGGTAAAAAGATAAAGAAACTGAATCAATTAGAGCAACGTTCGTAAATAGAGCTAACTGTTGAGAGCGCAGGACTCCCCATGGAGGTAGTGGGAACATCTATGACAATTTTGACCATTTTTTTTATTTTAACTTTTTTTTTAGTATGTGAAGAAAAGATGTACAAATCTTATATTTATCTTTAAAAAATTATCCATGTTTTTATCCCAAGAATAATCCGTTGTTTTATGTTCTTGGTCTTTCTCACATAGCAGATGCATAAATAGACCACCCATCAAATAGACAGTCTATTTACACGGCACTAAACACGGTAGTAATAAAATGAGGTGAGCAGGTTATTGTGGATTGATAATGACCATTGCTGCAAATACCTTTAAAATGAATTTAAAGGTATTTCTTTGGTATTTCAAATCTACATGAGAAAAGTGATTTTATTGTAGTAATTTTTGCTTGTTTTATAAAATGTAATCAAAGTTATGACTTTGTCATTACTTCAATTCTGAAAACACTACTTTTTTGGAACACATTTCATTGTCATTTTGACACACACTTGGTACAAATCTTTGTGACTGAGATGCTAGAGGTCAGGAAGAGAAGTGCGGTTATCATGATGATTGAAATGAAAGAAAACAGTCAATGACATGTGGGACGTTTAGTAGCAAAACTCAGTTATAATATTGTGCAGCCCGACAATCAGGTGGGTTAGCTACTGTACAGGATGATCTGAACTTGTCGACTTAAAATACAGAAAATGGAAGATTGTTATAAATGCAAATATCATAAATATTCTATAAATATTATCCATAAATATCATAAATTTACAAGTGTTGAAACATAACATAATCTATGTAACTATTTGTTCAACTTTAACTTTTTTTGTTTAGTAAGTTCACTTAAGAAAATGGCTGGAATTGCACTATTTTGTTCCAATCTTTTAGGTGCTAATTTTGGTTCATAAATGTTTTTTAACTATCCAAATGAAATATTATAAAATTGCTACACTAAATTTCTTGGTTAAATTTTGTGGTTTTCAGTGGAAAGTATATGAACACAAATAAGACCATTTGTCTCTTTTCGGCTTTTCTTTTAGTCTGTAAATAACTATGAAGCATTTTCTTGATCGGAAGATTTTAGAAGTTCACTTTTTTATGGAAATTAATTGAAGCCTTATCTATTTGATATTTATATGCTTTTTAAATTTTTTTTTATCTCGGCTTAACTTTGTGGTAACTGCCTGACTGAAGTAAATATTGTCACATAATCGTATTTATAACAAATAAACATTCAAACATTCAATAGAATATTAAATAAACACAATATTCAAATGAATCATTTGTGTTCATGTGTTCCTTTCATGACTTATAAGCCATGTATTTAAAATACAAACAGATGTAGTAAACTGTAGGTATGATGAATATTTTCAAACAGAAAAAAAACTATTATTCAACATAATTCATGCTGATTGTTTCTGAAAATGAACTTTACGACTGTTGTTTTACAGATTTCTCGTTTTGCGTCACAGAGAAATGTGATTCTTTTGACCTTTTATCCAACGTTTCAGCTCTGCTCCACTTCGTCAGCAGATAAAAGTGAAGATGAACGGTCTCTGCGGGCGCCAGAAACACTGAGCAGCACTATTTGATTCATAGTCCCCTGGGTGTTATGATGGGGGAAATAATTGTAAGTATTTGTATTTGTTTCTTTTTACACTGTGATGAGCACTGGGAAATACTTAATACCTTCCAGAGATTATACGGTAACTCCCAAACTCCCATGATTATAATTAAGCCTGACTTGGTTATAAAATGAGCAAATAGCAATTTAGTTTTGCATCGTGTGAGGGAGCGTCTCTGTGTGTTCCTCCGTGTTTTTATACATCCTTAGGTTGCTAAATATACTTGGTGCATGCGAGTTTCCAATTGCACATGTATTCTTTGTGTGTATTTCAGAAGAAAGGGCTGCAGAAGCAAAGGCTTCTATACTGGAATATTTGCTCAGGCATGCTCTCATCTTTCTTCTGGCAAAAAAAAAGAAAAAGAAAACAAAAAACACACAGACATTACCCCATCCTTTCTCTTTCTCCTCCTTATTCTCTATCTTTTGCACCCTTCTCTCTTTCTGTATCACTTACAAAGGCAGCCGTTTCCTCCAAAATGAGGCCACGTTCGGAAGGTATGCAAATGAAATCACTGCTCGTGGATTAGAATGGGACACCATATACCCTAAATCATGATTGTCAATCATGGCTGGGGATTAAGGGATATGGGCTCACAGACCTAAAAAAGCAACATTTCCCCCTCAGGCTGATTCCCATTGTGCGGAGCTCTGAGGAAGGAGAGGGCTCCACAAGGGGGAAGAGAGCAACACTGGAGCACCAGTGCCCCCTTCTGTCTGAAGCCCACCGTGTCGTTTCATCATCAAACACCAGTCAGGCTGAACAGAAATAGAGGCTGGCACATACCAGCCTATTCATTTACATTTGACGTAGCCGCAGGCGAAAGCTTGATTAGACAAATGCACATGCTTTGGTGATGCAGTGTTTCATCTTCAGTGGAGGAGAGAGAGACCTCATTTGTGTCTCTGGCGTGTGTGGAGTCTTGGTTTAACATGAGTGGGTTAGGAGGGCCACAGGCCGTACAAATCTAGCTGCTGTTCATCAATGAGAGCGTCCAGCACCGAGATCACGTCACTGGATATAGATTTCTCTTCATACAGAGACATTTTCATGCATGTGTAAGTTAAGTTGTTGCATTTGTAATTGGAGATGTGTACCATTAAAAAAATAATAATAATAATGCATGTCAGGAGCAATTTAAAAAAAAAATCAATTATGTAGAAATGTAAGAAATGGAGTAGTATTGCATTAAAAATATGATTACTTCCCAATAAATGTGGTTAATTTTTATGTAAATCACTAGAGTGTAGCTCTGAACACACAGCCGTGTTTAGCGGAGTGAGCATGCAGGCCCTGGAGCCCTCAGCTAGAGTGCCAGTCTGTTCCTGTGGAGCAGTCAACCAGACGAACCCAGCCAAGAGAGAGCAAGGCACAGGCACAGAGCCAGGAAATAACCCTGGAAAACACTCCACTACCGGCAGAGAACAGCACTGGTGTTTTTATAAGACATAAGGCTGAAAGTCAGGGGTGGGAGGGGGGTAGGGAGGACAAACTAGCCATCAAAACTACTGTTGTGAATAATTATGGGAATGAAAGAGGATGATTGCTAAGCTCTCTAAGACAAGACTATGAATAGAAAAGTGAGGGAAGGAGGAGAGCTGGCACAGTTTGCATCCTCACAGCCATAAGACGGAGGGCTGGACGGCACTTGTGCCTTGCAGAAGGGCAAGGCCAGGGCAACATCTGCATCACATCAGAGAGCCTGGCTGAGCGCCCACACTATGAAAGTCTCTCACATAAGCAGCGCTAAAGTAAGGTTTTAAGAATCAGAGTAGGCCTTAACGAATAAACATTTTTTGATTTCCATCTGTATTATAAGCTTGAATCTTTTACCCCTACACTCTCTTGGAAACACATTCACATCTCTTGAATATTCTCATTTTTCTTGTTAAAGCCACAAAATTCAATGTATTTTAATGGAATTTGAAAGAAAAGTAGCACATAACTGTGAGGTAGTAAGTGCATTCAACCCCCTAGTCTGAATAAAATCAAATCCATCTGGGTGCACTTAAATTTCAGTGTAAAATCAGCTAAAGCGAAAGCTACAGAAGTTTGCTGGAGAACATCACAGTACAAACAGCATCATGAAGATCAGCGAGCACAGCAGAGAGGGCAGAAAGTGACGGAGAAGCTTAAAGCAGAAAGAGGTTATAAAACAATAATCAAATCTTTAAATATAACAGAGTTCTGCTCAATATGTCATCTGGAAATATACTGCGCAACTGGAAACATGGGTGTCTGGTTGAACTAAGGCTGAGCAAGGAGACATTTATCAGAGAATCAACCAACGTTAGGGTGACTCTGGAAGAGCTGCAAAGATCCACAGCTCACTTGAATCTGTTGACGGGGGGAAAATAATTGCATTTTTTTTTTGAAGAACAGAAAGAAGAAAATCATTAACCGTCGAGCAGGACAACGACTCTAAACATGCAGCCATAGCTACGATGAAATGGTTCAGCTCTAATCTAAATCTAAATCTAAATACTGTTGAGAATCAGCAATGAAACTAAAAAAGGTGAAGAAATTTGAAGAGAAGCGGATAAAAATGAGGGGCTCGGTACGAATTTATGTCACATTTTAGAGATTTCAATGTATCCTTCCCTTCCTCTTCACAATAAAGCACTACTTTGTGTTGCCCTGGGGAGAAAAAAAATATTCCAGTAAAACACACAGAAGTTTCTGGATGCAACACTTCAAAATCTAAAAAAAAGTTAAAGGGGTGCCAAGACTTTACGATGCCTTGTAAATGATCCCTATCGCCTTCCACAACAAGTCCACCTGAGTCATCGTTTCCACTGGAGTGGAGAAATAAATAGATATGAGCCATCAGTGAAGAGCAAATCATTATGCATCATTAGGTGAAGATTTAGTTTAAACGTGTTTAGCAGGAATTAAGCAAAGCTGCTGTTGACATGGATTGACTGCTGTAATGCTTTATTGTCAGTGCTCCAGGAGGCAGAGTGGCCCAGCCCGGATGGGGGAGCAAAAATGTGCCGAAAGCAAGGATTTATGGGATGTGAGGAGGAATAACTGGATGTGCAGACGGAGTGGACAAAACAGGAAATGCTGGTTGATGATTTATCTGGCAGAGGAAATACCGGAGTAAACACATACTGGCGATAATTAAGAGATAGTATAAGTTTCTCTTAAGGTCAAGATGTTGGAAGAGTTTGTGTCTTACTCTTTCTTTCCAGTCATTATACGTGAGCTAACTTTAAATAACAGGATCAATTATTTTTTGTCTAAAGAAAACACAAGAATCTGAAGGTTTGTGGACAAAATTTACAAGTCACTCACGTCGTTTGCCAAATAGCTTCAAGCTTGCATTACCCTAAATATTTAGCATCCTATAGAGAACATTTTGTCCAAAATATGTCATAAATTAGCTTTTATGGGTCACATTCTTGGAACTACAGAATCCCACAAAAGTACTCAGAACTCAGGTTTGAATGTTTCACACTTTGTCACATTAAAACAGAAATTTCAATCTATTCTACTGGGATTTCATGTGACAGACAAATACAAAGAGTACATAATAATGAAGTGGAAGGAAAATCATTCAATTAAAGAGTTTATACAAATCAAAATCTTAAAGGTGTAGCATGCATTTGCATTCAGGCGCCTTGCATCAGCAAACTAACTGCTGTCACTATTTTTTATATTTTAGGTGACTTCTAAAGGCTTGCACATGATTTAATTTCAGATTATCAGAGTGAAGATTGTTTTCTTCCGCTGCACTGTTTTGTGATAGTTTAGGATATTAAATAAAATCAAATAGTACATATTTTTATAAGTTTGATCTGATTTATACAGTTTGACTCACTGGGATCCAAGATCTCATTAAGAAGACCCGCTTTAAAAAAATAAAACAGACTTACAAAACATCAATGATACATGTAATTAAGAATTTTAACTCAATTAAATGAGCAAGTTTCATAAGATTTCCATTTTTGTCTTCCTCTTAAAATAAATTTGAATTGTCTAAAAGGAATCAAAGTGGATTCAGGTCCTGCTGTTCCACATTGACAGAGCAGAGTAAGGAAACACTTTAGGAACGACATTTGTGGTTCAAAGGTGACCAAATACAAACACTTTAGTCAAGCTGGGCCATTTTAACCAGAATCAGTCCAACTCTAAGTTGTACTTAAGTCTTTATGTTTCCATGTATGCAAGAGTTGCTCAAACTGACGATTGAGAGGATACAGTCTTATCCACCTCTCCAGTGTTGACAATATTACTAATCCCCTCCACCTGCTCAAACACCCGCCCTCCCCCCTCGAAAGCCCCCCGTCCCTCCACCTCCTCCATGTGCCCATGCTGGGAGTCCCCAGGGCCACGCTGCGCCGCTGCCTCCGTCTGCACGCCAGTTATCGTCTCTGGCCGGGCTCCGCTCCCCCCATCCCCTTCCCGAGTCACGCACATTAATCGCCGCAAAAACAAATAGTTCTCAAATGTTTGGAAAATCCCCGCTGTTTGCACCAGGGCCTAACAAAATAATTTTTACAAGCTATCTAGCTGTGATTAGGACAGAGAGAATTGAATTTATGTGGCATTGATAATATTAATATTAGCCTAATTAATTATGTTGTTTGAACTTGCGCAGCTCTGTGTGTACCTTCTACACAACACTAACCAGCCGGCGCTGGAGCTGAGCTCTGAGCCGTCTCTATCTCCGCCGCTCTCCCCCAGTTCATGACTACTGCACACAATTCATCAGCTCGTACAGATCTAATCCCCCCCGGCTCTGCTCACTTCCTGAAGTCGAAGAAAGAACTTTACTCTGGTGGCAAGAATTCCTATGAATACTTGATGACTTCTACGGAAAGGAGGAGTGTTTCATCTCACTTTGAAAGTGACATTCACACAGAGAGAGGAAGAGAGAGACTGAGGCAAACTTTCAATTCACAGTTCAACATATGAAAAATATCCAGAGTTGAATAATAAAATGCATCTTTATTGAATCAGTAATCATGGTAAACAGCAGTACAATGGGAGCAGCAGATCGTTCCAGACAGCAAGAGCGCGATTCTTCTTTTTCTTGAGCAGAGGGCAGCTAACGTAGACCTCCAGTAAGCCGTGTGTGTGTGTGAGAAGAAGTCCCTTTTAAGTTCAGTTTGTTTCCCTAATCACTGGAGATCAACATTTCAGCCTCCTCTGACCCAGAAACACCGCAGATCAGATGAACAATGTCTTGGACTTTGCGCACCGCTGAATGGGCAAGTGTTGATCTGTGCAATTACGGAGCGGCACACTCAGTGACCCATCGCACCGTTCTGAACTGTGAGGGACCACCCAGACCCTCCAGAGAGAGATTCTCAGGCCTGTCTGCTTCCATCATGGCGTCCAACAAGTCACAACGTCCTCATGTGGTTCCTCTGTGGCCGCTACGCACCGGCATCAGCAAAGTCTGTCTTGCTTGTCATTGCACATTGCAAAGCACCGCTGACTCGGCCGGAATCTGTTAATATGTCGACCACTTTGCCTGTTCAGCCAAAAGAATGAACTTTGTGAAAGGGTTGGGGAATTATCGCGATGTTATAGGGGTAAAAAATAATTTCTGATAAGATTTATGATGTAGTGTTTATAATAAATTCAAATTATATATTTGAAAACACAAGTGAATTCTGTTAATATTCGAGGGTTAGCAGTACAGCTGCAACACCCTAATGTCTATTTGACAAAGGAATCGTTCCGCTTTAAAAAAAATTCCTACAGGTATTTATGTTTCTGAGGTCTCGACTGTTAGCAACGAGGTGAATTTTTCATTTTACTGCAATAAATACTGCATAGCATTATGATTTTACCTCAACAGCACCCATCCCCACTTCATTATATGTCAAGTTACAACTATATTACTTTTGATAAACTTGGATGCTTTTAAAAAAAAAAGAAGTACAAAACAATCCATACTCTTGTGTTAGTTCAAACTGAAATGCAGGTTTTAGAGACACATACCTGAGATACATGTATATTGAGTACTAAGAACTGAAATAAGTGTTTCTGACTAATGCTTTATTCGCTACTGAAATGTAAGGAACAGATGCAGACCGTGTGGTCAGAGTTTGAGGTTTTCTTTGCAATGTTTTATTTTTACCTCAGATGCTGGGACAGAAGAAGCAGCAGCAGCAGATTATGAATGCAATCGCTCCTACTTCTAGACTTTTCTTTTAGAGCGTAGCTGCTTCTCCAGTTTCAGAGCTTTCTGCTCACCAAATATTTCAGCAAAATAAGCAAGTTTCCACCATATGAAGTGAAAACTGCAGAGCGGATGTCTGACCTGACAGGAAGTCTCCCTTTAAAGCTGCTTCAGAGCCAAATCCTGTGCACAAGTTCAACCAAAGAACTTAAATATTTGGCACAAGCAAAGTGATTTTTTTATGCAAGCACAGACATAAGTAATTCACTTATCACATAAATTTGTCAATGATTAGTATTTAAAAACAAAATAGATTCAGGATCAACAAATACTTATATTTCATCCTTTTACAGAAGAAAAGAAAAACAAAAGGGTAAAATTCCCACATTCAAGGAGCACTGGCTTCCCAATCGGCGTGGTCTGTTTGAAGGAGACAGACCAATTGGCAATTAGTATCTTCAGGAGGCATCATTATTATTTTTTTCCCTGGACGGAGTACAGTAGGTCTTTACAAGAGTCATTAGCTGAAATGACGGCCCAGTCTTGCTGAGCGGTAGTCCACTCTGAGCTGGACAAAGGCGTGCAGGAGGTTCCGATCCAGATTGGTGAGCTGCTCACCTGAACAGACTTGCTTCAGGTTGTCGGGCGCGACGACCAGCAGGTTACAGAGGGAGTGGAGCGTGTCAAAGAGCTGCAGCACGAGAGGGACCTGAGGACGGAAAGGCAGAAACGGTTCAGAAACTACATCTTGGATGGAAGGCTAGCTTACAGCTAACAAAAAGACAAAATTCTGTTTCCCAGAAAAATCATACAAGAACAATAAAGTTAAGACTGCTGACTGACGTCTGTCCGATATGAGCAACAACTACAACTCAGCTAAAGAAGCTGGATGTTCAGAGAGCTTTATGTGAACATATTTATAGAAAGTTAAGTGGAAAGAAAAAAAAAGTGTGGTTAAAAAAAAAAAAAAAAATTTTGCACTGCCACACTTGTGAGAATTGTCAACCGAAGGTGGTTAAAAGTCTGGGGGAGATTCACAAGCCAAGAACTCCATGAGGCGCCACACACAGATGCACTGAGGACCTGGGTGTGTCTCTAACGCAGTGGTTCTTAACCTGGGTTTGATCGAACCCCAGGGGTTTGATGAGTCGGTCTCAGGGGTTCGGCGGAGCCTCTGCCGCAGAGTAAAGACACACTTGTGTAAAGTCGTGAAGACGCCCTGCTTTGCCATCACTTGCTGCTGAGGATCATGTTACATTGCTTAGCCAATCAGTGCTGAGGAGGAGCCCTGATTGGAGGAGCTCCACTCTCAGCATGGATTTGAACCTTTGTCTTTAATTACTTCAGCAAAGCTCACAGTTTTTACCAAATTCTGTAGTCTAAATCTGCTCCTTAGTCGCATCTTTTAAGGGTTGGTACTGCCTCTAGTGGCGTGGGGGTGGTAACACAACTAATATAATTACATTACTAAATCAGAATACCGCAAAATATTTTGTGTGTGGGGGGAGGTTGGAATAAGAAGGGTTCGGTGAATGAGCATATGCACCTGGGGGTTCGGTACCTCAAAAAAGGTTAAGAACCATCGCTCTAACGCCTTAGCAGAGCCACAGGCTGGTCGCCTCCACGCCATGCTGCACTGCAGCAATTTACCCCAAAATGGACCCCATTTTGAGAGTGTGTTGTACAGTGCATTAAAATACCTTGAGTAGGCTTGAGTATACTTCTGTATTAAAAGGAATTTTTAATGGTTTTATGCAGAAGTCCCATTTTCTGACAACCAGGTTTTTTTTCCCTTTTCATTAGTTGTAAGTCATAATCAGCAAAAATCATTTTGTCTAATGATGTATAAAAATAAATTTTAAATAAACTTACTAAAATCAAGAAACTTTTTAATAATATTTTAATTTCCATACAGTGATCTACATGCCATTTATCAGTAGAAATATGTAATTTTTTAAACATTATTTGCTCTGTAACCATTAACCACAACTGTTTTGGTGAATTTCTAAATATAAACAAATAACAGTTAAGGCCTGAAAGGGCAGAACCAAGTTTGGCCTGTGACTGGATTTCGGACCTCTGTCCCTTTACTCACTCTGAAGTCCTTGGCGCATCGTCTGTATTCAGCCACGTCGCAGATGGCCAGCATGCCTCCCATGGAGCTGTAGCTGAACTGCTGTAAATGCTCGTGGATGAGTCTGTGAAAACGGACGCCCAGTTCCGCCAGCACCGTGTCCACGTTTTTCCCGTCCATGGACTTCCGAACGTGTTCCACCTGTTTGCTGACGTAGTAGCAGACCTTGGAGCAGGCCTGTCCGAGGAACAGAGTAAAAACAGGAGAATCTACGGATACGTAGCTTAGGAACAACAAGTGTGTGTTAAACTAGCAGCATATGCTGCGCTTTGCATGAGAGTTCAGCCTCTCTTACAGTAGTGTACTGGATCATGACGTTGTTCTCGTCCTCTGGCCTGAAGTCGGTTTTCTTCTGCTCTGTCAGGATGTGTTTCATCTGTCCCACCATGCAGTTTAATGTTCTGTGTGTAAAAACAAAATGGAGCTGAAAATGTATTTTTACTGGCCAAATAGTAGTTATTTGGGACAAACAGGAGAAAAAAAAAACAAAAAAAAAAAAAACACACAAACCTGTCAATTCCAGTGTCCAGTTTCACTTCCATTTGATCTATCACCTCCTTTTTCTTATGCAAACACTCAGCCAACTTTGGAGAGGAGCTGCAAACAGATTATAGAAAACAATTTTTTCGATGAATTGACAGGAACTATAATTTGTAAGATGATCTTTTGGTTGCAACTGACCTTATCAGAGGCATGAGCTGGTCATTAAACTGTTTGTCAAACAAATGAAAGATAGAGTTCGCTTGCTGAACCACATCTAGGAAGTAGAGGTTGGCATTTTTTGCATCAGACGAGGGAATCGCTGAAAGGAAATCATAAGAAAAGGCAGTAAAGCATATGACGTCATTCAAAAAGGAACATTTTTACAAAACGCAGCGTTTTTTAAAGTTCCCGATGCAGCATGATGTCCGTCATTTCCCATTCTGTTAACAATATAATAATAAAAAAAGAGCTGCGTTTGGCAGCTTTTTACTTGGTGTCTCAGATGACTGCCAAGAATAAAACACAGCCCCTTTCGTTTGTCTGGAGCTGCCTCAGCGTAAACATATCGCAGTTAGTAAGCAGGATCACGTTACGTGAAAATCACCAGCTCAGACTAAAATTATCCAGCTACCTCATCTTTTTTTTACCATCCACAACTTTCCTTTATTTAGAATTTATATTCCTCTTAAAGAGGTACTTTCACTTGAGAAATAAGATAAATCTTTTTTTTTTACATTAGTGTGGTGCGATAATCACTCGAATAAATTACTGAAATGTTATTGAAAAAGTTACTTTGTTTTTAATATGGATTTTTTTTTCATTCCTCATGTGAATAGACATTTATGGAAGAGATTAGGGCCACCAAAAAAAAAACAAAAAACAAAAAACTTCTGACTTTAAAGTCAGAACTCCGAGATTTAAAGTCAGAATTCTTTTTTTTTTTTTGGTGGCACTAATCCTCTTCCGTAGACATTTTATTAGACAGTCTTGATCAAATTTGTGTTTCTGTACTTCTATATTAAACAGTTTGTGGCTTTATGTAGTGGAGTGAGCTTGTTTAAATTGATTTTATTTTTTACATGTTTTTTATTGAATATAACAATGAATCAATGAATCTGACAAGATAGCTTTAATGGAAATCATGAACTTTTTTTTTTTTTCTTTCCCAGGACACAGACAGACTACTTAATATCTGGGTTTTAGGTTTGCAATAAACTCAAAACAGATATAAATAAATATTGTATACTTAAGTATTTGTTGAATTGTCACAAGTCATATCAAAACACTCACCTTCAGCAACAATATTTATTATGAACTGGTGCTGTCTGACAAAACTAAATATTTCTGGTTAAAAACGTTTGGTTAAACGTTTACTAATGGCTACAAAATCTGTTTTGCTTTTTTCTCCAATTTCGAAATGAACTTTTATCCAAACATACAGGTGTTGTATGCATTTTTTTTGAGTCTTATTTATATCCTATGTTGATATGATAAACTCTGCAATAAATCTAAAACATTAGCTCTCTAATTTTTTATTTTTAAAACCCTTGAAGGTGTTTGTCCTGAATTAATGTGATATTTACTCCAGTGATAAGTGTATGTAATAGTAAACAAACATTGTGTTTCTAATGAGGACGGATGGGAGTACCTGCCAGGCCGATCTCCAAGGCATAATCAATGTGCTCCACACACAGATGTTCAACCAGCAGGAGGAAGATTGAGAAGGCATTCTTGGGCAGATCAGATGGATCTGAAAGCTGTGCAGCATTCAAGGAAAAACAATCATATCATTTAATTAGAAAACATGAAGGCATCAGTTAAATGGAGGAAGTAGAGGAGAGTCACCTTGTGGCATCTCTCAAAGGCATGACGCGTCTCCTGTAACAGGTTGACGACCAGCTCTGGGGACAGGAAGGTCTCTCCATGGGTGTCGATGCTTGGACCCAGTGGAAGATTGGTGCGCTGTCTGATACGCTCCTTCAGTTCTTGGATACTGCACAAACACAGCAACATCTCTCATTTCTTGCAAAACGCAGAGGAAAAAATAAAAAATAAAAATGCTTATAGAAATGCTTCAAACTGCAGGTGAAAATCTGACCTGCCCGAGCCGATCGAGCGCTTCTGGTGGTTCTTGGAGTCGTAGTATCGCTGCAGAATCATAGCGCCTCGAGTGCGAAGGTATTCCCTTTCCATGTTGATGTAACTTTCCAGGTAAGAGGAAAAGATGTTTTTTATGAGCTTGGACAGGAATGTGTGCTTATCTGAGCCCAGGTTGAACTCTGTCAGCTTTGTGGCCAACGCTGTCGTCCTGAAAACATTGAGACATAAAATAAGTACGATTGTACATGAATGTAATTCATGAAACAGCCAGTGAGCAACTTGTTACCTGGTGTAAAGGTCGTAGAGGTTTTTTAGGTACTGCTCTACATCTGAATGCCGAGTCTCATCCAGTTTTTCCCTAACATGAGCCTGTGGGGACATAGGAAGTTAAAAACAGACCTAAATATGAACAAGTGAATGAATGACTCATTGAAAAAGCACCTGCAGCTTGTTCTCGAAGATGTTCTGGATGAGTTTGGCCATGACCGTCTCCGGACTGCTGAAGACTTCTCCCACCTGCTTGTTGACCCTCTGGCAGAGAGCTGCTGTGTCTTCAAACACATCATTCCTCATGTAGGCACCCTAAGAAGGACAGAGAGTAAAAAAATAAAAATAAGTAGAAAGGTAAAGAGCTTGTAATGTTTTTATTTAATGAGGAAACAAACTAGATAACATGTTAAAAGAGAATCAAACTCTTACTTCCTGACACTGCTTTATGTAGACATCCACACAGTGTGCGTAACCCTTCAAATGAAAGACACAGATGTTACCCTTCCAGCAAATTTAAAGTGCATAGAAGAAACCTTTAAACACAGTACTAAAATACCTATTAGCAATGTTTTTCCACTACATAAATTAAACACCAACAAAACAAATATGTCTTTCTAGGTCACCTTGAAATGTAGGAGAACTGCTGCAACCTCCCGCATGCGACCGATTTCTCCTCTGCGCTGGGCTGCAGTGAACTCCTGGATCAATTGTCGCTCCAGGTCGTGATATTTACCTAGGCACAAATAAAAACAAACATAAAAGAAATATTCAATGCGGCCACCTTTTGCTATTCTCAAAAGATGGGAGTGGAGTAGAAACGTACTTGCTATTTTTGCCTTGACATCTGCAAACCTGTCACACACAAAGGAAAAAATGTTTGAAAACATCTGCCATAGCAATAATTGCAGAAACCTGGTTTCAGTCAGGGGCCTCCAACCTGTCGGTCTGGAGCCGCAAGTGGCCCTTAGGATTTTTCACAATGGCTCTTAGCTTTGGAAATGATAAAGAATCAACTACTGTTTTCAAATATGATATAATAACAGTTTTTCCATTTTTTAATCCATTAAAAAAACATTTAATGCAAAACATTCCTATGCGCATTCAAATACACAGTCCAGTCACATTAATGTGACCATCTGTCAAAAGCCAGAATAACCACCTTTCGCAGAGCGAACTGCTACGAGACGTGCAGGAAGAGAGTCACTTAGGTCCCTGAAGGTCTTCTCTGGGATGTTGAGCCATGCCGACTCTAATGCCGTGGCCAGCTGCGCTAGATTACGCGGTTGAGGATCCATGGCGCGAACAACTCGATCGAGATGGTCCCACAGATGCTCGATTGGGTTTAAGTCAGGTGAGTTTGCTGGCCAGGGGAGGACGGTAAACTCATCCTGGTGCTCTTCGAACCACGCACGTACACTGGCAGCTGTATGGCACCTCGCATTGTCCTGCTGGAAGATGCCATCATCCTGAGGAAAAACAATGCGCATGTAGGGGTGGACATGGCCCGCAAGGACAGATGCGTACTTGTATTGATCCATCGTGCCTTCCACAATAATCAGTGAACCCAGAGAATGCCAGGAAAACATTCCCCAGACCATAATGCTCCCGCCTCCAGCTTGGACCGTTCCTGCAATGGTTGCAGGGTGGTTCCTTTCAGAGGTTTCACGCCTTATACGCCAACGTCCATCTGTCCGATGGAGCATAAAACGCGATTCATCTGAAAACGCTACCTGTCGCCACTCAGTGGACGTCCAGCTGCTGTACTGGCGTGCAAATTCTAGCCTTCGTCGTCGATGAACACCAGTCAACATAGGTGCACGAACCAGGCGTCCGCTTCGGAGGCCCAGACGCAGCAATGTTCGCTGAATAGTGGTTTGGGAGACACTTGTGGTAGCCCCTTGGTTCATTTTAGTGGTCAGTTGCTCAACGGTAGCCCGTCTATCTGCCCGAACGCATCTCCGCAACCGTCGTTCGCCTCTGTCATCTATGGCCCGTGGTGCACCACATTTGCCACGTCGTTGATTTTGGACAGTCCCATTTTGCCATGCACGGTACACTTTTACCACGGCGGCACGCGAACAGTTCACAAACTCAGCCGTTTCGGAAATGCTTCCACCCTTGGCCCGAAAGCCAATGATCATGCCCTTTTGGACGTCGGATAAATCGCTTCGTTTCTGCATTACGCCAACGATTGAAATGTTTTCCGAAGCCCACACACACCACACACACACAGCACAGCACAACTGCACTGTGCTGCCACCTGCCTTCTGTGATTGGTTATTTAACTCTGAAGTGGAAAGTACGTGGTGGTCACATTAATGTGACTGGACTGTGTATGATATAATAGCATTCAAATATGATATAACAGTTTTTCCATTTTTTAATCAATTAAAAAAATGGAAAAACTGTTATTATATCATATTCCTATAAGTATTCCTATAAGTATTCAAATATGATATAATAACAGTTTTTCCATTTTTTAATCAATTAAAAAATGGAAAAAACTGTTATTATATCATATTTGAATACTTATAGGAATGCTTTGCATTAAATGTTCAAAACAGGATGACAAAAACAGCACCAATAATGCTTTTAGATCAAAGCCCATTTTAAGTTACGTGGTTTTCATCATAACATTTTTCACACCAACATTCCATGGGAAAAAAAAATCCATCCTCTTTTTTGGAAGGGTTTCATGGATTTCTTTATTTGAAAACAAAGAAAATAGTGGTTCTTTAAAAAAATGTTCCCACTGTAGATGTTCATCAAAAAGGGTTATTTTGTTTAGCTGGACTGAGGACAAAAAGGCTGTTTGGACTGTAAAAGTTGCAGATTCCTGATTTAGATCAAAACGCCTTAATGTGTTGCAACGCAGCAGTCAGCATTCAGGCCTGAATCTGACTGAGAATTAGTGGCAATACTTGAAAACTTGATTTTCTCAATGTAATCTGACTGAACTTGAGCTATTTTAAAAAAAAAAGACTAAGCAAAAGTGATACAGTCTCTAGATGTGTAACCGAGCTTGGAGCTGTAAGTATTGAAACACTGGGTTATAAGGAGTGTCTTTTCATCCCCTTTGTGTTGGTCTATCACATAAAAGTCAGATTCTTTTATGCTTATGTGACCAAACATGAAAAAGTTCAACAGGGTGAATACTTCTGCATGGCGGTGTGAGTAATGCGCCACCTTCCTGTTGCTTGACAGCGCTCTGTACTAAAGCTGCCTCCAGGACGCCTGACTCACCTGTCGAATGGCAGCTCCTGGGCAATGAGATGCAGCTTCTGAATGATATCAGCAGCCTCCTTAATCTGAGGGTTACAGAGAGAGACGGCGCAGGTGTGAGTGTTGGCGAGCGAGAGAGGGGAGATGTCAGGTGAGGTGGAGAAAGAGAGATAGCACAACAGAAACCGCGTGAGGTGGACATCCAGACAGAAAGTGGGCAGGCCGCTGGCGGCGTCTCCACTTGAGGGATCATCATCTTAGAGCAGCCTCCCTCCACCTTCCTGTGTTAAACAGGAAGCTGATAACAGACAGGCTGCGCTCACCTGGGCATTGGCAGCAGCAGCAGTCCTGACTTAGCAGCACATCCAGCTCTTTACTGGCACGTCTTTTCTGAATGGACTGTAATCCCACAGGAGGCTAAATCGCTTTCAATAATCTGTCCGGCCAGGGATATCTGTGTAAAAAAGGAGGCCCTATCGAGAACCCCCCGCCCCCCTCACCCCTCTCCCGCACACATCGGCTGTAAAAGCCCAAGACCTACGAAAGGCCCACCGTCCGCAACTCCTCTGTTCCCGCAGATGCCTGCCTCAGCTAACATCATTACTCTTCTCCCGTGAGGAGGATCCAGCCTTTCTGCTCGGCGAAGGTTTTCTAAGTATCTGTCCCCCAGCTAAGATTAGCTAAATCCCATGTAAGTAATGTAGCCGTCTCCCTGCAGTCAGGGTTTAGCAGCACTTGTCTCCACGCTGGCGGCCCAGCCCTCCCTTTCAGAAGGATTAGCAAAGCCATCCCCCTTCAGCTATTCACTTGCAGCTTTCCCATTTCCCCCTCATATGGAGGTACGCTCAGGAAAAAGAATCTGGACAGATATTTTTGCATGCCTTTCTGGTGTACCAGCACCATCTCAAGCTTCAGTCTATAGGATTGACCCCCACACTTCAAATCAAGTTCCTGTTAAATCTGAAGCATTCAAAGTTGACTATCATGACAAAACTACAAAATCAAACTTTTACACTGGAAAACACAAAATCTTGCCAAGTGTTTTTGGTTCAGGTTCCAGTGCACATATCTTAGTACACTTGAAATAAGACAAAACCAACTTACAAGTAACTTTCAACAAGAAACAGAAGCTTGTTGAAAGTCAAAAATTAATTAATATTGATACAAAAAAAGTCCTCGTTCCACAGGGAGATTATTTCACTTATAACTTTATCAATATTAAGAAGTTATTGACTTAAGCCAAGCTCTTGTATTTTGCTCAAAAGTTACTTGTAAGTTAGTTTTGTCTTCTTTCAAGTCTACTAAGATATTTGCACTAGAAAGTACTAGACCAAAAATACTTAGTAATGTTTTGTGTTTTTGTGGCGTCAGAGTTACTTCTTTCACACAGACTCGCCTCTGCAACATCCATGGCTTTTACTGCTCCTACATCTACTGTCTGGCTTCATAACACAAAGCTGGAGACCAATCAAATTCTCCCTCTAAGACAAACTACAGTAAATGCAATTAGTTTTGACATCCGCATCCTGACATCCATGCTCATCAATCAACCGGCTATTGTCAGACATTTCCATTAATCCAAATTAGCCGAGGGATCCAACCAAGGGGATAAACCTGACAAATTAGCAAGTGTGGGTTACCTCATAATCCTGTTCATACTCACCGCAGGAGCCTTCAACAGTGGTCTCACACACACACACACACACACACACACACCCAATGTCGTCCTCACCTTGTCTGGGTTATGGAAGACGTCACTGCGTAGGTCTCCGTCTAAGAACTCGTTGAAGTACGTCATGAGCCGCTGGGCCTCCACGGCCCTTTGGCGGGGCGTATTCACCCCTTCAAGCTGGTCGCCAAGGTGACACACCTTAGTGGCCACGTAGCTGATGTGCTCATCGAGCTCTTGGAAATGCTGAAAGGCCACCTGAATGAAAATAAAAGCAAAAGAAAGTGACATAAACAGGAAATATAATGTGTCACACAATAATTTTTAAACAACCCAGTCTAAATCTCATAATTTCCAAATGCTAATCTAAGTTTTGTGTTCAAAACTTGGGTGTTTGTTTTCAAGTAAGCAACCTACTTGGTTGCTTCTTTGCAGGTCTTGCACTTTGTGGGCAAATTCCTTCGCTTCCCGATGACACTGATGCTCGAGCTTCTCCACCTTCCGCTGGATCTTCTCATCCAGTTGCTTCAGATCCTCAATGTGACACTTAAATTCATCCAAGAGCCTGTCGCAGAGGACAAGCAGATATGTCCAGACAGAAGTTTCCACTTGTGTAATGCAACACAGACAAAACATGAAACAATACGCCTCAGGTAAGGGAATCACTGATTGACACAAGGTTATATCTGTCCCACTGACCTCACAGATACAGTAAATAGTCACAGAATAATGTTGATCGTCTAATTCCTGGCTCCCTTGGCTTAAAAAGCTCGGAAAACTAGTAGCTTCGTCAGCTGCATTTTAAGTGCCATTAGGACTACAGAGCAAATGTTCTAAGTCAGCACCACATTTCAAGGAGTAGGAAATATCCCAAAATGATGAGTGTATAATCTTCTGACTAATTCCTTCAGCACTGGCTGCAGCTTAAAGTCATCTTCCATCCTTTCCCAACAGACACTCGCTTTCCCGGCTGGTGACTCACAGTATGGTGGCCTCCTCAGATACGTCGCCGCTGACTCCTCGCTAAGAGCTTCCGAGGAGGTGCTGGCAACAATTTGTGGTTGAAGTAGATAAAGTGGGAATGGATCTGGAGCAAAGTTAAACTGGTGTGGCATTTTTGCTTACGAGATGCAACTCTGTCCCAAAGTGTAAACATCACAGAAGTGGGGAAAAAGCAGGCAAAGGATTTGTAAACATATTTATTTATTTTTTTCTTTTCAAGCTATCAAAATGTCTAAATCAGTGCACAGGAACCAGAGATGTGCTGTAGTAAGGATTAACACTCTTAGACACAGACACAATTAATAGTTGCAACTGATAAAAAACAGTGCCTAAAGTGTTTTTTAATTAAGTAAAAGAAAAAAAGGAAATTAATTTAAATTCAAAATTGGCTAAAATATTTAAGAAAATGAAAACCACAGTATTTTAAAACATTTCAATCTTATTCTACCTGTTTTTATTTGGATCTGTTAATTTATTTCTAAGGAAAATTGCATTTACTTAAAGATAAATTAATTATTTTGGTCATGCAAAGCACCTTGAGCAATGTCCCAGTTTAGAAACTTCACTGACTGATCCACATGCGTCACGTGAACAACTGCAACACTTTGCAAATGGGAGCATTTTAATTAGGACAACATGATTCAACAATTTTATTACCATGATCATGAAGTTAAATAATTTGCAAGAAAAGAGGAGGAAACATTTGAATCAATTTCACATTAAATTATTTAAAGTGACTTGTTTTAAAGCATCAATTTTTGTTTTAATGTGAGGAAAAATAAGGGGAAAAAACTGAGCAAATCTAACAGACATCATCCATGTTTTTTAATTTACACAAACATTAATTGACGGTGTATATTTCTATGCATTTTCTCAAGTTTAAGAAAAAGAATCAGATAAAAATGTGATTTTAAAAACTCAATTCCCACTTAGCCCTCAATTACCTTGAAAAAGGTCAACATGTTCATTATATTTCACAGAAACAAAGTTATCTCAAAACAAGCAGTAATATAAAACATTCTCCATTTGAACAGAAATAAATTCAGCTGGGATTGATTTCAAAGTAAGTATTGTAGTTAAAAGCTGAAATTAAGATTTTTTTTCTTCCAATATTTAATGGAATTTTGACTTGGGCATTAAGGATGTACGATCCAAACAAATAAGTTAACACCAAAACAGCCTTGCAGAATGTGTTCTAGTTTCAACAAAGACTATAAAAAGCACGGATTTGTCAAATTTGCAATTAATACACAAAGAAAAACTGGGCATCTGTTTCAGACAGAAAACATCTAGTTGGTGAATCGCTGAATGCACATTTACAAACGTCTGCTGGTCAACAAAAATATGCTTTCATATAAAATAATAATAATAAAAAGATAAAATCAACTAAAATAAGATGATATATAGGGGCATTAGTCAGAACATGTGACTGACGAGCATCTATCTGCTACCTTTTGGGGTCAAATGCCTCAGCTCCTCCTTTAGAGCCTCCTCCTGGAGTCCTCCATGCCAACCTCTCAATATACTCATCTGCGTCAAAAGGCTCCTGCATGGGGGCAAAAAGCATAGATGAATGAAGATCGGATAATAGTATGAGTAAACCGTAAGATTCACACAGAGCTAGAGACACAAAAGATCTCATAAAACATTAAAAAACCAGCAGTGATTCTCCTGCACGCAGTCAAAAACAATGACATCTCCAGGAAGGTGTGTAGTGCTGCTCTTTCTCGTTGTATTCTGCTGAATAAAACATGAGTGTATTGGCTATCGAAGTTGTTGCAAACCTTTTTTTACACACTGTACAAATAAACAAAGTCAGCATCGTTAAGCAGCCGTTATAACAGTTGTCCATTAGTTAGCCTGCTAGCTAGAATAGCTTACTGCAGTTGTTTTTACCTCGAACAGCTGAGCGGTGGTCGCCATATTCACGATTCTCCTGACAGACCCGGAAAATTAAGTTTAAAGACAACCAATCAACCAACAGTCAGCTATCACGCCGACGTAAACTCGGGTTTGTTTTTTCCCTCTCTCAGTTTTACCCCTTTGTTGACAGCTAGCCTGTTAGAAATGCAGCTTCCTGTATGGGAGGGTAGGTGGGGACAAGTCGGTGCTGTCCGAGGCTGAGCCGACTCAATATGCCTGCTCTTTGAGGTGGCGCCAGATTGGCAATAGATTCCCATCTGACGAGAGGAAATAAGTAACAGTTCTTTGCAAAAATATTCACACTCACTTGACTTTTTTATATTTTGTCCCTTTATGAACCAGGGGGATTTTATGTAATAGCCAATGCAAAGTAGTGCAAAATTGTGAAGTGGAAGGAAATTAATGTATGTTTTTGAAAATGTTTTCAAATAATATTGGGAAAAAGTGACATATAATATTTAGAACCCTAAATATATTCTTTTTCCATTAGTTTACCGTCTTTAGATGGAAATACATTTTGTCAAATATTATTTGCAAAACAAGAGTTCAGCAAGTCTGAGGCTGTTCTTTAGTTCCTCGATATTTATCACATTCTAACAGTTCAGGGATTGCCCTAAATTTATCTCCATCCCTCTTCCAGTTAACCCTGACCTGAATAGGGAAGCTGCTATTCCTGCTGCGGACAAACACCTGTATATCATGATGATGAGGCCAAAAAGTAACATTATGATCTCACCTGACCAGAGGACCTTCTGCTAAATTTGCTGTACTTTCTACATGGTTTATGGAAAACTTTATCCAGGCTTTCTCTTTGCTTTTTGTTATATTAGTATTTGGTGAACAGAGGAGAAGATGTTCTTCATATTAGATTCAGGCAAATTTATGGTATTGAAACTCAGCAAAGTGTACGCTAAATCTTTCAGTCAGTAAAAGGTTTGGTGGTGAACTGAGCCAAAAACCACAGATCTTAAAAAGCAGTCGGCATTCCCATCCCAAGCACAGTCACTTCCTAGTGCGCATGCGCGTGTGTCAGCTGATTGGTGGTGGTCGTCACATGAGAAAACAACAGGAAGTGAACTGCTGCCCCAAGAGAAACGTGTATTCTGAGGTTAAGAAGTAATTAAACGTGCTCGAAGGGATGCAAATATTAATCCGCGGAGTTTAGGGAAGTTCTTGTAGTCGAACAGATGAGTTTGCGAGCTTTATGGATCATTTTTTATGAAAAAGGAGAAAATGCAACAGTACGGTTTTCAAGGTTTGTAACGTCCTTCTGTTTCTCTCTCTCTCTCTATAGACTCATTACAAAGTTAAGATTATTTTAGATTCACACGAGTTCGTTTATTCTAACTGTCCTTGTTAGTTATTTAACGTAGCTGAATGCCGTGTGTCTCTCTTTCAGGAGGTTTTCCACTGCGGAACACCGCGCTAAAATCACGGCAGGTTCCTCCTACGTGTCCGTCCCAGAGGACAGAATCTTCCTGCAGCTCCTGCTCACTGAGCTGGGCCTCTCCAGCCCCAACAAGCCCTACGTAGCTGACAGAGATGGTTGCCTTCACCGTCCACGTTCACCAGCTGTGGAGCTGCGTTTGAGTGGGAAGGCAACGCTGTGGCCTGTGCTGACCGTCTCTCAGGGTCCACTCCTCCTGGCTTGCCTCCCATTAGTGGACATCCCCTCCGAGCCGCGACCACCTCTGGCCAACCTGCTGTCAGTGTCTCAGGGTCTCACGTTTCTAGCTGGCCTCCAGACCTTTGTCCTAGGGTCAGGGGGGAAGCTTGACAGGGAGGGGCTGGACTCTCGTGTGGCAATGCTGCCACCTCTCCTCTTGCAGGTGTGTCCTCTTGGTACACCTCTTGATACCATACCACTGGCGGGAACACCTACTGCACCCACGGGCCCACTTCTTCTGCCACCCAGAAGCAGCCGGCCTGGAAGACGGGTCTGCATCGGGGTCGAGCCTCTGTGAATGTGGCTGTGGTTGAAACGGTGCGCTCCATGCAGTATGGGAACCAGAGCAGGCAGGATACGTGGGATGTTTATGGACAGTGACCTGCAAGGTAAGGGCACCAATGTAAAGAAGGGAGTTGGTGTCCTGGAAAAGTATCCATACCCAGTGAACATTCACACGTGTTCTTGTATTGCATCCACAAATTTTTAACGTATTTTATTGGGATTTAATTTGTAGTGCATCTGCAGAGTATTTCATGTTTTGTTTCCTGTCCTTTCTGTGTGTTTAAGCATTTGCAGTTGGCTTCCTGTCACACTACCTTTTGCATATCACCCTGAAGGTTTGAAATGTGCTTTTATCTGACCACATCACTTCCTCTACATGTTTGCAGGTTCCCCACAAGGGTTGTTGCAAACTGTAAACCTATTTTTAGCTTTCTTTTATCATTAGTTTCAGTCTTGTATCTCTGCCATAAAGTCTATATATGTGGTGTGGACAGTGAGTGATTGTTGTGATGATGATGTGGACATTGTGGCTGCTTTTCTGATAATACTCTGAAAAGGTTGTGTTATGTTTTGATTTCAAGTTTCAGATTAAAAGGGAAAACACATTCTTGACATACTATTCAGAAAATTAAAACTGTGTCCATTCAGTTTCTCCTTCTTCACGATTGCGCACCGCTCTCTCCTGTTAGTTTGTCTTATTGAATCCTAATAAAATACACTGAAGTTTGTGGTTTTGACATGACAAAATGTGAAAACGTTCAGGTATAAGAAACGTTCAGTATCATTCTGCACTTCTTTCAACAGTGTGAAGTAGAAGGGGTGCTGCCAAACGTCACTGTGACCCTCACACTGCCACCCAACGGTTCTCCACTGCAGGACATCCTGGTCCATCCCTGCGTGACCTCGCTGGACTCTAATATACTGACCGCCAGCAGTGTTGATGATGCAGACGGCTCGGCTTTCTCTGGGCCGTACAAGTTTCCCTTCTCTCCTCCTCTGGAGCCATTTCGACTTTGCAGCTACACTTCACAGGTGTACATTTCAGATGAAGACCAATGTCTTTATGAAGCAAGGAGAGAATGGATAACTGATGAACTTTCCTTCCAGGTCCCTGTTCCCCCCATCCTTGGCTCATATCAGCTGAAGGAAGAGGAGAGTAACCTTCGCGTGAGTGTGTCCCTCAAGCTCCACGAGTCTGTGAAGAACAGCTTTGAGTACTGCGAAGCACACCTGCCGTTCTTCAACAGGTAAACAGCAGATTGAAAAATTCTCTTGCACTATCTTTGAAAATAGCTTCTGATTCAAGAAAAGCACCTCTGGTAAGAGATTGTAAGAGATTGTAGTGAAAAAGTGCTTTATTTATTTCATTTTTATTACGGTAAGTTAGTGATTTGCTATTTATTAAAGAGACTTGCAATTGATCTGTTAAAGTCAGGTAACAGGAACTTATACAATTGTGCTTTCACTCCTACTCAGTAAAGTTTCTCTAGAGCTGTAAAACCAACTTTACCTGGCCTGTTTGGTGATATATACTGCATAAAATTTCTCTGGGAAATTAAATAAGTTGCAGCAAAAACAGAGACCATTAATTTTGCTAATGTTTAATTCAAAGATTTGGTGATGAGGAATGCTTTTTTTTTTTTTATCTTTTATTTAAAGACGTTGGGAAGATGAGCTGCTCTTTAGGTCTGGCGAGGAAAGGAAGAGAAACATTCCCAAGGCGATCAGAGGAAATGCAAGGAGCAGACAGTAGATTTTGTTTCACTTAAAGATTCTGGGAAAAAAAGTCCTCTAATTATTTTTATGTTGTGTTTTCCATGAAAAATAACATAAGCATTTATACACATTTTCTTTGTTTGAGTATCTGATTTCCATACAATGTTAAAAACTCACATAAAAATGACTTCCAGGTGCAGCTTTTTATACTTCAGTAAGAAAGATTTAGAACTGTTTTCTGTTAATGTTTTGGTTTTAATTTCTTTTTTCAAAGCTCTAAAGAATAATTGCAGAATTTATACAGAAAATGTAAAAGAAAACCATTGACCATCTAAAAAAAGATAATATATCAGTGCCCAATAGGTGTGAAATAATTGTGTGGTTCTAACATTCTCAAATGTTTGCATGTTGTCCAGAAATCAGATGGGTGTGGCGGAGGTGAAAGTGAGCTCCGGCCAGCTAGACGTGTCTAAGGAGAAGAATCTGTTGGTCTGGAATCTAGGTACATGTTTGTTTGTTTGTTTGTTTTTTTAAATAAGTATATTTTTTTTAGAATTCTAAAAAATAAAACTTTTTCTGCTTTTTGCTAAACTAAAGGTCAAAAGTTTCCAAGGTCTCGTGAGGTTACATTGGATGGCAAAATAACTTTTTGTGGATCCTCACATGGACCTTCTGACCCTCTGTGCACTGGACTTACTGCCTACATTAAGGTAAAGTGTTGCGGCTTTCTAATAAGAACTTGAGTATTTATTTAAAAAAAGAAAGACACAAAACTATTTCAGTCCATCTTAAAAGTCATTTTCTTTAATCATTTCAAGTATTTAGTTCCCTTTATTAGCTTTACATTTTGTATTTTTTGTTTGAATTAAGCTTGACTTGCAGGTATTGATGAACACTAATATATACTGTATTTGTGAAAACCTTGAATATCTTGGATTTTTCCATTCCTCTTAAAAATGTTAATACAATTGTTTTTGTCTGTTCATTAATTTCCATTCTTAATTCAACTTTAATAGAATGCAAATGCAACAATTGTAATGAAAACCTAATGAGTATATTCAGTGCTATGTAAAAGTATTCAGACCCTTTGGGTTTTCTTCCCTAGAGGGAAAAGTTTCATGTAAGTGGACAACTTTAAATCTGGTTTCATCAACCCGGTGCTGTTTGCCGTTCTTCTGTTTCTTCTGACAGTTGTACTTAAAGGTGCCGGACACGACTCTGTCCGGATGTTGTGTTGACCAGCATTTAGTGCAAGTTTACTCATCTGCCAAACCAAGGATTTTCACATGTAAGCTGAGAGCTTTGATCTCAAAACATTTCCTGCTTTTATCCTTATGTGAAACTGAAAGTGGTGTCATTGTGTGGTCCTTAGCCCGAGAACTTCAGTCCAAAGAGTACTACATCTGGAATTCAACTGGTTCGGCCCCCGTGTCCACTGGGCAGATGGTGATCTAGCGTAGATCCATCATGGGCGGATGCACAGTGCACTGTTGAGACTGAAAAACAAGTCCAGCTGAAATGAACTCATATGGCCATAAACATAATAATTTAATGGATTTATTCTGTATAGCGCCAATAACAAGTTTACAAATACTCATTATAGGCATGAATTTGATTTGAAGCTCTTTTTTAGGAAAGATTTTTGATATGGCAAACAACTAAAATAAAATGAAATACTGAGTTTGACTTTAAAATGGATTTTCTATCATTTTCACAAGTTTAAAAATATACACACACACACTCAAATAAATGCACACAACTCCTCTAATAGTTGGGTCAAAGTCCCTGCAACCGTATGTAGCCATCAGACGTTTGTCCACTAAGGTAGCCATGCTTTTGTAACCAAAGCAAGGCTATTAAAGTAGCAGTACTTTTGTAGGATGGCTAAAGTAAGAATTTGATTTGCATTCAACTTGATAAGGAACATTTATCTTACCAGATGTCTGGGTGTATCTACTCTTTCGACCCTATGTGGATTGGAGAAAATCCACAATCATTTCAAACTTGTGCATCTAAATCCTATTTTTCAAAATTATTTTATGTGTTGTTTTTTAATCCCCAAACCTAAAACAGAATGCATAATTAAAATTAACACTAACATTAACTGTAATTTCTGCCAGCATAGTAGTTTTGAAAGCTTGTTTCCTTAGAAAAAAAATAGAAAAAGTACAGCTACCCTTATGGAGGTGGAGCCCTCCTTGTTCTTCCACCCTTGACTTTCCATCAGATTTGCACACAAGGGCCACCCCTTGCTCCGACAGTCCCACTTGAGTGACTCTCCATCAGCCGTATAATTAGCAGCTGGGGCCTTGTCATCAGCTGCTGCAGGTCTGGAGAAGAGGGCGGCTGCGCTGTGGAGGCCCAAGCTGCCCTGGCCAGTGTCTGGGCTTCAAAAGGCTTCTCTTAGGAGCTGGCAGGAATCCTTACCCATACCAATCACTACACCCGCTTACCCCCACCTCCTTTTGACCCCTCATCTTTGGCCTGTCAACTAGAGGCTCGTTCAAACACACAACCTCTCCAAGCGGACTGATTGAGCGCTGACCCTTTGGCCCTCTGAGACTTAAAAGCAGCCGGTCTCTTTCAGTGAGCAGGACCTGCCTAATTGGTGAAAAAGTCACAAGGACGGTGATGGTTGAGCTGGCCCTTGAGGTTGGAGAGGTGCTATTTAAGACACAATTTCAAGCATGTGATTTGACCTATTGTTTGTTTAACCCAGTCGTTTGACAAACCTTGTGATTGATTTTAGCAGGTTAAAAAAAATCTTGGCCACTTTACTCCCTGTCATGTTTTGGGGGCTATGCAGCTTTGATACTTCTTCTGAAAATGTTATATGTCGCTGCATTAAGTGGAATGAAAACGCAGGCGACGAAGGGGTTAAATTCTCCACATTTCCACGGCAGCCAGACTCCTCTGAGTGGCCTCATTGTCTGCTGTTGGCCTCTTGTGCCCCTCGCTGGTCCAAACGCTTCATTCTCACGTGGATTTCCACTCAGAAGGCTGACCATGACCAATCTTCTGTCAATTGGAACCAATTGCTCACACGGCATCCTTCACCTTCTTTTTATGTAGCGATACGGAGTGGCAGACACCGAGACCTCATGTCTCTTCCCCCTCCATGACAATTTGGCTTTAAGGTCCAGTGTGTGTGGTTAGCGAACCGGAAAAGGAGAAGGTCTTTTTTTTTTCCTTTTTGTGAAGGGTTGGGCCACTTTAAATCTCCGCAGCGTCGCAATATGTGGCCCGTCTGGCTCCTTGAGTATACATGCAGCGGCTTCTTGCTGGCAGACTTTGCTTTATTGATTCAAAGGCTTGCTGAGTAGTTATCTTTAATGTGTTGCTCCATCCTCAGTGCCTATGGTCCACCAGGACCTGTGAGTCGTTAATTGCGCCATCTCTTATAATCGACCATTTATTTTGTTTTAAGTTTTTTAGAAGGTGTCGAAACATTTGCAGAGTCAGAATCCATTAGGTCAACATAAAACTGTGAAAGCAAAGTGGGACTGTGCTGGTTAAAATGATTAAGACTTCATACAATATGCATCACATCTTGCTCAAATGTTTTCTATGTCAAAATATTTGGTACACTTTAACTGTTAAACACTGTTTTTTTTCTGTATCTCTGCCAGACCAAATTAAAGTGTTGTGACAAAGCTGTGTTTTATTTCAATCAACAAGCATTCCTTACTTCTTCACCTTGTCACATTGTAACTACAAGCTTTGGTGTGTTTTATTGGGTTTTTGTGTTATAAGTAGTGCACATTTGTTAAGTGGAAGAAAACAGTTTTTGATATCTTTCAATTTCATATTTTTGCATATAAAAACCAGTAAATAGTTTTAATCTATCTGAATATTAAGGTTATGAATGTTAACCCTAAGCAGAGTTGCACTATTAATCTTTATGGCATTTTCTTCCCACTTCAACCTATGTAAAGTAATTTTAATTATATAGCACATTTTCAGCAACAAGGAAGTTAAAAGTACTTATGCAGTATCTTATATTGGTCTATCACATAAAGTCCCATTTAGATATATGCAATATGACAAAATATGGAAGGAGGGATGAGACCTTGCCAACTGTTTGGGCTTTTCAACCCAATAATGATGCCTTGTGGCAGAGAACAATAAAAACTCATGTTGGATTGCTTTTATATCTTTGATACATTTTAATACACATGTTTATCTTTGAGGGATTTCTTCTCAACCGAAACCAGATTATCTGCTGACTTAGGGAGTCCTGCTGTGATGTGAGCTTGTTGTGCCTGAAAATCAGAGTTTTGATGCTACAGCGGCATCAGGTGTTTGGTGGGAGTACATTTCAATGAGAACCAGCCTCGGGAGAGCGCTTCAAGAATGACAGTTTTTATTTTAAAGTTTGATTATTTAAAGAGTCTTCTGGTTGGTTTCAAGATATACAATCTATTTGCAGGGACTTCAGAGGATCCTCTAACAGATTTCCAATAATGGAAAAAGACTTAAATTGGACTGTCTGAACTAATTATGTATTTTTCTTTGTAGAAGTGGGATATCATTGTTAATTGTAAAGCATAATGAGCTTCAGCTGCAACTTTAATACATAATTTTGCCCTTTAGGGGGCACTCTAATCTTATTTTACAAAGCAATACTCAGGACTGTTTTCTGAATTTTAAGAGTTGTGATCATATTAAAAGTTTCCGTCTAGTTCACTTTTATCAAAAGTTTTAGGTTATTAAGGTAATTAAGGCCAAAATTGATCCTATTAATTCCTAAAAGACCAACACAATCTGCCTTTATAACTTCCATCATGCAATTTGCATAAATGCTATTTATAGACACTTGGTAATGACAGCCTTGTTGAGGACTGATCACACCATGTGTGAAGACGGCACCATAAATTGTTGAACTCATGTGATGAATGCCAAAACTTGTAACTGTATTTTTTAGAAGGCCTCAGAAAATATAAATCCTTTCTGAGATGTTGGCCCTTTGTCCAGGCCTTGATGGCGTCTGTAGGAACTTTACTTCTTGAGGTCTGGATAAAACTGGAAAAAATAGAGTATGGAAAGTTATTTGTATTTCAAGGCTTTGTTGTTCCATTCAACTTTCTGTATCATCCATCTTTTTACTGTCCATCTATCTTCACACACAAGCTAATAAATACAGCCTTCCTTATCTCCGCCCTTGAGGATACAACAAATCACCTGCAAGAAAATAAATGGTGCTCCTTCATTGGATGTTTTACAAACACCAGCCAGTTGTATGTCAACTCGCATTGTGTCAAGTTATTTCATAATCCCAAGCTGCGTTTTCTTTAGAATATTATATATTGTTATATTAATTCCCAAGTAGGTGAGTTTTCTCCTAGTAATTTTGAGTTGCTCGCTACAGAAAAATCACCGAATATTGAACGGCGGGATTTCCACTCTAAACCTTTTCTTATACTTTTTCTTCAACGCAAAGTATTCCTGAACCAGTGCTTTTATAATGTCTGCCTTCCTAAATGCCACATCACAACACGAGGGAGAATAATTCTACCAGCACTTTAATCAGATCCTCTGGGAAAGAGGGAGAAGTCATAGTCTCTGCTAACAGCTATCTCTTTCCACTCAACTGTTTCCATATCTTGTTTTAAGCACTACAGCAAACTTTTGTTTTTATTTAAAAATGTATGATCTGAATTATTAATGTACCAGATGCACTTCATCTTATCTGTACTTTGTCAAGATGCTTCACCTGAATTACTTTGCTGTCTTGGCTGTAAAAAACAACCAATGGCTGCCGTCATTGGACTTTATTGAACTTCTTGTTTAATTAGTTTGACATTATGAAGTCAAAACAACAAAAACAGAATTTTATCAGAACAAACAGATGTTTAACTTGTGCTGAATTAAAAAAATATTTTAAGGGGATGTTTGTTAGCCCAAACACAATCTGATTAATCAATTCCACCTTTCAGCAGTTTTAAAGACATCCGGAGGATCATTGAACCTCATTATTGTAGTGATAAATACCATACTATGGGCTTTCTATGATATCTAATAAATAATAAATAGGGTAAACATTTAATGTGATTAAATGTCTAGCCAGAATAATTTAAGAATTATAACTGAATTACATAGGTATATGTTTATATTTTAACTCATATATTTAAAATAAATTCAGAGTTGTGATCCAAATGCTTGATTTAGAATTTATTGAAGATGTTTTATTAGTGACTTACCCTGGGAAAATAACTTTTAATTAAATAAAAATGTATGACAGTCATACCCATGATTAGAGCATCTTATCTAGATGGCATTGCATTTTCTCCTCCCTGTCAGTTGCTTGTGGATTTACACTGCACAGAAAGCCCATTAGTGTTGTGAATAGAGAGGTTATGAATCACAAGCTACACAACTTATAGTTCTTACATCTTCCTTTCCAGTGTTTGCCCTTAAGAGTCGCTGTCTGCTGTCAAAATAATACACTAAACAGTTTTGGTCTGGTTAATAAGTAGGTCTGTACTCTTCTCCTGTTTGGAGAGTTGCCTCTGTCATTAAAAAGTGCTGGGTTTCTATGGGAACTCTCCCTGTTGGTTACTCTGAAACTCATAAGTTAATGCTTCGGAGAACTTGTTATATCCCTGCACCTCCTTTTGCAATATGAAAGCCCACAGGGGAGCAGGTTCATTAGGAATTTGTTAAGTCTTTGTGAACTAAGGCTCCTGTTGTGTCCATAAAAGTACACAGACTCAGTTGTGGTTGTGTGTCAAAATCTTTATGCGGAGCTGTTCTGCTGTCTCTGTGTTTGGTGCATTTTAGGATTATTGCTTTCAATATTGTTTCTTCTTATGTAACACGATACTTTATTATTTTCCGTGGCAATGCCTTAGCTTTAGGGATGGTAATCTATCATCTTGCTGGTTCAATCAGTTTTACTGAAGTGTTTTTTCACCGTGTGTCAAATGTAGTCAGAAAATTCTCCATATAAATGGTGCCTTGCAAAAGTATTTCCACCTCTTAAACCTGTTCTCATTTTGTCACATTGGACTCACAAACTTCCATGTGTTTTAGAGACTTTATGTGCCAGACCAATACAAAGTAGTGATAAACTGTGAAGTGGAATAACAAATCTAAGAAGTGTGCTGTTCACAGTCAGCAGTCTTTTGCAATTATAACTTCTTGTTTGTCTTTGTAAACAGTTCAACCTCAGTCAGACTGGATGAAGAAAGTCTTTCTATGGACTCTCAGTTAGATTAACGTCTAAACTTTGACCTGGACAAAGTAAAACATAAAAATGCTTTTATTAAACCATTCTGTTGCAGCTCTGGCTTTGTGTTGTAGTTCAGCAGGAAGTTGAACCTTCACCTCAGTTTCAGCTCTTTTCCAGTGTTTTCCACAGTTGTATTTATCTTCACCCATCTTCCCATAAACTCAGACAAATTTCCCTTTCCATGCTGAAAAAAATTACTTTGTCATATCTTTACTATATCTGTGTATATTGGTATGAGCTGATGGCTAAGCCCTTCATAAACAGCTTCACATATTATTAATTTTGGATAATGCATTGCATTTGTAGTCTTAAGTAGTGTGACACTTCTAACTTATCTATGTGTGGATGTAGTTTGCAAAACCTAAAAAAGACAGCCACACCAATCGAAAAGGTGCTTGTCATCTAAATATAAGTTAAGAAGGGTGGCACGGCCTCTATTTTACCAGTTCCCTACTTTCTGCTTACTTTATCGATTCAATTTTAGTTAATGAAACTGGAGCTTCACTTTATTGTCACTAGATAAAACACATCTTATAAAAAAGTGGCATTTATGGAGTTAATATATGAACATTATAGATTATTTACCCCTTTCTACCTCATTTATTTTAATATGTTAAAATGTCACCTAAACTGCACAGTTGGAAGTGTCATCTCAGCAAATGGCTCATTAGAGGTCTCGACTCACTGACTGTGGTCTATGATGCTTTGCTGTGCTGTTCCTCCTGCGAGGGTGAGTGTGTGACAGAACGGATTGTTAAGTGACAGAAACTATAATCATCTCAAAAGGTGTTTGGACAAACATTCAAAATTTGGGAATACCTAAGTCTTTTTTTTAAATTGTTTGGTTCATTTTCTACAGGATTTGACCACCTAAAGGAACCTTTATTTTAATAAAATATGACAATATTATGTAAAAAAACAACACACATTTTGCTTCTGACTAGGGAATAAAATCTAGAAGCTGATTGTTAAATATTTCTACTATCCCAAACAGCAGATTTTTCCATTTTCCAATTGGCTAAAAAATGAGACAAAAATAACACTTCAGTTAACAGAAAGTTGGCACCAAATGTTACTCTAGAAAACAATTTTGTGTACAAAACGAGCACAAATCATCGCCCTCCCACCACTATGCTTAACTATTTGAATAAAAAATGTGCTGATCTACTCTGTTGGTGGCTTTTATGTTTTGCCAGCATATACAGGTTGCTTAAATGACTTTGTAACTCCAGTGATCTAAGATATTTGAATATACTCTCTAGATGGCTTTTTACCTGATGCTTTTAGTTACATTAGTTTGTGTTTACTTCAGCTGAAGCTATTTTGACAGGATTTCTTTTTTTAACTTGGCTATTGGGAAAAAATATATTGTGAAGCATAAATTAGGACCAGCATAAGCAGAACCTTCAAAACCTTCATTAATGTGATTACTTTTTTGGTCTGAATCCAATTAAAGATCCGTCATATAACATCAAAATAAAACACCACCATGCAACTTTAACCTGAACTCTTTCTTCATCTAGAAACATAATCTCTAAAGGTTTCAAGTCTTTTATTATAAAACCCAAAGAGCTTCTGCATTACTCACAGTATAATAGCCATTCTCGTCAGTAAGACTGCTTAGACTTAAAATTGATACTCTGGCTCGAACAGATTTAAATAAATAGAAATATTTTGAGCCAAACTGGCCCTGCCAAAATTTATATTCACAGAATACAGTCTGCAGAGCATATCAGGAGAAGCCAGTCAGCTCTTGCTTTGGGTGCGTGCAGGACATAAGATGGAGCATTGCAACTACTTCCACAGTAAATACCAGTTTCAGCCTTTTTCTGGTTTGCATGATCCATAAGTGTTCTCCTCCCCCTTTGTGAATTGACAAGGGGTACTTATGCAAAGTAAAGATTACATTTCAACTTAATCAATGCTGTCCTCCTGAATAAGAAGTCCACACAGACTGAGCTTTCTGCCAGAACCTCAGAGAGGAAACACAAGGGATTTGCTAACTGTTGTTATCATGAGAATCCAGCCGTGTCATGCCAAGGGAATGGAGACGGTGCCGTTTGCTCGACTCCGACTTCGAGTTTGGCCACTGGACTCTGTCAGTTCCTCTCCGTGTTCCTCGGACTTCTTGTCAGCAATGTTGGTGAGGAATCGAAGGGTGACTGAGTCCCACTCCTCTGGCAGCAGCAGGAGCAGAAACCCCAGGCAGATGATGCAGGTGGCAGCCAGCCGCACTACGCTGAAGATCACCTCATGTTTCAACACATCTACAGCTAGACGTGAATGAAAGAGGGAGACAAGAAGTAGAGCGGGCAGAAAAGAAGGCCAGTGAAACAAAAACAAATTCAGATTAATTACATTAACTAAGATAAACAGCAGGACTCTGTGGCTGTGGGGGATGAGTGTAATAAATGCGGCTTATAATCAGCAAAAGTGATCCACTTGATCCTCTCCGTCTTTGCAATCAGGAGCTCCGGGACAGGTTGCCTTAACCCACTGACCTTCATCCAGCACATTGTGGTTAAAGAAAAGAAGTGGACTGCAGGCATTTAGTGTCGCCGTGGCAACCCGATCCTCCCTCAGCGAGATGATAGTTGCAGGGTCTGTTGTGGCGCACCAATGATTGGATTTCCAGGATGGGAGAAGCAGACTTGCTGTGTAATCTGTTTGCACTTGTGGCCCTAAGTGCTGATCTCGCAGTACAAGGACCCCAGTGTGTGTGGACGTTCAGTCCTCTTTAACGACTGTGTTCACTTACAGTGAAATGAAGGGGATCTAATCAGAACATCGGGGGTAATGTTAGAGAAAATGAAAGATTGACATACCTGCATTTCCAGGCACACTGAGCAGTGTCCCTATGGAGATGAGGATGGGGTAAGTCAGCACCACCCCGACATGGACCAGAATATTAAAGACTGGAAAACACATGGACAAAGTTAAGCAGAACTAAATTTGTTTTCTGGATTGAAGTTTATACACACTGTTATAACATCAAAATACTGTCAGATTTAAACTGGGAATGCTGGTGTGTAACTACTAGGTTTCTAATTTGTGTTGCTAGTACAGACCTTGGGTACAGCTTACAGTGCCTTGAAAAATAATTTAAATCGCTTAAATTATTTTGTGATTAATCCACACAAAGTAGCTCATAACTTTACAGTGGAAGGAAAGTCCTTTGAAATGAATAAATCAAATTCTGAAACAGTATTGTGGATTTATTCTGACAATCATTAATAAAACCCATTGAAGTCCATTGCATTCAGAAGAATATTTGTAACATAATGTCCCAATAAAATACATTAAATTTTCAAATCTGTTTTCTGTGACACTCTTTAAAAGGGGAAGTACATGTTCTCTCACCCAGCCACAGTCCTGCCAGTCCAAACAGGTAACCCCAGGGTAGTGAAGACAAGGAGCCCAGGTGCTCCACCCTGGTGAAGTAGAGGATGAGGGGAACACAGGAGATGAAAATAAGGTTGAAGAAGCCCATAGTTGAAATAAAATGAGCAACCTCTCCAAGGTTAGCGCTGCCAAGGAACATCTTAAACAGAACCTGGAAGGTGAGGAAATAATAATAAACAGACTTAGAGGTAATTACTGTTTTGGTAAAATTGTTATAGAGCCATCAGCCTGACCTTATAGAGAGCTGAAGTTGAGGCAGAGCCCACTGCCAGGGCCACACCCACAAATGAATCGCCATGAAAACCATCTGCATAAGCCATCATGACTATACCCGTGATGGCCATTATGGCAGCAACAATCTGTCCATAGAGAATAACAACCATCAGAGCCAAACACACACAGTTGTATGAACTGTCTCCATATTTCATACAGACCCGAACACCCATGAACCGGTCCTTGAGGACGATCCATGAGAGGAGAAAGACAAAGGCTTTGTGGCAGCAGTAGAGGGCAGATACATCAGTGGCAGTCAGTTTCTTCAACGCTAAGAGGTACAGGTAGTTGGTCAGTGTCCACAGGATGGAGAAGGGTGCTGTCCTCTTAACAAGCAGCTTGAGAGTCATTCCATCCTCCCCAAAGAGTTTACTACACTCCCTGAAGGTGAGAAATGTTGCATTGGAGTAAAGTTTAATCAGCTTGTTGAGCCATTTCTCCTCAAGAATATCCTGATGGTTTGAATAGGACCTGTCCTGCTCCAGTGGAGATTCAGTGATTTGTATATTTCATAATCATTTTTTATGTTCAGTTACTTGGAAAACAAACTTTTCAAGAATTTTGTGATTGTCCAATGCCAATCTTCACAACAGGACTATAGCCCTGAACAAAACCCACTAAAAGCCTGACTTGATTAGCCCAATTCATCAACCGCAACATCCTTTAGATCAAATTTAAAAATCAACAGGCTTATTTCTGCCTTTCAGTCACCAACCCACATTTTTAAGGCGGGACATAACTCTGTCCTTCCTCTCTCCACTGTCTACGTCAGTGGCCTCAAACTCCAGTCCTCAAAGGAAGGTATCCTGTACTTTTAGATGTCTCCCTGCTTCACCACTCCTGGCTCCAATAGGGCAGATTATTAGCAAATTTCAGCAGATGACATTTAGTTCAAGTGTGGGACAAGGGACACATCTAAAAGTTACAAGACTTTGGCCCTTGAGGAATGCAGTTTGAGACCATATATACCACCTCTCACAGAACAAGCAATCATACACACACAAACTTCAGAAAAATGTAGAGAAATCAATTAACTTTGCACTCATGTTTTAGAATATACCTAGTGAACTCACACATTTACAGGAAGAACAGTCCAGGATTCAAACCCAGCTGAACTACAGTGCAGAATAAGGAATTTTTAGGAGGTTTACCTAAATTTCTGAATGGGAGTCTGCTTCTCGCCTGTGGTAAAAACATGTCCAGAATAGTATATGGGGAAGAAGAAGATGTTCCAGTTGCTGCTGAACCAGGAGATGAAGAAGGGACAGGAAAATGACTGGAAGGTCAGCTTCACCACCTGAGTGGTACCCACCCAGGAGGAGGACACGCACAGCACCATCAGAAGACCACCCAGCACCTTCAGAGCTGTGTTGCCACATGTCTGGTAGGACTGACTCTCTATGCTGGTGTCGCTGCCTGGGGTCTCTGGTCGAGACTCTGAACCGTCCTCTCCTGGGGAGACAATAGGAAGGAATAATGCAGTCTTATAATGACTGCATCATATTCACCATATTCTGACTACAGTATGACTGTCTGGCTTGCGTCCCATCACACAAGCATTATTGATCGGCTGCCTTCGTTGATCATTACTTCAGTCTGCATTTTTTGCTGGAGAGGCACTAACATCTGAAGAAAGGAATAGTTTAAAAATGGATTGGGTTTGCATGATGGCTGTACATGTCATAAATATAGCTTTGTCACCTCATGATGCAACATGTACTGCCTTGCCCCTGTGGTCAACTGTGTACGGTCACCTGATGCCCATTAAGTAGGTGTAAGTCTAACCACATGACTTTCCACAAGAAAGTCATGCCAACCTTGGTACTCAGTGCAGACCAGCTGTGTTTTTATTTATAGACAGAGGAGTTGACCGATGTAGCAATGGGCAGATAATACTTTAATCTTCCATCAGTGATGCAGATCTGGCTTTGTGCCCTAATTGACCGCACAAAGAAATGGCTCCTGGACTTTAACTGTGCTGTAACACTTGAAGTGCTGTGTCTGTGTGTGCATTACGGAGAACGCTTAGATCTTTTGTCTTTACTTTATTTTTTTTCTTCTTTTTTTTACCTCTCAACGGTGTGATCAATTTACACCAAGGCAGGAATAAAAGATGGCATGTGCTGGATGCTGTTTGCTTTTTGCAAGCTCAGCGCATGAAGCTCTGCTGTGTCCACCATGAGTAAAGATGCCACAGCCACTTATGAGTCCTCATCATTGCATCAGATAAACTTTGTTATCTATAATGAGACAACAGCAGCGATTCAAGTAACTGAACTTCAAATAGTATGTCATCAAAGTGCTTTGTACCAAAGCGCTACAATTCAAATGAAATCTTATTACAGGTTAGCAATGTTTCACAGGAGTCCTTCTAACAGTTGTGAAAAGTATTACATGTAGATTTACTGTTTAAATAAAACAAACAACAGTTTAATTTAACAAATTCATTACGCTCTTTTCACATTGTTTAGGTTCTAAACAAAATAATTTATTTTGCTGATACTTGATGTGATGATACAAAACAGAGTGCAGCTGCAATTATTTTGGTGTGTTTCACTTCCAGTTGATGTCTATGAACATAATCTTTCAAGTCTTGCCATGGATTCTTAAATGGATTAAGGTCTGAAATTTGACTAAAACAAATGTCATTACATTTCAGATCTATTTTTATAGATATGTTTTGTTCCAGAAATTTAATCCGTTTAGCTCCATCCATCTTCTCATCAACTCTGACCAGCTTTCCTGTCCTTGCTTGAAAACAGCATCCCCACAGTATGGCACGACCGTCACTGTTTTTGTTCAGGATGATGTGCAGTTATAGCT
The DNA here is from genome assembly GCA_033032245.1 of Poecilia picta. Taxonomy (NCBI): domain Eukaryota; kingdom Metazoa; phylum Chordata; class Actinopteri; order Cyprinodontiformes; family Poeciliidae; genus Poecilia; species Poecilia picta. The sequence goes on from CM065374.1 coordinate 8,903,814, forward strand.
TTTCCTCCACACATGATGTTTTGCACCTACGTGGTTTGGAGTAAACTGCAAACCAGATGCCTTATGGCTTCCTGTCAACAACGGCAGATAGGTTGAGATTTTATTGATCTCATCAGGAAAATGTAACAAATAGTTGCATCAGTTTAGCAATGTAAATTGCAGTGAACCTTGGTAATTTGTGTCCATCACACAGCATTAGACCACTTTCCAGATGTGTGAAGTTTACAACTAATACCCATTTTGTCCCTAAGAGCTTCTTGGCTGCTACTCTGTTTATTCTTTCCTTGAACAGTCAGTTTAGGTGAATATCTTGATATTGAAGTCAAATGTAGACAAAACTCTGGGGTCTTCAAAGACCAGCTACTGAGTTGCACTTACACACAAGTAGAACCTTCTACTGGATTTTATTTAGGGGCGTCAGCAAAAACATATTTTGTAATTTTTTTGGGGGGAAAGCCATGTCTTATGAATTCTTAATTTAAATGAAACACAACCAAAAACATCAGCTTCTTTCATTAATATCCAGACTATTTTACTTTAAATTTTTTCTCTGTCTGGGATGGATCAACAGTGAACCATGAGAGTAAAAAAAAAAGTTCACCACCAACATTGTTTATTTTAGCAAGTTCATCTAGGGAATTGTTCTAATTACATTCTGTCACTGCAAAAGTTCTTAATCAACCTAATGAGTCTGCTGTGTGCTAGATAGGAAAACTGAGAACTAAAATTCCTGCAGGATCGAGGGAATTTTTTTTATTCTTTTAAAGGCATTCCTTTCTTTTCTGAAAGCCAACACAGAAAGCACTGTCATAATTCTATATGCATGCACCAGGAAATGAGCTAAACCATTTTCTTGATCAGTTTTGAATGGGAACGAGAAAAACACTTTAAGTAAATTTAAACTAAATTACATAAAACTGGAATAATTTACATTTAGTTTCTAAGGAAACACCATGAAAATTTGTATCAACATTTTATCCCACAGAACACTGCAGCAGATGATCTTTCACTTCCAGCTCCTACTTGGACAGCTTATCAAATCTGTGTGACGCAGTGTACTGCTAGAAACTCGTATTTCAATCCATCCTGCGTTTTATCCCCACCACTAACGCTGCATGCCAGCATCACTGATTGATGGAGCCCCGCTGAATCCAATAAGAAGCTCCCAGTAATGTCTGCAGTGTTAGTGAGCCTGACTCTGCTCCGTACACACCAAGTCTTTATCCTAATTAGGCTGGAAGCTGTGCCATGGATCTGATGAAACGGGTGAAAAGTTGATTGGATGTAACATTATGTAATCTCTGAAATAAAAGGTGAGGGTGTCTGTGTGACAGTCTTAAGATAAAGAGGAAAGTTTTTTTTAATTGGATGTGAGGATAGTTGAGCAGAATAAACAGATGTAAAAATGGCTGATGTTTAGGTCTTAACGTGCTGCAAAAAAACCCCTCTTAAATCAACAGCATCATATTTTCTAGGTAAATTCCCTTTGACGTTTAAACCTTGTGATGTAAAGAATAAGCCTTTTTGATTTCCAGATTTATGCAGTTCATCTATTTAATTTTTCAAACAAACTTAATTTTGTAGAACCAAATAGCCTTTCTGAGCTAGTCCTGGCGGCGTAACCCACTTCATGCCAAGTTTAAACAGTGGTCAAGGCCTCAGTTTACCTTCAGAGTTGGGGCAGGTCAGGACCTGCGTGCTGTATGAGCTGAGAGGAGCCACTCGGGCCGAGTGCTTCTTCATTCTCCACTGGGGGCACCACACACTGTCCTCCCGTGGAAGGTGTGTGTGGGTGTGTGAATGCGGGTGCACAAGCCAAAACACTCAGCAGCTCCCTCTGCTACCTCGGTGCATTCTCAGAATGCTGACTGCCCCTCGCTTCGTCTCCGCACACTTCAAAGGCCCCTTCCCGTTAACAGACCACTCTTGTCTTCGGTCCAGACTTTCTGGAAGTCTCCAGTCCAGCGTCCTCAACGTCCCTGATGCTGTCCTTCTCTCCGGATAGCTACACAGCTCAGTGGGAGTGAAGTGGAGGCTCTACAGTTGCACTGGTATGCGAAGCTCCAGCATTGCTACTGTCTCCAAGGGAGAATGCACTTGAAGTCTGTGTGGCAAGGCACAATCACTCACCTCATCCCTTTCTGTCCTCCCCCTCTTTCTTATCTGTCTCTCTGTCTCGCGTTTCCCCTCCTCTTGTTTTTGCTTCAACAAATCAGCAGCTTTGTTTGGAAGGTAACCAAGCAGCCCTGGCTGATTATGCTGCGTTAGCTTTGGCCCCATCCTTTCCTCCACTCCATCCTCCTCCGTCCCCCCACCTCTCCACCTGACCAGGCTACCCTGGCTTCTTCTACACTTTTGTCTTCTTTCTCCTTTCTTTTTTTAGCTCATCTCCTGCTCTTGACTGCTCCTTAAGAGTCAGATTATTTGTAGAGCTTCTTCTTGTTGCCTCCACCACACTAATCAAGTGAGCCACAAGGTATTTTTTGTTGATGTGAATACATGGCATTTCAATACTGGATTTTATTACAAAAACAGGACATTTTGTCACCCTTCATGCTGGAAAGATGAATAACACTTCACATTTAACGTCCTGTGTATCTACACATTTGTTGTTCCAACCATATTTATTATCCTGGGTAAGTTGCATTTAAAATAAAATTGCTGGAGCAAAACTTAAATAGTGATTAAACAGCTTTTTCTTAATCCACAATGAAAAGACATATATTCAAAGTTAAATGTTTAATTTTATCTACGATGGACTGGTGACCTATGCAGGCCCCTCTCAACCGCACTAAAGATAAGCATAGGATAATGGATGGATGAATGAATTTTATAAAATCTTTTCACTGTAATTAAATTATATATATATATATATATATATATATATATATATATATATATATATACGTATATATATATATATATATATATATATATTATATATATATATATATATATATATATAATATATATATATATAAATCTTTAGACCAGAAGTGCCTAGACAAGTGTTGCAGACTTAAATAATAGAGACCTGCAGTGGTTGCAAATATACCAACAACATTCATAAGTCCAATGTGCGTCACTCTGATGGCCGCTATGTCCTACTGAGCTTACGTTCTCCTTACAGCTAATAGAAGATTAAGATTAGAATATCACACCAGACCAACAAAATGTATATTTTTAATTCAGAATAAAATGCTTAATAACTGTTTTTATTTTCAAAAGATACGTTTGATCTAATAAACATTGCTCATCTGGATACAAATTCTAGCTTATTGATTATGACTGTTCAGAGGTAGCCACTGGGATTCCATTGTTGTTTGTAAAGATTTTTGGACCCCAGTGGTTTTCATTGAGCTGTAAATGGACAGAAAAGAGGGAGCAGAGAGAAAAAAAGACATGAAGCAAATGAACGGAGACCGGGAATCTAACCCAGGACAACCTCATCAAGGACTACGGTCTCAGGTGTGCGTGCTCCACCAACTGAGCCACACATGCCCCTGATTTCATTCTTGTAACAACTTTTAATAGGAGTTTCTTTATACCCATTTCCAGTAAATATTTCCAGTTATCTGAGAATGCCTACATTAAATATTTACTTTGTGATGCTGCCGCTACAATAAAGATATTCAATATCTTTATTCCATCACTTTTGCTCAAGGGGAACCCTCCCATCAGAAGCTATGCGGTTTTAAGACTCATCTGCAGGATTGTAAACACAAGTTTCCATTTCAAGGAAAGCCCTCTGGTCATTCAATCTTTACCTGTGGTTTGCCTGCCTGAAGATTTAATGGACCAGAGTATTTGTTCCGCCTCGATTTTAATAACATGCCACTGCTAAGTGTTTGCAGTCGGATATGCAGGGCTGTAAATGAAGTAAACACATTTTTATGTAACATGCCATCAAACTCGGGATGGAAACTGGCTTTTTTGACCCAAAAGTCAGAAAATAATAAAGGACACACAAAGCGAGTAGTGGTTTGCAGTAGGTTTGTTTTATCACACTGAGCTTGTTCTCCACCCACCTTCTATCTTTTCTTAGAGTCCTCATCAGTTAAAGCTTTGCTACCACTACAAAGAGCATCACAGATCAGAGCGACCCTTTCTGCTGTTCGGTTGTGTGTTACAATTGGCCAAAAGTGGGTCACATCACAAAAACATGATCATTTCTGTGATTGCAAACAGAGAAAAAAATAATTTACTACAATCATTCTTATACTGTATTTATGCGCCTTGAATTTTTCCACATCTTGCTGTTAGAACTGCAAACTTTAATGTGCTAAATGATGAGTTTTATGATAGATCAAAGTTCCAACATATGATTATGCTTTGAGCTAAAAGCATCAACCATTTCATTGTATCTCTGACTGTAAGTTTGGTTCAGCAGGAAGGTAAACTTTGATTCTTCATATTAAAGAGGGATGAAGCCAGAATGGTTTTATTACACATTCTTCAAATTTTAAATAAAACAATAAAAAAATTAAACCATGCATCATCTCCTTTTCACTCCAGAATCATGTCTTAATTTGTGCTTCTCTCAATGTAATACTTTAAACCTTGTGGCTATACTGTGACAAAATGTAAAAGTGTTTAAGTAGTTGCAATTTACTATATGTAAATTTTGTTACCATGGTCACTCGATAAAAATAAAAAATCAATGAAATGTAACTGTTGTAAGAACAGATTAGAGGATATACGGGAGGAATCGATTCATCTGGGAGGGTTAAACTTAAAAATAGCTCTGCTGATGAATGGAGCCGACAACCAGACAGCCAGTCAGCAGAACCAGGGATGCTAATCACTATTGGATTAAGAGAAATACCTGGAGTAAAGACACCAAAGGAGGCCAAGGTTTAATTTCAAACTGTACATCGGTGATCCTGCATTTGGAGATGATTGCTTATTTCTCTATACTTTTACCATTTTATGCTGTTCTGTCAACATCCATTAGATTACATCACAGACTCAGCTCCATCTCACATCTTGTGTTTTCAGAAGCTTTAAAATCCACAGCTGTGGCAACAAAATAGCTCAACAGCTAATCAGAGGTTTGCCTAGACTCATCAGCATGAATTAAATATTAATTCTGGGGTTTATTACTGGTATTCAAACTGTTTTTTTTTTTTTTTTGGTGTTTAGTGTGATTATCCAATGTAAAACTTCAATGAATTTTAAAACAGAAATTTGCTGAACAATTTGAATTTGTTGTGCATTTTCTCTCATCCAAAAAGGCTCAATCTACATAGGCACTTACAGTAATATTTGGTTAAATAGTGCAGACAAATTCCACACTTCTGCAGCTACAAACAGGCTTATGGAATAATTCAGACTGGATATTTACATAACGCCCTCATTAAATGATGGAGTTCATTGAAATTGTTCAGTAGTTCGCAAATTTTCAATAGCACTGAGCTATTCATAGCACTGCAAATTCAGTTTAGATCTATATTTAGGATTATTGACCTGTTCCCCAGATGTTCCTTGACCGTCATTTCAAGATATCCTGTCTTTATATTTTGTCCACTTTCTAACTGAAACTGGCAGCAAAATAGACCCCCAGCATGATGCTACCACCACTTTGCTAAACATTTGTAGTAGCAGTCTTAGGCCTGAAAGCCATTTTTTTTTACAGCAAACAAAATTCAGGTAATTGTGACTAAACTGTTCAGTCTTTGACTTATCAAACTTTCCTTCAAAAGATAATTTGTGTATAAATTTGAATCCAATTTGACATTCTTGCTGAGCTTAAAACTTGATTTACAGGTGTTGTGGAGGATCAGGGACAAAGCACAACCCATGTATTGAGGCCTTAGTCCTCATGCTGGTGGTCACAGGTTCGATTCCCAGCTGGTGACATTTTCTGCATGTCTTCCCCCTCTTTCCTGTCAAACTACTTTCAAATAAAGAGCCAACAAAACCTAAAAAAAACAACTTGATTTACAAATTGCTTCACTGTGGGCAGCATAGACATTTGGTGGAGATGTGTTTGAGCCTGTATGTGTAGTACTGACTGTGTGGTTTACAGAAAATCCCCTTAAATTTCGGGGACCACTTTTAAATCACCTAAGTTCTTTGTACAATCATTCCACCCTGGAATAAAAAAGTTTAATTCTGTCTTTAAATTCACATGACAAAGTACAGTTCTGGCTAGCACTACATGCACAAACATCCGTCTCAAATAGTTTTTAAATAAAGCAATCTGTAATGTAAAATTCAAAATAATCATTTGGAGCCTGAGTCTAAATTAAAACTGGTCTGCATGCATTACAAACCCCAACACAATATAGTAAAGCATCCTCGCTTTTTACCTCCATAGCAACTGTGTTGCTCATGTGCACACTGACGCACTCAGCCCATTCAGACTCTTTTGTCATGCAGATGAACCAAATGCTCCTCAGTTTATAGTAAAAAGCTCTTTGTCGTTTCCATCTCTCCGTTACTCTCACCAGGTTCTGTCGAGGATCAGGACCAGAGAGCAGAGACAGATGAAACTTATTTTAGCTGAAATGGGAACTGAAAACCTCTGAACATTTTTCTGTAAGGCGGCCAGGTGTGTTTCCTGTCCTCTCGTGGCAACGTAAGAGGAGTGGAAGATGAGGACACCTAGTGCTGAATATGATTAATTACAAGCAGTAACACTGCTGCCTTTTAGTGAAAATTAGATGATTCACTCAGAGAACAATCGTGGCTTTATGCTGAGATGCTACAAATTATTATATTTAATTAAAAACAAGAGTAATAGTTGCATTGATTTGTGTATGTCACAACACATAATTAAAAAGATGAAAGCTACTTTCCCCAATACCAATTCAATTGAAACAAACCATGTTATAAAAAATACAAAAAGAATCCAAGAAAAATCCATGGCAAGAGAGCAATTGATTTTTCAAAATTTTTTAAATGCAATGAAACTTTATCAACTCATCTGCATATTGTGTACAATTTTGTTTCATGATTTTATCATTTTAAACTTTTATGAATTACACATGCTAATTTTCTTACTTTCTTGTATTTATTTTTCGCTTGAAATGAAATGAGTTGAAATGAAATCCCACTGTGCTTTATAATCTAAAGAATGTACACATTTAAATAGCCAGTTTAATGCAGCTTTTGTATTTTGGTATGATTATACTTAGAAAGTTGAAGTTGTTTTTTGCTATTATTCCCTAACTTCTGGGAAAATCCCTTTGGCCCTATATTGTGTAGTAAAAGCAGCCAGAAAAAAGTGTAGTCAGTGGATTTGTTTATTTGAGCTATTAAAGTTATCCACCACAAGAGGGCAGTGTTTACACTTCATACATGACCACTGCCCCAGAGCAACCTTTAGTGCAATGCAAATGCTGTTAGAGCTATTGCTTTCAGGATTCAGTTTTTTTTATCTCTCTCTTCAATTACACAAAGTATCTTAAAAGGACAAACTTTAAAAGATCACCTAAAATACTAAATCCCCTGTCAGACAACACAAATTCATCATCACACCTACAGTGGTGTGGCTTCAGGACAGGTCAGTTGTTCTCTAGCTGCTGCAGTAATAAATTGAACCCATTTACAGGCTGTGTTGCTCATATACAAATATGCCCAGAGCTTAAGACTAGCAGCACCCAGAAGCCATTCAGGCAAAGCTTATATCCCATTCGTTGGGCTGGTTATAAATAGCACAAAGTGAGCAGGCCTGAAGGGCCGTTCAAAATAAGTCTGTATGCACAAAGAATGTTTCAGAAAGAAAAGCAAGGTTTAACTGTTTGGAGATGGACGGTCTAAAAATGATTTCAAGTTAACAAAAGAATGATGTTCAGTTTCTATTCTTTATTTGATTCTAGACATTTCCTAAACAAAAACTGTCTCTAAAGGATGATACATAATGATCAGTGTCTGTCTTGCCTTTTTGTTACTATGCAATTTCTTTTTAGGATGTGCAGCCTCCCTGCTGTGATCTAAATGGGGAACAATGCTAAAAGTTTTGCAAATGTCATTTTCCGCCTCTGTATTCACACAGCAGGGTGTGTGCTCACAGTAGACATATTTCCAAAATGAGCTTCTTTATTGAGGCCATGCTGCAAATTACACTGACAGGAACCTTAAGGAGCTATTTACTTTTAAATATGCTTTCGTAAAGATACTTCTGTTACCATCTCTGTAGGGGTTAGGCTTACATATACAGTTAAAATGTTGGTTTTTTGTTACTTTCTTCAAATTCGAGATACTAGTTCAATAATGACATGTGAGTAAAGCAGGTGGGAATATCCAACACTCATACTGTTCAAGTAAAACACAGGTTCTGTGTCCCATCACACTAAAAGCAACAAAAAAATTCAGATCACTGTATACAAATGCACTTTTCATTTTTTTGAAATGTGCTTCAATCTCATTGAACTAAAGTTACAGGTTTTGGCTAGAATGACATTACCTACATTTAAAGGAAATATAAATTTCTTCTATGAAGTATGTGGGTGGGAGTATAATACTGTTTTCCAGAATGAGAGATGCACTTACAGTGCATTCACAATAGTAAAGTTCTTTGTTCCACTTGTTTGGTCCAGACCTAAATGATTTATTTCGCATGGTGCAGTTTGTTTTCATGTTGTATCTTTTGCAAGTGAACTAAATGCTCTGTGCCCCCAGCCCTATAACATGCTGGCAGCAGGATGAGTGTATTCACACCTGTACCAAAGATCCGGACCAACTTGGAAACAAACTCTGGTCCGATTAAAGCAGACCAAAAGTGGCCGGCATGAATTAGCAAAAAATAGGTCTTCCAAAAAGACTTGGATCCTAATCATGCTGCCAAATTAGTTACAAAGTTGCTTTAGAACAATGTCAACGTTTTGAAGTGAGCATAATAATTATCTTAGTACATCTTAGTAACATCGGTTTTGGTGGGAGGAATGGGCCCAAATTACAGCACACTATAGTGAGAACCTTTTAGAAGGATATACAAAACATGTCACTGAATAAGATAATTCTTTCAAATGTACAGAAAATGAACCTACAAATTTGAATTTTCTTTTTTTTTTTATAAATCTCTTATTCCGGCATGAAGCAAATATGCATAACTGACAATCCTTAGTGGCGTAAAACATGAAAACTTTAATCTGATTTAAAGTTACACATCGAGAAGATGTGGTCTCAACTATGCATGCAAAGTAAAACATTGTACCCGCATTACTAAGTTACTTTTTCTTACCATGGGTTACGTCTGGCCACAAACCCATGTCTCTCTGTGTCTGTCCTTCAACGCCGATCGCTGAATGTGGTCCACAATCTCCCTCTGAGGCATCTTGTAATTCAACACAGATGGCAGGTGGCAATATCAGCAAATTGGCAGTAAGATCTTACTAAATATATCATTACCCCAGGATGAGCCTTCTGTTCTGTTTGGGTGCTCTTTTGTCTTACAGCCTCAGTGGGATAATGACACTCACCAGGTTGAAAGGCATGTGACTCTGGAGTAAACAAACCAAGGTGCCTGAATGTGATTCTTCGAGGGTGACTTAAGAAAAGACACCGTCTTCGGGAATTAACCTGTGCATTGAAGAAACAGCAAATGATTGTCCCACTGCCCTCTGATCTAATAAATAGCGGCTTCTATGATCTTGAAAGGGTTTTTACAATCCTGATCTGCTCTCTGCAGCTGAAATTACATCCCTCATTGCAGCCCATCGTTTAAAGCCCCACTGTAATTTACAATACTCAAAACAGAGAAATATTACAAGGGTAGAAATCTAACCTGTTGGGATTTCTGCTTTGTAGTGAATCCCATTCTTTCATTTGTAGATTTGTCTTGTTAGGAGATTCAAATGCAAATCCAGATGACCTTTTAGTCAAAAATGGAAATATGTCTTGAGAAAACAGATATAATTAAAATAACAAACATCAAATTTTTTTAATTGAATGTGCTTAAATGATTTATATATATATATATATATATATATATATATATATATATATATATATATATATATAAAAATTCCCTTCTCACCCTCTGCGGGTGGTCTCCTCTCTCTCTTTCATCCTCTGAACTCGGGTCCTCTACCAGAGGCCTGGGAGCTTGAGGGTTCTGCGCAGTATCTTGGCTGTGCCTAGTACTGCACATTTCTGGACTGAGATGTCTGATGTTGTTCCTGGGATCTGTTTTAGCCACTGCTCCAGTTTGGGGGTTTCTGCCCGAGGGCCCCGATGACCACAGGCACCACTGTGGTCTTCACCTTCCAGGTCTTTTCCAGTTCCTCCCTGAGGCCTTGGTATTTCTCCAGTTTCTCATGCTCCTTTTTCCTGATGTTGTAGTCAGTTGGTATAGCTACATCCACCACAACGGCTTTCCTCTGTTCTTTATCCACCACCACAATGTCCGGTTGTTCGCCATTACATATTATATATATAGATATATTAGATATCTATAGATATCTATATATATCTAGATATATATGATATATATAGATATCTATATATATCTATATATAATAGATATATATAGATATATATATACTGTATATAGATATATATAGATATCTATATATATCTATTTTATCTATAATACAGTATATATATATATATATATATATCACTGACATTTATACTGTCAATTTAATTTTACAGCTTGTAAAGTTTGATATTTGATCATATTTTCACCATGGCTGTGACAAGTTGAGCAGCTAAGGCCTTTCCTCTGCCTACATCTCCCAGAATGCTATAAATGTTATTGATTTATGGTACAACTTTACCTGAAAGGCTTGCTGCACTCATTGCAACTAATTATGGTTCCACAAAGTACTGACTCCAGATTTTTAGTTGTAAAAAATGTTAAAAACTGTCTCCCATAGTTCTTCTGCTGCACAGTCATACACAATTTAACCTGTGACATAAAATCCAAATCACTTTTTGCTGAAGTTTGTGTTTATAATACAGTGGCGTCCAAACCTTTAAACATGTGGACCAAAATTGTGAAGTTGGCTACAATTTTTTTTTTCATTTTTACTTACTTAACAGTAAACTGAGCACACACAGTACAAGTAAAGTATTCAGCGATCATAATGTTATGTTTACACCACGTTTTTAAATCAAAAGAAGAGAAAAAAATATGACTAATAAAAGAAAAAAGAAATATGTGTTCTTTACTAATACATTTTATTGGAAAAGATTCAATTTAGCATTGTTTATAAGCATCAGTTGTCTGTGCTAGAGGGAAAAATTTGTACCGTTCTTGAATTGTGTGGTCAAGGTCAAGCAAATATGAGGACTTCTGCAAGCCGCTGTACATTTAGTAGAAAAGGCCTCCCAGACCGTAGCGGAATACAAAGTTTCTCTTTCAGTGTTCAGAATTATTTTCTTCACAAATGTTTCAAGTTCTCTTAATCTGGTTGCAGTTTCGTCTTCTCACTAATCAGGTGTGGCATGATCAATCTAAAAGAGCAGAAACATTTCTGTAATGAAATGTGGGATTGCATTCATGGTTAGTCTGCTGCAACTGACAGCTCTGATAAACAAGCGGCAGTTAATGGCTTGTTTAGCTTCCCTCTGCTTCATTAAAAAAAATCAATTTACATGCATTCAACTCATCTGACGGAGCCTCAGCTGCATCCATTCTCCCCTAAATGAGACTCAATCCCTGCTCCCTTTGAGATTTCAAACAGGTCTGTCAGTGTGATAAATAATGTCATTGAACGCAACATCTCAGCAACAGATTTCAATAGATAAATCCTAAAACACAGACTATGTGAATTTTGAAGTCATGAATTTGTAGCGCAGCTCTTATGTAATGGCTCGAGGGAGAAGTTGTGGTACGACAAGCTCAATTTAAATGAAGTGAAGGGTATCAGGCTGTGAATCTCAAGACGTTTGAGTTACATTTCCAAGGATTTGCCATAGGAGAACATAATTTAACTCCATATTTTATTAAAAAAAATACTAAGAAATTCAGCCAGTTGTGCAGCAGACTTGCGAAGTTGTTTGGTCTGTTGCCTCAGGCCTTGTAAAGTTCTGCTCTGCACAAACAACCTCAATATCAGAAAATCTATATAGCACCCAACTCTTTTCAGAAAGCGTTACAGTAGTTTATCTTTTCCCTTATTGTTCTCCCACTGGCTCAGGAAACAGTTTAGTGTAAATGGAAGCAGGTTTCTTGTAGAACAAAGTGCACAATCAGCTCTCTTGTCCGATCCCTGCTATTGTCTCAGAGTCAGCAGAATGCCAAATATCAGCCTACAAGTCATACACATATTGACAACCTAAACCAGAGCTGCTGAAACGCTGCCATAGTTCATGCATTTTATTCATACATGCAACTCACATGCATTGCTAAAGAGCTGTAGTGTTGCAGAGATGTACGATTTTTAAAATATAACAATTCGCTACAGGCTGGAGTTTGAGTGCTATTTGCAAGTAACATATGTTGCAAACTAAATTTGCAACAGTTAACTGTAGATTTAAAAAAAACAGTGTGTGTTGCTGTTCATTTGCATTCAATCTCAGAGATGGACTAGCCTCCAGCTGACAGACAGCGACTCAATTCAGTTCCTTAATGGGGTCAATTTGAAACCAATTAATTGGGATTGTACAATTACACAATGCATTTGCAATTAGAAAAAAAAATTAAATTTACAGATAATTTTCATATACTTTACATTCACATTGTGTTGCTTTTTCTTTTCATATTTTGTTTCTATGCTTAAAAAAAAAAAATCATGCGCAACGTGTGTCACACCTTGCAAATAAATGCGTACACCTGTCACATCCCCTCATCATCCAATCCCACTTGCATCCTTTCACTCACTTCTGTGACTTGAGTAGCCCGGGTTGTAGCCATAGTATCCGGTGATCCTCAGGATCCTGTCCTCTATGTCGTGCACTCCGTTGACTGTCACTGTCGGGCTGTTTTCCACTGAAACGGCGCGGCTGCCACCGGTCGGCGTCGCCTTGCCCGGCAGGTGCGTGATCTTCAGGGGCTCCAGCTGGATGCAAGGCTGGTCCCCACTCTCCAAAACGCCCTCGGCGCTTAACATCGCGGGTCCGAGCGGGAAAAGACGAGGGGTGGGTGGATCGGAGTAAAACCCGACCACCGCGCAATAGGGAGAGAGACGCTCGGAGCTGAATCAACAATTAGCAGCAGGAGGATGACATTCAGCGTTCACATTCCTTCAGCGATGCTCCCGGACGCAGTGCAAGGTTATCAGACTCCAGTGGCCTGGCAGCCACAAAACACTAGGGGGCGTGTCACTACTAGCTCCCAATTTTAAGATGGTTTACGACCCCTGGGCAGAAAATGTGAATTTACATATTGGAGGAAATTTTACTCCGTTGAAAGCCAAAAAACGATAAGTTATAACAACTTGACATTTTAGGATCTTTAAAATAATCCATTAATAATTTTAGATTTCTGCACATACCAGCTTTCCAGGTTTGAATGTTGTCATTAACAGTCTGATTTTAATTACTTACTCAAAATATTAGTGTAGATAATATTTCCTTAACTCAGCTGCATGGCACAATTTACCCTTTTGCATACATGAATTATAACCACTTCATCCAACTTGGTCAGAAAAATCCAAATATTTTTTAATTATGTATTTTCAGATCTATGTGAAATGTATGGTATATCAAGACAATATATGGATGTCAGATAAGGATTGCTTTTTGTTTTTTAGCAATGTTTTGGTCACAAGGTCTTATTGTTTAAAAGGTCTTGCCATATTTGTTTGCATCTCTGTGTTCATTATAGTTTGAAACGTGTTGCCATTCTAGTCCATTCCTTGTGTTTTTGTATTCTGTTCTTTTTTTTGCATCTGGGTTTGTGTTAATCTTCCAGCTTTAGTGTGTAGATTTTTTGTGTCTAGTTCAGCTTCTTTTCTGTCATTTATTCACTTTCTTGTCAGTCGGCAGTTGCTTTTATCCCCCTGATCAGCTCACCTGCATCTAGGGGGATTCTCCAACATTTCTTCAGTTCATAACCTCACTAACTTTTATTGTTTTTTGCAAGTTCCTCCCATACTTTATGCTGTTCATGAAGTGAGTTTTTCAGTTTTCTTTGTTAAAATACAAAAACACAAGGAATGGACTAGAATGGCAACATGTTTCCAACTTATCCAGTCTGCCACATTGATTCAGTTGGGAACCACGATCTCAGACTGAGAGGACGTATATATTTTCAAGACAGTAAACTGATCTGATGCACGGTTCAGGTCATGATTCTAAGATGCAAAAGGAACTGCATCATTTGGAAGAAAGCAAAGATGAGACCCTGAGATCCCTCCTCTCCATGGCGAGCTTGTTTGTGCCGAGGAAAGTTACAAATCTTTGGTTATGCAAGGACCACGTCTAGTTCAGCATTAGTGGTACTTCATGTTCCTCAGTAACCCTCTGATAACATGCCTCATGTATTATTTCTTAAATGACTTTTTCTAATCACCTCTATTGTTTGCTGCTCCAACGTTGGGATTATTTGCCTTCTGTCATTCACCTGTTTTGAAGAACTTTTTAAAGACTACTGGAAATTTTTGTTAACTGTAGCCCAGTTGCAGATATTAACACATTTATTCTATTAAAAACTGCCTCTTAATGAGTGATCAGTTTAATTATTATTTTTCTCCTCCACTTGTCCATTTTATATTGATTTAAAATCTTTTGACCCTGCATTATAAAAAGAAGATAGATGAAGAAAAACCTTTGGAAAGATTATAAATTAAAATAGAGACAAATTAAACAAAATAAAATCACATTTTGCTTGAATCAAGATAATTAAATTCATTTGGATCAATTTTGCATAATTCATGACAACCACAGAGCTTGATAAAGAATACACAAATTATCTTTACATGACAAACTTATATAAAAGTTTAAGTTTGTTTTCACTGAGAAGGAGGTCCTCCACGCTTTCTTCAAAGTTTGAGATTATGAAGTTTGTTCACTTTTCTGTGTGCCATGCAAAGTTATTTCTCACCATTTTTAAGCACCTATTATGAATTTTATTCTAAGGTAACCACCAGAGCAATCTCTTTTCCTCAGCCGGCCACAGGTTTTTGTGCCAGGCTCGGGAAAAGCTCTTCCTGACTGGATCCCCCAGCTTGCTTTGCTCCAAATCCAATAACACAAGATACAGAATTTCAGTGTTTCTCTGATACGCCTCTTTCCAAGTCCTCCCCTCGCTGTGTGAAATCGATTCGTGGCGCGTGGAGAATTTGTGCCCCTGTTGGCTTTGTTGTTGCAGAAGCATGCTGGGGTTTATGATGCCCTTGGACGTCAGAGACTCTTCCTCCGCCTGTCTTACTTACTAAACCAATCTCCACCTCGTGTTCTTTTGTTTCAGTTTGTTTTTGTGCTACAAAGCACTTATCTCAAACATTCAGTTCACCCACAGCTTTGTGGCTGCGACAATGAAGTGCCAGTGCCCAGAAACCTTTCCCCATGCCTTTTGTGAGTTTATAATTGGACACTCTTTTTACAAGCGTATGTGCAGCTACAGTCCAATAAAAAAATACGTTTTGTTCATTTGTATAACTTTGTCACAGTTTTGGGCAGTTCATACAATGGAAGTCCTGAAAAGTTTGGTTTGAGCTCAAAATTTTCTTTGAGCTTCCAAGGCAAGATAAAGAGTTTAGCTCAGAGAGTAAAAGGCTCTCAATAAAGGCCCACGTTCTCACACTTTCATGGATGAGGTGTTAAAAATCATGTTTTGGCTCATTTACATTTAAAACATGCGTTCACATTTTGTCACATTACAAAGTAACTTTTTACGTATTTTAATAGGGTTACTGTATGATTTAGATCTGATTCTTGCTCATAATTGTGAAAATACACTTTCTAAATATTTCAAAAATATTGTGCCCCCCTTTACTTTAATACCCCTAAATAAAATCCATCATTCAAGATAAGAAGAATGGGTAGAAGTATCAGTCTTAAGGTGCGTACAGCTGTTACAGAAATACACCAAAAACCCGCAGCTGTAATTGAAGTTAAAGGTTGTTCCACAAAGTATTGACCCAGAGGACATTTTATAGAAATGCACAAAACACTCAGATTTCTAGTTGTAACATGTTTGGAAAACCTTCATTTCCTTCCACTTCACAATTATGTACTACTTGGTGTTAGTCTGTCACAAAAAATCCTATTAAGATACATTGGATTTATTTGGTTTTAACATAAGATGTGAAAAATTTGGGGGCTGTTAATATTTGTGCAAAGCATTGCTCTGCAACACAAATTGCTCAGTTGTGTTAATGCTCGATGCTTTAACCTCTATTTGGTAAGGAAATAGATCTCTCTCTGAGTTTTCCATAATATTTTCTTATTATCCCATCAGTGAAGATTTTGTCTACCTTGGGACAAATAATTATACTACATGTTACATCCTTTTTTTGTGTGTGCAATTTACATCAAAATCTTAATCCGTGGAATTCCCCGAATTCCTCAACCCGTTCTTACCTTTGTTCTATCTGTGGTGCAACCAGGTATTTTCCTTTTGCTCTACAGCAGAGATTATTCCCTGCAGCATGAAGTGTGCGTAGAATCTGGTTTCTATTTTTAGACACCCGATCTAATTTTTGATGCTGAGGGATGTATGCTGAGAATATTTTTGGGCATTTATGTAACAGCAGTAGTATTACAGCAACATCCCTCTGACTCTCCTCCTCTTCACTCGTTATATACTTTATTACCTACAACATTATCTTTTGTCTAAATGGAATAGAAGGACATGCCGAGGGGGTAATGCGTCCTGTGGGAAATCTGCAGACCGAGCCCCAATCCAAGTGCACCCCCTCTGTGGCTCATTAAGTCACCTGAGAGAACAGTGACTGACTCTCCAGCCAAAGACTTTATAAATATCCAATGTGCACTAAAGATAACCTGACCTGTGCAGCTTAAGAGAAGGAAGGCTGTTTGGCATGGGGACGTCAAGTGTTTAGAAGGTAAAACGTTGTGGTTTGCTTTACGCTTAAAAGATAATGTCTGAAAGCTTGTTTAATGAATTAGACAGCCAGGTCTTTGTGATAATATAACTATTTTTAAAAAATATATAACACAATTTGATTAAATAATCATGTTAGAACATACATGTAGCTCAAATGATCACTTCTGGGGCAGCGGATGTGAGATAAAGTCAATAAAATTGGATTTTTCTTGTCAAACTGCAGTTAAAGTAGTTTTCTCTTTTTACACAATTAAGCTACGTATATTACTATAACAACCTTTCAAAAACTTAAGGATGTTGGTTTTTTTATATGGAGATCCAAACCACAATAAAAAAAATTCCAAAGTATTTCTTTATTTTTTTAGAATTAAGATTTATTGAGAATAAACACTTAAATTTACAACTATACTACAAGAAATAAACACAGTTAGGATTTTGTAATCGTAAACAAGAATACATTGTTATACTCACTGATTATTTAATCTGCTGTTCCCTCATACCCGCTTAAGACCAAATAATTCACTGAAGACAAAAAATGTTTTCTTGAAGAAAATTAACCTATCTTTAAAAATCTATGCTAAAAATGTGTCACTGCTGCCACCAGCTGTTTTGGAGGGGAACTGTTTATTCCTGTGGCGTGCTCTACTAGTGAGTTACCTCCCAATGAGAACAATTAATTACTTTGCAGGGGTGGCCATGGCCACCACTATTCACCCGCTGGCTCTCCCCTGTCTACAGACAAGAAAGAAACACCAATATACACAAACAACTGAGCTCTCTTACACAAATTAGTTTTAAATATGAAAACATTTGAGCAAGGTAGTCTACAAACACAGTTTGACCAGTTCTGTCAGGTGGAATTGAGCATAATTCAACTATTGTGACAAGCTTTTGGAAGGATACCCAAAACATTTGAACCAATAATATGGTTCAAAATTCAGCGCTAGCTTCTGCCAAATACAAGTGAAATGTATATAGACTGTATTAACTTAAAAGGCATTAACATCATTCAGCAAATTGATATTCCTAATTGAACTAAACCTTGAAAAATTCAGTTTCATTTAATGTCAGACTGAGAGGAAATAGACTGCATTTTTTATGCAATGTATGTAAATATCTGGTCTCAACTGTATATTGTGAGGCAATCAGATCAAATATCTTCAATATTCCAGTAGGTCATCTTTGAGGAAGATGGAATAATTTTTGCTAGACCTTAAAGATTGGCAAGGTCATACTGAAGTGACCTGAAGAAAAGCAGTAAAAGCAGATCAAATGTCAAATCTGAAGTGTCAGCTCCGTTGTTGTTCCTAAAATAATGCACTGACCCATGAAGCTTCATGTGACCTTTCTTTTATGTTACTGTTATATAACAGGACTGTACCTTGCTTATGTACAAAACACTGAATCCTCTTCCTTCATTTTGACCGTTTATTTTGCCTGAAGTCTCATGCTATAACTGAAGGAAAGCTGTCAACAGATGAATACATCATCCAATGATAAGAATGCATTTTCAAAAATAGAAAAGCTAATCTACTGAAGTGCTACATTTACAGACTACAAATTAGTGACTTCTGTCACCAATGTTACATAGTCTCCAGGAGGCAATTTTCCTTTGGTGCTACATGCGGGTGATGTTCAACCCCAGGCATGTTTGCACATGAAATTTTCATTAGCAAACCTCTGTCCACCTTGCTGAAGGTTATTGCTCCATATCCAGCCAGGCATAGTGAAGCAGACACTGGAGACATTTCCAGACAGGAAATTGTCACAACACGGTATGTCTTTAACATATGGCTTGAGGAGGAGAATAACGCTTAACTTTTAACCTTGTGCTTGAACACAATCTATACATCAATCCAAATGACTGCAGATGTCTGTGTTTCTATAAAAAGCTTCTAGGATGACCTCTCTGTAGCATATTTTTTACATTAACTATGCAAATTATTTCAAACAATATCAATAAATTATATCATGTTAGGTTGCATACATTTTGGATTTTGCTGAATGATCTTAGGAGGAAATTAATAGTCACCCGAAGGTGCATGTTTAATTCCCTCATCTGTATGCATTGTTCTCTCTGTAGTCAGGATGATGAATTAGTGGTTGACAGTAAGAGGCCTGTAGAACATGGTCTGCATGCAGAGAGGATGCTGGATAGTGACTAATGGTCACAGGTGTTTTATTCCAAGATTTCCTCACTCTCACCTGCTTTGAAGTGATATAATTTCAAGATGTTTTCTTGTAATAATCTACAGGCTCAAAAGACTGCAGATGTTTCATGTTAGCTGCAACAGAAGCATGATCCATAATCCAAATGTTGCCCTCTACCTCAGAAAAGAAGTGTCTTCTTGAGAAAGTTATAGTTTTATGTAAATTCAAGTAAATAACTTATCAATGCTTTATGGGTTTGGCACTATACCACAGCCTTTGAGTGTCTCAAATGAGAAAAAATGTTTTCCCTCCAGGTTGTTTCTCTTGTGTACAAATCGTTTTTA
Source organism: Poecilia picta (assembly GCA_033032245.1). NCBI lineage: Eukaryota > Metazoa > Chordata > Actinopteri > Cyprinodontiformes > Poeciliidae > Poecilia > Poecilia picta. The sequence goes on from CM065374.1 coordinate 8,923,212, forward strand.
TATAGTTGTTCAGTGGTGGTCCTGGTTTGATGTACTTTCCAAACAAGCACCAGGCTTGTGAAAAGATTATGATTCAGTAGGGAGGGCTTAGAAAAATCACCACTACAATCACTCCTTTACTCCCAAGGAGACACGACTTATCTTAATCTTTAAATCCATTCTTGCCATTGAAGGTCTTTCCATTTCATTTTTAATTCAAATTTTCATAGGACTTTGTTTGCTTTATTGTTTACATTTTTTTGCAAAATGCCATTCAGGGTATGGTATTTTGCAAAAATTCACAAGTTTCTATATATTTTAAAGGGATTTTAGGTGATAGACTAGTGTAAAGTGGTGCATAATTGTTAAGAAAAAGTAATGCTTGATTTAGACATCTTTATAAATAAAAATCTGAAAATTATGACCTATGATAGAATTAATCCTTCCTGAGTTTTAAAGCAATTGTAGCTGCAAGCCTTTTGCTCAACTTATTTTGCAGATGTATAAATTAAAAATGTCCTGTTTTCAGTTGGAACTCATTAATGCTGCTTATAAACAGCAACTTTTGAACTTTGAAAATGTCTTATATTAACAGCGTCACTTACTCCTGCAGTTTACCAAATAATTGGTTTACACATTTCACATCCATAATGTAGATACAAACCTAGTGCTTTACACTCTATGCCTTACTATAGCTACTAGAGCGCCCCTGTGTGGTCAACCTGCTTATTTCAGAGCCAGCACGTCTCCCTGAGGCACCAACATCTCGAAGAAAAAAGGAGCATAGTTGCACACAGGTTTCGAGGCATGTTTGTGTCTTATTGTGATTTATTTACACAGATGCAGAAATGTTCAAATATTGCTCAGCAGCTTTCATTTTTCTCTGGCACATGAATAGAGTTGATGTTCAGCTGACACTAAGTTTTATTCACTCTCTGATATTAAATGAAGCTAAACATTTTCTGCATCACAAATCATTCACCATAGTGTGATTCTCTGGAAAGTTGTCTATTATTTCATCCCAAGCTCACCAGTGTGAAAATCTTTGTCTCACCCTCATCCATCCAGATGGGTTAAATCACATGTTTACATTTGTAATGGTTGTGTAGAAATGTGCTTTCCTCTCCAAACAATCAGCGGGCATACAGATAGCTTCCAAATCTTGTTATTCAGACTTGGTGACATACGTATAATGACATTGTCTGCCGCTGCGCTGTAAAATTTACCTAAGGAAACTTTGTTTTACAACTGTTGCTATTCTCTTTGCTATGAGAGTGGCTGATCCTCTTGGCTTAGCTTCACTAGCTGGAAAATAGAAAAAAAATCACAAATGACTACCATATTTTCAGCACTATAAGGTGCACCTAAAAACCTTCAATTTCCTCAAAAGCCAACAGTGCGCCTTATAATCCCGTGCAACTTATATATGGACCAATATTAAGCCACAATAGGTCTAGAAACTACGGTAAGCAGCCAACGACTTCATTTTTGGTTGGAGTGTTTTGTTGATATTCTCTTTAGTGCAGCTCCATCTAGTGGATACATAACGTAACTCCAGCCTCTACTATAGCGTCTTTAGTATCATATATAATGCAGTGCGCCTTATAAGTGAAAAAGGTTTTAAAATAGGCCATTCAGGTGCTCCTTATAATCCAGTGTGCTTTATAATATGGAAAATACAGTAATTTAAAGTTCTTAGTCACTATGATTAATATAAAATGGAAAGGTCAACTCCGGAAACGAGCTAAAGGATATTATATTTCTTGTAAGTTGTTTATTTGGGGGTTTTCCATGTAATTTTTTTTCAAATGTCTACTAATGAATATAGGAGATAGGGTCAACATTAATCTGATCAACAGTTATGAATGTTATTTTTTACCTTAAGCTGTATTTATAATCTTTATGAGAATTTTTTGATCTTCAAAAGCAGGACAAAGAGATTCAGGTGTTAAAAGGCACATTTTAATAGGAAGCATGGAAAGTGATATAGATTTCTGTGATAATATTGGTTTTAACCCACCTTTTCCTCACTCTTCTCCTTTTTTCTGGTAGCATAATGTCCCCACCTTTTGTTGACATTGAGGCCCATCAAAGTTCAATCAAATGATCCAGTAATTTTGTCACTTGATGAATCACAGCCTATCAAATTTTGGACCAGAAAGGTCCTTTTTAATATAAGAAAACTACACACAGTTTCACCTGGTAAACATTACCTTGAACTATATACTAACATTTTATAATCCAAGAGACTCATGGTTTCATTTTTGTTTTTAACTTCTCAGCCAGGTCACAGCAGACTGACCAGAATCAGTGAAGTATACCAAAATATTGCAATGGCACCTCATGACGTCTGTTATTTACTTGCTGAATGATTCAGGTTGCTCCAGGATTTCCCAACTGCTTTCTGGGAATCGAGATTAGCTGCAATTTCAGATGTAGTGGAGATTGCCAACTCTCCCAGAGTTGAAGTGTGTTCAAACTCCAACTTATATGAAGATAAAATCTCCCTGTAAAGCAGGTCACACGGAGCAGAAGGATTAGAGTGTCACAATCAGTAAGGACTGCAGTAGTATCAAATGGTTTGCAGTAAAATCGTTCTCTGTTTGGGTAGTTTGAGACTTTAACAACTAAATTTGAAAGCAGATTGAGGATCTTATCTGTTTTGGCACAATTCTAAGATTTCATCACATATAGTCTCCTTATGGCTCTGTCGAAGTTTGTTTTAATAATAATTGTTCTCTTCTCAAATCTAACCTCAAACTATAAAAACTAAACTCTATACAACATTTACTGGTTTTTATGTTGCTTTTAGATGTATTTTAATAAATAGACAGCTCTGAGAAGCATTGAAAATGGCAGTAAATGTACTGCCCTGTGTATTATGCAATGTTTCTTGGGAGCCTTTTGCTTTTACTTCATTCCTCAAAAAGAAATATGTTCAGAAGTTTGATTGCTTGTTTAGAAGCAGATCAAAGCAATCATCTAATTTCCTAATATCCTTGCTTCAATCACTTGGTTGTTTTGAATTTTCCGGTTATTTTATAATTTTCAAAGGGTTCAATCTTGGCTCGCTTTATCTCCATATTTTAAAGCCAAACCCATCTGTTTGGATAAAGCATTAACTGTGTTGTTTGTTCTGGAGTGTGGTTTTTCATAGTTCTTCAGCCTACAATCACAAACTCACTGCTTTAATTAATTTTTTTGTTACAAACACAATGGATTCATCTTAACCAGTTTTGAACGTCCAGAGTTGTACAAATCAGATTAGATGAAAAGTGTCTGTGAATTTGAATGTTTACACCACAGTTGGCCTCTGTCCTGGTAAATTTGAACACAAATATATGCTTTGGTGTAAAACATTTAATTGCACCTCTGGCTTTGTTTTTGGGGTGTGTCCTAAAAATGTTGAACCTCTGTCCCGGATTCAAGTTTTCTGCAGAAGGATAAGTTTAGCGTCACAGTGACATTTCCCTGAATATTTGAATTTTTATATGTTTGATTACAATAACATTTGCCACAAAATATTGATAAAAGAAAATTAAAATTCTCAATATCACATGTAAATTAAACATTTGTTTTTTCTCAAGCCGTACTTCTTTACATGGATTGTAGTAAAGAAGTACTTTTTTGGTCGAAAGAAGGTAATTTTAATCAGAAATCTGCTGGGGTGTGAATAGTTTCTGGATTGAACGTAAGTCCCCTTCTAAGAATTTTATAAAATAAAATGCATAAGTCTGCGGCAGCAACATAACAAAATGTGAAGCAGATTTACTTTTGTAACGGTCTCCATGTTGCAAAGTGGACTGTTTTCTTTGTTGTTTCTTCAGCAGCTTAAAAGCACCTGAAGAAAGAAAGTTTCTTCTAGCATTGTGTCTTTTCATGTTTCAGGTTAAAGAGTATTTCACTACAAAGATAAAACTTTCTTCACAGTGGCTCTGCATTCAGAAACTGTTTGTTTTATTTCAGTCTGATTTATACAGTAGACCTCAGTCTCACAAACCATTAGATGTAAAACTCTGCAATTTAAACTGAGTACTATATTTCATAATCACATATTCCCCACACTGTAGGTTTTGATGTCTTGCAGCTGTTCTACATCTACAAGTTTGTGCTTCCTGCCCAGAGTAAGGAACGTCCATGGATGCATAAGCACGTTTTCCAGCCTTGCACGGCTCAGCCTGTTCCTGTCGCTTCCAGGCCATGTCTGTGAGGTCTGTAACCTGATCCTGAACACAGGGGGAGTCCAAAGGTCACGTCTTGTAGCACACCATCCACAATGCCACAAGGCATCCTGCCTAATGGCTACAAGACACGCCACCTCATATTCTCTGCACTGAAAGGATAGATCCCTTGTCGTCAAAGACATGACATGAGCGTCAATGTGCAGGATCCTCCAGTTAAGCTGGCATTTCCTTTAGTGACTTCTTCACATAGATAAGAAGCCCCCCAGGAGGGACGGGGGTAGGGGGGGCACATGTATAATGTCTTGTGTCTCGTGAGTGTGTAAACCCACTTCCATGAACCCATGTCAGATCTTATCTTCGATACAGAGGACAGCATAGATTGGGGACAGTGGTAGGGGGGCAGGGGGGCTTTCCCTTGAGACGACAAGTCCTCTGTCCCTTAAGTTTCACCTCCCACCCCCTCAGCTCTCAGCAGAGCCATAAAACTGCCGGGTATCTCTGCGGTGAAAGTGGACAATGTCACGACAGACAAGATCAAGATTCTCCCTGGTCACACTGTGGGAATATGTCCCCTCAGGAAGAAGCAGGAGTAATAAGAGGAGGAGGGAAGCTGCAGGGAGGACGTCAGGAGGAAGGAGGGGGTGGGGGACCACTTGGAACTGCACCACTGAAAACGACAGATGTGGGATTTCTCGCCACCCCCTCCACTTTAAGAAAAGGAGGAATCCCCTTTTGATTTGGATCCTAGCACTGAAAACCAAACAAGCGGCCAATTCAGCAGCATTTCTTCACGCTAACCCGCACATTCACGTCTCCATGTTATGACCACAGTGTCACATAAATCACCAGCTTTCATCAGCCATCTAAACAATCCCTCCCTCTGCTCTGTGGTGGATGTGCAGGTGCCTGTGGGCTGGTGTTTCTTTACAGTCAGGTGGAGTGGAGAGGAAGAGAGAAGACATCCCCAGGTTACTGTGAAGTATTATAGCACAGTGTCAATTGTCCTGCATCAAAATATGTCAATGTGATGGATGAATGGATAAAGTGTTAACAACAGACTGTGATTCTTCTTGGATCCCAATAAATGTCTGCATGCTTGTAGCAGTCATAATCCATTTGTCAGGTTCTTTGATCACCTAATGAAACAAACATGTCCTACTAATTATCCAGTTGTTTGAGTTTTATGTGATGAAACCATCTTTCAAGAAATTGAAGTTTTTTTTAACTGTTGTCTTACCAGGAAGTCCCTTGAAATAAATTCTTGTTTTCAATGGAGACCTGGCTAAGAAGCACACTGGCGTAGAGTATACAAACCAATAATTAAAAGATTCTGGTATGTTGAGGAAGGAATGCATCTAAGAGCTGAAAGGTAGTGGCTCTAGAAGACTGGACACTTCTGGTTTAGATCAATGCGTTATTCCTTTCCACTGTCGCCACATGCTTGTCTAAGAGATTTGAGACCTAAAAAGGAGACTTGATCTAAATAAACTAAACTGAAATCAATTTGTCGCAAATATTGGTTCTAAAAAATCTTGATTTGGATAACCTTACTGCTAATACATACCACACGATTAATCAAAAATCATCTTTCATCCACTTCACAGTCATTCACTACTTCATTCAATGATAAAAAACGTTATTAAAATAAATTAAAGTTTGGGGTGGCGACATGACAGAGTAAAAATGTTTTAAGGGGAATTCAGGATTTTGCAACGCAATGTGCTATTTTCTGAATGCTAACATAACAGATAGTGATAAATATAACTTTTTCTGTGCATAACATTTTGCAGAATATATTTTTGCCAAATTTTAATGTTTTTTTTTTTATTTACTCAAAAATTTATATAATTAATGACTTGCTGCAGATGTAGATGTCCTGCTGATATGGATGCTCTCTGCACATCTTGACCAGCACGATCCAAACACTGCTGGCTGCAGTTTGACATTTGTGTATGTGTGTATTTATCAGTATGTGTGCTCGTCTGCCATCAAACCTCCTTTTTAATCCAGGGTCATTCAGGTCTACTTAAACAGCAAAGCACAGAATATAAACACAGCCTTATTAGCCACGCCACACTCTGTAATCCTCCTCAATAACCTTCAACCATAGCCAGATATTTTATCCTCAGTTGAGCTTTGCTCATTATGGCATTCTAAGGCATACATTTCTTTTTCACATGTCCCAGATTCATGCTGTCATCAAGTCCTTTTAAAACGGGATTTTCAAAAATGGCCTTGACGCAGTGATGAGCACATATTTAAGTGTATTTACTATATGCAACTGTTTGAAGGAATGGACCCAAGCTCTGCACAGAGAAAGCACTGCAGTGAGTTTTAAAAGCCAGAATTAAAGGTTGAAATGTGGATTTCCATGAATCAATACAGGATCAAACACATACTGGCTCAAAAATGGAATTACAACCCCAGCAATGTTTTGTTTATCAATATTGCAAGAAGCAGAAAAAGGCGATGGAGCGATGTACTTCCATCAGCAAGTTTCTGGCATAATTCAGGTAGGATATTTGATGACTCTTCTTGGTGTAATTAGATTGATTAGTGTCCTAATGCAACTTTTAAGCAAGATCCCCACATTTCTAAGAGGATCTGGTACAGATCTCTGGGGAGCTCAGCATAATCCTGCCTTATCTTTCCATAAACAGTTTGATGTCTGTTTTGGATGATTGGGTCCAAAATCCACCCATCTGAAACAAATTGTTACTCTAAGATGAAAGAAAATTGGATAGGAAGTTCATAAACAACCCAGGACCAAGAAGAACAGTGTTGCTATCAAGCACAGGGATGTTGTCATTATGCTGAGGGTTTGTTTAGATAAAGTGGATAGAATCATGAAGGACTGCCTCTAAACTCTGATGTAATTTCTTAAATAAAAAACTGGATAGTTTTAATACAGCAATGATCTTAAAAAATTAGATTAGTGTTAAAGAAGTACAAACTTTGTCACATTTTGTACATTTTGGATGTAAAATATATTTTATAGACCTACTTAAATCTTCCTCATAGACGCTAAGGTCTCTCCAAGATGGACCCCTGTACGTCCTCTGAGATAATACTAGGAGGAGCTTGATGCTGAAAGGCTGTGCAAAGAACACCAGCTGTTTCTCAGTGGTTTTTCTCTGTTAAAATGTGAAATGTTTAAGGAGTATTATGCACCATTTCTGTGAGCCTGCACAGAAATCAAAATAAGGTGGGAAAAATTTGGTGAAGTGCTTTGAACTATAGTAGATAACATCTGGCTATTTTCTGTTGTGGCTGTTGCAAGATCTGATTTAAAGCCTAAAATCCGCATTACTTTTTCTTTTGATGATAACTACTCACAAATGAAAAATATTCGCAGTGCCAGTTTTAAGATCTTGTACTGTGCCTCTCTCAGAAATCAGTTGCCTTTAGAGGTTGTTTATAGTTTGCCACAAGCCGTGAAATGGACACAGCAATACATGTGGAAGAAGGTGATCTGGTCAAATGACACCAACTCTGGAACTTGCTGCAAGATGACAGTCCTTAAAACTGCCCCAATGTCCACTCTATCCTGGAAGAAAACCTAGTAGAGAACCCAAAAACTAAAACTGGAGAAGATGTTCTTCTTTCAGCAGAATAAAAACCCAAAACATGCAGCCACAGTTACAACGGACGTGGTTTAAGTCCAGGCATGATGTTTGCAGATGCTTCACATCCAAGCAGGCTGGTTCTGAGTTATTTCATGAAGAATGAGGCAAAAATCTGTCACTAAGTGCACATTTTCTATGAGAGGTGGACATACAAATGCACATCACAGTTTTCAGATAGTTTTTTTCTGAAAAAGGGAAACTGCATTATTTTCTTTCCTCTTAATGTCTGTGTTGGCATATTACATGAATGCCTGATACAGTATTTGCAGTTTGAGCTTTTACTTTGATAAAATGTTCAAATCTTTAGAAGTGTACTATATAGCTTCCCTCCTAAATATTTAATACAAGTTGTGTAAATTTAATTTTGTGTTTGTTTCAGTCATTCACACCCTTCATGGCTCAGTCAATTTTACATCTGGTTGCTGTAAAGTAGCTCTGTTACTGCTAAAGCAGCAGCCAGTACCGCTCCAGCTCTACTGCATTACAATTGGCGAGCTAGACAGGAGGAAGTCACATGGTCCGCCCGGGAGCTTATAAAAAGTAGAGAGCAGCAGTAACAAGGTCACATGTGTTACACCATGTTTGGATTTTCACATCTAAATTCAAGCACTCTAATTTGTTAATAGTCATGGTTTATTTTGATGGTAATTTTTCATCATTAAATGGCTGCACTTCAGTTAACATAATTTAGTTTAAGATATGCCACACAAACAGATGCTTAGAAGGACTCCTCTCTGTGAAAAACGATCAGGTCGATTTTGCGTTTACAATCTGGTGGCTTAAATTTTAGTATGTCAGTTCAAAGAGGGTATTTGACTAACAGGCAACCCAGACTCATTAAACCTTATCTTGCATGTCACAGCATGGCATTGCGAACATTTAACAGACAGCCATAAGCCTTGTATCTTGTCCTCTTGCCCCTTTTAGGATCATCATTCCTCCTGCTCCTCTTTTTTCCTAAATTGTTTACAGACCACAACCAAACACGCAGTGACCAGCCCTTCAGACCGTCTCTGTCTGTTTACTCTGTGAGCCACAGTATTCACGTCAGAGCTGGGCCTCAGGAGCCAGAGAGTAGGGCTCTGGGGAAGCTGCATTTGGGACCCGCCAGAACTGCAGGTGCATTTTGGCCCGGAGAGAATTTAATGCGAATGTATCAGCGATGAGAAGAGAGGGAGAGGACCGGTCTCTCCCATCTGATGTCCGTGATTCCTCTTCCTGGAAGAAGTCAAGGGTCATCCCCTGGATCAACACTGGGAACAAAATAGTAAATTCAAAGCAACTGCAGTCCGCCCAAAGAAAGCCAGCTTGCCAGCAGGAACCGTCAGTGCATGACGTTTTTATGAAATCTGCTTGTTTGCTTTTTTCCATGAGAAAGTTGGGAGCTCACAGCTCAGTACCTAAAGGCAGTGCCTCCCACAAAAAAGGGCTCCTTCGTCATGTGTTCAAGGCTCAAGGACAGCTAGCCTTCCCATGGTGCTCATGTTCCTCCCCCATCCCTGGGGGGAAGGAGGGCCAGGTTTGACTGTACGATCAAGAGACTCAGAAGCGGAGCCTGTGTGATGGAAAAAAGAAAGACATCTGCTTCTCATCTCTATGGGAAATTTCTTGTAGATTGGGATGGATTCCCCCAGACAGCGCCCACTGCGTCCACTGCGGCCTTCTGTTTGTAAGCAGACTCCCGTAGGCCTTGTTGGTTTCATACATAGTAGTTCATTTTAGCAAGTGTGCCTCTCCCTGCATTGTTAAATCTAATCTAGGTGATAATTTGTCCTGCTGGGTTTATAGAATTTCATTTTTTCAGTGAGGATGCAGAGAACACTGTAAAGCTCAGGGAAACAAATTTGGAACGTATGCTGGATGATTGCATCTGATGACCTCTGCGGCTCACCATCTTGGACTCATTCTTCTTTGGGCTGTGATGCCCAGGGGCACAGCTCTGGTTCTTTTCACCTAATTAAGACTTCAAATTTTTACTCATTCAAGTATGGGGAGACCCTTATGCTTCTGCTCATTCAACGCCGCTTGTTTCAACCACTCACATCTTATCACAACACCTTCTGACTCCCAACAACTCTTTCCAATCAGTTCTGGCACTCGAAGGGAAGTCCAGAACTGTGTTGATTTTACTGCTAATTTCTCGGCTCATTTTCTAAACCTTTGTTCAAAGAGGTGAGTTAAGGAGATCAAAGCCTTTTCTGTCAGCTGAAAATTTTTCGTCAAGTCTGAAAGTAATCAAAATAAATTTTTCTGGTAAGTTCTTGGAGGCTGGAAGAAATTTCTGTTCTTCATCACACTAAACACTTTTCAGTAAACAGGTCCACTTTAAGTGTTCAAAGGGGCACTGAAATCCTAAAGAAAATACATACAGAAATTTGAAGGCTTTAAGCTTTCAATATTAGTGCAAAATAGGAGTTATACTATTTATTTATTTTTTCACATTTGTCATCTTCCAACAACCATGTGTTATAGCCGAAAATGTATAAGTCAAGTTAAGTAATATTTATTTGCATGGCACATTTCAGTAACAAGTCTTCAAAGTGCTTTACATGATATACAAACAAAAAACAAAACGTTGCATTACAGTAGCAAACTAGGGAGAAGTAATAAAGGCTACTCTAGTCTAGCATGTATGTGATATTTAATATTAACAAAAGGGTTTTAGGCTTGATTTTAAAAACTCAGTGTTTCAGCATTTTTTGTTTGTTTGTTTATAATTCTGGGGATGCAGATCAGACTTGAACCAGAAGACCTGAGAGGTCTGGAAGGTTGATATCACAACATATAATGTACTTTAGTGCTAACTAGCAACTCAGAGATTTATAAACTAAAGTATGTTGAAGTATATTAGAGGGAGCCAGTGAAAGGACTTTATGGAGCAATGTTCTTTATCTTTTTGATTTCAATTACACTAGCAGCAACATGTATCAGCTGAAGCTATCTGATTTTTAGACAGACCTGTGAAGATGCTGTTGCTGTATTCTTGTTGGGACATTAGTCCTTTAATAGCAGAAACATTCTTCAGGTGATAGAAGGTCAACTTTATAATTGTCTTTATGTGTCTCTGAAGGTTCACCACTATCCCAAGATTTTGATCCTGATCATTTATCATAGCTGTAACAACTGAACTTTTACTTGTAAAAATAAACAATGAAACATGTTTATTTCAGGCCCTTTTTACTCAGCCTGACATAAAATATCGCTTAGAAAGAAATCATCTAATTAGTATCAACCTTGTGCAACCAACACATGGCTGGCTAGTGAACTGGTAAATGAGCAGATTTCAAAATCAGTCAACATCACAACTGTAAGTCTTAAAACTTCACAAACCTGGAATTTATGGAAAAATGGCAAAAAGAAAATGGAATGTCCTAGTCAAAGTCCTGATCAAAATCCAATTGCGATTTTGCACTAAGACTTGAAAATCAATATTCACAGATAGATTTCATTACAATCAGACTGAGCATGACCTATTTTGAAAGGAAGAAAGGGCAGATACTTCAGCTTGGGAATGAATACTGAGACAACATCAGACACTGGCACATATAAAAGCACTAAATTTATATTTAAATTTCTGAATTCCTCAAAAGGCATGAGAGTAAAGATTTTTCCATGGATGTGTAACGATCACCAAATGTTTCGTGAACTTCTGCACATTTGCTTCTGGCTTGTTCTTGATTTAAGAGTGAGAAAATTACTTGAAACTTTCTTTCTCACAGCCTTTTTTCACCATTCTGGAATTAGTTTATTTGTTTGCTTATTTTCTTTTGAGGGGTAATGGAAAATATTCTTCAGCTGCTGAAAATCTTTCCTCCAGACCTTTCTCTCTAAATTCAGCTTTGACTTACACTAATATAAAGAACATGTTCTGCCATTAGACTCTGTGCTAAAGTCAGGGTGTTTTTTCACACCATGGTGGTCCTTATTTATCTGTCCCCTGAGGGCATGGCACCATCTGAGATTGGTTGTCTCTACCATCTTCCTGACAGCAGCACATAAGGGGAAGCACAGATATACACCTCATCTTGAGTAATTCAAGCCTCTGTTGTGATAAAGTTTTCTGGAGCAACATCAACACCAAGGTGAACAACACATTTTCTGATTCAAAATGGATCTTTCGGTGATGAAAAAGCGAAACTGCGGCCAAATTCCCATCCGTCGGATGTTTTATTTATTGTTTCAAGTTATTAACTTTCCCTTGCTCTTTGACCTCCACCCACCCTCTCACTGCTCGGCTCTCATTTCCTTGTTTCTTGTTCTACAAGCTGAAACTATTTTAATAAATGTATTAAATAAATCTCTTTGGACCATTTTGAGTTTGCATGAACACTTACACACACATGAACTTCACCTTCACCTAGCACTTGTTCCCCACTTCTGGGTGTTTCCTCTTTTTATTACAATCTATATGCAATTACATATGTTTTTTTTTCTAAGTTAAGTTGTCTTTTAGTCATTTTTACTTTCTATTTTAATATTTATTTGAATTATCTTTAATAATCCACACACATTCAAGAAGTATGCCCATCCTTTTAAGATTAAGATTGCCGGTTCTTCTTTAGCACCTTTGGACAGATGAAGAAACCCTTGTCTTCTTCTTAAATGCTTCATGATTATTAAAGATATTTGGCAACTTCATGCTGCTATTTATATACACAAAGTCTTCATTTGATGACTTATCTCATTATAACAAGTCATTTAAGCCTATTTAGCCAAAATGTTGATGTATAAAAATATCTGAAGAGGCTAAAAAGAAAGTCTAAGTGGTGAAAGTTGATCTACAAATCATCTTCTCTTAGCCGTTTTGAATTTATTTTAATAACCATAAACTGCATGCTGTCTGGAAACTTTGAGTGTTACTCTTTTAATTAAAATAGGAGGCAACCTTTGCAAATGTCACAGCACCAAAGTGATGAAGACCATGTGCACAAGAATAAACTGGTGAGTTTTCAAACATTAAGCTTAGTTTAGAAAGTCTAGATGAGATTAGTGGTGGATTCTGATTTATGAAAGTTTTATAATCTCTGCATTTAAGGTAAATATTTTGACTTTATTATCATGTGAAGCTTAAATACAGAGGTGAAAAGGTTTAGCTTGTTACAGATTTTGGAGATATCGGCAAACTTTTTTTCCCTATATGTACAGCTGTACTGAAGATAACATTTGAACTTTTTCACCTTTTGTCTCATTAGTCTCTTTTAATAGGGTGATTATTATGTGATACAACAGCACAAAGTCATGTATAAGAGTTTGGAAAAGGAAAACAATTTTCAATTATTTGAAATAAAAGTTTGAAATGTGTGGCATACATTTGCACTTTTACTCCATTTAAAGAATTTTGGGGGTGTTTCTACCTACTTTGCACCTCAAAAGGACTTACATTTTTATTAATTCTTTAAAAATAGATGAGAGCATTTATGAACATCAATTTTCAAATCCCGTCACAGATTTTTAGTTGTATTTCAAGTCTGCATTTTGCTTTTATTCAGGGTGACAGGCAATGTGGCGCTGTCTTTTTACCGCACCTCATCGTACACCAAGTTCAGCGTTAGTCTTATTTGATCAAAGAACCCTGCTTGCTCACTAATGTTAAAAAAAATCTGAGGCTTCTCAGAACATCTGTATTTACTCAGAGATTAACACAGTTGACTCCATTTTCTATTAGCTGATGCAGTTGTGATGCATTTTATGTAGCTTAAAAGAGTAAAAGCGGCTGGATCCAAATGTAGGCCATTTTGATTTAATCACTACTTTGTGTTGCTTGTCACATTAGTTTCCAATAAAACATTGGTTGTAACATGCCAAAATGTGGAAATGGTGGGAATACTTTTACAAGGCGCTGTGTTTATGGGGGATCTCCAAATAATCCACAGCTACTGTCTGCGGGTTACTTTTTAAATGTAACAGATGTGTTTGTTTTCTGAGGGAGCCTTTTAAATCTTCTGCCTCAACCCCAAGGGGGATAAACTAATTTGAGGTTTCGTAAAAACATCATGTTCTCTAACAAAATAAACCACTGCACTCAAGTGTGATTTTAGTTCTGTAAATCTCCCCGACCGATTGAATTTATGTTTACACAAGAGTCTCCGTCTTCTGCGAATGAATGCAATCTTCCTGCTAATCAATCTTGGCTGGCTATCAAAATGTATATTCCATTAGCCTCTGCTTTCTTTATCTCTTTTAATAACATGTCAGATTGCCAAAATATTGTGTAAGTTCACAAGAAATCATGTTGAAGCTTGCAGGAGTGCACCTGTTTGAGTTTGAAGCTTTGAACACTGTGTTTACGTTCAACCTAAAGTTTGGATTCCTTATGTAGAGAGGGAGGTTTAGCAGGGAAAGATGTTTAAAACATCTCATTAAGAGCCCAGAGCTCCACCCATGAACTCGGCAACGTGCTCCACATGTGGGACCTCTTAATGGAGTTTAGGGTATCACTGCAGGCCTGAGTTATAACCTGCTTTCTGACTGCAAGACTGCTTGTGCGCCGTTTGCACAGCTTGCTCTTCATTTATAAACCCAACAGCTTTTACCACCAGCACAGACAGAAACCATGATAACTCACTCTGTGTTGTTTCTCCTCTCTTTTCTATATTGCCACAGGCCTTTTTTTCTTCTCTCCTGCTACTTCTGAAGGTGATGAAATTTTATCTTAGACAAACACCCTGCTTCCTTTCAGAACTGACCGCCGGCTGCTGCTGCTGCCGCTGCTGCTTTTTGTCCACTTAGCACGGATAATGTAAGCTAGGTTCTCTTTTCTGAGCAGAGAAAATAAACTCGTTTTAAAAGGGTTCAGACAACTTGAGCGCTTTCACATTTGTTCATGTTACATCCAAAAGCTTCAGTTTATAGACATTTTCCATGACACACCAACACAAACTTGCGCATAATTGTGAACTGAAAAACAAAAACCCCAAAAAACAAACAAAAACATGACCTTCAAAGCTTTCAGCTAATTAAAATCTGAAAAGTGTATTATGCTTTTCTGTTGAGCCACCCTGAGTCATTACTTTGTAGAACCACCTTTCATTGCTATTACAGCTGCACCCTTTCTGAGTATGTCTCAACAAGCTTTGCACATCTGGAAACTGTCATTTTCGCCCATTCTTATTCAGAATATATTAGTTAGATGAGAGAGAGAACATAAGATTTCAAGTGTTGCTACGGTTTCTAAAATAGATTTAGACATAATATTTAATGAACAAAATAAAAAATGGATATGCTTTGATCAAAACCATTCCTTTGTAGTTCTGTCTGTATGTTTATTGTGGGTGTGATGCGAGTTAACCTTCACCCGAGTATCAAGTATTTTGTTAACTTTAATAGGTTTTCTTTAAGGATCTCCTGTTATTTTTAGGTAGGTAGGTACGGTACATAAATTTAACCAGCTGTTACTAATTCTGTGTTTTCTAAAAGCAGGATGTCCTCAGTAATCCAAGCCAGAGGTACTGAAAAAAATGACACATACTTTTCAGTTTTTATTTCTGTAACATTTGAAAATCTTTTATGTCTGCAGTTTCATGTTTTCAGTCAGGAGGGATTTCTGAATTAATTTGTTAAATATTTATTTCCATAAAATAATTTTTAAAAAGTTCTTTTTCCATATAGCAATTATGCACTATGTGTTGGTGCACAACATAAAGTCTGTACAAAATACTTTCAAGACAAAACCGACTTTTTTAATAAAATTATTTAAGGAATTTAGCACCGCAATGCTAAACTTTAGACAAACTTCTTTCCCCCTTCTGCTTCATGAGGAGTCTTCTCAAAGCATTAACCCAAATATCTGAATGTAATTAAGTGCTACATTAGTAGCTCCTATTATATTAGAGATTTTCCCACTGGAAGCTGTTGCTCATGGTTCTCTGAATACATCATTCTGTGCTATAATTGTCCCTCAAATAGTCATATTTTCTTTTCTTTCTTTTCTCAGCCTGTGGTTAACATTGTCCAATACACAGCTGCATAAAAACAGTGTCTGGAAATGACTGATTTATGACACATTCAGGATGAAATAACTTCCATTTGCCTGTCAACATATTGACTGACTTCCTTAGAAGCACGAAACAATGCCAACATGAAAGAAAACAGGATGACACCTGACAGCCTTGGAACAAAAGAGTGTCTGAGACAAAAATACGCCGTGGAGGTGTAAACAGGATTCCACCTGTCTGTAATGCAACACAATGTTGCAATATAATATCATTCACCTTATAAGGTAGGCAGTCTTCTGCTCAAAGCACAAGTAGTTCCTATTTGTCAGATCTTCTGTATTGCCTCTAGATGTTTGAGGCTCTCGCGGGACGTCAGCGCTAATTAATGACAGGAAGGCAGCGTTTGGGTGTCAAATACTGCCTTATCCTGTTTGGGCTGTCCAGGTGGTCCATCCTGATTCGTAACATATTATATAATTTCCCTGAGTCTTCCTGGCCTCAGCCATTAGAATCAACATGAGCTGATTCATACAATTTGTTTGTGACATTGTGACTGAACACTTGAGCTGTTAATGGCGTCCTTCAAAGTCTCTGCGCTCCCCTTAAAGACCTCACTGGGAAGAAACCAAAGTTGTCCAGGCAATGATGAATGAACATCATTAATGCTGTTCATCTGTTTACTCTTACATTGCAGGCCTGGTAAATTAGGGGTCAACAGCAAAAGGGAAATGTTGCTTACAATTGGACTCCAATTTCTGAGAGCCACCCTACACTTTGCACACTCTGGTCGGCCTTATTTGTTCATCTTGCTGGTCTATCCTTAAAACTTTTTGTTGGTGTTCTTTAAATCTTTAAATGGGTACATAATAAATTTCATAAGGAATTTCATTTTTTTCTTCCCTTCTGATACCAGACAAGGAGTCATGTGATCAATACCGTCAAGCTTCCTGATTATAGGGACATTATTTGTCTAATGAAGTTCCTCTAGATCTGACAACATGGAGATCTATTTTTTCCCCCTCCCCCACCAACGTAGGATGAGCCCATATTATTGCTAGGCCCATGTTTGTTTGTCTTATCTGCATGTATTTATAAAGCAAACAATTTGGGTGATCTTATTAGACCCTATCAGCTGGAGCAGTTTTAAAAACACAGATAGATGGCAGAACAGATGGGCAAACAGCATGTGTGTTTCCTGAAGGAAGGAGAATTCACATCTTTTTGCTGTATTATTTCAAATATCTTTAAAATAACTGAATTCATCACAGAAACATCTAAATTTTTCCAGTAATTTAATAGAAAAGATGACACATACATATAGATTTCAATGATCAGCTCACAGCTGATGTGAATCAAAAGTTTTGCATTTTACAAAATCGAGAAAGAAATTTTGATTAAGTTGGTTATTCAGGCATCTCTATCTCACCATGTTAATGGAAAGTTGAGTGAAAAGAAAAAGTTTGATAGACAAATGTTACACAAGTAAGCAATAACTGGAGCTTTGGCCTGATTGTGAAGCAAAGTTCTTTCAAGAATCTGGGCATATTCACAGAATCTTGGACTGCAGCTGAAGCCAGAGCCTCCACATACAAATACATCCAAAACATGAGTTTCAACTGTCTCACTCCCTGTGGTAAGCCACTTCTGAACCAAAAAGGTGCCCGAAACATCAGGAGCGTCTTACCTGGGCTAAAGTTCACTTTAATGATTAGTGAACCAAAGTTCTCTAATCAGATAAACTTATATGTTGTATTAATTACAAAGTCAAGATATCAAAGTCCGGGGTAAGTGGAGAGAGACACAGAATCAAAGTTGCATAAGGTCCAGTGCGAAATCAGAGAAGGTTTGGGGGGCCATGTTATCTTCTGCCTTTGGTTCACTGTGATTTATCAAGTTCAAAGTCAGGGCAGCGGTCTTCTAGGAATTATTAGAGCACTTTATGCTTCCATCTGCTGATAAGCTTTATGAGACACTAATTTCACTTTCTGACAGGACTTGGCACCTGGTCATCCTGCCCATTGTACCAATACCTTCATTAATAGCCATGGTATTGCTGTGTTTTTCTTTGGTCAACAAACTCATCTAACCTAATGGAGAATATTGGAAAATATTGCCAAAAGAGGAGAAACTCCAAACCCAACAATGCAGGTGACCTGATATTCCAATAAAAGCAACCTGAACTTCTTCAGCATCTCAGCAGAGCCACAGACCAATGATTTCCATATCACACTGCATTTATGCAGATAAGAATGATAAAAACATAATCATTTCTAAAGGGAAAGAATGTGACCACCCTTATTTTCTGTAAAAGTCACAGTTCAATTCAATTCAATATTCTGTTTATTTATATAGTGCCATTTGACAAAGTGGAGAAACTCCCCTTTAACAAGAAGAAGCATCCAGCAGAAACTGGATCAGTATGAGCGGCCATCTGTCATGACCAACTGGAGCTCTGGGAAAACAGAGCAGAAACACAAAAAAGAAACAGAAGAGCCGATACAGTTAAAATGTAAAGTGAAAGTAAAACGTTAAAAGCAGGAGGAGGACACGCTTCATTGTGGGCAGCAGTATCTCAGCTGATGCCCTCCTCCAGGGAGGCACCACTGCTACACAGAACGACAGACCATAAAGTTAACAGTGTAAAGAACAGCAACCAATGAAAGTTACAGGTAGTAGAAGAAGAAAGTGAGGAAAAGTGGTCACTTTGCCTTCCAGCAGCCTATGCCTATAGCAGCATTACATAGATAGTCTAGAGTCTGTTGGTTGCACCTGCAGAACTGTTGTAGCAATTACACAAAGACAAAAGACTGATACAGTTTGGAAACTTTCTTTAGTGACACACACTGAGGAATGCATGGCAGGGAAAATCTTAAATGAGACAATCACACTTTCTTCAATAACCAGCTTTTTGCTGCTCCTTGAATTGTGTTCCCAGTAGAGTTACAATTTAGACAGATTGAATGGTGAAATCACAGCATACCTGAAATTTCTTAGATGATCTCCAACTCCCAGTAATGACTAAAGCTCTGGCAAAACTGAGAAATGAGTGGGGGTGTTCCAGGGTCTGAGATGTTTAGAAACGCCACGCTCCTGATTGTGGTCTGTTCAATAGCAAAGGGCCGTGCAGCTATTCAGAGCTGCTGAAGAAATGTGTGGAAGCCCACAAGGAATCCTCTGCTTTCAGGGTTTTTGCAAACACAGAAAGTCTCAAACAGAAGAGCAACGGGATGTGTGAACAGTAGGAAATCCACCCCTCTTTCTTAGCTAACCTGACTAAACAATAAAGCCACAGAGGGAAGTCTCATTTCACCCTGGAGCTTGCAATGAGTATTCCACACTTGTTAGCAGTGGAAAAAGATCTCCAAATGTTTACCCTCCCTTAATAGCTCTTACAAAACATCTAAAGGACTCAAAGGTTGGCCCTCAAACAGACTGAGTGTGCACTAAATAACTGCATTTATGCCTTCTACCAATTTGTGGGTTTATCCTGTTGCACCATGAATTGAGGATTTTTAGCCAAACATTGTGACCGAAAAGAGACTATAAGGAATGCCATCATTGTTCACAGACCAGCATTAATGCACCACTAAATTTATTAATGTGAATTTTAGTGAATTGCTGATATTTTGGAGAAACATTTTAAGATATTTTTGGTAAAAAACAAACAACAACAAAAAAAAACAAATGCAAGATAGAGACCTTCCAAAATAAGGGGTAGGGTTAGGGTTAGGGTTAGGGCTAACCCTAACCCTAATTGTACAAAGACAGTTTGTATAAAAAAGAGAGGAGTGCTATGAAAACATGATATCTGTCCAAAAAGACTGCTGATTCTAATTAGGATCCAGACCTTCTCATGGGCATTTGATACACAGATATTACATTTTTTCCACACAAACTCTGTTACACCCCGGAACATTTGAAAATATCTTGTTAAAGGCTTGGAACAGTGACAGTTTTCAAATGAATAGATAAATTAGAAATGCACCGCAAGAAAGTCTGTTTTTGCCTTTGGATAAGAGCTTTGATTATATGAGAAACTCACATACAGATGAGCAAGATTCAAGAGCCCACTATCCTGCATGACTTTGATGTAGCCCGATTTCAGCACACAGATTTCAAGGAGACCAAAATGGTTCTTGGTTCCAATATGGCCACTCTCTGTTTGATTATAAAACCTGAAAACTGCACAAGGATCGGATCAGATGGGGGTGCAGTTGTAAGCAAGAAGGTGATTAATTGAATTTCTCTGTGTATTCCTGCTTCTTCCATACTCCAAAAACCAAACTTCTGTTATAGTTGACTACTCTAAAGGATATGGCTCCCTGAATGGGTGGAGTGTGTGTAAAAATGTATCAAAATTTTAGTTTTGATACATTTTTACCCTTTTCATAATCAAGGTAATGACATATTTGAAAGAGGGAACATGTGACCCCTGTCCTGGCCTCACTTCACTGTCTGCCTGTATATTTTAGGATTCATTTTAAAATTCTTATGTTTGTTTTTAAATCACTGCATAATCTTGCCCTGGCTTACCTCTCTGAGCTTCTTCATCCCTACGTACCCTATCGGTCTCTCTGGTCAGCAGATCAGTTGCTCTTGGAGGTACCAAGATCCAGGAGGAGGCTGAGAGGGGACAGGAAGCTGAGAGGGACAGGAAACTGAGAGGGGAGGAGCTCAGAGGGGACAGGGGCTAGAGGGGACAGGAGGCTCAGAGGGGACAGGAGGCTCAGAGGGGACAGGAGGCTCAGAGGGGACAGGAGGCTCAGAGGGGACAGGGCTTCTCTGTCATGGGCCCTAAGTTATGGAACGACTTACCTTTGCAGGTCAGAGAGGCCCCTTCACTGTCCACTTTTAAAGTTCGTCTTAAAACCCATTTATTTTACTTGGCTTTTAACACCAGCGGGATCTAGTTTTAAGTTGTATGCTTTTATTGTTTATTTTTTTATGTTGTGTTTTAATGTACAGCACTTTGTATCAGCTGTGGTTGTTTTAAAGTGCTTTATAAATAAAGTTGGTTTTGGTTTTGTTTCGATACTTTTTTGAAAGCTTTAGTCACTTTAGTCCATTTTTGTTGATGGAAAACCCAATCAAATATGTTGGATCAAATTCATAATTCAGCCCTCTTGTGTTCAATCAACCCAACTAACTCATCGGGATATTTGAAGGGGTTAGCAAAATAACCCAGACTACGCAGTTATTGGTGAGCAGTCTGTACAGTAAATCAAATGCGCATCACTACACGTAAAAAACTGCTGCAGTGATGGTATAAATGAGCGGGCTGTGGCTGAAAGATGCTGCAAAGTCACAGTTGATTCTGAGGAGGACACAGAGGGAGGACAGGGAAGGGGAGGAGATTTAAATGTCCAGTTAAAAGGTGGTGCGGGGAAATTAGACTGAAGTGTTTCTTTTAGCCGGCTGGAGCTCAGAGCGAGACCAGAAACTGAAACTTTCAGTCAAAACTTACTATTTGCTTCCGGAGCGGCTCTTCTTTTAAAAAAGACTGAATCATATCTTTTTTTTCCACTTTGCTCGGGGATTTTTATTTTATTTTATTCTTTTTCCTGTTTTATCGTCCTTTCACGTTTTGACTCGCAGCTTGAACCACTTTATAGATATGTTGTATTTCTTTAAGCGCTGGCTTTAAGTGCAGATCCAAAGGGATTGAATCGCTTTTAACTGTAGCACTTTCTCCGGGTCCCTTGGGCCTTTTTTCATTAGTGAGCGAAAACTTCATCAGGTTACACGCCGGCAGAAGCGGAGCTACGTGACTTTTCTCACTCTCGCCGCTCGAACTGGGAGCAGATGACTCGGGAAATCTCGTTCAGCATAATTTTTCTAACCTGACTGACCACGCCTTTTTATTAATATTATTCCCTTCAGTTTATTAATTTCGAAACCTGAGTGAAAGTGAGCGCCTGGGCACGTCAATCTCTCTCTCTGTGCGCAAACACCGCGAAATGACACCGAGTTTTGTTCTCGGGTGTGTGGTGGCGCTTTACCTGCTCCTCTCACCTGTACAGGTAGGCTGTTTCACACTTCACACACACTTTTTTTTTTTTTTTTACCTTTTAAGTGTAAAATTTGTGAAACACATGCTTTCATTTGCTCTTAATTTGTGAACTGACTCTCCTTTCACATTTTTTATAAACAAAAATAGGAACTTATTTTAATATTTTTTAGAATATTATAGTCATTGTTGGATATTTTAGTCTAGTTTTGCTTAAAATCTGAATATGAAATGAGTAAGTCAGTGATGACCAGAGCCGGTCCAAGGTTTTATGAGGTCCTTAGTACTACATTTTGGTGCCCACTTTAAATTAAGCATACCAGCACATCACGGACCTTCTTTTTTATTAGATGTGCTATTGTTGTGCTTGATTTTTCAGTTTTTGATCATATCGCCTAATTGGTAATTGCAGTCAGGGCTGAGTCATCCCCTCTCACGTTGTTTTTTTTCTTTCTTTGCTATCACTGGCTACAGTTTTGAAAATTTGCGATAAGATAAAGTAAACATTTTTTTTCATTCCTGATACCAAAATAGCCTGGGGCTTATTGTTGAAGTTTTGGTCTGAGAATACCATGTTTAATTTACAGTGGCACCAGAAAGCATTAATAACCCTTAATTATTCCCATATTTATTATTATATTTATTATATTATATTATATTATATTATATTATATTATATTATAATTATATTAATTATATTATATTATATTATATCTACACAAAACTGCCAATATGACACATAGCGTAGCATCCTGGATTCTGAAACTTGATTTTAACTTGCTTGTGGTGAGTTAAATTCACTGACTATTGTTTTGAAATCAAACTCTAAAGAGTCTCACAGCTGATACCAACCAGTAAAGTCCAAATACAAATCTGGAAGAGGAGACATAAAACCTTTGACAGTGTTGAACATCCTAAAAGCACTTTGGTTTCTACTATTTGGAAATCGAAAAAGCTTAACACCACCAAGAGCCTCCTGAGAACTGACTTCCCAACCAAACTGAGCAATCATGGTAAAGGGGCTTTGGTCAAAAGGAGATAGAAGAACTGCTTAGAAGGTCAACAATTGCTATCCCTTTGACCAATCAGGCCTTTATGGTAGCCACCTTAGAGATTGCCAGATCAGGAGAAATAAAATTGTCTTGCTTTGCTGAAAACAAAGTATTTCTTTTTACTGCAGCTCAAACCATGTTGGGTATTGCATATCCCCTGGCAAACCCCACCCTCACTGTGGAGCATGGTGGCAGCAGCAACATGCTGTGGGGATTGGCAGCCAGATATAGAGATGTTCTTAAAGAAAAGATCTTACACTACAGTGCTATGAACCTCAGACAAAGCTGACCACTCATCTTTCAACACGACAAAGACTCAACATAAGACATAAAAGTGTTATTACAGGTTACTTTACTGACCTTGTAGCTCTTATTTTGACACCATACACATAACCAAGGTACTTTTCATATTAAATGGGTATTTGCAACTTGTTCGCAAACATACCTACTTTTATGCTGTCTATACGTTATCCTTTTGGGATTGTTTAATCACTTTGTTGTTTGCTTTGTTTGCTTTATTGCATTCTGTCTTGATCTGATTTTGGTGAGCTGGGGAGGATGGGCGATGAATACCTCCCCTATAAATTTGCTGCCCCTCACCCACCACCGCTCTTTTTGGGCTTGTGGTTTTGGTGTGCCACCCCAGGAGTATCAATGACCTCCATCTGGCTGCCCTCCCTTTAAAAACATTTTGGAGGCGCCCTTTGGAAGAAGGCAGGGAAGTTTGATGTTGGGTTGCTGATTTTTATGCAATTTCCTAGCAGTTTTCATTCTTTAATTATTTGAAATTGTGTCTGTTAACATGACTTTTAAATTTAAAAAGGTTTTTCTTACAAATGGACCAATCAGATTGTTTCCTAGTCTACACTAATTTCCAATTTTCTAAGAGAAATGTTCTGAGGATGAATCAAACAGCAATGAAGGAATATGAAGATGATTCCCATTTATGCAGCAAAGCTTAAAACAAGTCCATCAAACATGCTAATGATCGATGCGTTTACAATAAGGGGTTTTTGGAAGCTTTCAATGAATAGAGGAAAAAAAAAATCTGATCTGAAAAATCAATGTTTAGTCATTCCTGATGACAAGGTACAGCAATTTGTGGTTTGAATAACTTTTAAATGAGCACCATTCAGCTCATTCATTCACAAGGATTGAAACGCAACAAACCACACAATCATTCATCTGCAGCACCACATGATGCAAAGTGACTCACTGTTACGTGTACATTTGGGAAAGCTCTAAGCTCATAATTACAGACGCTTTCTTCAAACACTAGTTTCACTGACATGGATTGTTCTCTTTCTGTGTGATTTATTTCAGCTTGGAGACATATTGGTTTCTATTTCTTTAGGAATGCATTTTAATGGCATGTTCTATTGTTGCTGCATAATACGAGATCCTGCTGAGCTGTCTCAAAGTGTGAGGCACCCTTCTCCCCTGCCTATGTTCATGTTTCTGTACATTTTAATAGCAAAAGGTAGCATTAAGAACACCATCTAGATGAGAAGTGTTTGAGGTATTTCTGTCAGGCAGCACAAAGCTTATCTGTCTTCTGTTTCCTGGCATCGTGTGGTGGTCTCTTAATGAAAATCTGCTTGAGCAGAGTGAATCCAACACTAGAGTGGGCACTCTTAAACAAGCCTGCGTTGTGTCACAGATACTTGAGAGACGACGTGTCATTGGACAGTGGGACTTGTGCCCCATAGAGCTCCAGCTCTTGAACCTTTTCAGTCTCTGATTTCCATCCAGCGTGGCAGTTGTCTCTGGTGCGTCTCATGTTTAATGCAAATCCAGGTCCTTTTCTCATCCATTTACTCCCACTGTCACACTTCACACACCGCTGAAGCCTGTTGAATCAGCAGACTTTACCACTCTGCAGTCTGCATACTGAAGTACTGACTCAGAGAGGCTTTAAAGGTCTGCAAAAGATTCATGTCCTAACAGTTTTCCAGGTTGGACACTTTGCAGCTGTTGTTAAGTTGAAACTTGGTAGAAAACATGTGGTATCCCTGCATTTCCTCTAATCCGTATAATCAGCTCATGGCTTGCTTAGTCAAAACATGAATGACAAAGCACAGGGGCCCCAGTTTGAAGCAGGTTAAATGCCCCCTGCTGCCTACAAGACTGATGGCAAGTGTAAACAGTACAATCTCTGAGATTCAACATCCAATCTGTCAGATCACACAGAGCCAGTCCTAAATCTGGATACTCCTTTAAACCTACAGACATGTTTTACTGCTCATTAGTGAAAGACCATTTCTTTTCCTCTTTCTCTCTTTGCTGAAAACACCTTCTATAAAACCCAAAAAAGTTATAAATTCAACATCTTTCATGAATTTCTCACGCTTAAAAATGTGTCACTAATAAATAACATCCTTTTTTTTATGACATTCACAGCTGGAGTATCTATCAGCAGCCTTGCGAATGAAGAGATCACTTGTGTCCGCTCTGAATCACAGAGTGGCCAAAAGAGGGTGGAGTTTTTGGTGTTTCATAATTCTTTAGTGCAATGGATTCATCGCTTACATATTTCAGCGTTTCCGAATGTGTGTTCTTGCTTTTCTATTCTGAACCTTGGACTCATTTTTACTTTATGAAGACTTTTTAGAGATCAGATTTTTTATTACCATCAAATGAATTTTTTTTATCCTTTTTTCAAAATCAGATTACCAGGGATTACAACCAGGAAAGGATGTGGTTTTTACTCTTTTTTTGTGCAGTTTTGTTGTGCAGGCACTAAATATTTCCTTCTGGTTACTCTGATTGTAATTCTGGCTTTCTTAATTATCTTTTGCGTTTATTTTAATTGTTTTTTGTTTTTATTTTGTATGCTTTTGATGTTTTATGGAGTTTGGTTATTTTATGAATATAACCAAAGAGGAGGAGGGTAGTTGTGGTTTAGTCATCTGATTGTGATGCCTCCTTATCTCCTTTCCATTGAGTGTTTTATGCTGTAATGAGTTTCCAAGTAAATAAAATAGTGTACTGAGTTTATATGCAAAATAGACTGAGAATTGTTTTTGGATCCTCTTGGAAAGCTCTTACCAGAAAAGATTTACCGAACCCTCCCTTATGTGAAGGTCTTTTCTTTTCAATTCAATTTAGTTATGTTCAATCCAGCTCAAATTCATTTATATGGATTGAAATTACAATAGATCCAATTTATATTCAGTCATGTAGGTCTTGTTTCAATTCATATCAAGCCAGTTCCTCCTGACACAATCCTTACTTGTAAAAAATATTCAGAAAGTGCATACAATCTAATATAATCTAATATTAGACAGTCATTGTACCATCAGGGTGAGTTTATAAAATAATTTATTTAATCATTATTTTATTGGATTTCCCTTGAGATAAAATCTTTATTTTTGGAGTGAGACCTGGCCAAGAGACACACTGGTGTACAGATAATAGTGGCTATAAATTTGTCAATCTAAGCACACTCTGGTCATTGAGTTCACAGCAATAAACATGAAAGCACAAGTCCAAAATTAAGCTTCAATAAAATACATGTAGCTCCTAAATCTGGGTTACATTTTCATGGAGAGCTACGCTCTGTGAACACGCTTGCTGATTTATTATGGTATTACTACCCCAGACTGAGGGTGGAAGCACCTGGGTTTCCTATCTGAACAATAGTGACCTCCTGCTCACCCTTTTACATGAGCTGTCCAATGAATTAGTGTGTATTCGTGCATTCTAATTGCTTGTATAATTCCTGATTTCTTGGCTGTGTAAACCACATGCTGTATGAACACCTGTATATGTGCTAAATCGCAGATGTATGGATAAAACATACATACCACATCATGTCTCTATTGCAGCTCGAATACGGGAGAGTTTTTCTAAAATCTTCAGTGTCTGTTGATTTTCATTAGTTTGTAGTTAATCTGTAAAGTTTGGTGTAAATGATCTCCTTCATTTTATGGTTGTGTGGAAGAGGGCTAAGAAAATGCTGCATCAGCATTTCCAAACCTGACTTCCTTTAGTCCATTGGATTTGGCACTGACGATAACCTGCTTTGGTGTAATAGGAATTTTAGCTGAGGATAGAGCTTGTAAGCATCTCTGGTATGTATTTCTGCCACTCCTACATGTCAAAACCACAAGTACCAAAAGCTATTTGGTTTTGCCTAACCATTA
This sequence comes from Poecilia picta, assembly GCA_033032245.1. Classification (NCBI taxonomy): domain Eukaryota; kingdom Metazoa; phylum Chordata; class Actinopteri; order Cyprinodontiformes; family Poeciliidae; genus Poecilia; species Poecilia picta. Next base: position 8,950,139 of record CM065374.1, read on the forward strand.
GATTAATCTCATTATAAAGAAAGCTTATTCAAAACATCTCTGACCAAAAATGGGGCAATTATTTTTTTCCATGATGAAACCATTCAAACCAGATAACATTAGATTGCTTCTGAGCATTGCAATCATCATTGCACATGCAATGTCTCTTCCGTATCTTTAACCAAAAGATAGGAGGGATAAGCTTAAAAGGATGGTTTAGATGCTTTTGCAGTGGGAGTTGAGAGGTTTTGACTACACAGTATCTTTTCAGAAGTAGATACCTGTCTGGTGTATTCACTTTGTTGAAACAGAGATTAGTTTTCTAGCTAATGGCCAATCAGAGTGGTGCCAAGACAAAGTGGGCTAGACCAACTCCCTTCTCAAGTGTTTTAACACGTTTCATACATTATTTCTCCATAAGTATACACTCCTGTTTTAAATTTAACATGTCCAGCAGGATAGCTACTTGGCATACATGTTCTACATCAGAACTTTCAAGCCATTAATTGTGGGTTACCAGGCAAGCCTCGATAGGAATTGTAAGATTGGTGTTGCTTTAAACAGGCAAAAATGCACATTTTGGGCTCCAACACTTGTCTGAAATGTCTTCTTGTTGTCTAGGTGGAATTTTTGAAAAAACTAAGATGGCATTAAGAAGCTGTAATCAACCCTCAATTGTTATGCCTTTGAGCTGACATGCTAGGTAGGGAGACATCCGGAAGTATAGTTAGTTTCATGTCTGCATGTCAAGTCAGACCACAACGACTTCACAACACCTTCTTTGATTCCACAAAGATGCTAAAGCCAACCAAGTCTGCTGCAGATAAGATACTGACTGGCCATAACCTCTGAGGGGAATAGTTCAAATTTTTTGAAGTTTTGTGAAGCTATTATGAGTACTAGTTGCCTTATCTGTAGTAGAGATGTCTTTACTTTATTAAAAAGTTGTGATCAGATGATTGACCACAAAACCTGTAAAAGTACAGGAATGTGCCATCTTCAATGCCTCTGTCAAATTAGACAGGTTGAAAACCTTTGGAAAAACCTTTAGAAATCCAAAAGTTTTCTTTTCTCTTGGGGAGACATTGTTGCCTCTGATCAGACAGCAAATTATTATTATATCAGTTAATAAAACATGTTTTGCTGTTTTATATGTGGAAAAAGCAATTCTAGAAATAATATTTTGTTGAAACCCAAACAGGAATATAGTTTTGTAAAAAGCTGTCCTCATGTGGACAAGGCCTGACAAGTTTGATGTTGACGTTAGCCTAACTTTCAATGTGCATGGCACCAAAACTGTCTCTAGGCCAGAGATCCACAAACTCTTAATTTCGGCCCTGTATGAGGGAACTATTACTGATAAAGGTGTGGCTCTTGTGTCTGCAAGTACATGATGTTGCACAGGTGTTTCCTCGACACTGGAAGAAAAACAATACTGGACACTGATCTTTTATATTGCACAAATACAATTACCATTCATATTTTTTCCACATATGTTCATGTTTAGCCTGTCTGTTGTAACTCTGGGTGTTATAAAATCAAAATTTCAGGTGTGTCTATGACGACTTTGAGCAGATTAAAATACTTAAACCTTTTTTCTACCTGTCAAACATTTAAAATTGATGAACTCCTTGTGTTTTCTCTTCTTGCCCATCTTTCTCAGTCAAAGTGTGCTCACAAAGTTGTAGTGGCTCGCTGACTGACGGTGCTTTTATTTGCGTTGTTGGGGTATTTCTCTCCAGTTGTAATTTCCAGGCCCAGGGGAGGATTGCAATTGCAATCAGGAAATATGGATTTCTCCTTCCTTCTGCTTTGTAGGAGGAAGAGGAGTGGTGATGCTCGGGGCAGCCGTCTACTCAGCACGCTTTAATCTCCCATCTGGATGTAATTTACTTTGGTTTACAGAAAAGCATTTTACTGTAATAGGGACCACAATTACCACCGGTCAGTCTTATCTTAGGACCTGTGTAGTGTGTGTGTGTGTGTGTGTGTGTGTGTGTGTGTCTGCGTATGAGTGCACCATTTACACAGTGGTTGTGTCTGTTTGTGTCTACGTCTTTGGGGAGACATCTGTGCATTCATTAATGAACTTACACTAAGGAAGCTGTATTTATCTAAATCAACATCTATACGGACCTTTACCTCCTCCATGTCTGTTGACCCTTATTTGCAGCGTGTGTTATTTTGAAAAGCAGAAAAGCAGAGAACGCATACCTGCCCTAATAGTGAGAAAACTCCCTGCTGAAGATACAATTATTTTTAAAGAGTGTAAGAAATTATCTTAATCAACCTTGCAACTTTTTTACTAAGTCATTGAGATTTTGTGTTTTAGATCGACACAAAGTAATTGATATTTCAAATTCAAATTCCAAAATACTAATTTAAATACATTTTTAAATAAAAATCTACAAAGCGTGGCATGCATGGAAATGTATCTATTATACATAAACAAAATCTGGTGCAAATCACATAACTAGAAAATCAGTTCGTAAACTGACAGGCCCATAATAATTATGGAGGAGCTACAGAGATCCAGAGCGTAGCGGGATTTATGCAACTGTTGCTGCTGTCCTCCATTTTTTTGAAAAGTTGCAAGAAGAATTTCAGCTACAGGTTTACCATTATCCAAATAGAGGAAACATGTGGAAGAAGATGTTCTGGTCAGAAGAGACCAAAATTGAACTTTATGGCCTATGTGGCAAAAAAGAACTAACCCTGCACTAACCCTGAACACACTGTTCCCACTTTAAAAAGACTAGCCTGGGAGAGTTAGTGAGAAGATGGATGGGGCTAAATACAGATAAATCCTGGAAGAGGATCTGTTGGAAGTAGTGAAGACTGTAGACTGGGTTGGAGACTCTACCCGGTGATTTACGCAATGCAAGGTTTTTCATTTAAGTTCAGTTTATATTGTCACAGTTCACAACAAATATCCCCTTAATCCCCTTTTAAAATTAGTTATGAATACATTTCGATTTGATCATTTTAAAATAATACAGTCAAGTTATATTTGTTATTCAAATTGGTTGGAAGTTTTCTTCCTTAGAAAATCCAACGGAATGCGTCAAGTCACTGACTTGCAGCTAACACTCCTCCTGGACGCATTACGTGGATCTCCAAATTACTGCTTTAGGATTTGGGGAATCTGTCTCATAACACATCAATGTGTCTTTTTTATAGCTTGTGAAAGAAGTCCAGAGTCAGTAATCCTCTCCTCACCCTGATTTCTGGAGTGATTGTTGTAAACGCTCACCATGTGTTCTGGTTTGAAGTTTGTTGGTAATTTGAAAGTGGCCCCTGATCAAGAGCTCTGACCTGACCACTTTGCAGACTCGGCTGGGTAATGTCACTCCTGATGTTTTAGGTTTACCTGCCTCATGTATACAAAACAGTGCCTACTTTTCCTTAGTAGGGGTGGAAAATATGTTTTGTTTTCTCCAAGCTGCATGTGAGGCCTGAGAAATGACGTTGTGGATTTTGTTGTTGATGTAATGAACCTGGATCGCGGTGGTAGATGGAAGTGCAGCATTAGAGTGGTGATGCGTCCACTGTTTTAGTTTCTTTGTGGTTTTATGGGTTAAGTTTTGTCCTATCATAAAACCAAGAACATGTTCCTCTCTGCCACATTTATTCTTTCTAAGAATAATTAATTAAAATGACAGAGATATCTGAACAACGAGCCACTTTATCTGAGTCAGTGATGGTCCTTGATAGGAATAGTTTGTCAATGTGCTAGCTGGGGCAATAGTTGCAAGAAGGAACCAATAATCAATTTGCAAAAATGCCTTCAGGACGCTGCTTTGTAGCACAAAAATAAATTCCTAAAATCTATTTGTCTGTGATTAATCAATCACTAACTATATATCAATATTACAAATAATATGTTATATTCAAGGCTGCACAGTGGCGCAGTTGGTAGAGCTGTTGCCTTGCAGCAAGAAGGTTCTAGGTTCAATTCCCGGCCCTGGCCTTTCTGCATGGAGTTTGTATGTTCTCCCTGTGCATGGTGGGTTTTCTCCGGGTACTCCGGTTTCCTCCCACAGTCCAAAAACATGACTGTCAGGTTAATTGGTCTGTCTAAATTGTCCCTAGGTGTGCATGGTTGTTTGTCCTGTGTGTCTCTGTGTTGCCCTGCGACAGACTGGCGACCTGTCCAGGGCGTACCCCGCCTCTCGCCCGGAACGCCAGCTGGAGATAGGCACCAGCACCTCCCGACCCCATTAAGGGACAAGGGTGTAGGAGAATGGATGGATGGATGGATGTTATATTCAAGAAATCTTTCTGCTGCTAAATTATTGAATAAACAGACATATGAGATCAACTACAAACATATTCATTGTCTATAATTTGTTATTTAGGTAATTTAATCATCAGATTGGTGCAACGTGCTGTTATTCCAATGTTTCAGGAATCAGTCATCATTCATGATACTTTGTTAAAAAAAATTATTTGGAAACTGGCATTAATGTTGGGGATGCTTGTGCTACTGCAACGTGTCTGGCATTGAGAAGCTATTTTAGCCTTGAATAGTTAACTGATAGGCCAACACTGCCAAGGCTCCAGGGTAAGAGCTTTGTCGTCCATTGCTCTTGTTGTGGATGTCTCCTTTGTGTAAGAGTATGGGTGTACCAAAAAATTTGCAAATCCAGAAGTTCTGAAACCTTTATTTTTAAATAAAGGTTGTAGGATCTATTATTTACTTGAGTCATTATTAGCCCAAGTCTTGAGAACCGAGGAGGGGATTTTCCCAAATCTCTGCCAGTCTGCTTTTCCTCATTATTAAAGTAAACAGTTCTGCTGACATGAACCTTGTTTTGGTTTAAACTCTGATAAAAAGTATACTGCAAAGCTCACTCAGCCTGGTGACCTGACATCTCCGAAGTAATTTATTTAAAAGTCAGAGCAATCAAATAATAAGGCAGGAGTTGGGGCAACTGTACAAGAGCATGTATGGTGCATTTTGTAGCTAAAAGTCAGAATATTTAAGGGTTTGTGGCTTGAACATGCCACATTTACACTGTAAAATCCATAAAAACTAAACCTTTATTATAGCAGCACTGATAAGTCAGTGGGATTCAACCACACTGACAATGAAAACCGAGTTCTTGCAGAATGATTTGTGTTGATAATTGTAAAATGCTGTTGGTTTCGCTGTGGTGAAAATCTCATATTTTGTCAACCACCAAATAAGTGTGAATAGAGAAACTGTCCTTAGTCTTAATTTGGTGTCCTTATGATACCTTCTACCTTTTTGAGGGAATACCAGCAATATTCAGTATTTTCACAGATTTTCTTGCTGATTTTCTTGTTGGTATTACTTTCATGATTTAATAAGTTAAGACATTTGAACTATGCATAAAAGTGAAGCAAAAAGTATCTAACTCTACTTGTTGTCAACTTGTTATTAAACAAAACATCTCTGATCCTTACTGTCAACTGTTTTGTAATCCAGTGGAAACAACAGAAAGACCTATAATATTGGCGTATTGCACTATGTCCTTCATTCTTTGCTCTCTTAAAAAAATGCATTGCTAATTATTCTTGGCTTGGACCCAGATCTTGTTCAGCAAATTGGCATTGTACCTGACTTCCTCCGCCTGACCCTCTAAACTCATATATCCTTGAAGCATTAAGCAGTACCTCTGTCGTGTTAAGCTGTGCTCCCTACGCACGCTGCCCTCTCCCTGACAGACGGAGTAAGCAAGGAGGTTAAAGATGACGCAGTTCAGCTGTGTGGGACTAGAGAGTGATGATGTTCTGGGCCTCTGTGGCCTGACAACAGGAGTTCAGGGACTAAGCGAGTCCTCTAGTAACACATGAGTACAGCAGAAACTCTTAACAGTTTGGGGAACTCCTTTAGCTGCTGTACAATTTAACAGCCAGTACTTAAAGTGTCATTTCTTCTATTTTCTGTTGTAATTTCTCCTGTCCTTTTTTTCTAACCATAAACTTGGGATTTTTTATAAGTTAGATAAACAAAAGTAGTGCATACTTGTTTTACAAGTCAAAACTTTGCAGGAACATGTTTACAGTTGCGATTATGAAGCCCATGTCTCCTCTTCCCTTTACTAAACAATGTGTTACTGTGTTTTGTTCTTTTGTAATAATTGAAATTTGTGGTTGTAGTTTAATAAAATATGGAAACATTCAATGGGCGTAAGATATTGTAAGTGATCATATTGTGGAACGTGAATAGAACATTTCTAATGTTAAAAATAAACAGCTACACATTTTTATGATTATACTGTAGATTAGGTACAGCGCTAGTCCTAATTTTAATTTGTTTTGTTCTGTTGATTTTATTTTATCTGCTTATCAGCATCTGAACAGGAAACCATTCCTTGAATTTTATGGTATTTTTTGTAGAAAACATGCAAGAAATTTATGTTGTATAAAGCATTCAGTGTCTTCAGCATGATTGTGTTTTCCGGTCATTTGTTCCATTGCAGATTCTGTTGCAATGGTTCAGAAATGAGCCAAAGTTGCACACATGCTCATAAATAACAAGACAAACCTGGACAACATAATCTGACAGGTTTAATATTTGTTATTATTTGTAATATTTAATAATATTTGTAACCTTTACTTCATTAAACGATTCCTGAAAACAACACAAGACTACATTAAGCCTAATTAATTAGAAGTGAATCTCCTTGAAATAAAGCCTAATTAGGGGAATGAGGTGAACAAGATACTAAGGTGAAGTCAGAAATTGATCTAGCTTGTGGGATTTGTTTGTCAAGATCATTCATAATTTACTGATATAAAACCCTGCTTTTTCCACAAGAGCTAAACTACGTCTAGTCACCATGTATGCAAAGTTAATACTGCTAAGGGCATGAAGAGAAGGAAGTAACTATCTGAAACGTCTCAGGCATTTTTTTAACATCATAGCAGCAGATTCTCTCATACTCCTCTATTCTCAAACCTAACAGGCACCAGAGATAATTTATTGTTATGACAAGGTTTAACCTTCGACTTTTTGAAGAGCAAGTGAGTCAAAGCCAAGAAGCTTTTGTAATGTGTAGCAAGCTCATAAAACGGAAAAGAGACAGAGAAAGTGAAAAGATCTTAGGACGGCTAATGGTAGAGTTTATTTTTATTCTGATGTTGCTAAATAGAATGGAAAATAATCAGTGCTTGACTGAGTGAAAGTGACACTGAACAATAGCTTAAACTGCACTGTGACGTTCCCATGCTGAGCATTAAAATATATTCACAGAGCAGAGCTCGTGTCCTGCTGTGTTTTTGTGCAGCAGCAGACACAGTTCGTTTGGCACCGCTCTATGGAACAACTCTGCTGTAGGGAGGAACAGCTGTACATGTCGGCCAGATGATGAGCTGCTCTGAGAAAAAGAGCGAGAAGCTTCATCTGTTCCCAAAATGCAGAGAGGAGAAACCCTGAGTGACTGTGGGGAATCCTCCTGCAGGAGGTACTTCTCTCCTACTTATCTCACTAAAAGTTTAAAATGTATCCCTTGTATATTTGTGCGAAGTGGAATTCATCATCGTCAAATCAGGACATTCCTCCTAAATCCCGTTGCTGACTGTGGCGGTGTGCTGACAGATACCATCCTCATCCACAAGCTAATTTTGGTTCAAAACAGGAAGAGGATGCATTTTATGCTGTGAACAGATGGTGTGAAAACAACTGTCTGATGTTGCATAACACTTTTCCATGTATCAGAGTCTGCACTGACTGTTGCGTTTCATCAGGTTTGTGTTGGAGAGAAAAGAAAATGAAATTCAATTTTATTACGAAGGATTGCGGAAGCAGGTTGTCTGCCGCCTGTCCTGCACTTCAGCCGGAGGGTGTTTCATCAAACCTAGATTTCCCTTCCTGAGATGGAGTCAAGCAGAGGTTTTGTGTTTTCCCAGGCGAATGAGAAATTCACTCTGTTTATCAGGGGATGATGGGAAAAAATCAAGACGGAGGGGGAAGCCATCAATGGGAAAATAAATAAAGAACTGAATCTTACACCACAGGAAGCAGGTTTTTGAACCTAAACAGTTGGGCACACTGTGGAACATGTCAGCGAGGATGTGCTGCTTGTCAAAAAAGATTCAACCAATCCAGGGTAGGAAAAGAAGATCCACTGTCAACCCTTTTTATAGATCCATGTAGTACCAGCTGTCACCACTGGAGGACAAAAAATGTTTACCTTTTCAATATTTCGCTACATAATGATGCTGTGTTAATTAAAATTGAAAGAAAAAATTGATAATCTTAGGTGAATTTGTGCTACTGTAGTCATTTTTGGCTCACCTTTCAAATAGATGTTTTAAAAGTTAATGATTTTATCGCCACGGCTGGTGGCCTCCCCTGCAGGAATCCACAGGACTCCATGGTTAGATCTTTTAATTTTTCTCCATCTTCTGCCTTCTGTTTTTTTTTTGTTTTTTTGTTTTAATTTATACAGACAGCTGGTTTGTTTATTTTCCACTTCAAAGTGTTGCTGACTGCTTTCTCCAGCCTATCCTTGGCTTCATTCACAGCAGATCTTGATACTGAAGTAAAATTTTGACTGAAATCTCATTTTTTAAATCTTTTTAGTGTGGTCATCTGTGTGAACAGCTTATGACCCCAAAGTGACCCGCATAGGGAAAAGAACATAGCAAATAGTCAAATATGATAGTGTTTGCCATTTCGATAAAGTTGTTGAGAAATGGGCCAACAGCATTGTTACAAGATTATTACAAGATAAAGAAAGCATAACTAATATCAATAGCTTTTTGTGGCGCATTAACTACAAGCTAGAGAAGTCTTTTTTAACATGTAGTTAGAAGACATAAATGTCATATAAAATGTGACGTGTAACACTGTTAAATCGTTGCCTTTTCCAGTTGATTTGACCACTGCATCACACTTTATTTTGCTTAATATAATTTTCCATTTTTATCTATTTGCAGCTGCTTCATTTGTCAGTAGTGCCAGTAGTCTCTTAATAGCTATGTTTCATTTTAGCAGTCTGAACTGCTGCCCTGTCTATATACTGCCTCCCTTCCTTGGGTCAGTAGACCAGATGCTTTTAATATGCTCCATAGACATGATGCAAATGCAGAGGTGTGTTTTTTTTTGTTTGCAACCTCTCTAAAACTGTTTCATTACTGTTTTCAAAACAAACTTCATATTCACACGTTTGGTTGAATATGACATTTTTTTAATCTATTCTCAGTGACACTGGTTTTATTTGTTGTTTTCTCAATTGTAAAGGTTTTTGTCCAATCTTGTGTTTTTTATGATATGGTAAATGTATGTTTTCTGAAAGGTTCTTACTATTACATTTTTTTAGATGTCTTATTCTCTTTTCAGAACTTACCCATGGCAGACACAAATAGCACCGTGGAAGGTAAGTATTTGTCGTTGTTTTATTTCAAAATGTATCAAAGTGCTGGAAATTAATCATGTTAATTGCATGAGCTTTAATTAAAAAATCGAAACTTATCAGTGTAGTCGAAAACAGTGTATGGACAAAATAAATATTTTCTAAATTATTGAATAAATTGCCATATTTACACACTCCCACACACAAATATATTCACAATGGATTATTTTATCCATATTTGGTTTATTCACAGCAGAGGTTAGACCTCAGAGAATGAAGCTGATTTCAAACTCAGTTATATTTTCCATACATTATTGGGATGTGAAATTAATGACAAAACTCGGGAATGTTGGCTACCAGTCAGCCAGCTTGAATTGAATCCACACAATAACATGGCTTGTCTGAGCCAAAAGGGATTACCCAACTTCTGACCTTCTCTCCTCACATCCTTTCCCTCCCTCACATCACTATAAATTAATGCTGCCAAAGGAGAATTAAACTGCAACTTAAAGGCTTACACAGCTCCCAGGCCGGGATCTGGAATACAGAGGAAAATTTAGAGAAGAGGAAGACATACAGTTGAGTTTAGCCGTAGTATAAGTGGCCAGCAAAATGTCCCTTAACGTTGTATTACAACATTACAGTTCACGGCCTCATCTCCTGACCATGGATGCTTCCCCAACCATCTCCTCCCAGCCCGTCTGCGTTTATAAACAGCTGTTGTGGTGTCAGGCTCCAGTTGGTGACCTCTGGGGGTCAGTCCAGTCCCAGAGGTGCCTGCGGGGCAACTCAGCTCCAGTTCCAGCAGGGTTCTGTTCATGGCCATGTTCCCAGTGTTTGTTTTCTCTTCCTTCTGTGTTTGGCTATAGTCGTCCCTGTTCTTCTCTTCCCCCCGCAGCAAGTAGGACACTTTCACACATGTACTCCCACAGGAAAGTGTACTGCACATTGTACAAATGTTTCTTTCTGTTATAAGAAAACAGGATACACTGTATATCACATCTGGCTTTACGTCTCTGTATACATCACATGAGCATGTCATTATTATCCTGTTTAACTAATTACTCTTACTATTTGTGGACAAATAAATAGAAACTGTTGGGAATGGAAATCCCAATCGATGAATCATAATTTGTATTGACACACCGAGCATAAAATCAGCCAGGACAAGCATTCAGACTTTACTTATTTTATTCACTTTCAGCGCTGAAAGGAGACGCTTTAACCATTATATTCGAGAAGAGTTTCTACAAAAAAAAGTCTGTGCAGCGCCTGAGAAGGAGGAGGGTAGCTGATTATATGGACTGAAGACACTCCCTGAAATCAAACCATGTTTCTGTTTCTCTGAGGAATGAGACTTAGCATCTAACAGAATAAAAAATGTAACTCTTTACCATGGGTCCTTTGTTTAACAGGGCGTGACTCTTTCTCGACCTTGGTAAAGCATCTCAACATTCCCCCTGTTGGGCTCTGAAAGAGTCCAAAAAGGGGAAGACAAACCCTAGAGTGGACACTGTCCCTTCCGGAAAACATTCCCCAAGGCTTTTGCAGATGTTGGCATACATAGCATCATTTCAGTCATTGATGTTGTCATTTCATTTCATTTCAGTTCATTTTTGGGGGTAAAAATGGTCAGGGCACCCATATGCCTCTTAGGCGGTAGATTGAAATCACAACGTCCACCTTACAATCTAATAAAGAACACGTAAAAGAAAGAAATTAAAGGATGTTAGAGTGTTAAATTTGGAGGAACATAAGTCAACCCACCATGGCGTGAATGTTTTTTTTTTTAATTTTGGTGGAAGAAAATATTTTTTGCAGTTTTGTCAGAGCTTCGTCATCTGTAATTACACATCAATCTTACAGTCGGACCAAGACACTTTCTGGAACCAAATAGGATAATTATTACCTTTATGTTTCTTGTTATTTATTTACCGTATCTCTTTTTTTGTTTGTTTGTTACCTTAGGTCAACGCCATGCCATAGAAGGGTAATGAACTATAAAAAAGCAAAGTCCGAAATTTTTGTGTTAGTTTTGTCTTTGTTTGTAATCCAAGTTAAAAAGAATAGGTGTTAAATTTTATGAAAATATAAAATGGGTGAAGTGTTAGGAGGATATCATTTTTGTCTTTAAAGTAAAAAGTATTAAAAATTATATTCACTAAATTGTTAGAGTTAACGAAACTGTAATTTAAATATAATGTTAGGATGATATTTCAAAACTTAATAAAATGCAAAAAGGAATAAAGTGTTGGGTTAATATTTTAAAATGAATAAAATGCAAATGAGTAAAAGTTACTAAAATGCAAAATCAATAAAATGTTAGGTAGTATGCAAGATTTAATAAACCCAAAATTAATGAAGTAATGAATTAATGTGAGATAGTATATAAAATAGAAAAACCAGACAAAGAAATGTTAAGATACTACTTGAATAAATTAAATGTTAAGGTAATAGTGAAGAAGTTAATACGCTATGAAAGGATCCAAAGCTAACAGATGAAAAGAAATGTTAAGGGCACAGAATATAAAACGAGCACATTCTGAATTTGCAAACCAATGAAGTAAATTAGCATTACAGGCAGTACAATCATAATCTAATGATGTTACATCATTAAATGTTTAAAATCCCGTATAAGTAAAATGTAATGATACTAGTAAAATCAAATGATTAAGTAACCATAAAAATGAAGTAAGATTGAGTTGTGATGAGATCAATAAACTGGAATCAGATCAGTTTTTGTTATAGCGAGACCTATCAACGTCAAATCAGTTTCTGCATGTGTCCAGATGCAGAGCTGGCGCAGCCCGATGGGAAACCCCGACAGGCCCACGAGGCTTCAGTGTGGCGTTTCAGCTGTAAATCGGTCCACCAATCGTGGAAGGTGCCCACATTCTCACATCTCGGCACACCCAGAAAAGATTGGACTTCATTCTGCAACAGAAAAAACACAACAAAAAGCAAAATCAATGGATTATATAAAGAACATTACCAATTTTAATTTAGTAAGAGCTTCTATATAACTCTGTATTTCAGTCATGCAGGAAGGCACTGTGTAAGAGCACATTGAATAAACTCACAATTTACCAATGTCAAGTGAATAAATTTATAATTAACCATTTCTTTAAACCAACTAGGAATTAGAGCCTATTTCTTCTTCACTCCCTGTTGATATAATTTTAAAAAATTTGAAAGAAATTTTGCGTTTATTACTATTCTCCAAAGTTAAAATATTACAGGGTGTGTTACAAGTTTTCCAAATCTTCTGTCTAGAATTGAAAGTAGACTATGAGATGTTTTAAGTGTAAAGATTTATCAGAAATGTTTTATGTTTATCATTTACCATTTCCCCCTTTTTGTTTTCGTATGTAAATAGAAAACAAACATTTCTGACAACAACATTTCTATTCTTATCAGAAATATTGTTCAGAGACTTGTTCAGAAACTGTACTGCAAAGGCCAAAAGTTTTATTATTTTAAAGATCAGAATTCTGCTTTCCTAAAAAGCAGTGTCAATGTTCTGTTTGAACCAACAAAAGAGGAATTGATCAATTTAGGCAGAGGAGCAAAAAATGTAGACAAAGATTATGCAGTACTGGAAGATGTCATTGTGTTTCAAATCAAATGTTTTGTTGGACTTTAATTTATGCATCAATTCAATCAAAATTGAAGGCACACAAGTGTTGTGAGCCAGTTGATGTCCAATCAGTTTGTTTTTTACGTAATCACTTACTATCATATCCACTTTAAAAGTTTCATTATGTCCAATTTGTGCCTTTCTACCAAGATACACATGTTTTTCAAAAGCAGCAGTTAGTTCAGTTAGTAAGTTATTAGAAAGTTATTAGAAAAAATAAAAAAACAATTAATGTTAATAAGAATGAAAAGAAAAAAAGAAAAATGTCAAACCAGATAAAACAGTCTCGTAATAAATGCTGTCTGGTCTTAAACCAAAGCTGAAATATGATCACTCCTGTTCTAACATACTATTTCCCACTTTGGTAAACAAATTATCTAGATTTAGAAGCATAAATTGTTTTTGAGACAAGAATATGTTGTAAGGAACCTTAACTGAATCTGGAGATGTTTCATAATCACCCTTTTAATCAAACACATACTCATGTTCATTTACCAATTCTGTTCCCTCTTTAGACATTTTAAGGTGACCAAGATTCAAATGAATAGAAATCTTGCTCTTGATAGGATAATAAGAGAGAAAATTTTTGATCAGTCCATGACAAAGCACAAGTCTGCTATAAACCTCAATTTGTCAAGTTTCATTAAGTTTAAATTAAAACCTGTGAACAGCTGAGCAAAATTTCTAAAATTTCAACCCATTTCAATGTCACTTTATTTTGTTTACAATTGTACCTGTTATGTCATGTAATTAATCCTACATACAGTTGATTTTACTACATGTGAAAATAGTGGTTTGTGCAGGATTAGTTTAGTTTCAATCAGTTTTTCCTTAGCGTCATTTATTCCTTCCAGCCGGTATTACCCCAAAGGCTGTCTGTTTAACAGGTGGCCTCTTTTCTTCTGCACCACGTATTCTATCCCCTTTTTTTGTTTTTCTCTTTCTCTCTTATTTTGATATTCGTCATGCTCTGCTAAATAAGTTATTAATGCTTCTATTTGCTCACCGAGCGTAATCCATGATCCAATGCCCCCACTTTGGATCATATTTTTCCTTTTCAAGTTCATCCTCCATCTGTTTAGGCTCAAAATTTAGGCTCAAAAATCACCTCTTCTCTCTTTTTTTTTTTTTATTTGCAGTTTTGCTCACAAGGCAGCGAGGAAATCAAGCACAGTAGAAAATCGAACCCAGCAGACAAAATCAAAAACCTCCCACAAATTATAATTTCCCAGTGTTGGCCATGGTTTTAAAACGCATTGCAATAAACAGAAAAGAGTACACTTAAAAACATAACGTCTGCTCAGCGGCAGAAGCATACAGACAACTGACAGACACACACACAGCTTACAGATACACACACAGGTGACAGATACATAGACAGCTTTACACAGAAATGGATCCACGCTTTTCAGCTCCTATTTTTGTCCTCTTTTTAACACTTATTACTCTATAGAGGATCAGATCGCGATCAACCTTTACCTAATTAATTATCCTTTGATGGGCCATTCTCAACGCTTTGCGCTTTCACCTTCCCCGTGTCCGGCAGAAGACTGGGGCGGCCGACTCCCACTGCAAGCCAATCAACCTTTAATTTTTGACTCTTAACAACTTAACGTTTATATTTTAACTCTTAATAACTTAACTTTACTCCTATGAACAACTTGAAAGCATTTAGACAAACCAGTCAAAAGAAAGACGAACGACAACTTAAACAACTTGGTGACAAGCAGACAAACCTGGGAAACGGTACAGACAACAGCTGCTAACCGAAATTTATACAGACCTGAGAAACAGTACAATGCTGTATATTAAGGAACAAGTGTCCTTACCTTTCGTGTGGGCCCTACACCAGAGTACTGTTTCGGAAAGTCTGCGCCTGAACGTCCAGTCCAATCTCCACTCGTGTCAACACAAAACCATCCTCTGCTACCAACTGTTGGGAATGGAAATCTCGATCGATGAATCATGATTTGTATTGACACACGGACCATAAAATCAGCCAAGAAAAGCATTCAGACATTACTTGTTTTATTCACTTTCAGCGCTGAAAGGAGACGATTTGACCATTACATTTGAGAAGAGTTTCTAAAAAAGTCTATGCAGCGTCTGAGGAGGAAGAGGAGGGTAGCTGATTATATGGACTGAAGACACTCCCTGAAATCACACCATGTCTCTGTGTCCCTGATAATTTTCTGTTTTTCTGAGGAATGAGCCTTAGTGTCTAACAGAATCAAAAATGTAACTATATACTATGGGCCCTTTGTAAAGCATGTGACTCTTTCTCGACGTTGGTAAAGCGTCTCAACAAAACTAATAGTATAATTTATTTACAATCCATGTAGTGATTTTCTCTCTCATTAGAGAGCTTGGGCATTTGCTCTGAGTGGTCAGACTCTTTATGAGAACCAAAAGTTATTCCAATGTGGCTCATCCTCTTCTTCTTCCCAACAGTGCTGATGTTTCAAGAGGTATGGGGTCGCAGCTTCTGTCGGACCATTGAGAAGCTGGTAGAGGTTGTCCAGGAATACCCGACGGAGGTGGAGCACATCTACAGCCCCTCCTGCGTGCCACTGGTGAGATGTGCCGGCTGCTGTGGAGACGAGAACTTAGAGTGTCATCCCACTGAAACTTCCAATGTCACAATGCAGGTAAAAAAACAGCAAAAATGTTTATACTCCTGGATTTTTTTACACAATTTTACACAATTTCATGTGTTCATTGTATTTTACGGGATTTGGGTTGTAGATCAACACTAAGTTGAGCATTACTTTTTCAGGGTAATGAAATGATGCATGGTTTTCAATTTTTTATTTTTTTTGTCAATAAAAATATAATTGTAATGTTCAAATCCCGTTCAACCAGAAATCATTTAATTATAAACAGAGTCCACCTGAGTGTGATTTAATAATAGTATAAATTCAGCGAAGGCCTCAGAGGTTGGAACATTACTGAATATCCAGCATCACAAAGACATAAAAACACACACTAAGTACATAGCTATGGAGAAATGTAAGTAATATCCCAAGGTACATAGAGCTCACATAGATGAATCCAAGAAGAGAAAATGTAAAGAGCATTGCCCGACTGCAGTCTTACTAAAGTCTTACTACTTTTGAAAGGTACTGTCCCATTATAACCCAGTCTTCTGAATGTGCTAAACAGCTGCTGAAAATCCGGCCGTCTGAACCAGGTGAAGAATATGTTGAGATGACCTTTGTGGAGCATAAGACATGTGAATGTAGGTAAGAGAACAAAAAAATATGTTTCCCTAATTCATAACTTAAAACACAGATGTAAAAAAAATAATAACTTTCTCCTATTATGTACTTGTATTTAGTTACAAGCATTTTATTACTTAAAACTGCAGTTATCAATGATGTTTCCATACAGCAACCAACCAAAGAATGGAATCCTGTTATCTTTCACGTTTGTATTAGCAATATTGAGATCTAAGGCATGATAATAGTGAAAAACTCAACGTACTGTATATATTTAAAGTGAAGTACTTAAAAGTCCCTAAGTGATTATTCTGTATATCACTGCTAAAAAAAACCCCCCTGAAAGTCAAGCTTTACAGATTCACATAATGAAATGGTGCCACGCTGTGAGCAGTTAAACAAAGAAACAGAGAAAGAACAAACTCAAGAAGAGGCTCTTATTGTAACTTAACCACAGATTACAGGGGACAAATCTACATTGCCACGTTGTACACAATATAGTCATGTTCTAATTGCAACTTACTGCTGTGGTTGTTGACCAGGCTAACTGCTTCTACCTATACAAGCTTTTAACACTCAATTCCTCTGTAATTACAGTGTGAAACTTGAATGATTTTCTGGTATGTTTGGAGTTTTTAAGTGTAATTCAACAATTTTTTACTAATGTTGAGTTTCCAGGCCATTCCAGAAGCTTGGTGTTACCTTGCATTTACATTGAAAACCCAGTTTAGATGTATGTTTAAGATTTATTGTGTCCTGTTGGAGCACCTGATTTTGTTTAAGTTTCCTCAATATTGCTGCTAATTTGAGGTGAAGTGAAAGAATTTGGAAATTGTCTTGCTTACTTATTTTTCTACCTATCATTTGTAATGTTTGGGGTTAGGAGATTGTTCTGCAGTCAGTATTTTCTCAGCACTTGGCAATATTAAACTTGCTCGACTTTATACATTGACGCTCATGTTACAGCAGTCTCCAGTTTATGATAAACTTGAGTCTTGATGGATCCTCAGTTGTGCTGGAATATCCTAAGAAATCCTTGAGCTGAGTGTGAGTTAAACTGGGTGTTGCAACAGGACACTGATTGAAAAGGCATATATCAAAATTGGTTTGGGAGTAGACAAAGCACGAGGTAATTAAAGGAACCTACTGGTATGGCTTCTGACCTCATTATTGTGGAATATTTGTAGACCGTGCTTAACAACCAGCTCTGCAGCAGAAAAATGTCTGATGGTAAGAGAAGGTAAACCAATGTTCTAGAGCCAGGTTCCCTGTGAAATATATGTAATAACGCTGAAGTATACGGCAAATATACATTTTAAGAGACCAGCTTGGTGATTACATTTACTACATAAGTATTTAACTAAAATCGCACTTTGATTTGTTCTCCAGTAATTTATTGAAACTTTCTCTTCAGAGTGCGGAAACCTTTGATGAAGGCTGGAAGGTAAGAATTGTATTCTTTATTCTAAATGTTTACAATTAATAGTAAACATTTTCAAAGAATCTGGAAAACTTGGAAAATTTATTTTTTATTGTGTAGGAAAAGGCAACGAGGAAGAGGAAGGAGGAGAAAGGAAAGACAAAAAGCAAAAGACTGTGACAGGTAACGATGTATTTTTTTTACCCAGGAAGAAGGTAAAGTACCAGCTAGTTGTCTAAATCATGTTAATAAAGGTGCAATATTTTACTCTCATTAACCTGCAGGTGCCAGATTCCTCGCAGGTAACTTAGCGGCAACCCAACTACTGTTGCAGCGTGGCTGACTATTTATCTCCAGCTTGGTGACAGCATGAAGAGTCTCCTCCACTCATCTATCAAAACCTGTGTGTCCGCTGCCAGAGACTCCAACAGCTGGGTTGGTTTGCTGACACACTGTCCTGATGACGGACAGGGTGTCTGCAATAACGAGATTCAACAGGACGTGCATATTGATTGGTGGAAACACTCTCTGTTACACACCTGACACAATGGACATCCATGGGAGCCAGTGCAATGTAGAAAAGAACAGACTCAACTTTTAAACTTCCACTTGATATTATTGTGTCAGTTATTTTAAGTTGTCAGGTTTTTTTTTCTGTATTTAAATTTGGTAATACGTGTTAAATCTCTATATTTATTGCTGAAATAGTTGGACCAGCAACCTTTAAAAAGTGTGTTATCCTTTGTCAAAACATTATTATAAAGACTTTGACTTGTATTGGTGGTTTTATTTTTGACTGAATGTACAGCTGCTTTGTACATGCAACAATGATAGGTCTCCCTCTAGTGTTTAAAAATAGGATGTAATAATGCTCAATATTAAAATATTTCATTTGGCAACATTGTTGTTAATGTTAGACATGAAACTGTGTGGTTAGTTAAAGATCTACCCTATTGTCACAGTTTCTTAATCTATTGCTAAAGGTTTGTAGGACGTATTAACTCCATTGTGACATGTCATGATCCGATTCTTTACATTCAATTTTCTACAGGACTGTTTCAGCACCCTTCCATTTATTATTATTGTTTTTAAGAGGCAAACTAAAAGACACTGGAAAAGCAAATCCACCACTGTGATACAATTAAATACGGGACCCAAACTCTGGATGAGGCCTTGAAGAACTGGTCAACCAGAAAAATTTATTCTTTTTTAATTGTTTTTTTCTGTGTGACATTCATTGTCATGTGGTACTGATGCATCTTTATCAAAATCACAAGGTTTGAAAAGTGTCTCCTTCCTGCCTTTTTCCCCTCTGGTAACACAACACTCACTTACTCTTGCTCCACAGGTGACTTCCTGAGTCTGTTCTCAGAAGCAAAGTGTTATTGGAATGATCAGTCATGTTAGTTATGTAAGACCTTTTTTCGTTTTCATATATCAAAGAAAATCTATGAAAATGCAGAAATATTTCACCCATTCTATTATTTTTATTTCTTTTAATATTTATTTTGTAATAAAATTCTTATGACTGTCAGACAATGTCCTGTGTGAGTTGTGTTTATCTGCTGATGTATACTTATGCCATTTCCAACAATATGTATTTTCAAGGCAGAGCTTACAAATGTGAATAGGCTGATAAAGTTCAAGATGTTTTGTGACTTTTCAGAAAGTCTATATCTATAGAATCATATTGAAATATTTTAAGGTTTTATCACTTGCAATTTTGATGATAATGGCTTACAGATTATAAAAAAGCACAAAATGGGTCCTCTTTTGAATTAATTTTAAAACTGTTCATTGGTATGGAGGTGATCATCAGACCAATTTGCTTGATTCCCGCCTTCAGGTGATCTGCAGCGTTGGGTTTGATTTTGATCATTTTACTCCAGACTCTTAAAAAGAATTTCCCAATGAAATGCAAACTTTATGTTAGTCTGAAAAGATGTATTTGGATCACTTTTTTTCTTTCTTTAGCTCAGTTAAGACGTTTCTGATGTTGTCTCTACTCAGAAACAGCTTGGCATGAGAAATGCAACATTTGTAGACCTTGTGTAGGATTCATCTGGGTGACGTTGCTCTTGATGTACTGACTAGTCACAGTCTTGTGAAGCTCTCCAAAACTCTTAAATTGAGTTTTCTTGAGCATTCTCTCAAGCTTGTGCTTATTCCTGTTGCTGGTGCCTGGTTTCCTATCACACATTTTCCTTCCACTCAACCTTTTATGAATATCTTTGGATAAAGAACTTTTAAATGGCAATGCTGTTTAGTTGCTTATATCCTCCTTGGGTAGGATGTAAATGACTGTCTTCTGCACAATTATTAAGTCATTAGTCTTCCATATTCTTTAAACTTTGAGCTATGTAATAGTTAATTATTTTATGAGACTGAGTTTTGAGTGTCACTTTCTGTAAGCCATAATAGTTAATATAATATAATATAATATAATATAATATAATATAATATAATATAATATAATATAATATAATATAATATAATATAATAAAGTCCCATTATTTATTATTAGCGATTGTTTCCGGATATCGCTATCCTTCTACAGTGGTGGCCTCAAGGGCCGCTGTCCTGCAGTTTTTAGATGTGCCCAGGTACAAAACACTGGAATGAAATGGCTTAATTACCTCCTTCTTGTGTGGATAAGTTCTCCAGCGCCTTGCTAATAACCTAATTATTGTATTCAGGTGTGGTGCAGCAGAGGTACATCTAAGTTGCAGCGCAGTTACCCTTGATGACTGGAGTTTGACACCTGTCTTCTAGAATAACAAAAAAGAAACTGTTGAGTAGTTTCCTTGACAACTGCAGAAATCATGTTACCATGTTACCTGTCATGTTACCATGGGCTGTTTGTGCCCTCCGTCATGTCTTGCAGGGGGAAACCGTCGTACAATTCTTACTGAAACCCACCTTAGTGTGCAATTATACGTTTACCTATCAATATAAGTCTCACTCAGCTACATCACTTAACAAACGTTAAAGTCGAAGTAAACGTTTGAATGTGTTTGCCTGTAAGACGTAGTGACGGTCAAAATCAGAACTGGTAGCGAGGCGTAACGAATGTTAGCTTCGGCAGTGTCGAGCAGCGACTGAAGTAGCAACTTGGATTTCACTGTCATCAAATATCAGTTTTTAAAGAAAACGAATTATTGGTAAGTTTTTCTTAAAATGCTATTAGTCGAGTAGCTAGTTGCTTTTTCGGACAGACGTCGTAGTTAACTTAAACCTGGTTAGCATTACCTAGCTATTTGTGCTAACAGCAAAGGAAAGCACACTGTAAACAGGGAGACGCGTTTCCCGTTCGGTCCACACAAACAGCTGCTAATGTTTTTGTTTTTGCTTCTGTTGAACCCTTGTTGCATTAAGATAAAGTTAACCATTGTAAAGCTAGTAGCAGTTGATAAAAAAAATGCATGTTGCTCGTCTAAACAACGCTACTTAACACACTACGCGTTTTATGCTCACTAAAAATTATGTATTTAATTTGCTTCATACTTCATTGTGAAGAAGTGAAACTATAACTCATTCTGCTAAATAGTACTTTAACAGTACAGACTGCGGGAGCATTGCAGGCCATTGAACCGAACGCTGAATTCAGTAACCGGGCCAAATTTGTAATGTTTCACCTGATCAAATCTTGGATAGTAAAGATGATTTACCTCAAAAATATATGTTCAAAGAACATCATGATGTCAAATTAGTGGATAAAACATGTAAAATATTAATAAAAAGCGTTAGGCAAGATAAAATGCATTGACACCTAATGCACTTTTATTTTATACGCATTTGTGTAGTGCTAGATGGGTAGGTGGTTAAAGAAATAAGGTAAGAATATCAGATAAGTGGAAAAACAGGCCCAGAAACTTGCGCTTCTTATGATTCTGTAAATCATAAGATGCATTTCCTCTGAGGTCAATGCATTTATGTCTGAAGTGTTTGAAGTAAACGAATCTCAGAAATCGACCAGACTTATTGTCGTGAGAAAAGTCAGGAAAGTGACTCAATTCTGGAAATGTTTTCTATGACTTAAATACGCTGACTGGGATGTCTCAGTGAAATTAGAGTTTATTAATTGATAGCCAAAGTTTAAACAGCCGTGTTTTCATATGGGTTTTATTTCAGTTGAAATCTGTTTTTAATTTGTATTAGATACCAATATTTTTGTATGAAATGCCACTATTCTATGGAAATGCATCAATAAAGGATTGCTTAAATGGTTGAGGACTGTGTTAAAAATGACAAGCCAATGCAAAATAATATACTAAATATATATTTTAATAAATGTGGCTCTAATATTTGTTGTTGAAATAGCATTCATACCTATTCCATTGTATTTTGCTGTTTTAAGGATGTATTTTTGAAGCACATCCAGATTTTATTATCTGTCTGCATTTAGATAAAGTTTGGACCTATTACTGAACTATTCAAGACAATTCATCTGTAGAGGACCTTGTTGCTTTTAACTAGTCAGATTTTAATGCCTATTTGATGAGCTACAATGTGCATATTTAAATATATTTAATGGTACTGTTACAAAGAAAAATCAAAATAATTTTGCAAAGAATAATATTTGTGATTTTGATACTTTACCCTCTATAACTTATTATTTAGTGGTTTTGCTTTTTTTGTACTGCTCACATAACCATATTTAAGGCATGACTGGTCTGGCCCAAGACACTTAACTACTTGTAGTAGATTAGGAATAAACTTTCCTTATGTTTTGAGAGTCAAATTAAAGCCTTCCAGTTTTTGTCTTTAATCTTTCAAACCCTAAATTCAAGAGATAACTTGCAACACCTTTCATGATTGAAGGGGAAAATATTGGTACTT
This sequence comes from Poecilia picta, assembly GCA_033032245.1. Classification (NCBI taxonomy): domain Eukaryota; kingdom Metazoa; phylum Chordata; class Actinopteri; order Cyprinodontiformes; family Poeciliidae; genus Poecilia; species Poecilia picta. The sequence goes on from CM065374.1 coordinate 8,972,558, forward strand.
TTCAACTTCCCATTGTGTGTTTTTTTTTTTTCCAGTGGATTCCAAAATGAGCAGTTTTAATAAACTGAACACACAAAGACTGCCACCATTTACGACAGCGCAGATGAGAATGTCCAAACAAGACCTGGAAAGAGATTCAGGCTTCTCAGGTTTGTCTGCATTACATGATCTGATGTTATTTCCTCTGTCCACATTGAAGTATCCAAAAGAAATTTGCAACACCTGTGAAATATCACTTGGATTTAAAATGGTTCAGAGCTACATTGCTTAGTTTGCTACTGTGTCTCTTAGATTACTGCATTGTAAGTACTCAACCTATTTAGCATTAAATAAACCTGATCAAATATTATCAAATAACTTGTTGCTGAGTTTTCAAAAACTAGATAAATCTCAGTAACAAAGGGTGTTTAAATATTTGTAATAAACTTCCAGTTTTTGTGTCTGTTTTCCATTTAATATATATTTTTATTATTATTTTATTTTAGTTTATACAAGAGCAAAAATCCTCTTGTAAAATGTAAGAAATATTTAAGAATTAGATAGTTTAAGCATTGAACATCAGAATACCTTGCTAAAGCCAGTATTTCATTTTATTGACTTGTGTTCAAATGACCAGTTCTATTATTAGAAACTACATTTGCTTGAGAGAAAAGTAGTCAACCCAAATCAAATGTGAAGATCTAGTTCATGCTCAGAATGTACACTGAGCTCTGCAGGCGATAACCTTTTATTTATATGACCAAGGCTGACCTGAGTTTGATTCAGCCTCCATCATTAGGTTTGTTCTGTCCTGTTCTTCATGGCGAAGACTCTCGTATCTGTGTCTGAGTTGTTTATAGTTCTAGTGATCTGTCTCTCGGAACGCAGCATAAAGCACAAACCTGTTGACTTTAAAGCATGATCAGACCCATATGTCAGCCTTCTCATTGTCAGATGCCAGCTCAGAGTACCTCAGTGCAGTGGAGGTCACAGACTCGGAAGGTACCGGAAGAAATGGGTCAATAACCGGGCAGGAACCAGCTGGTCAGCAGGTGGCCTTGGTAGGAGGTTCATATCCTGGACTGTCCCCAATGTTCATTATGAACAACTTTGTCCTAAAGCAGGTAAAGTAGAACAACATGCACCATGTCTCACTGTTTGTAACTCCTACACTGACAGTTTCATGTATGTAAGCCTCGCAGCTTATTTTTTAAAATAAATTTATAAATAAATTCTAGAAAACTATGAAGTTTTGTTTGAGTAGTCTATGTTGCCTTTGTCCTAAATTTCAGTTGCACAACAGTCAGATTAAATAGCATTTGTTGTTTTTTGTAAAAAGCAAAAGAAGTGGGACTGAATAATTTTTCTGGCAATTTTGAATCTTTATCCTGCCAATCATAATTATGTTTTACAGCGAGATTTGTATTTATTAGGCATTGAAACAATGGAGCTAGTGTAGAAACTGCTTCCCCACATCTCCCTTTTTTTGGCAAAAAAATCTAAACACTTCTTGTAAAGAGATTCAGTTAATCAGTTTTAGTCCTCTTCTGATTTTGTTCCGTCTAACTCATGTACCATTGTCTGACTGGTAAATACATTTCATTTGACTTCAGCATAATCTGTCTGGCTGAAAGTCATTGGAGAGAAAAGAAAGTGAATTTAAATTCTCTTTTTAAGTGCCATTTATTTCTGACTCACACAACAAATCGTGAAAATAGCGCTTGGTCTTGTACTGCTCAGATGGTGGATGTTCAGACCTGCCCACATGCTGCAGCTACATGCAAACACACGGTTGTCCTGGAGTCTGTTGCTCTTGTTGTCTCCTATCTGTTAACTCTAAGATCAGGCTTATTAAATCAGTTTATTTGACAGATACTATGAATAAAATGATCCTCTGCTGGGGATCAAATTCAGGATCTTCCACAAGGATAGTGTTACACACTATAGTAATGAGCCAATTGATCAGACAGGGATTTGTGCTGGTAGTGTGTTCCCAGTGTTTTGTGTGTTTTAGGTTTTGCATCCGTTTAGTTCAATCTTTTCTCCACTTCCCTCCCCCATCTTATAATATCATCAGGGAACCTTGAGAAGCAGCCTTTTAAATTGCACATTAGCAGCAAGAGTGTTGTTGTTAGCAACTTGTTAGTATTTAGGAATAACATGTTCACTGATGAAAAGCAAAAAAAAAAATCCTCTGATTGCAATCATCAGAATAGTAAAATGTGATTTTTGTTGTATCATTATGACAACCAAGGAAGTTAATTCATAGAACTCGTTTTGTATTATTGACCATTTCTCAATGGTTAAACAGTTTTTTTTATGTTTATCACCAAATAAGCTGGTGTTACGAAGTAAATTTAAAATGATTTTTGTTTTCTGTCTCCAGCCATCACCAATGGCTCCACCAGAGAAACAGTGGGGCTTCCCTTCATCAGTGGAAATGATGCCCCAATCTCAGGTGGTTCTTCTTCAGCCATTGGTATCGAATGGCACAAACTGCTCTCCGAAAGCTGGCTCTGACGGCATGCGACAATCAAAAAGCTACACTCCTATCCTCAAGTCATACCCCAGAATTGCCCCCTACCCAGTGGATTCGCCCTCTAAGAGAGTGGAAACATCTAGGCTGACTGCAAACGGAACGGCGGGATATGAGCAGCACCAGAGGAGACGCCATGACCCCCAGAGGCCTGACATCTCCCACAGCCCACTGTCAGATCTGCAGATGCAAGCTCAAGCTATCTGCAACTTTGAAGCATCAAGCAACAAATCTCACGCTGCTGAGAGTCAGGAACAACATTCTGACAAATCTCTGACCGCAGCAACAGAAACCAGCTCATTAGCCAACTTCACATATGAAGAGCTGAGGAGCGTATCTGATGACGGCAGCATGCCTGCAGAGAAATATCAGGATCCCATCTCAATGCACAGCAACAAACTGAAGCGTTTCAGCAATACCTACAACATCCTCAACAAGTCTGGCCTGCTAGGGATTACGTTGCGCACAAAGCAGCTGATCAAAGAAAACAAGCGCACGCAGGGCCAGCTGCACCTGCTGCAGGAGCAAACGGCTCTGCTGCTCGAAGCGTTGAGCAGTGGGGATCCGCAGCTCTTGACTAAACTCCAGGCGTCTTTGCAGGACACAGAAAAGGAGCAGTTCGGGGTTAAAGCTCAGAGTGTCCTAGCGTAACTTGTTTGTGGACGTAACCAGCAGTTCTAAATCTGATTTCAGGGGGATTAATAAAGAGGTCATCAGATGCTGAATGTGTCACATTGTTATGACAAACACAGCTCAGCTTTCACCATTTTATCAGGTGGCTGCAGGTGGACGGTGCCTTGCAGAAGTTCACGCACCCCTTGAAACTTTAATGCATTTTTTCACTTTATAACAACAAACAATAACTTATTGGAATTTTATCTTCTAGACCAGGAGTCTGCAGCCTGTGGCTCCAGAGCCTCAAGTGGCTCTTCTGCAACGACTCTAAACACTTTAAAAATGATAAAGAAATGGCTGTTTTAAAAATAGATATTACAACAATAAAGGTTTTAGCTGTTTTCATTCAATGATTTAATTTAATTTCCACAACAGGATGATGCTAAAAGCACCAGTCATTTTTATTTAGATCTATTTTCCTTATGTTGTGCAAATATCACAATATCTAGTATATACAAATGTAGCCATCACCTTTTTGAAAAAGATTAATGTTTCTATTTATATCAAAACCTAAAAATAGATTAGGAATAAAATAGTTGTAAATATTTATCAAAAATGTAATGTCTTTTGTTTTTTTCAAAAGGTCATTTAATATTTGTGGCCCTAGACCTTTTTAATGCGCTGGAATGGGAGCAACAAAAAAAACTTACTTGTTAATGTAAAACTAAAAGGTTTGAATTAATATGCACATCACACGAATCTCAGAATTGTCTATTGTTGTTGCCATCCACAGTCATTTGCCACATAAGAAAAATGTTAGAAAGTTGAGGGGAAATTGATACTTCTGCAGAGCACAGTGTAGAAACCAGAAATCCTGAGACATTTAGCACTGCTGGTTTGACATGAATCTGAAGCACAGTCTCTGTAATCAACGGGAGTTTGGAAGCATGCGTACGTTTCAAACCCTTGCCTTTAACAAAATATCTGCCTCTGATGCGAAATGGAGGAAAGCGGTACCTGCAGCGGGGCTTTCTGGCTGTCGATGTAAAATGCCTGAAAAGCACATGCCTTATAGCAGATTAGCCAGACGGATGTCTGATGTCTGTCATACATCTTTCAAACAGGTCAACATGCGTTTTTTTTTTACTATAAACTTGGAATTCTTGTTAAATGCATGAGCAAATGCCTTATGTATTAAAGTGTGAATAGTCATAGCAGTTGAATTACACTGGAAGAGAAGAGCTGGGTGAACTGGGTCACTACAAGCTAAAAAGACAGCATATCAAGTGCTGAAACCAGCTAAATGTGATCGGTTTTTGATAAATGTGTGCATTTTCTAAACAAAGTGCATGACTTCGTTTTGAAGCCACGCACTTCAAAACGAGGACAGGCAAACAGATTGTGACTTATCTAAATCAGATTGCAGCTCTTCACCTCTTCACCCTGTCTGAAACAATCTGTAGAGTATTGTATTGCACTGGTGGATGCAGTAACAGACAGAGGTCACTAATGTTTTTCATCAAGGTTTCTGCGTTCAATGCTGTCATTTTCAGGGATGTTTTCTTTTTTTTTTTTTGTCCCTGATATAACGGCAAGTCGGTAAAATGCCTCAGTAGCTTTAATTGCGGGAAAATAACATGTAACATGTAATCGGTATTACATGGGCTATGTTAATATTGATTGTGTCCTGCTTAACTTGCTCAGAAATAACTTGAGGTTCACATTTGTATCTGTTTTACTTGACAACAGATACGTTGTCCAAAAAAATAGCTTAAGTAGGAAAGCCTCAAATGGAGTCAGTATGACTCCAGTTAGTTAAATTTTAATAACTTGTATATTGTTTTTCAAGCTGTGCACTTTAAATAGACTGTGATTAAAAATAAAAAAGGTACATAAAGACCACGTTTGAGTGGCAGACTTAAGATCTGACAATTATGGTTATAAACGGTGGAAAATTCTCAGAAACTTCATGGGAGTTTAAGCGATAACCTAATTTAAAAACTTGACAGTTTTCTGTCACATCATATCCAAATACTAGCATAAACATTTGGTTTTACCATGAACAGGTAACGGATCCGATAAATTTTACAATTGCAAAGCTTTACATTTTCAAGCAATATGTCTCATCTGGTTTTAATTGCTTTCATGGAACAATTATTTATTTCATTAAACATCAAACAGATTTTTAAAAGCCTACCCCTGCCTTTAAACAAGGTGAAATGACAGCATACTCCAAAAGTAATAAATATTATTGAGCATGGTTTCCTTCTAGTAGTTGAAAGCATGGACAGTAAAAATCTCCTTGCTCAGATTTTTCAGGTTGCATTTAGTCACACTCTGTCCTCTTCCTGGGCCGCCTCAACGTCTTCAATGACAAATGTCAGCCGTCCAGGTTGTAGAAATCATCTGTGCATGTGATGGAGGAATGCAAAATGCATGTAGGGGATGTGGTCGTTTTACCCTTTAATAAGCAGAGTATGTGACTGGTATAGCTTTGATATGTGTAGATCTACTTGTATGAAATCTGTTTGTTTTGTGTGATTTTCCAAGCTACATCTGAAATCCATGAGCAGCACCAACTTTAAATATTTAAAATTGCTCTTTTCTTTTCATTTACTTTAAACATATAACAATAATTTTGTCTTTTATCTTTAAATATTGGATGTTGGGTTTAGTGAGGGATTCTGATGATGTTTGGTTACAAAGGGAGTTTCCCTCAGCAGCTCATTGAAAACCAAAATTAATGTTTTTTTTATTCTCGGAAACCTTTGTAAGTTTGAAAATGGTGACACTGATCTTCTTTGTTACAAAAACTATTCAGTCTCTAATAATTTTAATTAGTGACTGCATTTATTTTTCTGACACTAAAATGGTTCATCAAGTTTCATCTTTATTATGCATTTAATAATTTCATCGGATTATTTCTGCCTCTATTTTGGTTCTTTTCCCATTACGGTTTATTTACCAAGAAAACATCAGTGGATGGTAGTTAAATGTTTTTTTTTTTTTTTTCCTCACATTTTAAACATATTTACTGTTGGTATTATTTATTCCTCATGACTGTGTGACCAAAAATTTAAGGAAGAGGTGTGAATGTTCTTAAGAAGTGACATGGAGATGTTTGCCAGTTTCATGGTGAAATTTACTCCTTCATCTTCTTTTTCTTTTTTTTTTTAAAGAACTCTGATACTGGACAGAAATGTAGCAATGAAAGTGCTGTAGCCATATGATTAGATCTTTTGTTGCCATCTCTATTCTTTCTGTAAATGTTTGCTTTTTAAATCTGATATAAAAGGTTTTCTGGCAAAAACATGACAGCTTTTAGACTTGCACTATGGTCCCAGATTTATTCATTTGAGCATTGTGTATCGAAGAAATAATGTGAATCTAAATATTTATCTTAATGCCTGTGCCTTTTTAAGTCTATTCATGTTTGTGCTTCATATTTCTGTGCTTAAATTTTCAGCTTAGTTTTGTAAATCTTTTTATCATGTGGAGGGAAGTTGAACGTACTAAAGGACTCCAAAGATTTTTTTTGGATGATCTACTGAGATGTTACTTTCTGAGTTGCTTTATATTGTGAAAACTGTCATATTTGAAATTTACAGTCTGTAATTCTGTTTAAATCTTTAATTAATCATTGGTTTTTGGCAAGATATTGATGATATTTAAAGTTAAGACGATGGGGTTTTCTTTTTTACTCTGCTGTTACTTGGTTTTGTGACTTGTGTATTCTGTTTTGTCTTTGTCAAATGTTAAACTTTGAGATAATTTCCTCTTGTTATTTTTCTAGCTAAGGATGTGTCATTAGTAAAAGTGAAAAAAAGTAGCCGCTTGTTGTGGTTTTAAATCAGTTCAACCTTTATTGCAATACACAAATAGGCAACATGGCCTCCAAAATTATGCTTGAATACCAAAACGCCCTCATCTTTTGACTAAGCAGCTGTAGACGCATCAGTAACGGGGAATAAAATCCTGTTCTAATGCTGCTTATCCTGTCATTAGCAGAAGAAGATGATACCAAATCTTCACCTATAAGCACGGCACATTGTGAATAATACCCTGGATATTATAATTTCCATTTCCTTCAACAATTTTCGTTCAGAAAAACATTAGTGTGAGTAGAAAATGTCCCCAGGCTCAACTCAAGCAGTCCTGCAAAGTCTGGCTGCTTATGCTGTCGATTAACTCTTTCTTCATCTGTTAGCCCTTAATTTAACAGTGAAAACTGTCCCTGGTTTCTTGAATGTCAAACTGTAGAATCAAATTAGGGTTAGGAAAGGTAATCTCAGAACACTGCATGGTACTGGCAGTTACACAGCACAAAGCTTTAAAGGAAAGGAAAGCCACCTTGGTGTCCTAATGCAAACGCACAATATTGCTTGGAAACCTGCTTGTTGTAAAACACAGCACCCACCTCGCTTATTTTAATGCCAAAAAGAGATTTGTAAAAGTGAGGCCTTGAGTCACAGCACATTAAACATTTAGTAAAAGGATTATTTGAATTCTAGATCATGTATCTAGAATTAATAAAATTACAGATGTGGCACTTTTTTCTCTTTTTGGAAAAAATGTTTACATACTATCACTTCTCTCATCTATTCAGAATAGGAAAGACAAAAAGCCATTCGTGTAAGGCAGACATGTGCTGAGCTTCAGTCAGGAAGCGGCTACTTGAAAACTAAACAACACAAACACTTGAAAAGTTTAACATGGAAATTTGGGATGTAATCTAGGGATTTACTTTTTCTGTCTTTACATTTACAAATATCCATACCTCAGCTTTATTAAAGATTACAGAGAGTTTAAAGGATCCATGTCCTTAAGATGGAGTCTTTTGTAACAACCATGGGTTTGAAACAAAATATATGTGGACAAGCATCTGTTCCTCTGATTAAGTGTCTACGGCGCTACAGACCTGTATCGCTTCCAAAGACCCTGGCAACCCTGTTAAGGTGAATGGCTTCATAGGAAAAGCTGCATAATCACTAACCGGATACAAAATCAATCTTATGGCATGGTTGAGAGGACGGGTTGCATTTATCTTAAATATTCGGTATGGGATTATGCTATTGCAATAAAAGCTGTATTTATTTTAAGGCCTTTTTACACATCTTTACTAAGGCTACGGATATGTTGGGAGGATGCTGTATAGTCAGACTACTGATTGGATGAAAACCATTGATGATCGGTTTTCCAGACACTGGAGGAAGGTACAATATAACAAATTTTTCCTAATATTGCCTTTAGAAATGCCTTTTTAAGAATAAACATTTATACTAAGCACTTATTTCACATTGCTTATATGGCTCCTACCTATAAGAGGATAAAACTATCAGCTATCTTATTGTAAATTTCAAATATCGTAAAGCATCCATACAGGTTCAAAATTAATTTCCACCTACAGTAAATGTCAAAAAACTCTTCTGCAAAACGAACAACTGGTTGACCTAAGAGTGGCTCTCACTGAGACAAAAGGACAACTGTCAGTCTTGCTTGAGTCCATCTGTGTCTTCAGAGTACATCTCCACTGTTTGCACAGGCAGAATAAGACCAAGGATCCAGCGGGCACCAAAAACATCCTTGAGGTTTGCTCTCCAGGGGCTGCGGTTATCCACCAGCTCCCCTCTCTGCATCTGACACCAGGTCTGCCCCCGGGCCACCAGCAGCACCTGCTGGCAGCAGAAACCTGCACACACCAAGCCAATGCCCAGCCATACGTAGAGCATCAGCACTAGGAACAGCTGCAGGCCGGCGATTGTGCCTATGAGAGAAAGGATTACATGAATTCAGAAGCATAAGACGGTAAAAGTGGTTCCTCATCGGATTAAACTAGAAAACTCACCCATGAAGAAGTAGGCGGTGGAGAGAGGTAGGAGGGTCAGGAAGGTCAGCGGGTTCTCAAAGGAGATGGAGTACTCGACTGTCAGGAAGGCCACGCCAAGAACCAAAGAATACATGCATACGCATGATGTGTAGATGCAGAACATGATGAAGTACCGCATGTTCTTGTTGCCGATGCAGTTTCCAGTGAAAAAACAGTGGTGATCCCTCCTGAAAATGACCTTCCTGCACAGTTTGCAGAAGTGACGGCCATTAAGGAGGTAGTGGGAATCCACTTTGTCCGAGCAACTTGGCGAACACACGGGAATCGCAATCTCGTTGTCACTCTCGGCCGGATATTTGATTGTCATTATGTAATTCCCCAAAGCGTTAAACATCAGGAAAAGGAAAACAGTTGTGTGAAGGGCTGTGGAGCTCCTCAGCGACGTGTCTGGGTTGGGGAAGATTGTCGGAATGAAGAGGCAAAAGTGTAAAATAAATGTGGCTGTTGTAGCTGCAAAGAAGTACGCAGGAGCTACGGCATTAAGCAGTCTCAGCTTCAACATCCGGGTGAACATGTCTGTGTGAGAGCAAAGGAGACAATAAACAAAAGAAATTGGAATAATATATCTAGTTAATAACAGAACAACTGAGTGAGCAACTCAACTGGAAGAAAAATATACACCTTTTAAAAAACTCAGAAAATTGTGATGTAAATTGTTCTTAGTTGCTCCTTAAACCTCTAAATATAATCAAGTGCTGCCAATTGCCAAACAGGTCAAAGGTGGAGTTATTGAGAAATTTAGGGTTAGTTTATCAAACAATATATCAAGCTTCGTCATCTCACTTATAAGAAAGAAAGTCAAACGTTTGTCTCAAGTAGAGAAAGAAAAGATGCTCTGCAGAGATGAAACCAAAATTTTACTGATTAGCTTTAATGCAAAAATGTCATGAAACACAACCTCTACCATGAAACCTGGTAGACAGACGGAGCTAAATACAGAGCAAGCCTGAAAGACAATCTGTTTGCAACTGCAGGACTTGAAACCAGTGTGGAAAATGGTCCAGTCAAAGTCCACACGTCCATTCAATTAAGAATCTGTGTCAAGACATGAGAATTGGTGTTCAAAGCCACTTCCATCCAACCAGACTAAACTCATTTGGAAAAGAAGAACTGGAGAACATATTTAGACGTCCACAGCAGGTGCAGTCAAACTCCTAAAGACTCGCAGATAGATGTGCACTGAAAGGTGGTTAAATTCATAGGGCTGAATATTTTCTCAGTGCAAAAATGCATATTTTATTATAGAAACAAGTTCTTTAACATTATTGAGTGTATTCATTTTCCAGACAAAAGTTCTATTTGAGTTGAAATTACAGAGTTTATGTTCATATGACACAGTTTGGGTTTTTTTTCCTACAAAGACTGAGTGAAGAAAACACAAAACCGCGGACGACAGGAACTCATTTCTGAGCAAATGAGGATCTAGGGACTCTGAGGTGCCACTGAGAATACCAAGAATATCTCATCCTTGTTTAGAGGTCTACTGACCTACAACAGGAGCGAACCTTGGATATAAAAACCTTCAGACTAAAATGAACACTTTAAACCTAAATCTATCTATTTCATACCTAAACAGCTGTAATAGGATGTCGTGTCAAACGCACATTTACGCCTCATCTGTGCTTTCTAATTCCCTGCAGAAGGATGTGTAGTGTTGCCGGTGATGACGAAGATCACTTTATTTTGTCTAATTTATCTCCATGGCGACAGATGAGCCTACCTGCAGCTGTCAGAAAGCGGGGAGCTGTCCTTTCAGCACCACGGAGCCTCGGCTCGGTGCCCTGCTGCCTCTTTCAAGCGCAGACAAGAAGATGTCTCTATTCAGCCACGTTAAGGACGGTCATCTCTGAGGTGTTTGCTTGTTTGTCTACCGCCCCCTGCTGGTCTGGGTACGTCTGTTATCCTAATATTTTATTTATGAACTTGACTTGCTTTTTTACGTTTAAGAGGATCTAAATGAAAGATTACCAACATTTCCTGTTTCTGACAAACCAAATTTTGACTAAAAATTTCAATCCAGATTCTGCATGAAGTGCATGAGGCATATTTACGACATTTTAATATTTAAGTTTGATAATACAAACAATCTGAACAAGCTTCATGCTATCTTTATCTAATTATTAGAAAATAACAATAGTAAGAAAATAAATTCTGAGAAATATGCTCTTAGCAGTGTTTTTAAGAACTCTTTAAACCTCTAATTTGGTGTTTTCAGACACACAGAGGAATCTGGATCCCAAAGTTAAAAAATGAAATAAATTAAGTATAATAATTTAGAAAAAAAAATTAAAAAATGTATATTAAGTCGTTGCTACTACTACTGCTACTAATACTGCTAAGAATGATTATTATAATTATCAAAATACAAATAATAAGGATAATCAATATAATGATGGTTATTATTAATAAGAGTGTTGATTATAGCGTTACATAATCATTTTATTTTGTCATTTGTTTCACATTCAACTTGCATGTACTCAACTCTAATTATATTATTATAATTAGGTGACATCTGGAAGTAATTGCTCTTCATTTCACTGTGGGAGTGACTGGGGGATCAGTGAGTAGAATATTGGCCTTGTAATCCAAAATGTAAGCATTCCAATTAATCATTTTATTTAAGAGTAGGAGCATAAAGGTGGAGGGGCTAAATATTAATGCACACCACACTTTACCGATTTTATTTCTAAAAGGTTTTGAAAATCATGTTTCCACTTCACAACTAAGCTATTGAATGTTTGTGTAGCTCATGAAAGGTTGTGAAGACGTTTGAAGGGTTTTAAAATATCTACAAAGGGAATGCTCTGATTTAACTGATACAGTGATAACACTGTGACATGGTGGATGTTTGGATTACATCTGAAAAGTCTGGATATAAGAAACAGTCCAGTAGGTGGCAATCCAGCCTCAGTTTGTAGCCTCTTCACAGGAGCTGTCAATTTAAGGGGCCCTACAAATGGAATATAGCATCACCATCAAAACGAGATGATATCACCTTGGATACAAGACTGCTCTCTATTCTTACACACAAGAAACAAGTTCATACACTGGCTTTCTGTGAGCCTGGAGAAATATTTCAGCACACATTAGTGCTTCACAAATAAGTGATTAAAACACAATGTGCCTCTACTTCCTGCTTTTTACAAACTATATTCTAAATAAGACCATTACAAAGTGTATGATTTATACATATTTGTACCATATTCTTTGAACTTTTTCCATCCGTTTTACAACCACAATCTAAAATGTATTTCATTGGGATTTCAAATGATGTCCCAACACAAACACATGCATGTTTAAACCATCAAGAAACTTATATTTTTCTCCTTTCTACTTTGAAAAGTGACTTAAGCTCAATCAAGTTCTAGTATTTTCTAGATATTTCTAGAAAGATTTTTATGATTACCAGCTTATTTTCATTGTAAATTTCAAAACCAAACATCGTTTAAATTAGCCAATACACAGCAGAGCAATTTTGTATTTATTTTTCTTATGTTTAAGTGTTTTATGTTTCTGAGCATTTGGGTTGAATTATCCTTTGCTTACTTCCAGATTAATTTTGTGAACTGGCACACACGCTGATACAACTATTGAAAATATATTCCCAATTTCCTAAATTAATCTGTATTAGGTTTACGTTTATGTCGTGGCAAAACGGAATTAAACGGGTAGTGATTTTTTGCAGACTCTCCCTTTGCGGTAGGGATAATTGTCAGACGGTTCCTGAATGGGTGGGAGTTTCTCTTCTTTCTTGGAAAAAAAAAAAGCAGCATCCTCATCACCAGCGCCAAACGCCAGCGACCAGGAAGCTCCGAGAGGTGAGCAATGTGAAATTTAAACTATCCGTTCAGTGACCTAAACGCGCTCTGAAGGGGTTTATTGCGCTGTTTTTGGCGCAATCGTCTTTATTAACCCGCACAACAGGGAGCGGAGGGTGCGCTGGCAGATTGGTTGCCGCAGCAAACAGGAGGAACAGTGAGTCGCCGGAAAATGTTTGCTTGGTAAAGAAAACCTCGTTGTTTCCTAAATATAAAGAAGGCGTGACAATGAGGTGAACATGGAAAAGTTCATTGCGCGGGTTGACGTTGCCTCTGCTGAGGATGATGATGTTGTTGTTCCTGGCAACGTGTCAGATAGCGTTACACCCAAAGCAGGTGCATCGTTTCTTCTTCCCACTCGAACACCTATGTTCTTCCTGTAGAGTCAACTCAGCGTTCATTGTTGTTTACGTTCATGATTTTAGGAAATTGTAGTTTGATTTGTGAGGCTGTTCCTTCATGCTGCGATCAGGCTGCATTCCCCCTGCTGCCCGTCAGTCTGGACTCTGCTGGAATCACAGACACAAAGCCTTTCTTGGTCAGCTGAGCAGGCATGTTGACCTGTTGAGTTATTTTATTAAGCTGGTTGCGCTTTGTAAAATAGTTCGTGTCCTTTCAACTTGTTCTCATTTTTGCCACATTGCAAATGCAAACTTAAATGTAATTTAGTGCGGGTTATAGGCCAACAGAAGGAAATGATTTATGGGTTTTACAACTTTTTGGAAATGGAAATCTGAAAAGTGTGGTTGGAATTTGCAGGCAGCCCCATTAGAGCCACCTTTTGCTGCAATTGGAACAAAGCTGGATTATAACTGTAGCTTTGCTGTTGTCAGACTGGACGGATAACATCTGTGAACATCACCTTTCGGTCCTTGCTGCAGATTGTCAGTCAGATTTGGGTCTGAATTCTAATGTTCCACAAAAAATGTAATTGAAGCTCTATATATGGTTTCATGTTAACTTCTTCAAGTCTCAAGTCTTTGCTGCCTTTATATGTTTTTTCTCCTCAGATCACTCTGTGTTTAGGTACACTCCCATCCCCATAACCTTTAAAACTGCCTAATCTGAGTCTTGTATCATCTGGCCAGAGAAGCTTGTTTCAGATGTTTACTGCGCTCCCTACATGAGTAGAGTCACGCTGCAACTTAGGCTTTTTACTTCAACACTGTCTCCTTAGACCCGATTTGTCTTGGTAGTTCCTCCAAAGTTGCAATGGACCTTTTGGATTATTCTCTGATTATTGCTCTCTGTTAGCCTGTATGCTTAAGTGGACACCCATGTTTGTACTTGATTTAATCCCCTGGGATGGGATCTGACTACAGACGCATACCTCGCTTTTTCTTCCAATAAGCCATAATGTATTGCTTCATCTATCTCATAAATTTCCAATAAAACATGCTGCTAACTGTCTGCTAGGTTCTGAAAGAAATAAGTGCCGATGTAATTTTTGCCCAACAGACAAGGGAGATGACCTTAAGAAATGCCAGATTCACATTCACTTTTGACATTTTAGCAGGTCAGAAAAATATGTCACACCATAATTGGGAGTTTTGAAAACCAACCTTTTAATGTTGCCAGATGTGTGTTGGAAAGCTCAACACATCTGATAACTCGAGTAAATGACCGTGATGATGGTAATTAGTGTTGTTCATTAGAGGAGATGAAGTAAATCTTGTTTCCAGGCACCATATGTGCATCATTCTAAAATAGAATTATTTCCTCATGTTATTCAGAACCGTAGATTTATAAAAATAGACTGTTTCCTTGGAGCTTGACAAACCTCGCTGCCTCTGAAAAGCCATTAATCCAGTATCACCCGAGATGCCCTCAATGAAAGGGGAAAAGAGCAACATTTCCTCTAAACGAACATGCTGTAAAGGTTTGATTATTCCTGGCTGTGTCTTTAATGCACTGAGTTGGAATGAAGGCCAGACATGCTAGTGCAGACCATTGTGAACATATTCACACCACTTGGACTTCTCATTTTGTTGTGTTGCAAATTTACATAAAGTGGTAGATTATTCTGAATGAAAGAAATCCTAAAAGTTTGGGATCCTCACAGAACAGCTGGAAAATTACCACTCATGGTGGCGCAATACTGTACTTCTCAATGTTTTTCCAACCATTATGCCAGACAGAGACTTAAATGTGAATGTGTTGGACACAGCCAAATCTGCATCTACACTTTGCGCTATCTGAAAATTTCCAACAGTTTCTGAAAGGGGAGACGTTGCGCTTTCCAGCCAATAACGGGCTATTACGATAAATTTCACTTCGATCATAGCAAGGAGTGAAATAATCTGAGATCTTTTAATAGACAGTAAGTTATTGCTGTCTATAATTGCTAGATATTGAAGGTTCCGGTTGTTATGAAAAAATGGGTAATATACATTTTCTCACAGGACATTTAAAGAACTTTGTACAATTAAAATAAGTAAAAATATCCAGGTGGAGATTTGACACTTAAGACTCAAAGGGTTAAAGAGGAGAGGCAAAAGTAAATGAGGTGGATTAGCAGATTCTGCCAAGCCGCTGATGGTGTTAATCAGGATGTGTTACTGCGGAATATCTCTCTGCTGTCCAGAAAATTAAGCTGTTGGCCTGTCATGACAGGATCTCAGTCAGAGGCCTTTTCAGATTTAATGTAAGACTGACTGCTACTGGAGATCCTTTGTGCCCATACACAACATACACAAGCAGTCTCTTCCCTTTGAGATAAATGAATTTAATTAAAAAGGGGCTGATGTACATTTGTAGTTTTTGTCACACAATAATAATTTTACATCTACTTCAAACTAGGTCTCTCTTTGAAGAAATCTATCGGTTAAATACTCAATAAAACAAACCCATGTTTGTGACCACAATAATACAAAATTGTATCCAAGTTCAATGTGTGTGAATATCTTTACAAAGAACTGACACAAGCACATGCACTTTAGTAATCATTGGTGTTCTTATAGTCAAGCATGTGCTTGAATTCCTTTTTCCTCTCAGTTTTCAATAATGTGATAATTTTGCAGCATACTGTTGCTTTCAAAATTTGATCCCAAACAGGGGATGGAAAAGTGCACTCTGAGGCCCCTAAGGGGGAACAAATGAATGCTGGTCGTCTTCAAGTATCACACAGACATTAATAATTCAGGAGGTTTTAAGCGGAGATTGATAAAAGAATCTGGCAAACACAAAAAGATGCAATTCCTTCAGAGTCGAGATGAAATATGTTTGGTTAAAGTTAAAGCTGATATAATCAGTATTTTTTTAATAACGTTTTATTCTCAGTTCTGTTATACCTTCTAGCTCTCACCAGTTAATACATTGTCTTGGTCAAAATTGTAAAAAATGTAATTAATCAAAACAGAAAAAGGCAAGGGAACAACATCCAAGAACACAGCCGAAAGTTTACGTAATTGCAGAACAAAATGTCCACCCTAATCAAAGGTAATTATTGTAAAATCTGCAGTTCAAATTTGAGTTTGTAAGTTTGTTGAAATCTGGCCTAGGAAGCAGGAACTTGAAGACGTAACAAACTGGCATTCTGTAATAATTTTAAAGCGCTATTTTACAAATGACTTCTTTTGACGACAATTATATGTTGAAACATTTTTGCAGGTTTCAGATGTTATACTTTCAGGTCTGGTCCAGACCACAGTGTTGGTGTGATATCTCTATCAACATCTGTGTCGCCTGAATAGCCATCTTTATGTTAGCAAACACTGCAGTGGTTGTATCAGTTTTCTCTACTTTCAGTCGTTGTTTTACTGCCAAGAGTCGAACTGTAATATGGTAATTTAGCTTTTAATACAGTATGCTAACATATTGTCATGCCACTCAAACTTTATGTCCTTCTGCAGTTTATCCACAACAACTTGGGATAAATGGAAGATAAGTTACTGATATAAAATCACACTCATTCATTTAGCTTAGATACAGAGAAAACAACAGTCACAGCTGACGGTATTTATCTGGTATAGAGTGAATTTCGTTAGTAGAAATTTTGTTCTGTTTGGGAATACATAAATGTTAAAGGCATTCTTTACATGATAAACTTCATGTTCAATAGCTGCAGGTTTAATGGTGGTCTGGCTGTTGACTCCCTAGTAATCAAGTTTTATTATCCTGATGACAAAATGTTTCCAACACCAAAATAGTTTTTATTCCCTATTCTTATTAATTTCAGCATAGCTCCTCACTTATAACGGACAAACAATTTTGTAGTAGAATTGTTTAGTCTATCCTTTTTCCACTTCGCCATTAACCAGCTTTGCATCTACTGAATGTATTCCTTTTGAAAAGCCATAGATTGGCATGCTTCAATACTGTCCAGTTAGAAATGCAATGCTATTATCCATATGTGGTATTATATTCCTGTTTTACTGATCCAGATGAAAGGGGCCCTTTACACATAATGAAATTCTTCTTTATTTTAATTTATTTATGTTTCATATTTTCAGTTTTTCTGGTGTTTTGGTCCATATTTGCTCTTTAAGCCATTGTACAAATAATTTAATATTTTTGCTTAGTTCTGTTGGTTTGTTTCATCATGTTGAACAGGAAAGGGGCTCAGGCAAAGTGATCAAACCTTACAAATAGTGAAGCTGATGCAGAAAGATCCCTTTTTATAAGTCAGATGCATGCCATGCATATTGAGAGAGACTTCTTTGGCGAGAGAGGAATAAGGAGACCTGTGTGTTTGCAATAATTATAAATGAAGCAAATGAGAGATGTAGAGGAATAGAAAGGATTCACACTTTGGCAGAGACTCCATTCACACCACCAAACGGTTATCCTATAGATGTCCCCACGTGTTCCCTGTGGAGGTGATGATTGCAGTGCTGGCTATTATTGGGAGTGAGATGTGTAGTGCTGCACGTATTCAGGTCCTCTCTGTGTGAATGTAAGGACAATTTGTTCCCAACATAATTAATATGAATGTGCCAGGATGATTGCATCATGTGTGAGTTGTATTCATGTGAGTCATCTCTCAGGCTGTTGGGTATAAATGAGACAGTCGGACACTTTGGTAAAACCCCCTTTTGACAAAAAATTGAACACCAACAGAGGCTTGATGATGCCACGGATAGCTGTGAAACCTCCATTTGTAGTCCATCTGTCATTTTAAGCGCAGTCGCTCCGCTCTTCAGGCTCCGCTTTGTTCTTTTTACGTCTTGTGGCGGAGTGTGGGCTTCCTGCTATTTAGGATTCAAGCTGTGAGTTTTCCTGTTCCACAGGGGTCCATTGGATTGATGCCGATGCACGCAGCATCATCACTGATGTATACGGACTAACAAAGAGCTCTTGGTAATCTATCGTCTATACATGGCATCAAATATTCATGGGTTTGAACAGACATCATCATCTATTTTCATTTGTCAATTTTCAGTGGCTTCTTTTTTAAAATAAACTGTTTGTTTTTCTTCTTAAACATGAAACCACCTGGCCAGAAAGTGAGGTTGAACTTTTCAGGATTAGTGTACAAAATTAATGTGTTTACAGCACTTTGAATTAAATGCATTCTTAAAGTCATTTGCAAGTTAAATCAGAAAGTCAAGACAGCTAAGCAGGAAGACATGATGAGGCACTTTTTATGCAATGCATATTTTCAGCATTGCAACAGTATTCATACCCCACATAGTCACATTTCAAACTCATAGAAAAGTTTCAGTGTGATTTATATGATAAATAAAGACAAAGTGGTAAATAATTCACTGTTTTAAATCTGAACAGTGTGGCTTATACACATTTAGCCTAACGGTGCTTTTAGGAAGCATTTGGTTGCACAAAAATTGAATTTAGGGATCTCAGAGTTGAGGGGACTGATTCAGATTTCTATCTATTAAAAAAAATAATCTATTTAACTTTGATTTTATGTAATACACCAACCCAAACAAAACAATCAATTATGCAGAAGGGTCTTCTTGTGATCTGACAAAATGCTAATGAAAGTCTCTAACTCAGGTAGTTGGATGGATACTAAGAACATTTGCGGTCCTAAGTAAACAGTCTCTTGTTAAGTTGTTTCCTCTTTCAACTGATGTGTGCATTTGCAAATTGAGAAGATGTGAGTGGAATACTCGAGAATATCTAGACATGCAAAATGTGATTGTTGAACTGGTCAATTTCACATTCATCCTGCTGCATGTAGCTCCACAGATCCCAGATGGGACCTAATGAGGAGTTTATGTTCAGTTCAGTCTATGTAGCTGCAGCCGGACAGCCCTCAAGGGGGAGGCTTATGTGAATCCAGACAGGAAGCAGGTGTTAAGTTGGATGAACATGGCTCCCTTTTGCAGCCATCGTTCCAGCCGCGATATGGATCATTCAGCCCCCTGAAACATCCTGCATAAAGGGGACGCCAGACTGAGCAGTGAAGCAAACACAACTCACCGGTCTGGTTTGCGAGAGTGAGCCATGAGAGAGGCAAAGCCCCTTCCCTTCTCCTCTGCTGAGCAGGTGGTGAGCAGATTGTGTTCACGCCTCCGCCCATTTTCCCCCTTCAGACTGAATCTGATGAGGCTTGGCCATCCACTCATCCAACACCCCCAGCTCCAGTGTAACATCATCAAAACACACACCAGCAACTTCTGTGAAGTTCAGAAAAACATCCATTCACACCAGAAATCTGCTTGGGAGGCATAGGAGCTTGATTGATTTTTTTTTTTCATAGATTATCTCTCATGTTATATTGTCAGGACATAGTGAGAGTTTTAACAAATATGTAAAAACCACCAACATGAAGTTCTCCTGTATTCCCTGATATCCTAATGTGTAGAAAAAAAAACACTACTGTTAACATATTCTATGCATGGCTCATTTAAAATTAACAGTAATTCAGAGGCAGAGCA
This sequence comes from Poecilia picta, assembly GCA_033032245.1. Lineage (NCBI taxonomy): Eukaryota > Metazoa > Chordata > Actinopteri > Cyprinodontiformes > Poeciliidae > Poecilia > Poecilia picta. Next base: position 8,992,235 of record CM065374.1, read on the forward strand.
CTTTTTGGAAAAAATAACACATTTTACAGGAATAGAGGCAAAAGTGAAGTGAAACTTTAACCACATAGCAGAGTCATTCTGAGTCGGTTGTTTTCTACTTCCAAAAGCAAAAAAAGCATCACAAGAGAAAACAGCCTCTTTAAAGAAGGCTGCAGTCAAGAGGGAAAGTACATCCCTGCAACTGTGATTCTCATTTTCACTGAGACGGTGAAGCATCCTTGAGGTTGGCCTTTTTCTCTCATAGAGTCGACTAGTTGATTAGTTGCCGAGGTTCATATGTCAACAGAGGCAAACGTTTTTATTTATGGCCCATTCCTCTGAGACTGCGGAGCCGTCGCTCTCTCATTCCCCTCAGGCAGGCAATGTTTCTTTATCCAATTGAAAATTTGACAATTCATGAAAGCTTTATAGGAGCTGTCAGTCATTGCTGTGTGATAGTTATCGGACTGTCATATAGCTGGGAGCTTCAACTCAATCTGATTTTAAAATGGTAAATGTAAAATTGGATTACCAATCAGTTTCCAATTATAGCATGGCAAAAACAAGTATTATGAGACTTAAATGACAGTTTCAGGTAGCTAGTAAATATCTTAAGTTTCAGTCTTTAACTCAAGACATTACCTTGACCTTTACAAAGTTCTTAAATTATCCTAGAAATTATTGTGATAAATGATAATGTTGTTTTTGAGACCATTTTCAAGTAATATATCGATAGAGGCATACTAATGTAAGTTGGCCCTCTCAGAGATAAATAAACTTTAATTTTATAAAGGCCACTCCACATTGGAAGACAATTTAAATATCCAAAATAAAACGCATCCAAGAACAATCAATAAAAACCACATAAACTCAGAACCATAAATAAAATGGATTGTTCTCTTTAAGTAAAACTGTCCTTCAAAAAATACTAATGAGAATGGAAGTTATCAAGCCCATTTTATTTGATCATGAGACTAATTGCTTATTGTGACAGGTTCAATCCCCTTTTTTAACAAGCTGCAGATTTACAGCTAAATAACTGTTAAATTTGTCACTATGAGCTTGTTTCATTGCTAAAATTAAGTTGTCTATTTGTATTTCTAATTTTTTCTTCCTTGAATTCAAATATGCAGCTGGTAAAATAATGAAAGTAAGCTTATTTGAAACGGTCTATGGCGAATGTAGCTAAAGTGTTGTTGGGGAGACTGATATATCTGGTTTCAGTTAGTTTATTGCAACTTATTGATCCTCTGGCTGGCACTCTATTTATTTTTGCCTGAAACTGCCTGTGGCATGATATCTTCACTCAAAGACAAAAGCCTGACTTCTCCTTAAATTCTCATCCTTCATTTAATGGAGTTTGGATAAGGAGGACATGTCCCCATTAAGTGACTAAATAAACACATTTAGATCTTCACAGTGTGAGTAGTGCCAACCCACGCGCGCACGCCCATACACACACACACACACACACACACACACACACACACACACCTACACACACACCTACACACACACACACACACACACACGTACACAGACAAGTCTCAGCTGTTTCTTCTGCTGCAGTAAACAGATTAGCTGCCATGAGTTTGCTTTTCTTACCGCTAGCCTTTTTTTCTCTAAATCAAACTCTGGTGTCTTTTCTAACCAGCTGTCAGCTCCCCTACTGACTTCAGCATCTGTGATTATTAATTGTCTGAACTGGGTGTGCATGAGGGATTTCACTCCTCCTGCAAGAGCTGGCCACAATCCTGCTTCACCAGCCAAACATCAGTTTGTAAATCTGCTGCGCTGGCTTTCGGAGCCCGATTCAGAGGAGGAGGGCGACAAGCAGAGGGGAAGGATTAGAAAGACAACCACATTTGCAGAGTTGGGTAAGCTGGACGAGAAATGGATCAGCATGATCTTGTTGGAGTGTTCATACTGTACACGAGGGGATGAGATGGGAGCAGTCTCTTTGCATGGAAGTGCTGAGTCATGCTGTGGCGTTTACACAGATGCTGTGTGAAGCGTGTATTGAGTTGGCCTGTATCGCTCAGCAGCCTGTCTATCTCTAAAGGAGGGGGATGAAGGAGTCCTCTGTTCTCATCACAGACAGCAGAAAGCAAAGTAAGTATCAGCAGGAGCAGAAAATGTTCTGGATGACTCTGTTGAGGCTCAGCTTGTTTCCAGGTTGCAGCTACATAATTATGTTTATCCTCCTCAATAAGGCGTGATTTCTGTTTGATTTAGCTGCTGTCACTTCACGTTACTGTTCACACAGCTGCTCTGCGCCCTTCTGGTTAACAGGAACATTGATAATATGCGAATTATTCTGTCTGAAGCTGATATTTATAAAGATAAGACTCAATAAAATGTATAAAATTAGGTTTAGCACTGTAAATACAAGACTTGTTTTATAATTTCCTATGTATCAGCCTCAGTTGCAAGATATATTTAATTAGCCTCAATCCTTTTTAATGCACAGTGTCTGTTTTGCTGCATTGAGAATAACTTTCAGATTTAATAAGATGCTTCATAGTGAGATTTACTTTACTTACTATTTAACCCTTTAGTGTTTTGCAATCAATGTTTTTGATCACCACCACCTCAATGTGTTCCTGGCTAAGCTCACCATAACATTAGGTAATTTACCTAATGTTCCAATGTTTACAATCCTAAAAATTAACATTCAGTGAAAGTGTAAGAAAAGAATGAATAAAGTGGGGTTTTTAGGACTACAATCTAGAACAACTGACTTCCTGAAATGTTTTAAGTACACGACATCAGGGTAAAAGTGATGTAAAGTATGTGACTTTCTCTTTGTGGGTGGAGCTAAAGTGTTATAAAATTAAATGGTAGCTGTGTTTTGATGGTAATTTGTGATCAGACTGCAGACATGGTAAATTGCACATTTTATGGTGAGAACTTACTTTTTTGCTCATGACCAAGCCCACATGTTTAATCATCAAAGACACAAAACGACACAGGTTAATTTTAAGCTGCTAAATAGAAATCACTGGAAGTTTGTTTAAATACACAAAATGGTAAGTTGGATGCAAATTGGATAGCTTCTTGTTTGATGGTGAACTTTGTACCTGCATCTTCTTACCTGCAAGATGCAGTTTGAAGCTAATGTTTAAAAGTGTCAAGAAATCCAGTAGTGTAGTAAAATTCATAACATCCTGTGGTCAGTGGGGAAGGACAAGGTAATATAATGTAGGTGTGTTGAGGAGTGGGTTCTGTTGGAAACTTTTGTTGGGTTTTTTTAAATGTTGCTGTAATTTGGTGTTTTCTGGTGACAAATCAGGTTTTAATGCCTGGCCAGTATCAGATGGTTTCTAAAAGAGTGAAATGTTTCGTAACTTTTATTCTCCAATACCTTAAGAATTTGCAGATTTGATTAGTTGCAAGTAAAACGTAGGATTTCTAAAAGCCCTTTTGTTTTGCATAAACGGTAAAATAAACACTTTTCCAACAAGCCTTTGCACAGGCCTCAGTGATCAAGTTCAATTTATTGCTATATGTGTATAAACACCTGGAATTTCATATTTAGGTTAATTTAAACCGTTTCTATGGAAACGGCTCTATAGACTAGCATGTTATAAATTTACCTTCAGATGTGCCCACTGGGAATCTCCTTCCTGTCGTCTCCACAGGGAGGTTCAGTATCTGAATATTGACTGTTTGCAATCACGTTTCTCAATAGGAGATGCAAAGGAGCTCACAATGGTGCAGAAGGAGCCTCTTATTCTCTAATCTGTTGTATTTTTGCTCTTCTGTCCTTGATGAGCTCTCCTCCTACATTGTTGCTTCTGCATTGTTGCACAACAAATGCCAAGTGATAACGCTCAAAAGTATGGCAAACGCCCTTAGGAAGTGGCGTCATTGTTTTAGTGATGAATCACGCCAACAGTTCGATAATAGGAGGCAGGCTTGAAGACCTTGAGTCACAATGTGCTAACTTGCAGGATTGAGATAGTTTTAGCTGACATTTACTGTTCCAGGGAGAACTACAAATTTACTATGAAGAGCAATCTATATTTTCATCGTGAAACCTGAACTGATCTAGCTGATGTCATAACAGTCAAGTGAATTTGCTGTATTGATGCAGAGCTTTGTCTGAACTGTGCTGCTGCTCCATTGCCTCTGTTTATTCACTGAGGAAGGTACACAAGCCGGGCAGCTGAGGGTCGGTAATGTATTGATTGAAAGTGAGATTAGCATGTGCTGCTGGAGGACAGATGGTTCAGACCTCAGCTCTGTGGTCACGGCATTGACCAATGGATGCTCTGCAGGCTCTGACAACAATCTGTTAATGCACTGAATATGTTTTCAGGCTTTCATAGCTGACATAAAGAACAAATGAGGACACAGCGTTTCTAGATTTTTCACCCTTAAGAATAAATTTAACTTTTCACATTGACTGATTCACTTTTAAGGAATCACTGATCTTAAATTTGGGACTTTTACTGGGATCTCTTTTGAGAGACCAGCACATTATTTGTAAAGTATGTGTTGTAAAGATTTTGACAAATGGGAATCTGCTAAATTGTGAATGAGTCATTAAGATTAGAGCTAGATGTTTGTTAGGGTGTGTTAACACTAGAAGCTCAATCAGACTGGATGGAGAAGCTCTGTGAACTTGGACTTTGACTTGGCCATTTTTGGATCTTTGAAGTAAACCATTCTACTGTAGCTCTGACTGTTTGTTGAAGTCAATGTGCATTATAAGTTCAGACCTCCTGCTTTCTCATTTTTGCATGCTGTTTACCCTGCTTTGAACCTCTAAATACATTCGTCTCTAACCTGTCTGGTCTGATGTATCACATAGATTCAGATCAAACTAGACTGAGGTCCCTTCTTTTAATGTTACAAAATGTGAAAAAACAGATTTCAATACCTGGTCAGGGTTAATAATATGTTTCCTACTTTTAAATAACACCTTCTGTCTGTAACATTATAAATGCTGTATTTTTAGTAAGTGGTGCTTATTGGAGCATGTATGTTTTACAATAGCCATCGCTGTATAAGTCAGTATTTCATGTACTTGAAGCGCCTCTAGTTTAGTTTGTTAAATAAAACTCCCAGTACATCTCAGTTGCTGCTAACGGACCATAATGCTTAATGCTCTGGTACTAACTCCACTTACGTAAAGTGCCACTTGCTAATTAAAAATCATTCACACTTTCCCCACTTGTTACTAAACATCTCCTGTTGCTGTGACTAATCTATTGCATAAAAATGTCTATTGTACAGTTTTGTGAATATGTTTTGTGAATGATGGCTTTTAAAAGTAAAGAATCTATGCTTTAATTATTTTTATGAAAGATTTTCCTGAAATCCATCCATTTGCTTGATACCCTTGTCCCTTAGTGGGGTCAGGAGGGTTGCTGGTGTCTATCTCCAGCTAAGGTTCTGGGCGAGAGGCGGGGTCACCCTGGACAGATTGCCAGTCTGTCGTAGGGCAACACAGAGACACACAGGACAAACAACAATGCACACATTCACACCTAGGGACAATTTTGAGAGGCCAATTAACCTGACAGTCATGTTTTTGGACTGTGGAAGGAAACTGGAGTACCCAGAGAAAACCCGCGCATGCACAGGGAGATGCAAACTCCTTGCAGAAAGACCTTCTTGCTGCAAGGCAACAGCTCTACCAACTGCGCCACTGTGCAGCCCATTGTCCTGAAATATAAATGCATATTCATAAACTTCCTCTTGTCATTGCGTCACCTATGTTGACACAAAAAGAAGAATATGCATTTATGTGTACCTTTTGTCTGTCTCCTGTCAGATATGATCCAGTCCTAATGGAGTCGTCAGAGCCGTTGGAGACCAGGGCGCCCCCTGTGGCGCTGCAGCACGTCGAGCTGGATGTCTTGAGATTCCTGCAGCCATCGGGGGAGGAAAACAGCACGGCAGAGCAATGTTTCCGCTCTCACTCTCGCAACAGCGTCCTCCAGGGATTGCCATTTGGTGGGGTGCCCACGGTCCTCATCATAAATGCAGTGCTTTGGATGGTACAGACTCTCACACACTCTCACCAAGAAGTCTGTTCACTCATCTGTCCAATAGCAGCATTTCCTGGTTTTCTGAAAACTTATGCTTTACTTAATATAACTAGTGGAATACAGTAATTTAATTCTACAGATGACCTATGATGCTTCTGTAAACAGGTTAGTCTAGATCTGTGGGATGTTTGAAATATGAACCAAATCATTGTTGGATAATGAGATTTTGGTCTGCTCAGTCTTCCTATTTTGAGCGTCTTTCAGAATGAGCCATTTTAGGGCCTCTTGTCACTTTAAAACTAAATCAACGCACCAACTTCATCTCACGTGAAAATGGCTGCACAATTATACATCTGCTCATTTCCTAAAAGCAGAAGTAGAGCCTCCTGCACAACCACAAAAATGCATCAAGTGGTTTCTAAAGAGTTAGTCAACAACAAAACACTTGTCTTTTCCAGCAGCCATTGTACAGCAGCTAAACTAGCTGACCAAATGTGTTGGAGCTCTGCTTGGGTTGCTAGGTAACAGAGCAGTGTCTGTTGAATGTGCCTTAACAGTTGAGAGGTTTTTGAAATGACTCCTTTTCCAGACATCAAAAAATATTAACAAGGGGATTTTTAGGTGTTTGTGTTTTTAGAAGCAGATGAGATCCAAATGCAAGTGCAATAAAATCTACATTTTCCATAACAGATTACCTTTGATATATACAGTGGTGATAGAAATGAACAGACTTATAATGCAACAAACAACTTCATATGTATTTAGTTTGAATGCATCATTTATTGTCTACCTAGTGTCAAAATTGTACTTTTAAGGTCACATACTGTATATTCATACACTACTAATATCGCTAATCAGGTTACAGAGAGACACCTTGCCTTTTGAAGAAATCAAAACGCTTCTTGCATGAAGCTGATTGGATATTTGACCAGTTACTCTATCAGAAATGGTGGAGCATTTTCAAATTAGATGGTCTCCTTGTATGGCTCACACTTTTAAGCATAATCCATAGACCTTTAATAGGATCGAAGTTTGGGCATTTTCAGAAGTGGCTAAGTTTTAACCTTCCAGCTGTTGTCTTGGGGTAGTTACTGAGTTTGGAAGTATTTTTGGTCTTAGTTACATGGAACTTGGTTATCATCTTACTGTCACTGCCTTACTCTATAGTTGATGCATAATTCTTTGATTTGGGAGCCTCATCTTGACCCCTTCAAACATTTGTTTTTATGTCAGTGTGACCAAATAACTCAATCTTTGTCTATTCTTACCATAAAACATTGTTCTTGATATTCTGGGCAGATATAAATTTTACTTGTTGGTCCTATCTTAACTCTGCTGAAAATGTATGGACTACCAACAAATAGTGTGCAGTCTCTTTGTTGTTTACTGAAGGCCCTTCATCCAAAGTGTTTTAGCCTGAATGTATAATTGTGAAGCTCTGTCTTGAGCTGATATCGAGATACGTATTATTATGTTTCCCTCTTGTAGGTTTCTATTTGATGGACTTTGGAATTTTTATCTGTGAAAGGTGCTGGATAAATAAATAATGTTGAAATATTTATATGGGTAAATAAAAATTACCATCAGGTTCTAATCATAGAGGCACCTGAATTGCTAGCAAATTACAGTAGTTGGAGATCAGAAGCTACAGAGCTGGTTATGCTGGAGTTAGCGTTAACAAACTGAGTTGAACAACATGAGGTTCCATCACAGCAGTGACCAATTCAGCCTGCTGGCATACTTGGGAGACAGATTTGAGTTTCTGCCCTTTTCGAGGACATTTCGAATGACTCAAAGTTAACAGAAATCAATTTTTAATAATTAAAAACATGTTTTGAAATAGGATCAATTTCTTTAAAACTCTTCCAGTAATTTTGCCTTTGTCCACCGCTGCACCTTAGACAGGTTTGACTGATGGCAGTGTTTCTAAATAAGCCTGAAGCTACCATCACCTTGTTCAGGTATCACGAACAGATCAATGCAAGCTGACAAGTGGAGTGTGATGGATGAGCATAGTTTTGTTTTTGAGAAAATGATTTAAACTTCCTAATAGAGATCATGTGTCATTCCTCTGAGAGCTTCAGTGCCGCCGTAAATCCTCATCTTCCTCGCTTCTCTTTCTCTCCTCATTGCGATGCTGCTGCCAACACTCTCTGTGACCTTTAGCAACTTGGACGAAATCATGTCTGCATCGGCTGCAGTGAGGCTCCACCCAGCACTTTTGGAATACAATAGAAAACAAATATTGCATTTCCTAGCGATCCCTTTCAGTTTTAATATTGTGCATATTGTCAGTATAATTTGTCTCTAGTTTCAAATGAAGAAATAAGATTTATGTCCCAGGATAACAGTGCTTTGAAAAGTATTCACACCCCCAGAACTTCAACATTTGGTCATGTTACAATTAAAACGTCAATATATATTTTTGATGTGAACGCAAAAAAGTAAAGTGGAAGGAAAGAGTGATGAGGTTTTCAACATTTCTTACAAATTACTCTGAAAAGTGTGGCATGTGTTTGTATTCAGCTCCTTTCACTCTGGTACCCCTAAATCAAATCCAGTGCAATTTCCAACTAATTAATAAATGGAATCTGTCTATGTGCAACATATATTTAGACTGTTTAGATAACATGGTGAAAAAAAAACAGCATCTAGGAACACAAGTCAAAGGTAAAGCTTGGGAGGAGCTGCAGAGATTCACAGTTTAGGTGGAAGAATGTGTTGACAGGGGAGCTGAAAGCTTTGCATTCCATAAATCTGACTAAAATATAACAAGAACAAATATTCTGTAAAAAAAAAAAAAAAGTGTAAAAACGTCCTTTCTGAAGTTTGCCAGAAAACATAGTGACATAGAAGGCATGTGGGAAATTACTCTGCAAAAGGATTAATGCAGAATCAATGCTCTTCTTTAGCAGAAAGAGTGAAGCTAGTCATAGCTAAAGATGGATGGATCTAAATGCAGAACAATCCAGGAAGAAAGAGTTGTATAGGCTGCAAAAGAGACTGTAGAAAAAATGTATCTTCCAGCACAGCAGGAACCTTAAAGATACATCTAGAGCTACAACAGAGTGGCTTTAAGTATGTTCATGTGCTAGAATGGCCCAGTCAAAGTCCATTTGAGGATTGTGGCAAAACTAATATTCATGTCCAGACTCAACTATTTTACAAAGGCAAACGGGCCTCATATTTTTATTTGAGTCTAGATATCTAAAACTGCAAAAGATTAATTGTAATTCTCTAAGTTTTTCTACAAAGTATTGATTCAGAGGAACTGAATGTAAATGGATGCCTCACACTTTAGAAATTTATTTACTTTCTCACATGGTGTCACATTAAAGTGTATTTTGGGGGATTTTATGCAAAATTCCATAAAAAAGTAGGGCATATTTGTAAGGTGGAAGGCTAGTGGGTGCATGGCTACAGAATTCTTTACTGACACTATGTGAGAAAGTTTATGTTTACAACAAACAGTTTCTCATTTTAACCCAGCTGCACTCGATTTGATCTGAGATTTTGGTCCCCATAATCATGTCCATAAACAGAAATGCAAATATATCACATTCTTGTCACACATGTCAAGTTAAATATACTTTTGAGAATCCAGTTTGTGCATTATTTACAAACACGGGTGTGCTGTTTCTGTTGCAGCCTTCCAGATAATAATAGACTTCAACTTGGAGCTGACAGCCGGCTCATTTCCAACGTCAGGCCTCGTCAGTCTTGATCTCCGCTCTCGATCAGCAGCCTCCATCTTTTAATTGGCTCATCATATGACTGCTGGGTTGTCAAGCCAACAGAGAGGGTTCGAACGCAGTCTCCTAATGGCGGGCATGAGTCAAAGAGTGTTTCCCTCCAGGTGACAGGAGGACGCCTCTGCATTAATCCCATCATCACACTGAATAAAATATGTGCGGGAGTTATAGAGGAGAGTCACACTTCGAAACAGGGAAGTGTCTAATGACGAGGGAGGAGAAAAATACTAGGAGGACAAACGGTAGCCCATCATTCATCCAGGGGCCTCTGCCGTGTTTTCATTGCTTAAAGATTGAATCATTCAACATTTATGGGCGCTTTCGTCCATTAACACAGCTGTCTAAATCGGCTCAGAACAGGAGATGATTTAATGCTGCCATTAAAATCAAAAGCTCATCAGCACTTTTACTCAATTTGCATTCATCATCCATGTTCATCCATGACCTTTCAGTTATGTCCGTGGACACCACTTAACTCCACTTTCCAACTGTACTGAGTGAATAGGTTTTGTTTTTTTTAAAAAACGCAACTTGCTTGAGACAAACTGCTTGACATCCATTTGAGGTTATCCAGGTTTATTTTTTGCAGCTGACCACTCTGATCTGACATAGCTGCATGGCATGTGTTCATGCGTGCACGCTGACCCGGTTCTGATAGTTTCCAAGACAACCACACACGAGAAAGTACTGGGAAAAATGGAGGATGGCTCTTTGTTGCTGCAACAAAATGTTTGAATTTCCTGAGTGCAAGACGGAGATTTTGGAGGCAGCTCCTTGATCAAACATTATGGAGACACTTGAGCCGGAGCTTATAAGAACAAAGTGTTTGACTGAGGATATCTGATTTCCCAGAAGCTCTGAAATCATTTCCGTTTTTTGTGTTGCAGTTGTTATTGCTCATCTTTTCTTGTCTGAGGAAGGCTGCGTGGGACTACGGTCGTTTGGCTCTGGTTATGGAGAATGACAGGTAAATCCCTCATTCGCCGCCCTAATCAGAAAAATCTGATATACTCTGCAGCCTGTGAGGCTCATCCAAATGTTCAAGATGGGAGAAATTATTCTCAGTGGAACGGCTCCCTCTGCTGGTGGACAAAGATGGTACATGCAGTCCTTTACTACTGAATAACCCAATTTTAGAATAAGTTGCGTCGGAGTTTTCCAATTATGGGTGTATTGAAGTAGTATCTTTTAACTGTATATTCATATTTTGTGTTTCTTTACTGTAAATGGAAATTAAATGCATTATTATGTTTTATTTCTCCTTTTTAATTGGTAATATTAAACATGCCCAGGATTATTTTTACCAGAATGAGGAGATCGACATATGCACAGGTTTCCCACTGTTCAGTGAGTATTTGGAGGATGATTTAAAGTTGTGAAATGAGTCTGCTCTGTGGATTTTCCTGCTCATTCAGCATCCTGCATTGTGGGCTTGATTAATCCTGCCTGACTGGTGGACGCTCCACAGCTCGAGCAGCCAGGCAGCATCTGTGCATTTTCCCAAACGGCCCTTCCTTTATGTAATTGAATTATGCTGCCTAATTTGACATTCAGCTGAGTAGTCAGTGGTGAAGCCCAAAGATTGATATCCACTTACTTTGTCACATGCTTGTTTTTGATGTCCTCCTGACTTTAAAGCCCCTGGCACCTAATATTTGTTTATTGGGCCATAAGTGACAGTTAAAAATGTTATTTTGTTCCTTCTTGTCCCCCTTAGTCTTACATCCCTGTTTTATGGCGAACCGAGTGAAAAAGAAAAATCTCCCTCAGAGTCCAGCCCCTCCGACTCTGAGACAAAGGACATGGTGAGTTTTGGAGCCATTGACCATGATGAAGCTAAAACCAAATGACCCATTTTATTCGAGAAAACATAACTTCAGAAGTCACTTAATTTATTAAAGACTATTGGAAAGCTGACGCGAGAGGCTGTAATTACCATCTAAAAAGTTATTGCTGGATGTCTAAATGAAGGCTTCATTTTGTTTTACACTTTTCTTCGTTTCATTAATAACAGGAACGATATAAAACCAATATAAACAGATTTAGTTCAGCAGCACAACAAAAAGTGTGTGTGTGTATGTTTAAAGTGTTGCTATTTTTAAAAAAATTTATGGCAAAAACCCTAAACTTAAATGTTTTTATGTGGATTTTATGAGCGACGCCAACAATAAGAAGTACATCATTTTGAAGCAATGAGAACATTAATGTTTTCCAAAGCGCGTTTCTCGTTAAAATTAGAAAAACTCTACGATCACACATTCCAGTATAATTAGAGATGCGGGTGACATTTTTAACCTAACCCGGCTTTAAACTTCTCCACAACTTTTTTCCTGTTCTGTCTGTTCCTTGATCTTTATGATTCTTTCTGTTCACCAATGAGCAAAAGAACTGGTGGTTTAATCTGGATTTTAAAAGCTTCTAACAGGAAGAACCCTCCAGCAGAACCAGAACCTGGCTCAGTGTGAACAGCAATCTGCTACAATGAAATGGGAAGTCGAGAAAAAAAAATGTTTTTTTTGTGTTATTAAATATAAGTTCTAGAGATTTCAAGTTGCTCAAATAAGCTTCTAATTGCTTTTTACCCAGCATACGTAGTGTTTGAAAACATGAAACCACAATTCAGTTTCCATCTTTGAATCACTGTACATTTGATCATCTATTCAGTGTTTTAAATTTTAAATTGTACAAAATGCAGGTTAAAAAATATATGTTCTCACTCTTCCATGAACTTGTGTTAGTTGGCAGAAGGTCATGGACACCATCCAATGACAAATTGAACCCTATCAGACCATCACGAGTGCAACAGTATAGCAGCAAGTTGATGCTTATAAGGTAGTAAAGGCCTGTTTTCCTACTGCACCACTATCTTTGAGTCAGTAAAACTATAATTAGGGTAAACAAAAGTGATGGAATGAGTGGGAGACTGGTGGAGTCCAGCCATCATCACCCTGCACAATATTTTTAAGAAATACTATCATTACCAATACTAAAGATACTGCACAGACAACCAGTCTCACATAGGTTTATTTACAGTAAACCAATGTGTCACTGTTAATTTGCTGAATCTATTTTCAAGCCTGAAAACTGCTGCATGCTGAGTTTTTCATAATGAGGCACGGTTTGCCCAAGATGGCGCGGCCCCAACTGTTTGCATCGTGACTCAGCCGAACTGTCTATGACTCCCCGTGACACCTGTGTGACAGACTGAAGTCACTCCCTGCCTGTTTATAACACTGCAAGTCGAAGAATCAGACAGGAGTCAGAGGCCTGTGCCCACACAGAGCCGAGGCAGCAGTAAACTGATTACAGCGCCAGCCTAGACCCATTAAATCTCAGTGTCACCCTGCAGACCTCAGGCAGAATCCCTGCATGTCGCCGCATGTAGCGTGTTGTTTATCATCTGTTTTGTTATTCTCTTCTCATTCCAGGGCTTCTGCTCATGGCTTTCATCTCTTTACCATATGAAGTAAGTCAACGCGCAGAAGTTTGTTCTGAAATAATTTTTCATCCCCCTCTCATCTCAGCTGGTGTCACCATCCAACGTAAAGTCTAGGTTGCAGCTCTTTTAGCAGCTCAGTAACCCTGACTGGGTTTATGTGGCTTTCTGCTGGATGTTTGCATTAACTCAAGGCTGACTGCACTCGGCTGTTTTAGCCTGTAAAATGGTTCTTTTAATGGTATCCATGGTTTCCATAGTATTGTGGTGGCGTTTGGGTGCTGCTGTTTTTAGCTCACATGTCAGCGGCTCACCCAGGGATCTCCAGGGAAAAGCAAACCCACCCTGAAAGTTCACAATGTGTGGGCTGCATTCAAACCAGAACACACTGTTTACCTCATCTTCCTGAACTTCCTGCCCAGGAATCTCCGTCTTTTAGCTTTAATATTACAACCAATGTCTCACTCATACTGACTTTGAAGGTGCAGATTTTCATGTTTGTCAAGCACTAAGCTTAGATTAAACTGTTGTTGTTTTTGTCCAGGGGGCAAAGATAGTCAAATAAAAAGCACTTGCAGACCCCTTTTTTTTCTTATTAAATGTGAAACATTGTACATTTATTGTATCTGCTTAAATAATATTACAACATCCAAGATTTTATTGAAGCAAACAAAATAGCTGATATTTTTAAATGCAAACCATAAAACAGGTTGTTTCTTGGTAATTCTTTTATGTTTTTTAATGTGGGTTGTTTTCTCAGCCCAAATCTGAGCCCAAGAGTTGCTGGATGTTTGTGGTCATATAATAATCCCAAATTACGACAAATGCAAATACCTGGACTATGACTAAGATACTTTTTGTATTTTATTTGTCTGTGATATGTGTCAATCTTAAAGAAATAAAACAAATATTATTCACCTCTGTATACAGATCATATTTGCATATCAGACCAAAACCTTAGTTAATCCTTAAAACATGAATTTGGCAATGTGAGAACTTCATATTTGTTAACTCAGAAACAGTTTCAAGAACTTACTTTCAGTTCTGAAGAGTGTATATTTTGGATAGGAGTTTCATCCATATATTTTATGTGTGCAGGGATGAGGAGATCCGCAGCAAATGCGGCATCGACGCAGTCACATACCTGTCCTTCCAGCGCCACATAATACTGCTCATGACGGTGGTTTCCCTGCTCTCCTTGGCTGTAATCCTGCCGGTCAACTTCTCCGGGAACCTCCAGGGTACAAATGGGCTTTTAGGCAATTATGCAAGGAGCGTTGTACATCACCCTAAACGCACCATTCCCACCATAAAACATTGACATAGCAGCTGTGGTAAATTCTTCAACAGCTGGTCAGAATTTATGGGAAGGTGGATGAAGTTAAATGCAGGTTAACCCTAGAGGAAAATCTGATAGAGGATGGAAACAAAGACTTGAAACAAAGGGTGGAGGGGTTGCTTTTTAACTGCAAAAGTACTCTAAATGTTTAGCTAGAGCAGCAAGGGGCAGATTCTGATTAAAGTATATTATGTATTAGAATGACCTAGTCAAAGTTCAAACCTAAATTCAACTTTCTTTGGCAAAATTGTTGCTGAAAGGTTGTCTCCATCAAACTTGACTTAATGTTATCATTTTATTAGCATATATTTCAGTTTCTACATGTAACTTACCCCTAAGACATAATTGCAGTGACATGGCTGACTCAGAAGATTGAATGAAAATGCAGGTCACACTTCTCAGATTTTTATTTGTAAAAATTTGATAATCATGTATCTACTTCCTTCCTCTTCAAAATTGGGGGGCTATTTTGTGTTGCATAAAATTCCAGTAAGATGCATGTAAGCTTGTGGTTGTAGCAGGACAAAATGTGGAAAAGTTAAAGTGAGGATTAAAACTTAAAACAAAGATCCTGCTCTATATATAATGGAAGGTTTTTGACATACTGGTGAGAAAGCGACCCAGTTCAGAATAGAAACTGCTTCATTTCCTTCTGGTCCACACAGGCAGGTGTTAAGAGCAGGCTGAAGTGTATAACCAGTTGCTAAATGACAACAGAAATCCTTTCTGGCAGCTGTGTGTTTATTTTGTAGGACGCACAACAGGATGAAGGCAGGGACCTTTTTATGGGTTCTGTGGGGAACTGAGCTGGTTTCTCCCAGCTGTCATCTTATGGACTGATGTGTCACCCTCTGTTAAATAAACTAATGCAGGCTGCCATAGCAATGGTAAACAAAGGCTAGCCCAAATTAAACCAGACATGGCTGACATGTGAGGACTTTGTGTGAAATTCATATAACTGAACATGAGTTTGCTTTAATTGTGCCTCGCCCTCCAGACGAGAGTGGTGGGATTTTCCTTTTAAGCTATGACCAAATTGAAATGTATGTCATGTGGCATTATGTCTACAGGAGACGGTCCCGAAGATTTTGGAAGAACAACACTTGCTAATGTTAGCGCAAAGTAAGTGCGAGACAACGTGGATGACATCACACCTCATGAAACAAACCAGAGGTATTGGAAAAAAAAAAGTGTCTGTAACTGTTGTGTTATTTGTGTGATCAAAGGGACAGCTTTCTTTGGCTGCACAGCGTCTTTGCTCTGGTGTACTTTATCATCACTCTGCTGTCCATGGCTCACCACTCTGCAAAGCTGGAACACAGAGAGGATGAAAAGGTCTGTCAGCATCACTTCACATCACATCAATCCCTACAAGAAAAACACGTCCCCTCTGTGCCTTCATTTGTATTTTGCACCTACCTAAATGAAAACATAGCTTTAGATTGCTTTCAATGTAATCTGAGATATTAACTTATGTTATGTACCGTCATAAAACATTTTGTTTTATATTGTTTTAAAATGAGCCTAAAGTAGTTATTATGTATACTTCTCAGGATATATTTAGAATCAACATAAAATGTACACTCTAAATAGAGATTACAGGAACAATCAATGTCAAGAAAAACAAAATCAAGAATTAAAGTTATTATTTTTTACTTTAAATTTTCTTTTCTTACTCTCCCCATCATTCACTAATTCAGTGGTGCCTAAAGTTGATTGTCGTGGGCCGGTATCCTGCATGTTTTAGTTCTCTCCCTGGTGGTAGTAACAATCTTTTCAGCATGTCAATGATTTTGTCCAAACCTGTTCAATAAAGCAGGATGGGTCACCTTTAAGCTCTGAGAAAACTACAGAGGGGGCCAGATCTAGCTCCATAGATTTCTAAACCCTTCATAGATAGCTTCATGGATTTCTAAACCCTTTCAGGGTCTGATTTTTTTCCAAGCACCTCTTATTTATTTAATTTTTTTTAATGTTTCTCCACGGTGGGGAGATCTTGTTGGTGAAGGAGTGTGTATTGTGCTTATCTACTCTTTTTAAGAAGATGTTTCTGTCTACTCCTTTTGATAGGAAAGTTGCATTTCTGTTTGTGCTGAGATGATTGTGCCTTCTTTGTTGAGAGGCAGCCTTTTTTGGTTTAGTGGTTTCACTTATGTTCTATGAATATTGTTG
Source organism: Poecilia picta (assembly GCA_033032245.1). Taxonomy (NCBI): domain Eukaryota; kingdom Metazoa; phylum Chordata; class Actinopteri; order Cyprinodontiformes; family Poeciliidae; genus Poecilia; species Poecilia picta. The sequence continues at coordinate 9,008,912 of CM065374.1, forward strand.
AAACTGATTTTACTCTAGATTGAGGAGTAAGGGTGTTGACCTATTTCTCATTTCAAGAAGCTCAAGTCATTATTTTCATTACTAAACTCTTATTTTTGCTACATTCCTTCTGCCTTTTTATTCATCCCAAAACATTGTTTATTGTTATATTCCCTCATCTGCTGGACAGCATCTGAAGATGTTACAAGTGGGGGCTCGTCCAGGATCTTTTGAATGAAAAGTGTTGTGGTAGGATGAGTAATCCAGTTTGCTTTGTGTCCTTTTTTGTATTCTGAGATAAGGTGGTTGTTGGTGTGGTAGGATAGAGGGGACTCACTGAATCCAACATCAGTCCTATATTCAGATTGGTCCATGTGGTCTCCTTTCTTTTTTTTTAATTTTGGCTGATGCATCACAATGAGCGTTAGATATGGTGGCTCTGTAGAACCATTGTTTTCTGGTTCAAGTAAACAAGGCATCCTTTGACCTAAATGAGTTTGTGGCAAGCTGGATGAATGCAGGAAAACAGATTTGAGCGTGAACTATTGTTGCTGAACATTTTTTGTCACAGGGTGGGCTTTATGTACCCTGATATTGAGGGAAGATCTTGGATTCATGCAGAGGATGGAGCATCCTCTGTGCCTGCCCCGGGGAGGGCAGATGAACCTGTGGTTGAGAGTAAAACTCCTGCCAGGAGTGTGAATGAGGAGGGTTAACCAATCACTCCGTCACGTTACAATCCGTTCTCTGTGGAGTCATCATTGGGTTCCCGGTTAAAGCTAAGATTAGACCGATTTCACTTGGAGACAGAAGAAAAAGAACGGAAATTCCAGTTCTGAAGAAAGTTGGTTGTTGAAGCTGCTTGAAGCTAAAACATCTATAAAACTTTGTGAGCCAGAAGTAAGAAAATCTTCAGTTCTTCTTCATTTAATGAAGGTTTGGCAACCTTAGAGGGAATGTTTGACGTCGGTAAACACGTCTCGTTAGTTCCAGTGTTCCGTGAGATAGAAGTTGAAAGTTATTTTGGTGTTTTTGAATGAATTGGAATGGCATTAAACTAGCCACAGGATGTGAAGGCTGTACTTCAATCTAAACAGGGGGTGTTGCATTCATTTTCATTTCCACATCTGGATCAGGAATGTCCTTAAATGTATTCTGCCAGTTGTGTGGATAAAGCTTCTTGGGAAACTGTTAAAATATTTTTGGCTTTCTCTGCAATTCAATAAGTGCATCTTAAAATTAAATAATTTCAGTATTTTTACATCATGTGATTAGTATGCAAATAAAAACTTATTTGATTTTATGTAAAATAACATTTAATATTTAAGCACATACCTGCTGTCTTGAAGTTCCATGTATGTGACCAGATTTGGCCCGTGGGCCTTGAGTTTGACGCATGATCTAAACTAACAGGCTGAATAAACTTGTGCTGTATTATTTGCTAAGGAAAATTTGTCAGAGAGCAAAATGAAAGTTGCCATTTTGAGAGCATATGAGTTGGTGTCAGAGGATTTCAGGAAGCGTTTTCACTACAGTTTTTCCATTGATGGTTGAAATGTCAAGTGAAAGATGTTCTTTCTCTCCAGCAGTTGATGTTCAGATAGACTGATAAAATATGTTTTATCTAAATGAGGAAAAAGTAACCACTTTACAAAAAGCAGTGATTTTTGCAGATGAGTTTTCCTTGACTCATCAAATCGCCCTGAGTAGCTTTGATTTAATCCAGATAAAGCTAGAAGTGATGGTTTCAATGGCTCTGTTTTTTTCTGTTTTTCCTTTGACAAAGTCTGAGAATAAATGTTTTTTTCTGTCTAAAACCTGATAATCTCGCAGCTGATGTGAAGCATGACGCAGGATCTGATCAGCTCACCATCACATACTCCACTTTGATCTCTACAAGGTACCAGAGAGTGCTTGAGGAACACTCAAGATCATCTCTAAACAACAAAACCAGCATGAAGCAGAACAGGATCATGCAAAATGACAATGACCCAAAATTCACCCACAACTTAAACAGTCTTGAGTTGATAGCTGAGCGGGGCAACTTTTTCTTGGATACAATTATTTGCAAAGACCTTAATATTACACATCATAAACTAAACAGTTAATGAAGCAAGGTCATAAAAATGTTTGAATTTCAATTAGAAAAGAATATATAAGTTTATGAATGCTATTTGGCAGTACAGCTCTATTCGTATAGTTTTCTTTAAATCTAAAAATGTACACTCTTAAAATAATTTATGTATGACAGGATTTTAATTCTCTGTACCAAACATAATTTTTATGATGCATTTACACCAAAACATTTTAACTGGGTGCTTTTGTGTTTCATGTTGCAGGGTTCCAGGACGCTGATGATCACCTCCATTCCCAAAGAGATCTCAGACCCAGGACTCATCACCAAGCACTTCCAGTACTCATTTTTATTCTCTAGTTTCTTGATAGGTTAACTTAAATCCTTTATTATGTTTATCAGTTGGCTCTCCAGGAGGAATAATTAATTTTAAACCTTCACCCACCAGCGAGGCCTACCCCAGCTGCACAGTCACCGACATCCGCTTCTGCTTCAATGTTCACAAACTGATGAAGCTGGACTTAGAAAGGTACGGTCAACTGTCCTCGACTCAGATGGCATCACTTGAAAGTGGAGTAACGCGTTCTGTGTGTCCTGCAGGCGCAAAGCAATGAAAGGCAGGCTGTATTTTGCAACAAAGGCCCAAAAAGATGGGAAGGTCATGATCACAACCCATCCTTGTGCTCAGATATTCTGTTGTGACATATGTGGGTTTGAAAAGGTAGGTTGGGTGAACATTAACTGTACTGTCAACATTGCGTAGGAAGAGTTTTACCACTGGATGGCACTGCAATGCAAAAGTAGCATTGTGCTAAACGTGGTGAAAAGCTTTCTGAAGTTTGCAGTATTATTTTCTGCAGGTGGATGCAGAACAGTACTACAGCGAATTGGAGGAGAAGTGCACAGATGAGTTTAATGCGGAGAAGCAGCGGATCACCATGAAGAGGCTGGGCATCGCCTTTGTGACTCTCAGAGATGAGAGGATGACGGCCGTGTGAGTAATCAGCAGTACGACCCAGAGCTCCTCTCTTCAGCGGGGAGAGATTGCGATGTTCAGGCTCTCCGTACCGTTGTTGTAAAGCATGAAGTCTTGATTTGTTTCCCAGCATTGTGAAGGACTACAGTCGCGTGCGTTGCCGCAGCAGACCCCAGCAGTCGAGCATCACCACTGTGGTGCAGTCGCAGAGATGGGGCGTCAGCTACGCACCTGCTCCAAGTGACATCATCTGGTCTGTATCAGTAAAGTTCACAAAGTCTCTAGTTGCAACCACAAACTCCTTGTATTCTATGGAGATTTTATGTGACAGCCCAACAAAACCTTTCCTCGAAGTTTTTAAATAAAAACTTCAATCAGAGGAAGTTTTTTATCAAAACCTTGAAGAGTTTTAGTGTATATATACATATTTTTATATGTATATATATTTTTAAAAAAACCTTCCCCTGGTTGGTAGTGTCCACCTGTGTGTGTAAATCAATGTTGGTGTAAATACAGCTCTTCAGAAAAGAGCTCAGATGTGTTTTAGTGAAGACCCAGCATCACGAGAATAAAGGAACACCACAGACAAATCACAGAGAAAGCTGTGTAGAAAATTAAAGCAGAGTTGGGTTATAAAGCTAAATCTGACGCTTTAAACATCTGTTGGAGAATGCTGTTCAACCCATTATCTGAAAGTTGCAACCTTACCACATGGATATCCTCCATTTACTGCTCAATTTAGCCATTTTAGATGAAGTAACCAAGAATGCTTCAGTGATCCACAACTCGGGTGGGATAATCTCCTGACAACTCTATAAAACTGACTTTGAATTTAAAAGCCACAGTAGAAAGAACGCTATAAGAATTCCCACTTAAACTCTGCAGACTCCATGCAAAATCGTATGTGTAGCAGAAAACTCAACTTGAATACACTATTACCATCATAAAAAATGTCGGTGGCACCATCATCATGTGGTAATAGATTTCTTCAGCAAAGCTAGGCCACTTGATCAGGATAATTCAGTAGATGGATGGAGCTAAACGTAGGGCAATCCTGTAAGGAAACCTGTTAGAGACTTGAGACTGGAGGTTGGAGGCTCACTTTTCACTAAGTCAACTAGAAACGTTCAAATTCAATCCAACTGAGTCGTATTTTCCAAAAACGGCAGTCTTTACATAAATGGTACATTCCCACAAAAAGATTTGTAGCTTTGAAGGCAGCAAAAAAAAAAACTGTTTTCACTGAGTGACTTAAAGTGGTTGAATATAAATGCACATCCCACTTTTTGGAATTTGAAAAATGCGCATCACATTACTTCCATTTTGCAATTTTGCACAAATTTGTGCCATTTAATGACAGGGGTCACTTTGTGTGGCCTTGTCACTGTTGCTCTTACAAAGTCAAAAAGAAAATGTTTTTGATTACAAACACAATAAGAAATTGTTATTTTAGGGGTTTTTCTGTAAATTCTTATGCATAATCTGCTTTTAATATCAAACTATGCTACCTATCTTTCTTAACCTCCTACATTTATATAAATGGCTCACAACGTTCTACATTTTTTCTTTTGTAATCGTTGATTCATTTTGTTCTTAATCTGAAAGTAGAAATAAATGTATGTTTCATTTTGATAGATTTCATAAAACATTTTGCGTATAAAAAAATCAACTTCTGGCAAGTTTTATCTTCTAGCAGCAGAGGCAGTCGTGGCTTTTTGGAAGGAAAGCACAGCTGGCCCCTGGCCCGTGACATAAAATCCTAATCAACTGCACTGACGTTTTTGATTTTGTCATGTCAGATAAAATGCAAACAAAAGATGTAAACTGGGGGTCAAAAAGATTTAATTTCAGCTCTTGGCAGAACACAAAGCTGTCAGCATCCCACATCAATATTACCATAATCCATGTCACAAAGGTTTACAGATCACACTTTATTCTTTTATCTACCTTCATCTGTTCTCTGTAACCTTTTTTATCGTGTTCAACTCTCAGCGCATGGCACTGTAGTTACCATATACTGTTTTTTATACGGTTCATACTGTCCCAGTATGAACCATATAAACCCTTCACGACATAAACTCAGTTGCAGCACAGCAGATGTAGTAATCCAACCTGCATGTCTTCTCACTGTGGGAAGAAAGTGGAGCACTCAAAGGAAAACCACAACAACACAGTTCTTAAGTCTAACACCTAATTTTCAGTGTCTCTCTCACGCAATTTGGAGACATTACCCCATAATCAGGCCTGACATTTTTGGCATATTTGGGACTCTGGGAAAGAAAAGTGAATCATCTGAAATTTGATCATCTCCGCTGCCAGTCTTTGGATTTGGAAAACTGTCTTTTTTGATGCACAGTTGTGAAGATGATCTAAGGAGGTGGTAAATATAATGTCTGTGAATGTGACGGGACCAATGCTGAGCTGTGTTTCCAAACCATCTATGAAGTTATGCTGGTTATTTAGGAACAGAGTCGCCATTTCTGCTTTTTCTCTCAAACCAAAGCTCTACATCTTTACATCTCCAGGGAAAACCTGGCTGTCTGCGGCTCTCGCTGGTGGCTGCGATGCGTCCTACTCAACATCCTCCTCTTCCTGCTGCTCTTCTTCTTCACCACTCCTGCCATCATCGTGAACACCATGGACAAGTTCAATGTCACGCGGCCCATGGAAAGTTTGAGGGTCTGTGTTTTAAAGTACTTAAGAGTTTTATTTCAGACTTCTTGGATCATGTTGAATAACCACACTTGTCTCCTTCACAGAGCCCGATCATCACCCAGTTCTTTCCAACCTTCCTGCTTTGGGTGTTCTCAGTACTCCTGCCTTTCATCGTCTATTACTCGGCCTTCTTCGAGTCCCACTGGACCAGGTACTCACCCTGCTCTCAACTTTCTTTTCCTCCTTTTCTAAATTGGATATTCTGCTCCTTGTCTTCTTCCAATAGGCCCTTCATCTGTATCTGCTTGTCCTTTCAACTCCCTTCATTTATTATTTATCTTTCTTTTACCCTCTTGGTTGTTTTTTCTGCTCTCTTCCTCCTTTTCACTGTCACTCTGCCGGCACTGTTATTCTGGGCAGGTTGTCATAGAGATCTTCATGAGAGAGTAATGAGATGCGCTGTAGTCGCCATGCACCATTTTTTTTATTTTTATTTTTCCGTGCATGGGGACTCGCTGAAAGAGGAGCAGAACAACCGTGTGTCGGGCGAAAACCTTCATGCTGCACCTATGAGCACCGTTTCTTTACATAACCGCCCACACAAACGTTTGTGTGCAGGAGCGAATGCAAATCAACTGTTTACTGGAGGGAGAAAAATGCAGAATGAATTATAACATGTAGACTGAGCTGAATGTATGTTTCTAATGTTTTTTTTTTGACTCATTGTACACTGGTGTAATGTCTCAGGTCGGTTGAGAACCAAGTTACGATGCACAAGTGTTTCTTGCTTCTGGTCTTCATGGTGATCATCCTCCCCTCACTTGGTCTGTCCAGGTAAAATTAGAACAAAAAGCACAAATTTATCTTAATATTAATATTCTCTAAAGAAATATTTCACTAAAATCACATGTTTTTATGTCTGTTAGATGTCCTGATTTTATGCATTTGTTGCAGTCTTGACCTCTTCTTCACTTGGCTGTTTGACATCAACTTTCTGGATGAGAAGGAGATCAAATTCCAGTAAGGTTGCTTTTTTTAATTCAAATTTAAAGAATAAATTGAAGTGCCTTGAAAAAGCATCAACAGTCACTGAACCTTTTTACATTTTGTCACATTGTATCCATAAACCTGAGTACATTCATGGGATTTTGTCGGACTGACTGGCGCTAGGCAGTGAATAATTGTGAAGGAGGGTAAAGATTCTCGGTTTTCAAGTATCGACTCAGTTCCCTGAGTCGATACTTTGTAGAGTCATCATTACCTTTAAGTGTTTTGGGGTACGACTATGTCAGCTTTATACATTTAAGGATGACAGTTCTTTAAAAAAAAAAAATGTCTCAAATCAGTTTGAGCTATCAGTGCGATTGAATGGACAGCATCTCTGAAAATCAAATTTTAATCCATAAATGCTTAATTTAATTTAGTACTGAACTTTGACTTGACCGTTTCAAAACACGAATATGCTTTTATCCGAATCATCCCAATGCAGTTCTGGTTGTATGGTTAAGGCTGACGGCATGCTAGAAGGTGCAGAGACCCTGGAAATATTTAGACTCCTACCTATTTTATTATTACACACTCCCTTGTTGGTTTATCACGTAAAACCAGTGTGACGTAAGGCTTTGTCTTAAAACGGCATTATCTTTTCTTTTTTTTTTATAATAGGTGTGTGTTTCTTCCTGACAACGGTGCATTCTTTGTAAATTACGTCATCACATCGAGTCTCATCGGAACGTCGATGGAGTTGCTTCGAATCCCGGCGCTGACGGTTTACGCACTGCGCCTCTGCTTTGCCAAATCCCAGGCTGAGCGGATACACCTGAAGAGGGTTAGCAGAAGTATTCCTTTACGTTTCAGTGCGAACTTTTAATTGTAAAGATATCAAATAAAACCTATTGAGTTAAACTTTTTTACATCTGCAGAGTCAAGCATACGAGTTCCAGTTTGGCCTGGAGTATGCCTGGACCATGTGTATCTTTGCTGTCAGCATGACCTACAGCATCACGTGTCCCATCATTACACCCTTTGGTGAGTGACATGCAATTACCCTCTTGTATCATCATCTAACCCTCTTTTCTCAGCAGTTTCAGTTCCTCCGTCCTCCCTCTTAGTCACTGTGTATATGCCGGCCTCCCCTAACACACACTGTGTGAATATGCTGCTGTAGTCCCAGACACTCGGACACAGTGAGCTGCAAGCCAGACGCCCACTACACTCCTGCGTCAGCCCAGCTCTCACCAAGCCTCTATTTACTTCTGCTGTCCGATCCAGCTACTTTTTTAGACTAAACTTTGCTTTTGCAGAAACTATACATGCCGTTTTACAAAAACTGTTAAATGCACAGACCGAGCGGTTGTGCAGAAATATTGGTTTTCCAGGAACCAGACATTTTTGGCTACATTTTGCTCGGTCTTGGCTTTCTAGATGTCTTTCTAAGCTAATCTGGAAAATTCAATTGTTTGATGAGCCATTTAACACAGAAATGTGGAAAAATATAAAGTTAGAAAGGTTCCCAAATTAACTTGACGAGTTTTCTTCACAGAAACATTTAAGTTGCAGTGTATGGTACTTTGTTGAAGTGTTTATAGCCCTTTTGTTGTTTTTTTTTAACTAAAAATGTATGGATTTTACTGTATTTTGTTGGGATGTTGAACATATATTGTAACAAACTGTTCAAACTAATTTCTGTCCTTATTTTAAGCAACATTCAAGTTCAATGTGCATGTTACTTTATTCATCCAGGCCTCATTTTACTTTGAAAAACTTGATCATATACATTAATGTGAATCTTGTAAAAGTTTAGCTAGCCTTTCATTTCGTAATTCTCCTTTTTCAACAAGACGGAAGGACGACATCCACTTTGTTTTTCTGCAAAACTAGATAACCTGCTGTAATTCCACTTCACTTGTCCCTCCAGGTCTGCTCTACGTGATTTTGAAGCACATGGTCGATCGATACAACATCTACTACGCTTACGTTCCCACCAAGCTCAACCAGAAGATCCACAGAGCGGCGACCAGCCAGGTCATCGTGGCTCCAATCCTCGGCATGTTCTGGCTGCTCTTCTTCTCCGTCCTCAGATTAGGTGCTTTCTTATTTTAAGTTTAACCTTCTCTGTCAGATAATTAAGGTACGTTGAAGTAATTCCTGCTTTTGTTCTGGACTTTCACAGGTCCAATACATCCCATCACCTTGTTCACATTAGCATCTCTCATCTGCTGTATTGCCTGCTGTCTTTTCCGTATATGGCTTCGGAAAACTCCAGACAAGTCGACAAGCTACCAGGTCTGCCTTGATATAGTGACAGCTATAAACTTCAGTGTAAGAAGTATTTTTGAGCCCTTACTTTTTTTTTCCCCAGATGTCTGATCAGCCAGCTGCAGAGACGTTCCCTGATGCAGACCGAAGCACAGTGACGTCAACCACCACCTCCAGTGTAGAGCACTTCATTTGCTTTTAATGTTACATGACATGTGATGTTTTAAAATAATTATTACAGCAACAGATGTTAGATGTTAGATGTCAACACCCTGCAAAAATTAGTCATGGTCCATAAACATTTTCACAATTTACTACAACCAACATCAGTGTGTTTTATGGCACTAGTGGCACTAATATGGCACAGTTGTAAAGTTTAAGCTTTTTTTTTTTAACAGCTGAAAGTCTAAGTGTGTATATTTGATCCTTAGTGCTTAAAATTTGTAGAACCACCTTTTACTACAACTACATCTGCCATTCCGCTTTGCAAAATTGATTATATGAGACATTTTCTGCTTTAGCCATGTGTTAATTTTGTGTGCTGAAAATGTAGGTGCACTGCAAATGAAATGAAGGCTAAGATCAGGCTGTGAAAGCCTTTGAATCACCATTGAATTTGTACACATATTCATCATCTTTTTTTTTTTTTCTCCCTCAGCTGTTTGTTGCATCCGTGTTGCTGGAGCCGGAGCTGGCTTTAACTCCCATGCCTTCTCCGGCTCACCACGGCTACGGCACTATGGCCAGCTCCCAGAGTTCAGGTCACGGACCGGTGGCGGGAGCAGACGCCGAAGAGGAACACGCCCAAAGTCGTGAGACTGAGCTCAGAGACCCTGCAGAGCTCTACTGCTCCAGCCCGCTCATGGAGAGCCCCACAGGCTACCAGTGACTGTAGCTCCCACTTAAACTAATTCCCATGTGTCCTGTTGTGGTGGAGCGCAGATTACTCAACGCTGCATCTTCACCACTGACCTCGAACTCTAATTTAACCGCGTCAGACACTGAGACGAGATAGATATTATGTGAGGGCATGAAGAATCAAAAAGAAAAGCTGAACTATTTAAAACGGAGCATTCAAAAAGAAAGCAGCTAGCCAAAACTTTGTCCGAACCTGCTTTGTACACCCGTTAAGATCAAGCTAATGTACTAATAACGTTAAAAAAAACTAAATAAATAAACCTGATTCCGTCACCTACGGTTTCATTTGCAAGTTAAGAAGGCTGAAAGAAGCAGGCTTGGAGATGATATCAGACAGACACGCTCCATGCTGTGCAACTGGAACACGAGTGGAGTTGAAAGTTCCCACCGCAGTGGGTGGTGTGAGCAGGTTTGCCCCGGCAGACTGACAGAGCGGTCCGGCCATGGGTGATATGTGCTTCCTCTGCGAGGCTGAGGGTGAGGACAGCGAGTTGTGAAGCCATCTGCCGTGAGAGCGCAGACAGACGGAGGGCAGAGTGGCGCTTTCAGATGGACTGTAGTATATGTACAGTCTCGCCGTAGAGGCAGAAACGGCCTAAGGCTTATTGTAATTCATCTCAACATGAGGTTGCTATTTTTGCTACTGTATTTTTGGTGCTGTTCATGTAAAAGCTTTATCCTGAAAGGTGGTGGGTACCTGGCTTTCCCTTCTTAATTAAAAAAAAAACTTCTTCTGCTTAAACTGTGTACCTACTCTAGTAGTTTTCTATGCTTTCACGTTCTCGCAGAGAGTTTAGGGATCAAATTGTGACCTCCCAATAAATTTGAATATCATGAAAAAAAATTATCTAGTAAAACTTTGTTTACCATAAAACTGACATCAGACAGTCATAAACATGACAGCACCTGTCATGAACAAAAAAGACTCTTCGTAAATGTTTCCATAAATGACACTTTTAATGCGAAGCTCCATTAAAATTTGCATTAGAAGTCATTTAAAAGTGTCAGCATTGCATTAAAAGTGTCATTATTTACCGAATGACGCTTCATGACAACAGTCATAAACATTTATGAAGAGTCATTCATGTTCTTGATAGGTGTCATCATGTTTATGACGGTCTTATGCACACCTTTTCCAGTAAAGTGTTATTGTTAATATTTCAGTAACACTAGTATATAGATACATTATACAAAAACTTTTGCATTTTAGGGTTTAAATCTAATTTGATGAATAAATGTGTAATATTTAAGACATCTTTGTGTAGTGACTCATGAAGTGCAAACTTTATAAGCTGCAGATTTCAATCAATGTTTTTTGTCCAGGTTTCTGCTTGCAACAGTTCATCCTTCCACAACACTTTCCTCTGATATCTTTCTGTTTTTCACCCTATGTGAATTTGTGTGTATAGAATGAATGAGTTTCACTTTTTGGTACCAATAACTAAGAGCTAAAACTTTCAATGTTCTAATTTAAAGGGATGCACCTGGCATTTAAAGGGATAAATACAAATTGCATTTGGGTGAGCTTAATCCAAATGTTTATTTACATATTTTTGCTTGTTTTTGTTGCCCCTTGCATTGCTTTAATTCATTATGAGTGATGAAAGGTGTTTTAGCATATTTTACACGGCCTTGTACGATAGACAATCAAGAAAACTAGACCAACTCTTATCCACAAAAGAGCCAATGTTCTGCACAAGACTATTTCCTGGAGTCGAAATGAACAAACATACACTGCATTCATTGTCACCCCAGGTAAAGCCTTTTACTGAAGTCAAATGCTGAAAAATTAAAAAATTGTATATTTTTAGTTTGAGTACACTTATTCTGGTGAAAAAAAATATACATTAAGTTTTTTTTCTTCATTAGTATCCTCACTTATCTCCCCTAAGAATCCATCCAAAATAAATGAAGCTGAGACATTTTGTTATTCACAGGATTTTTTATTTATTCTACCACCCTACACATCAGGAGTTGTGTCCAAAACTTGTTTGCAAGTTATTCCAAGAAAAAAAAAAATTCTGTCCACCATCACAAACATAAATTTGAGGAGTTTTGAGTGCAGGTGGTGAAATATTACCAATACCAAAAACATCAGTTTTTGGTATTGGTAATAAGTGGTATTGGTATTGGTTTTCATAAGTGTTTTCTAAAACTTCTGAGATCATACTACTGCATGCTTTATTTCATTTGAGGTTGTTTTCCACTTTTTAACCTGGGGTGACAGTAAATGTGGATGGTGCTGAATTTTACAGAAACGCTTAAAAACAAAATCAATCGGTTCTGCTCCTAATTGCTTTACATTGTATGAATATAAGCTCATGCAAAAACTGCTAAACTCAATTTCCATGAGAATTTATTCATGTGAAATGTCTGAATTCTACCCATTGTGTTTCTACAAATCGTGTTTATAAATGCCAGATGCAAAGGTTTTCAGAAGAAATGGATTTCACCACCTCTGAAGCTCTCAGATCGGTTTGTTTGTGTAAACACGTTTCTTCAATACTCCTGTGGTACAATTTACTTTGTGTCATGCTCCAAATACAGGCAGTAAAATTTCAACCATCCATGTTGATGTATGGTTTCATTTGCACAGGCTTTCTGGCAGACATCTACATTTTATTGCCGATTCCTGCAGTAAAATGTAGATTGACATAGATGGCACAGTCTTAATACCCAAATTAAATTTCCCTGTTCGTTTTTTTTTTTCTTTTGGCCTTATCTTGCTTTTTTCTCTTTATTAAGTCAAACCGTGTAAAAAGAAAAACAACTCATTAAAAAACAAACATCAGTCACGGTCTGGTTAAGAGAGACTGCTAATTTTTTTTTTCCATTAAAGAAGTGACCACTTATTGAAATGTTTTCATGTCTTCTTGATTTTATTTATCTTTGCAGATAAGTACTTGTTTTTTATCTCAGAGATCCTAACATCTTAAGCCACAGTCTTTTTCAGATGAAGTACCCTCAAAGTATTTATACTTGTGTAAGGTTTTCATGTTTTGTCACATTACACCCACAAAATTCAACATCTTTCAGTGAGTATGTGATAGAGCAACTCAAGGTTGCGCATAGCTGTGGTTTTCAAACCTTTATGCGAGTTAAAAACTTTAAAACTTTAAGCATTTGTATCGGTGCCTAAAATTATGTCGAATCACTTTTTGGTGCAGCAGCAAGTCTTGGGATTTCTCTACCAACCCAGTCAGATGGGATGGAGAACGTCTGTGGACATCCGCTTTCCAACTTTCCATGGGACGAAAACTACTCCTTTCTAGCCATTGCTGTATATTTTACTTTACTTTCATTTTACTTTTTGTTTGTGAAAAATGTCAAAATTGTTTAGATTTTTGTGCTGATCAATCACATAAAATCCCACTGTGTCAAAAAATGTGACTAAAGTGATGTAATGTAAAAACCAAAAGGTCTAGCAATATGTAGGGAACTCCCTACGTATTTGATTGATGTAGCAGAAACTATTGTTTATCAATTTAACTCTTGTTGCCGAGTAATTTAGTTCAAAATCCATTTTGCCATCTGCTCAGTTTGCATGACAACATAAGACAATTTTAGATGAAAACTACAGTAAAATGATAATGTATTATTACCATAAAATAAAATCTATTCTATTTTATGAGTAGTCTACTTATGGCTACTTATGGAATCAGTGCTGAGAGTGATGAAGCTGAAGCTGTCTGGAGAAAACATCAAGAGGCACATCTTTAAAATGTTTGTCTCCAAAGTCTTGTGGGTTTTCATGTAAAAGCCAGTTTCACCGATCATTAAACTTCCTCTCCATCGGCAAAAACTAAATCATATAAATCCGGATATTCTTAGCTCTTATGCTGACTATTTTAATGCTTAACTAGCTTCATCAAATTCTTAAATGCCAGCTTATGTGAGCTATACTCTTCAAGGTTTATTAGTTTTCCAGACAAGCCTGCTCCATTTTAGCATTACATATGTAGAGAGTACATTATTTAAAATTTGTGTAAGCAAGCATTAAAAGATCTCTGATCTCTGGATTGATAGTCCATCCATCCATCCATTTTCTTACACCCTTGTCCCTTAATGGGGTCGGGAGGTGCTGGTCTGGATTGATAGTGCTGTATCTAAAATAAAAAATGATTTAGTTCAATTAATTTATGATATGGTTCCATGGATTCCTGCTACTGACCTTTAGTGTGGTTTGTGGGTAAAGGGCGAGGCAGCCATGTGGTAAATAAAAGTGTATGGGGTAAATGGTTATTTTGCGGCACAATACTCTTTAAAAAGTGTTTAAAAGACTCATCTGACATTTTGAGAAAATCTCAATTCACTGCAGATACTTAAATGACCAGCAGCTAAGCGTTAAATAACTTTAACATCGAAGAGCTGGAAAAACCTGACCATGTCTGCAAGAAACGGGTTTAAATCATCAGATTGCATTTTACAATCATTTGGCTGTCTTAATTGGTTCTGAAGCATGTTTAAAAATAAGTCTGTGGTTCTAATGTAGTGCTAAGGAGAAAGTCTTATTTAAAATGTTGCTTTACTGTTTTGTTTTTTGTTTTTTTTTTGCAGTGGGAATTGTGCTACATAATACAGCTTGTACTTTCCTGGAACTAGAGGTCGCGTTCACAGAACTTTCCAGGCACTCTCAGAACATTGACGAAATCTCATCAGGAACTGCAACTTGCTGTACTTGGTCTTATTGGTTTCTTTGCCCCGAACTTGTTAAAAAATGATTCTGTATGATGTGGCGACAAATGAATCCTTCCAGGAACTCGTCACATAGTTGCTGAGACATTTATTTAAGAGAACTTTCTAATACTTTCCAGAACATTCATGAAACATATGTGGTTGGTTCTGGTTCCTTAACCCATCACAATTTTGTCTCATAATACAATAATGTATCAATGGTTCTGAAAACCTTTATCAACTTATTAACTTTTAAGTATCATGTTTGTAGATTTTACAAGATGTTTCAAAACAGAATAAACTTTTAGGGTATTTTTTTTAGTCATAAAATCAAGAAACATAAATTTTTGTGCAACTTGATTGCTCAAAGTATACGATTACACTATTTGTCCCATTTTTCCTCAAAACACAAAATTCTGTGTAACCTAATTTAGTGAACATGTTAGCATGATTTGCTAACAGTAGTTAGCCTGGTCATTTACAATATCAGGGAATCCCTCTGGTTTTCAAATTTAGAAGTGGACCATGGTTAAGCCAACAATCATTATTCGCTGTCATCATCATCCACATCCAAATTTTCACAGCTGAGTATTTCTCTTGAATAATCTTAATTTTACAGATACATTCCAGCATCTAAATGCCAGTGAAGCCACAGAAAGTAACAAAAGTTTTGCTTATTTCAGAACCACATGCATTGACTGTTATCACCAGGTGAAGCAGGTAGGAACTGAAGGACTGATTTTATTATAGGCATATACAGTATTAGCTTTGTGTTTGCTGCAAGGTGTGTGTCTGCATACAAACTATCCCTGGGCCATCCCTCTGTTCACGCCATGTCACTGGAGCCTGACGCCACATCAGAGTTCAGACAGGAAAGCTAACCGCTGCTGATTGCATCTGCACCACAAAGGATTGCTGATAATGTTTATTCTCTTCATTGAATCCTAAATGATACGGAGAAATCTTCCTGCAGTAAAAAGTGAGGCTTGAGGAGGAATATCCATTCCCATGCACTACACTAGGTTATGAAGGAAGAAAAAGAAAAGTCCCTGACATTTCCCCTGTCACCCGTGGCAACTGCTGAGAGCATACCACTCAGTGAAAGGTGAATTCCTTTGGGAGCGTGGTCTGCTGCCCGCCTCTCCCCTGCCCAGATGCTCAGAATAGAAAATGTCTCTGCCTCCTGCTGCAAGCATACCGTCACTCCCATATGAGTTTGTTTCCGCATTTTAACCAGAAGACACACAACACCTCAGGGAGGAGTGCGTTTAAGATTGCTTTACTGTAAAAATATCTACGACCTCATGCACAAAAGAGCTCCAGAGGCATAATAGTGGTCCTCTCTGAGACAGCTCAGTCCATGGGAACTTCTCGTTTTTAGTTTTTTAATATATGATCTTATAATACTGTAGATAACTCAATTAGTCAAGTCTTTTACGTGATGCTAATTAAATTATAGTATATTAACAATGCTAAGTCATAATTAAGAGATAACTTAGTTATAATTGCAAAACAGCTGAGTCATAGTTACTAGTCACAGTTATTGTTATGAAACATTTTTCAGTTACAGGATAATAATGATGCACTAAGTCATTTATAAGAGATTACCCTGTCATAGTGATATGATAGCTATGTAATAACTATATGAAATGTAATATTTAAAAAACAGTCAAGTTAGATCTAAGAGACATTTAAGTCACGTCTATGAGAGGCCTTTCATTACAAATGACTGTCATAATCATAAGATAAACTCACGATAAAGACTAGCAATTCTAGTCTTTATTGTGAGACTATAATAGATGTCATTAAGTCACAACTTTGACAAACTAATTAGTAACAATGACTAATTCATATTTAGGACATGCTGATTCAGAAAAAAATCCAAATAGCTATAAATGTTCATACCATGCAACCATTAAGTATAAACAGATCAAACTTAGGGGAAATAAAATGAGGATAAAGGAACAATTTCTTGTATAGGCACAACGTGGCTGTGCCAAAATGCTTATTTTGTTTAGCTGAATGCAAAGCCTGTAAGGTGTTCACTGAGTTCATCAGTGACAGTCTGGGGGAAGCATGTTGCGCTCTACAGCACTAATCTGGAAGTAAAAGTTTAAACAGTTTGTGACCAGGATGTGTGGGGTCTGCAGATATGTTTGTTGCCATTTTCCTGCAGGCCTGACAATCTGTTAGATAACTACATCATAATTACAAAACAACTAATTTATAGTTAAAAGATGCCTAATCTTAAAATGAGACAAAGTTGGCCTGTGAACTCTGATCAAATTTGTATAAAGGGGCAGCAGAGTCTGCACTCGTAAAGGAAGCTAAATATTTTTAGTGTGAACAGACGAATCATGAGACTCTTTTGTTGAACATGCCTTAACTTTTTCTATGGCATGCACGACGTCTCCTGTCTGGCACATTTGTGTTGCTGTACCAAAGTTCTGGAAAGCATCAGAGCAAACATATCAACTTAAAGCAAGATGCAAAGCCACCATCCTCACAGTGGTGTGATTTTAGTCTGAGTGATTGACTGAGCATGACTTTGCTTTCGTCCTCACACAAGCACACATGTAAGACCATCGGACTAACAGTTGCCATGACAACATTCAATGCCCCTCGAATCTAAAAACCCGTTGCAGACTTTCTAAAAATAATCTGCGTTGTCTCTTCTCAGACTCCTCTCCAGACGACAGACCTTGGTGCACAACAAGGTAAGGCTGAAGATCTGTCAGACGTGAATAATTCATGTTTTTTTTTTGTTTTTTTTTATGTTTGAGGTAATTTACATAATTAGCAAATCTAAGGATCAAGTATGTGTCAAGCCCAAAACAAAGCCAACCTTTGAGGTTTTTCTTTTTATGTGCTTTGAACTGAGGCAACTGGCATCGAGAAGACGCTCATTGAGACAGAAGGATCCTGTGTTCACTGCAGGGAGACAGATTAAGGCCATGTCAAATGCCCCTTCCACCGCAGAACAGACAGCCAAGTCATGGATGTGACTTTTACAGAGATCCAACCAAACTGTGCATGACAGAAATGATCCGTGTGTATTAAGATAACTTGCCGTCCTGTCTCTGCTTTACTATTGCATGACTTACTTACAGAGAGACTGATGTTCTGACATTCTGAAAATGTTCTCGATGTGACATTGTGCAGCTGCATGAATAAGTGGGCTGACATGCCTGAAGTCGCTCTAATCTCTGCAAGCAAGGGTAAAGAACTAATTGGCACTCGGATATTATGTAACTCTGTCGATGGGCTGTCGGTGGGAAGAGAATAAAGCATTGTGTGATTGATTCAGGTTTGGATCAAAAAGAAAAGACATCATTAAGCTGTGAAATACCCACAGATCACTTTATTTAGTTGAACGTAAACACATAACATGTCCTCCTGAAAAGTTCAGGACAGAATCTACTTTACAAAGAGTGTGTACCTTTATTAACTCTGATAATAGTAACAATGTGTGTTTTTGGTCAAAAGATAACTAGGTGAAGTCATCACAGTTCAATAGCAGCTGATTATGATGAGGTAGACAGTGACACACCCAATATATACACATAGCTAAACTTAATAAAACAGCTAACATGTCTGTGAGGTTGGCTAAAAATGCTTAAGGTAAGAAAAAAAGACGGCCTACTAAGAAAAGACTTACTATAAATGCAACACCTTCAGAGTCAGCTTATAGACATTACAACTGTGGGCTGTGAACGGACTATGTATGGTTTAGACTGTTCAACTGGAAACCCTCCGTTTGCGATAATAATTGCACATTTTTGTTTTGTTTTTGTTACTTTGAGTTAGAGAAACCACATTAAAAGTTGTAAATTTGCCACCAATTAGTGTAGGGATCATTAACCACTAACCGAAAGATAAAATATCAAAAGAATGAGCAGCGCACGGCATTCTGGGGGAATAAAAATAACGCTCTTTCAAAACCATAATAATTCAGATTATATAAAAATAAACTTTATAAATATAAAGCAATAATAACCACATATCAGCAGCTTGGATTTACAGTTGAATGGTGGCATTTTTCATACTTGGCCCATTTGTTAGGATGCTTGGCATTCTTATCGTAACGGTAAATAACAGCTGTGGGTGATGCATGCAGTGTTAGTGCTGATAATAAAGTGATATACACATATTGGATAACTGAGAGCAGACAGTTTATCTGCATTACTGTGGTCTGTGATAATACCATAAACATGAAAATCCTCATCAGTTAGGATTAGACATGGGCTGGTTATCAGTTTCAATGTATGCTCAGGTTTTGAAAAGTCAAAGTTAAAAAATATTCTGTCATGCTGTTTCTTTAATTAGTGCTAGAGTGACCAGAGTTTTTTCTAGTTGTATGGAGAAGTGAGTGCCACAGCCTGTTGCTGTCCACTGCTGGTCAGCAGGCTGATAACAGGGCTTCTGTTGCTCAGGACACAGACTAATTTGAATGTTTCCACCTCTTTCTAGTTACTGGTACCAAAGTTTGAGAACATTAAGGCTCTAAAACACTAAACTTTGCTGTTGTGTTGTTCTTTAGGTTTAAAATACTTTGACTATTGAATGATGTGGTGTTATCCCTCCCCCACTTCTTGTTCTGCACCGTTGGCTGAAATATGGTGACTGCAACTTTCTTTCCTTGGCTTACAAAAAACCCTACATTGTCTGATTGGAAAAAGTTAGGTTGTGTCATTATTGTTGTAACACTGTTATTTAAGAGAGTTGTGTTAAACAGATGGCTGACCCAGATATAATCAGCTGGTTATATATGTCTTATTCTACAAAGAACAATAAGCACACGGTGTTATTCAAACCACTGGCAAATTTAAACTTTGAAAAACTTTCTTTTAAATGGAACCTTGATGTGTATCGGCTAGAAAATGGAACTAAAAATTCAAGAAAGATTTAAGACTATGAGTTAGCCTAGCTATTTTCTTTATTAAAATGTAAATATTTTTTTTTTTCTAAAATAATTTTATTTTGTCTTATCTTTTTCTTGAAAATGCCTCTTGTCTTTTCCAATCAGAAACTACATCTAAATCTGAAATTTGAGGAGATCGTGCTATCTGATTTTATTCAAAGTTTCAGGATTTTAAGGTGCAGTTGTGCTATTATTACTTTATCAAACTATGAGATTATCATATCAATCCAAACCCAATTTTGGGAGCTAAGGAGCACGACCCCTAACTCCTATAAAGGTAATGGTGTTTAAGAGTTTAGCAGATGTTGACTTTATATTTCTACTTGGATCTATATATGGAGGAAAAAAAATAAAAGTAAAGTAAATTTTATCAGCAAAAAATGTCTAAATATGTCGCATTTTGATCATGTAACACATCTTTGTGAGTTGTTCTCTTTTAATAAATGTATAAAGATCTCATACAAACCCATGCCTAGTTAAGTCTCACTTCCATAGAGAAAAGTTACATCTGAGTAATATGATAATTCTTCATTTGGTATGACAACAATGCAATTCATAAGCACTAGTAAGAAAAGCAACTGCAATAAATACCTTCACACTTAATAAAAACAGCAAAGAAACAGAGATGTTGAAATTGCTCCAACATGTTCTTACTAAACACTAAAGGTCATGTTAACAGTCTAAAATGTAGGGTTTAACAGTCATCAGACGCCTACTGACACACTCAAAACCTCGATCTGAGGAGAGCATCAAAAACTACGTTGAGTAAGGTCTGAACCGACACCCTAACAGTCATTGATCACTGAAGAAAGCTTTGAGTAAGGTTAACAGTTCTTGTCCGTAGCCACTGATAAACATTTAGTAAACTTGATTTGCTTTAGTTGCTATAAACGCAGATAAAACATCATATAACAAAAATGGCCATGTGTAATAAAAAATAAAAAAATTCCATAAGACACACATACACACAGAGTTATGACTAAAGTGATCTGATTTTCTCCTGTAAAATCACATTTTAAGTATCACTGTGTACCAGATGGATACAGAGCTGCCTTTGCTGGCCACAGTAACAGTCACAGTTTGAATAGTGTGTGATGTCTAGATATAATAAATATTACATTTATATATATATATATAATATATATATATATATATATATATATATATATATATATATATATATATATATATATATATATTTCACAAGTGTGCAACTCTTTTAGGATACAACATAAAGACCACTATAGTCACTGTTATTTAGTAAATATATCAAAGCCAGTATATACAAAGAAACTTACAGTGATCTTCAATGCTCTCAGCTTTCAGGTCCAGTCTTAGACCCAGGCCGTCTGACTCTCACAGCTGTACAATAGTGTCGGCTGGAAGCTAAACATCCACAGCAAAGAAAATAAACTCTGCAATTGGTCGGTCTAATTTTAAAGTGTAACTACACCATACATTCGCCATGTTATACAAACCAGCTCACAGAGCACATGTACAGCAGCCAAAGACACGATGCTGCACAGTTACACAACCTTGTTCCATGGCAACCGTGTTGATGGTTTGACAGCAACTGCTCAGCAGCTCCCGCTGTGCGCCTCAGTCGGCCTTGTCCTCGCCGTTCTTGGCCCACCCTCGGCTCATTACCGCTACCACGATGCTGTACATGTTGAGCCAGGCTTGGCGCAGCGGCGCCGTGTACGCCTGGCCAAGACTGCACTGCAGCATGTAGAGAAGAGATCTCTCCACCTCCTGCAGAAGTAAGGAAAAACTACTTAAATGTTACTCTTTTAGCAAATATAAAACACAGTTGTTGATGATTATGTTTATTAAGGGGGAAAATGTACTATACCAACTTGGGAAACCATGTTTCTTAATGAATTACCCACATCTCTTCTTAAATTAATTTTTAACAGCTAGAACCATGATTAACTAATGCCACCCTTGCAGAACTATGAAATCCCTTAAATTGGGTCTGTCTGGTAACATGAAGTGGGATGACAACTCTCAAAAGACAATACATCATGCTACGATCAAAATAATTTTTTTTTAAATATCATACAGTTCAGAAAGAGTTGCAGAGACATTACTAAGGCAGACAGACAAACCACTGAAGCTGGTTTGACATTAAAATTGGAAATATATAAAAATGTAACTTAATGGCAACACACCAATTTTGAAAAAATACATTGTTACTTAAAGGTTTTTGTGCTAGGATTTCAGAGGTATTTTGCAAAACTGCAATGGAAACAATTTTTTCTTATCACGAGTCACACGATCAACAACCAGATGTTACTGGTGCCATTAAATGACAGACGACAGGAAGAGGTAGGAGGAGAATGACGGCGCGGCACGTTTTTTTAATAACATTGAATGAACAAAGTTATTGATTTTATCTGCATTTGTTATTTAGTGGAAACACCGTAGTTTTTGCAACATTAACAGAATATCAACAAAGTTTTGTTCATATTTCTAATGGAAACGCTGCTACTGAGAAACTTCATGGACAAATGGAAAACAGTGGTGAATCTTCCCAGGAGTGGACAGCCTACCAGAAGAATACCATCGACTCATCCAGGAGGTCACATGATACTTAAAACTATATTTAAAGCCCTGCTGAGCACACAAAAACGCAAAGGTTCTTCTCACATTGGCCCACCAAAACAAACCTATCAATAAAATATTCTGTGGGCCAACAAGATTAAACAGAAATCAAATGAATCCCATCACAACATGAAAACTAACAGCAGTTCAGAGAAAGAACATCGTACAGGAGTCATTGATGGATCATACATTCTGCTTTCAAATGGGAAATCCTAAAGGAGAATATCCAACCCTCAGTTTGTAACCTTAACCCCAAGATCATGAGGGTTAAGAATCAGGACAAAGATCCAAAGCAGTCTTTTAAGACTGCCTATAGGGCGCTCCAAAAAACACAAAAAATTAAATTAACATGCTTTAAAGTGACACAGTCAAAATGCAACACTAAATCTAACTGAGATGCAGTGGTTTGATATTGGACATATTCACTTTTAAAACTTCTCCAGTCTGGCTGAATTAGACTAATTCTGCAAAGAAGAGTAGGCCTACATTTCTTCGCTGTGATGTGCAAAACCTTCTGACAAGCAGTTATAACTGTTGAGGGAAGTTCATTTTTCACATTGGACTGGGTTGTGAAATATGGTACGAGTGAGTGTTTCTAACATCGAGCTCATTATGCAACATTAGGCAACCTTAGAAAATGAAAATTAAGACTTATCCTAGTCCACACCAATTATAATTTTAGGTATGCATATGGACATGCAGGCAACCAGCTTCTCCATACGGTATGCCTGAAATATTAAGGCAGGATAAAAAAAGAAATCATAGATTACCATGTATTTGGTAATTTGATGTACTCATCAGAAACCAATAAGTAAAACCAAACTAATGTTTATCCGACATCTTAAGGAGGAAAATCCAGACATCCCTCTACCTGGGGCCCTTCCAGGCCAAAAGATAAATACAGGGTCTATCCTGGGGTATCAGAAAATCGTAAACAATGGATGAGAAGAAATCAAAATTTGATTTGGTTTACTTTTCAAGAAGAAAATAATTGGAAAAATATGAGAGAATTGAAAAGCTGTTTTTTAAATTTTTCTTAGGCACACAATTTTGTGATTTTGCTTCTTTTGTTCAACTGAAAGTCAAAGGTGTTGTCCCACATATTTGTTTATTTGATATCTTGTGCTTCTATTCACTGTAAAATGAACTGTAAGATATCAAATTATATGAACATTCTAATAATTTTGTGAGTTTGAAAAAGGTCAAGGATAAAAAAGTTAACTTTTTGTTACGTGTAAATTTGATGTGGAAACAAACTCACTAACCCACTTTGTATCTATATATGTGTCGTTATGTTGCATTGCTTGTGCTAGTTGAGAAGTGAAGTAGGTCAGAGCTGAAACCAAATTTTAATTTCTTCTCATCTAAAAAAAAAAGAAAGCTGGGCTTGCATTTCACATTAATAATTTGTATTTTAAAACAAGACATCTAAGACTACTAGTTTGGGTTTTTTATTATTCTGTTTTTTTTTTTTTCAAACATAGTTTCTGTGGAAAAAAAACACACTTACAAAATCATGCATGGCTCTTATTGAAGCAGGGTGCAGCTTTTTCTGATTTGCACATGTATGTGTTAATCTTACAGTAAATGACTGTGTGCTGACTCCCACTGCCTGATGCTTCCTCCCAAGATTAAGCAGAAAGTCCTCCAAAGAGTGGAGATCATCCAGGTGGCTCACTGCTGCATCAATCACCAGCATCACCTGGGGCAGAGGGGGGGGAAGCATGCAAGGCAGCAATTAAAACCATACTTTGAGAAATGACTTTAGATTATGTGGGAGTGAGCTCACCTTGGTGACATGGTCCAGGAACTCGGGGCTGGAGAGACAGTCTTGTTTGGAATCACAGTTTGTGCTGTAGTGGAAAAGGTTGAGCAGCGGAGGGTCCAGCTCAAACAATCTGCCCCAGACAAACACCACACAGTTCTATAAGTGCACTTACCCACATGGCATTGATTCAGAAATATATGCAGACAAAAAAAACAAAAAACAAAAAATCAGTTCCCCCTGTTAGCGTCTGATTTAGCTGCAGCTGTCTAAACTGTGGATTAGTCTGTCGCCAAGCAACAAGTCAAGCCTCTGGTCCCTGTCTGCATGGGAAAGAGAGTGGCAAATCTTCTCTCACTCTTTCTGTATACCTGTATTACATATTCTTTTAAGAAACCGAACATTTAAAGGATTAACCTGCATCACCGTAACAGAAAACAACCAGATTATTCTCCTCCGACTGTAATTGCTGCAACCTGCTCAGACGCTGATTTTGCAGAACGTTACCTTGAGAACATGATGACACCATGAGGAACTTTGTTCTTGCCCAGGCTCTCCCAGCTGCCTCGTATCAGCTCCTTATCTTTCACTGACAGCTCTCCCATCATCCCTGCAAGCACA
This sequence comes from Poecilia picta, assembly GCA_033032245.1. Classification (NCBI taxonomy): domain Eukaryota; kingdom Metazoa; phylum Chordata; class Actinopteri; order Cyprinodontiformes; family Poeciliidae; genus Poecilia; species Poecilia picta. Next base: position 9,033,357 of record CM065374.1, read on the forward strand.
AGACACTCTCTTCTGGTGGGCGAACGTATAACTCTTCCAAAAAAATAAAAAAATAAATAAAAAAAAAACAATATTTTTGAGAATCAACAACAACAAAACTTCTGCTGTCCCACCTGGAAACATGAGCAGCAACCTGCTAATCATGTTGGACTTAAGGAAACCTCTGCAGGAGAAATGACCATACTGTACCTTTTTGAGGTCAGTCGTCTCTCTCTGAAGTTCTGCTGCAGCCGGGCTCTGGGGAATGACTGTTTCTGTGACTGTGAGTGAGTGATTATGGTGCAGGCTGACACTCAGGTCCACTTGTTCTCTCTTTCCCCGACCCACGGTGCAGTCAGGAAGGCAAGTTCTGCCACACTCTTATCTGTCACACCGCCTGCTATCTCTCTCCCCTCGTCGTTTGCCTCCTGATATGCTCTCTCTCCAGCACTGGGGATGCTATTCATGCCACTGAAGGAGAAAAAGAGGGATCGCTCTCTTCAGCTCCAGACAGGCAGCAGCAAACCACAGCTCCTCCTGCAGGTGAACTGAGGTCTAAAGTACACAGAGCGCCTATATGCACAACTGCCCCACAGGATTTATTTTTTACATTATAATCAAGAGAATACATTAAACAAGAAATTATGAAGAAAAGCAAAATAACCAGAAGAACACAGCGTGAGCCTCTTTTAACTTGAAAATTGCAGGTTTTTAGACAGGGAAAATCTATTTGAGGCCTTCATCTTCTATTCTGAGATGTATCCTCAGCTGCCTACATTTGCCACCCGTGCTTTTACAAAATGAAATGTGTGGGAATTTAAATGGCTACAATAATAAACGACCTGAATGCACCACCTTGGTGAAATTATATTGTTCATCTACTACACAGAACCACTCCTCAAACAGCCGTGATCATAACGTTCTGCGGCCGCGCTTGCAGTCTCTCATTAATCTAAATGAGATGTGTTTGTTTCCTCTCGCAGTCTCCAAACACAAGTTTAAAGGCTACAGTTTGCTCAAATAATTGTCCCTCCCTCCACTCCAGCACTTTTGACTGAGGCAGATCCCTTCCTAGGTATTATCTAACAGGTTGGGGAGAGAGAGGCTTTTTCTTTTAAATTTTTTACTGTGCAGCAGGGAATTGGAGGCGCACAGCTTTCCCCAGAGGGACCACAAGGCAGAGTGAGGAAGGATGCGGGGTTCCCATGACAACCTGACAGGATGGAGCCCTTGAAGCTTCGTCATGTAATACTTGAGATTTCAAAGAAGGGACACTGTGATCATTTAACATCGCTATATATTTGTGTGTTGTGGATCATTTAACCTTGATGGAGCTGTCAATGAAAGCAAAAAGGAAACTTAGGATGGATTTAAGTTAACTAAACTGAGTTTTCCAATATGTTTAGTCTGTGTAAACATTTTTAGTCTGCATAAAAGTGATTATGTAACAGAGAAGGGGAGCGATATATTTGTCACTTTGTTCAAATTCAGAAGTTTACATCCAGTTCCTTAGTATTTGCTAGAATTGCTTCGGTAAATGGTTTGAATAGGGCATATCCTTCCTCAACCTTTTCACCATAGTTTGCAGAAGGTTTAGCCCATTTCTCCTGACAAAGTTGGTATAATTGAGTCAGGTTTGGAGGCTGTTTTCACTCACCCGCATCTTTTCATCTCTGCCCACAATTTTTCTTATCAGGGTTTTATGATTGTTAATTCACAAGCATTACAGTTGTTGTCTTTCAGGCACTGTAACTTATTTTGACTAAAGCTTTAACTTCATATCAAATGTCTTGAGATCTTTGTTCATGTATCTGAGATGTTGCTTTAAAATACATCCAAACGTGCCTTTGTTAAACTTCAACATGGTGAATTATTCTATTAAATGTTTACAAAACCATAAAATCACTATCTGGGCTTTCCTAAACATGTCTAACATCATTTTAATGTTTTCAACTTCTGACTTTGACAAACGTAACACAAATTATTCTGCTATGTAGCAAATTTGAAATAAATCCTAGCTGACCTTAGCGCCAGGCATTAAGAAACAAAATAATACTTCATCGTATGCGATGTGAATATGATCTTGTAACTTTAACTGTATTTGTATTGTGATTTTATATTATAAACCAAACAAAAATTGGTGTGTGGTAAAAGAAAGAAGTTTAAATTTAGAGTTTACAGCTGTAAAATGGGAGGGAAACACTTTTTAAAATAAGTTATAAAATGTATTTTTGCACCTCTATTTTACCCTTATCTGTATATTGGGAGGGGTGCAATGATCGGTATTACTTAACAGGAATAAAGGTGTTTACTTGGTAAATTGTTCATAAAACCCACTACTTTTGCAGAGCTAAGATTAGGCTAAACCTGGTTTTACATTTTGATAGGCAGCAACATGAGTACTACATGAAAAATGTAGAAACGTGCATTTTTTTCCCCACAGAGATTCTTTACCCATGTCTATGTTCATACAACACCATCATAGAGCCTGAACATCTCAAATGCAGAGGACACCAGCCCACAAGTGTCTATTATGGCTTGTCCTGATCTCTCCGACGACCCTTTGACTGCACTTTCAAACATATCCAGACATCCCAGTGTGGTTTGTAAGTAAAAATGATCTCTGAGATTCCTGGCAGGCAGCTGTCAAAGCACAAGAGTACAGCAGAGGCCAGGGCACCAGAGTATTTGATGTGGATTTGTAGGCTTGGAGCGGACAGCAGCACTGGTCTCTGAGAAGGCACATGCACTGAGAGGACTGTTTATTTAGTTGGCAGTGTGGCTCTCAAAATAACCGAGAACTTTAAACCATCCATTGAAGAAAAGCCAATCTCAAGCGATTGTTGTTTTTATGGGACTTAAACAATAAAAAACAAATTAAATCAAAGTGTCACAGTGTAGTTCTTTTTCAAATTCCATGTTTGAAAGGCTGCTACATTTTTTTTTAAAAAAAATTAAATTATCGTTTTGTTGTGAATATTTATTCTTGTAACATCAACTCAATCATCCTCTAAATTAAAGGCTTCAAACTTTTTGACAAAGCATCTCAAAGCCAAAAGCCTTTTACGTTCCACATGTTTGGAGCGTGCGGCGTGTATTTCCCTGTGTATGATAATGCTAAAAACAAAATGTCTTGCACACTCAGCTCAAGATCAAAACTAAACATAGATTCAAATATAAGCATGCAAGTTGTGGAGAAAACACTTCCCATTGGCACAGTCCACAACAGGTATATTTTTGTTATGGTTGTCCTGGTGGAACACCAAACCAAGTTTCAACCATCTCACCCCAAACTATAATAAAAAAAATATGATATGACAAATATGACAAATCTTTATTTATTATTGATTAATTTCCTATAAACCTCAGGGGTTGATTTGTTTATTGTACAGCTATTTTCATTTCATAACTTAAATAATATGACAATTTTTACTTTAATACCCACGAGTAGTTTTGGTTGAATAATTAACTGTTTTTCCATTAATCTTTGCATTTTATGATGTAACAAAAACCAATTGTCGAAGTTAACCATTCTGCCTTGGCCTAAGTCAAGCACCTTCTTGCTCTCTGAAGGTGTGGCCTTGGCTCCATTCCTGTTTACAGATGTCCTGGGTTGGACAGGATGCTGTTAGGTACATCCTTATTGTGACATGACAACATTTTAAGTGTTATTTTCAAACCAAATTGGACTCACTTTGGTGTATTTGGTGGCTTTTGATTATAAATAGGTCTCCTTTTCTGTGGTTTGGTGCTAATTCTTACTGCTGCTGGTAGATGGCTTTGATCAGTACTGAACTGGGCTGTAGATGTTTTTGCTTGCAGTTCAGTTTTGGAAGAGACTCTCCCACAGGAACTATTTACGATTTGCAGCCAGATGCTAAATTACCCTAGATAGTAAATCTGTCCCTGAGCTTTTGGAAGATGCTCTTTTTCTACCCAATCTTGACAGCCTGATGTGTCACCAATAAATCTATTTGCTGCAAATTCTCCCAGAGAAGTGTTTTGTGAAGTTCATCTCAGTTATTATGATGTGTGAATGAAAATAACTTTTAGACGCACATCGCAGGGTGATTAGTGAAAACGCAATCGTTTAATTTAGGTTCAATGATCAAACTAAAACTCTAAAAAGAACCAAAAAACAATACAATATATATTTTATATCTTCAAAAGTCAAGTTTGCAACATGTATTACTCATGCACAAATGCAAATGTATAAAATGTTATTTTCATTCAGTTCTAAAGATTTTGAGAGTGTAAAGTCTGCATGATTTGTATTTTCATAATTTATAGGTGTACATCCTAAACAATCAGGACCTTGGTGTTCACTGTGACATGAATCATTTTTTAAAAACAGTGTTGTTTTCTAGTGGAGAGACCACAAAAACTCAGCTCTTCCTGAACCCTTTTGATCATGGCATTTCTTCCCTTTGGACTTCACGCTCTTGTCTTCCACATCTTCAATTTTCTTCCCGTCTTCTACATTTTCCTCCCTAAATCAGATATTTTGGGTTAGAAAATGCCTATATTATAATTACGTCGAACTTTTACTTGGCTCTGATGGAGTTTTTTTCTCTCTATTCTCTGGCGACTGCAGGGAAAGCTCAGAAAATTATGTAATGTAATATAACCAAACCACATGAAGTCCTTGGCTCTCAGGCAGCAGTGCTATTCATACATTTACTGGATACAGTTGTACTGCACAGTGGAGGAGCAAAGCTTGTAAAAAAAACTCTTTTACCTGCTTTGAATTTCCTTTTCAGAGCTCGTATCGTATCATCTAGTCTGAATGATTCACCAGTTTCTTCAACAAACTGCTCTTTTATCCCAGCTTTCTCCAGCTTTCTCCTGAATGTCTGCTGTGCATGGGTCTTTGCATTATTCTGTCAAAAAATCTCAAAGTTACACTAGAGAACAGCCACATTATTGCATGTTGTAATAAAGTGTTAGCTTTAAGTAGCGTACCTGTTTCACCTGTTCAAACAAATAAGGCCTCTCGCGAACTCGGGCCTTCATGTCTCTTAATTCGCTCATGTAATCTTTCATTCTTTGAAGATCAGCTTCCCTTTAAGTAAGAAAAGATTAGTTTTACCAACTGTTCCCATCATGTGTGGATTTGCAAGGTAACATTCAGAAGTTGAAAGTTGTGAAACTCACCTATGGCGCTGTACATTTCCACTACACACTTCTTTCAGGCTGCTGTGGGGATCCAGCAACTTTGCATGAAGCACTACAGTCTTCTTCATAGCCTGGGATCTCATCTGGTAGCTTTTTAACCACTCTGCACTCTCTTGGTTTTTACTTTCTCTGATTTCCATTGATTTTCTGTATAGTTAATAATAAAGAGATGTGATTTCAGATCTTTTTATGTGTTGAGCAACTAGATTATATATCTAAAGTGGAGACAAAATCTCTTACAAAGTCTGAAATTTGGCTTTTATCATTTCTAGGTCAGGATAAGTGATATTTAACATGAAAACATTTAGTTATCCTAAATAAATAGCTTAGTTATCCTACCAAAAGGCCCAGATTTTATTAGTTCTCCCCTTATTCCATTTTCTAAATAACACAATTTCGGTGCCAGTATTTTCAGTTTAACTTAAAAACTAAGGTTACATTCTTTCCAAAATAAAAAACGAGTTATTTCACTCATTTTTTTATGAACAATTTTTTGTAACTCAACTGTAGTGAGATACTACAGTTTGATGGGGATTGTGGTATTTGAAAGAGAAAGTTTCACACTCAGATGTCCAAAATGTTTTAAAACCTTTGGACAAATATGATATTAGAAATGTGTAAGAGCGCTGTCTGTAGTTAACTGCTTAGCAATGCAACTCACCTGATGGCGGCACAGCGCTGCCTCACAGCATCTGTGATGTACGTGGGAAGAGTGTCTGTAGATATCAGTGTTAGGGCTCCAAGTGACTTGCTCCTACCGAGATTATTCATTTTAGAAACCTGTAGAAGTAAAGAACCAGAAACAACAGGGGTCTCTAATCAGCTGGCTTGAAACTAAAACTAAAAATTTGAATTGCTTCAGAAAACACAAGGTATATAACCAGCGCCATATTTTTGCTTTTGTTTTTTATGTTCGTTATTATTAACAACTAATCACTTTTAGAGCACTGTGCATGAGAAAGATGCAAAATGTAAACGGATGTTTCCAAGAATCTTTTTTCCATTAATCTGAAACATTATCCAAGTTAAGAAAAATTTGTATTACTTTGAGGTAATGTCAGACAATCTTTTTAGACCTTTTTAGACAATCTTTTGAGGTAGAAAACATTCAGCGATCACAAAGTTTAATCACTGATGCAATATATAAAAATATTCTCCACACCATACCAATTAGTCCAAAAAATATTTTGTGCAGATTTCTATCACATGGTGCAATTTTTCTTGTCAAGTACAGTAAAATATTTAATATCAAAGACTTGACATATTCTTAACCTCAGCCTCTCTACACATTATTTGGGAGTACTGTGAACACAATTTTTTTTTTACATTGATTTAAAGAATAACAGTCACATTCATAAGACAGATTATTGTTACATAAAATTGAAAGGCAAAGGAGAATAAAACTGAAATGATTTTCTTCCAGAAATAACAAGGACAAAATGCTAAATTTAAGGAGATGAATGAAGCCACAGATTAGGAAATCTGAGGACAGAAGCATTACATCTAGGAAGCTCCAAACTAACTGAAAATGAAAATGGCTCAGGCTTGATAACATGGTGGGTGGATATGTTTCAAACTATCCATCAAGCAGAAAAGGTGTGAGAGACTTAAAAAAAACAAAGTGGTGCAAAACCATAACGTGAAACCATCTGGTGTGCTGAAGGTCTAAAAGTCCTCTTCTAATCCAGTTATTTTTATACATAAAACCTACAAAATTAAATTGATCATTTACAGTTACTTCAAAGGATTAAATGAATCACTATAATTCATATGTAATCAGATTAAAAAAATATTTTTAAATAATTCACTCCACATAAATAGTTTTCTCTAAAAAAATAATTAATTAATTAATGAAATATTCCTGATTTATGAAATTTGTCTGAATTAACATAGAATTTCTCTTCTTAAAAAAAAAGTTCACCTGTGAAGTCTCTGGGGGTTTTTTATATTTCCTTGCAGGAAGAGCAGATGTCCTCAAGAAGAAGGGCTGACACCTTGTCACATCTTGACTCTGCTTTGTCTCCAGTGCTTCCCTTTGCAAAGCCTTGTGCAGACTTTTAAAATCTGGGACCTCGGGTATGATTTTCGGCTTGAAGCTCGGCTCCTCATCCAAGAAACCCAGCTTTTTTTTTCTGGTCTGATCGGCGCTGCGAACTCTCGGGCAGCCAGCCTGAACCGGATTCTGTTGTTTCGAAGCTATTCGTGTCTGAACGTTTCTGCAAACTTCCTGCTGATCTGTGCAGAGATATGAGCCGCATCACTTGCATGTCTCTGTCAAATGTTAATTAAAAAGTGCTGGAAAAATTATTAATTTTTCTGAAATTTAAAAAGGGATCTTGGCAGAAAAACCACTAAGTTATTCCCAGAAGGGAAACCTTAATTCATCTCAAACCAAACTTGTTATTACCAGTGAAGTGGCATTATGTTATGATAATTTTCCGTTAAAACTTTTCTGTTTCAAGGTATCTTCTGGATTACAATTTTTTTAAAATAAAATGTAAAACATAATAGATTTTATTAGAAGCAAATTACTATTTCTAGTGTTACTAAAATGACACACCAGGTTTATTTATTATTTAGTTATTTATTAACTTATTTATAACTTATGTTAGAAATTGTGGGTTTACTGCAACAAATGCAGTCAACTCAAAATATACTGAAAAAGCATGGAAAACCTTGAATAACTCCAGGTATTTTTGGCCTCTCATCAAAAGAAACCTTTACTGCAAGATCGGTATGATGGAAAAATCATGTGGTTTAAAACTGGTATTTTTGGTATCTGTGGTTCTGGTCTGGATTATCCTTTACCTTGCTTTGGTATTGGCAGAATGCCAAGACTCTTGTCAGACTTATTACTCCTAGGATTTTATGTTGAAACTAAACAGGCCAGAGCTACGCTTCCTTGTTTTCAGGAAATTTTTATCCATGGAAAAATGCGAAACGCAAAAGCGACGGAAAATAGGACAAATCAGGCCAATCAGTGTGATGATATATCTTAAAAAACGAGGCCTAAATAGCATCCCTCTTCCTTCTGTTTAATATTCAGTCACTAAGGGGCAAAGTTGATGAACTACAAGTCAAGGTTATAAAGGTTAGAAAGTTCAATTAGGCTTAATAGTTTTAGTTCAGAACTATCTCTCTGTGCCTTCAACTGTCTCTGTATTCTTTGATCCAGATGATATTAAAAATTCCCTCAGGAAAAGCAAACCTAATAAAAGTCCCGGCCCAGATTTTATTTCAGGGAGACTTTTAAACATTCACACAGCAACTTAGTGGCGTGTTTTATTATATTTTTAAACTGTCTCTGGAACTGGGAAAAATTCCCTATATATGGAAAAGATCTATCATTATTCCAATTGCCAAAAGTAAAAGCTCCTAAACAGCTAAATAATTTTCGCCCCATAGTGCTAACATCGTTAGTAATGACGGCATTTGAAAGAAAAATAACTACAGCTTCAAGCTAGGAAACACATGGATCTGAAGCAGCTTGAGTTTGGTGCCATCAGTCTCCTGAATCTACTCTATAAACATCTGGATGACTCAAAGACTCATGCAAGACTTTAGTTCAAGGACTTCTCATCTGCTTTCAATACAATAACACTCTAAATTCTGCAACATAAACTCTTAACTCAATGTGTGTTTTGTCCCTTCTCCTATTTGTTCTCTACACTGTAGAAGAATCTATTTAAATGAATTTAAAACTGAACATTTCAAAAGCAAAACATATGAACATTGACCTCCGTAAAGCACCTTAGCCCCCATTCCCTGGGGCCTTTAATATGAACACTGATCAAATCCATAAAAGGGACAGGAGAGAATGTATTTTTTTTAAGAAAGCTAAATATTTTTAGGATTATGAGCCTCTTTTATAAGCCTTTTATTAAATCCGTCTTTGGAAACTTAAATGTCCAAAATAAAAACCGTCTACACAAAATTGTCACTGTGGCAAACAAAATAATTGGGATAGCCCAACCTCTCCTTAATGACATTTTTATTTGTCATACTGCTCATAAGTCAAGGCTCATCCTACACTATCCAGACAATCCTTTAGATTTGGAGTTCCAGCTTCTTCCCACTGGACAAAGGTTCAGGCTTCCTATAAGCAATACATGGAAGAACTCCATTGTATCCACAGCAATTAGGTCCCTAAATTTGTGAGCTACAATTCCGTTTTATATATTTATGAATTGGTGATTGTATCATTTGCCTGTTTTTAACATTGTCTATGTATGTTATGTTGTTTTGTATGTTTGAAATATCTGCAAAACAAATTTCCCCCTGGGGGGAATAAAGGAACTGAAAAAACAAACCGTTCTATATGTTGATACAGGTCACCAACCCAGGCCTGCTAATGGGGAAATTATCATTAATCTCTTAGAGTTTAGAAAGCAACAAAGCACAAGTAAACAAAAAATCATTTGGTCCAAATTAGCTACTTGCACTATTTCTTCCCACTGGTTATCAGTATGTACCTTAAAACAATAGAGCCCAGTGAAAAAGAAGACCCACCTTTCAGCTGTCTCGAACCCTTCATGATTCTGTGGAATGTTTTCTGAACACAAACACTGTTTTTTGGATCCTCAGAGACTTGGTTTATCACTGCCTTGACCTTCTCTCTTTTGTTTTTGTCTCTTTCCTCAAAGCTGAAAGGTTTCTGAATGGAGAGCAGGAACTCTTTTCTCTGCTCGTGGCCCTGTTTCCTCTCCTTCTCTCTAAGCTCCATCATCTCCTGGTAGATGGGCTGAATAACATGGACCGGGACAGGAACAGCGCCAAACTTCTTCTTGCACTCAGCCTCTTCCTCCTCTTCTTTCTTCTGCAGTGTTGTTTTAGATGAAGGACACCTTTCACACTGCTGTGCCCTGACAGAACAGTGCTTTGAGTTTGTTGAAGGTACCATGGATAGAGAAAACATATTAGGCTTTTGTTTGTGATACTGGAAAGCCTTCTTGTCTGAATTAAGAGCAGATGCAGGGGTGGATCTCCTTTCTACAAATCTGAAAAACAGCAAGCACATTTTAATTAGATAGATTATTATTTAATAAAACAAAATAGCTCTGTGCGCTTCACATGCTCTAACCTTTCATCACCATACTTCTGATTTTTGTCTGATGACAAGAGAGTGTTCTGATGAATCCTTTTATCGAGCTCTTCTGTCTGTCTGCTCTTTGTTTCCTGCAGCTGCAGCTGAAGAGCCGTTCTCAAAGCCTTGAGGTGAGCCTTGAGCATCAGCTCTGATCGGAGTCTTTCCACAAGCAAAGTGTCACATTCTGACATTTTTATTTTTCTGTTTTAAAGCACAAAAACAAAACAAAACAAAAAACAGACAGAAAAAATATAGCGAGACAAAGCCAAAATAAAAGTGAAGTTGGATTAGTGGCAACATGCTAATTTCACTGGGGGGAAAAAATAGAAATGACAAAATGAATAGGGTTGAAAAAAACAGAATGTCATAAATAATTAACCCATGGCTTTAAGAGTCAGATCTAACTGTTACTCAAGACAATCTTCACATGTTGTTGCTACTAAATTGTTGAAGAAAGAATCATTGCAAGCTACTTACACATTTTGTTACATTCGAATCCCAGTGCATTTTGCTGGGATTTTAAGTGTTGTGAATGGGAAGGAAAATATACATGTTGTTCAACAATATAAAGTATTTGCGCATAAGCAAGTACGGGTTGGAAGAGTAGGTGACTTGCAGTCAGAAAACTATGAGTTTGACTTCAGCCTCTTCCTGCTGGCATGTGTCAAGCCCTAGAAGTTGCAAACCAATATTTGTATCAAATCCTTGAGCTGTGCAGCTCAAGGATAAAATAAGTTTTAAGTATCATTTGTATTTACCCTCTTACATAAAGTCCCTGCAACTGCCTTGGTGTGAGGAATAAAATAGTAAACAATCAACTACTGTCTAATTCACCTTTCAAATTAGTAAACAATCAATAAAATATTTTTTGAACCACTGGTTAATCCAAATAATAATAATCAAAATAGGGAGCATACTCTTTTCTTAAGGTTTTGGAAAATTAAAATAAGGTGCACCGATTAGAATGGACCAAAGTTAAGCTTTTTGGCCTAAATAAACACAATAGATGGGGGAAAATCTAAATTCTGTCCTACCTTGTGTCGATTAATTTTGTTTGCAAGGCTCTAAGTCATTTTTTCTCTCAGTTTGATTGCTCGAAATTGTTTAATTATCTTGGTTAAGATTATTAACCAAGATAATTATCTTGGTTAAGATGACGTGTCTCCAACGTGACTTACGTTGGAGACACGTGACTAACAAAACAAGAAGAAAAGTAGGCAACACGTAAAATATTACAATATTCACGACACTGAAAAAGTCCAGCACACGGCGCCATTTCTGTGTATGCTGCCATGGCAACAACACATCGGCGTTCTCAGCGAAATAAAATAAATCCGAATCAGAGAAGTTGGGTTTTCTGTATTTATGCATGCATGTGTGGAAACTTTTTCATATATGTTTTAACACTCATAAGCGGCTAACAAGCAAAACGAGTCGATTATATTTACAAACTAACAATGAGCTACTAACCTGGAAACAGATGACTTTCAGGAAGTGTGTCCCTCTTTCGAAGCGTACTCCAAACTTTACGTAAAGCATATCAGTTGAGTCATGAAATAAATGTATTTTTAACAGGCTTAAAGCGAGCCAAAATGCGAGTTTTGGCAGCATTAGCGCTGCCTGTGGACAGAAGCGAAGCGTCACTTATTGGAGACGTAAATTACGTCGATTGTGATTGGACGGGAATCCGGAAGCAGTTCTTTTTGGAGCGCTTGCTTGTCAACACAACATGGCTGGATTACAGGGAGGACACAGCTGTCTTTATTAGGACATATCCAAGGAGAGACTTTCTCTCTGGTTTCTGTATGACGGCGTTCAGACTCCCGAACTGCACTCTTTACTTTTCTTTAATGTGAAATCAGACTGAAGAGAAAATAATGCACAAGCTCACAAAGGCGCCACTAGTCCTAAACGGACTGGGTCGATGTCTTATAACAGAGAACTACTTACCAGCTGTAAATATCATCACGAGAGGATTGGTGTGTTCAGAAAATAGGACAGATTATTCTAAAACTGAGGTATATGATGTGATTATATCCGGGGGAGGGATGGTTGGATCTTCAATGGCTTGCTCCCTAGGTGAGTCTGACTTGTTATTATACTAATTTAGACAATTTGCTTTTAAATAGGCTCATTAAAGATCTCCATCCCTCTAAAAATAATTACAGCTTTGGCAAATGTGTCTGCACCACATTATAATCAAACAGACTTAAGCATATGTGAAGGCTGTTATTTTCGTGCAGGATCTATAATTAATATGATATAATTCTCATAGGCATGGATCCAAACTTGGCAGGAAAGAAGATTCTGCTCCTAGAAGCTGGCCACAAGAAAGTAATGGACAGAGTGCCTGACACCTACAGCACCAGAGTCAGCTCCATCAGTCCAGGATCAGCCACACTCCTCAGCGGTACAGTAGACAGTTTAACACAAAGGAGTCAACCAAACCTGATATTTTCTATCTTATTTGTCTTATTCTAAACATGTTGTATGCTGTAGGTGTGTGTGTGACCTTTAAATGGCCCCACATGGTAAGTTAGGGATCAGACATTCAGTTACTCAGGCTTAGCAGGGATCAGTCTCCTGACAGCCAAGAGGTTTTTCCGAACACCGCTGTGAAGGTTAAAGCCAGGAAAAGTGAGGATCGAGGTGTTAAATCTGTTGTCTGTTTGATGCCTTCATTTTATTCTAAAATATAAATGTAAAAAAAATGCATGCATATTTTTAGGTTTTCTATTTTTTTGCACTTAATAATTTGCTTTTATCTTAAATAGCAACAGGCTGCTTATAGTCATTTAAATGAACTGCCATAGAAAATACTGGAGGGAATAGAGTTTTCAGTTACTGTAAGGAGCTTAGAATAATGCAGTCATTCCTAGATTACTAAATACTGCTGGTCAGCTGGCTGAAAATTTTTTAATTTCCCTGTCCCTCCCTTACAATTATAACAAATTCAGGTGTGTAAAATGTTCCAGTCATTAATACCAAGAATCTTTGTGTTGTTAAAACTGTAGGAGCACCGCTCCTCAATAAACCTGGAATTGGCAAGCTCTGATTGAAACTTCTGATAAGCAGCTAACTGCAAGTTCTACCTAATCCCATGTATCTTTCCATTCACCCCTCAACACATAATCCTCTGGTTATGCCAGACAGAGTTGTGGGGAGAACAGGTGCATCAGGAATACCCAGACACCTCTCACCCAGCAAGACTCTCCAGCTCATTCTGGGAGTCTCAAGTCATTCCAAAGCAATAAAAGATGTGCAGTTCGTTCGGTGCATTTTGGCCTACCCTTCAGTCTCCTTAACAAAATATTCTAATACAATTTTAAAATAATAATGAATATGTTGAGCTTTCATGTTTTAATTAAAACAATTAGATTGTGTTATATAGTTCTCATAAGTTATTGTGGTAATACTGTGATAACTTCAAAATGTGATCAATTTACAAAAGGCTGTCATCAACATGTGAGAAATCCTTACTAGTCGATGACAAATCTTTTTTATTTTCAAAATGATTCTTTATAGGGTGTTGGGATCAAATTGTATTTGCTTTGGGCTAAAAGTTGTCACTACAATATTTGAAATAAACACAGTTGTGCAAGGTGGAGGAATGGATACAAAACGCTGTATAAATGAGAAACATTGTTTAGCTTTGACCTTGATTCCCTCCACTGGCACTTATGCAAAATGTAAAAGGTTAACCAATAACTTGTTTATGGAACCACTATTCTTCTGGCTTCTTACTATAAACATCATACAGTCATTATAAATATAATTAAGATGTTCTGCATCGCCACTTCTTTATGATGTAGCAAAAGAAAACTTTATGACTGTTATAAAGTTTTCAACAAGGTTGGAGAGTTTTGCTATCAAATTTAATTTTAAACCTGTGAACCTACAATTACATTTTTATTTCTTTTGATAGATTTCATATTTTTAGTTGCAGATATTTTCAGGAGTATCTTCTAATGCAAAAATATATATATTTTTGCAGGTATTGGAGCATGGGAGCAAATCACAAGGATGAGATGCAAACCCTATAAAAGGATGCAGGTACATTTATATGTTAATCACAACAAAACATTGTTGATTTTATTTATGTAAGAAAATGTTATAGCCAGTGCCCTGGAATAGTGCTTATTTTCTTGAAGTCTTTCTCATTTTATTACACTAAAATTACATGTTTCTTTGCATTTCACTGCAATTGACCAGGGATCTGTGGGGCCAATTGGTCCAAAATGACATAGCATTGAGCACTTAAATCTAAATGTCAATTTTAACAGCTTTTCAATGTATTTTAATGGTATAACGGCATAAAATTTTAAGACAAAGGTGAAGAACTTTGTTCTTTGTTTAATATGTTTCTACGTTCTGAAACCTAGAAATAGAAATAACCTAGAAATAAAATTGTGGTTCTTTAACAATATTAAATGTTATATTGTAAGTATTTATAAAACATTATATTTTTACATCTTTTCCAGAAAAGGAAAAGATGTAAAAAAAAAAAATTGAAAAAATTGCATTTTTTCGAGGTAAATGATCCAAAACTTGAAAAAATTGCATTTTTTTCAAGTGTTGGATCATTTACAGCTCAAGATACATTTATGTATCATGAGTAATAGCAAAAATGACTCTCTGAATAGTACAGGTTGCTGATCCATGGGACAGAAGAACACAATGAAACATAATTGTGAAGTGGAGAGAAAATGCCAACCTTGTTTTTCAAATAAAAAAGGTGTGGTGTGCATTTGTTTTTAGCCCTTTAGTCTGATACCCATAAAATCCAATGCTATCAACTGCTTGCTGTGTTATTAATAAATAAAGTTCATCTGTGTAATTTAATCCCAGTATAAATCCAGCTGTCGGTGAAGATCTCAGAGTTTTATAGAGAACATCACGGAACAAACATCAACATGAAGACCAGGGAAAACACTAGGCAGGTCAGGGCCACAGTTCTGGAAACGTTTAAAGGATGGTTAAGTTATAAAATAATATCCCAACCTTTGAAAATTTCACAAAGCTTGTTTTACTCCACCATTTGAGAATGTAAACACTGTAACACAATTACGAAACCCACAAGGACATCTGTGAGTGGTAGAAAACTAAACATGCACTGAAGTTACCACTTGGTAACATGGTGGTAGGAGAATGATGCTGTGGGGAAGCTGGTTAGGGTGGGAAGATGAATGGAGGTAATGCTGGACGAAAATAAGATCCGCCCTGTAAGACATTTTGTCAGTAGAGACTCAGATGGAGGTTCACTTTCTAGCTGGACAATGGCCCTAAACATACAGCCAAAGTAACACTATCGCTTTACATGTTACAGCTGTAGTAACATACTGTATAATCTGTGTTAAAACAGATTATATGTTACAACGGCTGTAACACATATATGTTACCTTCTATGGCTGTAACATGTAAAGTCATAGTGCATGTGTTTAGTTTTCACTAAATACTATCTGGGAAAAATGTAGCCAAATGTAGAAATGCTGAAACACAGGAAATGATTATGAGACTTGTTTAATTTTGTCAAACATAAAACATGGATAATAATGTTAGGTTATAGAGTCACAAGGGATTGGTGTACAAAACTACAGTTTTGAACACAAACTGTGTGTGAGAGGCGGCCTGTGTTTTCAAATAATGCTATGTTAAAATAATATGCTGCTCAGTGTTCAATTTAGGGCTATTTTATGTTGCCATAAAGTTACAATTTGTAGCAGGTGTTACAGTTATTTTTATCTTATAATATTAGAGAAACATTGCTTGCTGAAATAGATGATTTATCGACGAAAGCGTAACCAGAGAAGTAACACTAGTAAAATTCTCTGTTTTTCATACTTTAAGGAGCCACTTTGATGGATATAGGATCATATGCTTGTTGGCATATTTCTGTTTTTGTATAAACAGTATATTCCGTAAAACAGTGAAAACGCATCTCTGTTAGAGATTTCACCTTCACTTCAAGATGGGCCATCTCCCGACACGAACAGAGTAGTGAGAAAACGTGTCAATTTAATTTTTTAACGCAGTTACTCCCCTCCCTTTAGGCTGCTGTGCTTTATTTTGACTTTTGAAAAAACACAATGTGTAAATATATCTTCTGGTACGTCGTGTACCTTTGCATGTCGTATAAATAATTATGGTGGGGCGCCATAGCCAAAAATCACAGGAGTGTTTTTGGTCCCAGTTCAGCCCTGGCTCCACCAAAACACCTGAACCAAAAAGACTGAATTACCATTACCTTCTTGGTATGTCAGCAAGTTTCCCAAAGATTTGTTCATTAACAGTTCTTTAGATTCTGGTATATTGGATCCAAAATATTCATAAAATATGTCAGATATTGGAGCATGCGAGCAAATGTAAAATTTTAGCAGTCACTCTCCGTCCAGAATGACTTTACCTTTGCGTTTTTACAAAGAAGACTGGACAAAAATTCATAATTGCAATGCATTGACTCATGGGAGCTCACACACCTTTCAGGTTTTTATTTCTAAAATAATAAAAATGTGATGTGTTGTTTCTCTTCCACTTCACCACTATGCACTGCTTTGTGTTTGTTTATAACAAGATCCCCCAAAACACATTAAAGTTTATGATTACAACTTTACAAAATGTAAACAAAAAAAATGCTATTGTGTTGTTTTGTTAGAAAAAATTGCTCCCCAGTTGAAAATATCTCTGTAATGCAAAATATCTCAACAAATTTCCTTGTTATGCAACTTAAAATTTTCCTAATGTCTCCTCCAGACTGTTTTATTGGCATACTATATGTATTCCTGTCATCCATAAGTTGAGGCAGTGTACAATTAGTGGAGAGAAAAATCTGTGACATTCAACTTGTACTCATTCATCCAGATTAATCAGCAGGCAACACAATGCAGCATCATATAATCATGTATATGTAATTGTTCGCATTAAAATAGCAAAAGGTGGTTTCATGTACCATGCATTTCGCTCATTCCTTTGGGCAATTTATGCCCCTTTTTCAGGAGCTCTGCTGCGCCTGTGGCACCCTAAATGCCAAAGAACCTGAGTTATATTTAAAGAAGGCCAATGTCGGGCACATTCAAAGCACTGAATGGTTCTCTGACTCTGCAAGTTTTATTTATTAAAGCCATGTTTTCTATGAAGAGTAACTCATTTTGATGTTTCAAATTGTTACCTCCTTTCCACATCTTCTAATTATGAAGATTCATGTGAACGACGACGAGAAGATGAAAGATTAGGAGAGTGGTTGTTTGCTGCAAAGTTAACCCACTTTACGGCTGCGGGCGCAGCCTCAGTGCCTCTTGTCAGATGTGGTCGCTGTGTACCAAACACTTGACCACAGGGTTTCTCTTTGGGCCCAAGATGTCATCATGCATTGCCCTACAGTTATTATAGTAGCGTACCTCTCCCATTATACCTTCACTCTTCTACCACTGTTTTGGCTTGTTTGCCACTCAAATTTCAGTCATATACATGTCAACCATAGAGCTGGAAAATATGCAGAGAAGGTCAGCTCTAAATAGCACGCTTTCCCGCTAGTAAAGGCTTCCTGAAATGTCCACAGGGCACTGAGAATTTTGCACAAGATGCAAGAGTTTTCCCACATTTTGTTCTATAAAGTTCTAAGAGGGAATATTCTCTAAAGCTTAGACAAAAAGCAATAACTTATTCAGCCCCAAAGCTCCATCATTTCACCAGCATTTAACAAAACCAAAACAATTTTTGGGCTGGTCTCAGTAAATCTTTCCTCCCAACCACTTATCACAAGTTGGAAACCAACTACCATTAGTGGTTTTACTGTGGGGTATATCCCCCTACTTTATGGCAAGTTGGGAAAAAAGTAAAAGCAGTGCAGCAGCATATTACTGCAGAATGATGGCTTTCTGTCACCATAGTCACCGTCCAGGAGAGGATTAACCTTGTGCAAACACTTTTCACGCCCTTGTGTTTGACTCTACCGGGGTTGGAGTGACATTAGCTTAAAATTATAACTCATTATGCTGCTTTTGGGTTGTGAATAAATATTGACTTACTCTGTAATGTTAACAAACATGTCATTTTTTATTTGTATTTCCTAGTTAGTGTTTGACAAAAACAAATCCACACCAGAAATGTAATTTGGGTTCTTGGTCCCACAGAGCGCCATTAAGATGTAGACAGCTGTCCATCTTTGTGACAACTGCTAACTCGGCCCTCCAGCTTTGATGTTTTTAGCCTAACCTTAATGAAATGCCGCATCTCCCACTCCAGCAATAAATAGAGAAAAGAAAGGATGCATTCAGTTTTTAGACTTGCAGACCAAAGGCATAATGAGTCTCTCATTTAGGTCTGGGATGCCTGTTCTGATGCCCTGATCACGTTCGATAAAGAGGACCTGCTGGATGAGATGGCATACATTGTGGAGAATGACATCGTTGTGTCTGCGATCACCAGACAGCTGGATGCGATGCCTGGTGAGTATAGGACACAGCGGGAAAAATAAGTATTGAAAACATTGACATTTTTAAATTCACAAAAGGTCTGTAAGAATCGGCATTATCCACACATACAGAGGCAACAACACAAATAAGTCCAAACTGAGAAAGCAGATTGATACAGGGAGTAGATATTAAGCACATGAAGAAAATGAGGTGGAAAAAGGTAAATATTGCTGAAGCAGTTTTTCCATAAGAAGAATACTTAATGCAGTAGCTGCAAAGCTATGTTGAAAAAAAGGCCTGCTGGAGCTCTATTAAAGTTTTCTATAGAACACTTAGACAAATCAACAAAATACTGGTAGAATAACCCCCTGAAGAGGTTTTTACTATTAGTAAATGTGGTTAAAAATAAAAAGTCATCCTGAGGAAGATGTCTCTTAATGTTCAGAGGTTGAAAGATGGATGAAATTGATTACCCTCCCACTTTTTACATATCCCTTAGTCCTTATTTTATCCCCTCAGTCCTTAATTACTAAGTGTTTTTGTTACATTTTGCAGTTTGTCACTGTACTGTGATTACAATGTGATGGAAACTGAAGTCAAATTCCTTGTTTCCACCAACAAACTGCTTGATTCTGTTTCTAATGGCTTAAATAAAACTAACTATAAATGTCTTTCTTTTGGTTTAGATATGAAGTTGTGGGCAATAGAATCTACATTTTTAATAGACTTTTCTGTGCTATATTGAGACAAGAATTGATCAGCACTAAATAAAAGATGAGATGTCATCAAGTGTTCAGGGAATATTCTGGTGAAATGAGACCAACACTGAATTCTGCACACATTGTTTAGAGAAGGAATGACAGGGTACATCACCACAAAAACCAACCAACAGAGGTTTGGAAATGGGGACATTATGGTCTGGGGTTGCAGTTTACAATAATGTACTCACAGACTTGATGTAATTGAGGAAAGATGAATGTAGACCTTTTTGATGAGACTTTGAAGATGAAACATGGGTGAAAGCTTAGCAAAGTCCCCAAATTAATGTCTAAGGAGACTAAGAAGAAAGTAAATCTGCTAAAATTACCTGATTTAAACCCAGTTTTAACATTAGGAATAACTAAAGCATAAAAGATGCCTGAAGAAGATTAAAACTTTCAAGACTTTTTTTTTTTGTGTGTGTGGAAGAATGCATCAAAATCACACCAGTAATGTATGAGACTAATTTCTCTAGGCAGGAAATGTCTGAGAGCTGACTAACAAAGTCTTTCTTAATAAGTATTTAACCAGTGGAGACATGTTTAGTACCTTTTTTTTCTGCAATAAATGTGAATAAAACATGAAGTTCCACACAGTAGCAAGATTTTCTCTCCAGTTTGCTTAATGAGCGTTGATTTTGGCACCATCTGCATCCCTTCCTGTCCTCTGGTTTTATTTGTCTTCTTTCTCTATGAGTGTTTTTAAAGACAAGCTCTTGGAGCCATCCATGTTTTTCCTTCAAATTCAATAAAAACTCACATTTTGGGAGTTGCAGCATCTCGGCACCCTCTGAGGACACGTGCGTTGGTCCAGTGACCTATTTAAAGTTGCCATGTGCTCCCAAGCTCTGCCATCCGTCCCGACACACACAGTCACTTACAGTGTGTGGCTCTGTTGACATCTGAGCAAATAAAAACTCTCTGCTACGTGCTTGACAGTTTAAATGACATATTTATAAACAGTTTTCAACATTTCACACCAAACGGCGGGCATGTGGTCGCGGCACGTTTTTTGCCTCATGTGCCTCGCATGTGTCGCTGCTCTCATTTTAGCCATCACAATGTTATGCTGAAGATGCAGTTACATGCAGGAAAAAAAAAAAAAAAAAAAAGTGCGGTCCCCCCGCCAGCTGTTTTCAATGTAACCATGCGTTCCGATCAGAGAAAACCCATATTTGACAACCGTGTTGCAGGAACCAGTAGCTGCTCTGCGGATGGGTCCCGCTCCAAGTCAGCACGAGCCAGAATCCTTCCATGTGTGGGATGTCCAGATGCTGATATTTTTGGGAAAAGTGGCAGCTTTAGTGTAAAAATCTAAGACGCTGGCAGCATTTCCAAAGTGCAGAGTGGCGTGCTTGTAGGTAAACACTATTAGTCAGTGTAGTGCGGCAGGCCAAGGCCATTAAGGAGATTGTCAAATGAAAAGCCTGGCAGTTACCACGTGCCAGCGAGGAAAACCAGTAGTGTTTTATGGGGTGGTTTATAGATCTTTCCCCACTTTGGCTGCAAGATAGGCATCCTTTCCTTTCCTTTCACTTTTTTTTTCTTTTCAGTAGCAAATTACTGATTTAGCAAGATGATGCATTCATAACGCCAATTTTACCCCTTTTTATGTGAGAAACTCACACATTTTGTAGATGTATTTTCAGTAAGTTTTCTTTTGACTCCTTGTGTATATGCATATATGTATATATAGAAGTCACAAGTTCTGTGTTCTTGTCGTTGTCAGAAAACGTGCAAGTTAAGTAAAGTCTAAAGTGGTGAAGTACACATGGCCAATGCCTCATCACGCAGCCGAGTCCATCCCCTGGGTGAAGGTCACTTTGGCTAATGGAGAAACTCTTCAAGCAAAGCTGCTGGTATTTCAAGCTGAACCATACAAACAATTACTATTTTTACATCCTTTCTTCTGTGAGTTTTCTACTCTTCTTGTGTTTTGCAGATCGGTGCTGATGGGCCAAATTCAATGGTAAGGCAGAAACTGGGAATACCCACAGTCAAGTGGAACTATGACCAGTCTGCTGTGGTTGCAGTGCTACATCTGTCAGAGGTATTATTACTTTTTTAAGGTTTGATGTAATAGGCCAACATAAAGCTTCATAATTATAATACATGGTTTAAAGGGAACTTGTTATGCAAATTCACATTTTGCATGTTTTCATGCTTCCATTTGGTTCTCTACTGCTTCTAAAAACAGCTGAAGTGCCTAAAAACACAGGAAACCGCTTTTTGGTGTCTGGAAAATGACCCGTTTCAAAAACCTCCCAATAAGTTACATTCGACGGGCACTGTTTCATAGCAACCCGGTTTATTGAGCAACAACCTGTTCAATGAAGCATAATAAATCTAATAAACCTTTAAGGAACAATTAAAATTATGAACGTGTGGTGTGCATATATTACTCTTTATTATGATAATCATAAATGAAATCCAATCCCATCCAGAGGTCATCTAGTTAGTAAATGAAATCTACAACATCTCAAGCTGTTTAGTCCATCTTCTGAAAATTGCAAGAGTTTTTCTTCCACAGTTTAGATAGGAGATCCAAACATCTGGATTTCGAAATTCGGAACTAAATTCAATTGAAAATGTGTGGCAAAACAAGTGCTTACAACAAACCTCAACGTTTAACATTGTTTGTGGTCGCAACATCCTGACATGTGACAAAGTCCAGGCGTTATGAGTATTCTTGCAATGTATCTTTAACATACATTCCAGCAAAACTAATACTGTTTGTGTGTATCAGCCCACAGAGAACAATGTTGCCTGGCAACGGTTTCTCCCAACTGGACCAATTGCTATGTTACCGGTAATCATTCTCATTTTTAACAGTCGTAGTTATTTCTTGTAAAGATTCCACCTGTTGCAGAAGTATGTGATGATGCTGCTATCTGTGTGTAGCTTTCTGACACAAAGAGCTCACTGGTGTGGTCAACCAGCCATCACCTTGCAGAGGAGCTGCTGCAGCTGGATGAGGAGAGCTTCGTCGACGCCATCAACTCAGCCTTTGTGAGTCTGGAACAGATTATGCTTTATTGATTACGAGGGGAAATTGCTAAATTGTTGACTCCATTCCAGGTAATAAATATTAGTGAACACAATAAGCTATATAAAACTTATTTAAAAAAACATATTTATAGGTCTGATATTGTAATTTAAATATGACTAAATATGAAAATAAGGAATCAAAATAAAATAATAGCAAGCATTCACAATATACCCTGAATCTATAAATTTGTCCAGAGAAAACTTAGACCTAACAGTCTCACTTCTCTTTTATTTACAGTCAGTATTCAGGTCAGTCAGTGAGGTGTTGCGACATTTCTGTCTGTGCTTGTGGGGGGGGGGATTCTCCAAACACCTACATGTTGACCTCTTTTTGAGTGACTCACACAAACATCTTTGTTGGAGTTTGGGTCAAAACCAAATAGAATAATAATAATAATTTCCCTGCAGGAATGATATACCTTTGTGTGTTTCTTCTACGTTTGGGAGAACCTCCGTTTTCCCAAGGTGGCTATTTTTACTCGCCCTCCTGATGGATGGGGTCACCACGACTGAGTCACACTTGGTTTTAAGCCTGGTTTGCTAATTAAACCTGTGGTCTTCCAGTGTCGACCATTACTGCATGGAATGTTTTTCAAACAGAGCTAATTCAACTGCATTGCCTGGCCGGCATCTTCTTTCAATTAGCCGAGCTCCTGAGGCCCTGCCAAACCAGTTAGTTAGGAAGGAGGGGGTGGGAGCTATTTTGCTGGCCTCAAGTTTTTTTTTGCTCCCTGTCTCAACTAGATTCTCTGTCCACTCATGAGAATAATGTCTGTTTTCTGTCTCTGTGTGAATATGTCTGTGACAGTGGAGCAATGAGAATCAGTCAGACCTAATTGAGACAGCCGGCGCTTTGTTCCGGGGCGCCCTGTCAGCCATCATGCCGTCCGCCGGTTCACCACGGCAGCTTCCACCGAGTGTGGCGGGGATCGGCCCGAAAAGCAGAGTCATGTTCCCGCTGGGAGTCGGTCACGCGTCAGAGTACATCAGGCACAGAGTGGCTCTCATCGGGTAAGACGAGGATGCTCCACACATCACAGCTTCGCCCCCCACAAACAAATATGCTTTTTAAAGGTTGCGCCTGTTTTTAGCTTCTTTCTTGTATAAAAGCTTGAAATATTGACTGTCTGCGGAACAGCATAATGTCCATGATGGTATGTTTGTGTTTTCAGAGATGCAGCACATCGTGTCCATCCGCTGGCAGGTCAGGGAGTCAACTTGGGTTTCGGGGATGTGGCTTGCCTCACACATCTCTTGAGCCAGGCAGCTTTTAATGGGAAGGACCTGGGTCAGTGAGAACTTTAAACAGACAACAAGTGGTTTGCTCTGAGCTTGTTTTCATAGCCGCTGTTCCAACACAACGTGTAGTATTAATCTTTAAAAAGAAGCAGGTTTTCTGGCTTTCTCATTTTTGTCCTGTTACCACCACTAAAGCCAATATATTGGATTGAGAATTTATTAAATAGACCAACACAAAGTGAGGTGTAACTCTGAAGGAGAAGGATTTCTGGTTTCCAAAAGTTGGTGCAAATAGAAATCTGAAATGTCTGGCATATCCCCTTTACTCTAATACCCCTAAATACAATCCACTGCATCAAAATACCATTGGAAGTCACAGTTGAACATTAGTGAACATGATGAAGAAATAACATAGCAGGCAGATCATGGATAAAGTTGTGGAGAAGTTTTAAGGTAGGCATAGGTTGCAAAACAATATCCCAAACCTTAATCACCTCACAGAGCACTGGAGGAACTGCACAAATCATGGCTCAGGTGGAAAAATCTGTTGACAGGACATCTATTAGTTTGCACTCTGAAAACCTGTTTTTATGGAAGAGTTGCTAACAGAAGTAAAACAGATAGTTGCTTAGTGAAAGCCGCAAGAGATCTCGAGTTTCAAGCCGAACACAATCCATTCCGGGAAAACAGAAACAGTTAACATGGAAGAATGTTCTCTGGGCAGATCAGACCAAAATTGAATGTTTTTGACCAACATGCAAAACCAACAGTGCTTATCACACCTTCCCTGCAGTGAAACGTGGTGGTGGCAGCAGCATCCTGCTGGGAAGCTTTAGGAAAGATGGATGGGGCTAAATGCAGGGTTGTCCTTGACGAAAACATGTCTAACACAGCAAAAGTCTTGAGACAGTGGTGAAGGTTCAACAACCCTAAATGTGCTGCAAGAGCTACAGCACAGCAGTTTACGTCAAACCATATTCATGTTCTAGAACGGCCTAGTCAAAGTCCACACTTAATTTCAATTGAAAATATTTTAACTGATCTTAAAAGTCCAGTCTCTAGATTAGGGGTCTGTCTGCAACTTTTACAATCCAAAGAGCCATTTTCACCCTCAGTCCAGTGAAATAAAACTCATTTATAATACATCACCTTTTTGAAAAATGATAGATATCTACTATATAAATTTAGTTTTCATTTTTAGACAAAAAAGAACCACTCTTTTATTCCTTTATTTTAAGACGAGAGAAAAAAATAGATATAAAAATTATATTTTGTTTTGGAAGCCTCAGGTTGCAGAACCCTGCTCTAGACGTACAAAGCTGACAGCGACATACCTAAAAAGACTTGCAGATAAAATTACAACAAAAGTTGGTTCTATAAAATATTGACTGAAAGTGCGTAATAAATTTTAAAATCCATTTGTTATTTTCTTTCCATTTTACAATTTTGCTCTACTTTCTGTTAGTCTATCACATAAAATCCCAATTAAACAGTCTGAAAACTGTGCTTATAAGGTGAACAGTCGTTAATAAATTCAGGGTGTGTGAATGTTTTTGCAAGGCACTAAGAATAACAAAGGAACAAAATACGTACCCTCACTATAAAAACCAGCAGGCACTGGCAAAAATACCTAAGGTAAAACAAAAAGCAAAGAAACAATCATTACATACCAAACCGTTAAAATTCTGCAACCTTCCACCTGGCTGAAAACTATAATATGAGCAAGGCTTATTCTCTGAAGTGCTTTAACTCTAAGATTTTCTGCACACAGGAGCCATACAGCACTTGTTAGAATACGAGACGGAACGCCAGCGGCACAATTTGCCCATGATGACTGCCATTGACCTCATGAAGCGTCTTTACTCCACCAACGCAGCTCCTGCGGTTCTCCTACGCACCTTCGGTCTGCAGGCCACCAACATGCTCCCGACTCTAAAAGTAAGCTTCCACTTCTACTGAGCCAACCTGAGAACATCAACCACCTGTCAAGCCAAAAGCTCCGCCCACTCTGTGGCCACACCCTCCGCCCTCTGTTCTGATTACATGGAGCTTTACTGTAGCCGTGTCTATAATTTTAAGGCCTCTAAACCTACTACTATGGCATCTAAGTTTAGCCCCAAATTTAGTGTTACCAAAAGTGTGTGGGTGGGGTGCACTGTTGGCCCCGGGGCAGCGGACAGTGGTGTTGGCTTGCGTTTTCACACTCCTTTTTATTAGTGACCGCTCATGTGAAAGGGCTTTATTTCCTACTAAGTGATTCAGACCGACACGACTGTAATGGCTCAGGAAGGCGTTTCACTATGGAGCCGCTAAGTTAAAAGTGACATTTTTTTCCATATTAAATCCTGCGAGTTCACGAGTTTACGGTCGGCGCGACTCTGTCCTAACACGCATCTGTGAAGTATGTTTGTAAAATTGTGCTTCATCTACTCTTTCAGGAGCAGATCATGGCATACGCAAGCAAATGATGCACCTGCAGGGACGTCGTCATCAGTCTTCTCTGAACTTTGAGCTTTAAAAGCTGTAAAGATGAATGTAAAAATAAAATAAAAGCCTCGTTATGTATGTCTTCTTTGTGTGTGATGTTAAAGAAAATGAATCACACTACAGGGTCTTCACATTAAATGAGTTATAATGTATGTCAGTAATTTTAGTTCAAAATACAAAGTTCATATTGGTCATTGTATACAGAGTAATACATTTTAAGTGTTTATTTCTGTAAATTTTTGATGGCTTCACTTTCTCCGAACAATAGAGTATTACATAAGAACAAAGGATTTCTAGTACACAAACCTACTGAAGATTATAGCCATACATATATTCAGTATATACATTTTTTTGAGGCTCCCTTTCCACAAGTTACTGCATCAGTGTGGCGTGGCATAGAAGCATTTCGCCTATGAACCTGCTGAGGTATTTAGGAAGCCCAGGTTGCTTTAATAGCAGCTTCAAGTTGCCATGTTGGGTCCAGTGTCTCATCTTCGTCTTGACGGCATAAGCAAATGACATGGCTCCCCAAATCATTACTGACAATGGAAACGTCCTGCTGGACCTTAAGCAGTTTGGATATGTGCCTCTCCACTCTTCCTCCAGACTCTCAGACCATAATTTCCAAATGAAATGCAAAATTGACTTTCCTCTCAAAACAGGGCTTTAAATAACTGAACAACTTTCCAGTCCCTGTTCTCCCATGTCCTGAATATGTCTGTGTAGTGGCTCTTGAAACACTATCTCCAGTCTATGCTATAAACTTCTCTTGAATATGAATAGGTTTTGCTCTCCAAGCTTCCTAAAGTCAATATTCCTGTTACTTTTGCAACTTTTTTCTTCCACCTGACTTTCCACTAAAACACTGAACATCCAGCTGCCTTAGCAATGATCTTTAGTGGTCTTTGCTGTGTGGAGGCTATCAGTGATCAGATAAATAAAACTACCTTTCAGTTTTAACAGTCCCTTTAGGTTATTATGTTCTTGTTTTTTTTTCACTAGCTTTATGCCAAAACTAACAATGATAAATGCCTAAAAAGCACTGTGTGTGAAATGAATCTGTTATTGAAGTTTTACTTTTTGAACATTTTGATGATTTTGCAATTTTCTAACACACGGCACCATGACACTAAGCACATTTTCATGTTTTATTAAAACATACTTGTTTGGATATTGTCACAACATTTATTAAAAACAATGTACAAATGATCAGACATCAGACTTTTCATATTGACAAATATTTCTCAGAAATTGTGCGGCATGACAATTTATTTTATTTAAAAACAGTTTCACTAAGTTTACATTGTGTATGTACAGCAGTAGTAACTGAATATGGTGAATAATGAAAACACGGAATATTGTAAGAAGAGCAGTAACATGTTATTGAGTACAGATAATAAAAAATAATAAACTTTCAACTATTTAAATATTTGTACAATTCACAAAAAGTAAAGAAAGCATAGTTTCCAGACATGTTTTATGTAATTTGGGTTTATGTAACATTAAATGGCTGCAGATGATGCTGCTGGATCCTTGAGTGGCTTCCCGAGTCACAATAAAATAAGATAAAACATATTTTTTTTTCTCTCCTACTCTTGGTGGAACAGACTATACTGGTTCACTCAATGTTAGAGGCATTTTCCTACAGCATTTGTCTTTTTAAGAAAAAACCCAAATGATAAATATATACAACTCTGTAAAGGAAGTCAAAGCAAATAGTCATGTCTTGGCTACAATAACTGCAGTTAAAGTGTTTTGTGCGATGTTGAGGAAAAAAGCTGTCTGGTAGTTAACTGCTCTGTTTCCAATGATGTCTTATTTGTCTAATGACAAGAGCAAATTAACTGGGCCCCTATATATATATATATACTGTATATATATATATAAAGATTTACAGCTAGAATAAAAAGAGAACAGATTTACAAGCATCTAGAAAGACAATTGTGGTTGCAGCTCTGGCAACTATTGTCTAAATTTATTCCACTGTTCTGCACAGCGCACACCAGGACCACAGTAAGCACCAAAATACCATGGCTCCTATCACTGCCTCCAAAGTTTCCCTCTTTACCCTTTACAGGTTGGCCAGAAAGACATTTCAGGTCCGCCACCCATTAGGAAACATGTAAACGTTTTATAAAAATAAAGTCAACCCACCAATGATGAGCTTGATATACAGTAGAAAAAGCTGGCCTTACAAAAAAATATAGTGATTTCTTCTTTTTTTTTTTCTTAAAAAGAGTTCATTTAGTGTTTGCAGGATGATGAGGTTTTAGTAAGAATTGAGGAGGTTGGGTGGTGAGAGGAAAGGAGGCCCACAGTGACAGACTGTCCCTCTCAGTGCCAGCGGCAGCGACTGCAGCTAGTTTTGGTGGATGTTGAAGTTCCTGAAGAAGTCAAAGGTCGCCCCCAGAGCCCAGCTGGTCTCCACATTGTTCACCTTCTTCGCCAGCTGAGGAAAAAAGAAACATAAGATAAAAATCTCCATCTAAATACAGACACTTTTTTCATTGTTTGAATCCAGGGACACTATGACTCCCACATGCATTGCAGTAGGTAATCTGAGTCACTTACATGCAACACGGTGCTGTCCTTGAAGCCAAAGCCCTCCTTTAGCAGGCAAGTAATATACGTCATGTCCATGCAGAGGAAAGGGCTGACGGCACGGTATTTGGTCATTTTGTTGCACACTGCAAATACAGAAGAAAAAAAAAATATATATATATATATATATATATA
Source organism: Poecilia picta (assembly GCA_033032245.1). Classification (NCBI taxonomy): domain Eukaryota; kingdom Metazoa; phylum Chordata; class Actinopteri; order Cyprinodontiformes; family Poeciliidae; genus Poecilia; species Poecilia picta. The sequence continues at coordinate 9,062,276 of CM065374.1, forward strand.
TATATGTATATTTCCCATATATCAAAACAATATTTCAATGACAATCCATAAAGAAGTACAGGGGAGACCTTTTCTGACCGCTGACATTATGACCTTTCTGTTATGTGTGTCTGCTTACGCAGGGAGGTGTGAGGAGTACGGCCGGGGGTCAGCACAAGGCTGCGGGTGGGTGGTGGTGTTAAGCAGCCAGGCATGTGTTTGTGTGTGTGTCAGCGTGTTCCAGCATCCAGGTGGTGTGTATCTGCCAGGTGCCCTCCTGCCTGGGACCTGCAGACACCTTCACCTCGCTCGCCAACCAAACTTGAGCGAGATTCATTTCTTGAGACCATGTGACAATGTTCTCACAACACAAACAGTGTTGTGTAACTCACCGACTCATTCCTGTTGGCTATAAGCGAGGTTCTACATTACGGTGGTCAGAAAGTTAAGTTGATAATCGCAACGTGTGGAAGTTTTTCTTTCTTGGCTGGAGAAATGGAGCTATTTGGCTGTTATTTGAGGTTCAAAAATGCCTCTTCAGAGTTTTCTTTTGCATGACATTTTAAATCAGAAACATAGATTTCACCCTCTATCGCAGTGGTTCCCAAACTTTTCAACTTCAAAGCCACAAAATTCCTGTGGCAGAAACTTGGGGCCCCTTATTCTGGGGTCTGTCATATGGAAACTGTCACACTGTGACTTGGGTATGATATTGTAGTACTGTGGTTGCTTTAGATTAGTGATGTTTGGCAATAAAAAAAATCTTAGTGATCAAAAATCACATTTTTTCCCTGTTACAATACTTCAGACATGCAAACTAAATACAACTTTATATTTCCATCCTACCTTATCATAAATCATTGTTCTTGGTCCCTCAAATCCAACCAAGAGGAAATCTAAGTCTTTATGCAAGTAAAATATAGCATCCACATAGAGTTCATTACCAATCCACCCTGCTTCTATTTTAAGAACACTGGGATAATAGTTTCCTTTCAGAATAATAGGTTTGAATATTTTAATGGGGATTTTACTGATATAAATGCTGCTGCCAAAGTCTTGACCAACAACAAGAAAGTGTAGGATAGCACAGGAGTTCATAAATCACTCCACTGTCTTTAAAAGTATTGAATTTAAAGCAGTTTCATTGGTCTATATGGTACTAAATGATCCTTGGCCTAAATATATTTCTGTTATTTGCCATGTATATGAACAATCTGGACCCCTAGATCATCAGTGACTTGTTTACTGAATGTTCTTTGGACCAGAACTAAGCAAGGTAATACGGCCATAACTTTTTATACCCATCAGCTCTCAGTCTAACTCCCTGACATCCTGAGACGTACACACAACAAACTGTTGCCTCTTTTAGATCAGAACTGTTTAATTTGTAAAGATCCTTCCCAACCCCTTTGACTGCTTTAAAGAGGTTATGATGTAACTCTTACCTTCTTTGGCTTTCTTCTTGAAGTCTCTTACTTCAACCGCACCACCTAGACTGCCTGGTGTGCAACAAAAACAAACGTGCAATTTGAATACCAACCTTGTGCAAGAGATTATAATTAGCATAAAAGATAATGATGCTGGAAGGTGGCTCAAAGGTCTGTTCTCACTTACTGACAAGGCCGGTCTGCACAGCTCTGTCATAGTAATGGGAAAAAGCATAGAAGATGCTGCTGCCTTTCACTTCGTACGGTTGGTGAAAATTTCCCTTGACGACCCTCATGACCTCGTAGTAGCACAGTTTATAGCCTGCATATCCTATAACAAGACAAGACAGCAGAGGTTTAAAGAGTGGTCTTCCTTCACATTAAGGGAAGTGAAGAAAAGAGGGAGTTTTGGAAAACAAAGATGGACGGAATGCAACTAGGAGAGCTGGAAGCCGCACTCCGAGGTCAGCGGGCGGGTGGAACTCGGGGCTCACCAGACGTTATCTAAAGGAAAGCCCCAGAAGGACAACTTTCACACGGCCCCATGGGAACAGTTGGTGCGTTTGTGCCGGCAAAACCATGTGCTGACAGGAGTGACAGCTAGCACAGACCAGTTGTGCCGCCTATTTTGAAACACACAATTGTGACCAGGCCAAGATCAAAATGATCTCTCTGAAATGAAAAATGTAACAACTCAGGGATGACCTGGCAACGTTTGGCTACTTGGCTGTGGTATGGGAGTGACTCGCTTATTTGTGAAGTTAACTGACAGTCTTCACTCTCATCTAAATACAAGGTTGACGACAGCTTAATTGTCCAAGTGGGGACAATAAGAGAGAGAGAACGATAAAACATGTGTTTGGTGCCAAGATTAAACGAGCACTGGCTGATATGTGCTCTCATGTGAGACTGTATTGTACTGTATTCTGTTTGGTTCCAGGCTTTAGAGAGAGGAATGTATGGATTGTTGGAGTCAGGACAATGGGAGAGCACTCAAAACCTCAGGAGGCTTTAATCTTACCGCCTGGAATCCCGCTAACTTTATAGCTGTCCCCTCCAAATTTCACTTCTTCTCTGTATTTTTTCGGGAGGCAGGAACTAGTGAAGACTTTCCAATCCAGTCCTGGGAAAGCATAAACAATAAACATTTTTGCCTGACACTGAGCATTTCCCACAGCAAATGCGCAAGGCACACATAGTAAAATGAATGTGACTTACCATCGGCTCCTAGTGCTCCAAGTGTTGCGAGGCGGGCGGCAACTAGTCCATTTCCAAGGTAGCTATGTAAATATGACATATATTTAGAATAAGTAAAGTATCCATGCTTTACTTTTTGATCCCACATTTGCCAAGTCATTTACCTGTGTGTGTAGAGTTCATATGTGTGGTTGAACAGGTTGAATTTGGCTGTGAAACTTCTTGGAGCAACTTCAATTGTTTTCTAATCAATCAAAGACAAGTGTTAGTCAGTTCTAAAAGACTTGAACTTATTTAATTTGCACATGAGAAAGACTTCATTCACCTTTGATTTTGGAAGGAAAGTGATTTGAGTAGATCCTCCACCCAAATCTAGAATCCCCACTGTCCTCCTGGTGTTGGAATACAAATGGCCTATTGAAAAACAAGAACAAGGAAACATAAATCAAGTTAGATAAAGGTTGATGGGGCATTGTATTGAATGTTGAAGGTGTAGTAATAAGTGAGGCAGACATTTGTTTAGACCATTGGATATTGTGTGATTTTGCTTTTTGGAAACAAGAAATTCTACAAGCCAATTTGCCTTTCAAAGTAAAGCTCACAAAAGCCCTTCATAATAAGAGTCTCACTCTTTTAAAAGGAAAATGAAAATTACAGAAGTACTCAAATTCCTAAAGAGCTTAAATCAGAAATGCAAAATGGATTTACTGATGTATTTTAACTAAAGCAAGCAGACACTCTTCAAAAAAGGAGACATTTAAGTTGGAATATCACAAGAGTATGTTTTAAAAACATAATTGGTCTAAATTATGTATTTAAAACAAAAAAAATGCTTTTTGTTTGTTTTTTTATAAAACTTGTAAAGTTTTTCAAAATGAATATGTTACATAATTGAAGTTCTGAAAAAAGGACATTGGTAGGCCTTTAATAAAAGGCTTAAAGATACTTTTAAAAAAATCAGTCTTGCTCTTTATGGGTACAATTATTACGATTGGGCTATAAAGCTAAAAAAAATGATGTAACCCAGCAATAAAAAGGCATCTAGGTATTTGACAGTACACATCAAGTGGCAGGGACCATCAAATCATCTTCAGGAATGTTCTAGTTTTAGTCAGGATATTAATTATAGTCACTAACACCATCATACTGATTAAAATTGTGTCCAACAAGGCCAAGAACATATATTTATTTTTGATAAATGTGATTAAACCACAGCAGTGTAACAATATAATGTATGTTTTGCTGTTCATTTGGGGTCTAGGACTCAAGACTGAGAATCTAAGTGGCTCCTGCAACCTCTAACACCAGTATTGAAAACTTCACAAATGCCTTACCTGTGAGGAAGTTCACTGTGACCCAGGCGAGGACTCCTAAAATCACATGCAGAAAAATAATTATATTAATCTCCCTATTTTTTATTGATAATTAAGTACAGGATAATCTAAAGGTGATTTTCGGTCATTGATCTTAATGCTTTAGCAAAAGTTGACTCAAATAAAGTTTACTCACCTTCATTCGCTCCATTCATGATTGAAACGCTGTTCTCTGGCACATAGAAAGGTGATTCTTCAAAAACCTCTTGTACCTGCAGGATTGATTTATCATAGCTTCAGCAAAGCTGTTCGCTTTATGAGAGCAACAGTTACCCGAGTAATCTAATTTTGCCTAAAATAAAAAAAAACGTAAATATAACCTGATTTACAAACATTGCAGTCTGGAAGACTGTTTTGGAGTGACACACAACTGAACCACAAACATGGCTGGAACAGAAGCCTGGATAATACTTAAAATGCCAAATATGGTTGCTCCACACAACCCAACAACAGCTGTTCTTTGCAACATGATAACCACCAAATGGGCAGACTTGCTGCTGTTTCGTTCAGTGTCACTTGTAAGCACTTAGTGGTTTTCTCATCCCTATCCCTGGTGGGACGTCTGGGGTTTGAGCTAAGCTGTCTGATGGCAGAGCAAAAATGTGCCTCACCTCTTTCAGCAGGGCACTGGCCTTCTCCAGGGGCAGCAGGCGCAGACCGGCCGTGGCCTTCAGGACCACCGGCGTCCTCCTCCACTCCTCCTCTGGCACTGTCTTCTTGGCAATCTTCAGCAGCTGGCGAATGGTGTTCCCACCCTGCAGAAGACAACAATGTGTTTTGTTCTTTTAATTAGTGCACATTAAAAAAAAACATTAGAGGAGAGAGCAGCAGCGTATTTTGGAAAATGCAGTTAGTTTACATCACATAAAACAAACCCAATGAAAACCCAAGTGGTTTGGGGACAATTAGCAAAGCTCCATGTAAGACACTAACTCTTTCCTACTGTTTATAAATTAAGTTCTACATTTAAGATATTAGAAACTTAAGCTACTAACAATAGAGTATATTTATCACTTTCTCTCTCTCTGGAAGAGTTAATAGCTGATCTTGGTTGTTTATTTTTTATTTTTTGCAAAGGCATTAATTCTCAAACTTTTCAAAATACCCATGATAGGAATGTGTGACTCTTCATATTGAGGCTCATAAGCCAGTAAACTGAGTGGTGTGTTGAATTGGTTCTGATCTTATTTGGCTGAAATGGACCACTTTGTGTCATATACTAAATATAAATCTTAGCACACAAATATCCCCCGTGGGGTTCCTCCAAGTTCCATTCTCGGGTTCCTTTTATTCATTATTTGTATGCTCCCCCTAGCTGAGACTTTGGAGCGTTACAAAATCTCTTTACCAAATTTCTGTAAAGAAACAACAGGACTGCAGTTCCTTAAAGCGACTGAGTGTGAATGGGTCGGAAATTTCTTTATGCCCCAAGAATGCAAGGTTGGAGAGCAGCAACTTTTTGTGCAGAAATGAAAAGAAAAATCATCAGACATGGAGAGCTGAAGCAGCAATTTTGGAATTACAAAGGGTTTACATCACTTAAACCCAACCCAATGAAAATCCAAGTGGTTTAGTGGTTCAGTGACAGTGAGCAACTCCCTATAAAAAGATGAAGTGATGGTGCCAACATGCATACATACCTCCTCAGGGTTGTCCTTATATTCAGACAGTCCAGGTTTCACTGCGTGGAACATTTCATTGTCCAGAACAGGCAGCTCAACTACAAAAAAGAGTCACGAAACAGATAATATAAGTTAGAGTTTGCTTGTTTTTTTAATTCAGCATTTTTAGCAGCTCTGCTTTCTAATTGCATGGACTTTCATCTGCATTTAGGCTCATTTTTGAATCAGTTGACTCACACAAACTCATCAAAAGTTCACCTCCTGCCTATTTTAAAACTGCCCATGACCACTCTGCTGGTTGAACATGACCTAACAGCAAACAGAGCGGGAGTCAGCTGTTCTGAGAGGTTCGGCGCACTCACCGGGATCCTTCTGAATGAACTTGTAGATGTGGATCCTGGTGCCCGTGCTCCCAGCATCAAACATGATCCCGTAAAAAACCCGACTCTCACGATTTCTGTCGGGGACCTGCAGCACGTGATGGCTCTCAGGTGCCGGATGCACGACTTCGGGCACCGGGTGGAAAGCCTCTGGGATGGTGTGGACGACTTCGGGCGCCGGGTGGAACACCTCGGGGACCTCCGGCGGGTCGGGTTGCCGGACTGCGAGACTTCGGGCGCCGGGTTTGCGACGTCGGGCAGGAGGTTTTCTGTGTTGGTGGAGGGCTCCCTGTAGCGGTAGTAGTGCGGGATGTAGCGGTGGTGGCGGTAGTAGGTCGCCTCGGTGAAGAGGCTCCCAGCCAGGAGCCACAGACTGAGGATGAGGGTCGGCTTGGTCATTGTGTTCAGAGTCTGGGGTGAAGATGCTGGAGACGAGGGGGAGATGCAGGAAAGACGCAGAGTGGGTGCGATGCTCACTCAGGGCTGTCCCCTCATCTGATTACAGTATATAAAGACATAAGGGCTTGGCATGGAGCCACATCTGGAGCAGCCATCCTCCAATCCTGTGCCGGTACATCCCAACTCCATCAGGAGTCCCCAACCCTCCCCCCTCCCTGAGAGCAGAGCTGAGGACTCTACCTGCTTACCAAGCTGTATTTCCCTCTTTTCTTTCTTCCTTTTTTTCTTTTTTTAAATGAAGCATTACTGTTGGCTGCATTTTCTTCCGCTCATACTTACTGACTGCACTGAAGCCAAAGAAAATCCCCATATGGAAGGGGAAGGGGTTTCTCAAGGTGTAAAAAATTAATTGCTCTCACTGATAAAGTCGAAAGAAATGGTCTTGAAATACTTAATAATGCCTGCAGAAATTCCTTCACGCTGTTACTTTTTGAACTTTTGTAATTTCATAAGTGCTTAATTTTTGCTTAAATTATATGTGATATATTTTTTCTGGCCTGATGTAAAAGCGAAGCTGATTGCTTCCACATTTATAGAAATTAGCAGCACCAATGTTAGTCTTTTAAGATTTCCACATATTGGGATTATGAATTCATTTCTTGTGGCTTGTGGAGAAATTTCTCTGAGAGACCACAACTGAGCTTCTTTAGTGATGTATTTTTATATTATTGGCAGTTTTTGAATGTGGCTCACTGCTCAGGGAGGCATGGTCCAGGGGGGTGCCACAGGACATTAAAGTAAAAGTAATTTCTCTGTTAAACAAGTCTTCTAATGTGGAATCACGTGTGTGGTAAGTGTGGCTTTTACCACACTGGTGTGTGGTAAAAAAACATTACTGCTAAGTTGATGAAGTGGAAGACTGCATTTTTATTCAGATTCTTTAAAATACAGTTTTTATCGTATGTAGCAGTAATATTTTTGTCTTACCAAAATAATAAAAAAATAAATAAACAAAACGTGATTCTTTGTTTTCTGAAAAATTGATGGAAACTAACATCAACGATCATTTTTCTTTAGTTCTTAATGTTTCTGATATTTTATGTAGTTTAAAAAAGGTGTTTTTTACTTTAAAAATGTCTTCATCATGCAAAAAGAAAAGAAGAAAAAGACCTAAGATGTTGAAGGAACTATATGTAAGGCCTGCTTTATGCAATATTCAAGAACAAACAAAGAATAGGCACAGAGTATGAGCTTAAAGCTTTTAATTTTAATGAATGAGGTGGAGGAGGGTTAGTTCTGAGGCAGGAGAATGACATAATCTTTTTCAAACGCAGGAAAATCCCACTAATTTAAACTCGTCATCTAATTTGGGCTTTGGAGCTTTCTTTGAAAATGCATAAAATATAATGTTTACAAAACTAAAACGACAACTTTAAGGCTAATGCTCTAATGAGCAAGCTGTGCAGCATGAATCACCAACAAAAAAAAAACCCTTAACCTTCTTTTCACAATCCATTGCAGCTGTTTCATCAACTTTCAAAACTGCAAATTCAACCTGCTCTCTCCAGTGGGCATAAAAGTTAAAAGAATGTTGCAGCAATCATCTCACTCCTACTCATCTCTGTGTTAACCACAGGGTTTCCAAGGGAAAAATGTTTAGGCTGCGAGGCACGTTTCAAGAGAGAATGCATGAAAAGCATGAGTAGCTGTTTCTCCAGTTTAGGTGGGAGTTTGGCATGGCACGAGCTAATTCTGTCCCTCTCAAGCACAGCTCGTTGTAGCAGGATGCAGATGCATCAAGTATGCCTCACACCAGAGCAAAAAGTCCTCATACGAAGTGAAATTTGTACACTTTGCATCACCAGAAAGATGACAAAATAGAGATCCCTGGTAAACTGACTCTGTCTCAGCCCTGCTCCCCTTTGATTCAGCTCCAGCAACAACTTTGCCAGAAATGATGCTGTTCGCATGAGATGCCGGGAGGGTATGAGGAGGGCAAGTGTGTCGTTAGAGAGCAGGAACTCCACGGTGAGGACAATGTGGGGAGGGTGGGGCCTGGCAGCAGTGTTCGCCCATCATGCCATTCCACTCCCTGGACACTCAACTGTGCAAAGCACTGTTCCAACACTGTAATTTAGACTAAAAATATTGGACTTTCTTTCCTCCTTCCTTTTTTGTAAATACTGCGGTTACTTTTTTCAATCTTGCGGTTTACCAGAATGGTCGTTTGCCCCTATCAAAGTGTGCATGTGCAGAACTTCTTGCTGTCTTGCGCTGGTGGATGTCTTGGTTTTCGAGTCGTGTGAGGGGAGATTAATAAAAGCCAGAAATAAAAACTATTCTGTAAGGATTTACTGAGCTCTTGATCTGCCATGTGAGCTCATTTTAAAACCATTTAAGGTATGTTCAGACAGATCCTACGTGTCATGCTGCGAGTAATATTTGTAATGTGCAATATTTGGGCAGCCATAATCCACTTAAGTACAGTGAGGGTTTCTGTGGTGAATCACACACACCTACATTCATTTTGCAACTGTAAAACAATGCAGCAGCAGCAGCAGCAGCGGCAATATCTCTCTAAAGCAGATATCCAAACAAAAGTAACTTATATTTACTCAAAGATATTGTAAATTTAATGCTGAAAGGTCTTGTTGAGATGGTGAAATATGCACTGCTGTGTGAGCTTATACCTAAGACATGACACAGCACATTACACACACACACACACACACACACACACACACACACAGGCGCACACATACAGAGTGTAAAACAAGCACTCGTTTCAAGGTCTGGTATTCCGTTTCAAGTTAACTGAAACCGTAAAGCACGAGAAGGGACCCCAGCTTTGTAATCTACACTCTGCTATATATCATTAATATGCTGCAATGTTGCCCTCAGGAATGCCATGTTTGTGGGTGTCCTACCCCAACAAGTCCATTGAAGAGACCCAAACCTTGTCATTATAATTCCAGTGATAATGACAGCTTTGAAAAGCTCCGGGTTATTTCAGTTTTCTCTCCTCACTGTCATAGTAATTACCTTTAAATTTAGTCTTCAAACTCTCGTCGTGATGCCAGAGTGCAGAGTGACCCTATATGATTCAGTTTACAGTAGCTACACCCAACATGCTCTCAGTTTCTAACTCTTTTTGTGCATGTGTGTTTGATAAATAATCAGCTCTGGACATTCAGGCTCCAGCCTGCAGGATTCTGAACACGATGACGGAGAAAATCCAGCGGTTTTCACTCTGAATTATAACCTGCCTTGACATTGTTTCTGTTGGAAGAGCTTCCTTAAAGATGTGAGCAAACTATCTCAGCGGTTTTCCCATAACTGCAGCAGAAAACAACGGCAGGGACGGCAATGGAAAAACACATAGTTCTTTTTAGGACAACACGAACAATACTGCTGACAGGAGCCAAATGTACCTCATGTCAACTTGTGGGAAGAGATCATGTGCAAACAGATCCTGTGTGATAGAGCCCGGCGTGAGAAAACTGTAATTACATGACGAGTGACATAGTCAGTCAGTCGGCTGCTCAAGGGAACATGCATGAGTCTCGTGATGCACTCTGATTGGTTTATTGATTTATTCACTCATTCTTCTAAAGCAGAAGTGCTGCATTTCATGTCCTACACTGTCATGGGAAAGACTCTGGATGGACATTGTCCAAAAGACAGTTACTGATGTTGATGGTGGTGCAGTAAGCTTAAAGAAGCTGGATGTACCCAAGTGTATTAGTTGAAAATTTAGTGGAAGGAAAAATGACTGGTAGGCGCTCAACAGGGATACCCTTAAGAGGACTGTGAAGCAAAGACCATTCAAGATTTTAGGGGAAAATTGACAGGCTTGTGATTTTTTTCTTAGCTTACAGCTAATGAAAAACAATAAAAATGATCTTCCAAAACACATAAAACAACTTCCTTTTTGTCATTAACTAAATGGATTTAAATTTGAGAAACGTGAGGGATGGAACCAAATTTCTTTTTATCTGTTTAACATTTTCTAAAACAGCTTTAATGTCTAAAAAAATAGAAGAATGTAAAACCACACAGACAGGTACCTGTTGTTGTCGACCCAGTCACAGCCACAACAACACAGAATCATGTTTGGTGCAAAACAAGAGAGATTCAAGAAAGAAACACCCTCAAAACAACATCGTAATTATTCTGTTGTCCAAGATTCACCAAAAAAAAAAAGCAAAACCTTGTAGACATGATTGAAAGTCAGGCGTTAAGCGTTAAGCACAAGCTAAGGACTTGTGACATTACATGTTTCTCACTTATTGTTGTTGATGGTGGGAACATTGATACAAGTGAAATTATTAGTTATATCATTAGAGTCGTTTACATGTCATAACATTTAAGAGAAGAAATGGAGGATATTTTATTTCAGTACTTAATCTGTGCTTTAAAGATTTGTCTGCATCCCAACAACTGGCAAAAGCGTTTTTGTTGGGGGGAAAAACAACATCCTACAAAAGAACATCAAGAACCTGTTTTGTTTCTTTTTTTATTCATTCTGGGATTTTTTTCTTCTTCTTTTGGTGAGCCACTATATACTCCTCAATGACCTAGAAACCTATTTCACTCACGATAGCTTTGTGAGCTGTAAACCACAGCAACAATGGAGCCGCTTTTAACTTTTCCGTTTGATCTTTTTTTCTCTTCATCTGATGAAGGATCATATAACCAAAAATTGCAATGCTTCCTTTCATTTTTTTTTTTTTTTTTTTTTTTTTTTTACCAAAAACTGGGTTAGACAATGGGGTCAAACCTGTCCAGGCTAAAATGAGATCTCAAGATATGAAGGGCACAATAAATAAAATATTATTATTGTTGTTGATGTTGTTGTAATTATTATTATTGTTTACATTCAATCAAATCTTTCAAGTAGTGCTGCTAAATCTTCAAGAACAGGGATATCCAATGTGCGGTCCGTGTATCATTTGTGGTCCTTTCAATCTGAATCTGGTTCTCAAACAACAGGTGCTGAAGCTAACTTTTTAAGTCAAATTTTCATCTTTTTAAATAGATAATGTCAGGTACAATATGTCTGTTTTTGTGTGTATGTTTCTATTTAATAATGCGGTCAGTAGGGCCACAAAACCTTTTGCTAAAATAGATGTCTGGGTTCACTCATTCATTAACATTGGCTGAATACAGGAAGAAAAAACTCATTTTTGTTGCTGCAAAATAAAATGCTGTCTTCTAGACTTGTCACCAGCCTTTTCAATTCAAAGAGCCAGTTGTTATATTTACTGAATGAAAAAAAATATTCTGAAATTTAAGACAATTGCAATTATATTTATTTCAGAAAAAAGAATTGAATTATGTTGGCAGAGTGACCCCTGATTTCTGCTAGTAAGGAGATTAAAGATACATAGGTACGTCACATAAAAGTTTCAGGATGAAAAAAAACATTAAACTGCTTTCAAAAGCTTTCTACTGTCTGGGCACTTCTGCTGTGGTACAGCCAAAAGGTCTCATGTGACTCTGGGTTTTCATATCCCATTTTTAGATCAACAAAATAGAAAACATTTGACCCTAAAAGTTAGAAAACCTACCACTTATCTTTTATTAAGACAAACATTTTGCATGCTATTAAAATATTGCCCTTTAAATTTATTGCTGAGCAGATAAGAAGAAAATCAATCACAAGAAAATAAGTTTGTGTTTTTGATTTGAAATTGTTGATTTTGGCCCACGTTTATCTTAATTTGTGCAACAAATTATTGGTTTTAAAACATTGAGGTTGTCTGTTGTATGATCATTCTACCATAAAAAATGAGCAGTTCACATAAATAAATAAAAATCCAAAATAAATTTTCCATTCATGGTCAAAGCAAATATAATGCGATAGATGGGATTTGTGTCATTTCCATATCTGTGACAAAACTAATATGAGTTATTTTATATTATATATATTATGTTATCAGAACCTTGTCATAAACCCTATGACCCTATTTTTTCTGATAGGTCTTAAATGCAGTGTTTTAATCAACTGTTATGAGAAAACTTTCCTATATAACCAAAACAAAAGCTTGAAAACATCAATCTGTAGGTAATCTATATCATGTATTTCACTTATGAAATATGACATTTATTTATAGCCATTAGTTAACAGTTAAATATATGAGACTCACCTGTTAGAGATTGTATTTGTTGTGCTACATAAGTAAAATGAATTTAACTTAGGAGTAAAACTGTCAGTGGGTGGGATTATCCATGCTTCAGTTAAGATGATTGATCGAAAGAAGGTGTCTGTTGAACTTAGGCAATCACATGTTAGAGGGAATTTTAATGAGCAAAAATTTACTGTTTTCTTTTACTCATGCATGTGAATCACATTATAATAAAAAAATACATATATTATGCATCTCATATGTTGGACTGAAAATTTATTAGTAGATTTCACTTGGAATTATGTATCAAATGGTGTATTGACACACCTAAATGATAATGGATTTATCATTGTGCATGTGAATTTAAGCTAATATCCAGTGATATGTTTCTTATTTACTGGACTGAGACACTACCAGGATACCCTGTATAATTTATTAAGAGTCACCATAGACACAGCCCAACAAATAGGCCAACTTACAGCAGCCATTGTTCACTACCAGCAGGTACCAGGTTTACTGGGCCCCACCAGCCATGTCTTCAACTAAAACCTCCAAGTCTAAGCGGGAGAAACGCGGGTAAGTGCGGGTAATTTGCTGCGTTTACGTGCAAATATGAAATTACAGCCCCGTTGCGGGTTTGATTCTGTCACAGGAAAGGAAAGAAAAGCTCCAAACGAGAGCCAAAACCCGAGAAGGAGCCGGACTTGGAGACGGCCAGAGCCAACGCCGCGCTGTGGGAGCTGAAACTGAAGATCACCGAGCAGGATCTGTCCGACTACCGGGGCGCCCACCACAACATGGCCCGTATGAACGAGCTGCTCACCAACCAGCTGTTCCGCTGTGAGCAGAACTCTGTGGACATGACCGGGTATTGGCAGAAAGAGGTAGAGGACAGAGAGGAGAAGGTCAGGAAGCGATGAGGCGCATATAAATGAACAGACTGTAATGTAGATCTGAACTGAAATTCTAATCTCACAGATCAGGATGCTCGAAGAAAAACTTAGAAAGCAAGAGGCCATCGCACTTCTAGAGCGAAACAAACAGGTTGGTGCAAAGCACTGATATGTGTGTATAAAATTTTTTTTTAAAAAATTATATAAAAAATTATATTATATATATATATATATATATATATATATATATATATATATATATATATATATATATATATATATATATATATATATATCTTTGTTTTTTAAAAGAATTATTATAATAATAGAGGTTCCTCTATATTAACTAATGGATAAATTGTTGCCACTTCTTTCTTAGATTTTTTTTTATATTGTTTATCTCCTTTTAACTCTTCTTCCAGTTTCTTTTTAAAGTCTGTTTGGCTGTGAACGCAACAGTTTGACCTCAGTCATAAATAAGTCTAGATTTTGCTATAATTTTGATTTTTTTTCTTATTTTTTTTCTTGACATATACACACACACACACACACATATATATATATATATATATATATATATATATATATATATATATATATATATATATATATATATATATATATATATATATTGAAACTAGTATAGGTTTGTGTGAATAGGCCATTCATCATTACCATTTTCAAGAATAATAATATTTAAAATTGTACTAAAACATGATTTGTATACAAGGATTTGAGCTCTGAAAGGACATTCGCCTGGTCTGTGGTGTACTGAATCTGGGGCCAAGGACATGTTGTCCTCATGTGTACTACTGACTGGAATACATTGGTTAATCTGGACTGGGAACAGTGTCTCCCAAAACACTGGACTGATCACTGACGTCCCCCACGGTTGCTCAGTCCACTAATGTTGCTTCTGGCTAATTACTGTGCAGAAGCACTATTTTAAAAATCATTTTTGGAATAAACAAGAGTAGAAAAGAAAGGTCTTTGAGTTCTGGTACATTGCTGAACCAATATATAGATTAATGTTATTCTTTCAGCACCTCACACCATGGTGTTGCCACAAAGGGAGGGTTCGGAAAAGCATGCCCTAAACTTAGTATTTGAAAAATATATTGTGTTTTATTATTATTTATTATTTTTAATATTATTTTCAGCTTAAAAAATATGAATACCAAAATTAAGGTGGAGACCAACTTACATTGGTCCCATCGTTTCTTATCGTTGGAAGGTGTGTCACAATATCAATCACTTTTTTCCCAATTTTATTTCCTATTGTAATCAATCATGATTGATGTCTATCTTAAAAAAAACCCACACATATCTCCAAACACGTTAAATGTGGTTTCCATTCCAGCAGCTGCCGTTGGTCTGATTTACTGTGCGCATCTTAAACCTGTAGCACGTCAAAAATGTGCTGCGCTGTCTGCTAACAGCTGGTGTTGTGTGTAATTATGTTGGCATTCGTCATGTTAAAAAAAACAACAACCAAACAAAGGCACAATAAAATAAAGTAAAAAAAAAAAAAAAAAAAAGCACAAAGCCTTGCATTCCAAGTGATGGTCTAATGTTATTTTAATCTACTCGACTGGCCACAGTGAAAAAGCATAATTTAAAAGTGCTTGGTCGGGAAAATACAGACACGCTGCTGGTCTTGATGTGTTAACCAGACTTCCATTGTCACACACGATCCTGAGTCTAGAAAGGCCCCTTTAGGTTACATAACGCACACCAAAGGAACTAATTTAGACTCATACCCTCTCTGACCTCTGTTTCCCACCATAAAAGCCCAAGCTTTTAAGCTCACATGACAAAGTCAAGTGACAGAAAAGCTATTCTTTGGATGGCAGCTGCTTTCCATCTTCCAATTCTTACCTCATGATAGTAAAACCGAGCTTCAGAGGACGAAAAAGGACGCATGGTCTGGACCAACTTAAAATGTACGAGGCTGTCGCATATGCCCCCTTTTTATAAGAGCTGCAGTTGACTCCTAAAGATGAGACTTTGATGGCGCCTCAAACTCTGCAAGGCGATAAAATGGTTGTATGTGAAAGCGACGAACATGCAAAGCGGTTTGGTCGGGCGAATAATTATTCTGTGCAGCACGAGGGAAATGTTGATCACTCAACTTTAAAGCGGTGAATATTTTTGGAAACCTTACCATAGGATGGGTTGCATAGGGGGAAAATTAGAAGATGCAGACCAGCTTGTGTAAATACTGCAGCGCTGATGTAAATGAACGTTTAGAGAGTTATCTGAAGAATAACGATTAGGCTCCAAGCTGTAATCAGATGGTTGATAACCCCTCATTTAGTCGTCATGTCCATGTTTGTGGCGCGCGTGTTTTCAGTCCCTCATGATTTTGGTCACTTTGTCACATTTTTTCTCAGACTGACTTCTCCACAGTAGCATCTTAAGACATTTAAGATGCGAGAAAGTTGAGTTGTGAATTCTCATTACTGTCGCCAATTTGCATTGTCTATCGCTGTATAAAACTTGATGGTAGTAATTCATTATACGTAACGGCTTTTGTTCTGTTTTGTCATGTCTGAAAAGGCTCAAGACTTTAAAGCACTGCAGGACGAAATGAGAAAAATGGAGGAAAACGAAGCCCGGCTGGAGGAGGAACTCAGTGATGTGAGGAGGTGGAAAACAGGATTGAATATTTTCAATTCGGATGTCATCGTGATGAAACCGACATTTTTGTCTCTGCTTGTAGATGAGAAAAAGGATGGATTTTACTCAGAAAGAGCACGAGGAAACGCTAAGGAAAACTGAGGACAGCTTCCAAAGGGACCAGGTTGAAACACTATGAAGAACTGTATTTACAGTGCCTTGCAAACGTTTGCAAGTATTGAACAACCACAAACATCAGAGTATTTTGTTGATATTTTATGTGGGATCTTAATACAAACTAGCGCATGTATGTATATATATAGATATCCAACCCGCTTTATCGTGATACCTCTAAGTAAAATCTAGTGCTACCAATTGTGCCAGAAGTGCCTAGTTAAAAAATAGCATCCATCTGACTGCAGTTAAATCCAGGTGGTCTGTGAAGGCCTGGCAGTTTAAACAACATAAGTGATCAAACAGCGTCATGAAGAGCGAGCATGATTCATGCGATAGCATGATTTGAAAACATCATGGAGAATTATTCAATCTGTCATTTGAACATGGAAAGAGTTTGGCATAACTGCAGTTCTACAAAGACATGGATGTCCCTCTGAGCTCACAGGCCGGTCAAAGAGAGCATTAATCAGCAAAGCAGCCAAGAGGTCAGTGGTTAGTGTGGAAGAGCCTCAAAGAGGGAAAAACTATTAATTTTTCCACAAATCTGGTATTTATGGAATTGTGGCAGGAAGTGTGTGATGAGAAGTTCAATAAGCAGTTTACAACAAGCCATGCAGGAGACACCGCAAACATGTGAAAGAAACTATTATGATCAAATAAGACTAAAATGTGTCTATTTGGGAAATGCTCTGGGTGGCATCTTCCTGAAAACATCACCCTCACCATAAAACATGGCGGTGGCTGGATCATGCTTAGGGTATGTTTTTCTCCAGTTGGGACAAGGAAAGTGGTGAGAGTTGACTGTTATTACTGGAAAATACTTTAAATTTGGGCAGAAGGTCAAAATGTTCTTTGGACCTTCCACAATAGTTGATAAGAACTTTGGCTAAAAGTGAAAATTAATAAATTGTTATAATAATATATGCACATCAATTTTTCTTGTCATTAGGAGGGAAACTGTACTTTTTTATTGACATCATTTTCCTCTACTATCGACATTCCATAGAATAAAATATACCCATCCTCTTTTTGAGCTTTATGTTTTCTTTTAGAAATAAATCTTCAGTTATTTAAACATTACAATCAATTTTCCATTAGAACAATACATTTTCTTTTAAGAAAACATCATGTTGTGGCTCTAAAGAATTATTCAGTTGGACCGAGGGCAAAAAAACGATTGTTAATCTGTTAGAACGGCCCAGTCAAAGACCAGACCTAAAGCCAATCATTTGAAGCCATTTCATTCAACCTGACAGAAAGTTATTATGATGTTCAAAGCTGGGGAAAACTTATATCAAACCTGACTCTACAAAGAAGAGAGGGGTGAATGCAAAGCTATACCACACATTTCAGATTTTTCTAAAAATCTATCATATGGCTGTTTTGCTGGTTGTGACATGACAAAATGTGAAGACATTTATTAACACTTCTTCGAGACGTTTTTGCAATACCCATCTATACTTGTTGGATGAGCCCAGACAGTGGCAAACCTCAAATATCCCAAGTTACGTGAAGTTATGTAATTTTTCCTGCAGGCAAGCCTAAAGAGAGAGATGAGGCTCATGTGCAATCAAGAGATAGCAAAGATGAAGCTGGACCACCATGAAGCTATTGTGTGAGTGTTTTTTCATGGCTGTGAAGCTGAATTTAAATAATTTAAAATGCTCTACCAAGCAGAATGTGAAGAAAAAACAACTTCTGTGTAAATACGTGACCAGAATTAATG
Source organism: Poecilia picta (assembly GCA_033032245.1). Lineage (NCBI taxonomy): Eukaryota > Metazoa > Chordata > Actinopteri > Cyprinodontiformes > Poeciliidae > Poecilia > Poecilia picta. Next base: position 9,080,196 of record CM065374.1, read on the forward strand.
TTATTTTTTTGGATTTGTCATGTTCATGACAGTGTATGCTCCCTGAGTCAACTATGGCATCTTCATCCATCCCAGAAACGCCTGCAGGAAGCAGAGCATGTGTGGATGACCATAGTTTACTTTTGAGACTATAGGATGTGTGTCCTACTCTGGCGGTGATGTTTTCACAGCTCATGAAACATCAACGTTGATCCTGGTGTGGCCCTGCCGGCGTGGTCTGACTGTCCATAGTTGATTTAATTTTGAACGTCGAAGTTAAACAAACCAACTCTTTCCCCTCCGGTTTCCAGAGAAGGACTTCTTCATACCAAGAACAGAAATCTGTGACCGTAAAGTTGACATTTCTGTTGGATTTCTTAAAAAACTCTGAGTGTATCGTGCTGAGATAAAATCAGAAAGTAAAACCACAGGACAGCAGGACTGATTCACAGGGTTTTTATGCAGCCTGGAAACATTTGGAAAAGTATGGAGTTGGATTAATATATTCTCCAGGTCTGGATAAATATGAAGCTACAGAAAATGGAAACATGGCTTAAAGGTTGTGTCCTTTTCCTCTTGGTGTCCTTTTCTTCATTATATCGTCCCCAGCTCTCTTCCTCATATAGTTATTTCTGTCTCGGCTTCTTTCTTTTGTCCTTTCTTTTTTGTTTGTGTCTTTAATTCTATCCTTCCTTGTCTCCTCTCTTCCTTCTTGTGTTCTTTCTCCGCTCTCTTCGTTCTTCCTCACTTCTTCCTTGTGTCATCCTGTCCTGTTTTCCCCTTCTTGTAGTTTTTCTTTCCTTCCTTCCTTTCTTGTGTCCTTCTTCCTTCCTTTCTTGTGTCGTTCTTTTCTCAGTCACTTCCTTTGTTTCCTTCTTTGTATCCTACCTTCCTTTGCTGACTTCTAGTCTCATTGTTTTCTTGTGTTCTACCTCTGACTGCCTCTATCCTCCCTACCTTTCTTCCTTCTTTGTGTCTTTCTCCCTTCACTTCTCATCACATCCTTTTCATTTCTGTCTCCTACTCTCCTCCATTGCATCCTTCCTTACTTGCATCCCCTTCCTGTTTACCCTTTTTGTGTCCTTCCTTTCTTTCCTTCCCTGGAAGGTTTTCTACCTTCCTCCTGTCCTACAATGTGACCTCCTCTATCATCCTTCCCTATTATCCTTTTTTTATGTCCTCCCCTCCTTGTCTTCCCTTCTTTCCCCGCCACCTCACTTCCTTCCTTGTCTCCTCTGGAAAGTTTGAGGAAATGTAGTGTCTGCATCTTTATAGCTGGAAACAAATTTCTCAGTAGTCTTTTTTGCTTGACTTTTTTTTTCTTTCCTTTTAGCAAGATGGAAAGTGCGTTAACATCTGCTTTCAAGGAGCGAGATCACTTGAATGAAACACTGAAAACTACCATTCAAGAAGCAGAGGGTCTGAAGAAACTGACACATTCACTGGCAAAGGAAAAGCTCTCAGTCATGCTGGAGAAGGTATGTTTCACCCAAAAGACAGCAAACACCGATGGGACTTTTAAGTAGCAGCCCTTGGAAAGAGACCATTTATGCCCTGAAAGTAATTTTCAGTTATGAAAGTGTTTGTCGGATCTGTCCGGAATATATTTCAGGTGGGGGTTTTTTCCCCCTTATGTTGTTTATTGTGCTGACCCTGTGTATTTTGCTTGTGGTCCAACTCCCACCTGACTGCTCTCCAAGGCTCTCAGTGGTTAGTGGTTGCGGCGAGTTTCCACTGATGTCTGGGTTCTAATTGAATTATCCTTTGGAGCTTTCTGGCACCAATTCGTTTGGATAAATAAATATTGGGCGCATTAATCTCACCTCTAATGATGACAGCCAATCACAAGGAGTAAATCTGTTTCCCTGATGCTTTGGCCACTTGCAAGCATAAGTAAAAAAAATATCCAAAGTTGGAACTGCTGGTCAGAGGTTTGCATTAACTCATCATTGGCATGAACGTTGTGTTAATTTGGGATGGTATGTATAATCTTCGTCATGCATTCAACAAGAAACTTCAGTGTATTTCAGAAACAAAAATATAATCCAAATGGGTTTGAAATAATAATAGCCCCACCAGTGTTCAGTTGAACGTCCTCAGCACCTCAGCCTTTTAGTAGTCATCAACAACCTGCTTGGCCAGCTGCATATTTGACCACTCTTCTCATCAGACATTCATTGGTTTCCTTACACAAATTCAGCTTTCAAGCATGATCCAACAATCATCAATAGGGTTCATTTAGGAACCCATTAAGATGCTTAACTTAAGATGCCCCATTCAGATGACTGCAATTGAACAAAAGTGTGTAAATCAGCCGTCAATTGAAATCATGTGCGCTGGAAGCAGGGAAACATCTAAAACATGCAGAGCAGTGTGCCTTTTCTGACCACTAACCTTGAGGACCAAGGTAGGTGGTCCACCAGGGTGACTCGCCACATCAACGTGGTCTGAGATTCACCAAAGAAAAAAAGAAGGACCGACTTCTTGCATAACTGAAGACGAACCAAATCTCTTCTAGAGAAAGGTTTTACAGTCAGACGAGACGAAGCTTGAGCTATTTTTCCACCTAGGAACTCGTTTTCCTGCACCAGTTGTCGACCATGGTAGAGGCAGGATCATGCTGCGGTTCTCTTTCTCCTCCAAATTCACTGTCTTCACCACAAATCAGGGACTATATGGTTAAAACCTGAACACGCCTGGACGTTGCAACGGTCAATGATCCTAAACACACACTAGAACTGTGTTGGAAAGATAAAGCTGTCATGATGGTAGTGATGGTGACTCCAAAAAGCACAAGCATAAATGAACTGAAGTGACCAATGTGTTTTTCTTTCTTTTTCACTATCAGCCTAACAGTGGATTGTGGGGAAATGTGAATCGTTAATGAAGGAATGATAAAACATGAACTTACAAACAACAGCAGGAGCTGGAACAATGGGAACAGGGTATACAATATGTTAATGGGGAAACCAGCAGGGAGCGAATGAAGGAGAAGTGGTTAAATGCTGGAATGATCACCAGACGTAATTACAAACAGGATGCATCTTTGAGGGGAGAGCCGAAGGCAGACTGAGGGAGAAAGAGACATAAAGTCGCAGGGAAGCAACACAAACAAAGGAGCTGTGAAAACAATGACAAAAATGAGCCAAACACAAGACATAAATAAGTAATAAAGACCTAATTGAAATACTAAGGGCTGATTGAACTGAACAACCCTGATCTAGTCAAAACAAAAAATAACTAAGCATAAACACAAATGAAGTAACAAAACTATAAACCCAGAAAAACCAAAGATCCTGACATAAAGCTTCTTGATTGACTCCTGATGTCAGAAGCAGATTCATGGCTCCAGAAAGCTTGTAGATGAGGCACAACTTGTTAAGGGATATTTAACCAAATATCACATGAATAAAATTGAGTCTATGTATCATTTTGTGCCTGTTTTCATGAGTGAAATATAAAAAAAAAAATCACATTTTATTCCCTGTTCTTAGAAGAAGCCTAAAATTAATGTAACAATCATGGTTTTGATGAGTGCATGTATTGTAAATTGGCACTGGGCCTTCTCTGCTTTATGCTCTCTCACCCAGGACATGCTCGAGGCGACGGTTAAGAAGGACATGGCAAAGATGGAAGTGAAGGAAAAGAAACTCTCTGAAGTCATGGCCAAAGCCGCTTCACTGGAGCTGGAACTGGCAGAAATCTCCAAAAAATCTGAGCAGCAGGAAGAGAAGGAGAAGAGGAGTCTGGTTACCATCCAGGCCAGTCAGGTGGAGCTGGACAAACTGCAGAAGCTCCTCGCTATGCGAGAGAAGGAGATGCAGCATGTCAAGCAGCTGGCGAAGACCATTGTAGTTAAACGCAGAGAGGTGGAGGAATTCTTCCACGAAGCGCTGGGTCACGTCAGGCAGGAGATCGTTGCCAGCAGACTTCAGAATAAAAAGGAAGCCCTTCAGGATTATCGGCAGAAGTTTAGAGAGGCCACAGCAGGGATGATAAAGTTCCCACCCATCCGTACCGTCAACAGGAGTCCCAACTACCTCTATGCAGACATGGAGGCAGCCGCACAATGGTACCTTCTCTTTTCTTTCAGTCCTTTCCATGGTGTTACATTTCCCTTGTAGTCTAAAACCAATTTCATATTTTATTGGAACTGATTGATCAGAAAGCAATAGTGTACAAATGTGAAGTTGAAGTTTCCTTCTACACGTAAGCTCTAAATGTACTGTGGTTTCAAACCAGACAACTTATTGCTTTCAAAATAACGACCAAGATTAAAATTAGTCATTTTGTAGTAACAATAAAGTCAAAGTGATCATGTTTGCAAACAGCCAAAGGTAAAACATTTTAGCTATTTTTTTTCCATAAGATCGAATAAGTTCTGCAGTTACAGACGTAAAGCAAGCTCCAATATCTTATTAAAAAGTTACTTGTGAGTTAGTTTTATCTTATCTTTCAAGTGTACGAAGATATTTGCACTAGACACAAGACAAACACACTTGGCAAGATTTTGTGTCCTTCCACTTCTCTCATAAACCCTCAGTGAAACACATTAAAAGGCTGTTAGTGTATTGTGAGAAAGTTAAAGACACATGATTTAATGAAACACTCCTCCTTGGGCTGCCACCTTATCGTGGTGGAGGGGTTTGTGTGTCCCAATGATCCTGGGAGCTATGCTGTCTGGGGCTTTATGCCCCTGGTAGGGTCACCCAAGGCAGACAGGTCCTAGGTGAGGAACCACAGGTCTGATTTGCCTTCTGTTTGCCTTCTGTTTGTCTGAAGGTCCCATCCTCCTAGCGGTGAGGTCAACATGTCTCATCTCACTTGGGAGCAAAAGGAAAAAGTGCTTAGCCTCCTCTTTGCTAAAATGAATGGACAGACAGAAAGGTAATAAAATATCTCTCATATGTTTCACACAGCTCAACTATTATTAGGATTTGTGCTCACTGCCTACATTAAAATCCATTTGTTTTCCTCTAAAATGAACCAAAAACTTCTGCATCAATTAACTCTGAAGAACAAAGTGCAGTGACACCATGCAGTTAGCTCAAATTGAAAATGCTGACTCCTCCCTCACTTTAATGCCTTAAACAGCCATTTTCTCGGCAGAAGAGGATACCATAAAACATAAGTTAGGCTTCGACCAATTTTCTTTTCCATCCAGCTGCTTAAAAAGAATGAAGAAAGAGTCTGGGCACAATAGTAAAAATAGGCCCGGCCACAGAGTCGTGTGCTTGGAAACAAACATCTGGTCACAACGATTTTTCTTCCAGCTCTTTGGTCCCCTCTTCACGTGCACAAGCAGTTTATTTTGTCCTTTGAACGCTTGTGGTCGGAGAGCAGCTGGTAACATGATTTCCAGAGGATTGTGCAGGGGATCTGAACGCATGGGATTAAAGCGGGAAAGACGGGAAGTATATTCATGTCACCGGTGGTCTGGCATCCAGTCTGACCTTTTGGTAAAATAAGACAATCGGTAAGCAGGATCCAAATCTAGTTGACCCAGAATAACTGCATAAGGGGTAAAAAAAAAAAACAGAAAAAACAACCCAATGTGTTATAAAACATGGCCTTTCATTTCTGTGTTCTCTATTTAACTGCAACCTCTTGCATTTTCCCCCCCCAATAGGAAAGTCTGCAAGCATCAGGGTCTGTGTGAGTCCAGCAAGGAACGGAAAGAGACTCTTTGACACCAACGCTGCTGAGCTCAAAAAAAAATGGCACAGAAATAAAAAATGAAAAAAAGTTTTACCTCATCCTTACAATTTAGTAAGCCTTCACAGATTTATCGGTCCCACATTGCATGTTTAGCAGAAAAAGCAGCGGCTGCGAGAACGTCAGTTCCTACATGTGATTTATCAAGACGGTTTGCATTTCAGCGATGCATAATGATGACTGTCCTCCAGAATTAGAGAACTGCCGGGGCGCTCATCGGCCTCCAGGCGCCGGAGTCCATTCTGCCCTCAACCCCAAACAGCCTGTCGGATACGCACCACACCACATGACCTCGGTGCAGCCTCTGCAGCTCTCAACAGAGCTGTGCGCCTTTGCTTTGTGTGCTTCCCCGAGGAGTGTCAGTCAGGAGTACAGCACAGTGAATAATGTCGGTTTGTGTTCCTTTCAGCCGTTTTTACAATGCATGTGGTTTTAATTGTGTATTTTATGCATAAAACAAAAACAAACACCGGTCGCCTCCATGAAAAAACACAATCTTTTAGGAACCAACAAGATTTATTAGCGTTTCCTCTTCTGCACAGCTCTGCAGACATTCATTCAGCATCTAAAGCACACTGTTTACACACAAAGTCTTTAAAATGGGTGTTATTTCACATCATTCATCTATCTATGATCATATACTGTGGTTTCTTTTTTTTTCTGGAAGAAAACTTGAAGTTGCATCAGAAGCACTTGAAAGAATGAGGCATTCAGCGTCCCATTGTCGGCATGGTAACGGCAGGACTTTTCAAGGTAGCATCTTCAGCTTTCCATTGTGAGGTTATGGTTTTGATCTGCGTGTAGAACTGGATGCCCTAAGGAGATAAAAAATACAATAATGAAATACTAATCAGACTGATCATATCCACAAACTTCAGCGTACATTAATGGGACGGACCAACTGAAAAGCAGCACTTACCTGGAGTGAAAGGAAAAGGATGCATGTTTGAAAACTGTTTTGTGCATTTATATTTATATTCAACCTAACTGAATCAATACTTAGTGGAAGCTTATTTCACTGCAGTTACAGCTCCAGGTTTCAGAGCAAGTAACATAATGCCATACTAATGCAAGTGCACCATCTCACAAACCAATAAACTTTAATTTCTATACAACATTTATCATGGGAAGTGGAAGACATTTTAAATAACATTAGTACCGAAGTCTTTGTAAAAATGGCTAGTTGAGACCACAGCACTAAACTGAAAACTTTTATGATCCAGTCTTTGGTGGTATAATGAAAGACAAGAGAAACAAACAAAACCAAAGCAAATGGAAATCATTAAGCTTGTTTAATTTATAGTGAAATTAATTGATTCAGTGCTTATTGCGACAAGCTTAGCTGTATGTTTTGCATTGTTTGTCTTCCAATCAATGTTTACAAACTTCCTTGTTGAAGAAAAACATTTCCACAGCATGAAGATGCCACTGCCATGTTTCACAGTGCAGACTGTGTTTGTATAGGGTAAAAGGTTTTTATTCTCATCTGACCAGAACACCGTCTTCCACAGGTGTCCTCCTCACAACTTTAATCTGGACGTCTTATCACTTCATTTTAACAATCAAGCCATTCTTCTATGAAGACTAGATTTGCGAAAGTTCCCATCCTATGAGATGTGAATCTCTGCAGCTCCTCCACAGTTACCAGTTTGTCAGTCTATATGTAAACATTAACTTATTCCACACTTCTGTTCTTAGATGATGGATTGAACATTAAAGTTATCGGCGTAAAGGGAGATTAAATATAAATGTGCACATCCTATTAAATCCCAATTAAATACATTGAAATTTGTGTTTATAAAGTGATAAAAGGTCGAAATAGGTGACCCACTATGGTTAGGATAAGTCTATGTACTATATAGGACATGTTTTGCACAAAATAATTTGTATTCAATGAGCTTTTAGTCTGCTTATTTCTTAAACATTTTGAGCTCTTTTTCATAAAAAGCCGTTTTAAGGCCTCTTGTCTCTTTAAATCTAAATAAGCTGCTGCTGGCCACACCCCCCCAATTTAACATTTACACTCGCATATGAAAATGGGCACAAACAGACGTGTAATTATACAACCATACTTCTTCAAAAAGCAGAAGTGGAGCCTCATGCACAACCAACAAGAATCCAGCAAGTGGTTTCTGGATAGCAACTCGACAACAAAACACTTGTCTTTTTCAGGAGCCGTTCTTCGTCACATACAGCAATAAAACCATCTGACCAAATGTGCTGGAGCTCTGCGGGACTTGTTGAAAACAGGGTGGTCTTCGCTGTGGTTGCTAGGTGAGGGGCAATGTTGGTTCTGGAGGTTTTTGAAATGGCTCATTTTTCAGACACCAAAAACATGAACTTATTGCCAAAAACTGGCAGCGAGGTTGTTTTAAGTGATCGGGTTGTTTTCAGAACCAGTAGAAACCCAAACAGAAACGCAAAAATATGCAAAACAAGTCTTACCTGCTTCCCATAGAAGTTGGTGTCTCCTCTGAAGGATCCTCTTATCCAGTGAAGGAGAACATTGGCAGCGGCACAGGGATGGGCACATTGACTCCAATCTGCACACAAACAACCATTGTCCCTTTCATTTCCATAAGTGTAAGTTTTGTAAAACAATTCCAGGAACCCAAATTGCTGGGAAGATCGAGATGCAGCTGACAAAAAGATGCGGTGCGTTCGAGCTTGTTGAAAAAACAAGCCTACACGGTCGCAATAAACAAAGCCGAACCTGCGGCTTGCATTCACCGCTTTTAAAGCGCAGCGTGCCCTTATTAGAGGGATGAAAAGCTAAATAAAACATTCTGTTTTGAAAACTGCAGAGCCCCGGTTGGTTTAAGATGTTTGAAAGAACGGGAAGACGTTTAGACACACTAGGGCCTTTTGGCGAAGGTGCGCCGAGTGGAAAAGGGAAAAAAGAAAAACGAAAAGTAGATGTTTGTTGCGCAGAGGTTTTGGAAAGGAGTGCAGCACATGGCCTGCACAACATTCCCCGACATGTGAACAGCAAACACAGGGCACAACCAGGCTCCACAGGCAAACAAACAGGGTGAAGGCTGGCCGTAGTCTGCCGAACACAAACCCTGGAATCCCTTTTGAGTTTTAATTTGAGAATTCCCTGCTCCGGATGCTACCTGGAAATACGTTTCTATGCCCTTCTGTATTCCTGTAACACACGCGCGTGTTTGCTTCATCTATTTGGAGCCTCGGATGGCGGGGAAGTGGAGAAAACAGGGTTACCCGAGGTGTGTATTTTAGGTGAGGAGCAAACAAGGAGATACGTGACATGGAATTTTTTTTTTTTTTTCCTTTTTTAAATATGTGAAGATTTTCAAACAGAATCGTGATGTGCTCCCCGCTGCTGGAGATGCAGCTCAGACATGACAGAGGGATGTGAATGCCTCCTTTCTCCCGGGACGGAGGGGCGCATTTGGAGGACGCAGCCACCCACCTGGCCCACGTCCACCTCATGGGTGTATTTGCGCGCCGCGGCACCATTTGTGGTGAAGATGGCGGTGCCGTTGCCGTAGGGGTTGTTGTTGACCAGGCGGATGGCATCATCGAGACTGTCTGCCTCGAGGACAATCAGGACAGGTCCGAAGATCTCCTCCTTGTAGCACTTCATCCCGGGCTGAGGAGAAATACACAGTCCAGTCACATTAATGTGACCACCACGTACTTTCCACTTCAGAGTTAAATAACCAATCACAGAAGGCAGGTGGCAGCACAGTGCAGTTGAGCGTATATAAAGGGTGTGTGTGGGCTTCGGAAAACATTTCAATCGTTGGCGTAATGCAGAAACGAAGCGATTTATCCGACGTCCAAAAGGGCATGATCATTGGCTTTCGGGCCAAGGGTGGAAGCATTTCCGAAACGGCTGAGTTTGTGAACTGTTCGCGTGCCGCCGTGGTAAAAGTGTACCGTGCATGGCAAAATGGGACTGTCCAAAATCAACGACGTGGCAAATGTGGTGCACCACGGGCCATAGATGACAGAGGCGAACGACGGTTGCGGAGATGCGTTCGGGCAGATAGACGGGCTACCGTTGAGCAACTGACCACTAAAATGAACCAAGGGGCTACCACAAGTGTCTCCCAAACCACTATTCAGCGAACATTGCTGCGTCTGGGCCTCCGAAGCAGACGCCTGGTTCGTGCACCTATGCTGACTGGTGTTCATCGACGACGAAGGCTAGAATTTGCACGCCAGTACAGCAGCTGGACGTCCACTGAGTGGCGACAGGTAGCGTTTTCAGATGAATCGCGTTTTATGCTCCATCGGACAGATGGACGTTGGCGTATAAGGCGTGAAACCTCTGAAAGGAACCACCCTGCAACCATTGCAGGAACGGTCCAAGCTGGAGGCGGGAGCATTATGGTCTGGGGAATGTTTTCCTGGCATTCTCTGGGTTCACTGATTATTGTGGAAGGCACGATGGATCAATACAAGTACGCATCTGTCCTTGCGGACCATGTCCACCCCTACATGCGCATTGTTTTTCCTCAGGATGATGGCATCTTCCAGCAGGACAATGCGAGGTGCCATACAGCTGCCAGTGTACGTGCGTGGTTCGAAGAGCACCAGGATGAGTTTACCGTCCTCCCCTGGCCAGCAAACTCACCTGACTTAAACCCAATCGAGCATCTGTGGGACCATCTCGATCGAGTTGTTCGCGCCATGGATCCTCAACCGCGTAATCTAGCGCAGCTGGCCACGGCATTAGAGTCGGCATGGCTCAACATCCCAGAGAAGACCTTCAGGGACCTAAGTGACTCTCTTCCTGCACGTCTCGTAGCAGTTCGCTCTGCGAAAGGTGGTTATTCTGGCTTTTGACAGATGGTCACATTAATGTGACTGGACTGTGTATTTCAAAAACGTTTTCAAAATCAGGCGCAGAGCAAAACGTCCAACATTTTTCTCAATAAAACCTCGTTCAGTTCATTTGAGTGGGACTTTCAAACACATTTCCTTTCACTTTCTGCTGAAAGAAAATTAATGATCTAAATATTTGTGTGAGTATTAGTGTTGAGCCCCCTCTACTCTGATACGCTTAAATTAAAATGAATGCAACCAACTCCCCTGAGAAGTTTCCATCTTTTGCTTTAAATGGTACAAAACTGAGCAGTTTTTTTTGTAAAGATACTGAAAATGCCAGTTTTGTCAGTTTTTTCATCTTCAAATATGTCCCACAACTAAAACTTGATTTTATAAAACTGCTTTCTTTAGTTGTTTATGCATTGTTGCCTCTTGTGACACACTTTGTGGTTTTAATAGTTTTTTTAGGAAGCCAAACTATGCAGCTTGACTTTCTTTACATTTGTAATTCATGAAACGCAACGGTTGGATTTTTTCCTATATTCCAAAACAGAACTAAATATGAAGTTATGTAGTTTAACCTTTTTGGTTTAAATATGCATACAAATTGATGAGTTATTGCTTTTCACAGCTGCAGAAAGGTTTTGTGGCTCTAGGCAAGTTTTTTTACGCTGGAGGACTGAGGGGAGAAATGGCTTTTTAGGATTCATGCAGTAGAAAGTCCTAGTCAAAGTCCTGGCATAAATCCCATCGAGAATCAGTAGCAAAACTTAAACACAGATGTTCACAGCTGCTAAATTTATTGTGACTCCACATCACCAAATCACATAAAATCCAACTTAAACACATTGAAGTTTGTGGCTCAAATGAGAGAAAACGTCGATTGGTTATTGGTTAGAAAGCTTTTTGCGAGGCACTGAAAACATCCCCACATACCGTGACGTTGCCGATGATGGTGGGACCGACAAAGTTGCCATTCTCATAACCTTTGACATTGACGTTTCGGCCATCGAGGAGAAGTTGAGCTCCTTCGTCCACGCCGCTCTGGATGAGACTGCAGACTCTGTCTCTGGCCTGCGGGGAGATCAGGGGCCCCACATCCGCGCCAGGCTGGTCCCCTAGCCAGGGCCCAAACACAAGCAGGCGTAGTGTTAGACATCACGGCACAGTCACACTCGTCCTCCACCGAGGAGGACCCCGGACGCCGGCGGCTTTCCTGCTCCAAATTTACTGTGACTCCACATCACTTTAAGCAGTCATAGCCGATCTTCGTTTCACCTCACGTCAACTTTTTTTTTTTTTCTGACGGTCAAAAACCGCCAGTTAGGTCTGGTCCGCGGATCTGGCCACAAATTTGCAGCATGACTGCCTCGACAAGCCCTGCGCTCCCAGCTGACTCCGAATTGGAAACTACAACAGAGCATCAGCCGAGAGGTGAGGTTAGGGCGGCGTGGGTGGCCCCGGGCTCGGCTAAAACCAACGGGCCCCGTGCAAGAGCGGGCTTCTTGACTTGCGGGTGTGGTACCTGCGTTCACGCGCAGAGCCTTGGCACGCTCCACCAGCTCCGGCAGCCAGCGCTGCGCCTCGCCCACCAGGATGGCCGTGGACAGGGCCATGCAGCGCTGGCCCGCCGCCCCGAACGCCGCTCCCACAAGCTGGTTCAGAGTGTTCTCCTTGTTGGCATCGGGCATCACCACACCATGGTTCTTTGCGCCCTGCATTGCACAAGAAGTGGTTAACCTTCAGCTCTTTGATCTCCTTAGGTTGTTGTTCTAAACAAACTGCGGGTTGAATTTTATAGTTGACATGCTGCACATTTGGGTTCGTGTGTGGAACGAGGAGCGCAAATAAAAATATCCCTTTTTCACAGCTGTAATCGGCTTTCCACACGCATCAGTGCATTTGAAAGTCACCAATATGAACAGAGACGGCAAAGACATGTTAGAGAATCCGTGGGGCAATGCTGCCACCTTCTGGGGGATTTGCAGCAATTGTGATAACTTTATTTATTGCACTCACCATGTTGGATTGGACCCGTTTGCCATTTTTAGATCCCCTTTCATAAATATACTCTCCGGCTTGGTTTGAGCCCACGAAGCTGATGGCCTTGATGACGGGGTGGTCACAGATGAAATTCACAGCTGAGGCAGAAAAATGTTGAATGAATGAACAACATATAATTTCCTCCTTACAGCTTTATCCTGTTTTTTTTTTTTGTTTTTTTTTATATTTCCAGGTCAAATGTGAAATTCCTCCATTCTGAATGTCTTGTCTGAATTTTCTTAACCAAATTCAGACTAGATTTCTGCCTACACTGCAAAAATTAAATAAAATAATATATGTACAATTCGGGAAATAATTAAGAGCCCTCTGCACTGAACCTCATTGAAAACCTCCTGGTGATTCCACCAAATATTGATTTCTGAATTCTTCCTGAGTTAAAACATTTGTATTGTTTCTAAATGAATATGAACTTCTTTTCTTTATTTGATGCCTGAAAGCACTGCATCTTTTTTTGTTATTTTGACCATTTCTCATTTTTTGCAAATAAATGCTAGATTTTTTCTTGGAATTTCGGACACGTGTCAGTAGTTCATAGAAGAAAAGTTCATTTTACTCAAACATATTTCTAGTTTCCAATGCCAATATCTTAATACACTTTAAATAGTGTAAGACAAAACTAACTCATGAATAACTTTTCAGAAAGTTATAGGAACTTGCTATAAGTAAGTTTTTCCTTAATATTGATAAAAATGTACTCATTCCACTGGCAGATTATTTCACTTATTACACGACATTTTCCTCTGTTATAAGTGAAATAATCTGCCTGTGGAAACAGAAAACAGGTAAGGTCACACAAGTAGGCTGGCAGTATTTCAAATATTTAAATCAAAAATCTAATAAAAAAATATCGACTGAAATGAAACCCTCATTTCGTGATACATTTTTCACCCATGTCGTCCCCACTCCCCACATCCAAATGTAATCAGCAAAAACAGAAGAAATCTGTAATAGTTTTTCACAGCACTGTAGCATATCTAAAAATAAAGACTATAAAGAAGAATAACTGTGAATTAAAAACACTGAAAAAAGTGATATTCGGTCATATTTCAGGTAACTTGAACCAACTCTCACCAGCATGCTGCCCGTGTATGACGTTCAGCGTCCCGTCCGGAGCGCCGGCGTCCTGCAGCATCTTGGCCAGCAGCATGGTGCAGGTCGGCACGCGCTCCGACGGCTTCAGCAGGTACGTGTTGCCGCACACCATCCCCATGGGGAACATCCACAGGGGGATCATGGCGGGGAAGTTGAAGGGGGCAATGCCGGCGCACACGCCGATGGGAAGACGGTAGGTGTAGGTGTCCATGTCCTTGGTGATGGAGGGCAGAGTTTCTCCCAGCATCAGAGACGTGATGCTGCAGGCGTGCTCCACCACCTCTAAATAGCAACGCAATGGAAGATATTTTTCTTCTGAGACAAATGGTTAGGATTAGGCTATTTTTCCAACACTGTGCATAAAGATGTGAATATGTATGTTGCTGTCCAGGGAATCTGCATGCATGTCACTGAAACTTACGCAACCCTCTGAACACGTCTCCTTCTGCGTCTGCCAGGGTTTTGCCCTGCTCCAATGTGATGGACTTGGCGAGTTCTTTCTGAAACAGAACCAGAGGTTCAGCTCAAGAACTAACCTCCACTGGTACGGTCACCATCAAACACAAGCAGCACATTTAGACCTCCGATCTGCAGGATGTTGACCAGTTTCAGGGCATCTCAGGCTGAGCAACCTTCTTTACTCACAATGTTGTCCTTGATGAGCTGCTGGTAGCGCAGGAAGATCTGCTGCCGGGACAAAATGGAGGTCTCAGACCAGGAGCGAAAGGCTCTGGAGCAGGAGTCTACAGCAGACAGCATCTCCTCCTGGGTGGCTTTGGGGACACGGGCGATCACTTCATTGGTCGCCTGCAAAGAACAAGAAAACAGGTAAAAATGAGATTGAAAACGTCATGAAACTTGATTAATACTGACAGCAACCTCTTCTTTACACTTTTTTTTTATTTAAAAATCAAATATAGGTTAAGAACATATGCTTTCTCCAGCTAATGTTTTTTTATGTGCTACAAAAATAAAGGAAACAACAAAAAATGATTAAAATCAAAGGTCACAAAATGAAAACCAGAAATAACTCTGACCGACAGAAGTTTGATTAGTGCATTTCTACAAACAATACACTGATAAACTTCTTCAGGTTTGGTACAACACTTACAGGATTGTGAATATCGAGCCATTCTGAGGATTTAGACTCTACAAATTTCCCATCGATGAAGAGTTTAACAGTAGACTGTAAGGAGACAAATAATATAAATCATATCCATATCAAACAATAGGACCAGAATGAGTTAGATTCATAAACAAATGTATTTTCACTCACCACTGAGGAGGAGGAATAGCACAGACGGCCAGTTTTAGGATGGACCTGTTAGAAATTGATATCCAGTAATAATGCAAAGGCTCGAAGGTCAAACTGAGAATCTCTTTTTGAACATTTTTGGTGTTCAACTCTTTCTGTAAACTTATCTAACTTTTCAGCTAGTTAGTTGAAACTATTGATTAGTTCTGTTACCACAGGACACGTCAGCTCTGAATTTTTTATAATTCTAACTTTTATGTTTCTTTGTTTTAAATATCTAACCCTTTACAATCGCATTGAAACAAACAGGTGACGGGTTCAAATGCTTCTACAACCACGTAATGGTTGAAAAGCTAAATATGTCCACACTCTTGCACATAGAAACATCATTCAAATGTTAGAGGGTTAAAACTTTGGGATATTCTGAAATGAATAAAAATCTTTCAAAATTTTCATAAAATGGTTGTTAGAAAATTATGTTTTGGCTCAGTTGGAGATTTTTCTCCAACAGTACCTCTTTTTATATGAATCTTAAAAAGTTGCAAACTTCTACTTGTATACCATAATTAATACATATCTTTAAAATATAGATTTTTCATGTTGACTGTTTAATTAGGTTTTTCCCCAAGAACAATGACTTTCCATCAAACAGTCTTTCTGTTACAAAGCATTTAGATTTTATCATTTCGAGCTTTGCCACAGAATATTTTACTCACCAGTGTCTCTCAAGTTCACTTACTGAAAGCAATTCAGTTTTTCTTTTCTACTTTGGCTTCTTTATAGATTTTCATCTTCTAAAGCAAGTTTCAGCAGGTCGTCCACTTAATTAGAAGCTCCACTGACAGATTTTAGACCAGTTTTCAGTTGAAAGTAAAGTTACTTTGCAGATTTCTGATAAGCTTCAGCAGATCACCACAAGTCTAATTGCACTTTTTACATGATTTATGTTCAAGCAACTGTTTTCCATTCACTGCTGCTTATTTATCAGTTTTTGTTACTCATATCTCAGTAGATTAGGTAAAAGTTGAGCTTCTTCACCAGATGAGATAGCTCTGCTTTTCCAACGTTTCTGACAATTTTTTAAATTAGTTTTCTCATATTAACCTAGAATTTTTCAGAATTATTCAGCTGAATTTTTTCAGCTTACAGCCTTCACACCACATCTAAGCAGGAACTGCTAATTTTTCAAGTTATAATTGTTTTATGAAGAACTTGTAAAGGCAGGTTTAAGTTTGCCAGTTTATGGAAATGTGCAAATAACCAGTCATTTCCAGCTGCAGCTTGCTGGAGCACAAGATTAATAAACAACGTCAAAGTGCATGGCAATGAAAAGGGGGGGGGGGGGGGGGGGGGGCAAAGTCAAGCTGAGTGGAGGAAATGAAAGCAGAAAGGAAGAAAGGACATAATTAGTACCACTGACGATGCAAATTGCTTGAACTTGCATACTACTACCACCCAAGTAAATCTGTGCATTTTTAAACAAGCCTGACTTTAGGTGGATATTTATTTTACTATCAATTTAAAATGAAAGAAACATGGCAAGTTTCTCCCATCTAACCCTTATCTGCAATGCACACATGGTGCAGCACATGACATTGTAACTTTGTAAACAACAGATGAAATGAATGCTTGTTTTATTTAAACAGATGCAAAGCCGAATTAAAGCTCACCTTGGTTCTAAGCGCTGATCTTAATGCTAATGCCGCCATGGTGAAATGTTTTTCTCCCAAGAAGACCTGATTTCACAGACCCTGCAGGTAGTCCGATGGTCCAAGAACAGTCAGAATCCTCCCTCACGGACATGGATTACTTGGGGGCGGGCCTTAGCAAAAAGCAAGGCTCCCTATTGGTCCGCATGTACTCACGCCCCCTAATAAAGGCCTGTGATTGGTCTGATTGCTGAACCACCTGACCAATCAATATTAGATGTGACGCACATTTCCGCCTCAGTCTAATAACTCGCTTGACTATTGGGTAAATATGAAATAGGTCAACATCGAGCATAGAAATAAAACAGTAAATGCAGAAAGTTGTAATGGCACGTCAGCGTGACGGCCATATTGTGAGGGTCAAGTGCAACTATGCAACCGATTCAAATCATATTTAAAAACTTCATTTTCTGAATAAAGTGAACAATAACGCTTACCTTTGATCAATTCTTGGTTTTTGTTTATAACATCAGTCATCCCTTTACAAGAAATTAAGGTTGTTCTGACAAAATTACAAAATATCTGTAAACCTACATAAAACTGTAATGAAACAGAATCTGCTTAAGATACACTTATCTTAAAGTACTGAATGAGAGTCTATTGCATTATGCAGTAACCACCATTCTCTATAGCGACATGAAAAATATAATTTCATAATTTGTTGTGAAATTGTCTATTGAGCTGTTTAACTTTGACTACTCTTTCAGTTACCATATTATCTAAAACCATTTAAATTTATTTTTTCAAATAATTCCAGTAAACATTACAATGACTGTATAGCGCATCTCTAGAAAATGTAATTCAAATCTGTGATTTATTTATGTTGTTTTTTTAATGCATGGCAAAATTACATTTGAAAACCTGTCATTAATGTATCTGTTATTTTCTTTAAAGCATTCACAGGGGTGTTATCTGGCTCACTTTGTTTTCTTTTTCAGGAACATGTTTGCTTTTCTCTCCTAAGTTTATTAGATAGTATTATTTTAGAAGCATTTTATTGAAAAAAGGATGCTAGCAAAAATGGCCATGATAAAAAATAAGAAAGGGTTTCTCTTTTAATTCTAGATATTTAAATAGTACTGATATTGAATAGATATGTTCAATATCAGTACTATTGAACATATGATAGATAGATAGAACATATCTATTCATATCTATTCAATACCCCCCCCCCTCCCCCCCGCTACATGCCACTCACAACATGGCGGCGACACAAACGTGTGATCCGGATCCTCGTGCAGCGTCTTTACTCCTGCATCTATGACGCTGACTCGTCCGCCATACTTTTTAAACCAGCCAGATTACGTAACCTGCAGCTGAACTGAAATCAGCAGGGTTAAAATATCACAAGCAGCTGTTTGTTTGACACCTTCAGTTTTTTTTACTTTCGTTTTTTTAATTCTTACATGCTTAAGAAATGCGATTTAAGAGCGAAATGTTCACAACACAATAGTCTGTTCTGAAAGACACAAGTTCACTTTGCTTTGATGTTTCAAACGTCACAACACCAGAGATGCGCTTGACCTTAGTTTGCCTAATGAAGGTATTGTAGTATTTTTTTCTGTTAGCTATGAGTGTGGGTGTGTGTGTGTGTGTGTGTGTGTGTGTGTGTGTGTGTGTGTGTTGTGTGTGTGTGTGTGTGTGTGTGTGTGTGTGTGTGTGTGTGTGTGTGTTTAATGTGAAGCAGAGGAAACCCATATGTTGCGAAGTCATGGACCAAAGTGTAAGTAGGAGGGAATTCAGGGATGCATCCTATTGGCTGCTGGAGGAGGATGAGATTTTGTAGAGAGAAAAAAATACATGCAAAACTTGATTTACTCTAGTTTAGAGAGATCTGGTAGATTCAAAGAGCTATGGCAACCCAAACTAAGGTGAACCAATCAGATCTAAACTACACGGATATAAAAATGTTTCTTATTTTCTGCTTTTAATATGTCTCTGCCCTTTTTTCTCTTTAGCCTGTTCTTCATGGATACTTCAGAAGCTCCTGCTCATGGAGGGTCCGGATTGGTAAGTCATGCCTTAAAATGACTCAGCTTTTTTCTTTTATAGGTCATTGTTATGTTAACAAGATGATATTAAACTTTTTGTGTACAGCTTTTGCTCTTAAGGGCATTGAATATGACCATGTTGCAGTCAATCTAATCAAAGATGGAGGTCAGCAGGTACGGTAAACATTCACTGTTTCCTTGTGGATGGATGATGGATGGATGGATGGATGGATGGAAATGTGGAGATATAATGGAAGACTTTGCCCTTTTTGCCAACAAAAATAAGATTTGATTATGTAATTTTCAAAGCTTACAAATGTAGTATATGATCAAGTGATCACTGCTTGATCACATGATCAAGCAGTCTGGCTTTGATTGGTTTTCTTTGGCACCAATCAAAGCCAGACTGCTGACAAAAAAGTGTTTATATCAAGGTTCATTCCAGCAGACCTGATCCACCTATTAAAGATATGAAGAAACCAGACTTCCTCTGGTTTCTTTAAAACCAGAGGAAGTCCAACTTGGAAGCAGACTTTTTCAGTTCACGGTTTTATCTTGTTTTGTATTTTGTAATAAATTACAAAATATTTTGTAAACATATTTAACCAATACTTGAGCTTAACCGATGGCAAATCTTTGTCCACCTCAGCTTACAGAGCAATACAAAACACTGAACCCCATGCAGCAAGTTCCTGCAGTGGAAATTGATGGCATCACTTTGTCTCAGTCGGTAGGTTTCAGCCCTCTACTCAAATCAACCTACAAGTATTTGCAGTGGATTTCAAATGTATTCACAACCTTTGAACTTTTAATTTTATACATTTGCAACCACATTTTTCTGTGCAATTTTATGTGGTAAAACAGTACAAGTTTAAAGAGCAAGGAAAAGTTAAGATTTTAGAGGGGGGGGGGGGTTGTGTTTTTTTCAAATAAGAATATGAAAAGTGAGGTATGGATTTTTATTAATGGATTTAAAGGAGTCATATTTAACTGCAGTTGCAATGTGAAGCGTTTTGTAAACCAGTGATCCACTTCTAGACACTTAAGATTTTGCAATTTTAGATTATTTTTTAAATAGCTCTAGCTAAGACAGAAAGGTACATGTGAAAATCATTTTTCAAGACTTGTTAGGCTCTAAATTCAATTTAGGGTTGAACATTTACGAGGCCATATTAAGACATTAAAGTGCTTTAATTTGAACCAGTCCATTGTAGCATTGGCTGTATGTTCAGGGTTGTTTTCCTGTTGGAAGATGAACCTCTGTTCCAATATCAAATCTTATGCAGACTCATTTGCCTGTGTATTTGTGTAGTGAAAAGAGAAGAATAGATTCTCATATATTTTTCCCAAAAAATCCTGAGTAGTCTTGTGTGGTATGTTTCAAATAATGGGGCAAGTTGTCAGCAGGATCAGAAGCCAGAGCATGTTGTGTTGGACATAAATCAATAAACATTGAAAGTTGTAAGGTTGTGAATTAAATTCATATTAAATATTGATTTATGGAACTTTTAAGTATGTTATGACACTAACAATTTGGTTTGTTCCTGTAGCTTGCAGTGATCCAGTACATTGACGAAACCAGACCAGGACCTCGTCTTCTTCCTGCAGACCCAAAGGTACGCGCCCAGGTTCGCATGATTAGTGACCTCATCGCCTCTGGGATACAGCCTCTGCAGGTAGCTATAAAACAAAGATTTCTGTTCTACTTTGAATATCCTAGAAGAAATTTATAGAAATGTTTGATGCATTTCAGAATTTATCCGTGCTCCAGAAGATCGGAGCAGAAAAGTTACCGTGGGCGCAACATTTCATCAACCGTGGTTTTCAAGGTTTGTGGAAGATTTTTGTCTTTGACTAATAAAAGAGCTCTGAATTATTTTTTCACTGGAGTTTATTGGAGTTTTTGATTTCCTACAGCTTTAGAACCAATTTTGAAGCAAACTGCAGGAAAATACTGTGTAGGCGATGAGGTAAGAATAGGATTACCAGATCAAAAGTGAAAAACAGATTAAATATGGTCAATAATTTACATTTTGCTCATCACTTTCATTTTAGATTTCCATGGCAGATATTTGTTTAGTCCCACAAGTCTACAATGCAGAGAGGTGAGTAAACATTTCACCAGTCACATTAAGATGGTCTGCTTCTTTGTAAAAGATGAACATAAAGGAAATTGATGATTATATGCCCTAAATTTAAAAGCTGGGTTTGGTTATTAAACTATATCAAGCTTTGAGCATCTTGTACTGCTCAATCATTGGAAAATGGACAGAGTTTTGCACATAGTAATCAAAAATATCCTTGCAAGTTTGTAATTTATACAGGACAAAGTGAGTAATTTTGCAAAGGACTTGCACTGCTCACAAAATGAACTTATGAATACTTATAAATGCACATGTCCAACTGTGCAGTTTCAGTACTTCTTGTAACTTCCTGTTCAACAATGACAATAACAAAATTCACAAAAGGTGTTTGATCCATTGATCTACCTATACATTGTCCTGGTACAGTCAAATGTTGAGTCATACTGTTCACATCTTGGCATCATGAGATCAAGACGATGCCAAACTGCTGATAAACAGGACCTCACCATTGCAAAGCTTCAAACAGGATGTTCTTGCGTTGCTCAATGTCATCAGCAGATTGCAACAGAAATGAAGAAACAGAAAAGCATAACAGCACTTTGCATCATTAGGGAACGGCTGCTGGATACCAATTTACCTCAAATCGAGCGACCGGCGAGTTCCTGAAATCCATAGAAACCTTTGCATGCTTCTGCTTAAATGTCAGACTTTCATAATATAATATCCTTGTAGAGTGAACTTTATACTTTTCCATAAATTTCCCCTGAAAACTGAACTTTGAGTAATATATGTCCGGTCCAGTTGTTGAACGCAAACATTTAATTCAACTAAAATGAAAGTTTTTTTTTTATCTCTGCAGGTTTAAAGTGGACGTAGGCCAATATCCAACCATCCAAAGGCTGAATGAGACCTTGGCTGAGATTGAAGCTTTCAAACTGAGCCATCCATCTCGCCAACCAGACACACCTGCTGATCTTCAAGCATGAAATGATGACAGTGTGACCTTGTTAAGTGAAGTACTTTAAACAAGTCTTTATTTAATCAGCATTAAACAATGAAACTCAAAATATTCCACAGCACTATGTAAAAATGTTTTACCAACACACAATAACTCACAGATTTGTAATGTCCAAATCATGCAAATTCAAGATTTGCTATGCAAAGTGCAAAACTTCAGGTATTAGCGTGTACGTCGTATTACTGGTATAGTTTTAGGTGACATTATGAATGATTTTAAAATCAGAATAAAGCAAAATAAATCACTTTTCATTCACATCAGTTGTCTGTGACTGCATGGATATGTTCATTTATCAGTGATTTCCAGGCGAAACGTTTGTGTGTCGTTGTAGAAGGAACCAGAGCAGTCAGACCCACCAAAGACCAGCACTGTGCACTTGATATTTCTGGTTTCACTTTGCTCGGTTTGTAAATTTATCATGCTGTGTCCTGCACGGGGTTTAGAGCAAAGCAGAGGACATGCCACTGAGCTCCACATGCTGGTGTCTAAACAGGGGGAAGCAAAGCAGAAAGTCTTACTGAACAAATGACTACAAATCAGCATCATTTTATTTTCCTAGTAAAGCATGGACATCGCAAAGTATCAGCACTCACCTGTGTTGAAGACATGCACATCCTGCAGAGCTCCAATTGCACTGCAGCCTCCACTGATCAAAATCCTGCTATCCAACACTGGAGCTGCTGCATGAAACCTGATCATTTACATGCGAGAGGGTTTGATCTGCAGCTTCAACCATTTTATTTTCAGCTTGGTTTGATGGGATGATTTAAGACATCAAAAATATATTCTGGAAGCAGATGGTTACATCGATGACATTTATCAAGGTCGATTTGTTCTGTACTCACCCTCGAGGCAACGGTGGCATGTTCGCACTTTTCACAGCTGTGTACTCCATCAGTCCTTCACTCAGACAGAAAACACAAACATCAGAGCAGACTGGCGCTTAAAGTTGTTACTGACTGCGTCGAAGCAGGCTGCTTACCCAGATCTAAAACATGAAGATCATTTAAGTAGGCAGCAGTCAATTGTCCTCCAAAAATTACCAGTTTCCGTCCAAGAATCGTAGCCGAGTGCCTGAACATTAAGTCCTGCGTCAGTATTGCCAAATATTTTAAACACAATCAAAATTACTCCATTTTACAAAGCAGACTGACCCAAAGCGAGGCAGAGGCTTGTCTCCCTCCACAATGGGCTGGTACCAGAGCTCATATTCTGGGCTGAAGATGTAAAGAGCGCTGCTGCATTTATCGCTCAGTCCTTTGCTTGGCTGAACTCCTCCGAAGACAAAAAGCTCTTTCTGGTAGAAAACTGCTGAATGGTATGATAAAGCCGGCACTTTCCCCTTGGCCTTAAGACATTTACAAAAATAATTTTAAAAAGTGTACTTCTGTAAGGGACTACATTATAGTAATCACATACAGTCAATACCATTACTGGAGAAAATTTGTAACCAAAATTTTTGTGGAGAATGTTTTACACATTTAATTTTTCGCAGAAATAAAAGTACTGTTGATATGAAACCTAAACACAGTAAATATATTAGATGGATCAAATACAGGATATAACTATACATTAATCTGAAAAAACAAATTTAATTGGATTACATATTATCATACATCTAATAACGTAAATGAATTATTAAAGCATAGTTTGACCTGACTGATTTATAATGAACTCAAACGTTATACAACTTCTTTAAAGATTTTTCAGCACAAAGATGTTTATTGCAAAGCTACAATGAGGAAATTTTCAATGCAACTGGAAGGCATTAGAAATAGAGAAAAGTCAACGTATCCAATACGAAAACCGTCAAGCAGGAGTAATGATGACTTTTTTTCTCATGACACCAACTTTCAATATATAGAATCTAAAGCGGATAGAAACGTATAGTGTTTTCCTCAAATGTCTGTACTAAATAATACACCTGAATGGGAACGGTGATTCTCGAACAAACCTACAGTGACAAGCCTCCACTTCCAGGTCAGAGTGTTAAGGATGTACAGCTCGCTGTAGCGCTGACTGTCCCTCAGGCCACCGTACACAAAGACTGCCTTAGAGTCTGGGTCAAAGGTCGCTGTGTGTCCTCGGGCACATGGAGGTACGGGTCCAGAAGCAGAAGAGTTCATTGGGAACCAGAAGTCACTGTCTGAACAGATGTAAACAAAATGCCGACTTAAAAACAAAAAACCTTCAGGATAAAAGCATTTTATGTTTGAGAATGGACAATTAAAAGTTCAGAAATATGTCAAACTTTAGTCTTGGAAATTGATCTGCAGACACCCTTTTGTTCAGAAAATACATAATAACCTTATTTAATTGTCAGCATCCTTCAAACTCCCCATAATGCACTATTTGGTCCATCATATCCAAACCATGTACTTTGCAGTTTGTAGTTGCAACATTAAAAAATTATAATAATTTTTCAAGTTCCTACATATCAGCAAACTCCACTGACCCAACTCAAGCTTCCACAGCGAGTCCTCACAGTAGTTCTGATCCGAAGTTTCCCCCCCGATGAGGACAGCCGTATCTGGGTCACTCAGACACATAGCGTGACTCCAGCGCCTTGATGGACATGCTGAAACTAACCACAGCTTCCATGAACACACTTTCTGTGCACACAGTTGTGACTTCACAGGTAACGTTTGTTATTCCCACCTTCCCTGCTTTCGTTTTTAATCTGCTCGGTTATTTTCTCCCGGATGCTAACGCTGCACAGTTTCCTCCTCTTGGAAGTGGAAGTTTTGTCCGTGTCCTCTGCGAGACTGTCCGCTTCATCTGAGCTCCACGTCGGGCGGGCTCGCCGATTAACGACGGCACGCCTGGGTGTCTTATCCTTTCAGTTGCACAGAGCACATTCCAGACATTACATTTGTTTGGACATTTACAGTAATAACACCAACACACTTACCAAAGGCTGAGCTGCGGGGAGAGGAAAGTCGCTGGTCTCAACTTTAATCACTGGGAACTTAGAATAGCAAACACTGTGGCTGATGTGTGAGGATTCTGAGATCATCTGCAAAGATTTTGGATGAGATTAACAACTGTGAAATTTCCAAAAAATGACAGTAGGGTTGGGCAATTAATAGAGTTTTTGAAGATTTAATTTGTGGATGATCTGGATTTATTTTCCCCACCAATGCACTCAAGTTTCCGTAGTCCAGAGTGGTGTCGGCACACCCAGAGCGGCCATCTTGTTTGACAAGCGTGTTAAAGCTTATTTATTTAATTTGTACTTTGAATTCACTCTGATGAAATATTAGGCTCAGGCTACGATTTATTTATTTATTTATTTTAATCAGAAGATTAAAGTCATCGTATTACCAGATTAAATCTGTAATATTAGGAGAATAGAGTAGTGCTTTTATGAGAACCCCAACACAAAAAACTAAAAATTAAAATTAGGAATGTTGAGCGTTTTAAGTTGTACTTTGTTAGTTTTACAGACCATGCTTAATACATAGTAGAAATACCTCATCTTTTAATACATAAGCGTCAAATTATTAGCAGTAGCAGAAATATTAAATTATAATTTTTTAAAAAAATTTTGAGATTTTTTTTTCTGCTAAAATTGCATTTTTCTTTACTATTACAATGTTCTTCTGGCCTTCATACTCAATTTCACCACTCCCAGAAGAGATGATTGAGATAAAAACCATTTTCTGAAACAAGAAAAAAAAAAAAAAAAAACTACAAAATGTCATTAAAACCAGATTCACACCTGGCCTGACAAAAATCTGATTTTATTTTTAAACCATAATCGCCCATCTCTAAAAGAGAGGTAAAGTTGTCTCACTGTTTCAGTTTCCTGTACTGAGCTGGAGAGATCAGCCACACTGCAATGTTCTGAGATCAGGCGTTTCCGGGCCAAAGGAGTGCTGCTGACACTGATGTTATCCTGTGGCAAGAGACACAACACAATCACTTCTGCCCTTATATTAATCCCCCACACAACAATGCCAATGTATAGGTTGGCAATGCCTATACATTGGCATTGTTGCTATACCACACAGAATGCCAAGAACACTTTGTGAACACTTTGTGTTCTTGGCATTCTCAGGAATTTAAGTGTTTATCCATTCCTGTATTAGTTTCCTTTCTTTTTTCTTGGTATGTTTTTTTTATTGTTGGATTAAAAATGACCAAACTAAATCAGAATAAAATTCATGGTGTCCTGTTTTGCTATTTTAAACAAACTTTACAACTTCCACTTTTGGGCAGAAAATTTGCATCAAGCCTAAATTGTAGAATCAACAAATTACATAAATGAAGGCTAAATGAAAATTCTTTTTAAAAAAAACCCATCATTCCTTCAATCAAAAGAGAAAATAAAAGAATATGAAAGTCTTGCCATTGGGAAAGCATTACAAAGCCATTTATGAGGCTTTGGGACTCCAAATGAAACGTTTGCACAGCTTTTCTCTGCAAGTTTTATTCAAATCTCTGCTTCACTGGGTTCTAAATTTTCTAGAAATATTTGTGCAAGTATAAATGGAACCCCAACCTGCTTTCCTGAGAAACGAGGCTCTCCTACCTCTCTGCAGGCCCTCAGCACAATCTTCCCATACACTCCTTTCCTGCCTCTCTCTTCAGCCACTGTGATGATGTCATCGCTCCAGTCACCTTCCCACGTCAAACACCTGAGAGGAAAAGAGACGAACTGAGCATTTCCACCCCAGAAACCATCATTTTCATCTTTTCATCCACTCTTACTGTACTTCATCTGTGGGGACAGAGTCCCTATGTTCTGTGGCTGGACGTCCTCACTGACAACCACCTCTGCAGACAATGTTGCGTCTTTACACGACCAGTCTCCAAACCCGAAGATGACCAGCCGTTTGGGGAGAGGCAGCGGGATGTGGACTTGGAAGCGACTTCTGTTAGATTTGCTGCGGATACGCACGCACTTAATTTGAATGCTTGACAGGAAAAACCGCTCGGTGCTAGCTTAAAAAAACGAAATACATACCTACTAAACTGTCGAGGAGCGTCACGCAGGGACCAGAGAACATAAAAATTCAGTTTCTCCATTTTTGCCTGGATGTTATTAAAAGTTTAAACGGCGGAGGTGAAACTGGGAGCTGCGCCGCTGCGGCGTCTCGAGAAGAAACAAACGCACGTGGGACTGAAGATCAATCAAGCCAAAGTCAGCCCGCGTGCGAAGATTGTTTAAAGATTTAAGACAACCGTCATCTTGTGAAAATATGAAACCTGACGCTTGTGTGCGTGTGCGAGAAAGATAAAATTTGTGTGCGTGTGTTACATTTTATTAGTGTGTATACGCAATTCGAGTATTTTTTGAGTGTGCATGAGTTTTTTGAAGTGAGACAAAACATAGATTTTGTCCTAAACGGCCCCTCGTAGTTTTAACAGCCATGCAGATAATTGTTAATTTAGTCAATTATGGAATTATATAGTAGTTTTTAAATGTTGATTGAGAAGCAATGGAGACAAATCACCCATAATCACGGCATAATTTACTCATTTTATGTATTTGCACGTAAATCGTAGAGCAAAGTAAGTTAAAAAAAAGAGGTTAAAAACAATTGTTAGAGAAGATAAAAAAAGTGAATTTTGGAAAAAGAACAAAATCTTAACATTTTATAACCCAATGAAGAGAACATGCAACCAAATCAATAAATAAAACAATGCATATTATTTGTTTTACAATACTCTGGATAAAATATTTATCCAATATTTTGTCCAGTGTAGAAGAAGGTTTGAACAAACAGTTAAATACTCCAGATCACCCTTAAAATAATATCAGACACAGGTAACCAGAGTAAATACAAAATGCAGTTTTGAAATAATTTTATTTATTAAGAGAAAACATCTTTCCAAACAAACATGACACTCTAAAATGCAATAGTTCTGTTCTTTAATTTCTTCAAATAGATGTACTATTTAAGTGATTCAATTAGTCAAGCTGGCTAGTAAAATTGAACTAGAAAATGTGGTTAATCACAGTTTATTTCTGACAAGGATATATTAGTTTAGGTCATTTTTTTCCTCTTTAATAAGTGAAATCATAATTTAAAAACTGAATTTTGTATTTACTCAGGTTGTCTTTGTTGTTAAAAACCTGGTAATCTGAAACATTAAATGTGATAAGAAAAAGCAACTGAAAAAAATATGTAAAGCAAATATATTTTCATTTTCTATCATTTTAAGAAGTGGAAGATGTTTCCCTATGTCACTGCTTTGAGCCATGTCAAAACAGTGTGAAATCAGGCTTTTATAATGCAGCACTTTGTCCCATTGAGTTTTAAAATCATAATTCATGGAAACATTTTGCAGAAGAGTTTCACCACACAAAAGGAAGTAAATACGTTGTTGTCTTACTGCCTTTTAGAAGCTATGTTACTGTAGGACTGTGGCTGGCCTTCGGGGAGCTCTTAAAATAAAACCAGGTTACATCAGCACCTCCGTAACAATTACATCAATCCCCTAATGCTGCAATTTATAGAAACACAAGGGAACACACTGAGGTACCTGCTAATCCTGGCTCTGCTATGAGGCTGGTATAAAATGCGGCAAACTAAACGAGCACATTTACAGGGTAATCGTTTTGGAACCAACAGCTGCTTTCATATCTCCCCTTCTGTCCAATTAACGACACAGACAACTAGACAATCTTCTCTTTATTGTGGAATATAAATTTCAGGAACAAATAGTAGACTTTAAAGTGTAGGTATGGGGCAAGCAAACGGCTTGGAAACAGTTGCTTTAGATTGCATATGACATTAGCAGCCAAATCTGTGACTTCTTTGGAAAAATGTGTGAAAGTGATAAAGTGTCAGCTGTACAAGAAAAAGGTGGTCCAACACACAAAGAACATCAAAAAGTAAGCACAGTGATCTTCACTTACAAAACACATGTGGATGAAACACTGCAACTGGCCTCTATGTTTAAAACAGATCATTAAAACACTGGCAAAGCAAAGGTAAATATTGAATCTAGAGCGATATTTGATGAGGGCTTTTATATGCACCATAAAAACTGCGACTTCAGTACGGCAACCTAAAATCTTCCGTCAACACACCCACTGAACCAGTAGAGAACGTATATTAAGTCCTGAATTTTCACATGATTGGATTCAATTAAAAAAATAATAATAAATTACACAACAAAGCTGAATGATTATCACAACAAACAATGATGCAACAGAGAAAAAGAAAAAAAAGGTGCATACATACACGTGAAAATAATTTCTTCAGAGCACTGCTGATTAAGGACGTGGCCTGGAGAAACACACACTGTGCAGGTTCTCCCTGATCGCTGCTACCATAGAAATGTAACAGGTAAAGACAATATTCGGTTTATGACGGGCACTTGACCAAACAGCACAGAGGGGATATGGCACATGACAAACGCAAGGCTTCTCCGATTATATTCAAACAGGACACGACACACATGATGCACTGAAACCCATTTAACCTGACAAGCAAATATAAAATTGATGTGCCTGCATTTATTTCTTAAATATATATATATATATCTTTGTTTATTCCATGTCTGAAATGAAATAAAATAGTTCGTTGTTCTTAGGAGTAATATGCAGTAATTTATACATTCGTGAACAACAGAGCTAGTGTCTCAGGCACTGTAATACACCCTGTAGTAGAGAGTTTTGTTCCTCCAAAGGGAGTAGGAGTTGTCGAACTTTAGGAGGTACGTGCCTTCACCTGGGAAGTCGTGGCTCCCGCCCTGGACGGACAGGTGGCTGTCCTGGCGGTACACAGGCAGGATTTCCGCCAGGTTCGAGTTGGTCTGGCTTTTGGAGCCTCTCTCGACGTCGTCGTTGCCGACAGGCCCTGCCACACACGCCACATAAACCAAAATGTCAACATGCTGCCTCACACTTGGGCAACAGCTTGTTGATAGTACCAACAATGTAAAAAAAAAAAAAAAAAAAAACACACACACACACACACACCAAAACCTTTGTTTCAAGACTAATAAGAATTTCTCTAATACACTTTCTGATGATATAGAAAGGAACTGCTGTTGCTAAGCACCGACAGAAGGCTTCTACATGTTTCCTTGCTCACAGAAAATATAAATCATGGCGTTTTAAATATTTCTGACTGGAAAAAAGTTATAGGCATAGCATGGAAACAAAAACCTGTTTTGGATATACAATTGGAAACCACACCCTGACAAAATCCATCAGCTTCTTATACTTGTGTAACACTAAAAACAAAATCCAGAAAGTGAACCTTTTTAAATGGTTTGTGAAGTAACAATACTTAGCTGAAAATTTCTAAATTTACTGTTTATTATAGATTTGTTTTTGCCAAAGTCTGTGCTTCAACATAAAAACAACAATAAACACATGGCATCACAATAATATTCTAGCTTGAACATCTGATATGATTCATTCTTTTCACAAGAGTTGGAATAATTTTTCATATTTCAAAGTTATTAAAGTCGTCGGATATTTTTGTAAAATTTTGCAATGATGATATCAGTTGCAATTGGTGTTGAGCTACATTTTTTGTAACCTTTGGACAGAAAGAAATGTTTTCACATGACAACCTTAAGTTGGAGAGTGAAAGACTCTTCTGGGGCAAATTATTTGATACTTTATGCAGAAATTAACCAATAGCAACTGCTTTTCACCTTCGAAACAAAGACTGAATGCTTGTGTGTACATGCACTAAGCACAGGGATAGTTCAGATACTGCAAACCACAAAGTCTTTGCACTTAAGCTACACAATAATACTTTCAGCTGTGCTTAAAATCTAACAGTATCAACTGAGGATTAATAAGCTAAGCATCTCAACCACTAAATTAAACAGCGTTATTTTGATTGTTTTTTTGTTGTTGTTTGTTTTTCACCCCGGTTTTATTGTTAATGTTTTGGAGAAGGTGCAGCTCCATTCTGTCACATCTAATTTTCCTCTCAGACCATCAAACAGGCAAGCATAGCTGAATAATAGCACAGATGTTCTATTGAAAATATGCAGTGGAACATTTTGCTAGCTAATTTGCCTCAATATCATTCGGGTTTTATGGAACACTAATCCTGCAGTGGTTTAAAAGTATTTGCAATTACCAACATGGCTTAAATGAGCAAATTTTTAGTCAAAACTTTGGAGGCTAATTCCTGAAAAATATGACCTACATTTATTTCTTCAACTTTGTTTAATGTTAAATGGATGAGAACTGGTAGGAAATGTGAACTCAGTTCTGAATGTTTCAGAGAGGAACCATGAACATAAATTAGTTCATTTTAATGTGGCTGTACTGAGCTTACAACGCTGGTCGCAATAAGTTCTACAACTTTCCTGTGTCTCATCTATTGTTAGAACGCTTGAACAACAGATGATTGTCAGACTTGTAATAGTAATAAAATTTGCGGCTTCATGCATTTAATCCTATGTTACCTCATAGACTCTTGGATGCAAGCTCACCTTCTAGCTCTTCCTCTTCGTCTTCGTCATCGCTCGACTCGCTGATGTGCACCGTGATAGATCTGCTCGTCACAGGGGTCCAGTCAAAATATATGCCAAAGCCAATGTCAAAACCGTCTGTGGCAAACTCCCAGCACACTTTTTTGGCCTCGGGGACGGTGGGGACATGGACCGTCATGATGTCTCCTCGATACACTGTCACAACGCTGTCCTTCTCAGTTCGAAGCTTTGCCTTCAGCTCCTTCACTGCAGCAGATGTCCAAGTTGTTGGAGGCGGCAGGGTTGGCATCTGGGCTGCCTCTGGGTGGGGAAGAAACCTCAGTTTAAGGAGAGCAAATTTGGTGATTTTAAAGCATATGGCTCACTATGCATTGCCCGTTTAGAGATATTTATAATTAAAACGAAACTATTTACTCTAGGAAGAAGTTTCAGGTATCCAGGATCAAAATTATAACCAGATCAGAAGAACCATAAAAGTTGCTAAAATAGTTTTTGGGGGGGAAGAATAAATCCAGCTACTACTTTTCTATTGTTATGCCATCCTCCTTGTATGACAACCCAACTAATTTTGGTTGTCATACTAGGAGGGTGCTAAGGAGATGGATGAATTGATCTAGAGTCAATTTCAGCATACAATAACACTCTTCAGTGTGGATGTTGTTACGGAGGGAAAAAGAGCTAAAATTTAGCAATTTTCTTTCTCAGTAAGATTTTTAAATTCAAGTCAGGAAGAATCGACGCAGTGGAAACAGATTCTATGACATGTCGGTGGGTCTGTCACAATAACAAATTTAGCTGGACAATAAATTGTCCCAAAAATGATTGGAATAAACAATAATATTGTCATTTTGAGACCATTTTCAATTAATATAACAATAATAATAATAATTGCATATTAATGGAAGTAAAGCCTCTCAAAGATCAAGAAACATTTAACACTGAAAATGGAAGCTATTTTAAATGTCCAAAATAAATAAAACAACTGAAACAAAACAGATTATGAAGTTTCTGCAACCAAAACTACATTTTAAAAAATATGAATCATTCAGCTTAGACGGGCAAAAGTGGCGTTTGGTACTTTTGTAAAACTAACCAGCTCAAATTGGGTGTCAAGTGTTTGCATTGATACTGCATTAGACATTTCTCAAAATGTCTAAGTTTCAACAATGTTTCAACAATATGACCAGGAAAGCATCTTTTTAATGATTGTTGTCCAAATGAAAATTTTTATTTATAATGTAATTAATTGATTTATTGCTTATTGTGACAGGCTTACTTGTCGCAATATGTCTGAGGTTCATTTAGGCTGCAAGCAAGAGAGAGAGAGAGAGAGAGAGCAAGAGAGAGCAGGACTTATAATGTACAACAGGAAGACTGAATGATTTACCTTCTTTTTATACAGATGTAATAACAAATGGGTGTTTTATCATTGTTTTTATGCATTGAATTTCCACAAAAAGAACTAAAAGTACCAGTTATTCTTGTTAAACCCATTTCTCTTGTCATTGTTATTTTACATAATTTTCCATGGCATCCTATATAAGAAAATGCTCATCTCCTCCGTTTGTAAAAGTGTTATGTTTCTCTTTAATTTAAAACTAAAACAGAACTACAATGGTGCCTAGCTTGATTTTTAAAACTGCAACAAATTCCCAAAAAAAATAAATTAAATGCCATTTGCAGCTCTAAGCAACTTTTATTTTAGCTGTACTGAGGGCAAAAATGGCTCTTTGGAAAGTCAAGGTGGAAAATCTTAGGGAAAATGGTATTGCAGGTTAAAGCTTATCAAAAAAAAAAAAAACAGCTTGGAAATCAGCTCTGTAATAAACAAGACGTCAGCCAAGTCAGCACCCTCAGCAGGTTCTCACCTTTGATTTCAGCAGAGAGCTGACAGGTCCCAGCACTGTTGTTCTCCTCGCCTCCTTCCCCCAGGGCCACTGCAGGAGCCTCTTCATTACCCTGAAAGTAACATGCACATGGCACATTATAGCACAAATAAATAACAATAACATTCAACTTCCAGGTTACTGTTTTGACAGCTCTGTGCATCCTGCCTTGGCCAAATCCTCCTTGGTCTCAATCATGTTGGCTTGATTGCTGGATTGGGTGAAGCTCTCCGTCAGATTTGTACTCTGCAGACTGGAGTAAAGAGATTTTACAGTAAGGAGAGGAAGGAAGGAAGAAAGAAAGAAAGAAAGAAAGGGAAAAAAAACGATAG
Source organism: Poecilia picta (assembly GCA_033032245.1). NCBI lineage: Eukaryota > Metazoa > Chordata > Actinopteri > Cyprinodontiformes > Poeciliidae > Poecilia > Poecilia picta. The sequence goes on from CM065374.1 coordinate 9,113,535, forward strand.
AGTCCAACGATGAAAACCCATCAGCAGCTCTGAGCAACAGGTTTACCTGCCCGGCGGTTCGCTGTCGCAGTGATGGGAGGTAACTCCGGGGAAGGACGAAAAGGACAAGGATGACAGCCGAGACTGGAGCTCAGATGTGGCTTCTAAACTCGCCATGGCTGTCATGACAAGACAAATACCTCTGACTGCGGGGCTGGGAGAGAGGAGGAGAGGAAGAGACCGCCCCTCGGAGCCAGCAAGGGAGGAGGGAGAGACAAGTTAGCCTCTTTACACAGGCTGGAACCAAAGCACAAGCACAAACCAATCCACTAACCACAACTAGAGCGAAGAGGAAGCTTTCTACGACTCGGTTCAGGGTTTCCTGTACTTGTTTGCTCTTCCTGTAGCTTACATCTGGCTAGCCATTAGCTACACGGAGAGCAGCGAAAGTGAAGCCGACCTTTTCTTACCACAACGTTAAGACTTGACAGTCCGATTTAGTGAACTCAAATCCAGCTCAGGCCATTAAAAATGTAACTCCATATCACTTCAGTCGGGTGACAACTACCCACACATCCGTGCTTCCTCGTCTCAAGGAAGGAAAAAAAAAAAACCGACGCGATTTTCTGACTTCCGTCTTTTTCCGAGGGTTGACGGAAATATACGAATATGTAGACGAAGAAGCGCGAGGACGTTTCTGCTACAGCAGCAGCTCTAGAAAAAACAGAGGATGGAAACTAGCTAGTTATGTGAGTAACGTTTTCAGGGAAACAATTACCTTAGGAGTAGTTTTACTTTATTGTAATTCTTACTTTTTTATGTCCATATGCTACTCTTGAGTAAGATCTTTGGATAAACTTCATTGACTGAAGAACAAAGATGTTTTTAACAAAAAATTTGCACAAGACACAGAACATTTTGTTGGAAAAAGGTTTCTTCTGCTCATTAAAAAAAAAAAAAATCAGATTGTGTCACTTTTTTCATTTTAGTTTCAAAAATGCCAGCATTTGCACATGATTTTTAGTCTGTCTGACATCATTTTTAAATATTAAATCAGATGTTAATACGAGTTACTCAGAGTTTATTAAGTAGCGTTTTTGCCAAATTATGTTTTACTCCTACTTGAATAATTTCCTGGACTGCAACTTGAGTCCTGCTACTTACCTCTGGAAACATGTTGTTCATTGTAGCAAAAAGTAAATCTGATTTATTTTTTTGTAGAAAAGCTTAAAATACAGCTTCAAAAGCCAGAAGCATTTTACACAGAGTTGCAAAAACTAATTTAGTGATTTTATGGATAAATTTTAACATGTTTTCTATTTTTTATGTGAATACTGATAGCTAATATAAAAATATTTACAGAGGTGAGTATCCAAAAAATACAATTTTGATTATTGTTCTTTATTTATTTAAGTTATTAATGACAACAATAGTATCTATTACTGAAGTAATGGTAGCAATATTTAATAATAATTTTATTCATGTAATAGTAAAGATTACGGTCCAATAAAACTACTCCTAAAAGTATTTTTTCTCCAAAATGTTAACGCAAATGTACCTCAGTAGTAACTATCTACCACTCGATCAATTTCAAAGAAAATTACTTTTTTTCTTTGAATCAAATGATTGATTCTACATCTTCAACAGCTTTATGTTGCAACTGAAATGTGTATTTTACACCTTGAATAAAATAAAAGACAAGCAACAGTGTTCCGTCCTGTTTTTTATATTTTAAACATCTACAAAAAATGCACATCTTCATTAGTAATTTTTGTTGCTGCTGGTCACAGTGGTTAGAAATGACCTTGTCCTCAAGTTTAATTCAAATTGATGGAGATGAATGAGAACAAATTTACTGGAATTTCAATGTTTCAATCCACACAAACATCCTGCAAAGATATTAGGGTACAGATACAGCAAGACACTAGAAGACATTATTGACAGTGAATGGCTTAAAAATAAAGGAAATGTTGGCTGTAACATAATAAAAAAAGAATAATAAGCACAACCAAAAATCATTGTAAAAGTACAAAGATGGCATATAAAACCAGTCATAGATTTTTCATTCTTATATACAGTAGTATTACAACTCAAATAAGAACTTTTGCATATATTTAAAAAAATTAAATCAAGCGATGCTTTGTTTAAGAAAAAAATTATCCTTTTTATCTTTAAAACATATCACATAATTTGCTATATGCTATTTAATTTTATAACAACACTCATTGGGACAAATGAAATACCAGAAAAAGCTACATCAAGTTTTACAAAATGCAATAAGAGAATGTTCTAAACTATGTGTTAGATATTGACATGTTCTCCATATTGGGATGTACTGTCATCATTTTATTGTGCTTTTCAGGTATGATTTGTATGTTGTCCAGATGTTTTCTTGAACTGGTTTGCTGTTCATTACAAAGTGCAGCAGTGGTGTCTCCTTGGTTTGGGCATCAACAAGAGAAATCCAGGGGAAAGACCTTTGTTGAGTAAAGAAAAAAGGTCAACAAATTACCTTTGTTAGTTTCTTCTTTTTATATTTCTTTGTACTGTAATTGTTCATGTAGCAGAAGGTTAAATGCAATACCGTATCCTTCACTAACTCACTCTTTTGGATGGAGAAAAGATGTGGAAGCGATGAAACTCTCCACTTTTAATGGCTTGTTGTTCATGCTATTCTCTGCAAATATGCTGTTAATTAGAGAAAGAGCCTCACTGGATCCCAGACAGACATTGGTGCAGATGTTTAACAGGCTGTACAACACTCCACATACCCATTTCAGGCCTAGAGTGATGCCACCTACAATTTACAATCAACATGATTTAGTAGAAAAACAACTTTGTGAAAATAGATATTCAACTTAAAAAAAGTTCTCCCCAACCTTTCATAGCTAAAGGATATGATGCCTCTATCAGTGATGGATCTGACAAAGCTTCGGTCACACGGGAGCAGGAGAGCCACAAGTCGGAGGTGTCGCACGCTTCCACCTGATACTGTGGTTTCAGAACAAAATTGTGGCCAAGACATTCAGCTAAACTGAGACGAAAAAAATTAAAGAGTGAGAGATCAATCACGTTTGCATCAAAACGGCACGTTGCCAGCCTGCATAGGTGCGGGTGTACCGTTTGACAGGCACAGCCGTGACGAAACTGTAGACAAGGCAGTGCTCTTGCAGATGAGAATGGAGATCAGCACTGATTCTGTCAAGATGAGAAGGCAAACAACAGAGGAACAAAACGTCCGCCCACGCTGCCAGACAACGATTGTTAAAGAAGCACTCGACTCCTGGCGGGACACACTCCTCTGAAACACACACATTCGTTACACTGCTGGTAGAAAAGAAGTGAGCCGAATCTGTAGTGAAATATATAAGTGGTTTGCTGGATTACTTACTGTTTTGCCCCTCAAACAACTTTGTACCACTACAACTTTTTTATCTTTTGCCACAAATTTGTGTTTAATATGATTATGTGTACCTACAGGCTCAGTCAGATTTGAAGGAGCGCATGTCTGAACAAGAAAAGCCACATCATAACGTTATGCTGCCAAAGCCATTAAGCAATTAATGGCATGATGAAATAAACCAAATTAAAAATTGTATGTTTTGCATGAAAATAAACATAACCACAGACTTTATTGTGAAAAAGGCTTCAGTGTAAAATACCTCCATTTTTTGAAGGACCATTTTTGTTTATAAAGACTCTTGTGTCCTTTTTATGGTTGTTTGCTTATTTATTATGGATATTTAAAATATCTTCCAGTTCCAGTGTTAAATGTTCCTTGGAAATTAAATGTATTTATCTTTGAGAGGGAGGCTGCACAGTGGCACAGTTGGTAGAACTGTTGCCTTGCAGCAAGAAGGTTCTGGGTTCGATTCCCGGCCCCGGCCTTTCTGCATGGAGTTTGCCCGTTCTCCCTGTGCATGTGCAGGTTTTCTCTGGGTACTCCAGTTTCCTCCCACAGTCCAAAAACATGACTGTTAGGTTAATTGGTCTCTCACACACACTCCTAGGTGTGTGTGTGCATGGTTGTTTGTCCTGTGTGTCTCTGTGTTGCCCTGCAACAGACTGGCGACCTGTCCAGAGTGAACCCCGCCTCTCACCCGGAACGTTAGCTGGAGATAGGCACCAGCAACCCTCCCGACCCCACCAAGGGACAAGGGTGTCAAGAAAATGGATGGATGGGATCTTTGAAAGGGTGTACTTGCATTGTTATGCCTTTATCATTATGCAATTTGAAACTCGCCTCAAAACAACGTAATTGTTTAATTGCAATAAACAATTTAGACAATTTAACATCCAGCAAAATTATGTGCTATTGACCGTTTTGAACCTTTACTGCTATTTTAAGAAAGATTAAATCAACTTTAGTTATCACCTGGGTAACTGTAGTGTTGAAGGAGAGACATTTGGGTTAAGAAATGTATGTTGTTTAAGCACAAATACAAAGAGGTTTAAATGCAGTTAAGGGTAATCTTTTCTTCCATCTTTGTTTTTCAGGCTAAATTTGTCAAGAATAAAAGGTGCCGTCATTCATTTTTGCAGGAGGAACAACAGATTTACTTTGAAGTCACCATACCTGCTGGGTTTCTCGTGGAGATCTTGATCTGTGAGGGTTTGATGGTGGTCTTTTTAAGGAGGCAGAGTAGCAGCTGTCTCCCAAGGGTACCCAGACCAAGAATACCCACAGAGAGTTCACCATGCCTTTTTGATGGATACATCTCCTGGGCAGCAGTCTTCCTTTTTAGGATACATCTGGAAACATCACAGCAACCTTATTGTTCATGTGAAGCACAAACTCTTTAAGCCTATTGGTCAGCGTTTTCACTAAAATCAGCCAGTCTCACTTTAGACATAAGCACCTATAGAACATTGTGGGGTCCTTTGTAGATGCATTTTGTGGTAAAATGTTATTAATTTAGGGAAAAAAATGTTACTGGTAACATCACATAAGTCCTAACACAACTGATCAGATTTATTTTGAGCTCATCCAGTAAAGCTTCAGAAAAAGGCAGAAACACTATACAAAAGGAATCCTGGTCAGTCCATGCTGTATAAATAGAAATAATAATTAATTCATAAATAATTCAAATTAGGTAGATTTCTGAAAGTTGATTGTCCTCAATTAACAACTTCATTTTCTGTCCAAATCTGCCAGCGTTTACTCCTCTTGTCACTGCTGGTCACTGTTTATTAATGCTAGCTAACCTGCTTGATTCTGGTGCTTTAAAAAAAACAAAACTTTAAAACTAAGCTGAAGTCCATACGTCAATATCCGGCTGTGACAAATTTAACATTTTCATACACTAACGACTAGACGCGGTTTAAGTAGGCAACTTACTTTAATGAGTGCACCAACTTGCATACAAATAGTGCGTGCGCGCACCCGCAAAACGTCAGTCCAGCGTAGCGCGCACGGAGGTAAAGTAGCTTCTTTTCATGAACAGTCAGCTCTGCCTCAAACGATAAAATAGTCAAACCAGAACAAATGTCCGACATACCCTGCAAGTTTGATGTGAGGCTGTTAACATGGTTGACTTGTCTACAGAAAGCGGCATTGTGTTGTCATAGTAACACCAACTTTGGATTTGAAGGCGTTCTTCCACATTTTTTTACACCACTAAGTAACATCAACTATATGTGGTAATTTTTAATGAGCTTAGAGGAAGTTAAGTATTATACCTTTCACTTTTTAAAATAAACTGTAGGTCTGTGAAAAACGATGAGCAGAGACGTAAAGGCGTGATGAAGAAATGACGTTTTTGTTTGCAGGGTAAAAATCATAATCCAGTCTAGCACTGTAAATAATGTCTCATAGTGCCATAAAAAATGATGCACATGATCTGAACAGTTTATTTACCTTCAACCTATTTAATACAATTAATACATTACACTTATGCCCAAGAAAAAAATATCCTCCCCACATAAACGCTAAAATATGCAAATCTTAAATGTGTGACGCAAATTATCACAACATCCATATTCATTCGCTGAAATAAAAACAGTTGATAAGACATGAGAGATGTAGATGAATAATTTTTGTAAAAAGCTGCAACTAAAGGAAACAAACAAAAATATTTAAAAGTGACTTTCTGAATAGCAGCTTTTGTGAAAATAGCACGCCTTACAGTTCAAAATAAACCTGTGCGGCTGTACAATGTGTTTGGATTACCTTCCTGTTCATTTATTTTGGACATGTAATCCTTCAAGTCACTTAAAAGTGCTTATTAAATAACTTTACACACCTTTGACACATTCGGTTTCAGTTCTTGTCTTAAACTTGCATGGATTACAAAGTTGGAATATTTACAGTAAATAACATAGAACATGTAATAAATTAAACCTCGTACACTAGTTGTTGCTGACACTAAGTAGTAGTGGTAGAATAAGAAAACTATCTGTAAACAGAGCTGCTTGAAAAGGAAGCTAATGAGATGACCTGTCACAATTCTGCTTTCTAATCTGACACAATTGATGTCCGATCAGAATGATATGTGGCTTGCACATTTATAATTTATATAATCCATTTATTGAGCAAAACAGTGTACACTGCTGATGACCATGAAGGCACTGTGAGGGAACCGTTAGCTGGATGGCATCAGGTCACACTGCCACAGGATGAGACTGTTTTTATTTACACCAGAAGTCACTGCCAGCCTTTCCTCAAACACACACAAAAAACCCCATTCCTGCCTGCATCTGCTTTACAGTCATGGCTTCATAGCAGTAAGAATCACTCCTCCTCGTGCCTCCATTTCTGTGACTCCTCCTGACGCGCATCGGGGTGAATCTGGTTCCTCATCCCACCCAAGACGTTGGACGTGGCTTCGGTGGCCATGATGAGTGGCTTGACTACAGCTGGTGGCAGCTGGCGGAGGACTCCGCCGACCGCTCCCGTCATCCCGCGCTGCTCGTGCTCCCGCGTCGCCGTGTCATAAAGGGTAAGAGCGGTGTCTGTGATGCCCTGTGGGAGGAGATAGTGTACATGTTCTGGTCAGAAGGTCACATGCGGTCATTACCCAGCATGAATTACATCATATTGATGCTGTTCTTTCAGGGTGGAATGGAAATATGTCATTTTTAGTGAATTTTTTTTGTTTTTATTTATTCATTTATTTCAAACTGATTTTTAAAAACAAAAAAATAAGAGACAAGGACAAGAGGAAGCATGTACACACATGATCAGGAACAAAATAGTTAGCTTACCGCTAGATATCTGTTTGAAAAGGAGTAAGAAGAAATGAACACTTATTTAATCCTACCCTTTGTCCCATGCAGTTAAATTAAATATATTACTTACCGACTTTAATCCACACATTAATGTTAAGAATTATACATACAGGCTCATCCCACAAAAATGTGCTAAAATGTTCTTTTTTTGATCCTGTGTGAACTAGAAAAAGTTTACAACCAATTGAGCTTCGTTTAAGTGTGTAAACTTCTTTAATTTTAACAGTATACATTCAAGAGGAATGGTAAGATGAGCTATTTGCTTACCTCTTTCACCACAGTGTAAGCTTTGGCTACTCCTTCTCTCAGGTCCACAGGCTGATGAGCAAGGCCATAGTGGGAGTACCGTTTTACCTTCTTTGTGTCTCTTTCGTCAGGTACTGGAGAAACCATGTCATAAGCCGTCTCAGCTGCTGCCTAAAGAAACACAATTTGAATAAATTAAAATAAAACTAATTTAATTTACTTCCAAAAAACAAGATGGAAATGCTGTGAAGTTTACTGGTGAGTGGTCTGTTTTTGAAGTTGAACTGAAGCAGAAACATTTGTTGAAGACTAGATTATATTGCAAATATCAGAAGAGCAGAAACGTTGGAAAGAATAGCACTGTATTAGCACTGAGGACTAATACAGCAGAAGCTGAAACAAAAAACCGCAGAAGATGTATTTTAAGTGTGTCTGTCTGCCTTCCTGTTTCTTCGTAGATTAGGGGTCAAACAATGAAAATCATCATCAGCTGTAACTGCATTGTGAATTAATTTTCATTAATTCACAATGTCCCTCTCTTCAGGCTGTAAATGCTTTATAATTTTCACATTATGATAAATGTCCTATGAGAGTGAAAGTATTCAGAACCAGTTTACCTGGATGGTCCGCACCATCCTGTTTGTGAGCTCCAAAGCAGCCATGGCTGTGGAGGTCCCGAAGGAGGCCGTGCCACGCTGAAATCCCCGGACTATCCGGCCGTCCTTTCTGTACTGCTCAATAGGGAGCCACACCAGGTCCCTCAGGCCGTGAACTGAACAGAACAAGAAGTTCACTTAGACGTCACGTGAACAGAAATCCCCAAGTTATCCCAGCCTCAAAGGTAAGATGCAAAAAAAAAAAAAAAAAAAAAAAAGCATTAGATGCCAGGGTGACAGTGGGGGTAGTTGTATGAGGAACACATGGAAATGAGCTGGATCCAAAAGTTATTGCTCACCCAGTTTCACCAGAGTGTGAATAGGCGCCACGCCGCTTAGTATTCCTTGAAGCTGATTGGTCTTTATGTCATTTAGCCACTCATTTATTGCATAGGAAAACAGCTTGTCCACACCAAGTAATCTGAAACAAAAATAGGCCATGGTCACAAAGGCAACAGATGGAGCAACGGATCACTGTCTCACAAGATATTCAGGTAACACACCCTTGTCTATAGCAGAGCTGCCGCAGTTTCAGTTCTGAACAATTTAGCTGCGTCAGCCCAAAGATGATTCCTGCAAATGTTCCCTGAAACGAGATGTTACCCCGATAATTAACAAAACTCATTTTAAGAAATCATTTATGCACTTTTGTGTCAGAGCACATACCTGATCCATCGATACATGTTTCCCATGGTAATCCAGTCGAATTGGAACCTCACAAGTGAACCGAAATTCTCTGAAAGGACAACACAGGATTAAACACAAACATACTGCATTGCAATAATTTCTGGCTTAAGGTGCTTTTAGTTTCCACTGACCTGAAGAAGATCGGTTGGTCTGAAAACGGAGAGGAAGAAGCTTCGCCATCATTTGCTTCCTCCCTGCCCGACGTTGAGAAACTATTGATGCTGATCTGCCTCTGAGCAGGAACTGAAATAATCGGGGCTGGATCCTGGCTGGCAGCGGTCTGTTTGGAGAAGCTGCAGGAGATCTCTGGGGCAGCGACTTTCTTTGTTGTAACACAAACAGCTGTGGAAAAAAAAAAAAGTTGAAAACACTTCTGAGCTGTGAAACTGTGGTAAAATGCACAACTGTAAAAGTGCCAGTTGATTATCAGACTTACTTTCTTGAGCAGGAGGGGAGAAAAACTCCACTTCATTTGCAAGACTACTAAAGAAATCCTTCAAGAAGAACAGCGCATCCTTTAAGAAAACCAAAAATAAGAAGTTATCGCGTATGCTCAACATTTTTAACATTGCAAACATCTACATTTGATTGTCATACCTGATCAATATTGAGGCGAAGAGGCATTAGAGAAACACGCAGGGAGCACTCAGGAGGCGCCTGGCCTGACTCGGGACACGTATGCAAAGCCTTAACTGTCAACTAAAAACAAAAAGTACTCATGAAGCTCCAGAAATTCACAAACCTAACAAAGGTCGCAGTATGTTGCCAGTCTCACCATGTTTGAATGGGCTTTTCGAGGCATTTCTTTGCTGGAGTACAAGTATAGGAACTTGTTCATCTGTGAGGTAGCAAGTCTGTCCCGAATCTCCAAATCCTGCACAGCAAACACCTGGCGGGACACTGGCTGGTCCATCGCTGGACGAGATGCTACAGGGGTCTGTGGGTACACCTCATGCTGAAATCTCACCTGATTTCAAGCATGGACAAGTTAAAAGTTAAATACCGAAGGAATTATCATAACACCTAGGAAGAACAACATGATTCTAATGAACGTGGGATGCACAGAAAGATGGGCGAGTGATCAACATCGGAAAGTTAAAAATGTCAACTCTGATTATTTTGCCTTTGATTTGAAATGTTTAACTGCAGAGCTGTGTAATATAATTAATATATCCAGAAAATAGAAAAAGAATGCTGTTTTTAGTAGATCAAAACCATCTAACATCTGTATTCACAGGTCGAAAATCAACCACAAATACTCTGTAATAAACACTTGTTCAATAATAAAACTAACAAACAACCTTGCTGAGTTGTATCTCCATCAGGACATCAGGGTTTCTTCCTCTTCCTCCTCCAATACGACCCAAACTCTTCACTTGTCTAACTGGAGTTTGAGATGGGGAGCTATGAGGAGTACATCTACAACACACAGGGAGGGACAAAAACCTTAGAGAGCATGCTTCCTACCCTTTGTGCAAGTTCTGAGAGAAACCAACCAAGAAACCAAGAATGGCTCACCCCCGGCTTCGGGCAGGTGAAGCAATACACGCCGAACTCCCAAAGTCTTTTCCTCCGTAAAGATGCCAGATGACAGAAATCTCCCTAATGAGGTAGCGGACCTCTGGGATGGGAAAGTTCATGGCTCCACGACTGGAGCCTTCCAAAGGCTGACTGAAGTGATCGTCTTTGATTTCCACTGGATCCGAGGTGAGCTGCTTTACCAAAGGCTCCTGGTCTTGATCCTGAAACACAAACACCCTAAAAGTGAAGCAACACACGTTTTACATACAAAAAAAAGTAAACATTTGAGTCAGTAATTCTTCACCTCTCCTCTGGAATCAGGAGTTTCCAAAATGCAAAAGTCATCTGTCTCTTGGGCCAGGTTGGGTGCAGGCGTGATGAGCGGAGAGGGAAGAATGGGGTACGTGGGACTTGTATCTTGGCTTAAATTCCCACTCTCATCAGGGAACAGGAAGAGGTCTGAGCGGGGTGGGTCGTGGTCATGAGTCTCGTCCTCATGGGAACCTATATATAATTAAAAATGTAAGCAAAGAGTGGATCCATCATGCTATTCAAACTGTAATAAAAGGTCCTTAGGTTGTCGTTTCTGCACATTTTTATGCAGAAAATCTATCAAAATAGGTGTCTTGACCTTTTTTTTTGGAGAGGAATACTATTAGAGTATTTATAATCTTTAAACTTTTCTACATTTTGTCACATTATTAAAACAACAAAATCCAAGGATATCCCAAACTTCTTACTTTATCTGCAAATATAAACATAATTGTGTAATTTAATAAGGCATCGTTCTGCTTCCACTGCAGAAATACGTGCCATTTTCTCTTGGTTTACCACATAAAACCTAAGAACATGAACATCATCACCATTTTCTTACAACCTAAAGCCTTAACTAGCAATTCCAGTTTTAATCAAACCACATACTTATTAGCTAGACTGGGAATTAATCACGTATTTCCACACAGTTATATTTTAACAGTTAACCACTCCATTGTTAATGAATTTTCTTTAACTGAGGGAAGTCTGAACCATTTTGTTGCGGGCACGGCGCTTGCTGCCCGTCCGTCTCCTCCATAGCTTCACTCATCAGGTCCTGTAGCATCTGCAGCTCATTCTCAGCAAGCAGCGAGATCTGAGATGTTGGTCTGCTGGGAACCTCCACCTGTCAATTTTATTAAAAAAAAAAATCATTAATTTAAGACTGATATTTGTTTTAAACATTTTGTGTAGCAGCAGCTCAGGAGTTGAATGCCACCTTGTTTTTTTGTGTGGTGCTGCTGCGCTTGGTCTCCAGTTCCTCCGGGGGCATCAGGTCTCCGTAGCTGGCCACGTACTGGATGAGGTTCATCAGGGCAGCGCAGGAGTCCGAACACGTTCTGATGTGGATCACATCACTGGAGCAGCGCAGCTCAAATCTGGGCTCTGACTACCACCCCACAAACAAACACAAAACAAAGGTCAGACTTTCTCCTTTCAGTGAAAAATCCTATTTAGAGTTAATAAACTTACCAATCTTCCATCTGCTCCAGGTTTGACAGCTGTAATCCTCAGCTCTAGTGTCCCCATGTCTACAACCTGAACATAGTCTGTCATAAAAATGAAACAATGATCAGAACAGTAAGCAAGAAACATTTACACACAATACTTTTACACAAGAATGTTTTCTTTACTAAGACGATACTGCAAATATCTCTGCTGAGGACAGATTTTAACTGCAAAACCAGTGATGGATGAAAACAGCAATTAATGATGGACAAAGGAATATATGACAGACAAATAATATTCAAGGAGATTGCTGCATGTTCGGGCAGACGGCTTTATGGAGAAAGGACAAGCTGATGGATAGAACAGTAGGCAATGGGAATGATATCTTATACTTTCATTTTCTTTTTCCAAATGTAGCCAGGCCAAACTAAATCCAACTCCATAAATTTCAAGACAGAGTTCTAAATGTTGACAAAAACAAGTCAACTTACCCCGCGCAAGATTAACAGAAACCATATTATTCTTGTCCGAGAGGAACAGAGCAGCTTCATCCAAAATTATTCTGCAAGGAAAATGTTTTAAAACCTTGTTTCTTCAAACCGATTTAAATAAATATTTCTCAAATAACTAAAAAAGGAGCCAAACCTTAAGGTGGAAGATGAATTGTCTAAGGAGACGCTGCTGGAGATGCTAAATGTTTCTACAAACACCAAAGATCTGAGTGGCAGGTAGAGAGGTCTGACAAGATAAAGATTGTTCTGTTAATATTCTTTACTAATAAAGATATGCTTATTAGCAGTCAGTGTGAAATCTGCTTTACCTGTAGTCTAATGAGCAGCTCCAAAGGTGTAAATGTAGAGTGGTGACAGACATGGGAGGGGCGTAACCCAACACTGGCTCAGCCGAAACATTCAGAAAGTCAACAATCTGTGTCAGAAAAACACAAGTTATTTCATTTAATATCTGCCTGTCTTAAGAGATTTATAAACATGGCATAAACATGATTTTTGTTTTGTTTTGTTTTACCTGATCATACCAGCCCAGATTAGGTGGCACCACTCTGTGCTGCAGTGTGGCTCCTCTCACTCCAACGGCAACCAGAAACTCCTGGATGGGCAAAAAACGATGCCACTGAAGCGAGAATATTTCACTTAACTATTCCACAAGTTGAGTTAAGAAATACTTAATTAGCTTTACTTATCTTTTATATCACATTCCATATAAAACAGACATCCCGTGAGTTTTGCCAAGTTAAATTTCAGACTTTTTAAAAGACTATTTTTGATTTAAATTACATCCCAGCACAAGCATGTTTTCAGCTCTGGTTTATAGTTCAAGTGCTTTTAGAAAAGAACAGAAATATTCTTTACTTTCCTGCAGAGGGAAAATTCTGGTGTCACAGCAGCAAGTTAAGGTAAGTGGGAGAATGCAGATTAACATTAAGTTTAAAAAAGAACATTTTTTGTTTACCTTATTAATATCTTAAAAAGCTTGAATAAGAAAACCTTTTAACCCTCCAATTCTGTTTAACTAGACTGAACATAAAACTCTGGGTGTTCGTACGATAGTTCATTAACTGGCAAAAAATTTCCGGAGGGTCAATCTGAATGTCTGACCTTGAGGTTGCATTCTGCGCTCTGTGATGAGATTTTGACAGCGACCGACACCATGCTGCGGGCCTCCAGGCCGATACCCTCCGAGGGGGTCGAGGCCCTTTCTGAAGAAGTCTCTGATTGGTAGATGGTCGGCTCCAGCCAGTGGGGATGTGTCCTGCACGGCAACTTGATGTCTAAGACATTGATGCTTCCATCTAGGAGTCCTGGGTGGATAAATAAAGATGACATATTTACAGTGATGCTCAATAAACTGAGTAATAAGGAGGAATTATATAAAAGGGTACCTTGTTGGTACATGCAAACGCTGCTGGTGTGAAAGCAAATGTAGTGTTGGTCCTTGAAGCCTTCATACTGAGTGACGCTGAACAAAACGGCATTTTTCACCTCAATCCAGAACTCCCCATGTTTGTTTCTTAGTAAAGATTTATCTTCTTCCTAAAAAAACAACAACAACAAAAAAACTAATGAAGCACATATGAAAGGTTTTTAGAGCTGGTTGATTTTAAGACAATATCTAGCAGATTTTACCTTAGAGTTTGTCTGAAGCGCCACTAACCCATGATTAACAGAGAGGATGACAGAGAAGAGGCTCTGGGAGGTTTTGCTGTGCGCTTTGGGCTTTTTCTTCTTTCGAGATCTGAAGCCCAGATCCGAGGCAGGAGAGTAGTAATGCATAGTCTCCTCCTCTGAGCCACTGGTCTCCTCTGAAAACCAGGAGAGATGGTTTGAACATGATCTCATAAACACATCTGAGATCCTGAAATATCATAGGCAAAACACTAGAAATCAACTGAAAAGAGACCGTTTGAAATCAGTATTACATGGTATCAATTATTACTGTTAATAATGATGTTTTGTGATGGTTTTCTACGTTCTACAGAAGGGGCAAGGCAAAGTAAAGTATAGCAAAATTTGATGTTTTGCAAAGTCTCTGACACACATCCCACAAACCTGACTGGTCCAATAATAAAACACTAATTAAGAAAAAAACTTCCATCATTTTAACAACATTATTTAACATAAAATAGTATAAGGCAATCTTTATTTCAGTTAAATAGATCAATAACTCATTGAGCCATTAGGAATAATATTTATTACACTGAAACAAGCCAATGAAATCGTGTTAAGGTTAATGACTTTCCTGCTCAGGTTAAATGCTTAAATACAAAATACAAAGAAAGTCACAAAAATAATTCCTAAATTATGTTCTCGTCAAGTTTTCAGAAATTTAGTAATTAAAAATTATTTTGGTAATTCTAACTAACCTGAAACAAGAAAACTGCAGTATGATTTAACTTCAGACAGTGAAAAAAAATGTGTTTTGTCTTTTTACATTTGAAACCAGATATCTTTATATCTGGTTTCAGATATAAAGATATCTTTATATCTGGTTTCAAATGTAACATTTCCCAAACGTAGGCTTTTAATCAGACTTTACAGGTGCTGGTCATAAAATTAGAATATCATGAAAAAGTAGATTTATTTCAGTAATTCCATTTAAAAAGTGAAACTTGTATATTATATTCATATATTACATTCAAACTCATATATTTCAAATGTTTATTTCATTTAATTTTGATGATTACAAATGACAACAAATGAAAATCTCAAATTCAGCATATCAGAAAATTAGAATCTTGTGAAAAGGTTCAAAATTGATGGCACCTGGTACCACAGTCTAATCAGCTAATTAACTCAAACCACCTGCAAAGGCCTTTAAATGGTCTTTCAGTCTAGTTCTATAGGCTACACAATCATGGGGAAAACTGCTGACTTGACAGTTGTCCAATAGACGACCATCGACACCTTGCACAAGGAGGGCAAGACACAAAAGGTCATCACTAAAGAGGCTGGCTGTTCACAGAGCTCTGTGTTCAAGCACATTAATAGAGAGGCAAAGGGAAGGAAAAGATGTGGTCGAAAAAAGTGTACAAGCAAGAGAGATAACAGCACCCTGGAGAGGATTGTGAAACAAAACCCATTCAAAAATGTGGGGAGATTCACAAGAGTGGACTGCAGCTGGAGTGAGTGCTTCAAGAACCACCACACACAGACGTATGAAAGACATGGGTTTCTGCTGTCGCATTCCTTGTGTCAAGCCACTCTTGTACCACAGATGGCGTCAGAAGCGTCTTGCCTGGGCTAAAGAGAAACAGGACTGGACTGCTGGTGAGTGGTCCAAAGTCATGTTCTCTGATGAAAGTAAATTTTGCATTTCCTTTGGAAATCAAGGTCCCAGAGTCTGGAGGAAAAGAAGAGAGGCACTTCATCCACGTTGCTTGAAGTCCAGTGTAAAGTTTCCACAGTCAGTGATGGTTTGGGGTGCCATGTCATCTGCTGGTGTTGGTCCATTGTGTTTTCTGAGGTCCAGGGTCAACGCCGCCACATACCAGGAAGTTTTAGAGCACTTCATGCTTCCTGCTGCTGACCAACTTTTTGGAGATGCAGATTTCATTTTCCAACAGGACTTGGCACCTGCGCACAGTGCCAAAGCTACCAGTACCTGGTTGAAGGACCATGGTATCCCTGTTCTTAATTGGCCAGCAAACTCTCCTGACCTTAACCCCATAGAAAATCTATGGGGTATTGTGAAGAAGAAGATGCAATACACCAGACCCAACAATTCAGAAGAGCTAAAAGCCACTATTAGAGCAACCTGGGCTATCATAACACCTGAGCAGTGCCACAGACTGATCGACTCCATGCCACACCGCATTACTGCAGTAATACAGGCCAAAGGAGCCCCAACTAAATACTGAGTGCTGTACATACTTTTCATATTCATACTTTTCAGTTGGCCAACATTTCTATAAATCCTTTGTTTTTATTGGTCTTCAGTAATATTCTAATTTTCTGATATGATGAATTTGAGATTTTCATTTGTAATCATCAAAATTAAATGAAATAAACATTTGAAATATATGACTTTGTATGTAATGTATGAATATACAGTAATATACAAGGTTCACTTTTTAAATGGAATTACTGACATAAATCTAGTTTTTCATGATATTCTAATTTTATGACCAGCACCTGTACAAGAGACTTTACTACAAAACTGCAGCTTGAATATCGATAACTTTAAAGGACTTTGTGCAGAAATCAAGAAATTTCTAAACCTTGAACACACCTAAATGAAATTCAAGCATTTCGAAGGCTGTCAAGTACCTGTAAGAACTATGAATATGAGACGGGTAATTTAATCTTACCCTCAGGGCCAGTAGAGCGAAACTGGCTGAAACTGTCTTTGGAGTAAGTGTTAATCAACTGGCTGGCAACAGAGAGTCCAACTCCATACGGCATGCTTTCTATGGTTTCCACTGGGGACGGGGCCGTGGGCTCCCACAGCAGAAGGTCATTGCTTATCCTAGAACATGGAGAATGTATGTTTTATTTCATGAAAACTGTGCACAGGACAGTGCAGGCCACAGTTATTGGTACGCATGATGAAGATGTGCAAAAGCCTGATTTTTCATTGCATTGGTGCAATTTTACAGTGAAAAACCAACCCCTAATCTGAGAGCATGAAGTCAGTGGCAAAAACAAAAATCATTGCACCTAATAATCAGTTGTTACATAAATATTGAAAGTTTTCTTTTATTATTGTTTCAAGTTAATCAGTTTCTAGGAACGTCTAATTAGTAGTTTAGGACTTTCTGTTCCTCACGGGTTTAAATATGATGCGACTCAAAGGCTCATTAATTTTAACCAGTGGGGTGGATGAGTACTGAAATAATGCACAGCGAGGAGGATGATAAGGGAATTAAAAGATCTCCAAAAGTTATTTTTATCTTAACTCCAGCAACAAGTTGTTTGTGAAAGATACAGAACAAAAGCCTTGTCTCTTCTACAATAACATGTAAAAACATGGTTTTTTAACTGCTTTGATCAGCTGAGACTAAGATTTTGTTCTCTGTTGAAAAACTCATGCGGATAAAAGGATGGTTAACTTGTTTTAACAACCAGTTAATAACAACATCTGTCAAGTTGTTGTGTTTATTTTTAATAGATGATGAACCTGTTGTGTAGTTTCTCATAGAAAGTCTTGCCGGGTAGCGCCAGCTGCACATTAGGGAAACACAGCTCCAGGATGAAGCGAGAGTTGTTCATTGTTTTTTCCTGGAACTCCGTCATTTCACCAACATCACCAGGAATGATCATCTGCAGACAGGGAAACGCATTCATCTCCTCACCACCTGTTTTGTCCACAGATCAGATTTGCAAAACATGTTCCTCATTTGTGTAAGAATTCATCAGTCAAACATGTTAATATGTTGACCAGAGCATATCCTGGATGCAAATTTCTGCACCTGGATAAACCACACCTGCCTCTCAAATGTTAATATTAAATCTTTGGAACATGCAACAGAGTGAAAAAAAATTGATTTTTGCAGATTTTACGTTTTACTCTTCAAAGGAGAAAAGTGATGTGTAATGGATGGACATTTAGTATGTATCAAGTTGTGATAGCTGTTTCCTGTTTGTTACTCTGTTCTGACATAATGTTTGCACTTTAAAACATACATGCAGCTTCTAAAGAGATTCCTCAAATATAGCTTTTCCATGTTCACATATATTAAAAAGCTAAATCCAGATTTGGCCTTTAGTTACCTACAACAAAAAAACTCAGATTACAAGGAGAAAAAACTGAAGCCTTCCTATTCCTGTTGGCGAGACAGACAGGAAGATGGTTACAGAGGTTCTAAAAATAACTACAATATTTTTTACATTTAACTCAGCTTGTTTTTCTTCAAAACTTTAGTACATTTAATGTTTTCCCTCAAGAAAAGAACATTTTTTTACATGATTCCTGTTTGAGATTGTCATGACCTCTAGTGGTGATGGGGAAGACTTTGAGAAAAATTACATCCTATAACTTCGCTCCCTTCCCCCTCACCAATTATTACAAAATATTTCAGGCCCAATAGAATCTAGCACTCAGCGGACTGTTCTGATTTCCTGCTATGGTATGAGAAAAAACTATTATAATTTTTAAAGCGTGCCATATTCTAAAGTTTTGACAAGGAAAAGTCATTGTAGTAAAAGATAAACTTTAGACACATGATGAACCTACATGTTGAATGGTTATTATTATTCAAAGGAGGTCAAGGGATAAATTTGGTTTGGACTTTGACTAGGCCGTTCTAACATTCCAAGACTGCCCCGTGTTCAAAGTCATGATGACTGTGGTTGTCTTTTATTAACAAGAGCATCTTAATACACATTTTTGTGCATTGTGTTGCTAAAGAAACCAAAATGGGGAAAAGTTCAATAAACATGAATTTAGACATGATGTAAGAATTATGGCTTGTTGCACTTCACTTCTGACTCACCTCCTCAGTCTCATACATAACCTTGCGTGAAGAAAAGGGCGACGGCTCTGGTTTCCCAAAGTCACACACGTCCTTCAACGAATGAGCAGCCCCTTCCTCCTCCTCATCCTCAAGGGAATGATCCTCAGCCCCTTCATCATCTTCAGCCGTCACACGCTCCAGTATTGAATGGACCGTGGTGGGATTCATCTTCAGGACGACCCTGTCCAGAGGAATTATCTGTCACTACAAATCGGGGCTCAATCGACTCGCCGGTTCGGGTGACCGTACCTCGGCCAGTCAAACTTCACACTCTCAGACGTCATCATGTCTCCTTCCATGTTGTGGGAAACCCTGAGGAAACGGGCAGCGGGTTGATCCGGCTCCTCCTGGAACTTTCCTGCACCATGACAACACCACCAAGTCAATTTTCAGTTTCATCATCACATTTTCTTTCTTTCTGACAAAAGACGAACCAGTAAGTTCCTTGAAGGTGAGCTCCATTTTGGTTTGGTTGGGTGAGCTTCCGCCCATGAACTCTGTTTTCATCTCCAGGTCTTCCAGCTCCATGAGCAGAACTTCTTTCTGCAGGGACTTCTTGAACCAGGGGCCTCTCTCCTGATCTGAACGCAGGTCGGGGATAGGGAAGCGCACAGAGAGGCCGAGAACCGGAGCATTTACTGTCAGTGATATGTGACAGTTGGAGGGAGTGTGGGTGTCGTCCAGGAAAATCTCTGCAAAGGCTTTGTGCTGAAAACAATCCAAGAAATCAATGCGTCAGAAAAAAAAACATAATAATAATGCAACAAATGTTTACAATAATAGCATCCCTTTCTTTAATCCTATTCTTTCTTTGAAAATGCATTTCTCCCCTCAATCCATGCATGTTTCTAAAAGTTTCACATACTTCCTTCCATCTGTGTGTCCTGCTTCCCTTCTCCCTTTACTTTCCATTCTCTCTACTTTTCCTTTCTTAATTCACTTCCCATGCCCTCCTTCCATCTCTTCCTTCCTGTTTTTGAAAGTTTTATGCTTCAAACCTGATCGCAATACAAATATCAAACTAAAAAAGGGAATCGTATCACTGAAAATCTGGGAAGGTCTGTACTGAAAATGTGTAAGAAGGCTGATATAATGGTATGAGCCTTTAATTTTAATAAAAAGCAATTTCATAGTTACTTTTTTATGAAACCGCTTAGTTCAATAAACATCTGCAACTTACCAAACTGATGTGTTTGTTGTAAGATGTGTACAAGTGGGAGGCCATCATTTCTGTGGTTGCTAATTTCTGAGGCTGCAGCAGAGAGTTGAGACGGTCGACGATGCTGATGTCCAGCTCGGAGCGTACAGGACCCAGTTCCACCCGGATCTCGGCTTTCCTGGGTATCGTGCTGAGGCGCACCTGGCCTGCCTGAACAGAACAGCAAACAGCAAGCTAGTGGGCCATGCAGAAAAGGTATTGCATGATAAAGTTGGGGTTTAATTTATTAATTTGTTTATGATTAAAGGTGAACAACCTGAGGGCCTCTGCGCTCAGCCAGTTTGTACAGCAGGTGAAGGCAGGTGGAAAGAGATGCTTCATCACTGACTGGGGTCTCAAATGTTAAGAGCTGAGGTGTGACAGGAAAAAAAAAATGTTTTTTTTAAATCTCTTCCAAACTGAAGCTTTGACTGTCCTGGATAGACAGTGTTCAAACAAGAGTGAAAGAAAATCTTAATACTGACCTCAGTGTACTGGATTCCTCTGTGGTTTCCACCAACAGGAGGCTCTGAGGGAAACAGACACTCGACAAACTCCATCTGGCTCAGGGAGATGTCAGTCCTGAAAGTCAGCAGGTTTGACCCCTGACAGTGCTCGTAGTTTATCTTCAAACCCTGGCCAACAAACCTGCAAACATGGGCCCATGTTATGAACACAGCTACTGATCTAGTACGAGGGTGTTCAAAGTGAGGCCCCAGAACCATTTGTGGCTCCTGGACTGATTTTGTGCGGCCACCCCGACCACAATTAAAGAATGAATTAAATCAAGAAAAAAACACAACTTTTAAATTAAAATCTACTTCTAGAGATCTTAGATGCAACACAAAATGATAATTTTTCCAAAATTGTATATATTAGAATATTGCATATTCTAATATAAAGTATTATATTTTGTCCCACATGACAAAAAGTTTGGACACCCCTGAACTAGTTAAAAAAGCCACTCTAGAATGTTATAATTAACTGTAAACAGCGTTTACCTTAGATGATCATGGGGACAAGCCTGATCAAACATTGATCGAGACCGAAGGAAAGCGTCCGGAGAAAGCTGGCCCGGGCCTTGTGTGCTGAAAAAATGTCCAGCAAGGGGTCCAACCGGGCTGGGGGCGTCATGTGGAGGGGGCAGCGGGTCAATGTGGAGGACGGAGACTGCAAAGCCACTCAGCGACAACTTTAGCACCAGCTCTGGTCTTGACTCATCCCCGTGTGTTTTAGACGAATGGGCTGAAAATGGAAACAATTTTTATTGTTTTATCTTTATCTTGCTTTTCCAGAAAAAGCAAAGAAAAAGCAAAAAAAAAAAAAGGAAAAGCTGTGTCTAATTATTTAAAGCATGCTTACAGGTTTGTCTCAGTAGTTTCTGAGGGAGCTGTGAATCCCGCGACTGGGCAGAGGATTCACTCGTCCGTTTCTCTCGTTGTCGCGGTACATCCATGTAGTCATCCCACAGAGCCTGAAAGCACAGACAAATATCCACAATGAAAATAACATCCTAATGCAACAATCTTAAAGTGGATTTCAGTAATTCATTTCAGAATCCAGGTAGGTTTAGAGAATTAAAAATATTTCAGTAATTTATCGAGAATCAGAGAAAGAAAAGTAGGCTTTGAAATTCAACCAAAAAACATGGCATAACAGACACTTCACTGGCTACAGAAGAGGTTGTAATGCAAACAGAAGCATTAACTTGATTTTCTTTTTTTTTATTGTACTCAAATACTGTATATGTGACCTGCAAAACTGATTTGCCAATTATTGTATTGCTAATTGAGAAAGGAACATTTTTAGTCCATGAAGTCCTGGAATCCTTAAGGGAATTCAGTGTTCGGTTTATGACAATTTTTGAAAAGAGATCTAACAAGTTTTAGCTAGGGATTTATTACTTATTTTAAAGTTTTATTTAAGTTTGCATGGAAAGAGAAACCTGGTAATTAGCAAAACTATTCCATACAGGTAAAAAGGATAATTTCAGTGGATGGACAGACAGCTGGATAAGTGGATATGTTTAGGCAAAAAGAATAGAAATAAGGACCAGAAATACTCTTTTTTTTCCAAACTTGTGAAATATTTCAGTCAAATTCCAGACAAACAGACCGCACAGGAACCCTGAGGATCATCCTGACCATTAAATAAACCTCAAATTACACCAAGTTTCAACATGTTCAACAACACTAAACAAGAAGATCAAAGTTTGATTAGCGTGTGGGACTCACTGCTGCATTTCCAGATGGAGATTCTCCAGGCGAGGCAGAGTAGTTGCTGTTGAGAGACAAGTCCAAGTCAACAGTGGGCGGTTCTCCGAGAGGAGGGAGGGACGACAAGCTGTGAGACATGTCCATGTCAGCCATGGAGAAGAACACATCATCTACAGCAAGAAACAAAACAGGTTTTATTAAACACAGTGTTGTTTCAATCTGTTTCAATCATTTATATTCAAAAGTCCAATTAATAAAAACGTTTTTGATTCTTCGTGTGAACCTTTCGTGACCAAAGCCTAGAACCACACTTCTAGGATCCAAAATACACACTGGTGTTTCCATTTCTGAACAAAATATGACATTTGAAATAAATCAGATGCAAAATGAGGTGGATTATACTGTTTGAGCTGTATGTTATTGTCACGGGTAGCGTAATTAGAGAATATCGATGAGATGGCATTTTGTTCCAACCTCGACTAGATACAGTTCTGGTGGTCTGGCTGTCGAAAAGGTCTGGGTCCGCTCCTGGAACAGCGGTGTCTTTCTTCAGACATCGGTTCAGCTCCAAATGGAGACGATACTCATCCTCTTGTTGCATGGGACGATTTTTTCTGTCCTTATTCCATTCTTGTGCACCTTAATGTTAAGATCAGGAAATGTTTTTAAACAGCTCATTTTGGTGAAGACTGTTTCGGCCATTTGTCATCTGTGTTCTCACCTCCTCCAGAAAAGGCTCCAAATAAATCCAAGAGTAGATGAACTTGGCGTGGGGAGAGCAGGATAAGCAGTTTATCAATGTGTCCAACAACTCCAACTGAGAAGAAATACCACCAGAATAACAGAGATTTGAGTACTACTCCAATTTTAAAAAAAAATCAGAATAAATATTAATAATTTAATTATAATACAGATTTTTGCTAATTTACCTTTGCACCAGGCAGAGCTAGGTTGTTTTTCAGAGTGAGGGACAGCTCAATTTTACCACTGAGGCTTCCGACCTGCACAGTCTCAAAGGGGGCCATGGAGGACAGCGGCTCTGTAAACTGTGGATGGGGCTCACAAATAATTTTGGGATTCCAGCTGGGGGAGAGCTTTGGCTCGGTTTCCTGTAAAATCAGAGAATTCTGTGTTACAAACAAAAAGAAAAAGTGGTGCTGAGCTGTAACTCTCTGGGAGCTGAAATACTGGAGGCACCAACCGGAGGGGTGGGTGAGGACCTGCAGTCGCGAGACACGACTGAGAACTCGTCCCAGAATACAGTGATTCCTTCCATCTGCATGTTTTTATGGGCGAATGTGGTTGGCTGATGCACATTTACACTTGGACTCTCTTCCCCGGTTTCATCGCAGTACACAATCCTGCACAAATGAACAAAATGAAGTAACACAGTCATATTAATTTTCTTTGAACAATCATGTTGTTACAACTCTAAGCTGGGTTGTATTGGATTTTACATGATAGACCAACATAAAGTAAAGCATAAGTGAGATTTCTGAACCCAGGTATGTACAGAACAATGGTGGAAAAAGATATTAAAAATATTCGCGAGTAAAAATGACTCAAACTCCAAACAGAAATCCAATCCAGAACATGTGACTTGATAATTGTTGCAAGACTTTTTGGCAAAGAATAGGCAAAAAAGTTACATGTAAAATACTTTTTACAAAGAATGACGTTTGGTGGTGAATACAACTGCATTTTTGCACTTTTCTTCATACAAACTTTTAAAGACCATGTATGATTTTCCTTCCAACGATATGCTATACAGTGTTGGTCTATTATATAAATTAAACCCAGTTCATGAAAGTAAACTTTATGGTTGTAATTTTGATGTACTGTAGAAAATTTCAAGGAGTGTGGATACTTAATTAGAGTTAGGAAATACCATTGAGTGTTATTAATCCAGTTACTTACTTCCTGATTCGAAGTTCAAGCGCAATTCCAGTTTTAGAATTTTCCGGAATGTGTTCGACTCGGAGAACGGTATCCAAAAACGTCACTTTGACTCGTCTCAAAACTGCATCGCAATAGAAAACAAAAATTATGTTACCGTTTTTGTGTTTTTAACTAAATATGCTGATAAAGAGTGGACATATAACATACCTGTTTCTATTGTCTCTGCAAACTTCTCCAAACCTTCAAAAGGCTGAAAGCTTTCTCCCATATCGTCAGTGAGTTTTTGGCTCAGGCATTCCTTGGCGAGCTGCATGCTGCTTGTCATGAAACTGGACCAGTACATGGGCTCAGTGCCAGAAGCTGGAGGAACAACAATATTTTCACATGTTTAAATATGGCATGTTTGCTTAATTTAAGCCCCTTCCTATTTCAGGCATATGGTAAAGATAGACACAAATTAGCATCTCCTTACCCGCTCTCGGTCTTGGTCTTAGCACCATCTCCAAACCCTTGACCTCCAGGGCACAGTTTTCCTGTAGCAGCGCTGCCCATGGAACGGTCAGAGATATCGTCTGGATGAACCCTGCGGTCACCTCGAAGGGAGCATCCGCCGTCTCCAGGAGCTCATTCAGAGACTACAGGACAAAACGGCAAGCATTTTTAGTTCCAGTAGAAGACATGCTGGCAGAGAATAATTTCCAGTTTTCTTTGCTAATTCCACTTTTTTCTAATTACTATAACACATTAAAGAGAAGATTTGCTGCACATAATATAGATATCAATATTGATTCCAAATAAAAATTGAGAAATTATGATTATTTCCATTTTTTACCATTTAATTAACTATAGAAAACTGTGTCAGGGAACATTCTTTTGACTGATGCATTTATAGATCAAAATAGTGTCTGTTTACAATTTTCACTCATTTTGGTATAGAAGAAATCACATATATCTCACTATCTGCCCTGGCAATAACCAATCAAAGCCACCTAAGAGACATCTGATTATGATCTCGACCTGACTCATTGGTGCATCTTATTTAATATTTCTTTTTATCAAAAAGCCCAAGAACCAAAAAACAAAATAAAATAAAGTCATTACTGTACAATTATTACAATTTCAGTTATTTTGCCCTCAGGACACAAACCCTCATATTCACTCACAAGCAACAAACTAAACATTTTGGTTATTAAAAAAAGATTTGATATGTTTTTAATCCCATTCATAAAAACTGTTTATGTTTCATATTACCAATATTTATTGTAAATTAGTGAAAAATAATACAAATGTTCTGTGATTTACTTTTAAGTCGTTTGGAAAAAGCGGCCTGGCAAGTTTGAACAGATTTACCTCAGCTACTTTGTATGTGAACATTGCATCTCACAGTCAGTATGAACTCACTACACAACGCAACACTTGACTTTCACAATTCAACTAAATAAATGCTTTTAAAAATTGCAAATGTAACACAACACATACCCATTTATCCAGTGGTACTTGTGCAAGAGACCCAGTGCCTTGATAAAGATCAAGGCTGAGCTGATCCAAGCTTAGTTTCTCCTGCAGAAAATTCCCCAGGTACCGATGAAGGAGGTACCTGCAGGCCCGCTTTTTGATGGACTCGGAAAATGGCCAGGGCATCTTAACTTGTTTGCTTGAACAGTGCGGTGGTTATCAAACGTGGCAGTGAGACTGTGGAGCTGCCAAGTTGAGGTTATTCAGACAGCTGTGTATAGGCATCAATTATGTTACAGTCCTGTCATCCTTTTGACTGTAAGGTACTGAACAAATGTGAGCTCAAACATCCTTCACTTCCCAAGATCTGGGACACGCTGGAGGATGTGTTGACACTCAGAGATCTATGTGGGAATTGATCCGACTCCAGTTTGCTGCACCTACAGAAAGGATACACAGAAGACCCCCAACCCCTTCCATTTGTAACTGGAAACCAAAACATGTGACTTGGCACAAATTAAAAGAACAATAATAATAACAAGAAGTTTTGTCTGTTTATACTTTGTATATGTATTAAACTGCTCCAGATCGAAAGTGAAGTGACATTTCTAAATAAGCGTAAAGTATTTAAACGTTGTGAGTATTCTCCTTTCTCAAACTCATATCTTCTTGCGAAATAGCCGTGAGCGTCACAGAAATAAAAATAAAAATCTCTGTCGGGCCTTAGCTCTGTCCACAAAACCACAGCTGTCATTGACCGACCGGACATGTGCTTTGACTACCGGTTAGACAAAGGCAAGTCCTTAAGCTAGCTGATGTTTAGCAGCCTATTAGCATAGTGGATACACTGAAACTGAGGCATTCACAGCCTTCATAGCCGGCCGGTTGCTAACGTTAAGCTAAGACTGTAGCATTGAGCTAGTTAGCGAGCTAGCTACGCTAAAACCAAACATTTCTTCTTTTAGCAACACTTTAACGTTACATTCATAATTACATATAGACACAATACGAGTATATCAATTACACATGCTAAACGTTAAGCATTTAATAAGCTAATAATGATTACATTAAAGCAGCACGTAAGTTACCTTCTGATTGAGTTGTTTACAAACACTTTCATGACTTCGCACCAATGGACAATGCTGCATTCAAAACCCCTCGGAAATAAAATATTCAAACTCAAAGAATGTAGTTTTCATACTATAGAGTGAATAAAAGGATGGCATTGTCCATAAATTCTGGGTTAAGCACTGCTCTTTGTTGATTGATTGGTTTAAACATTTATTATTCTATTTTTTCACGCAATTTTACGCCTTCTCAATTGTCAACTGCTTGTGAATGCAGCATAATCACGATCACACTCAGGGGTGGGATTATAGATCGTGATGTCATAAAGTGGAGAGACCGTTATGCTCGTGGTACATGTTTTTATTGATCCATTTTACCTGTCAAGCTTTTGTTTGGCCAACAATTTGTAGTAGAATAATACAATAGCTAAGACAGATTCCATCCTCTCTTTAGCTTGCGACAAATCTTATTTTAATCAAGGCTAGAAAAAACTGGTCGGAGTGATCCATCCCCACGCAGAGCAGCTCAGAGAGGAGGCTGGAAGCTTCTACGAGCCGGAAGAAGACAACCAACGAGGAGGTGAGCAAAATAAACGCAGTTAACCTCGTTAAAATGGATTTAAAATTTTTAATTCATTCCTCAACTATTTATTTTTTCCTTAAATTATTCGCACATTCATGTTTAATATCTTCACAGAGTTACCAAAATACAATATGTTACCAAAAATACAACATAGGTGTTCAGTTGTTGTTCTCCCTTTAGTAACAGATTTAGCTTAACTTTGAATTCGGAAATAGCTGATAGATATACATACTTACATCCCTTTAAGAAAAATAAATAAATAAATAAAACATGTTTCAGTTTATTGAAGCTCATGTTGAAATATTCGTCTCATTCTTAGATCTCCACAAGATGTCGCTGTTTTAGTTTTGAACGTTTATGCGAAGGCACAATTTAGATCGAGTCAAATAGATTCTATTTTATTTTCTATCTTTTTTCCCCCCATTAAAAACTTAATACTCAACAATGAACTTGTGAATATGTTTATATATTTATATTTGGCAATAGATCTTTGTAAGCCGCCATCTAGATTACGCTGCGTATATTTAAAATTAAAAGGATACATTTTCTGTTGCTGTATCAGTTTTTATCTTTTGGGTTTGAATAAGCAGCTGAATCACTGGTTCTTGTGTGGGATGATAGCACATTTACTGGCACATCTTTAAAAAATGCTCCTTCTAAGAGAAATTAAGTACCAATTTCAAATAAAAAACATAAATATAACAGAATTTCTTTCTTTCATCAATGGTGCCAATAAAAGACAGCTTTTAACAGCATCGCTAGTAGAACAACTGCATTTATGCTGAGGTTAAAAGACGCACATTAGAATTGCTCATACTGGACTTTATTTAGGGGTGTCAAATTAAAATGGAGTGAATCCCAATGCATTGCACAGTATTCAGATTTTTATTTGCATAACATTATTTTTAAACTATGCATCATTTCAAGTATGGACTACTTTTTGTACGTCTGTCACATAATTACCATTGAACGCATAACCTTTGTGACGATATGTAGCGAAGACCTGGGTTTGAATGGTTTGTAAGTTCCTGGATGTATAAATCATAATATATCAGTTAGGGCTGTAGCAATACAATAATCTCATAATACGATACACGATATTCTGCCCACGATACGATATACTGTATATTGCGATATTCAACGAATGCTACAATTCAATACACTTTTGCGATTTTCTGAAAGATTTTAGAGGGACAGAATGATTTTGGTGACATTTTGTGACTGTTATAAAGTTGGATTAAACTAATCTAACTGAAAACTGATTAAAATACAAACTACACAATACCTGGTTCTGATTGGACACAGACTTAAAGTCGACAGCTGGACAAAATGAATCAAAGAAGTGATGAGAAAACATGTTTCTTTTAATTGAAACAGTACAAACTGTAGCTGACATGCATTAGTAAAGTAAATAAAATGCACCAAGTATCTGCTCTGAATAGTTTGATAGCTTTTTAACCTTAACATCTGAAGGAATCACTCTCCTGGTGAAGCAAGCAGTGAGTGAGCAAGGTGACAGTTGGATGTTAGGATACTTGCGGATGAATATCGATTTTTTTCTAGGAAAGAAAATATCGATATATATCGTGATATCAATATTATTATGCAGCCCTAAAATCAGTCAGCGCTGCTATTAATCAGTAACAAAGAGGTTTTGACAAAATTCTTGTGTAAAGCCAAAACCAGTGAAAACAGAAAATCACAAAACAATATCAGTATCGTAATTCAATTTCACATGAACCTCTGTTTATTTCCCCTCGCATAGAAAGGCTGATTCTCTGAATATAGAAGTGATCGGCTCGGTGGAGGCTGTCCAGTGTCACTTCCATCGCAGGCACAAAGCCAACTGAGGAAATGATGATGAAGCCGCATGTGAAGCAGTTTGCAAGTGCTGACGCACAGAAATGCCGAGTTGAACTGCACACTTGCATAAAGGGACCAGGACGCGTTTCAACTTGTTCATGAAATGCAGAAAAATGTGTCGAAATGCAACCGCTGTTACCTTAATTAGTGGTTATTACAAATATATCCTTGGGAAATGCAAAGATTAGCAGTGATGAACTTTGTAGCCTTGATGCTTGGAGAAAGACGAGGGAATTATTTAGTTTTATTTCTTGGAAAGATTTGGGAACAGAAAGAAAACCAATCGTGTTTCCATTAAAACCGGTTTTATTTATTTGACTAGACAGCTGAAGCCCACATGTGTATTTTAAAAATGGAGCTAGGTGAACAGTCAGATGTCACATGTCTGTTTTTCACTTCTGTTTTTGGCAAACATGACACACACAGACAGATAATGATATAAGGAAATCCCAAGAAAAGAAAAAACAATTATAGCAAAATCTAAACTTATTTCATGTGACATTTCACTGTGTTTTCTATGAATCAGGCTGTTCTATTAGTTTACTTTATTGCTATAGAAACCAGTGACTTCTTTGTATTGCTTTCCATAACAATAAAGAACACCACAATCCCAATTTTATCTTCAGAGTCTTAAGTTCAAAGCTGCCGCGATGCCTGTAAACTCTGCTGCTCTGTGTGGCAGGAGATGGAGGTAGACTGTCCCGCGGAGGAGTCCGTATCATCCGCCTTCGACGAAGACTCAGTTGAACTCGGAGACGTCAAGGACATGAGGTTGGAGGCGGAAGCAGTCGTCAACGACGTTCTTTTCGCCGTAACAGAAATGCACATCTCGCAGAGCCTCAACAGCGCGTCGGACGTGGCTTACATCAACGTGGAGACGAGAGAGGGGAACCGCTACTGTCTGGAGCTGACCGAAGCCGGACTCAGGGTAGGAGACGCTGGGGGTGGAGAGGTTTTCAAGTTTTTCTTTTCTTCTTAAAGAACTAATTCGTCTTCTACTTGGACAGGTGGTGGGGTATGCTTTTGATGAGGTGAACGAGGAGCTGAACACCCAGTACCACGAGACCGTTTACTCCCTTCTGGACACGCTCAGTCCGGGATACAGAGAAGCGTTTGGAAACGCTCTGCTGCAGCGGCTGGAAAAGTTGAAGCAAAACGGACAGTAAAAATTACAACGAGCATCTGGGTCATACTTAAATACTAAACAGTAACACCCAAGTTTTTACTTTGGCTTGTTATGTAATGTCTAGTTGCCTTTATACTAGAGTAAAGGCTATAGAGCCCTATCAACCTAGTTTTGGTCTAACTTTCTTAAGGTTGAAGGAGTTTATGTTAGCTATAGGGACTGCTTCAGATTGGCAGTTTGGGATCTGTTGCATCAGTTTGCTGTTTACTTTAATGTGGAAACATCCTCCTTCCACATGTTACGACGTAGTGACTAAGTGATATAGGCTGCTTTTTTTATTCATCAAAAAGAAGCAGAGTTGTGTTTATTTTGATCCAGCTTCTCCACCTGCCCAGCTACTCCTAACAAAGCTGTGACGTTTCTAATATTTCCCAACCAGTTTTTATTCAACCTGTTTTTTTGCAAAGGAGTTATTTTAAAGCAAATTGCCTTAAGTTTTTAGAAGAAAACTACTAAATTTAGTTCAATATTTTCTGAGGTTAATTTCAATTAAACTAATTTAATATCTCTCACACTAATCTAGTTCATATGTTAGATATTTTTACAATTTTTTATGGTTACATGTTAGCTTGCATCTTAAGCTGTACAAAAGCTCTTGTTATTGTTGCTTTTGTATTGGATGTCTTGGTTCCACCAGAAAGCAGAGTATTTATTGATCTCCAGGAAGGACTTTTAAAGCTGCTTTAAACATTTTTTACTGTACATGTAACCTGTGTCATAACCGAGTCATAATCCTTCAGTGTTATGCATTGAGCTGAGAAAAGAACCTGTTTCCTCTCTACATTTGTACATTCCCTTCATTGTTATTGCCCTTTGCTAACAATAAAATCTCAGTACGTCATGTGCGTCTTGTACCTTTGATAAAAACATTCCTGTAGAAAGAGGTTGAAGGTGAAAATTTGCATCCTGGCTTCAACACACCTGAGTCAAATAATCAGGTCATTAGCAGGATTCTGGAGAACTTAACTTGTATTAAGGATGTAATTCAGACATTTGATTCAGGTGTGTTGGATCAGAGACACTGGCTGTTGATTTGAAGAGTAAATTCTCATAAGTTAATTTAATGTTCAAAACTTGATGTATAAGATACAAATTATACACAATTTCAGCAATTCAGTTAAATTTTTATGCATCACAGTAATATATTTGAAGCTTTTATTATTACATTGTGGCTTACAGCTAATCAAACCCCAGGTTTCAGGAAACAAAAGTGCAACAGCAGTAGTTAATTCTCATGTCATCCTACAAGAATGTGTGTGGGTTTTTTATGCTGTGTTCATAGTTTTCACACATTTCCCATCCCAAAAAAAGGCTGATTGCTCCATTTCAATATGAAAGTGATGGGTTCAGTGGAGGCTGTCCAGTGTCGCAACTAATTCAGGAACCAAGCCAACTATATCCTTGGGAAATAAAGATTGGCAGTGATGTGATTAGCCTCAATGTTGGGGGGGGGGAGAAATGAGGAAACTTAAGCAGAATTTAGAATAGAGGGGGGAAAAAAAAAAAAAAAAAAAATCACTTCCTCTAAAACCGTTTTTTTTGGCTGCCACCTGATGCCGACATTTAAAGTCTTTGAATTTTTAAAATAGATCACACTGAACAGATGTCTGACTCACTTCTGTTTTATGCAAACATGACACCATGTCACATGATTCAAGGAAAAGGCCGATTTACTGCACAAAACTTTTGCGTTTCAGACTTTTAGTTCATTAAAAAAAAACTAGTTTTCAATGTTCCAAATACCCAGATAAATGAGAATTCAGTTCTTTAAACCAAGTTCTACAAAAAAAAATTTCAGGTCAACTTAAAATTATCTCCATGTATGACTTATGTTTAATAGCTGAGCTGGGATCCTTCTACACAAATGTAGCTTTATCCATTAGCTACAACAGTCTCTACTGTTGTAGAAGTGACTAGCTACAGTCACTTCTTGAGGCTTACTGCTCTTGTTCAGTGAATCAAGAATAGTCTATTGGACATTTGCAAAAATCCGTAGACTTCTCTATGTGTTGTATATTGAAGGTTTCTGAAAGTCATTTTCATTAGCTTTAAGCCATCAACATTTCAAAACAAGGTACAGAGTGGCTCACACAAAAAAACTCAGGTTATTACACAAGTTAGATTTCTTTATTTGCACTTTGGTTGCATATTTCCTGGCCAATTCAACAGATTTTCAAGCAGGTCAGTATGGAATATTACAATATATCTATAGAGTTTTCAGACTACATAGCAGCCAGTAAACATTTGCACAGTAGTGGAATGTGGTTCATCTTCAGACACCATTTTAAATTCTTCTCTTAAATTGAACATTAGGCAGTTGACACATAATGAGTGGCATTATTGTAGATTTAATGTGTGCAGAGAGCTGTGAAATCAGCAGAGAAATACAATTTAAACAGGATGAAATCTTACAAGAAGTAGTTACTCAAAGCTGAATCCCTTTTTAAGAAAAGCTCATCTGAGGTTCTTTTGTTAGGCCGACTCAGTTCACAATCTGAACTGGGAATTTGATGCAGAACAGATCTTCGTTGCTGTTATCTCTCAGTTCCCACTCCACAACGCATTTTATCTAGGAATTGAGAAGAGATCACGGTGACCAAAGTGCATCATGTCATCAGTCGGAAGTAATGGGGAGGAAGGAGGGATAACATTAGATTAAAAATAAACTACAAAACGTAATGTCAAAAGAGCAGAAACTCATACTTACTGAAGGATACTCGGTCTTTACTGGTAATGAAGCCTGGTAGTTGTAGGTCTCCCCAGTCTTGATGGGACACTGGATTCCAGACCTGCAGCCATCCGGTACAGGGATGGAAAACGGGATCGGGATGCCTCCAACAATACCGTGAACCACAGCGGTGCTCTTGTCACTATTCACATCTTCAGGAGGATGAATTAAAAAACACATGCAAGTTGAACTGTTTGGCAGGTGAAAGCATTTAAAAGAAAAAATGGATAAAAAAAAAACATACTGCTAGTGAAGGTGACGTTGACCGTGTAGGAGTTTCCTTTGTGAAGCTGACATGGCTGATTAGGACAAGGGTTGATGTCCACACCAATCACTTTGCCTGAAGTGGAGCCTGGAAACAAACACGGAAAGAAAAAAAAAAAACTCGCCGTCTATGTCTGGTGATGAGAAATCACAATCTTACGATATCAATAACCATTTGTTGCCAAGAACAGATATGGTGGGAGTGGCTCAACCCCAAATATGTCAGTAATATGAAGTTGCTTCAACAATTAAGTGCACCTTTCAAAAAAAGTGGCATTAGGTTACAATTTGCCCAACAGATGACCTGAAAAAGAAAAACTCAGCAACATTTGATCATGTTGAGTGCAAGATTGCCCTTTGTGCATCTAGGCAACCCAAATGCACCGTCTTTACAATAGACGGTAAAACATGATGGTTTAGCAGATAAACTTTGGTCTGTTCCAAAAGTGACAAATTCTTTAACATGTCTTCATGTTAATACAAAAGAAAAGACACGATACTAATAAGACCAGGGGTGGGCAACTCCAGGCCTTGAGGGCCAGTCTCCTGCAGCTTTTAGATGAGTGTCTACTTCAACACACCAGAGTAAAATAATGAGGTCGTTAGCAGGAGACTGCTAACGACCTCAACACACTTGGGCGTTGATTAAGCTATTGGATTCAAGTGTGTTGGACCAGGGAGACATCTAAAAGTTGCTGGACACTGGCCCTCGAGGACCAAGTTTGCCCATCCCTGAATAAGACCCTTGTTCATACAAATGGGCAATACAACCATCATGGTTTAGAGATGCTAAATATTCAATGCTATGGTGTTATTTATCACACAATAGGGATCATGAAACTACTTGAATATGTTTATGTACTTCAAGAGGTCATCTTAAGCTGAAGAGAAAATGTCTTAAAGTGTTCAAACAAGAAAATTACCCTAAAAGAAACTAGTAAGAGCAAAGTCTTAGTTCCAGACTGACAAGATCAGCATTGAGTGGCCAGCCCACCACCAAACCTTTTAGCAATTTAAAAACTTGTTGGGCAACATAACATGCATCTGTGGTTCAACCAATTAAGAATAATTTTGTAATAGTTTAATCGTCCTGGGGTGGAACATCATGCAACACAGATGTGAGGAAGTTTTCAGAAATGACAAGCATACAACTGCAACATTTCAGTGATTCACGGGAAAGCTTTATTTTTAAGCATTTTTAGAATACTATTGAAAAGTGTTATCGCCAGCCAGCTACTGATAAGGTCACTGGTCTATAGGCAGTGGAGAGAAATTTGGGAACTGTTCATCTATGCAAACCTTGTTAAAAATTGGAGTAATTAAAAAGGAGTCAGTTATTTAATCAGAATGTCCTAGTTCAATCAGGTAAGGGGCTTCAGGATTAATTAACATTCAGGTTTCACAAAGTTTTTAGACCCACTCTTGTTGGAACCTGGTTATAAAAACCTCCGCACCCACATTTAAGTCTCAGTAAATCTAGAAGGCATTTTAAGCTGCTATATTTTCTCGTTGAAAGCGGTTTATTTTTAATGCTTCCTCGTATTTTACCAGGAAGAATGACGAATTGACAGTACTGAAAAGGAAACGTCTAAAGTGAAGTGAAACTCACCGCAGTCAATGTACTTGACCGGCTGAGCCCAGGTGAGTCCAATCAAGCAAACCAACGCAATTAAACCAGTTCGAACGTCCATGTTTTTTGACCCTGAAACAGAGAAACACTCATGATTTAAAACTGTTACAACTTTTATCCAATTTAAAAAGATAAGTGACGGAATTTTGTCGCACCAACCTAAAAAGTTCACAAAAAAGCGATACCTCTTAACTTCCTGGCAGTAAAGAAACACGAACAGGATGAGTCTTTTGTACGAGTTTGGTATCTACTGTTGTCCTTAGTTTTATACAACTCCAAATAAACACAATGTACCTTAAACGAGACTCACTCCACCTCCACAGGAAACCCGAATCACGGGATTCACGTCACGCCTTCGCCTTTTCTCTTGTTGATTCTTCTTCTCTGCGCAAATTCAAAGCAGCTGCAGTTTGTCAATACTGCCATCTAGCGGATTGACCACGGATCCAAAGCTCCTCAAATCCTTCCTCTGGTGTTTACATTTTATGAAGAATAATGAAATACATCAACAGTTGTCGGTCCAGATTGTATTAATGTGTGACAAAATTATG
This sequence comes from Poecilia picta, assembly GCA_033032245.1. Taxonomy (NCBI): domain Eukaryota; kingdom Metazoa; phylum Chordata; class Actinopteri; order Cyprinodontiformes; family Poeciliidae; genus Poecilia; species Poecilia picta. The sequence continues at coordinate 9,148,943 of CM065374.1, forward strand.
TTTAAGAATCCAAATAGTCGTAATTGTATGTGGAAAAACGAAGGAAGAAGAGTGATGTATAAATCTGCAGAGGAGAGGCTGATTTTTGAACCTAATGAATGGCCTCCTGACTACCGGGGAAAAATATTAGATTAACAAATATTTTTTTTAAAAAATCCCACAGTCTTTGTAAGGTAATTAGAATACTTATGCACTTACTTTGTCTCTTCCCATAAAATGTGTTACTACTGATGAACGCCATTTTTATGAATTAGAAAAAGGTACGTAGAAAAATCCCACCCCTTCACTTGTGGTATCATTGAAAAGCCCTAAATGTCCTCTCTAGATACCAAAAGGAATTAATTCAGTAGAATAAAGAGGGTGGGAGATATTCAAGTTTAGAAATGCCCTCTACAAAGGACCAAAATGAACTAATAGTTCTCCTGCCTATTCTCCTGATAGTCAAGAGAATAGAATGACTTCAAAGATTTATAAACATTTTGTTCTAATCTTCCTTCTGAAGTTTTTTTTTAGATAGGTTGGTGGGTATTATTACAAACTATCTGCCGATTATTTAAACTTATTTTATCGCGTAATAGGTGAAAATGTATTTATAATTTGCTTTATTTTGAGTATAATCAATGTTCTATTTCAGTTAATAAAGTTTTGTTAAAAAAACATACGGCTACGTGCAGCTTGACGTACTTTCAAGTAAAGGTGTCTTTTATTGGCAGATTATTTGACGAATCACATAGCAGAACTACTGAAAAATGGGCGTGTTCATCAGACTGACAGATATTTCAACCAATAGTAGCTCGCTCTCTGCGTGTTGCTGCTACGTGAAATTTATGGACGTTATGGAAGATGTCTGTGTTTAAAGGAGCAATGATAACTGCGTCAAAGTCAAGAATAATGAGCCTTGCGAGGTAATGTTAACTTTTACAGATATTGTAAACACATTTATAATTCTCTCTTGGCAAACGAAATATCTTAAATTCATGTTTGAGAGCTTAAATGCGGCTGTCAGTTGGTATTTATCTTCGTTAGCCAGCTAGCCTTCAGTGCAACTGTTACTTTTCATGGTTAGCTCAGGTGCTAGTAGCTTTAAGAAGAACTTTAGGAGGCTTCATGTGAACATAATCTCCTTGTTTTTTTAGGGCTTCTACTCTCCTAAGCAACCTCGGCGTTAGGCAGGAGCTTTACCGGCTTCCTGAAAGCTCCCAGCCGCTTTACATAGCGGGGCAGCGGTGCTTTAGCAACGCCTCCATCCGGAAGGAGAAGTCTGGGGAGCCGAGTCCATCAGAAGATAAGGTTCACCTAACAGAGTCGTGTGTGAAGGTACGAGTCTGAGGTTCTTCTGGGAACTAAAAAGTACCTGAACATAATCCAGTGTATTCCTGTCTTTAATATTTTAAGTGGAAATGATTACAGCCACTCTGTAAAAGTGCCATCAATTTTAATTGGAGAAAGAAGGAAAACCCTGTGTAGACTTTGGAAAAAAAAAATCCACTGTAACTGATTAAAGTGCTTTGAAAGCTAAATGTTAAAATAATTATGTGTTATTGATAATCACAAATACTCTGTTTCTGTTCAGAGGCTATCAGAAATCATGGAGAAGGCGAGTACCTGAGAATACAAGTGGAGGGAGGAGGTTGCTCTGGATTCCAGTATAAGTTTTCTGTAGATCGCAACAAGAACGAAGAGGACAGGTAAACTTTCCCACACAAAAGGCGCTCAAAAAAATCTCATGTAAGTGATGTCCTTATTGTTTCTTCTAATCCATCCCTGGATTTCTTCTTCTCTTCTTTCAGAGTGTTTGAGCAGGGGGAGTGGGCATCATCGTAGACCAGGAGAGTCTGGAGTTTGTAAAGGGATCCACTGTGGACTTCAGTCAGGAGTTGATCCGCTCCACTTTCCAGGTCTTGAAGAACCCCCAGGCAGATCATGGCTGCTCCTGTGGCAGCTCGTTTTCTGTGAAAGTATGATTGATGCTTCAGCACTGTTTAATACTTTAGTTCAGTAGTTTATTAGGTTGATATCTAGAACAAAATTATCATTTAAGACTAAAGAGTTTTTCCACAAACAAGAGATGTGAAATTAATGGGTTCACCACTTACCTATTCACTTTTGCAATTCTGCAGAGCTTCATTCAGATGTGTCTGTGAAATTTATAGTTTAAGATTGTAACATTTTATTTGTGCTGTCAGAAAGACAACTTTAACTTGTGGAAAACAAAAATCAGCGTCTTTTCATTGGTGGATTACAATGGTGACACCGATGGTGTTTGTGAGACGGGAAGCTGTATCATCATTTAAAACTCATTTCCATATGGAGTTCTGTTGCAAGTATGCTACTTTGTGTCAGTCAAACAAGGTAGTGATGATGGAATGTGTTAAATTCCCCTCAACAGAGCTTACTGTTACATTTCTGTTTTACCAAAAGGCTAGAATTTTATCAGATTTTTATCATAAAATGGTATCGTCTCGGAAAGCAACAGAGGCGCAAGGTCATTTTCAAGTGCAGACAGATTAACAGAAGGCTGTTTGTGTGTAATCTAAGGTGGATTATGCACTTTAATTTCATTAGCTTTAATAGTTGATGCAAACACTAAACGTTCACCTAATAATCTAGCGAGTAAAGGTATTAGATTTAGCCAGAATCAGTTCTCTTTAAGCAACTCTGAAGCTGAATGGTTTGCCAACTTTGGTGTTTTTTCTTTGTTTTTGTGAAAATGAGGCGATGTGAATGAGATGTATTCTTTATTCAGTGTGCGTTTTGAAGATGTGTACAAGCAGCTGATATTTTCCAACGAAACAAAACTCTCTTCAGTGTAAATGATGTAAATAAGTCATAACTATCAGTTTAATTTATGAAGTTTGAGCTGGAATAAATGAGTGTACCTATTAAATGCAATTGTGTTATAAATCTAAAAAGTTGTATCAAGGTCGAAATGCAATGTCGGATGAATGATTTCAGGATGATATTTGGGGGAGAGATTTTTTTCTAATACTTAAAATTTTAAGATGGTCTGCATAAAACCATATTTGCAATACTAATAAGTAGATCTTAAAACGGGGGGGGGGAATAGTGCCTTGTTGGCGAAAAAAAATAAATTAAAACATTTTTTCATGATACAACCACAAACGTAAATGTATTTATTTGATAAAATTGCAAAGTGGGTGGAGAAGTCATCTTGAAAAAAACATGCTTGGAAAAAGAAAGACAATGAAATAAATTTAAAGTTATTTTTTTTATTAAAGTGGAGTTTAAGAAACACTTCACAAAAATATACAAAAAGAATATTTACAAATGATATATATACAATGGTGAAATGCAAATCAAAATATGCAGCAACATTTGTTTAGTAGTTAGTATTTAAATACAAGGAAATTGTTTTGCACTTTTTATATTCAACTCTGATAAACATTCCATTTCCACAATAAATGTTATTACACAAAACATTAGTTACTCTCCATAAAAGTCACACTGTTCATATTCATGAAAACGCAACAATAATATAGCAGCACACCAAATAAAGTGACAGCAAAAAACTGCAACAGTGCATCAAGAGGTCAATATACAGCAGTTTGTTTTTTCTGTTTATTTTCTGAGGAATTTGGTTGGGACAGATTGTCTTCCTGTAAGCCATGCACACCCATAAACCACAAAACAGATCCTCTAACAAATATTACGTCATGAGGGGAACACCGCCGAGGGGAGTCAGGTCAGAGGTCAACCAGTCAACAACACGACCACGTAACTCAAATGATCCACCAGGGCAACACAGTGACCAGGTCAGGTGTACAGTGCATAGTATGCTTTGGCATGCTGACATCCAGAACATAACAGTGGATGTTACATTCAGGAGGAAGGCCACAAGATTTAGAATAACCATTAAAAAAAATCCAACAAAACAAATGAGCTCATGATCCAAAAGATACAAAAACAAACCCCAAAAACCTCACAGACACTCATATTAAGGCTAATTCATTAATGCTACATGTTTTAAAAAATGGCATTATCGGAAACACAACTTTATAGGCCTGTCGAGTGTAGAGATGTACGCAGATAGCTCTTTTTTTTTTTACAAAATAATTCACCATGGAATGATATGCACACATTAGGTTATTTTTTTATAGTTATTATGTGATATACAAGAGTCTGTATACTCTCCACCTGTTTTCATATTCACCACTGAAATGAAAATGAGTTCAGTACACATGCATGCACCAAGGTTTGAGGCAGTAAGTCGGATCACGACTTTAAACACATCAAGCTGCCGCGTCTGTCCTCCTTCACGTCTCTTTTTTATTTTCTTTCCATGATGGCGGATGCTGATGCTCCTCTGATGCACGACATGGTGGGATTCTCAGTGAGGGGCGTGAACACACCTCCACACAAAGAGGCTGCAAATTACAGAAGAGAAGTTAAGAATGAACGAAATGCAAATGTATCTCTATCATTTGAATCTTTACCACCACAAAGTCTGACATATTTTAATGAGCTTTTACGTGGCAAACCAACACAAAGTAGTGCTTAATTATGCAAATAGAAGGAAAAGGTGTATTCAGACTTTCTTTACTCTGATCTATCTCAAGCCATGTAAGAGGCACTCGGATAATGCTAAATTTAAACATTTCAACTTAAATGCAAAACAGTATGTATAGAGGAATTGCATGGTGGTGGCAGCATCATCCTGTGGGGATGCTTTTCTTCTATAGGGAAGTCAGATGGCGCTCACTACAGGACAATTCGAGAAGAAAAACTTGAGAATGAGGTGGAGATTCATTTTCCAACAGGACAGTGTAGTGTTCTAAAAAACATCTAGAGCTACAATTAAATGGTTTTGTTCAAAGAATATGCACAGGTTAGAGTGGTCCAGTTAAAGTCCAGACTTCAATCCAGTCAAGAATTTGTGGAAAAACTTGAAAAGCTAATGCTATCCAATATGTCTGAGCTTGAGATATTTTGCAAAGAAAAAGGGTGAAAAAAAATTACAGTCGAAAGAAGTGCAAAGCTGTCAAAACAAATCCAGAAAAACTTGGTTCTTCCAAATACTGACTCAGAAGAACAGAACACGTAGGAAAGTCACAGTTTTCAGAATTTTATTAGAAAGAAACTTATTTTTCATCCCAATTTACAATTATACTTTGTGTTAATGAATCCCATAAAATCGCACGTCAAGCCTCACTTACCTTCTGTCGTCTCCGCCAGCACTGACGACGAAGCGATCTCCGTTTGTGAAGCGAACATTTGTCAGATGAGCAGAATGGCCTAGGAAGCGTTTGTGTTTGGCCTAAATGAAAATGTGTTTTTTTCCTGCGTTAATACAGACTCAGTTAGCATATCACTGTCATCTATCAACTAACCCTGATATGAAGCTTAAAACTGCTTTTTGTGCTCAAAGGAATCACATCAACACTGGACCAAACATGTCCTTATTCATAAAGTTGATGCTAACAAGCATCACTCAAAACTAAAATAACAAAATGACAACCTATTGCTCTACATCAGCTGTGCATAGAGCGTCTATTATAATTTTTGTTCACAAACAACCATAGATCACAACCACTAGGGGGCAATAAAGACCCCAAGGTTAATATCTACTATCCAAAATGATGCCCTCTTCATTATAAGATCAATGCAACAAAGTCATGACAGAATAATATAAAACTATACTTACAAACTTCTCCGGAGAGGGAAAGTCAAACAGCTTTACCATCCCAAAATCATCTCCAGTCACAATGTTAAGGCCCGAATGGGACACGCAAGCACAGGTCACATCCGCTTTGTCAGCATTACGGGACCAGATTCCTACCACTTCATCTCCAAGGACACTGTAAAAACATGTCATTTTCTCACTCCAGCATTAACAAAGGAAGTATACAGCGTTTTTTAAAGGCACAATCAAAGACTTAAATAAGATTTTAAATGATAAAATAAAAAGTAGTGCATAACTGTGAAGTGGAAGGAAAAAGATAGGTTTTTCTTTTCTCTTTTACTCGAGTCTCTTGTGGTATGTTTCTAACAGCTTTTCACATCTAGGTACTGGTTTTCTTTTTAAATAGCTCAAGCTCAGTCACATTGAATGGAGAGCTTCTGTGAAGATAAAACTTTTAATCTCAATGTCAAGACTTAGACTAGGCCGTTCTAACAAAAGTTGACCCTCCACCCTAGTTTCAAGTCTCCATCCATCATCTCATCAGCTCTCACAAGCTTCCCAGTCACTGCTAAAGAAACACTCCTTCTCCCCAGAACACATTCTGCCACCATCATGTTTCACAATTCTAATAGTGTTTTTCCAAATGGATACAAAACTCCCATTTCACAGTTATGCACTACCGTGTGTTGGCCTCTCCCATAAAATCCCACTATAATAGGCTGAAATCTGTTTGTAAGCTGATAAAATGTTTCTTGCCTTGTCCAAGTGGCCCAGGTAATCCTGTCAATTTGAATTTGTTCTGTGATCTGCCTCCCAGATGGCACCTCGTACACGAGCCGCTTGTAAGCACCTGTGGATATCTGTGTAGCAGCAATGAGACTTGGAACTAAAATACACTCGGTACTATCTCTTCCGCTGCTGAGCTGCTTAACGAAGACTGTACCTGTATGTATGAGCTGTCAGCAGAGAAATCCATCTGCATGACAAAGCTGGGGATGTCCCTGCAGCAGTTGATGCGGTTCAGCTGTGCGCCGAGCGTCAGGTCGTAAAAATCGACGGCGCACTCGGTGGAGCCGACAGCCAAGAAGCGAGAATTTGGGCTGAATCTGTAGCAAAAATGTGCTCTTAAGTCTTCAGTTTTCAATTACAGCAGTTTTTCTAGTTTCACCGCACAGTCCACCATCATTACCTGATGTCTTGTATAGGGGAGCGTCTGTCTCTTTTCTTGCCCCAGATTTTCAGCGAGGCAACCAGCAGGATGATGAACTCTCCGTTCTTCATGCCGATGGCCACCATGTCGCCCTCAGGACTGTAGCTGATTGTGTGCGCTGGATGGCCCAGGTTCACCTTATTCAGCATCTTCTGTTTTCCCACAAGGCAATGTGAAAACACAGATGGCTCAGCGGTTTCCTGACTAACAAACCACGGGAAAGAGCAGAGAGACGAGCTGGGAGTCATTCTGACCTTTTCTGGGATGTCCCACAGGCGAACGGTGCCGTCCTCAGCGGCAGAAAGAAAAACGTCTCGGGAAGGATGAGTGCCCAAACCCCATATTGGGCCATCCATGTGTCCGTTCACCAGAATGTTGCATGCTGCGTTCTTCTCTCCCACTTCAATGATCTCAGCGTTCCTGGTGCCCACCAGGATTTTACCCTACAACAACAAGCAAAGATTACCAGAAAGCAGAGGATGACATTAAATAACTGAATTATCTTTATCCGTGGTACCTTTCCTCTGCAGACAGAACGAACGCAGTCTATGATCTGTCCGGTTTCTAGCCGAAAGGCTCTGCAGCGTTTTAGCTCCTGGTCCCAGAGCTTCAGAGCACCTCCTTCCTTTGATCTGGAGAACAATTGCATCAGCTGATCAATATACCACAGGATACATTTTTAACTCACTGAAATATGCAGCCTTGGGGGGGAAAAAAGACATTTTCAGACTTTCAACTCATTCATGGTAAAAACTAAGCGATTCAGCAGTCAACGGTAATTCTTGTCTTGTTTCTGTCTTTCATATTGCTTTAGCGGAATTTTGCTATTTCATCCTATGTGATTCGTCAGCTTGGCTGAATTATTTTCAACAAAATAATTCAGCCAAGCTGATGTCTGGAGTTTAACAGATCACCATAATGTTCTCAGTATTGACTTTTTCTGCAATTTTGCTGATTTCTTTCGGATCCCAAGTTGAACCAAGTTTCCCTCTTGGTTACTTTGGCACACACAGGAGATGTTCAACTCAGTGGCTATAATTTGCCTTGGTCCAAATCACAACTCCTCCAGCACCGTGTTTAACAGATATTTATAGTAGACACTAAACAGAAATACTTAGTAAGATGAAGTTACTGGAGTTTTTAATGTTTCTTTGAGCATTGCATGGTCTGACGTTGGGGCAAATTTTCTCAGATGTTCACTACTGGGAAGCTTGGATGCTTCATTAAATGTTGTTCACTTCAAATTAATGATCTTTAAATACTGAAAATAATTAAAAAAACGATCCTATGATCCTTTCGTGATTGGATGGGGAGCAATAATTTTTTTTTTTGATAAGGTCGCTATGGGCATTTCTCCTTGTTGTGCGTCAGACTGTGAAGGAAACAATTTGTTTTCCCTCTTAAATATCTATGCAAGTAGCAAGAGAGTCCTTTTTTGATCCCATGACTGTGCTGAATGTGATAAAAATAATCTTTTGACCACAACTTTCAGGGAACACAGAAGCACTTACGGTCTTTCTTTGCCTCCCGTGACGATGAGGCCGTCTCTCAGAGTGGTGTACATAGTGAACACGGGGCCCGTGTGAGCTTTGGCCACTATTCTTACCAAAATGTGTTCCTTCCACACACACACATCCCCACTTATGGTACCTGTAAATGTCAAGTTATTCTGAAAAGAAAACAAATCTGCACTAATCTAGTGGCCTAAGAGAGCAGAGCAAGCAATGCAAAACAGTTCACAGCATGATTAAGCAGAGCTTTACATATTGGAAGAGACAAAAGGTTTACAGAGTTAGATTTTAAAAAAACAAAACAATTAGGCATAATCAGATGCTAAAGATGCTAATAGTTACTTACAGCTCCAAATGCTACAGACAGCATGGTTTGCATCCGGGCGTCCTCTATGGAGCTCAGGACGCCTTTCTTGCTGAGCAAAGCTCGACCCGCTAACGTCCAGAATCGCACATGTTTGATCCCCACCGACACGAAGTGTGTGTCCGAGTCGGGCCGAAACTCTGCCACAAAGATCCTCTGTGTGTGACCGACCCGACTGGCCACTTTGGCACCTGAGGTAACCAGAGGAGTGGAGCAGAAGAATTATGTCCAAGTTAAAGTTTTAATCTGATTTGTTCCTTATGTAGCCTTTAATCAACATGTTTGGAGTGTTTGCATTCTTGGAAAATTATTTCCCCCTGGTTTTGGATGCCGTTGGTTTTCTTACTTTAGCTCAACTTCCAGAGGAGCAAAAGAAAAGGGACGCAAAGCATGGTAAAAGATCTGAGAAAGAAGAAGGAATTCAAGCTATTTTCATATCCCCTACTCCAACATCTGTCTGCCCCAGACAGAGGGCAGCAAAAGCAATTGAGGTGGATTAGCAGTGCTTTTCAATGACTGATGGTGTCATTTCGATGGACAGTCTCATCTCTGCTCCAGAGAAGCAGAGATACGAGTTACGACATTTAATTTACATAAAGCAGTTCTAAGTATCAATTAAATCGAACTGAAATCCAGAGTAAAGATAAAAGTCTGATTAGATTCTCCTCCTGGATTACCCTCCTGCCACTTCCAGATGGTGACGGTGTGTTCAGGGTCGAGTCCTACAGACAGCAGGAGTCGCCCCGTGGCGCTGAAGCTGACGGAGCAGACACCGCCGGAGTGGAAACAACGCAGCACAGACAGCGTCTGCTTGGTCATGGCGTCCCACACATGAATGGAAGGAGACGTGGCTTAGGAGGAGAAGACATAAACAGATTAGATTAGATTATCTTTTACGTCTGTGACTTTAAATTATTTGTTTTTATTACTTAACACATACTACGTAATTGTAGTTTAATTTGTGAATTGACTTTAAAAAAACTATTGATAGCAGTAATCTAACTTTCTAAAGTATTTTTTCAAGTCTTCAACAGTTTCTGATGAATTTTGGAAATGTCTTACCTGACATGTCACCAGTATCACCTGTAAAATAGAAAATGTGATTTATTTAAAATGTTACACTATTTTCTGAAAGTAGCTTTTGGAAATAAAATTTCTCAAATCAAAACATTATTTAAGATTTGAGAAGCTTTTGCAGCTTTCCTGTCAGTTTTTTTATGGTATAAGGCGCTTTGCAAACGTACACTACCCTTGAACATTTTCACAATTTGTCACTTTACAACCACAAACTGTTTCATCAAAATGTCATGTAACGACTGAAACAGCACATAATTATGGAAGAAAAAGGATACATAGTTATTTTTTTGCTGTGTTTTGTATGGTTTTCAAAATGCTGTTTGTTTACTGATAATCTCTATAAAACCTCTGAAGGTTTTCATAGAACTGCTGGATTTATACTGTGATTAAAAAACACGGAGATTGACTCTAAATAACTAAGGTGACTACTGAATGCATTCAGTTGCACTAGATATTATTTAGGGGTGTCAGGGAAAAGGAGGCTCAAAAATTTTATTTGTAACATATTTTAAACCATTGATGTCATTAATTTCATAATTTACAGACCTGCACACTTATTTAATAAAAATCTACTTCTCTTGCTTATTTTAGTTGCTTTGACACTGCTGTGTAAATTTCTGTGTATTCTACTTTGCATATTTGTAACTCCGATTATCATAAATTGCTAAATTGTTTAATCAGGTATCAGCTGTGCAAATAAACTTCACATTTAATGCAAAAATCACAAGAGGCCGACTTCTCGCAAACATACCTACTTGTCCAGTTGCCACCACATTAGGGAACTTGGGGTGTTGATTGATTGTCAGGCACAAAATGTCATCACTGTGTTCAACATAGAAACTTTGGCAAGCTGTCAGAAAATACAGAAAACAAAAATTTAATTGTGTCTGTCAGTTAGTTAATAATCATATTGTCTAACAAACTATTTACAGGTGGTCAGGTTGAGCACAATGCCGACTGAGGCCGTGTGGTAGATGATGTCCGCCCCCTCGTTCAGGTAGTGCACGTTGTTGCGGCAGTCATTGCCACGGTAACCAAACACCAGCTCCAGGACCAAGTCCTGTGGGAGAAAGGAAGTCAGTCAGAGAGTCAGAAAGGCTAACTCCATGACAACAGCGATGCCCAGAGCCAGATGACAACACAAATGATTCGATTACAGCATCATCACAGCTTCCCAAGGAGCGAGCAGCATCTGACACATTAGCTCTGCAGTAAGCTTCCCTCTGCTGACATACAGTCCATCATGTGTCTCTCTGTACCAGTTAGCTGTGTTTTGGTGAGGATGAGGAGAAGTTTACCTCAATGGGTCTCTTTTTCTTTCCCACGTTGTTGGTCTGCAACTTCTCAGGCTGTGGCAGCGCTCTGCTGACAGGAGGCCTGAAACAGACAGCTGGGATGAGCGAACTCCTGCAGCTCATGATGGCAATAATGAGGATCATAATGACGGCCATTACATTACACCATTTGGGTGCAAAACGTTTAGTGGGTGCAATAAAAAAGCATTCCCTTCGCCTTCGGCAACATGTTTTAAACTCACCAACAGTATCTCAGTCACATCTTTGAGAAACAGTCAAAAATATGATGCCCATCTTTAAAGACACTTTGAAAATAAATAATATATGAAGACCACAAGAGATGATTCAATATCAACTAAAGTGGAGTCAAGCAATATGATGATCTAACTTTTTGTTTGAAAGTTGCACAGACATGCAGGGTGAAGCACAGGTGCTTAGTCTAAACTAATAACCAATAAGAAGAAAGTCTAAAAGTTTGATTAGCATTAAAGTTGATCAAAATAAAAGAAAATGTGATTTTCAAATATTTATTTCAGTTTAACAAAGCTGAGACATAATAAAAAAAAAAAACGCTTTTTGCTCCTACTCACATTTTAGAAATCTACAAGAAAAAGATAATTACCTCGACCCTCTTCATGGCAGCAAAAAGAAGGAAGAAAACAAGAAAAATATTACCCACTGCATTTATCCAACATAGCCTGAGTATATTTCTGATTAATGTGGGCAAGAAGATGCTGCATGGAAAACTGGCATCATCAAAGAGGAAATGTGAAAATCAATCAGAAACAGGCAGAAGACAAGGTTTCCGCAGAGCACGAAAGATACTGTAAGATGATTAATGCGTGAAATACAGAAACAGGCATTCTTCAAAAAGACTTAAAGAATGACAGATTGAGATTTATAAATAGTTAATATGTCTTTTAATATTAGATGTGCAGTTAAAATGTAAGTCCTCTGAGTCGGAGAATAAAAATCCGCCTTAAATTCAAGCTATTTAATAACTGCATGTTTACATCTTTTGAACTAAAATTTATAGAGCATCGTTTTAAATGCCAGTTGTATTCTTTAGCCCAATAGGTCCTGCTAACCAGGCCCGTCAAAGCACACAACACTGGATTTCAGTGTCTGCATCCACTGCAAAATATTCATATTCCCTTGAACAATCTCACTTTTTGTCTTGTTATGACCACATTGAATGGTACTTTATGACAGACTAACACAAATGGTGCACAAGTGAGAGAAAGGGAAAAAAAAGGTTTTTCATATTCTAAGTAAAAATCTAAAAAGTGTGTGACAAGTATTTGTATTAACATCCTCTTTACTCTGGTATCATTAAATAAAGTCCACCAAATCAAACTCCAAAAGAAGAACTCAAATGGATAAAATGAGTCTACTTCTGTGTAATTCATATAAATTTAGCTGCTTTTATTAGTGAACAAACAACATTATGAAGACTATATGAAGATGTTACAAAGAGAGAAGGTTGTGGAGTATTTAAGGCAGGTCTAGGCTGTAAATCAATTATATTCCAGGATTTGAACATTTAACAGTATAGCTTTGATGAGAAGCTAAATCCAGTACAATTCTGAAAGAAAACTAGTTAGAGGATGCAAAACACCTGGGGCTTTCCAGCAGCAAAACAACAAACAGCCAATACAACAATGGCATCTTTTAAGTAAGAAGCAATGTGTTAATGTGTTTAAAAAAAAGAAAGAAAATCAATGACAAGACCTGAAAATGCATGTTCACAAACAATCTCCATCACATCTGACTGAGCTTGGACAAAAATGCAAGTCACACTGTTTCTATTTTATGTAATTTTATATTTTTTTGTGGAAAAGAAAAACACTGCCTGATGTTGCTTCTTTTTAAAAAAAATTAAATTACTTTCCAAAACAACAGTAAAATACACTGAATATTGTGACCATAAACTGACAAAATGTTAAGAAATGTCAAGCTTTTTTTAAAAAAAAAATTGTAAGCCACTGTGGATCCACCTTAACTAGAATCGATCCAGTCTGTTGAGTTAATATTTAAAGAGCATAAATTTAATCTCTAGTGGTTAACTTTAGCCGAATGCCTCCTGGCACCCAAAAACATCTAAACTGCCTCTTTGTTTAAACTGTAAGGTGACTATATAATTTCACCAACAAGAGTTACAAACATGTTTTCGCTGACTTTTTCTTTGTTCTTTCCCATTGCTGTCTCTCAGAATCAGCACATTACAAGCACTTACCTGACCACCCCTTGCCTTCATGCGGAAGAAAAGAGTAGCAGGAAAATCAGAGATGAACAGCCATTAAAGGAGAGCAGAGAAGGCAGAGTTAATTAAAAGAAGAGAATTAACACAAAGGAAAAGAAACACTTGAAAAGGGTAGAGTACAGATGGAGATGAGCAGATGAGAATACTCCATCACAGTTTGGATAATAAATACCTTTCATCAATGGAGGGCTCCTTCATCTGCAGGTGGGGCTTCACCCCTGTCATTGGTCGCATGTTGGTAGATAAGGCCTTGATGGTGTAGTTGATCTCGTTCTCTCTAGTCACATCGCTGTCGTAGCCTAATGACAGTGAAACAAAAAGTGCAATCTTTAATGTCACAGGAGCGTCCGAATGTTCAAACCCAAAACAGGAGTTTGTTTCTTGCCTCCGTCGTCCTCGCTTTCGATGTCCGACTCCTCGCTGTCACAGAGTTTGAATTCCCGCAGGCCCTCAGGCTCGTGGGCCCAGATCATGAGGCAGGTGTCACCCCCACCAACTGTCACCAACAGGCTGTCGTCATGGGTCCACCGCACGTTGGTGACATGTGTGCTATGTGCCACATAGCGTTTGAACTTTGCATATTTCCCCTGGAGGGAAAAGCAACAACATCTTTTCAACACTTGTGACATTAACACAACATTAGCATAATATCTGCCATGAATCCAAAAGCTTTTGTTCAAGTCAGAAGGTGTTGAAAGAAAACAGCATTGTGTGATTTTTTTTGGGGTTCTATTTTTATGTTGATTTGGTATTTGTTTTGAGTCATTAGCCTGTTGAAAAACTCTGTAATGTCCCACTTAATTTACAAGCAAATGGTACCAGATTTTGTTTAGATAAAAAAATGTCCTGGTATGTATTCCAAAGGGAAATGTACTCAAACGAGCTTCCAGGGATCTTCAGAGGAGAAACAGCCCACACCATCACAAATACTGTACTTAACAGTATTTAAGTATCCAAACCAACATGGAGTGTTTGTTGATGAATAATTAGTTAAACCTTCGCCTCTTTTCCCCTCATTTTAAACACTTTAATCTATACTTCTAAGAAGTTGGGTCTTGCCAGTGTTACAGTGTGTAAAAATGAAGGCTAAGGGTTGAGGTTCTTTAGGCCTCAAAAACTTTTATTTTTCTTTTCCTTTGTCAACAGCACTCTGTATCACCAACCTGAAGATGAAAATTTGTTTGTGTCCAGCATGTGTGTGGTCTGCAGTGATGTTAGCTGCCCTTTTCCTGACCCTGACCCTATACATGCTCAAATCCTGGATTGAGTGAAGGTCTAATGTTCCAGTAAATGCATCAGCCCATATTATTTATTATTTGCAATTATACTTTGCTACAAGTAACATTTTTTGTTAATAATCTGACAATACACTGTCAAAAATGTATATACAATCTTAAATGTAGAAGTAGATTTGTTTTTAGCCAGGTTGTATTCAGTATTAGATTTTTTCTCTGTAATAATCATTGAACGACAATTATCCATGAACCCAGGTAGGGGGCCAGTAAGTTTGGAGGGCAATGTGATTATAAGCTGTGTTTTACCTTGACAGGGTATCTGAAAAGCTTGATGTATCCCAAGTCATCTCCCGTTGCTAGCACCCTCCTGTCGTTGCTAAGGCAGGCGGCGGTCACCTCTGCGACCTCACTGATCACAGGCCAGACACCTTCAACAGACAACCCCAGGACACACGTCCACGTGCTCCAGTCGATTTTCTCCACCTGAAACACGTCAGTAGAGATTTATTCACCAAGGTTGCCTTTCAACAGGAGCATTCAGAGTCAGACCAACAACACCCAGAGTCAAGCCGATGATAATAATAATAATAATAATAATAATAATAATGATAATAATAATATAATAATAATAATAATAATAATAATAATAATAATAATAATAATAATAATAATAATAATAATAATAAAGCTGTGTTAGCTTAATAATGTGAATTCTAAGGAAAATGTGAGTAAAATCAGTTTTCATACTCTGAGATAAAAAATTATTTAATCAGAATCTGAAGGTAAATAACTGCAAAAAAAATTAAATTAGATACCTTAAACTCTTAGATTACAGCTGTAATACTTCAGAGAATAGATAGGTTTACTGAGATTACACACAACTAGACTCTAGAAATTTAACTAGGGGGAAAACTGAGGGTGGCTGAATAAAAATGCATGGCAAATATTTCAGATTTTCATTCATATTTTCATTTTTTAAAATGTGAAAAATACGTAGGATTTTCCTTCTAGGTATTCTATATAATTGTGTTGCTTTGTGTCGTTCTATCACAAATTTTCAATAAAACAGAAATAAGATTTATGGCGACAATGTCAATTCAAAATTCAACATTTGCCTTGGATGTTTTAAATCAGTCACCACAACATATAATAGACATTCATTGGATTAACTTGACTTTACATAAACAATACCAACACCTAAACTGGTGGAGATTATACACCCCTGGGTGTTTTCAAACTAATATAACTGCATATATTATAATGAGTTGGTAAAGCTATATCGTTTATTTGAGAAGTGAGCAGAAAAACCCCATCTGATCACGTCTACAGGAGACTACTGTAATGAATGTGAGGAAAAGATAGATGCCTAAGAAGGATGTGCCATTCTCCACTGAGACTCGACCTAACAGCATCTATCATTTCTGACACTTATTTTGTAAATGCGCCACTCCGCTGCGCGCCTCGCAAGGTGCCTGAATGTCACGACGCATTAACGCAAGACCACAAACACTATCCCACTTCCATGGCCCAAATTAGAACGATACTGGTGAAAAATGGGCCGTGTTAATGCTTCACTGCCCTTCGCCTAGTCTCGTCTGATCCCGAGGGGGAAAACGTGGGCCGGAGGCGCCACAGCCACGGCTGATCCTGCGTCTATTCTCCCCTGCCCTGCTTACCTCAGAAGCAGGGATGGTCTGCCTTTTGCCACGAGGAGCTTCGAAAAAAAACTGCTCTTTAGCTGCTGTGTTGACCTGGAGGAGTTTTCCTGTGAATGAGAGAATCCAGAGAGACTTTAATTTTATTCACACCTATTTCAGAGGCAAAGCAGTGAAAACATTAGTGCCTTAGGGATTCTGGTTACCTCTTTTGTCCCAGTCCAGATGGGTGATGTAACTGAGGCATCCTTTGCACACTCCCACCCGTTTACTGCTCATTACATTGTAAATATCCACAAAACTGTCTCCTGAGGCAACTGCGAGGTACTTCCCAGCTCCTGAGAAAAAAAAAATAAACCTATTAATTATTCTTGCAAAGATTTCCTGAAAGAAAATATATTTTTGCATATTCTTTAAATACAAAATAATATTTCTAAACGCAGAGAAATCGCACACACTTTGAAGCAATTAGCAGACGACTGGCGTAATTCTGGCTGGATTTTTATTGGACTTCTCTGCTTGGCAGCATTGGCAGAGTTTATTTAAACTGGTTGGTTTCATACATTTTTATTAAGGCTGAGGTCAGAGTCATTGTAGCAGCTTATTGTTAACCTACTTTATCCATTCCTAAAAAGCAGCTTTGATCTGTTTTGGATCTGAGCTGCTCTTTCACATCCTAAATACTTTCCTATGAACAATTTGAGTCAGCAGGTTTCATTTTATTATTATAAGAAAGTTTTTTTGGTTTAACGAGACACTTTTTCATTTTAAGGAGAAACTTGCTCATAACAAGAGAACTCAGTATGTAACTTTTATAAGAATTTCTTTTCTGTTGCTGAAACTGTGATAGTATAATATGAGACAGATAATCTGAAAAAAATCAAGCTTTTCTGCCTTCTCCCAGTGCTACCTAGAAGCAACCAATCATAGCCAGAAGGAGGGTTTTAGATATGTCAATCACCTCTCTGTGTGGCGCTGCTCATCCCCCTCCACCTTCTCTTCTTTCTCTCTGCTATGCTGCAACTAGCACAGGCTGTCATGAATGTTCAGGCTAGTTAGTATGGCTACTACTGATGTTTGTGGCTAAACAGTTTGTTCCTCTGCTGTTAGCACAATTAGTAGTGAGTACATGAGATTGATTGACAGCGCTAAGACACTCTTCTTGACTGTGATTGGTTGTTTTTGATTGAGAGCGGTGCATTACTTCAGACAATCTTTTCACAGATTATCAGTCTCATAGCATAAAATTACGACATGATGGCAGTTTTAACAAATATGTCAAAATCATTCTTTAAAAAGTTACATACTGCATCTTTAGATGCTTACAATGTACCTAATTCTTGTTATATAATTATGCCACCCTTGAAAAAGAGCAGGTCAAATAGATCATTAAAACCCCAAATTGTTCTGACCACAACTGTACATTTAAATGCTGAAGTGGAAATTTTAGACCCTTTGTCCAATTTTAGCATTGGGCAGACAGCTGTGTGTACTTTAACTAAAATAATTATAATTTTAACAGTACTAAAAGCCCATTTTGTACCCTGAGACTTTAACTGACAGCTGTGTCAGGAATCCATGGATGCAGCGTGAAGAAACAGGATCTCTTTGAAGATTAAGTGTCCAGACGAAGGAGAGTTTAGTTTCTTGCTCTCACTTTGTCAACCCCCACTGTTTCTCATTCCCCTCTCGCTGCTTCTCTGTCTGGCCTTGTTACAGAAAGCTATTAATTTGGGTCAGGCCTGCAGCGGTCTGTTCCCCCCTGACTCACAGCGGGAGGGGAAAATCATGTATACCTGCTGATATGCAGCCCAGCCTCCTACCCGCCGTAAACCCAGCTGCTCTGAAGGGCACAGGGATTTCAGAGCTCTATTTACATCGGGAGGAGTTTTTTTTCGCCCACTAAAGAATTGCGTAGGTGAACCGCCAACCTGGAGAGAATCTGATATCGGAGATGATGTCCTTGCGGTGGTGGAAGGACACCAGGTCCTCCAGGGTGTCTGCGTTCACAATGAGGAAACTGCCGTCATTCAGGCCCACCGCTAAGGCTTTCCCATCTGGGGAGAAGCAGCAGCAACGGCCGCCTGTGGAGGACAGGTTGTCTGTTAAAGCCCTGAAACCAGCACACTCGCTGTCAGGAAAATGCATTCATCCTTTGGTGCTTTTAAATGTGACAAACCTTTCCTGAGTTTGCGCACAGCCAGCATGCAGTGGCTGGGCGAGAGGTCCCATATGCGCAGGGTTTTGTCATCGCTGACTGTGGCACAAAGAGGGAGGTGGGGATGAGTGGCCAGGCCCCACACCTCACCCTCCATGTGACCCTGCAGACACATCCCAGAGGATAAATATTTAATCCAGGAACAGGTGATGAGGGAAAACAGGGTGCTAAAAGGCTAGAAGCAGCGATCGGCAGCACACAATGTAACCTTTTACTTACTGCACCGTCTTCGCAGCAAGGTCTATCACTTACATTCTGATTCAACTAGCTCGCCTGTTACCTAGAGACCAGATTCAGGAGCAAATTCAGTTTCTTGTCTCGCATGAATCGATCCCATCTGTTGAAATCTGCATCAGCAGGGCAGGAGCATTTGTTCTCTTTGTCCCAAAATCAAAAAGGCTGTGGATTGGAGGACACTCCAGGATCACTTAACCAAATTAACAATTTCTTTATTGATTGGCACTAATTCATCAGCATTATTGCCTCTGAATCTCTAGAGATTAGTTTGCACCATTATTATCCAGCTGAAAGCTACACAACAGATGAATGCACAAGCATGTTTTTTTAACTCCCAGGTAAATTATTTGTCAGTGACAATATTTAGTCATTTGGTTTCTGGCACACTTAAAAAATCAAAGTCTGACGTAACCTTCAGTAACAGTGTCTCAAAAAATTATTCACCCCTCTTAAACTTTTTCACACGCCACATTTCAACCACAAATTTCAAGTTTTTTTTGTTGGGATTTTAGGTAAGAGACTGACAAAAACTCTGCATAATGATGAAGGAAAATTATACATAATTAAAACAATTTATAAAGAATGGCCTGAACTGTAATTCGGCCACCTCGGTTCAACACTTTGTAGAACCCTGCCTGTCATGGTGGATGGATAAAAATATAGCAAAAGGTTAAATATTCAGCTGGAAATAAAAGCCAGAGAGAAGACTTTGGTTTTTAGGTTTTGAAATGATCAACAGTCTGCATGACTCTAATGTTCATAGGCCCTTTGTTCCACAGGTTTAAAGGGAATGGTCAAGGCATCCAACTCCAGAACACAAAACAAGTCTGCGGTATTCAAATGGTGTCAGAGGCAGACTCTTGCTTAAAAGAGAAGCATTTTAGATTTTGGGGGGATTTGTGGAGGGTACAACTAATGATTGTCTGTCAACATTTTTTTTTCCTTTGTACTGTGGATCCCTGGAGCTTTAAACTTGTAAACATCTTTTTCTCTGACCTTTCTGGTCTTTGCTGAACTGCAAACAGGACCACTCTGGCTTTCATTTGTGAATGCCTCTGCAGCTTCTTCCCTTTAGAAACTGTGCATTCCTTTTTTTATACTAAACAAGTACACTTTTTTTCTGTTGGTGTGTTTTGTAAAATCCTAAGAAATACACTGAAATTTGCCTTTGTAATGTGATCAAATATGAAAAAGTTCAAGGAGTATAATACATACTTTCGAATGTTGCACGGTGTATTTATTTTTTTGTTCTCCCACCTGGACAAGGAGAGTGATGGGGCCACTCTTGTCCACTTCCAAGATCTCGCCGTTCTTGGTCCCAACCAGGATGTGGCCGTGGCCGAGAGATATGGCACGTATGGAGGGGTTGTCCTCCAGCAGAAGCCCTGCAGAGGGAATGATGTATACAATAAAGTCTAAAAGCAAAACTGCAATATGTAATATGAATTATTGTAAAGGTGCACTAACATAACTTCTTCAACAGTTAACTATAGGCCTGTAGGCTATACATAACATGCTCATTACGTTTTTTTGTACAAAATTATTGTTGGATAAAGAGATTTAAGTCTGGTCAGTTCAGCCTACTTTGATCTCATTCAGAATTAACTGTTTTAGAGCCTCTTTTCACCTTAAATCCAAATAAGCTGCTGCTGGCCACACCACTCCAACTCAATGTTTACACTCACATGTGAAAATGGCTCCAAACAGATTGAAATTATACAATTGTACATCTTTGAAAAGTAGAAGTAGAGCCTCCTGCACAACCAGCAAGAATGCAGCAAGTGGTTTATGGAAGGACAAAACACTTGCCTTTTCCAGTAGCCATTGTACAGCTCATACAGTGGTAAAATCAGCTGACCAAACATGCTGGAGCTCCACTTGGGTTGCTAGGTAATGGGGCATGACTGGGGTTGCTAGGTGAGGAGCTGGGCTAGGAAACGGCACAGCATTCGTAGAAAGTGACTTAAGAATTGGGAGATAACAAAAATCTCCTGAACAAAAAAAAGCAACTAACTGGAGAGTTGTTTCTTGGTTTTTACATATTATGTATTTTCATAAATTAGTTGAATTCTGTAAATAGAGATGGTGAATGATCCAAGGACAGAGGAGGGTAATTGGGAACTGGAGGACCTTTTTACCTTTGGAGCCTGGGGCTAGGACAGCTCTCTTTATAGCGTAGGTCTTCAGGCATCTCTCGAAAGTGTCATCCCACAGAGCTACAATACCATCCTTTCCACCAGTCACAAAGCCCTGAAGCGCAAAAAGTGTCACAGCTGTAATACTACCAGTCTGTTTTCACATGCCACTGCCAGAGCATATGTGAGAAAGGTCTACACACAATAAAAATAGAAAGCTAAACAGACTGAGCCCGAAATTAACATAAAGTCAGAAGAAAATAGAAACCTTTGCATTGGTTCTGTAACTCACTTTCTCCAGAGCATGCATGCTAAAAACAGGGCCGTCGTGAGCTTTGACCGTCTTCATCAGGAACATGTCTCTCCAGATGCAAATGTCTCCCGTGCATGTGCCTGAAAACACCATCTCCTCCGACCAGCCGTACACAGCGCACATCATTGTCTCCGTCTTCCCCATGTTCCCCTTGCGTCCAATTAGACCACCACCTGAAAGGGAGGCAGACGGTGAACTGGCTCTGAAATGTGTCACAGCCACGACAGAGTTTCTGCTTGTTAGAGTCTAATTCTGTGAACATGGCAAGAAAAAAAAAAAAAAAAAGCAAAGTCTCACCAGCTTTATGCCAAAACTTCATGTGTTTCACACCAGCGGTGATGAGCTTGTCGGGTAGGTAGGGATTTATTTTGACTACAAATATCTTGTCCTTGCTTCCTCTGAAAAACAACCCACAAACAATATTGTATATCCTAGCATACATATTTGAAGTATATTTATTTGAAAGTATTCATACTCCATGAACCTACTTCACATTTGTCAGGTTGCAATTAAATGAAGTTACATTTCGTGGTATTTCAGTGTAATTTCATGTGATACAACTATATACCGGTACAGTGAGTCAAAACTTAGTAGTCCTAACTTTTCTGGACAGAACCAAGTAGCTCCGCAGATCTACAGACAGAAATATTAGCAAATTTTTCTTTGCAAAATACCTCCAAATCAAGATCAGTCTGCTTAGGTAGAGATCATCTGTGAACATCAGTTTTCAGTTGTCCCAAATTGAAATTTGGTCTGGACTTTGACTAGGTCATTCTTAGTGTTGATACACTTTGATCTGAATCACTTTGATTGCAGCTCTGACTTTATGCTTTGAGTTGTTCAGCTGGAAGCTGAACTTGTTGTCTTTTGCAGCCTCTATGATCTCTGCATCTCCACAGCATGACACTGCTAAATGTGAAGAGGTGTGAATATTTTTGCAAGTTACTGTATTATACGTTCATATGTTTTATGTACATTTATACTGTTTGCAATATTCAGTGATTTATAATTTGACTTGAGAAAATGTGACAACTGTCTTTGCTTTATGTAAAATATTATGATGAAGTTTGAAATAAATGTTGCATTTTCATAAAAATATGTTAACTTTCATGGATATTATTGAACATTTTAAAACAAAAAATGTAATTATTTAAGCTACCATATAAATACAATTCACATAATTATAAGGCAATACCCATAAGTAAAATAACTCAGTGCATGGTTTGCCTGATTTCTTTTAAAATCTAGACTTTCTTTAGAATATTTGCCTTTCCTTGCAGCCTCTGTGGCTCATACCACCACCTCCTTATTCAGCTAAAGATGAGACAGTGATGCTGTACAAGCCAGCTCTGTGCACCTCACTGCGCTGCACAACCAGGGTCTGCAAAGGTGATTAATGCTTCTCCAGGCTGTCCCTGTGGTATATTAAGAGCCTTGGGAGCAACCTGCACTGCATTTGCTCTAAAGCAGCCAGGAGGGAAACATTTCCATCGAATGACTGAGCAACAGTGAAATGGTTGCTTATGTTAGATATTTTAGCTGCCTTTCAACGAGTTGCTTCTTGATATTGCAACTTTTGAGGTGAAAGAGCTAATAGAACATGTCAAGATTTAAGGAAATTCACAATTCAAGGCTTGTAAACTCATCTATGTGCCTTTTCTAGAAAAGAAAGCAATTCTGTCATAGACTTAATGATGTTGAAACATTAAGTTTTAATGACATATTTACTGTTCTGTTTATATTTCTTGTTTCCCACTTCATCGTTTTTGATCATTAAACACATTTTATATCAGACAAAGTTAATCTGAGTAAATACAACACAGTTTCCAAACAGTGATTTCATTTATTAATGAAAAAATGGCTATGCAAACAAACTTGATACCTAATAATCGGTTGTGCTTCACCTCATATAAACAGCTGTCATTAAGCATGAGCTTTGTTCATTATTATGGAGGAATTGTGCCCCTATATTCTTTGGAGAGTTGTTTTAATTCAGACATATTTCCAGCATGAAAGGCTCGTTTACAACAGCATATTTAAGTTCAGATGTTGATTAGACACTCCAAAATCTTCTTTTTTCAGAGGTGAACAAATGTGCAGCTTGGTTGCATAGCTGACTTCCTTTAATATGATTTGAAAGCTGCATTATATAATTACTAATATTATTATACTCAACATTTTTTGATGCTCCGAAATATAGAAGTGTGACAAAAAAAGCAAAAAGGAGAAACTTGTAAAGAGGTGATTCATTTTCACATTATTATTTCTTTTTGCGAACCATTTTGGTAAAGGACAAAACAACATATTTTGCTGTAGTTCATCTCTTTACAAAGAGAAGATTTGACTGATTCCTTATTTCAAGTTCCTTTTAATTATGGGTGTAAAGCAAAGATCCTTTAGCAAACTCAGTAGACATTCAGCAGGGTTTAGTGTTGCACTTGAGGAGCCTCGTAACATAGAAAGTAATTCCCTTTCTATCCACTTCTCATTTTAATCAGCTTTCAGCTGCAAAGTGGCTCCAATTTAACTCTCATCCATAAATGTCCATATTTAAGTAAGTCGCACTCTGCTGAATTAACAGTGAGGTTAGTTCGAACCTTCGAAGCACCAAGCCACAGGGGCAAACATATGATTTAACTGCTTTAAACTAACCTCATGGCAGAGAGCTTCTCGCCTTTCCTCCAGTCCCACAGCACAATGGTGTGATTGTCGTCCAGGCCAACCGAGGCCAGACGTTTGCCATCCGCTGTGAAGGGGAAAAAAATAATTAAGCACATTAGTGATAAGAAAGCCAGTCCTCACTTTGCTCCACTGAAGTTTGGTTCCTATTAGCAACATAAAAGCCCCCCAGTCGGTTTGATCTGCAGCAGGCGGATCACTGATCTGTGCCACACGTCTATCTGGGCCTAATTAGAGACAGAGAGATGAGGAGCTCTACCTGAAAGCTGTTGAGACAACCGTGACTAGAAGACGGCAGAAATAGATTTTTTACTGTTGGTTCTAAATTGGTTGTCTTGCCAAATAATTAAATTCATTCTTTACAAGTTCTCTGTACCTTGTGAAAACAGAATGCGAGTAGACAAAATCTTACCAAGCATTTTTTTGTTTAGTTTCTTGAACAAATATTTTAGTTTACTGGAAATAAGACAAAAGTAACTTACAAGTAAGTTTTCAGCAAGAAATATAAGCTTGTTTTAAGTCAATCATTTCTTAACATTGACATAAAAAAATAATTCCACTGTAACAAGACATGTTTCCCATGTTATAAGTGAAGCAATCTGCCAGTGGAACTAGTACTTTTCAAAATTAATATTAAGGAATTATTTATTTAAAACAGATTCCATGTAAGTTTGACATGGAAAATCTCAAAAACACTCAAAGGGGTATTATTACTTTTGCAAGGTATTATATATATTCCATCTTGAATGGATAGTCATTACCTGAGAAGTCGAGAGCACACACTCCAAGCTGGTGAAAACCCTTCAACACAGACATGGGTTTTAGCGTTTCTGTATCCCAAATGTGGACAGAGGAATCTCTGCCAACCTGGAGACACGAACATCAGTACAAATCACAATTTTTGATCAGACTGAAATAAATTGATCTGAAATGTGCTTTAATGTTGACTTTTGGGATCTACCTGGCCAGTTGCTACATAGTCCTTCAGGGGGTGGATAGCCAGACAAAGGATATCATCATCATGGCCCATGTAGAATCGTTGAGTGTTTTGTTGCCTGTTGTAGACAACTCCAACAGCAGCTACATGGTAGACAATCTCCCCTGTCTGGGTGTAGAACAGGTTGCTTCTGCAGTCGTAGCCCCTGTAGCTGCAATGCACGAAGTGATATTTTGGGGAAAAGACAAATGGCGTAGCTCGAAGTAATAAAATCAGCTCTCTTCAATCATACCCATGGATGAAGTGCAGCTTGATCCCGTTCCCTGGCGCTCGTTCTCTCTTCTTCATTGCTGTTGCTCGATGTTTCTCTTTGCACTGCTCTTTGAGCTGAGGTAGATCTTCTTTATAAACCTGAATGCATTTAAAATAAACTTGTGTAAGCTGCTTATAAAATGGACGTGATTCTGCAGTTTGTGTTAAAACCTGCAACAAACCTGTCGCCGATACGTGAGCTGTGTCTCCTGCTCAATTTCTGAATCCATTTCAGGCACATCTGACTGATCAGAGTCGGATTCTTCGCTGTTAGAGTCTGCCAAGGTCTCTGGAGGCAGGAAACAAGTTTACATAAAAGCTTCCAGAGAAAAACAGAAAACCGTCACCTGCCCCTTCATCAGACGAATCCCTCTATACAAACAACAGCCAGCTTCCCTGGCAGTGCAGGCCGATCATGTGATAACACCACGACGTCTCCTATTTATTTAAGCTGTCATGCTCCATGGTGACAACGCTGCAGACAAAATGTATAAAAACGCCGATGCAGCAACGGGAAGCTGTGCCAAAGCGGGGCAATGAGCGGAGCTGGCAGCTCAGGGCGACCACTCACAAGATCCATTAGGAAAATTAAAAGGAAAGGCAGTTAGAATGTACAGTAATTTCAGAGAGCACAGCTGCACTCTGCTTTGAGGTAAAATATGACTTGAGAATGACAAAGCAATTATACTTTCCAAGCTCCATTCACTTTTATTGGATTTGTTTTAATTAATGTGCCGGACGTTCCTTTCTTGGGCTTTAAAGAAATGATAGTTTGTTAAGAAAATAAGCTGTGGGGAGAAATCTGTTTGATAGGTTAATATGTGAAGATCAGGAGGCTGGTGGGAGAAGATTAATGGTGAACCACGATCAGAAAAGGCTTTTTAGGAAATAAGGTCTTTTATTTCTAACATTTGTATATATGTTTTATTTCCTTTATTCTTTGTACTGCATGTCACAATTCTGACCATAGTTATTTTCTCTACTTTTGTTTTTTTATAAAGAAGAATACATTCTTCTGTCAAAATTTTAATAGAGTATAAGACACTGTTTTATTTACTTACATTAAATTATATTAATGCGTCATCCACACTGCAAAATCACAAAAACCTTTCCAAGTGTTCTTGTTTAATTTCTAGTGTAATTCTTTGTTTACTTGAAATAAGACAAAAGCAACTTACAAGTCACTTTTCAACATGATAGAGCTTGTTTTAAGTCAATATTTTCTTAGTATTTATGAAAAACTACTAGAGCCACTGGCAAATTATTTGACTTATAACATGGGAAAAATGTCTTATTATAAGTGAAATAATTTGCCAGTGGAACAAGCACTTTTTGTTATAAATATTAAGAAATTATTTACTTAAACCAGCTACCATATCTTGCTGAAAAGCTGCTTGTAAGTTATGTTTCTCTTATTTCAAGTATACTATGATATTTGTACTTAGAAACTAGACAAAACATACTTAACATTTTTGTGTTTTTGTAGTGCATGTCACAATATCTCCTCACTCGATGTGGTTGGAGCCAAATCTCACCTTGTGGTGCAATATGAAGAGCTTCTTTCGACTTTCTTTCAGGAATAAACTTCCACTGGAAAACCGAGTGATCTGCGCCGCCAATCGTTATGACCCACTGGTAGTCATGTGACCATCTAACATTGGTTATGTGGGCTGAGTGACCTAAATACTTTTTGAATTTTGCTCCTAAAATCCAGAGAACACAGATGGGTTAACAGCGTACGACACTTTGAAAATATAAATACTAAAGCGTACATGTATATGTATTTCTTACCCTTTCTTATGCAAGGATATCGCATCAGTTTGACTAATCCATAGTCGTCTGCAGTTACCAGAACTTGGTTGTTAAAGTTGGCGTCGACAGAGTTGATGTCGTTGATATCTGAGTACTTGGGCCATATCCCATTGATCTCAGGGCCCAACACACACGTCCAGGAAGCCCACTGCACCAGCTTCAACTCCTCCCTGTTGGTCACCTCTTTCCCACCTCAACACAAGAGAGTTTATCTCACAAAAACAGCTACTTCAGTGTCAAATCTTAGAAACGGAGCAGGTCATGGTTGCATTCTTACTTGGCATCCTGTAGAAGAGCCGTCTGCTGCTGCCGTCGTTCGTCTGCAGGTATTTGCTGTCTGTGGACCAGTCCATGTGTGTGATGAAGCTGTTTGAGCCGATGCACTCGCCTACTTTCTTGTACCTCTGAACCACCCCATAGATGTCCACAGTGTTCTCATTAGAGCCGACAGCTAGGTGGGCCCCATCGGGGGAGTACTTCAGCTCATGAATAGCCTCCTTCCGGTCCTTGACGTGGACCACTTCTGTCATATCCCTAAAAATGTGAATAAAAGCTTAGATTAAAAAAAAATACCACAGCTGTGCATTTACTGGGCATTTAGAAAGGGAATTTACGGTTTGTTTTTTTTGACTGTATGACTAACCTGACTCGAAGAACGGTGAAGGAGCCATCCTTCATCCCCAGAGCCAGGTGTATACCATCAGTGCTCACAGCTGCGCAGCGGATTGGCTCCTCCATGTTACATCGAGCAATCAATGCGTGATCTATGAGGCTCCATATCCTTCAGATACAGAGAAGAGTGAGAACAGAGGAGAAACCTGCAGCACAATCAGCAGAAACAATACAGAGGAGAAATAATGCTGCACTCCATTACTCTTTATTACTTTATGTTTTTAGTTAAGATGCTTTTTTACTGTAAATTTAGTAGAATTCAAGAAAAAGATTAATATTAATGGGATGTGCAGTTTTATTTAAACACTTGTTTTCAATATTTTTTGATCTTGGATTACAATGTAGTACTGTGGAAGTTTTAAACTACTAAAATTTTCTTCACATTGATCTTCAACAGTCAA
Organism: Poecilia picta; assembly: GCA_033032245.1. Classification (NCBI taxonomy): domain Eukaryota; kingdom Metazoa; phylum Chordata; class Actinopteri; order Cyprinodontiformes; family Poeciliidae; genus Poecilia; species Poecilia picta. Next base: position 9,176,910 of record CM065374.1, read on the forward strand.
TCACATGGAGGAAGATTAGAGACACTGGCTTTTTACTTTACATGAAAAAAATCATCTAAATATGATATGTTCCTCTACAAGCTTGGTTCTCCTCCTGCATACAAGTCTGAATTTTGACTTTAATCTGAAATTCTTGATTTTAATCTAAGAAATGTGAGATTAAATTATTTTTTCCCAGTGGCCCTAATCCTTGTCTGCAGCATAAGCCTAATGGGCCAAACTTGCTGACATACGGTTTCTATTACTGAAACTGTCTTTGTCATAATTCTGTTTTTGTGATGCAACCTGCAGCTCTACAGCTACATGTGGCTCTTTAGATGTTTTTCCACATTTCCAGCAAAGGAAATGGAGGGAAAAAGTTGAGAATATGACAGTCAATTAGCAACAAAGAATCTAAAGTGAGCAAGTAAACTGAGTTTATTTAAATCAATGCTAAAACCTGTTTAGAGTTGCCTTTGATTCCTAGTAACAGGAACATTACTCTATATATCTGATGTATGTTTGCTTAATCATGGTTTTTGACTAACTGTCATGTTTATTACTTGTTTCATAATCGGTTAATGCATTATGTTTTTATAGTGTAAAGCCCTTTGAACTGTCTTGTTGATAAAAATGTGCAATACATTTAAACTTGACTTGATTTGACTAAAAGTCTAGCATAAAAGTAGTTATTTACTATTTAAAGTTAAAATGTAACTTTTGATGCCCAAATTAATCTTAGCAAGCAACAAAATTGTCTTTAAATCAGCCACAACTTAATAAAAAGTAGCCAGATTCAAATGAACTCATCAGAAATCCTGAAGGAGTCTTAATCAAAAAGTCCAAAAGCAAAATATGAGAAAATGAGGAGTAGGAGTCACCTGACTGAGCGGTCATCGCTTCCTGTCATGGCCAGAGGCTTGGTTGGGTGCACGGCCAGCGCCCACAGCTCGCCCTCACAGTGACCCTGCATGATGAGGAAGGGCTTGTTGCGGTCGTGAACCACCACTTCGAAGATCTCACTGTCCTGTGTCCCCACCAGGATGTGATCTCCACGCCAGCAGACACTGCGCACAGACAGCCCTATCCAAAACACACACACACACACACACACACACACACACACACACACACACACACACACACACACACACACACACACACTCAACAGTTCAGGCAAACTGTGAAAACAGGACAAACATCAAGCAGGCAAGCATGGGAGGAGACGCACATTTGCTGCTTTTACAGTCATTATAAGACTCACAAAAGCCGCTTTAAAGACAGGAGGTGATAATAGCCATCTGCAGGCTAGGACGGAGATTTGTACAGGGTGATGACATTATGTTGTCAAGCCAGTCTGTAACTGAATCTGGGTAGTACAGCTACAGTCAGATGCATGATGCATGTGCTGCTCACATACAATGCTGTGCAAATGTCTTTGGGCATTATCTATCATGCAGTCAATACAACAGAACCTTAAACACATGATCAGAACCATACTGACAAGAAAAAGAACATCAAGTCCTGAAACAATTGTTTTTTTTAAATTTCAGTCTTAAGGTTGGATTTTATTACCAATGCAAAGAAAAAAAGTGGGCCAGGAACTATTGATGCCTTGCAAATATATTTCTATTTGAACTTTCTTTATTTTGTCATGTTGAAACGCCAATTCTTCAAAACTTTGTTTTATTGGAATGTCACATGATAACCAAGGATCTGCAAGCTCCAGAGTCACATTCTCCTCTTAATAACTTTGCTAAATGCTAAAGCATTTATGTTTTGACATGTGAAGTTAATAAAAGAAATGTTTGTATGGTGTAACATAAAAAAAGGCAAAGAAGTTCAAGACTTATAAATACTTTTGCAAGGCAGTACTAGAGCTAAGATTAACTTGGGTTTGATTTAATCTATCTAGCAGAATAAAATGATTCAAACAAGAGTGAATAACTGTATAATATGGTGATTTTTTTTCTATTTAACACTTCACCTTTTCCACAAGACATTCAATGAAGATGGGAACTGTTCATAGTGCAAAAACAGCAAAAGACTTGTTAACAACAATAGAAAGAGTTGAGTTGGGGACTGCTACAAACAGACTGAAATGGGAATTAATCTCCGCCCTCAGTATGTTACCCACCTCGGCTATTTTCACCTCTAGCTACTGTTACGTCCAAGATTACAAGTAAAGAAGATGGAGGAAACAGAAAACAAGAAGGATAATGTTAGTAAACCAAACAGAAATTTGAAGAAATTAGACTTATAGGATTATCTTGGCACCTCGGAGAACACAGCTTGCCTCGTTGCTCTCCTGTACCTTCATTAAAGGAAAAACAGGTAGGCAGTTTGACATCACCTTTATATCCCTGGTCTGTTTCCCTGAGATCGATGACAGTAATTGGCTTGAAGTTCAGATCCCATAACCGGACGCTGCCGTCCCGTCCCCCTGTAGCGAAGCCCTCCTCGCAGGCATTCATGCTGAAAATCCCTGACTGGGGAAGAAAAATGACAGGCTGTCAGAGAGGATCTGCACAGCAAAAACAGGGGAAGGTACAACCAGTCCCAGCTACAGCCAGCCATTTATTAAACAAGGCTTTAGCAACTGCAAACATGCAACTGTGACCTCATAAAAAGACTTCACTGAGGAGCAGGAGAATTTACTCTCACTACTACTGAGGGCCTTTTTCTTCCTTACAAATACACTGTGCATAAGCAGGCCTCTTCCTGAAGCTCCAGTAAGAAGTTTAGGAATAAAAAAAGCTGAAATGATGATGTACTGTAGTTATCATCCCCTCCCCCATTCGGCTGCCCCCCTCACCCAGCTGTTGATCCCACAGATATCATTTAATCCTGTGGAGCAAAAAGCCGATCCTTCTCTTCTGAGCAGAATCAAATGAAGCAAACATGCCTGTCCAGTTCCATCCTTGCATGTATGTTGCAGCATTTATGTAAACGTATCTTTTTTTGCTAAATAGTGAGAACATACCCCATGAGCTCCTTGAATTGTCCTCATCAGATTGATGCCTTTCCACACGTAGATGTCCCCATTCAGGGCCCCAGAATACGTGACTTCGTCTTTGGCGCAGGCGAGGCAAAGGATGGTCTGGAGATCCCCCGTTTTGCCAAAAACGCCACGCTTGGGTGTGAGGGCATTACCGCATAAACTCCAAAACTGACAAAAAAAAAACAAAAAACAAAAAAAAGATGAGACTGTGAACCAGCTTTGTGGCTAATAATCCTCCTGCCTAATCCAGCCCTGAAAGGGCAAATTGTCAATTATGCAGTATTTGGAAACAACAGAGTGCCACAAGGTCATGTGTGTTTTTGCTCGAATGCAGTGGATACAAAATGTGTATGAAACTGTTGAAATGCCTAGTTAGACAGTTACATATTTTAAAACCTTTTCCCACCTTTTATTAGACATTTATCCTGTATAATTCAACTGAAACTCAAGGGGGAAAAGTTAATTAATCAACTGTTATTGACATTTGTACAATTCCCTGTGAAAGACTATGAGTTCTTCAGGCTTTAAGTCACATCAAAGGTGAAAATAACAGAAATTATTTAATACATCATAAAATCTGGTATTTTAACAGGGTTGTCCAGGTGTTTTAAATCCACAGTATAAACACAAAAAGGGACCTTAAGGACGGCAAAGTTTAATTCAATTAAAACATCCCCTTCCTCTCCATGTGATATTCGTAGGTTTTGCTCAGGCGAGAAGCGGTGGAGTGTCCTGCAACCGCCTGATCAGCATGCACAGACACACTCATGTCCACACAGGCTCATTACTTATGAACAGCATCATTGGGATGCGTGCACACGACCTCATCTGAAGGCTAAATCCATCCAGCGCAGGAGGAAAGAACGAAAGAGAGACGCCCTGTCTGCATAGGGATGAGATCACAGGGATGAAGCTGAGGGAAGGCGTCTCGAATACTGAACCGCAGACTCTGGCACGTTAAACCGCGACACACTCATCACTCCTCTGACAGCCTTTTCCCCGGTCTACCTTGAGGAATATTTACTCCACATAAAGCGACAGTTGGTTCGCTACAGCTTTATTTTATTCCTCTCTAATTCAGTAGTTTGTTTTACATCAGAGAGGTCTTGCATTGACTTGAAAGTGGTAATGAAAAGGAAACTAATGAGCTCCATGACAGCAACAGGCCATCGCGCCCTCTCTAACACCTGTTGTCTTGACTGATAAAGCTGCCCAGCGCTAACAGCAGGGATCGATAATCAGAGACAAGCATCACAGGCTTAAATCCAGCCCCGCCATTAAACATCCAAAGCCTGGTGCACGCCTTAACAAGACATGAGGCATCCACAGATCCTCTGAAAGATTTTAATAAATAGGTGATATTAGCGAGATATCTTTGCTGAAGGTCAAGGAGGGAGGATTATACTGGTGTGTGAGTTATCAGGGAGGATGGAGATGCAGATAAATGTGTGCCATGGGCTGGTTTGTGGTGTTCATGGAAGCAGTGGGGATGGGGAGGAGTGCCTGCACAGTCCTCCCTGCATGCAGCTGATAAGGCAGCGAGACACAGGAACCTACTAATCCCCACTGTCCCAAATTACTAAAGGAAGACCGAAAGAGTTTGTGATGGATCTCAGGGCTGAAGAACATAACAAATATGATATTCAAGTGGTAACAAATATGTTAAAATAAGTTTTGCTTTTGTTTTTTGCCCTGAAAGTGACCCATTTATTTGGTTTTCAGCATTTTTCTGCAATATCTTTTCTGCTTATATATTGTAGTTGCACAGACTAGAAATTACTTTATCATTCAATTTAAATTCACTGGAGATCATAGAGTACTTTTGCACACCACAAATGAAATATCAACTGTGAACCTTGTTGCATTGAGTTGACAAAGTTAATTTCCAAATCAACAGTTGCAGCCAGCTGACTGACAGGGGGACATCGTGTGACTCTATGCTCCGTACAGGAAGAAAAAACTGTAGTTAGACTAAAGGTATCTCCCTGAAAAGGTAAATAAACAACAATAACATGAATAGTAACAGTTTTTAAGCCACAGTATTTAAAATCTTTGTTACAGTTTGATAGCAGAAATTATGTTCCAGAACATGTGTTTTCTTCCCTACAATCGTCACTTTCACAATTTATGATAAAACTGATTTGATGTTGTCTTATATCAACAACAATAAATGTAACAGTTAAATTAAATAGGCAAGGAAATACTTGCATCAACAACAATAAATGTAACAGTTAAATTAAATAGGCAAGGAAATACTTGCATTAACATGTTCTATTACTGCTGTCATAAATTTACTTTCTTAAGCCATGTGGATAATTAATCACATAAAGTAATAAAATTCTGGGCACAAGCATATCTCTAACCTTTATATGATTTTGATATTTAACCTAAAAAAATTCATAAAATTACCTGCTGATCAACAATCACGTTTGATTGAAAAGCAGAAGTAGAGCTTCCTTGCCAACCAACAAGAATGCAGCAAGTGGCTTTTTGAATGGTAAGTCAACAAAACAGCTGACTTTTAAAGCAGCCATTGCACAGTGGTAAGATCAGCTAGCCCGGTACTGGAGCTCTGCTTGGGTTGCTAGGTGATTGGCTTGACTTGGCTGGGGTTGCTAGCTAACAGGCTGGGCTTTCAATGGGGTTGCTAGGTGAGGGACAGTGCCTGCTAATTTGTGATGTTTGAAACAATTCATTTTCCAGACACCAAAAAACATTAACTTGTTGCCGAAAGAATGGCTGAGTGTTATGTTTTGAGAAGTGCAAAAATGTGCAAAATGTATATTTAGCATAATAGGTTCCCTTTAAAGGGAAGTTAATTGATTCTGACCTCTACCCGGTTGATGGCTGCATCTCTAAATATTATTCATTTAAAATTATTTCAGTGGTCCAGACAGCTTCCTAAATGTTTTGGTTGCAGGAAGGCTGGTGCAAGTCTCTAGCAGCCAATATGTTGTCAGTCACACAGGACAAAAACAACATGCATGCACACATACCTAATTGCAGTTCAGAGATATACTTAACCAAACCTGTAAAAAAACTGAGTATCTGAAAAGAAATGATGCTGGTAACGGTCCCTAAATACTCAGTCAGTAGGAAGATAATGATGTGACTTAGTTATCCTGAACAAATCTGAACACAAAAAGCTACAAAGTTTGACTGTCCTCGCCAACGAGGTTGTGTTTTCCTTAGCTCCATAGTGAGTGGATTACCGGGTCTAAATCTTCTGCATGCTCTGAGTGCTATAATCGCTGAGCGAGCACAGGACAGGGGAGCAGATGTCACATGGTCCACAGGGTGAAGCCTGGGGAATTATGTGGGACAATTGTTGGATTGCCTTGGCATCAGAAAACCAGAAGGGGGGAAATGGAGGGGAGGATAGAAGGAGGGTTTGAGCTGCAGGATTCAGCAGGGAATGGGGGTGGAGTGCAACTACTGGAGGGGATTTCTGTGTCATGGCAGTGGAGGAAAACTTTCTTGGGGATGTGAGGAGGGTTACTATGACAGGAGAGGCCAGTCAAGCCGTATCGGGATAAGGAAGTCACCAGTGAGACATAAGTACGGTTGTCTGGCCTAGCTGAATCCAACCCATTTAATCATGCTGCACTGTTTTGCCTTGCAGGGCCAAGGGGTGCATTTCCAATCCAAGCACAATTCTTTTTTTTCCCAGTGTTTTGGAAAATAAAGCCTCCACGGCTGGGAGCACAAACACATATCCCTAGGGAGGACTTGGAGAAGACGCTCTGCATTAACTCATTGAAGATTTATGTGCACCATTTTTGTTCGAAGAGAAGTGATAGAGATCGGCTGGGAAGGGAAGTGGGCACATCTGTGCAGTGGAGGGTTTTCAAAAGCTGAATGGAGAGAACTGAAGGGGCTGAGTGGCAGTGTCACGGTCCCCATGAAAGAGAGCATTCTTCCTCTCTGCAGTGCAGATTACTACAAATTTGAGGGAAGAGACTCTGAGTCATTGCCTGTCCCACTTATGTAAAGTGCCTAATAACCATGGCTATGGATTTGCATAGACCTATTTTAGGAATGCTTGATATTGTTAGAGAGATAAAGCTGAACAAGCAGGGCAGAAACAAAGATTTACGGACAGTGGCTTTCTTAAGCGTACTGAAAATGGCTTTTCTTTTCAGCAAATCAGGCACAACCTCAGCATATTTCAGACTGTGTAGCTGCTTGTGAAATAAACAAAAATAGCTTTACCTTGATATGTTTGACACCACAGCTTACAAGCTTGTTCGGCTGATACAGATCCCACGATATGTCAAATATCTGCAAAAAAAGAAAAAGGCGTTAAACATCATGATTATTGAATTAAATCTGTGATGGGCACCTCCGCAGGTATGAAAGGAGCCAATTCAATGCATAGGGTTCGTAAAAACTTTTCAGGGTAAAAGCTATTTCTAATGGGACAAAACTGTAAAAGCATGTTAGCCAGGGTAAGTTTAGCACATATAAACTGCTTCTGTGAGCATAGTAGAAAGAGGGGTTGTGGTCTTTGAAGGTGATGAAATGAAGGCTGAAAAATTTGAAAGATTACTGCAAATGCATCCTTCTTTTCCTCTGCTGTGAAGGATGGGTCTGATGTATCCCTCTCAGACAAAGTGGAAGGGGAGTACAGTTTCAATTGTAAGCTTGCATTTACACTTTTATGTTAAAATCTAGGGGTACAGAACAGTAATGTTAGCTAAAATGCTAGTGATATGCTAAGAAGAAGCAAATATTAGAATTTAAGCAAATATGTTATTTTTAACAAGTATTAGCTAAAGAAAACATGTTGTTAGTATGCCATACAGAGTTAACTAATCTAAGCTAATATGCCAGTGGTGGCCATTAAACATAAAGTTTAATTTAGGCTCAGAATGGAATAAAATTATTGTAAGCATAACAGGCAGTGCTATCTACTGGTAGCTCTTATACCAACATTAGCATGTAGACTAATAGCAGCACAATGTTGTTAGCATAGAGAGTTAGTTAACGTAAATATTACCCAATAATTACATAAGCTGCTGTTAGCCTAGCCGATACTACCTGATCTTAGTAGCATTTTCATTAATGCTGAAGGCAGGCCTATCACTTAACTTTAGCTTTGTGTTTGCCTTTGATTGTTAAAACTTGGCCTTTAAAAGGACACATCATCAAACTCCAGATGCTTAATGAGTTTTAAAACAAAACCCTGTTGCATTTTTGACCTAATTAAGACACAAGACCTTTAATATTGTACTGGGTACTAACAGGTGCTATAAAAATATCTCTGAGTTGTTTCTCTTTAAAATTGTGTTATTGTTTTAACAATGGAAAAGTATATCTGTGCTGCATTTTGTCAAAAAATTTAAATCCAAGAGCTGAACTTAATCTTCTTTCAATATTTCAATGTAATGTAGACCAAATGGGAAGAAAGTATTTACCCTGTCCGTGTGACCAGGAGCAGCTGCCAGAACCTTCCCTCTCCTCCAATCCCACACACAGATTGTGTTTTTTGAGTCCAAGCCCACAGACACCAGGCACTGCAAAGAGAGCACAGAGAAATCACAGACTATCTGCTGCCTTACTGCAAACATTCAGTGTGAACCACAATCAAGGAGCTAATAATGGCTGCAGAACAGTTGTCCAGCCTCTGGCACTTCCATGGAGAAACATTTGAGCACTTTTGCCAGAGGAGACACCTACAGCTGATTGAGTAGGCAGCATCAGTGGAGCAGAAGAGGTGAGAGTGGCTTCTCATGGAAATCCTTCTCTGCCCTGCAGCTTACTTCACATGTTAAGGAATGTCCTCTTAATCCTCTGCAGAATCAATGTTCGGTTATGTACAGAAGTCTCTGGCCAAGCATTTGAAGGATCTCAACGTGTATTTTAGCAGTTTGTGCTCATGAGGAGCAGAGATTATATGCAATGAAACCAATTGGATGGTGGGTTGCTTATGAGTCTTCTGCCAGTTCATTTATCCCAACAGCTATTCAAATGATCTGATAGATAATTTCAGCGGTTCATGGTTTCCAAAATATAGATTCTGATGACACAAAAAAAATTGTGATTCACATTTCCCTTGCATCTCCACGGTTTCATCAAAATTATTAAATTCAAGCAATCATAAAAAGGATGAATACTTTTTTAATAGCCAAAACAGCAGCCAGACTGCACAGAGTGATTGGCAGCTTGTTATCAGACAGACTGTTGATCTCTCACAGTCTGTCTGCTAACATACAGCAGCTAAGGGGATCAAGGCAGAGACAAAGAGAGGTTTAGTCACCACTGAAGGGGGCCTTGGTTTAAGCCACCAATTCTTAAATTTCACATTATCCACTGTATAAAATGTGTATGCAGTGAATGACTGTCACTCCTTTTCAGGGATATTGTAGTGTGTGAAGCGAGTTGAAAAGAGGAAGAGTTCTTTTACAAACAAATTTAAAGCTGAACCTCTTCCTCAGTCTGCTTTGAAGCTTATAGCAAAACGACGGTGTTGCCCGGGGCCGTTTGTGTCCTTTGGATTGATTTTGTGAGGTCCCCAACTGCAGTTCAACACTGATATAAACTCGTCCTGTCCAGCAGGTGGCTAATGTATATGGAGATTTTTTTTTTCTTTTAATGAGTGTAAAATTTTTACAGACAATTTTTTACAATGAAAAGTATAACACAAAGTATTCGACTATTCATACAGTATAACCAAATTTGCACCTTCCTCCAAACTACAAACTTTTGACTTTCTTTCATCAATGACTTTCGTCTGGACAGCGATGAATACAGAACAGATCTGAGCATTTTTTCAGTCCCAGTAGGTGTTTTTGATTTTGCATCCCCTATTTATCTGTGTAGATGGAGATCTTCAAGACAACCTATGAGCTACAGTTTTACACACACAAGTAAATCTAATTCTATATAATTGCTAGCCCTTATGTAAGAAGAAAGGAATGCAGTAAATGTTTTTGTATATATATATTTTTTGATTGGGTGATCCTCATTTTTGTTGGAAACATTTGAGAAAGTTAAGCTTTTAAACTGGTGACAAATTTCAGCTGCCAAAAACAAAATGATAATCATGTTGGTCAAACTGATTTCCAGCTACCCACTAAGAAGAAATGTTAGAGTCAATGTGGAATATCTACAAAAAATAGGCAATAGAAATGTTCAGCTTTATTGTCAGCCTTAATAAGCAGCGTCATTGTAGCTACAAAGTTAGCTCAAATATACATGAAGAATTAAGCAGACATAAAAAACAGCATCTAATGTACCCTCATATAGTGCAGAAAAATGTCTAAGATACTAAAAACAAGAATAAAACAGAGAACCTTTTTGCCACATTCCAATCCAATAAAACCGCATCAAATACAATGAAATCTAATATAAACAAGGAATGTCTCAAACATTAATGTATCTATTCTGATTTTGCCTTAGTGGATGGACAGGATAATAGCACTGTGATTCCTAGGTTTTGTTCAGAAAGGAAATAAATATAGAGTAAACAAAGCTGCTAAATGCTGTCATTTTCCATCTAAATCCCCAACTCTGAGCCCAAGCAGGAAAATAAGAAAGGGTCGTTGCCATTTATAAAAATCTATTGCAGGTTCTTATTATTGACTTTTTCAGCCTGGTAGGGTGAGGCAATGAATGAATATTAACTGATGGTAAACCTTTTATAGTCATTTAAGTGTTTTTTCAAAATTATTTAGCTTTTCTGAAGGTCCTTTCTTTGGTTTATGGCTGCTTTTATGACTGATTTTCAGTCCAGTCCTTACTACATAATTTTTGCAGTGGGAAAAAATTACTTATATTTTTTCTACAACTCAGTTTTAGTACCTAATTATTTTAATGTACTAAAAGGAATTAGTGCCTAATTCTGTTTTGGAGGATTAGGTACTTAGTACAAAATCTTTTCTAACATCTGCCTGTCTTTCTCTTTAGAGATTGAAACCAAAAAATGGTAACAAATTGCATCTTTGAAAAGATTGTAAAAAGAAGTTCAAAGAGTTATGTTTCAAAACAACACTGGATCACACTTTGAGCATGAGAGCTTTTCATGATTCATATTTCAGAGTTGGGATATGAAAAACAATGTATTTTATCTTTCAACCAAATTGTGGGTTAATAGAAGAATCTTTTTACAAAAATTATCTGAAAGGTATGCTGCATATTTTTAGTCAATCACTTTTATTTCAATACCCCTAAATAAATAAACACATGCTGTTTAATTAGTCCAAGCCTGAATTGAAGTTTTAGCATAAATACAAAAATTTAACACGGTTGCAGCATCATTATGTGGGAATAATTTCTTTCAGCAGGAACAAGAAAGCAGGTAAAGGTAAATAATGAGGCGATCCTGGAAGGAAACCAGTTAGAGGCTGTAAAAGACTTGAGACTGAGGTGGTTACTCTCTATCCACTGGAACAAAGAACCTAAACATACACCCAGAGATAATTTAGATCAAAGTGCATTCACATGTCAGAATGGACCAGTCAAAGTCCAGATCTAAATCTAACTGACTTTAAAAAAATGGATGTTCTAATTGCTCATTTTTATCAGTAAAAAGTTTTGACAATACATTATTTCCCTTCCACTTCACAATTGTGTATTGCTCTGTGCTGCTCTATTAAATTGCAGTCAGATAAAATGCATTGCAGTGGTGCATCAGTTCCTTTGCAAGGCTCTGTAAGTAGCTTTAGAAAACAAACAAACAAAAACGCCCTGACAATGATCAGATCAGTATAGAAAGCAAGCAAAAGTACAAACAAGTATTCACAGAACTTCCTTTTTCCCATATTGTATGTTAAAGTTTTATTCCAAACTATTCATTAATTACATCTTAGCTCAAAAATCTACACACAAATGTCCCAGTATGACAAAGTGGAATTAAGTTTTATAGTGTTTTGCACATTTATTAAAAATAGAAATCCTGAAAAGCTTTGCTTTTGTCTAACCTGAAGAACTGCACTTTTAGAAAATGCAAGGAACTGAACTGTTTTGGGGGAAATGAAGAGAAAACCAGGATGACTCCACCACCCAGTACTTCAGGAAATGTTGTCCCAGTGACTCAAATTTGTAGTAATAGCTTCCACACTGTACCTGTCCCTCGAGGTCGAAGGCCAGGCAGGCGATGCCGTGTGTATGCACGTCCTTCAGGATGGACACGGTCTGCACAGTGTAAGAGTCCCACACGCAGATGTAAGGCTCCTTGCCAACTTGTCCTGTGGCAACCAGCACGCGCTCCGGATGCAGAGCTAAACTGTAAAGAAGCACAAAGAGGGGAGAGAGGGTTAGCTGCTCCCATTTGTGTGCTTGCATGCGTGTGCCGGGGGGCGTATGATGGAGTCACCCTGCCAGCACAAACCGCTGATTTGAGATGAGCACATTAGGTCTGCACTGGGTCTGAACATGGAATCACAGGGGCAGCTTGATGAGGTGACATGGTTCAATTAACCCGGCCATGCTCAAATGCACTCACAGCCAGGCTTCATTCAAGTCAACAGAGTTTTCACGGAGTTCAGAAAGCAGCACTGGTGAACCTGTGAGATTCATTCTTTTTATGGGGTTTGTTTGGTCAATTTCTTGACTTATCATTCATGTATTTCTCCTTCTTTCCCCCCATCTGGGGTTTCCTTGCATCACCAGCATATGTTTGTAACTCTGTTACATAATCCCTCCTTCCATACACTCAAACTCCCCCCCCACCCCCTCCTCCTACATGCGTTTCCACTCTGCTGCTGGGAAACAGCCGACTGTATTAAACTGTCACTTCAACCGTCCTTCTTTCCACTCCACCCATCCTGTCAGCAGATCCCCGTCATGTTCACCTCGCCTGGACTCATGGTACCTAAGAGCCTATTAAAATCACTTTAACCAGCTGTTCTCCTCAAACTGATCCAAGTTAGCTCTTCTAAAAAATGTAGACTTTGCCTGAGCAAATGCATATGCCTCTTTTGACCACTTCGTCTTCTTTTTCTTCTTCTTCTTCTTCTTCTTTTTCTTTCTCTTCTTCTTCTTCTTCACATTTTCAGTGTGAATCTCTCTTTTTCTGACAGGTGGCACTCCATTTGCAGACAAAAAGGGATGTAAGTACTGTCGTGACAAAGCCGAGGTGGTCTAAACGGGACTGGGTTGAATTTTGTTACCTCTCCTCCCCTTTGATTTCTCAACTTTCTTTGAACCTCCGTCCAACCTGGCACATTCCTCATTTTACTTTTTATGCCTTATATAATCAGAGTGAAAAAGAAGCTAAAAATAGCTGTCAGAGGAAAAGAAAAAAAAAATCATTGAAGCATTTTGAGATGCAGATAGACAGAAGAGAAAAACGCTTGATGCAAGCAGGTGCTGCACTAGAAATGCATCCAAACTGAAAAAAAAACGTAACGATATCCACTGGTAACTCTGATTTCAATTTAAAATGTCCCTTAATTTGTGTATCCCACTGTGTTTAAATATGCACAGAATGACAATGTTGCCACATGTAAAACAAGAAGCCTTAGTGACGGCTACAAGATCACTGTTTCGCTTACATTTCTCCATCTGAAGAGCTTGCTAAATGCCATCACTAATGACTTAGCCTGCAGCGCGTTGCCACGGCTCTTCTGTTTGATATAAGCAACGGCTGCTTGGCTGCCTTCCATCTGTCAAATGCTGTAGCATGAAAGTAGCTACAGCAAATGCTGCAGCAATTAAACTGAATATTTTCATGTAAATTCATGGCCAATAACGAGCCTCAGGAGGCGATTTCTCAAGGTGAAAGCAAATATGCAGCACAAGAGGTGAAGGACAGCTGAAGCTAGTCCTTTTAAGATAAAAGTAATTATCTATTTCTGGATTTTAAAGATACCAGCTTCTGGTTCTGGTTATAATAAATTATCATGTTTAGGCCGCAATTTTCATGAATAATTAAAAAAAACTAACAATATAGTAGGGACAACTGCAATATCGAAAACTGCTTTAAGATTAGTTTCTGACACCCAAATTTAAAAACAACTTAGTAAATGTCAAGATAAAATTAGCTGTATAATATGTTTATTTTTGTTCTACATACAGCAAATTTGAAATATACCAGTTGTGTTAATCTTGATTTGTCAACATAAAATCTCACTTTTGCTTTAGAAATTAATTGATGAAAACAGAATAAAGCACATGTTTGATTCTAATAATTAAAAAAGTTTGCTATTATTGTAAATATTTATATACAAGACCTCTAATATATATGTGCCTCAGCAAGTCGCAGTGAAACGACACACTTTTTGTTTTTATCATAAAGCTTCTGTTAAGATATTTGACCAATCTTCTTGGTAGACTGTAAATAAACTGGTTTGTTTCTTGGCTTGTACCTGCCTTCCAGGTATAATCCACAATATTTTCCATTAAATTTCTAATCGGGTTGATGTTGGGGCCATTCAAAAACCTTAAGAACTTTTTGCTTCAAATGGTGACCAAGCATCCCTAATTTGATCTAAAGTGTGAGATCAGATGAAAGGAAATGGTCAGAGTGTTGATCATGTTCTGCCCAATTTGTGTCAAGGATGATGTTAAACTAGATATTTTTATAGCAAATCATAAGTGCCTCAAAACAATCAGAAGTTTAGCATTTGTTCACAGCACTAAGCCATTTTCATAAACTGCACTAAGAGCAGGCGTAAATAAGAGCTGTATGCCACAGTAAGTGCATAAACTATAAAGGATCCTAACTTGATAGGACAGTTATGCTCTTCAGGGACCAGATTTCCATTCATTATCTCATCACAAAGCAGTTACATGAGCATAAACATGCTGGTCATTTTTAAAATATTAAACAAGCCAGACTGCTTAGCATAGTATGATAAGCCATAGATGTGCAGTTGGGTGAGATTCTCAAAAATGAAGACACTAGTAACATTAAAAAAAACATTTCTTATGCTTAATCTTTCTACAAAAACAAACAAAAAAGGAATACACAATCAGAAAGTTAGCATTAAAGCTATCAAAATATAATAGTCTGAGAAATTTGAAACACTGTAAGGCCTCATTGTGCCTTAGATGTAAATATTTAGCTTCTGTTCTCATTAGTTATGCCTTGTTTTACCTTCACCTGTGATTGTCATCATTGTTTCCACGTGTGCTGCTTGTGTTTGTCCATGTTCTGACAGACGTATTCCCCTGTTGTTCTCTTTGCTCTGCACTTATGAGTTAATTTAATGTTCATTTTTGGGTTTAGGAAGGATTTTCTCTTTGTAGAATGTGCTCTGGTGTTTAATCCTTCAGTCTCATTAGGTTTCATAAATTGTTTTTTTTTCCCCAGTCTTCTGCCTCTGGTGTCCTGCAGGTGGACCCTTAATTCTAACAGCTGCCACGCTTATCTGGGCAGAAATACAGAACAAGGTACAGAAAAGATATACCATTCTCTTTAACAACCCTTGCCTTAAAATCACAGTATCTTGCAAAACTATTCACACCCATTGTACTTTTTTACATTTTGTCACATCACAACCAAGCATAGGCTGATAAGTGTATAGTTGAAAGTGAAATAAATATTCTTCTTTTACACATTTGATGTTTCTGACCATTCCTCTTTGCAAAATAGCTCAAGCTTGGTCTGATTGGATGGAAAGGATTTGCAAACATACTTTTGTAAAAATTTCAAGTCTTGTGACAGATTTTCAGTTGGATTTCGATGGTCTCATTGGCTCATTTTAAAACATATGAAATGTAAACCTTTCAGTTGTAGCTCTGGCTGTATGTTTAGAGCTGTTGTTGTGCTGGAAGGTGAACTTCTACCCCGGGATCAAAACGTTTGGTGCCTCTAACAGGTTTTCTACAAGGGTAATCGTGTATTTAGCTTTCTTTCATCAACTTTGACCATTTTCCCCCTCCATGCTGGAGAAGAACATCCTCACCGCATGATTCTGTCTGTATTATGTTACACCGTAGGGCTGGTGTGGATCTCAGAGTAAAAGAGGGCTGAGTAAAAATGTAATTTCTCTTCATAAGTCTTTTAGAAACCTCCTTCTTGATCTAGCACATTGCATCCCAACAAATTATAATAAAAAGAAACTTTCATTTGAACAAACTTTATACTAAGACTTTTTGCAAACTTAACATGCTAATTGTCTGATCTTTGTAGCTGCATTGACAGCTTCTCTCATTTTTCTTTGTAACAAAAAATTATTTCTGGCTTTTGGTCCACCATAAAGTAGGAGGCAGGCTTTCATTCCAGTGATCATCAAAGCGTCTTGATAGCTTTCACATGAATCAGCCAATATTTCTAAAACAGCTGAAAAAATTGTGGTGCGAAATTCATTAAAAGTTCATGTAAAGACTAATTGCTCTTTCTACTGTTGCTTGTTTCAAAAAATTTGTATTGACCTGATATTAAAGAACAACTCATTGTCTTGAAGTCACCCAGGCAACCATATTAGCACTCCCCAATCAATAACAATATCTAACTTTGCTGAGAATGTATATTTATTCATATGCCTTCTTTAAAAAATACCCGATAACTCAGTCTGATCAAACATAATTACAAAACTTTTAATAAATCTGTTTTGATCTTTATTGTTGTTATTATTATTGCTGTACTTTGAGGCGCAGAGTAAGCTGCTTCAAAAAAGAAATAAAATTAAAACTGAAATCTTCAAAAACTGCACCCATTAATTGTTGATCAAAAAGAAAAGATTGAATTGACTTAACACCAAGACTTCTATGCTTTTGCTTCTCTTTACATAAATTATATGTTTCTGTTGTTTGATACCAGAATGACTGTAAGACTAGAAGTGAAGGAATTCATTCTTTCTTTCTTTTTTGTCCTCTCTCTATATGCTTCAGCATCTCAAACACTGTTTTATAAATTGGGTTGTCTGGCTGGCTATTACAGGCATGTAAATGCACCATACTTGGTTGTATATTTACCAAAGGTTTATTGCAGCCCAAGCAGTTCTATGTAGTATTGATACTCCAGAGACAATTAAAACATGTTGATGATTTGGTTGTTTCCGTTTCACTGCAAATTTCATTTTAACTGAAGCTTCTCCACAGTCACCAAGCAATATGTTGAGTTATGTTTCTGACAAAGAATCAATGAGCCACGGAAAAAAGAGCTAAATGAAAACCACAAACTCAACAAAAAATCTCTCCATCATTTTTTTCAAAACTAGAGTGGGATAAAAGCTTATCAAGGCAATATTTAAAGGGGTCTGTACATCTCTATGTCAACATTTCCTCTTGACCATTTGTTGAAGTATAAAATCAAAAATCATGTCTATAAACATTTCCACAGTGGTAAAAGTGAGTTTAAAATATAAACAAGTAATGGACGGATGGATAGGCAATAGGACAGGAAACAAATCTGGAAAATACACTTACTAAATTCTGAACTTCTTATGAAAACATAAAACCCTGAAATTAAAGGCCACTTTAAGTCATAATATAACAACCAGAGCTGCACTCTGACAGGATGCCATCTTTTCCATATGAATTACTGCAACATGAGAGCACTTATCTGCGGCTTGTTACTCTTGGTAGTGTCACGAAAGGTTGTGCACTCCTCTAACATCTCACCTGATTATTTAAGACATACTAATGCGACTACAACCAGGTGATATATTAATAGAAAACCTGAACTACTGACCTCTGCTGTGAGGGGATCCAATGTCTATTATACTGTATTATGAAAGGAATTCTGTTAGCATAATTTCAGCAACTCCAAATCATTATAAATTATTATCCCTTAGCTGAGGAAAAGACTGCTTTCTGATTTTAAAAAAGCCCATCCGAATACTACAACATGTTTAAATGTGAAAATATTTGCATTATAATAGCTACATTTTAATCCTGGGTTTTCCTTTGAGGTTATCTTTTTATCATTATTTTGGATTTGGTTGTCTTCTGGCTTCCTCAAAGGAAGAATGTTTGTTTGCTAAGGCACTTAAATCTTCATCATTCAAGCATAAATGTCTACTAAACTCAAGGGATGAGCCAGTGCTGCATCCACAAAGAACAGACTATAACAGCTATATAACCTATTTTATAAGATATCTTTAAGGATTTTGTTACCAGCAAGCTACCATTCTATCATAACACATCTAACTGTCAAAAACTATAAAAACTATTCATTTTTTGACTTTTTTTATGCATTTTCTCATTTTTAAAGCACTCTTCACAATATGCTGTGAACATCTGGACAGAAATAGGTTAAAAGAACAAAATCTAAAGAAAAACTTTAAAATACTTTCATACACAACCGATCAAGACTATTTTAATATGTTGCATGAACAACTAGGTCCTTGGAAGCAAAATATAACCCCAAACTTTTCACATCACTTAAGCTTACCAAAAACACAAAATGCTATCTAAATGAAAAAGCTATGTATCTATCCTCTTTCTTCCACTTCTACTTTGTATTAGCAGATTTTTCAAAAAAGAACAAATGTTTAGCATAGGGTCTAAATCTTTCAAATACAAATAGTGAGTTTAAACATCCCAGCGTGGTTTGCAGTGACTCCTTTATATGGCATGTTTGAACCGAAGAACCTGACCGGGCACAGGGCAACTGGCGGTTACTGTCTCTTTATTGTGCGATTAATAATGGAGCACAAGCCCAGCTGACAACCGACACATTTTATAAAGCTTGTCATCTCCAGGCCAACCCCTGCACACACATGTCAACATGATCTCCGAGGTGCTGGAGACAGTTCATTGTATAAGCGCATGCTGGGAGAAAAAAGAAGCATTTACACCGCTGCAGTGAATATTATATTGAATATCGAATTAATCATCAAAATTGTTTTTATTTAAATTAAGCATGTTAGTTTAAAATTGTACATTTTATCCCAAATGGGTTTTTTTTTATTAACAAATCCTTTGGTTGGGCAGAGGTCACTCTCAATGAAGAGTGAATGAATATGACACATATTCACACCAAACTGCTGTTTTACTGAAATGTTCTATACAAATAAAAAACTGATTGATAAACATATTCACTTGCTAGAAATCCAATTCCTCCCTGGAGACAGTCAAAGTTAATTTGAATATTTTTTGTTTACCGATTTGATTTATTGCTTGTTTATGACATATGTCATCCATATGTCAAACATGACATATGGATCATGTCATGCATGAATGTATTATTTTAAACATTTTCAGACCCTATTGATTTTGTTTCTTTTCTCATGTTATGTATAGTTACTGTAACAGATATTGTCCCATTGAGCGATCAAAATTTAGTTAGAGAAATAGTCACTTGTTTTTTTATCTACTTATTTATTTCCTGTTTCTTTGATTGTTTAAGTGATTGATTAATTTACTTTTTACATTATTTTTATTTATTTCCTTGCTTTCTTATTAATTTATTCATACACAGTGTGGTTTATGGGACACATTGTGTTGAATGTGTTCATTATTTTTACATTATTTATCAAAGTTCTCCTGATTCAAGAACATTTATTTATTTATTTATTTATTTATTTATTTATTTATTTATTTATTTATTTATTTATTTATTTATTTATACTGGTAAATGGGTAAAGCCAAACAGGGATACATGCTGTCACCTTTTTTGTCATGACGCCTGAACGCATCATGACAAATTAATTTGAGGTATTAAGTGTAATTTTAAACGTGTAAAATTACATGAAATTTGATTAGTAATTTCACAGGCTGATCTGTAATTGAAGGTAAATTAAGAAAAAAACCTAAATATTTTTCTCTTATTCATATTCCAATAAATAATTCGCTTATTGTTGCTTATATTTGAGTTTTGCATTGTAATCGTGGGATAAGAGAGGGAGCCAGAACATTTGGCATATGGAGTGGGAGCAGCGTGATATAGAGTGGCTGATTAAAAATCATCTGACCTTAAGCATAAAGCTCAGCCTCTCTATACAATTTATGGATATGCTGCTGCTTTCATATCATATTACACCGCACAAGGTGACGCCTGCATCCACAATGTCAACAGCAGACTGTCAGCGCACGGACTACTGGGAGTCTGGTGCTGTCCGTGGTGCTGAAGCAAAAAAAAAAAAAAAAACCCAAACAAACAAGACAAAAAACAAAACAAAAAAATTAACATGCCTGATTTTACTCTACCTTATTATGTCATCGTTGTGCCCCAAGTAAAATTTCTGCTTGTGCTCCCGGGTGTTGTACACAACTCCCACACCCGCGACGAAATAGACGATTTCCTTGGCGGCGGTGTAGTACAGGTTGTTGCGGCACTGATGTCCCCGGTATCCGTACACCCACTCCAGTCTCAGGTGGCAGTTGGGAGCAGTCCTGTCAGCCATCTCTCCCTCAATATGTGTCTCTCCGATGCTGTCACGTAGGCTTTCTGATACAGTGTCATTCGCCAAAAAGGATTTATTTTTTAAGCCTCCGTGTTACATTAGTTCCGTTGGAGCAGAAATGAGGCATTTTCTCAGGGGTTGTGTAAGAATTAAAAAAAAAAAAAAAAGTCTGGCTGGCTGCTCGGACTAGAAATGTCTGAGAAACAATTTTCTACGTCGCTCTTTTCATTGTGAAAGTCTTCTTGCACTTCTTCTGTCGCGGGCTTTCGCTCCTCTTCGACACAGGTCAAAGCTCCTGTCAAATCCTCCAAAGATGGAGCTGTACTGTATTCCAACAATCCCCGCCCACAGTGCTGACGGAGCAGACCATCAACCAATCACGTCCTTTGACTCATCTGCGAGGACAGAAAGAAGGCGGGGACGGTCCCCGTCACGACACAACTGATTTTCATCCATTCTGTTTGATAAAATAAAAATAAATACAGGAAATTATTACAACATTCAAAGCAAATTTCTATTAAACTTTAAAGATATTTCCAAATTTGTTTGGTCCTGAAGCAACTTGAGAAATGCAACCTTTATGTCACCTACACACCACAGTTTTTTGGTAAATAGTTTTTGCCTTGTTCAAAGGTCCATTTGAACCTTTCATTTCTTTATCTTTTTTCTTTTCTTTTGGGGTGGAATGACTATAAAACAACCAACTTCAATTAAATTTGACAGCCTGACATGGGTAAACAAGTATGAGTTTATTGTGGATTTTCTCTAGTGCATGGAGAGTAAAAGTTAAGGTTTAAATACAGACCCATTAACATATGACTAAGTGACCCTTGGGATGTAGAGAAACCTAATACTTTTGTAGCCGTCAACAAACCTTTGGTATTATTCTAATGGGGCGTTTGACCACTCTTCCTATAAGAAATGGTACAATTTATTAAAACTTATTTTAATTTTCTGTCACAGACTTTGCTTTTAAACATATTCGAACACAGATAGGAAGAAATCAAATAATTCAAATAACAATTTAAATGTCAATGGCAGCCAAGATTAAATTTCAGGATTATTCAGGCGTGGCTTGAAAATGCACTTGGAACTTTTTAACAATTAGTAGTGGGCGTGTAGTTATGTATGTTTGAGTACATTAATAATAATCTGAACATCGTAGTACATAGACATTGAATAATTATTCAGGAACAAGAATGGTTCAACTGGATTCTCAAAAGTCCAAAAGATTAGCAGAACTCGACTGAAAAAGATTAAGCATAAATAAATAAATAAATAAATAAGAAAATTAAGCAAAATGCAATAAATTTTTTTTTATTATATTGAAGAATTGTTATTATGTGTTTTTACTACTACTACTACTACTACTATTATTATTATTATTATTATTATTATTATTATTATTATTATTATTATTATTATTATTATTATTATTATTATTATTATTATTATTTTAAATGCATGTCCTGGCTGAAGATAAACACTTAATCGTTTTAGAACATCATTAGGTCAAATAAAATAAAGTAAAAGATGATTCTAACTTTGTTTTTACCATTGACTAATTAAAATTTAAGAACTTCAAAATATTTCACGAAGCAGTTGGCAAAATATGAAAGGAATAGACGTAGTTAGCATGTTTTTTCACATCACATTGACATGTACTATATAGCCTTTTACAACTTATAGAAGTTTAAAGATTTTACTATAACCTACAGGTTTTATTTTATCTCTTTGCCGGAAGTTCCGGTCTTGTGCAGCCGGTGGAGAGGAACCGCCTTCCCGACTGTTGCCAAGTAACCAAAGAAGCTTCAGATTCGCCTTCGCTTTATTCCCGTTTAGCACAGCTCGCTAGCAGCGTTTACAGCCTGACACGGTCATGGAGGTGACGATGGACCCTTTGTTTCTTGCACTGAGCTACTTCAGGAGGCGAAAGTTTCAACAGTGTTCAGATATTTGTAGCAAAATATTGCAAGACAGCCCCTACGACCAGGTAATGCCGTTATAGTTAGCAGAGTCTGCTAGTATGCTAGCGCATTTGTAAAGCTGCTGCGGAGTAATCCTGATTAGTATTCTGTATTTATTTAAGCCACCACAATCATTTTTTGCTATTTTCTGCTTGAATTTATGTTTCTTCTCTTCTTTCCTTTGCATGTTTTTTTAAATGTATTTTCTCCGTGTATCATTTACACCCTGGTTTTACTCCTCTCTGTATTTCACTGCATGTCATGTTAAGGACTCATCTTTTCTTATCTCAGAGGTAATACAATACAGCTTTCAGCTCCAGTGTTTTTGTTTGTTTGTTTTGTGTCCATAATTCATCAAAGGGCTTGATCCTAACTTTCACCTTTAGCTGTATTTGAGTGCTGTCTATGTTTATGTATCGCAGGCAGCATGGAGCTTAAAAACCAGAGCCCTCACAGAGATGGTGTACATTGATGAAGTTGATGTTGACCAGGAAGGGATTGCTGAAATGATGCTGGATGAGAGCTCTATCGCACAAGTTGCACGTAGGTTTCAGCTCTACCTCAGCACACCATTGTAAAGTAAAAACTGAAAAAAATATTTAATTTTGGTAACACTTTCTCAGTGAGAAATTGTATTGGTAAAACCCTCTTTCAGGACCTGGAACATCACTGAGACTCCCTGGAACAAGTCAGGGTGGTGGTCCCACTCCAGCAGTCAGGTATGATTCCTTTATATTATAATAGAATAATATCATAATACAATAAAAATCACCAATAATCTTAAAAGAAACTGTTGTCTTAAATTTTTTAGGCCTATGACACAATCAGGGCGTCCTATCACAGGCTTTGTGAGACCCAGCACACAGTCAGGGCGTCCAGGAACGATGGAGCAGGCAATCAAAACCCCGCGCACTGCAAGCACGGCCCGTCCTGTCACTAGTTCTTCTGGTAGATTCATTCGTTTAGGAACTGTGAGTGTTCATGTGCAAATACAGTCTATCCACAAAGAAACAGCAGGGTTTCTCCAGAAAACATATATTGGACTATTTTAAAATGAACTAGATTTGAATTATTTGACAGATTAGCTTTTAGTTACCAATATATATAGTGTCAAATTTATATATTGAGTCCTCTGGTCAACATGTGTTAAAAGTCTTAAAATAAATTAATCTTTTATTGGTACAGCATAATCTTACATTAAAAAATGTAGAAAATTTTTTTGTTTATTTCGAATTTGTTTATTCACTGGGAAAAATATATTACTTGGAAATATCTATTTTTAAAGGAATTACTACAATCCTGCTGTTGATTTAAAAAGAAATCCTGTATGTATCAAATAAATTCAATTCAACTATACATTAATACTCAATAATTTAGAGAATATGTTCATACAAATCTTGTTTGTGAGATTAAATGTACCTTTTGAAAATAACAACCTTAAGCAGATATTAATTGAATTTTTTCTTTAAGCCCACATTTCTGTTTTTTAATTGATTTTTATTGGGTTAATGGAGCATTCTAATCTCAAATATTGTATTTTCGTTGATTACTAGCAAAAATTATAATTATTAAGAGAAATTGTGTTTGTCTAGTTAATCTAAATGTATTTCACTTAGGGAAGGACTCACTGAAATAAATACACTTTTCAAGAGTATTATTTATTGAATGGTAGGTTGTATTTAATTTAAAAGACACTGTTTGGACTAACAACAATGATCAAGTAAGTTATGTTATTAAATTCCTTCTCTCATTATCAATATACTCTGATTTATGGTAGAAATTTTCTTATAATTTTAAGTGTCAGAACATGCATATGCACTCAAAGATTCATTTAAAGACTTTCTACACATTTGGACAGGTCTGCCAGTAAAAATGACCATCACAGTACATACGAGGCTCTCACAAAGGATTAATCAAGATTAATGAATTTAATTTTCATCAGATGTTTAACACTGTGTCCCCCTTTCCACTAGGCTTCAATGCTAACCAATCCAGAAGGACCTTTTATAAATTTGTCGAGAATAAACCTGTCCAAGTATTCTCAAAAGCCGAGTTTGTCCAGGGTAAGACAGAAATATTCCTTCCAGCAATTTAGTACAATATTTTCTTTTTCCACGTTTAATGTGATCCAAATTTCTTTTCGCAGACTTTATTTGAGTACATCTTTCACCATGAAAATGATGTTAAAAATGTAAGTGTTCCTCTCACATGTGGAATATAGCTTGAGTTTTTTGTCTCTGATCATTGGCCGCTAATATATGTGGCTTAATTTTCTGTACAGGCTTTAGATTTGGCAGCTCAAGCTACTGAGCACGCACAGTTCAAAGATTGGTGGTGGAAGGTTCAACTAGGAAAATGTTACTACAGGTAAGAATGTCTCACAACCATCGAAACTGTGCAGATGTAAGCACTGGTGCTCCTTATTAAACGGTGTTATTTAACTTAGTGTTTTACCTTTTCAGACTTGGTTTATACAGAGAAGCCGAGAAACAGTTTCGATCAGCTCTTAACCAGCAGGAGGTGGTAGATACGTATCTCTACCTCACAAAGGTAGTCACTAATCTATGACTTCTGTTCTTAGTAACACTGAGCAAGTTTAAGAAATGATTAAATGCAAAATCATGGTTGTTTTATTTATTCAAGGTTTATCAGCGCATGGATCAACCAATAACAGCCCTCAACCTTTTCAAGGAAGGCCTGGACCACTTCCCCGGTGAGGTCACTCTTCTAACGGGAATCGCCCGCATCCATGAGGTATATATGTTCACATAAAGCTTTCTCAGTCTCCTGTCATGATTTAAATTAGATATTATCTGTTTCTAATGGGATTTCTTTCCAGGAGATGAACAACATTACGTCAGCCACAGAGTACTACAAAGAGGTCTTGAAGCAGGATAACACACACGTAGAGGCGATCGCCTGCATAGGCAGCAATCACTTCTATACCGACCAGCCTGAGATCGCCCTGCGGTTCTACAGGTCAGATAAATTTACTCTCCCGTTAAGCTGACACCATATTTTCAAAATGTAAAGTGTAAACCTTGTGCACATTTATGGTGGATTGAGCACGCTTGTTCTCTTCCTAGACGGCTTCTCCAGATGGGAGTATATAACTGCCAGCTGTACAACAACCTGGGCCTCTGCTGTTTCTATGCACAACAGTACGACATGACTCTGTCCTCTTTGAAAGAGCTCTGGCACTAGTGGCCAGTGATGAAGAACAGGCGGATGTCTGGTACAATATTGGGCATGTTGCTGTGGTGAGTCAGCAAACTATAGAAAAAAAGATACTACTTGCTACTTGCACAGAAAGAGCCTTTTATGATATAAAAATCATACAAACTAATATTACATTGTGTGTTTAAAGGGTATCGGGGACTTGACGCTGGCATATCAGTGTTTTAAACTGACCCTGGCTTTCAATAATGATCATGCTGAGGCCTACAACAACCTGGCGGTACTGGAACTGCGAAAAGGTCATATTGAGCAGGTGAGAAGAGAGATTTCTTTTTTAGCCGGTAAATCTAGAATTAAAAACATTATTTTACTCAATTTATTGTGATGCAAAATATCATGAAGGTGTTTGCCTTTTGAGAGAAAGAAAAACAGAACCAGTAAAATGTGTAGTAATATCAAAAGATGACTACCAATTATACTGTTTTTAAGTGTTCTTATATCTACATATGGATTATTTTTGTTATTAAAGAATGATCCATATTATTACATATTAGCCAATAACCTTTTTATACATTTGATTAGTATGTTTTTTTGTTTTTGCTCAATTTGTTCTTGTTTTACCCCAGCTGTTCATATTCTGAAAACTTGTAAACGTAAACCGCAACTTCAATTTTGTTTTTTTTCTGTGAGTCAGAATAAGGACCTCTTATCTTCTCTTCATCACAGAATTTTGAGTTAATTTTTAGTACATTCTGATAAGATGTGTTTATAAAAAAATATCTCTTATCCAGTCAAAAGCCTTCCTGCAGACAGCGGCGTTGCTGGCCCCTCACATGTATGAGCCAAACTTCAATCTCTCCATTCTGTGTGAAAAGGTAAAGCTCTACTGAGTAATATAACGTTTAAACAGTGCATTTATGTCAAGTAATTAATCACTTTTATATGTACGTACATATATAATATGGATGTCTTTTGTCTATGTCCAGATTGGAGACCTTCAGAGCAGTTACATTGCAGCTCAAAAGTCTGAGGACGCTTTTCCAGAGCACATCGATACTCAGCAGCTCCTCAAGCAGCTTCGGCAGCACTTTGCAGTTCTGTGAGCCATCAGACATCCGACCAAAAAGTTGAGAAAGTAGTAAAAGACGGGCAGGTTAGTCAGATGGAAAACATTAGTTATCATTTATGTTTATTCATAACAGAATGGTAACTAAAAATCCAGATTTACAGAATAAATCATGGGATGACATATTTACTCTAGTTTGATAAAGATGTATTGGGTGTTTCCCATAAATAAATTGTATCAGTTGAATCCAAATGTTGTTTTGCATAAAGTTCCTCTCTGTTGTATTGTAGATATGCACAGAAGGACACTTCTCTTTATTTCACTTTCACTTTATTTCACACAAATCTTTGTAAAACTCTAGAGAATTTTTTAATGATTATCTGCTAAATTTTCATATATATATCTATGTATCTATGTATCTATCTATCTATCTATCTATCTATCTATCTATCTATCTATCTATCTATTCTATCTATCTATCTAATCTATCTATCTATCTATCTATCATTATCTATCTATCATCTATAGATAGATAGACCCGCCTGATTATATTATAGATATAGATAGTATAGATAGATAGATAGATAGTGATATAGATAGATAGATAGATAGATAGATAGATAGATAGATAGATAGATAGATAGATAGATAGATAGAGAGAGAGAAAGTAGCGTCAAATATTTGTTATACAAAAAACTAAAAATGTATGTATTTTCAGACAAAAGTTTTGTAGTTTGACCTTCCCTGCCATTTATAGGTTATGTAGGATAAACAATAAAGAAACAGCACAAAAGAGTCTCTGTAGTGATGCTCAATTGTTGCTTCCGCAAATAAAAGCAGGACTTTATAAAGAGTGATTTTGTTATCCGGAGGACCTCGGTGCCATTTCACAAATCCACTTCAGGTTATAATTGCACGGTGCATCATTCCAAGACATGAATGGGTTGCTTTTGGGGTACACTGCGGCACAGTCCTCATTGTTCAAGTTGTTTGGCTCTCCGACGTTCCAGAACCTGAAATAAATAATTGGTAGCTTTGTTGAGAGGTAAATTATGCTTTGACACTGTTTGTTTCAAACTGGTTTATCAACTGTATAACTTTTACCCGTCAGTCAGTCTCGTCCCATCCACCCATTTCCAGACCCCTTCCTCTTCCACGTCTCTCAGTCCGATCCAGAAACCACTTTGCGACATTGGTCTCGAATGCTCTTGATTAATTGTTATGAGCCTAGTTATTCCAAGCTGACAAAAAATATATATACAGATGTTCACTGATACATATGCAATGTAGTAGCAAAATATTTATCTCATGGATTTCTTCTGTTAAACAGATTTTAATATATTGGAGGCAGATAACCCAAGTAGCCCACATTTTCAAATTATTATTTTCTTTTATTAGGGGAAAAATTACTATCATCAAAACCAATCTGGCCCTACATATCTGCATTTGTTGAGATCAGTATTACTAACCACACTGACCTGATTACTGCATAAAAACAGGACTTGAATAGAACCTGTTTGACAACACTAAGTAGACTAAAGAATTTCAAAAAGTAGCACAACATAGATAGAAATTCAAGAACAGATGGGTTATGATGGCGTGTGGCTTGACCCTTCAATGTGACCAAATTAAAGCAATTCTGCAGAGAAGAATGGGTCAAAGTTCTGCAAAGTGACATAAAAGACTCATTGCCGGTTGCTACAAACATTTGATGGCTGCTGTTGCAGCCAAGAATAGCACGACTAGCCTATTCAAATTAAAATGGCAAATACGTTTTTACAGCACTATATATTTTCTAAAATGAAATGTAAATGTTAAGAATATTAAAACTTAGACCGAATGTCTTACATGCTTTTCTCTGTTGTTCACAATGGCCAAGTCTCCTCCCTGCCTCTTGCAGGACTGCCGGGCCTCGTTCCACGATGTACGGTAAAAAGTGTCCGAAAACGGGAAGTAATAGCAGCTTGAGCTCATGAAAGTCCATCCAGGCAAACAGTGTCTGCAGCCCTCCTCTGTTTTTAAATAAAAAGAGGGAAGCATAATATTCTATTGGCTGGTTTGCAATTATAAAACGCGGTTTGTACATGTAGGGATTAAAAAGGCTCTCACTTATCATCGGTAAATGGGATTGCAACAATGCAATGTCCACCTGCAACTTTTCCACTTGCTTTTCGTAGTCTTTGACTCTGAGGGTCTGGTGTTCGAGCTCCCACTTGATGACTTGCTGCTCGCTGATCTCCATGGCCAGTTGTTTCTTGACTTCATCCCTGCTTTGCACTATAGCGTCATAAGAAGCCTGAAGTTTTCTTATCTGTCCGCTGATGTCTCTCACTATGTTGTTTTCAGTTAGTCTGTTATCTGCAGCCAGTAAAAAAAGATAAATTGTGCATATTTTAGTCATTTACAATTAACCTGATAACTAAAACAAACACCCAATTAATATTACATAAGGTTATTGCTTTTGTCAGATTAACCATATGTGAACTATTTGTTTAGTGGGGAATGATTTTTTTAATGATTTTTAAGAACAGAAATTGATGCAAAGCTCTTAATTTATTGCACATTTTCTGTAATACACAGAATCCAAACTACATATTCTGGCTCGAGCACATTCACAGAACTAACCCTAATCCTAACTCCTAACTCTTTCTAATATTTGGCTACATGTTCTTTAGTTAATGCTGAGAAAACCGCTAACTTTTTATTTTTTGGTAAGGACCTGGGATATTTCTGACTGGATGTTTACCCCCTCTTCCTTATGTAATTGAAATATTTCCTTTAGATTACATTAATACTTGCTTGAATCCTGA
The DNA here is from genome assembly GCA_033032245.1 of Poecilia picta. Taxonomy (NCBI): domain Eukaryota; kingdom Metazoa; phylum Chordata; class Actinopteri; order Cyprinodontiformes; family Poeciliidae; genus Poecilia; species Poecilia picta. Next base: position 9,206,147 of record CM065374.1, read on the forward strand.
TTTGAAGCATGGTTGTGCATTTTCAGTAGGTTTGAGATTGTGGCTGCGCTTAAAACAATTTTAATTAGCATTTAAGATTGTAGTCCAATCTGAACATTCAGTCTAAACCTTTTTGGATTGATGTTTGGACAGTCTCACAAGACAAAACAATTATAAAGAATGATGTTTTAAGGCAGAGGTTCCCAAACTGTGGGGCGCGCCCCCTAGGGGGGACGCCGTGCCATTGCAGGGGGGGGCGGGAAGCCTCTGGGTGAAAAAAGACAACAACAAAAAAAACACATGGATGTTGTATGCGCTGGGTTTCTACCTTAGAACGGCCAACTCTCTGTTATTCCTATGTCAATTTGATAGAATAGGGGCTTCCACTCTTCCCATATCTGTGTCCTCTGTCACTTTTATCAGCAGTTAAAACTGTTTAATCCGTTGTTAACATGTGGTAACCTGTTTTTCCGAGCCGCTTTTAACCGCAACATGAGCGCTACGACGCTCGCGCTGTTTACACACCTGTGTGGCAGTGAAGGAGACCTGATGCTGCTGCTGTGCGGAGCTACAGGTGTCTTAGAATCATGGCAACAAACCAGCAACACGCAAAACTTTTCACAGTTTTTGGCCCAAACTAACCGACTGAGTTGAGTAAATCTGTTGGATGCAGGTAATGTTAGGTAAACGACGACTAGCTAAGTCAATACAGCACCTTAAGCTTAACAAGTAGCCTGTAGGCTACCGATGTTGTTGTCTATGTTCAGCTACATACATTAATTTTGTATAACATTCTCAACAGATTTTAAACCAAAGCTGTTAAAATAATATACGCACTTTCCATTTAAGATGAATATGTGTGCCTGGAACTCCTCCAATGAGAGTTTTAGCTTCACCTGGTACAAATTAAGTAAACAAGTAATTTTAATCAGAATTAATTATTATTAAAATACTTGCAGCCCTATTATAAACATTAATTTTCTGCCCTCCACCCCCCGGCAGGGACAGGGGGGCCCAGAAAATGTTTAGATACCACAGGGGGGGGTGCAGGAGAAAAAGTTTGGGAACCACTGTTTTAAGGAATAAATGTGAGGCTTTTTACTACTTTAAAAAAAAATAATTGAAGTTGTTTTTTGTATAATTATTCTACTATGAAAAAGAACAGTTCAAATCTGTTTTAAAAATCTCTAATTAAATATGTAGCACTTTAATTTGAACTGCATCTCATAATTATTGGTTCAAATTCTGTTTTCTGATTACGTTCACTTAACGTTTCAATTCTTGTTTCAAATACCTGTGTATTTAGTTTGTTGCTTCCCATAAATTGTCTGGTTTTGGATGATAATGTGACATAAAAGTCTGACCACAAAAGCTTGGTTTTGACAAATCATTAACCTCTTACTTTCCCATCCTTGATTTACTGGAACACTCTTCAAATCCTTTGCTTTGTATTAGTTTACAGTTACTTGGGTAAAAACAACTTACAGTACACCCCAAGGCCAATATTAACCAGTAGCAGAATCACCGCTAACGCTGCTAGGCTCGCTGTTAGCAGTTTGTAACGATTCACGATGGTAGATTCAGGTCTCATCGTCGACACAGTCACTACACAGAAAATATCAGACATCAACAGATGGATATTAAAGAAAATGGTATAAAGAATAAAATATAAAAAACTAGATGGATATCTTCAATATACCACCCATTTTCAAGTACAAAAGCTAAATGCAAATTTTAAATAAATAATAAGTCCTTATTCTCCACAGCGAAGAAGAAATGATAACATTTGTGTGTCTGCAATGCTCTCTCATTGGATTTACATACCTTGATTCTCCTGATTTGATGAGAGATGAGGCTCATCTTCAGTGAATTCCTCCTGACTAATCAGTTTGTTATACGGACGACCTGAATTTTGCATTTCCTCCATTTTTGAATGTTAAATTGAGAGTGATCTCAGAGAAAAAACCAGCAGAGATTGTTTGTTAGGACATTGCCCTCAGAGCTCATGTGTGTACAGCGTTACATACAGAAAAAGTTCATTTGTTAAATATTGACAGACAACTGAGTTCCTGGGCCGGATTTTAGCAATAGCCGCATCCCCTATTATCATTTAGTTTTTAGGAAATTGGTGTTTTGGAAGCAGCATATTAAATTAGTTTATAAAAGAAACTTGCAACCCTACATTAGATGAGGTGTTTTAATTTGCTGGACAAAACACATTATCATTGAATTAGAGTACAGCTGAAACACTTGCATAACTGGCAGATTTGAAACAATCCTCAACCAAAAGGGCATTTTATATATGTATACATATATATATATATATATATATATATATATATATATATATATATATATATATATATATATATATATATATACATATACATAAGTGCAGATTTGAGCATTTACTGGAATTGTAAAATCCTCCTCCACTTTTAAAGTGTTTATCTGGCTGAGTAATTCTCTTTTAAATGTCTTCTAAATGTTAAAAGACAATATGCAAGATTTGCAAGCACTGTGACAGAAATAAAAAACGATTTCCCAGTGTGTTTTTTCAGATTCATAAAACCGTTATTCGTTTGTGAAATCATAAAATCATCTTTATTTTTTAACATTTATTTTGGCAATAAGACTTCCTTTTAATTACACAAGCATAGAAAGTGCAACACATACACATGTCAAACTTTGAAATGTTCTAAGCCGATAAAAGATTGTTTAGTACAAAGTTTATGAATTGTAAAATCTTTGCTAGACATTACACATTAGAATGTTTAACAAACGTCTCCAGGCTGTTCATATGCATGTTTAAATGATTTCATTTATTGCTTTGCCTGATCTCACAGATCCAGTTCAGTAGATGCTGCTGGCAGTTTCCAGTGTACCAAGTCCTCATAGTGTCTCCATAGTAATGAAAAGCAGCACAGTTCCCGCTCCGAGGTCCAGTATGACTGGGTTGCCCACTTCTCCAGTACCTGTGATAATTAAGCAATACTCAGAGATTCTCACTGTTGTGTTTGTTAGAAGCTATGCTGATCTTTATGGGTTATTTTAATAACTAATAATGACAATCATTGAAATTCTTACATTACGGACGTCTCTGTCACATTGTTTGTCCATGTCCACGTTCCCAGATGATTCACTTCACTAAGGCCGATCCAGAACCCGTTCATCCACCACATGCCACTGCTGTCTGTCCTCGGAAAATTCATACTTATGAGTTGCTGTAAACAACACATCATATGTGATAATGAATTACTTGTCAAAATATAGTGAAGCCAAAGAGAAAACAAAAGCTTAGGAAAGTGAACTCTTTCTTTCATGACCTCTTTCTGTGTTTTAGACAAATTCACATTGTTGCTGATTCAGCCCTTTTAAACAGGATTTACATTTTGACCCACCTGTTCCTCCAAGTTGTTGATTATGAGCAGGTCGCCTCCTTGGCGAATGCAGTCAGCTCTGCTGTCTGACCAGTTCTTTCTTGATTCCGGTTCATAGTTAGAAAAGTAGTAGCATGACGTTTTCAGTAGGAGCCATCCCGAAGGGCATCTGCCACAGTTTTTCTCTGTTAAATAGAAATCAAGACAGCTCTGTTTGTTAGATGACATTACTTTTTTTAATTTCTGGAAACAAGAAAAGCTGCGCTGTGTATCCCAAAGGCATTCCGTTTTTAGACAAACTTCAATAGATTCTATTGGAAATTTTTTATGACAGGCAACACAAAGTGGTGCAAAAATCAGAGTAGAGATGCCTCTAAATAAATTCCTGTGCATCTAAAAATTGTAAATGTGCTCTGTAAATAGTCATCTAATTATTGATTTAATGAATGTCTGCAGGAGACAGAGGGGAAAATGTATTCTTAGAAACTTAACACTACCAAGAGCAGATGCATTGGACAGGAGATTTGTCTTTTCTGTTTGCAGGATGCTAATTTTCTTCTGAAGGCTGTCAGTGAGAATCTTCTTCTGCTTCAAGTCCAGCTTTAGTTGGACATGGCTGGCACGCTCTTTCTCCAGTGAGTTCTGGGCCTCCTTTCTCTGTTTTATTATTTCCGTGTGGTTGCGGAGAAAGTTCATCTCAACAAGGAGGGGTGAAGCAGCTAAATCAGGAACCTGAAGGTCTTTGGCGTTAGCACCTACACAATAAAAAACTGAGTAAGAGGACACAAACAATATGTCTGGCTTAAGAAGAAGCTTTCTGCTTAATACATTTGGTCTGGATCTCAACATTTAAGTGGAGGTTTGAATAATACTGTGACATTTTAGGTTACTAAAATTTACAGAACAATGTTTATTTTTGTAGCCTTTAACATACCCACAGTGTCTGACTTCCTATTAGTGTGGCAATCAGCTCAGAAATCTTTTGGTAACTTCACAGTCGTGTACGAACAGATATTCATACTTACAGTAAATCCCAATGACGGCAGCAGAAATGAGTAAAGCAGCATTTAGCAGGCCCAGGCTTAGCACAACCAGTCGCTGGTGTTGAAATGTGTATTCACCAATTTCTGCAAACAGACCTTTAAAAATATTCGCCAGAGTTAATCTTCAAAGTTAATTCTGTATTGCTGAATTTAAAAAATATAAATAAGAATAATGTTTTAAAATGCTAGATAAGCTAAACAATAGAATGTTGAAAAGAAGCAATGGTGGGAAGCTGTAATAAAGTTCATTGTAAAACTCTACCTTGTCCGAATGTTCGTCGATGAGAAGGTGAAACCTCATCCGTGATCAAATCTTGGTAAATCTTTCCTTCGAACGACATCTTTTCCTCTCTTTTTTACTCTGAATTCTGCCCTTTACCACTGCTAGAAGTCCACATCGATCTGTTTGTCCTGTTCAAACTAGTGATAAGAGGCAGGGGCTCGTATGATCATGTTTTAAATGGTGTTCTGGTGACCGTGTGACTGGGAGTAGACCTGTTGTACCGATACTTTTTGAATGGTTGCAACATGTTTTAGTACAAACATGTTACAAACATGTTGTATGGCTTAATTGCTGAATAATATAAATAGATTTTATAGATGTGCTTGTGTTTAACTGCCAGAGCTAGAAAGAAAAATATGATCAGTATCTTGTAATAATGTTTAGATATCTTTAAAACCAAAATAAGTTATTATAAAGTAAATCAGCAGCACTTTGCAAGATGTTTGAGTTGTCTCAAAGAAACAGTGAAAAGAGTCAGAGGGAGCAATTGAATTGAATACCTTTTTAGAACCCATAATCTAAAAGATGAAAATAGTTTTAAATTTCATTAAAATGAGAAGGATATATTGACAAATGTATATTGCCATTCTTGTTAAAGAGATGCTCCTCCTGTATTGTTTTTGTAGCTCTGGAAGTTAAATCCTTCCTTACATTTACCCACAAAATAACCAAAGATAAATAATGGAACAAATAACTAATTTGAAGTTTTGTTTTTGTTTTGGTAAGCTTGTTTAGTTTAGTTTAACTAACATAACTTAGTTCATGTTAGTTTACTGTCTTTGCTTAGTTTATCTTAATTTATCTTTTATTTGAGCTTGGTTTGTGTTATTTATTTTGCTTATTTTTTCTAAGTTAATTTATCATAAACTGAACTAGTAATGCACAAATATAGCAGACAAGGTCACATTTGTTTGTATTACTAATTCAGATAACTTATCTTGCATTAGTTTCTAAAGTTAATTTAACATATTTTGTCATAGTTTGTGTTAGTTCACTGGGCTAAATTATCTTAGCCTTGCTTTGAACTTTTTCTTTTTCTATTTTACTCTTTGCAACATATCTTAAATTGCTGTATAAAGCAGACCCTTTATTTAAACTCACCAAAACATTAGGATGAAATTTATTGACAATGTTTTCATAGACATGCAGCAAATGAATACAAAATTAATATTTGAAAAAAGCATAACAAATGTGGCACAATGACAACAAGTTTATATTTTTTAAGGCTAATGTCAAAAAGGTAAGTCTTTGAATGGAGAGCTGTAAATGCAGTTTAAATGGACGTTAGTCATGTCTGACTACTTAGAAGCACATTTTAATTAGACTCCTTTAGTCAATCAAACTTACAATCTTCACACATACATAGATATGCAGATTAGTAGATAACTTGCTATGAAATGTTGCATGTGGTGGGAAGCTTGTCTAATGATATACAATTACAGCTTTTGGTGAGACACTTCCACCTCATTAGGCTGTGGCATTACTAGATTTTTTTTCAATTTTATTATGGAGGTGTAAGTGAACACTGTATTTAGACTATAGATTATTTGTCCCGTTTAGGAACTTATAAGATGGTGCTTTCTCACAAATCCAGTTTTGTCTTAATCCACATTCTAAATCATTCCAGGCCCTGAAGAAGTTTTCATTAGGGGTCACTGCTGCGCAGTCCTCGTTGCTGTGACGATCATCTGGCTGCCCAACCTTCCAGTACCTGTAACAAATAACAGATTAATATAAAAAGACCATCATCCCCGTTTTCCAAATAAGAAAGTTATGTTAACAATTGTTGAAACTGAAAAGAATGGCTTATTTTCAGAAGTTCTGACTCGCAACTTTTCAAAAATTCTAAATATATGTTCAAAATTAATTGTGATTATTTGCTATGTAACGATAAAAGATTTGTGTTAAAGTAACGAGTTAAAGTCCTTGTTAAAGTAAATGAGATATTCTTTAAAATAATAAACTCCTACCCTTCAATTAGGATTGTTCCGTCCAACCAGTGCCAGATTCCTTCCTCTTTAGAATCTCTCAGTCCAAACCAGAAAGGACTTGTGCTTTCTGAAGGATTCTGACCATGATTTAACAAGTAATTTACGATTGTTTTCTAATGGAGGGAAAATAAAATGTAATTGGTTTAAAAAACTCATTATTTTACAAAATGTAGACGTCAGAAATCTTAACTAACCTCTTTGTCTTTGGTGTCAATGACTGGAAGATCTCCTCCATGAATCTGGCAGAACTCTCTGGCTTTTTGCCATGATTTCAGCCCAGCGTTGTTAGAAGAGAAGTAATAACACACCAAGTTTATGAAGAGCCATCCTGGAGGGCAGTGAGTGCAGCCATCAGCTGTAAAAGATAATAGCACGAGTACAGAAAATTAGTAAAATAAAATGCAAGCAATTCCATCAAAACTTTGAGTAAATATACATAGCATCATGTCTCACAGATCTGTGGTACTTGTGATCTCAATTTTCCAAGGTCTGGTGTAACTTTCTCAATGAGCACTTTGTAGTCTTCAGTCCTTTTCATCTGATGTTCGAACTCCCACTTGGTTTCTTTCTGACTGTTCATTTCACCATCCAGCTGCTTCTGAGCAGCATATATGTTCTCTACTGCCATCTTATATTGCTTGTGAAGTTCGTTGAGGTCTTTTTCAAGGATTTCAGTGTCTTTGAGTGTGAGGTGAGTTTCTTGCAATCCACTGTCTGCAAAGGCAGAAGAAAATCAGTCTGTTATGAGAAATATTATTTGCAGCTATTCTTACTGAAATGCAACTTTCAGAGCAACACAACTTACAATGCACCCCAAGGGCAACATCAAGTATAAGTAGAAGACCAGCAAGAAGCACCAGGATTACTGCAGCCTGTCTGCTACGACTCCCAGGAGTGAACAAAGTCACTAAGCAAGAAACATAGGTAAATGTAAAAAAAATGAAAAAGTTCCTTGTTATATTTATGTCCAGTATATGGACATCTCCATGTCAAAGGTCTCAATATTTGAGCTTTACATTCAGCTATATGCAATATTTACTTTTTTATTCTATGTTTAAAGAATATTTCTAAAGCAATGTTGCTTTAAAACCTGTGTAATCTCATTTAAATCAATTATACTGCATACTTTACAGCTTAAATCCTTCAGAGATTACATTTCTAACATAAGTAAAAGTGCATATTGTGGACCTTAAGCCCGTCATACCTGGTTGCCTGCTTTGGTTAGATATGCGGAAGGAATTACGATCTTCAATGTGGAATTCCTCTTCACAAATCAGCATGTTAAATCCATCAGGTTGTGTCTTCTCCATTGTCCTTGTTAAGCTTTACTCAGTCATGGACATGTGAATGCATGGATTATTTTAGACCTGTTTTTGCTGAGCTAATCAATAATAAAATTCTGATGAATGTTCAGTTTTAAATTTGAATTTCATTTTTCTCCTGAAAGGAGAAGTGAAATTATCCTTAAAGTTCCCCCACCCAAATGATGAACCATGCTTCCTAAAAAGCCATTTTTCTCTTATAGTTACTGTTTGAAAAATTAACCCTGGCATCCAAAAATGGCCCAGTGAGATCAATTTCTTGCAAAATTATTGTAACGATCATTTCATATTCCAGCTATTCTCATAAATATGCTACTGATATCAGACCATTTATATTTTCCACTCAACTTTCACACAGTTTAGAAAATATTTCAGTTGTATTTTCAATTGTGGTGATTTTCCATTTAAATCTCATGAAAATAACATTTAAGTTTAGAATATTACATCAGAGCAATACAAAACATATTTGAAGGGGTGGTATTATGTATTCTACTGGCATATTGTTCCATTTTAATACTGCACATATCAAGCATAACTTTAGAGAAATTTGACACTTTGAAATTGGCCTGTCTCTTTAAGAAGCTCCTGCTTTGTCTGACACTGCCTTCTGCATGTCATCACAACAATGCTCCTCCATTAAGCCATTTACAACCATTCTTATGAGCTTTGTACTAAGAAGTAGTTCCACTTATGAGGTCAGCAGGTGTTTGTCAATTGCTGTTGCTGATTGTCTGGAGGAGCTGAGTGGGGAAGGTGTGGGATGAATCTGGGGGGCAGAAACTCTGCGAAGGACTGTAGCTCCAAAGACGATCTTTGAGAGCAAGTGTTAATGCATTAACTGTATGTCAACAACTCACTTGCAAATTTCATGTTCTCTGCTGTGTCCAAAATAATATAAAACTTTATAAGATAGCAAAATACAAATTAAAAGTTAATAACGATACTCAGAAACAAGGATAAAAGTAAGCAAATAGAGCAAATCTCAAGTAAAGGGATCATTTTAAAAATAACAGGAACTAAAGTTTTATAAAGGAACAGAAGAACTTAAAACATACAGCTTGACACAGTCAAAATACATATAGAAATATGGAAATTACAGGACACAAGAACTGAAAGTTTTAAACCTGTGGAATGAACTGGATAGCTACTGCCAACAGTAACAAAACCAAAATCACACACAAAATAACCATAATACAAAGTGAAAGTACTGATGACCATGAAATCTCATATATTGTTTTTTTAAATCTGAAAAAACACAATCACAATTATGTGACACTTTCTCTTGTTCCAAACGGCTATTTGTGGTTGTAATATGCTGAAATCTGCAAGGTACTTGTGTGCACAAGATCCAATATTTGTTAAAATACTGGTGTCAAAACTTAGAACACCTTAAAATCATAATACAAACATTTCAAAAGTAAAGTCAGTAAAAAGTAAACATTTCTGGAACCGAAATCCTTTGTTTTGGGGAGTGTAAGCAAGTGGTTCACATGTTTTCAGCTTTGGTTGATTTCACATATCCACTGTAACCGTCTCTGGCTACAGGCGCTATCATAGCGTGTTTTCCAAGGATTCTCGTCGCTGTAAACTGCAACGCCACAGTCCTCTCCTGAGTGCATGTCATTTGGCTCCCCATCCATCCAGTACCTTTGAAAAATGAAAGTTTTGAGTAAAACAGCAAGAAAAAAGTAAAATGTCAAGAAATGTTCAGTGTCTCTCAAACCTTTGTTCAACCTCTGTGACATTATTAAGCCAAACCCAAGTCCCCTCTGTCTCCATATCTGTGAGGCCAACCCAGAATCCACTTGCCCAGACATCTCGACCACTTCTCATACCATCAATAGTATGACTGATAAATTCCTGCAAAAGCACAAACAGGTTCAGAAACAATAGAGTTTTGCAAGCTTGTCGGTTTTTTTCAACTCACCTGCTCCTGCTGGTTGTCAATCACAACAAGATCAGCTCCACGTTTGATGCAGTCCTCTCTGCTTTTATGCCAGTTCTTCTTCACAGTAGTGGACTCAGTGTAAGAAAAGAAATAGCAGCTCGAGTTGAAAATAAGCCATCCAAGAGGACATTTGCCACAAGTTGAACCTGAAATAAACAAGTTATTTATGTCTCACCAGCTACCTTACTGCAGTGTTCATCATAAAAAAAATTGGGAAGGAAACATTTCTGTCTGACCTAAAGCCGATATGTTGGCCTGTAGGTTTGTCTTCTCCACTTGCAGAGCTTCAACCTGCTTCTGATATCCATCATTGATGATCTTTTGCTGCTCTATTTGCTCCTTTAGTTGTGTGTGATTTTTTATTGCGTTTGCCAATGCTCTCGTGGCTTGCTTTTCAGCTCCGATCACGTCGCTGTGGTTGCTGCGAAGAAAAGTGACCTCACTGATGACCTCAGATGCAGCTGAGTGAGAAACGTGTAGAGAAGCTTGTTTGGCTTGAGCACCTGAGCAGATGAGGAAAAAAGAAACTGCTAGAAAGGCAAAGTATTGGTATATCAGAGCTGAGTTTTTAAAGATGCATGTGAAGGTTTTTTAGGGTGGAGATACCGCAAACTCAAATAGGAGCAAAAGTTTAAGGTTATTGTACACCTGTGTGTGTGTGTGAGTGAGTCATTTTGTGACCCTGTTTGAACTGGAGGAGAAATCCACTGTAGAGTCAAACTTGTGTTTGCAGTAATAGTTTTAAAAGAGACACTCAAGTTGTTTTTGTATGATCACTCCACCCTAAATCATATCTGATCAAAAATTATTCTATAAAGACACAAAGTTATTATGGCACTCATTGCTGCAATGAGTGAATATAAACATCTGAGAAGCAATTTAATATAAACTCTGCAAACCAAATAAAGTAAAACAACCAAGTTTATGTCACAACCAAGTTTGTGGCATTTATGGATGTTGAAGCAATTTGAGGTTACACAATATAGCTTTGCAAAGAAACAATGGCTCATTTTTTGCTGCCTTTCTTTTTTTTTTTTTTTAGAAAAATTCTTCTGAATGAGGAAATAAGCATTTTTATAAAATGTAGCACTTACATTTAAAACCAAGAACTACGGCAGCTACGAATAACACGGCATTCAGCAGTCCAAGACACACAATGATGACTTTGTAGTTTCCAAATACAGATCCTTCTGCAATTATTAACCAAAAATGCATAGATTAGCATTATTTACATGATTTGGATTTTGGTTAAAAATGTAATTGAACCTTTCATCTTGCAGTCTTTAATCGTATTATATCTAGTAAAGTAAAGTAGTATAAAAAAAACTAATTCAATTAATAACATTTTTTTTGGTAAGCTTCCAAATCAAAAAGTTGCAAAGAAACGTTTAGAGCTTAAAATATTGTTGGATGCAGGCTTTCAGGATACTTGAAACTATGAATTAATAACTTGATAGCTATTTCTTCTTAAGCGTCTAATTCTGAAATCATTAAAACTTTTTAATGCATTATTATAATGTATTATTAGGAAATTTATTCATTTACTTTGATATTAGTGGATAGAGTTAAGATAGCTATTAAAATTTCTGTTGTTGAGTTGCTATGTATATTATCTATTAGGATCTAGTTAGTGAGTCACAATGGCAGTTTAAACTGTTTCATGACAGACTGGAAAACAGGATAATAAAATAAATACAAGAATAATTACACTTAAGATATAATTTTGACAAAGTATTTCTACACTTGATTACTTCAGATACTACTTTATATTTAAATTAAATTATCCTCTCATGATAAAAGTTTTTATTCCTTTCATTAGGAATAAAACTATTGGCCCACTGTACTCACAGCCAGTTATTTATTTTCTTTATCTATATTTTTTCTTTTATCAGTAGTCAAATTTGAATTATTAATGAAATAAAAATTTATAAATAAATAAGATATGTGTGTCACATAGTAAAATGGTGTAAATATGCACCTAAGCTCTACTCTTGTGGGTTTTCTGGTGAAATATGAAGTAAAATATTCATGCTATCTCTACGACCTCATTTTGAAAACATAATTAATCCCTTTTCTGTTTTAAATGGAAGTGAAACCACAAGTAGACATTACAATCAAATGATCCTTTGATTAATTTAAGATCTTACCTTGTCCATCTCTGTTGAAGTTCTGTTGGTGCTCCATGACTGAACTCCCCAAGAACAGTACTGACTAGCATGTATCTGCTCTTCCTTTTTTATACACCCTAGCAGTGGAAGTACTGTCATAAAAGAGGATGGATATAAGTTATTTCTGTCCTAACACAGTTCAAAAAAGTGAAATATGGACTGGAATTTCCTAATTAATTTATGTATGTTTTGTTATCAGAATTTTCTGATCAGCTACCAGTAATAAAAACAAACATAAAGGAAGGGGTTATTTATTAATTGCTTTAAATTAGAGAATGTTATATTCAAATACCAGCTGCTTTTTTATTTGAAAAAAAAAAATATAGTAAAAATTTAAAGTTGATTTTAGTTTTGTTTAAAATAATAAAATTAGAATCCAGAGAGAGACTTTTTGTATTTTATATTTCATATGAGACACGTTTATTAGTTTAATTCACCAACATTAAAACACATATTTGTGGCGCAAACATAGATGATGGAACACCTTTGAGTTATGCAGAGGAGACAGCGCCACCTACGGTCATATTTTGATGGTTGCAGAATTAGGTGCCTAAATGTGCAAAAAAAAACAAAAAAAACTTCGCTCTATGAATTTGATTGCTTTAAGCATAAAGACATTTATGTCTCCACTGATTCATTTTCTGATCACAAAAATAAAAATACTCAAATTCAGGCTTTTAAATTTTTTTTTAATGAAATCTAGTTTCCGGTATTGTGCTTTGGGAAGTGACGCAGTAGTTGCCCAAGATAACTCCGTTTCCTAAGATAACTTTTACTCAATTTCCCTTCGACGTTTGAAGCGGACATATAAAATATGCTTCCTAGAGTAGAATAACAATCCATTGGCAGTTTTAAAAAGTGTTTATTTCAGCTGAAGGTTGCCTTTTGTTGCTAACAGATTAGCAAAAATCAAGCTAACCGCTAGAACAGAAGCTAAACTTAACCGGAAGTTATCGCTTCTTACTTTCGCAGTAAAATACTTCATAACGCATTTAAAGTTGGAAGACTTTATTTTGGAAATTGAATGAAAACGTTAACTGAGCGTCTTCACCATAATGTGTTGTACTTGATGTTTGTGTAACTAATGTAGTTGCACTCATTTGGCTGCGATATCTATTTGTGGCTGTGTGTGCTGCATGCCACTTGCAGGAATCTGGTCGTGTTTTTTGGTCTAGCAGCTTTTTCTTGCGGTCGAAAAGGGCTAATATGGTACATGCCTGCGCACTTATGACTATTTCATGAAGTGTTGTCGTAAGGCCTTGTCGGGTTATTGCCACCCCTCTGTCTGTGGTTAACAAGTCCCCCAGTAGAAATGTCTCTGGAGGACTATGAGAGACATTTCGACTCGCTAAACTCGGATTTAGGCGGCGGGTCTGTGGTCAGCGAGCGATCAGCTTCAGGCACATTTAATGGCGAGGAGGAGAAACTACATTACATTCCTATCAGGATCCTCGGAAAGGGGGCGTTTGGTGAAGCTACTCTGTACAGAAGAACAGAGGTAAGTAAGTAGGTTAAAGCTAAAGTTCGCAGTCTTCCTGAAGAACCTTTTCCTCTAGCGTGTTTTCACATGTTGGCAATTTACACGCACGATTTTAATGCACTTTATTGGAGTTTTTGTGCATAATTGGTATATAATTGTGAGTTGGAGGGAAGGAACAAATGGTTCTCAATACCTTAGTAATTAAATACCTGAACACATGGTGTTCCTCTGAGTCAGGGGGTTAAAATACTAAACAACCTGATAAAGAAGTCTGGTTCTGTTTTGGGGGCTACTCAGATTATTGTGAAAGAAGAATACTTCTATAATATAATATCAAGAAAATTAGAGGATCCTCTTTCTGATATTGATAGGATAAAATTCAACCAGAGGCTGCTGTAATACAGACCACTACAAGAAATCATTCCTGCCAGTAGCATCTACAATAACTGTGGAAAATTGCTGCTGTAATACAATATGAATTACAGCAGCATTTGTGTTCTCTTTGGGATTACAGTATTTTTAAATGAATTTGTATTCAAGTCAAGTAAGTGCAAGTCATTGCAACAATTTGTCTTGAGAAGTCACCTGACTAGTAGAGTTTGCATGCCTCTGTTTTAATCCAAGTTTAATTTCTGCTTTTCTGTGAGGATGTCAGTGGCATGTTGAAGAACATTAACAAGGACAAGACAATCAACATTCCCAGGCTTAAGCATACAAATGAGCTTAAATGAGCTTTCCATATCATCATATGATATGGAAATGGAAAATCATTTTGGTTTACTGAGAGATTGAATCCCATGTCAAACTTTCCGCATGAAGTCTGCTTGTTCTTCTCTGTGCATTTGTGTGTCCTCTCCAAGTACTCCAGCTTCTTCCCAGAGTCCAAAAAAACGACTCTGCTAGTTTAATTAGTCTCTCTAAAATGCCCCTTGGGTGTGTGTGTGTGTGTGTGTGTGTAAATATTATTACAATATTTTATTTCTTTGTTTGCAGTCATCAGACGCTTTAGAGTCATATCCTCTCATGTTTCTTTTTAGTCGTACTCTCCACTTTTTGATGAACAATTACCAGCATTTGTTTCAGCCGTTTTCTTGTACTGTGCTTTGTTTGCAGGACAACTCCCTGGTTGTGTGGAAGGAGGTGGACCTGAACTCGCTCTCGGAAAAGACGCGCCGAGATGTCATGAATGAAATAAGCATCCTCGCCATGCTGGAGCACAACAACATCATAGCGTACTTCAATCACTTCATGGATAAAAACACTCTGCTGATCGAGATGGAGTACTGCAATGGTAAGACAATAAAGCTTCATGGTTTCGTTCTGTGACTTGGTTTAAAAAGAGAGTCCTAAAGAGCTGTGTCCTCGCAGGAGGAAATCTGAATGACAAAATCATCCAGCAGAGAGGAAAGCTTTTCTCCGAAGAGGTGCAGGATGTCTTTTTTTTTTGTTTGTTTGTTCGTTTCAAATACAGCTATTTGTGATTATGTTATTAATCTCCTTAATGTTTCTGTAGATTGTTATATGGTACTTGTACCAAATCACCTCAGCAGTAGATTACATTCACAAGGCTGGAGTCATACACAGGTGAGATGTTATTGTTATTGAGAGGATCTTGCAGGCCATGTGTTTGCTTGAAACACTTCAGGTCAGTGGCTTGCAAAATTATTATTTCTCAAAGATTTTCACACCCTGTCTTGTTTCAAAACCAGTTTGTAATGTACTGCAGTGGGATTTTATTAGCTAGACTGAAACAAAGTAGCAGAGTTTATTTTCACTGGCCAGTGTTTTTGTTTCTAAAGTGATTTTATAAATAAAGGTGGAATGGAAGTTATTCCTGACATTATGTTGTACAACTAGCTTTGTTTTTGTGCATAGGCTGATTGATTCCCTCTTGTTTTGATTGAAACCTAATCTTATAACATTGTGCATCTTTCTCATATTTTCATTTTTTTGATCTCTGCATCACAGTAAATTGAAAAGAAGCATCCTGGCCAACCACAATAACTGCCCCGGTGGGAAAAACAATTAGGCGGTTGGACAATCTGAAATTGTACAATGTAAACAAAGAATTGAGACAAGAGAATTTGATCAAGTCATTTAGGGAATCTTGTTCAGTGTGATGTGCAACGTCTGCTTCCTGTCCTTCTGCGTTCTGCCTTAGAACCAAAAAGTCACGTTTTTGTTATCACATTCTTCGAGAAGCATAAATGGAAAAACTGCAAAAACTCTTCATGTAGCTTTTTTCTCAATAGTTTCTAATAGTTCTGTTGATATATTCTTGCACCTGAGCTATCAATCATTGCAGCTCTTCTAGAGTTACTTTAAACCAGTTTTCTGCTTCTCTCCTTTCTGCTTTTCGTTCCTGGCCTGCACGGCCGTGTTTTTGTAGTTTTGAAAATGTACCAGACCGTTTCAGTTTTAAGATGATAGATTAAACAGTGCTTAGTTAGATCTGAAAAGTTGGAGATGTTGTTTTATAACATCACAGTGTTTAAAACATCTCCCAAGTCTCCCACTAAAATTATAAGGATATTAAATTACACTAAGATGTCAAGTGGATTCCATTCACTTAGTTGGTGATTTCTATAGATATATTCACAGGGGAGTGAATACAAATGGTAGTAATATTTTTCTAACACTTTTAAAAGCCATTACTTTCTTGTAAGTACTGTACTACTTTGCGTTGGTCTATTCCATAAAATCCAAATAAAAATACTTCTATGTTTGTGGTTGTGATGCGACAAAATGTTAAAAAGTATTTTCACAAACCACTATAAATGACATATGTACGTTAATTCGGTCTGTTTTTCTTTTAGAGACATCAAAACTCTGAATATTTTCCTAACAAAGACCAACCTCATGAAGCTGGGAGATTATGGCCTTGCAAAGAAGCTAGACTCTGAGTTTTCAATGGCAGAGACGGTGAGTCCCTCTCAATCCTCAAAACATTTGTGTAGCTTAATTTCTGTGTTGTACCTTCTCAGTTTACCACTGGCATTATTAAAACAAACACTCTATGATGTCTTAAGATAACTCTGTCTCCTTCTTCCCGCTCTCTGCAGTGTGTGGGAACTCCTTATTACATGTCACCTGAACTGTGCCAGGGTGCAAAGTACAACTTCAAGTCAGACATTTGGGCCATGGGTTGTGTCCTTATGGAAGTCTTGACTCTTAGAAAGACGTTTGATGCCACGGTGGGTTTTATTGGTTGATTGTGACTTATTGGATTTTATGCATGAAATTAACTTCCTGCTATAATAATTTTCTCTTTTCTTTTTGTGTCTAAATAGAACCCTTTAAACCTCTGCGTTAAAATCGTCCAAGGAAACTGGACTATGGATGTGAACACAGATTGTTACACCAGTGCGTTGATCCAGTTAGTGTACGAGTGCCTCAATCAAGTGAGTGAGGGGAATAATCAGTCTTATTGTGAATCGCCTCTAGTAATAAACCATCTTGGGTAAAAATAGTGCCCTTTTGATAAGCATGTGATGTTTGCGTTGCAGGATCCTGCGAAGAGGCCAACAGCTGATGAAATCCTGGACCAGCCTTTTATCTCCTGCCTCCGACAGTAAGACCCTTTATGAGTCGTAAAATAACCTGCCTGCAAATACGAATCATTCCCTGAATATTTGTCTTTCTGTTAGGGAGCTTGACGAGCGAGTTGTTATGCTGAATTCGGCAATGAAGAAACCAAAGTGAGTCAACATACAGTGTGTGAAATGTTCTAGAAGCCTCACTGTCATTATTTAAGTCCGGTGTTGTGATTCTGTTGCTTTCCTAGGCTGAGCACAGCGAGTGAAACTCCCGTCGCCGTCGTGACGACACGCTCACGGGAGGTTTATTACTGGGGAGGAGGGAAATTCACGCCCCAAAGCTCGACTCGTTCAAAGCTGGCAGCAGCCCCCAACACGTGTGTGCAGGAGAGAATCATTTTGCAGTGGTGACTGTGGAAAAGGAGCTGTACACATGGGCTGTAAGTACCAGTCATTCACCGTAAAGTAGGTATTGTAATGTTTGTCTATTTTTTTTTTTATTATTATTATTTTAAAGCAACTTTTTGCTTTCTTAGGATGTGCAAGGAGGAGCAAAGATGGTGGGTCAGCTGGGGCACGGGGACCAGGCGTCGTACCGGCAGCCGAAGAGGGTGGAGAAGCTTCAGGGGAAGGCTATCCGGCAGGTTGCATGTGGGGCCGACTTCACCGCCTGTGTAACGGGTGGGTTGGAAAAGCATTCAAAACTCACCAAAACATGTTTCGGTTGCTGCTCTGTAAGATTTTCCATTAAAAAAAAATTCTGCTTCTTCTTGTGCAGACGAAGATCAGCTGTACATGTTCGGGTCAGACTATTACGGCTGCATTGGTGTTGAACGTGAGATGGGCAATGAAATTTTGGAGCCGGTGCTCCTGGTGTTTTTCGAGGAGCGCCGTGTGCGCCAGGTTTCCTGTGGAGACAACCATGTTGCGGTGCTGACCCAGAACGGTAGCATCTACTCGTGGGGCTGTGGAGAGTATGGTACGTAGTGTTTCTGTTGAGCTTCATGTTGTAGCTCAACAGAAAGTTAAACGACGAAAGGTCCAGTTCTCAATTTGTCACGACACATGTAGAGGACTCAGCAGACAAAAAGAAGAGAGGGACATCTGGTCTTTTTCGCCTACATGCAAAATGTCATGTGTGGCAGGAAACCTAAAACTGCTTTCTTCTTTCTTGGCTGTTAGAGTCAAAATTATTTGCAGATAATTTGTCTAATTTGGTTGTTTAGGTTTTTTCTGTGCAAATTTTGACATATCCGGGTAAATTTAATTCAACATTAATTTGCTTAAGACCGTCTTAGTGCAGTTGAACATTATTACTTGTTGCAACGGTAGAGCTCGGTTGATTTGGTGAGTCAGGAGTTAGAATAGCAAGCATTGATCAGGGTTTCTCAGCTTTGCATATGTGTGATCAACAATAGTTCCTGTTATTGGGAAAAGTAGTGAAGTGATAAGGTGGGAACAAAATTCCCTTCAGTTTGCTATCGTTACATTCGATTGGCTTATTGTAGTAAAGCATTTTAAAAAGCGTGAAGTACCATGCGCTTATGTTTCTGGTTTGCTGCCGCAGGGCGTCTGGGCCTTGAGTGTGAGGATGATTTCTCCTCTCCGATGAAAGTAAGACTCCTGTCTGTGTTTTAAATATATCCACGTGAAAAGAATGAGTGTTGGTGTCTCTTACCAGCTGAGGTCATGTTCACTGTTTCTTCTTTTAGGTGGAGGTTCCTAGAGGTGCCAGCATTTCCTCAGTGTCATGTGGCAGCGACGGCACCTTCTTTCTAACAGAGATGGGCAAAGTGTTGGCATGTGGAAACAATGATTTCAACAAGCTGGGGTTGAACCAGGGCATCTCTGGTATCAAAAACCACTCAGGAGAGGTAATAGGTTGTACCTGTACCTCTGTAGCAATAGGCTCAAGCTGATGCAGATGTGTTCATGAACTTTCTTTAGGCTTACCAGGGGATACCATACATCACCACTCTAACCTTGGTCAAACAGCTGTCCCGCTTCAAAATCCAAGTCATAGCTCCTGGGAAGACCCATACAGCTGCCATTGATGGTATGGCAGATGCCCAAACGTGGAATATCTTGCACTTTTAAACAGTTGTTTTACTATTTACTCACTCTGGCTTTGCAGAACGAGGTCGTCTGATCACTTTTGGTTGCAACAAGTACGGGCAGCTAGGTGTGAAAGACTTCAAGCGGCACCAAGGCGTCATGGTCCTTGTTGGACCATTTGGAGGGAAGATTGTAAGCAAAGTGTCTTGTGGAGATGGATTCACCATCGCAGCCACTGAAGGTAAGAAAATCCTCCCATACAAAATATGGTAGCTGTCATCTGTTAAGGTTTTATGTCAAACCTTGTGACCTTGCATCTGATTATTGGTTCATCAGGTATGTCGCACTGCTTTTTTCCTTTGCAGACAGCCAGATCTTTGCATGGGGAAATGCAGGAAACGGGAGACTTGGAATGCCTGCAGATAAAGGATTTGGTTCCGAGGTCTGTCCTGCCATGCCAAGGCCAATATTTGGTTCCCTTCACCATGTCCCTGACCTCTCCTGCCGGGGCTGGCATACCATTATCATAATGGGTAAGTTATTAGAAACGCATTGAAAACACTTCTCTGACAAAACAAATCAGAACATAAGAATAATTTTTTTTTTTCTATTCTCTAGAAAAAGTGCTCAACTCGAAAACCATCCGTTCAAACAGCAGTGGAATATCAATCGGTATGCTTTTTAGTCACCATCAAACAGAAATGGTGATCTTTGGATCGGCCTAATGACTCTGTATGATTGTGTCTACATCAAGGGCTTGGTCAGGAGGTGTTGACGTCAATGGAGGACCTGGACGTAGAGCCTGGATTGGAAACAGAATGTCGTGATGGTAGTCTTGGGGGAACTCGAGAAGTAAACACAGAGGACCTCCTGGAAGCACCAATGATGACATTTGGAAACCAAACCGGAGACAGTTCTTGTCCTCTGTGGCTTAGAAAGGTTTGCTATAGAGCCGCACCAGTCACATGACATCTTTCAGATATATTTTTTTCTAGCCTTAATGCTAACAGTCGTCATTTATTCATTGTCTTAGATTGCATGGTCATATAATACTACAATCGGGCAGTTATGAAGCAGGGTTGTATTTGTAAAGGGATGGAAGGTTTTACATTTCAAACTGTCTGGTGTTCCCAGTCTCACACGGAGTATTGTCTTATATCAACAGCATTTTTTTTTCTACTTTCCAGTTTGTACAAGACTTATTAAAAAAATAAAAGCTGTATGTGCTTCTTGCCCAATAGGAACTTGAGGATGCAGAGTTTATCCCAATGCCAGATGAGTCTGAACAGTCTGATCAAGGCCAACTCGCCTCCTTTTCCAAAAGCGTAACTCGGCCGTATGAAGAGCTGAAGGAGCTCAAGGCAGCAGCAGAAGCTGTTACCAACGAGGTAGAATCAGTGGTAGAAAAAAAAAAAATCCCTCCCATTTTTTAATTTTTTTTTTTATTTAAACAAAATCATGATCTGTTTGTTCAAAACTGAAGACTCATTTTCTGGCCCTGCAGACGAGACGGATGAGCTACGACAAAGTCAAATGTTTGGAAGGGGGCACAAATGGAGAATACAGTGCCTGCTGCAAAGCCAGCAGTGAGGTGGCTCAGGTATAAGATTCACTCACTCATCAGTGCAAGTCATGATCTTTTAATTTACCCCAAAGTATGAATGACGATTCAACACATTTTACAGCTGAAAGAAAACTCGCCCATCAAGAGAAGAGGATCGAGGTGCTTGAGAAACAGGTCTTTTTTTTTTCTCTCATCACAATTTTTACGAGCTACGGTTGCATCCAAATTAAATATATTGTCAAAATTTGTAATTGTATTTTCTAAACAAGTTATGGGGGAAGATTTTAAATGGATGAATAAAAATAATTAAATTTCACAACTAAAGCCTCCTTTCACAAACTCCTGCAGTTAAAATTATTCAAGCTCAGTGGAGAACACACTGTTGCAATTTAGGGCTTTATTAGTTTCAGGTGTGTTTGACATGGAATACCTCAAATATCTGGACTGCCATATTTCTAGCATTGTTTCATTGCATGCTAGAAATACGGCAAAGACAAAAAAAAAGAGTCACTAACTGCTTGGACAAACATGATAAATCATAAAACACTAGCAGAAACAGTATTCAACTATTGGTGGATAGTTTGCTAGCTTAAAGGTAAAGGAACATCTTTTACATCTCGAGATGGCAGAGAGCTGAAGATCACTACGGCAGTGCACTAGTAGAGCATGGAGATGCTGAGCATGAGGAGGTTGAATTCCCAGAATTGATTACTTGGTAAAAGTTGCATTATACGTTCAAATTGTGTAATATTGGTTCTCTTGAGCTACTTTAATAGTTCTTGTTTGATTTGTTTTTGCTTCCCGCTACTAGTTTGTGTATTGTGGAAAATAAACCTAACAATGTTGAAGTCCAGTTGTATATTTTTGCCCTTTCAGATCAAGGAGCAGCAGAAGGAAAACGAGCGGCTTTGGGCAGCAATCAATCGCTCCTCGCTGCAGGAAAAAGAGCGAGACAGAAACGGAAACCGTCGTTCCGAACCGACGTCGAGCAGAGGAGGGAGCGGGAGAAGATCTGGATTCACCAATCACGGCGGCAGATCAGCTGGAGCCAGCGTGTGAGGTTAAAACCAGACGTCTGATGATGCAGTTTTACATGATGCAATGCGTTTTACATGCACACCTGTTTTTCTCCGGGGTGTATTGATCCAGCTTGTTTCGGCAGACTGAAGTGTTGGCTGGATTCAACATGAACCACCAAAGCTTAATATCTGTGAGACAATCTGACGACAGGGTTGTCAGGCGGTCTGGACGTCAGCTCTGCCTCTGAACGGTTTCTGCACAGAGTCTTCAGTTAGTTGGGACTCAAATATTTGCGTTTGTTCACATAATGGTGAAGACCAGCTCCTGCAGCTGTTTGCTAATGGATCCCACGCGAGAAGGTGGGCAGCTTGTGTGAACACAGGACTTTCTGATAAATCACATATTTTCACTTTGTGGATTATCTTCAGTGGCCTTAAAAATACAGCCTCTTTAAATATATATATTTAATATCTTGCCTTTCACAGTTAGATATATGTTACTTCAAAAACTTGCATGTTTTGTTTTTTAAAAAAACGAATTGTGTGAAAACACAAAACTACTGATTTATTTTTGTAACACTTTTATGCTTCTTGGTCTTCTTAAATTCAGCATGTGTCTGTTTACTTTGGGAGTTCTGAACACTTGAACAGTTTCTCTGAGCTTTATTACATGTGGTCCTTGTAAACATTTATTTTACACCTGACCCTGCTAGAAGTTTTCCTCTGTTGCTTTTCAAGGCCATTTTTCTTGTGTACTTTCTGAATATGCATTGTACCCTTTTCTGCATCATTTATAAAAGAAGAACTGTTTCATTGGGTTCTGAATGTTTGATTTGATTTTATTTGGGGAAGTTTGGGTTTGCTTTTGACATGTATGTACAGTAGGTCCACCCTCCATTTCCTCTGGAGATGGAGGATTTTCATCCGTTTGCAGGTGATTCCTCAGATCTTTTGGGATCACTGTCTTGATGTAGATTGAATCATTTTACCATCTAGACTTGTGTTTTTTTAAAATCATTATTATTTTCTCTTCTGTTGGCAGTACCGCTTAGCTTAGTACAATATTGTCCTAATAATGCAAAGGACATTCTTCTATCTAATTGTACTCTATTTCCACAGCAGATGTGTAGAATTTTTCACTTCATAAAATGCTTTTTTTTTCTTATTGTGTTTGTGTTAACTTTGAGCACTTTATCTCGTATCCTTTTGAATTTCTAAGGAAATATTTTGTTATGAAGCTCATGACCAGGACTGTTTCTTTGCCTTTAAAGTTAATAAAACCCAACTCGTGGGGGTGTGAGTCTGCAGTGTACATTTGTGATATATCTGGTGCAGTAAACTGCAGCAACCCAATGAATTTGGAAAGTTTGCAGATATCACAACACTGTGCCTTTGGTGAGATGTTTAATTTGGCTGTTTTAGCCTTTAATGTTCTGACTATTGTTGCTTCTGTCCACTTATATTTCATCATGACTCTGTTTCTTTTGTTTTGTGTACAAGCCAGAAATAAATAAATAAATAAAGCTACCTAAAATGGTTAAAATGTATTTTTGTGCATTAATTTTTTTTCAAAGAAAATTTGCAATCTTGCCCTAGTAGTAGAAGGCGTCATTTGATAACAGGAAATCTGAAGGTCCATGTTTCATTTGGGTCATGTTGGCCTTTAACTTCCAGCTTGGAGTTGACCGCTGCAGAGATCACACATCTTTCCTTGTGATATTGTAATTTCTTCCTCATATAACCTGAAAATAAAACATATCCAGTTACAGTATTTACATTAAACATTTGCAATCACATTTGGACTGCAAACTCAGCTATATGTTGATCAAGCCCAATGACATAATGCTGTTTTAATTAGATTCCTCTAGTCCTTCAACCTTGGGTGTTGAAGGGAATGCTGAATTGACTTTTACTTTCTAGCAAGATTGACCAATATTCCAGTCCTTTTTTCTGCTTATTCCATGAGAGACACTTCCAGCGGTCTCTACGGCATGTATCTATGCAACACATGGGCTATATTCATCTGTGTAATGGCTCTTTGCTTCAAAATCCCCTTTAACCTCTTGAATTAGATGAGACTGAATTCTGAGTTTTCATTATCTGTTAGCGACAATCATCAAAATGACAATAAATAATGGTTTGAAACAGATATCACTATTCGCAACAATTCTTTATATGAGTTTAATTTACTGAATTCTGACAAAAAAAATTTGCGATGCATTTCTTTAGATGCCCCTTTATCTAATATTTAATTGCTTGAACTAATTCAGTATATAGAATATGATTTACACTTGGAGTGAAATTATTGAAACAGAGATGGACCTGTAATTAAAAACCTTCAACTTTTAAAAGTATGCTGGAATTGGCATTAGAAATGTCTTGATCACCAGAGGATTTTTACCCTAGTACCTTTAAAGATGAATCAATGACTTACCTCTGAACTTTTGCTTCTGGGGTGAGTTTTCCAGTACTCCCCTTATTTTATTCCTTTCTTCCTATAAGCAGATGTGTTATAAACTGGACGAGATCTTTTCAACTTTGAACAGATCCTGGTATGTGTCTCCAGCCGTTCACTTCTGAACATCCTGTTGCAGGTTTTGCAGGGAAGAAACTTCAAGGTGTCAACGGCCATAAAAGTCTCTGCGAGATCTGCCGGTTGTTGATCTGTGCTTCTTTGAGATGAGTTAGAAACCAGTAGTGGAGCTGATTCTGTAGACGGTTCTCTTTCTTCTCTTCTCTGGGTTTCTGTGGTGGTTCTATGAACAGGTTTAAGAACATCCTTCTGGTGTATGTTCTGCTTATCACCTGAACCACTGGAACTCTTATGAAGCATCTTTTTGTATTTCTTCTCTCTCATTAAAGTTATGTTGCCCAGAGACGGCTGGTTTTGTTCACTGTGTTTTTCATCTACTTCTTCCCACATTTTGTAATGTTTTTCACCTACAGTTTTTCCTCTCAGGGCCTCTTTTGAATGCAGGGTTATAATTTTCCCTTTTTGTTTAATGACTTCCCCTCTGGCCTGCTGTACTTTGTATGTGTTTCTCATTAGATCTCCAGTCCTGGGATTTTCTTTATTTCTTAATCTGGTAAAGTTGCCATGCCAGTCTGCTTCTTCAATAAAGTGAGGTAGTTTGTATTTTTGAGGTTTTTCCTGTTTGCTTTCTTCACTGTGTTGCCTCTCAAATCTGCTCTTGAACACATCACCTGTTTGTGTGTTTCCACCGTTGTACTGGATTGATTTCCTTACTGTTTGCTCTACCTTCCCCAGCTTCTCCAGCAGTATTCGCTCTTTGGCATAAATTTCTCCATCCATCTCCAGCTCTCCACTGGGCATTCTTTGGGAGGTTTTCCTTGATCCTTTGATATTTCTGATGACGTCAGAATTATATTTTTCAGGCAAAAAATTGCTCCTTTGCTGTGTTGAAATACAAATTTTCTCAAAATCATCCAAACCAAGAGGGGCTTGTTTCCTAGGTGCTCGTCTGTGGATTATAGCCTTGTTTGGAAACGGGTGGTCCACTCTATCTGCTTTTTTCTTAGAAACAAAATCACAGTGTACATCTCCAGAGCTGCACTGCTTTTGAAAGTCATATTGTCTTGTGAAGTTCATCCTTTGTTCATCGCTGTTGAGCATCTTGTTCTTGACAATTCCCACTAGATGTTTCTGTAAATATCTACAAAAAAATATAGGAATCAGATAAGATTACACAAAATGATGAACGTTATCTACTTGACTTTTTACACCTTAAACATTTTTGTAATTTCTCATGTTACAACCACAAGTCAGTATATTTTATTGGGAATCAATTCAATTCCAAAAATACTTTATTAATCTCAGAGGGAAATTATATGTTGTAACTTATATTACACAATTTTCTTCAAGGAGGAGTTGTTGATGTTGATGGTTGTGGGTAGGAAGGTTCTCCTGTAGCTCTTTGTATTACAACAATTCTGAAACGCCTCTGACCGAAGTCACTGTGGTTGTATAATAAGGTTCTCCATAACTTAGGTGATTTTGTGAAGAACCCTTCTTTACACCATCGTCTCCAGTTGTCCCACAGTATAGTTCCACTAGATTTTTTCACTTAAAATAAGAAAGATGTCTTGCTATGAGTGAAACAAATTGCCAGTGGGACTTGTACTTTTTTTTTATCTATATTGAAGAATTGTTGATTCAAAACATGCTTATAGTTCTTGCTGAAAAGTAACTTATAAGTTAGTACTGTCTTTTTTCAGTGTACTAAGATATTTACACTAGAACAGGACCAAAAATACTTGGTAAGATTTTGTGTTTTTGCAGTATATATTATGCTTTGTGACTGATACTTGTGGTTGTACAGGGACAAAAAGTGGCAGTTAAAAACTTTTGCAAGACTTTTGCAACACTAGTCATCCACTTTAAGTCCATTTGTTGTTCCTCATAAGATCCCAAATTAGCTGTTATGAGAAATTTCAACTTTGCATCATGTAATTACTAGCTTAAAAACAGTATGATAAAATCTAAAGTTTTAAAGTAAGGTATATTTATTAAGAAATAAATAATGAATTATTAAAAAAAAGCAAACTGAAATATAACTTTCAAAAGAGAATTGAAAGAAAATACGTCAGAGTTTATAGATTAAAATACAGAAAGGCATAAACAGCATGGATAAACAACACTATTAAACATATGTGTTGGGACTGTTCATCTTCGGACGGACATTATTTTCGTATTAATGCCATGTCAAATTGAGAAGAATAATCTATTTACTTACCAGTAAAAAAAGACGTCGGTAAGATATATTTCAACGTAAGAACGTGGTATAAATAGGAAATGTCTCCGCTTTCTGCGTCTTCATCATAGCTTAAAAAGCAACGTCCTTCAACGTTTACATTTGTTGCCTAGAAACCAAGCGTGTCTCTGATTGGTCCTTAAAAAACGTCACTTCCCGAAATGGAGTCAAGTATCTTTTAAAATCGAGATCATTCCATGGCACTGCGGTTGTTTCAACGTTTATCAACGTTTGTTTTATTTGACTAAATTGTTGGACCGAGTCCTATCCTCATCCTAGACAGTTACACTTGGCAGAAATAGAAAGGAGCTGTGAAAATAGAAGGTAATCATGCTAGCCTAGCCTAGCTTGCTGTAGATTTAAATGACCAACCATGTTGATGTATTTCTCTCATTCATAACGACTCGTTTTCTTCTTCATAGGTCCGTTATGTCCGGTGAAGGCTTAATTTCGGTGGATTATGAAATTTTTGGCAAGGTGCAAGGAGTATATTTTCGAAAATACACACAAGTGAGTTTAATTTTGATATTGGGGGCTTGTTTGATTTTGTTATGACTAAGATCAAAACCTAAAATTACGATGACATTTAGCATTTTGGTCTTCTGTTTGTATTCCATACATGGAATAATGTATGATACAACATGAAGGTAATACCACTACCCTTCATCTCAGGTAATTGTGATAGACCTGTTTGTGAAGGGTTAGTTTTTGACTTCTGCTTAGTTAGATATAGAAAACACACACACACACACAAATCTATATTGCAGCACCTCTGCAGAAACCTCTGGAAAATATGGTGCGTTCACACCAAACGCGTTTTGAGGGCCGATGTGGAGCGTTTATCGCTGCGTGATTTGAACTGTTTAGAGCGTTTGACGCCTCTGTGCCCTGGACGCACCTCCACATAGACTTTGAACGTAAACCAGACGCGAAACGCTAGATGTAGTGCAAAAATGTCAACCATCTGCATTCAAAGTGCACAAGTGTCGAACTTGAAGCGTCGGACGCGTTTTTGCCGGGCGTGCCGTGAACGCACCATTAGGATAGGAGATGCAAACCATTTAATTTGATATCCCTGAGGGAATAAATAAAAAAATCTGGTTACAGTGTAAAGTGGCACAACACCTTACTTTTTGTAATATTCTAACTGCTTGCTTGGCTGTTGCACTGCTTTGCTCATCTATTTATTTCATCTTATACCATATTCTCTTTTAATTTCTGTCCAGGCTGAAGGGACAAAGCTTGGCCTGGTTGGATGGGTCCAAAACACAGAAGCAGGAACCGTGAAGGGGCAGCTACAAGGTCCATGCAGCCAGGTGAATAGAATGCAAGAGTGGTTGAAGCTGAGAGGGAGCCCCAAGTCCCGCATCACCAAGGCCGAGTTCAAGAACAAGAAAACTATTGAGAGCCTAGAGCACTCCTCTTTCAGAATAATCAAATGAAATCAGCCATTTGTTGTGTTTAATATTAATATTTATGCTATTAACTATTTTTTTAGCTGGTTGTATTTAAAGCACTAAAATAAAAATGTATGCATTGTATGTTTGAACTCCTACATTTGATCAGATCATATAATTTATTTATTTCAAAATGCCTTGAACACGTTTCTCATAGTTAGAACTGCATTGTTTTAAGAAGATAACTTGTTGGAGCGGATTTTTAGCAGAACCGGTTGGTGATAGAAATATGTTTGATGTAGAGAGGAACTCTGATTTATATTACCTGTTGTGTTTGCCTTATAAATTAAAATTTGTGGTTATTTGCTGCAAGTGTCACAGTGGAAGAAAACATTTTAGTCGGAATGGAGTTGCCTTCTTTTTGGATCAAAAAAAGTGTGTATTACATTACCCTGACCCTGTTGGAGTTCTTCAGCTAGGGAAGTGCACAAAACGTACACATTATTGTGATTAGTATGAAAAAATTAACTGAACTATAATTAAACAGAATAATATTGTAGAATTGTTGGTGAGAAGCATCCTCAACCGTTTGTGATTAAACAAATACTTGGCATGTTTATTTTTGATTAATTTTAATTAATTAGTTTATTGTCAAATGTCCAAAAGAAGCACCTTTGGCTCCCATATCTTCGTTGTGTTCAATCAGAACAGTCGCACAACTCGAACGAATCTAACACGCTTGGAGCTCCACGAATTGTACGTTTTGCTGAACAAAATGCCACACACAATATGGCGGCGACGATCCCGTTTTGTCCTAAAAGCGTCAAGGCGAGGCTGATTCCGCTTTGTGATTGGTTGACGCATGAACGGCTAAACTCCAGCAATTTTACAACGAGCCAACAGGTGGCGGTATTCGTTTCAGCTGTTGGCAGAAAACTGTTAAAAGTAACGTCTTTTTTTGTGTGCAACGTTGACTGTGTACGACAGACACGGTATTTTCACTGTTGTTTAAATTTTATTTGTTTATTCCCTTTATTAAGTCGCTCAAACTTTGATTTTTTTTTTTTTTACGTATTTTATTGAAATATTTAGAACGAGTTTGCTTGGTCGCAACGGTTCACTTTAAAAAACCCCCGACTGCCTCTCGTCTCGAATTTAAAGGAGCAAAGCGCCAGAAATGTAAAGAAAAGTAAAACGAAGGCGCATATAAATGATAAGGTGTTTGCCGGCGGAGGTTCGGGGGAAACTTCGCTCCGGCGTGGCCGTCCCGTCCCTCCAGCAGTGCGTGGAGGAGCTGGTCTTAAACAGCCTCGATGCTGGAGCCACCTGTGTTGGGCTCAGGGTGGACATGGAGGCGTTTAAAGTCCAGGCGATCGACAACGGCTCCGGGATGACCGCCGAGGACATGGAGCGAGTGGGAACCAGATACCACACGAGTAAATGCAGCTGCGTTGAAGACCTGGAGAACCTGAGATGTTACGGCTTCAGAGGAGAAGCGTTGGCGAGCATAGTCTCCTTAGCTACGCTCGTTGAAATCTCCTCCCGGACCAGACTGTCGGCGAAAACTCACGTTAAACTGTTCAAGGACGGACAGGGCACGGGCGTCTTCGAAGCAGAGGCGGCTCGACCCTCCGCGGGAACCACCGTCATCATCTGCAGCTTCTTCCACAACATGCCGGTCCGGAGGAAGAGAGTGGATGCGGTGCTGGAGGTTGAGAGGATCAGGCAAAGAGTGGAGGCCGTGTCCCTGATGCATCCCTCTGTGTCCTTCACCCTGAAGAACGACCGCACAGGGGCCACGATGGTGCAGCTTCCCAAAGCCAGGGACACCTACCACCGCTTTGTGCAGATCCACAACCTGGCTCGGGCAGAGAAACTGGGAGAGGTCAGCCACACACGCAAGCAGTTTGAGGTGACTGGCTACCTGGGCAAAGAGGGACACTACAACAACAGCCTGCAGTATCTGTACGTGAACGACAGGCTTCTGCTGAAAACACGGATCCACAAGCTGCTAAACTGTCTCCTCCGCAGGCTGAGCAGCTCCAGCCAGAAGCAGGACAGCCCAGATGGGACATCTGTGACCCGGAGTCCAAAGCTTAAGCGAAACCAGGACCAATATGGAGTCTACATCGTCAACATAAAATGTTCTTACTCTGAGTATGATATTTGTCTCGAGCCAGCAAAAACTCTGGTGGAGTTCAAAGACTGGGATGGGGTTTTGCTTTGCGTGGAAGAAGCAGTGAAGGCTTTTCTGAGGATGGAGAACTTGGTCTCGCTCGTTTCTCAAGAGGACTTGGACTGTGTGTCCACTAAGGTTTTTAGTAGTGAAAGAACAGATCAAAAAGTGGAAACTGAGACAGCTGGCCAAGGAGCTGTTGGCACTTCCACGCTGGACTGCGGCGTTGGAACGAAACTGGCATCTAATTTTGTTCATCGTAGGAGAGCAGATGACGGCGTTTGCCTAGAGTCAGACCTGATTGAGAGCAGAGCCGATGAAGCTCAACGATATGAACAGATGGAGATTGATTTCAGTGAATGCAAGGAGACAGCACAACGTGATGCGGAGCCTGCATCGACTGATATAAACGAAGGCGAGCAAACATTCACCGAAGTCCCTGACAATTCAGACAAAGAAAAGAGACAAGACTGTGCAGAAGAGGAAACCCAGCAGGGCACTAGTGATTCACATTTACCCATCAGCCAAATTCCAATGTCTCAGCTCGATTTGAACTTTAATGAACAAATATCGCAGCGTCCTGGCAGAAAGATTAGATTGTCTGACCCATATGTTCACCAAAGTCTCTCGATTCAAGATGCATCTCCCGGCGACAAGCCTTTGTTTCAGGTTCAAGATTTGGGGCAGAATTGTAAGGAGAAATTAACTGCATCAAAGCGCAAAATGACACTTGAATCAAACCAAGACATTGCTGCTTTCGTCCCCTCAAAGATTTTCAGAGTTATTCCTGTTGAGAAGTTGGCAACATTCAAGCAACCTGGATCGCTTGATAAGTTTAGACAAACATACAATAAGTCTGTTAAGATGAAACTTCAGCATCCTCAGCCACAGAATGACACTCATTCATTCCAGACATCAGGCTTTGCTAAAAATCCTCACAGTTTGCCTGCTTTTGAAGAAAAAAATCAAGATCAAGTTCCAGACTCTCGAGAAGAAGGGATAGCACAAACAATCTCTGTAAACCCAGCAACACTCACAGCTAATAACAGGAAAAGTAAAATATCTTTGTCAGCTAAACTTTATCACTTAAAACAGCATATGACAGAAGATGAAGAACCCTTGCAGCACACTCATGGGAATATTTCAGAGGACACAAACAGTCTCACTTTATCTACAGATGATACTCGGTACAGGATCAGCAATCAGAATCCACAGAACCACAAAGCTCCCGTTGACCCTTCATCGGACAGCAGTTGTAAACAGCTGGCTGGCGATGAGGGCGACTCGGGGTGTAATGACTGGCTCCATCATTATGATGCATCTGTTGGAAAAACGGTTTATATCAACAAAAAGACTGGGCTCAGCAGATACGAGGAGCCGGTTCCAGAGGAAACTCAAGTACCTTGTACATCCGATGTCTCCAACATGGCTGTTAGTGTCATCTCTGAGATGGGTGAGTCACTTCTCTGTTATACATATTTTAGCAGCTGGTGTACATGCACAAAGGAGAAAGTAGGAATTCTTCAGTAATTTATTGTAAAAAGTTATTTTGTGTTGCCTTCTGTTTCCCTGTTGCTTAAATTGTAGGTGTGGAATACATGTGTTACCCATTTCAGCTGGATTTAGTGTTGCCTTTCCTGCCTAAATCCGGGCAAGGAAGAGTGATTAGCTCAGGGACCGACTGTAGAGGTACATCACAGACAGATTAATCACTGTTCGAGAGGGAGGTGCCTTCACAACTGTTCACACTTCTTACACTTTTTCACATTTTGTCACATTACAACCCTGGTGTACTTTATCTGGATTATATCTGATAGACCAACTCAAAATAGTGCAGAAGCAGCAGGAAAAAGTTCCATGGTTTGCAGAGTTTTACCAATAAAAATGAAAGAGTATTTGTATTTAGCCCCAGATTACTCTGACACCCCCCAAGTAAAATCCAGTGCAGCCCCTTCATCTTAAAGCAGAGTTATGTTATGAAAAATATCCCAAGCTATAGTAACTTTAAAAAAGAGGGGAAGGGGAAAGACATGTCCTCAGCAGGAGTAGGAAAACTCGTCAGAATTCACAGGAAAATTAATGGAGCTAAATATAGAAAGGTCCAGAAAAAAATAACTGCTTGAGCTTGAGGTGGAAGTTCACATTTCAGCAGAAAAACGTTTTAGTGGGCTTGTTAAGCTCAAGGCATAATCATGTATTAGAATGGCCCAGTCAAAGTCCAGACTTCTCAAAATCCAGAATCAATGGCAAGAGCTGAAGTTCATGTTATCTTCATACAATCTGACTGAGCTTGAGCTATTTTTAGCCAGATGCCTCAAACGACTTGCAGTTGTGATTTCGTTAAAAAGCGCATCTCCAAATTACTGACTGAGGGATGAATGCAATTTTTCTGCAACACTTCTCAGTTTTTTATTCATAAATTGTTTTAAAACCATGCTTTATCTACTAGGTGTTGGTCTATTAATAAAATCCTATTAGTTTGTGCTCTGATTTGTGGCCGTGAGAGCAGGAATGTGGCTCATGATGTTACAGTTTGTGTTCCCTGTCCATACAGACGATGCCGATCAGAGCGCCAACTCTCTTTCTGCATTATACTCTAAATGGAAAAATCCTGTGTTTGTCCGCCCACCTACAGTAAGCAAAGCTTGAAGTTCAAGACATTTGTGGTAATGTTCAAAGGTTTAGCTGCTTCCTGCCACTCCAAGGATGCCATAATACAACTTTTAATAGGTTTTATGTCTGTTGTGACCATCAGGTTGGTGTGGATATATCCAGCGGACAAGCTGATGGACTAGCTGTGAAGATCCACAACATCCTCTTCCCGTACCGCTTTTCTAAGAATATGATCCACTCAATGAAGGTGAACTTATTCTTTTGCAACAGTCATGTTTGTTTTATTTGCATTTTATGAAATTAAAATAACTCTTATTTATCCTGTAGGTTGTTAATCAAGTGGATAAAAAGTTTCTTGCCTGCCTCATTAATGCAAGAGAAGGAGGTTCAGCAGCACAGACTGAAAATGAAGGTATCGATTTTAAACTTTTTACCATCTCTTGGTTTTGTGACACAATTTCAAAATAGTGTAAAACATTTTCCCCTCTTTTAAAATCACAGGAAATCTTCTGGTGTTGGTGGATCAACATGCAGCACATGAGAGAGTTCGGCTTGAAAATTTAGTTGCAGGTACAAAAGGGGAAAAAAAAAAAGGTGGACAGTGTTAAATCCTGCTCGTCCACCTGATGTCAGGATAGGAAAGCTGTGTAATAACGAAACATTTTTGCTTTAGATTCATATGAAGATGACCCAGATGCCAGTGGGAAGAAACGTCTTTGTTCATCAACCATTTTACCACCTTTGGGGATCAGCGTGACGGAAGAGGAGCTCCGGCTGCTTAGGTGCTCTTTCCATGTTTGTGGCTTTCGAAACCAAACCATTGAAGATGTTATGATATTATAGACACACAATTCAACGTATTTTAAACCTGTATACATTTCAAAACATTTTAGTAATAAAAAAATTTTAAATGCGTTTCACTATGTGCTTTTGTATTCACTCCTTTGTCTATTCTAAATGGAAGATTAATATAGCAGCTGGAGTTTTTAACTGATGGGAGCACACTGCTTAAATCTTCGCCCCCTTTGATGGTTTTGTTTGGTTTTCTCCAAGGTCTTCTCAGCCACAGTGGAGGAATTTGGGCCTTGAAGTTACTTTCTCAAAGACAGGAGCTCCGCAGGTGTTTGTGGGAAAGGTACCGCTGTGCTTCATGGAGAAAGAGAGTAATGAGCTCAGGCGGGGCAGACCGTCTGTCATCAAGCCAGTTGTTGAGGTAAACGATCAGATTCAAGGTGGTTTATAATAATAAGGTCAATAAATATGAGTTTTAATGTTCCGTCAACCTCTATGCTGTTTTTTTTCTCAACTCAGGAGTATCTTCGAGAGCAGACTGAGGTAAAATGACATGGTTTTTGGATATCTCTTGTACAGCATTGTTTTTTTTTTTTATTAATACCCTTAATGAATATACAGTTTTTTCTTCTGTTGTCCTTTTAAGTTACTCCGTCTAACAGGCAGAGTCGGAGGAACTTTACCCCTCACTGTTTTGAAAGTACTTGCCTCACTGGCTTGCCATGGTAAAAAAAAGATAAAGAAACCATCACTGTTCTTTTTGCCTTGTGTTTTTTCCACTGAGTCTGAAGTATTTTATCCTAATGCTTGAATCTGCTGAAAAGGTGCCATCAAGTTTAATGACACTCTGAGTCGGGACGAGTGCCGCAGCCTGGTCGCATCCTTGTCTTCGTGCCAGCTGCCCTTCCAGTGCGCCCACGGCCGTCCCTCCATTGTTCCGCTAGTAGACATCCTTCATCTGGACAAGGACCAGAAGGTACCAGAAAGCATCTTTATAAAAACAATCTGTGGTTTAATCAGTTCTACAGCACTGAATTCTGATTGTGCTTATGCGTTTTTTGTTCCTGTAGGATTTCCAGAAACCCAACCTGCAGAAGCTAAGAAGAATGTATAGAGCATGGGAGCTGTATGGAAATAAATAAAAAGAAAGGTGTGCTTTAAACGTGTAGTTTACTGCAAATATAAAATCTGCAATGTAGTTCAAACCTGATGCACGATAAATAAGTTCTATATGTAAGACTACATGGCAAAAAGTAGATATGACAGTAAATTTAAATGTAACGCATTGCATTCGAATACTACTGTTGCACTGTAGTGAATCATCTCTCCATGTTGGAAAATTGTAGTGATAGCAAAAAACACTTTTCTCAATATGTTTTTCATATGGATGAACAAATAACAAAAACAAGACAATTATATTGAACAGCAAACATATTCTAACCTTTGCGGTTTATAAAATTTTATGTGATAGACCAATGCAAAGTGGTGACCAATTGTCAAGTGAGAGGAAAGTGATGCATGGTTTTGATTTTTTTTTCTTATTTTTTTACAAATAAAATCTGAACTGTGTGGCATACATATGTATGTATTCAGCCACTAATGCATTATTTTCAGAAGTAAAAAAAATTAGAAAGACAAAGATTTAAAAATTGGTCTCCACCAGCTTGGCACATCTAGAGATAGAAATTTAGCCTGTTCTTTGCTAAACGACTTATCAAGTCTTTCGCCTTGGATTGTACATTGTTCAAAACTTTGGATATTGTTCTTTAACTTGAACTTCCCTTGTGATGAGGAAGTTCAAGTTAATGAAAAACAAGCTGAGGCGGTCTTTACCGAACAGCTGCGTTTGTGCTGAGATTCAATTACACATGGATGGCTTTTATTTACTAATTAACTGACTTCTGATTTTATAGGGCGGCATCAGAGTAAACGGGGTGAATGCAAATGCATGCCACACTTTTAAGACATACTTTGTGTTGGCTTATCACTCAATTTCCCAAGACCTACATTGAAGTTAGTAGTTGTACTGTGACAAAATGTGGTCTGAGTAGTTGTGGAAATCACTACCATTGTGCAAGACTTGTGATGATGAGAAGAAAAAAAAAAAGCTCCAATCGTTTTCAATGTCCTGGTGGAAATGTCCTTGAGATTTTCGTGGCTGAGGCATCTGGCCTCAGAGTTTAGAGATGCAGATGTTCAGGCGGGAGGAAAGGATGTTGCTGCTCCAAGAGATCCTCCACTTCTAAATCCTCCTCCTCAGTTCCGGGTCATGTCACATGACTTCACAGCCCCCCCCACACAAAAAGTCCAAGGTCCCTGTTAGGTTGGATCGGTAATTTGGACAAAGTGGGCATGACGCCTTGCTGTGATTGGCGGTCAGGGGTAAAATGGTGTCTGGGATTGGTAGAGTCGGTGTGTCCTCGCCACCGATCTCATCTATTGTTTGAATTTTCGTCTGCAAGGTAAACGATTAGAAGACATTGCATTAAAAAAAAACCCCAACATTTCTTAATAATATGTACTATTTTAGTAAGACGAAAGAGGCGACACAGAACCGTGTAATTTTATCGATGACGTGCCGCTAAGAAATATTTTTGGAAAATCGTGCAAAAATACATCTGGCTGCATCTGAGCCACTCGGTCTCTGCAAAACATGTAATTAAACGAATGCGCGCATCCTTCATTGCGTGGGAATTATTGGTGCAATCACGTCTCTAGCGCATATGGCCGATATTATTATTATTATTATTATTATTATTATTATTTTCGCGACGAATTCGCATTTTGCCTTCGCCGTCTGCTAAATGTCACAGTGATGCTTCTTTTTTTTGTTTCCGAGCATGTAGGCCTGTGTGTTTGAGTCCGCCCCCCCCCCCCCCTCCCCTCGTTGGTACAGTCCTGGTTCATTCATAAAATTCTAGCAGGGCTTAATAGGAGGGGCTTGCGTTCAAGTCATCCAGTTGCCAGGTATATACCTGGAGAAAAGACACGCTCTCTGCCCAGCGGAAGTTCAAATATATATTTGCCATGAGCAGAACTCGTGTTGTTGTTGTTTTGATTTTATTTTATTTTCTTCATTCACTCTGATGTATAAAAACGACCAGACGCCTGATATGGATGCAGCCTCTCCAACCTTGCGGACAGAGTCTCCTGTCGGGACGCTCTGCCAGAAGACGCCAGAAGAGGCGAGCTCTCCGGCGTCTTCCTCGGAGAGCGCAGCCAAGGTATGAATGGCTTTGTTGATCATGTACATCAATGTTTTACAGCGGCAGGAGGAGGAGGCGGAGGAGGCGCTTTTACAAGCATATAAAACCGATTTTAATGAGATCCACGTAAAAAAAAAAAAAAAAAAAAAGCAGCGGCGCCCTGATGCTTACATTTTTTTTTTTTATCTTTGAGATGGTGGTTGGGGAGGGGAGGTGATTGATGGGGATTTTTAATTAATTTGGATGCGCTTAAAAAAAATGTCAGCAGTATTTTTTTTTTTTTTTTTTTGACGTATTGATTGAAACGGATCCATGTGCCGAAGATGATTCGGCTGTATTTGGCGCTGTTGTTGTTGTGGTTCCCGACATCCTGGGACCAATTGTGAGCGTGTCGATGCAGCGGTTCATTGAGAAAAAAAAAAAATCCATTCAGGAGACTCCTCAGCAGCTCTGCGTCAGTGTTGACGTCAGGAACAATGATAAAGTCAAATATTGATCCGGAGAAGGCTATTTCTGGTGAGGGATATGTCAAAACAATACACCATCCAGGACACCCTGTGTCTTCTTGATCATATTGTAGGTTTTATTAGTGACAATGAGATCCTTTAAGAAGAAAGAGACGTCAGTAATCTTTTGTCAATTTCATGTTTTTTTGTTTTTTTTGTTGTTTTTTTTTTCAGGAGGTCAGCCAGGATATGAGTGCTCAGGACAATCCATTTGTTCCAACAGTTACAGCAATATCCTCCACCCCAGATTTCCAGTGGATGGTCCAGCCTACGATTATTACATCCGTCTCCCCGTCTCTGGGCAGCAAGCAAGCCAATGAACCGCAAAGCTCTCACCAGGCAACACCCAAAGCAGGCGGGAGCAAGGGAAAAAATGCTGCCAGAAAGGGGAAAGCAGAGCAGGTGAGAGCAGCTCAGACGAAGCCAATCTGCAGTCCAACAGAGAGAAAGAGGCAGAAATGTGAATTATACATGATGATGAGTTCCTTGTGCTCATCGGCGCTGTTGTGTGCGCACTCCTCGACGGCTGTGTGCCTTCCTTAGGACGTCAATTTAAATTCAGGTCACAGCAAGTCTGCAACAATGATCTATTTTTAGACGCATTGCAGCTGAAACATGCTTTTGCCCATTTTTCTTTGCTCCCCCCCCCCCCCCCACACACACACACACACACACACACACACACACACACACACACACACACACACACACACACACACACACACAGCTTCAAGTGGGAATGGATGGAGTGGATGAGGAGATGCAGGCAGTAACTGAATCATTCCTTCTCTTTCCCAGCTGTCTCCAGAGGAGGAGGAGAAGAAGCGGATAAGACGGGAGAGGAATAAAATGGCTGCAGCCAAGTGTCGCAACAGACGGAGGGAGCTCACAGATACGCTGCAAGCTGTAAGTAAACAGTGAGGCATTTACTCAGCTGTCATTCGCACTCACGGCTGCGCGTTTGTCCACGTGGATGACTTTGCATGTCGATCTTTCTGAAGGAGACCGACAAGCTGGAGGAGGAAAAAGCAGCCCTGGAGACGGAAATAGCCAACCTGCTCAAAGAGAAAGAGCGCCTCGAGTTCATCCTCGCCACACATAAATCCGTATGCCAGATCCCAGAGGAGCTGGAGTCCATTTTACAGGCTTCGGTGAGTCCCCCAGAGGTGCCGCCCAGTCCGGATGAGGACAGGCTTCAGGATGAAGGCATCCAGGAAGCTCCTTCACTCCAGGACATGGACATCCCCAGTGATCCGTCCACAGCCATCTCTGGGAACTCCAATATCTTGCTGTGCGCCAACGCTGAAATCAACATCTCCGATCTGGAGCCCTCCCTGGACATTAAGGAGGGGCTACTAGACAATATCCTACCCAGTCTGGAGGACAGGATCCCCATGGAGACGGCTCGATCAGTGCCAGACATAGACCTGAGCAGCTCCCTCGGCGTCTCGGACTGGGAGACCCTGTATAAGTCTGTCTCCTGTGACCTGGAGCCTCTCAGCACTCCGGTGGTGACCTCCACCCCCACCTGCAGCAGCTACCTGTCTGTGTTCACGTTTGCGTGTCCCGAGCTGGACTCTCTCGCGGAGGAGGAACTGGACGGCCTGAAAGGTGGTCTGAGCAAGGCTGAATCCGTTGATATTCTGAACTCACCAACGCTTCTCGCCTTATAATCCACAGAGAGAGGGAAGAGATCTGCCTGATCTTTTTTTTTGGTTTTGTTCGGTTTGCAGGTACCTGACTTTAAAATGAAATCAACAACATATGCCCAGATATGCTGTAACTGTTCAAGGAATACCTAAATGAATTGTCTTGTGTTTGACTGAGTATGCATATAAACTTTGTCCTGATACTTAGCCAACAGAGTGACGTAGCTAAAAGCATGGCTGTTAATCCAACAAGAAGGACCGACGATCTGGTTTCAAAAACGCATGCAGAGAAAATCCAAATAATTTTCAAAGCTTATCTATAGGTATTCATGATCTGTTAATAGATCTAAAGTGTACTGTGCAATTTGATGTATCTGTATGGTTTTTTGTGCCAAAAGTGTATTGATCGCTGTATGCATTTACATATTCATCCATACCTCAATGTCATCAGCTGTGCTTTGACCTCATCGTTGAAATGTTGAAAGTTTTCCATGAAAACATCCAGTGCTATACACTATATATTAAGATATATATATCTATTGAGATGTAACTTTTATTTATTTTTTTACCTTTTGGATTTTGACTTGTCAACATTTAAAAAAAAGAGAGCATTGATTGCTCATCTATGCTGCTGACTAATAATAATAAATCTATGTTCCCAATGGTGTTTGTTGATGTTGAGAATTTTTTTACCAATAATTTTGACCTTTGTTTTTCAGAAAGAATTGGGCTTAAATTTTACATGAACATAAAAGTGCAAGTAAGACTCAGTGCCTCAGCATTTTATCACCTTGCAGACGTAACTGCATTTTATTTGAATTATATAGAAAAATGTTTTCTAAAGAGAAATAAGCTAACCAAAGAATGGTCTGAACACATATTTAACCCCGTTTGAGTCAAATAATTGTACATTTAAGGATGAGAATATGAGATTTAAGTGTCATGCAATGTGGAAATAAAGTTTATGTGGTGTTTGGAGACTTAACCCTATAACGCCAAACGTATCATATGTGATACATGAGTTTTTGAGACCTCTAAATGAGCAGTGTGACATTTTTTTCCCTAAAAAACCGGATGTATACAATTAGACACATGTAGTGCACTGATAATTCAACAGGGGGCAGTAACTTTCTCACCAGAGGCATTTCCACTGATTCTACAAGACTGCCATTTCCAAGGACTGGGACACATGCCTTTTCAGCTGGAAAACTTTGCCAATTTTAGAAGGTTAAGGTAAGAAAAAAAAAATTGTTTTGGGGTGAACTATCAATAGGAACACTTAATGAGTTTATGCAATGTAAAACTACTTAGTATTTTATCATAATTTTTTTGTAAAACCGTGTTGAAAAGTGATGTATCTAATTTGATACAGTGGGTCAATTAACTCGAAAAATCCGTCAATTGTCTTTTTTATTGTACTTCTTGTATTTTACATCACGTCAAGCAATGTACTGTGTTTTTTTATATAAACTAATGACATGTTTGCGTGTTCAGAATTTGTTACATTTATAGCTTAAAAATAGATATGCAACTTGCACCTTTTGCTTATTTTCATTGAAAACTGACCAATTCAAAGATAAAATAAACACTCTGTTTTTTGTGCCTGTGTGTTTTTTTTAGATGATAAAGAGATACACTGTTGAAGATGTTCTGAATATGATTATGGATGGGAATTCAAGTGACATCGAGCAGCTAGGGGAGGATGAGGATGAGGATGAGGAATGGACTCCTGCAAGGATTGAGGAACACCCAGATAGTGGAGATGATGAAGAAGAGGAAAACTCAGATAAGGATCATGATGATGAAGCACCAGAAATCCCAAAGGACAAAACACCAAAGCAGTCGGGAAAGAGCAAAGTGAAAAGGAAGGAGTATCGCTGGGAAAAAAACAGTTTGTAGCCCCGTCTGTTGAGTTTGTGGAACCTGTTGAGAAAGACTCTGAAGAGAGGCTTGACTGGACACCATATCAGTACTTCAAAGATCTTGTGACTGAGGACATGCTACAAGAAATTGCAGAAGAAACAAACTTGTACAGTGTGCAGAAAAATGGAACGTCTGTTAACACAAATGCCCAAGAAATTGAGCAACTTCTGGGTATGTATATGCACATGGGGTTAGTACAGATGCCCAACGTATGAGCTTATTGGGAGATGGAGACAAGGTACCCTCCAGTTTGTGATGTGATGTCAAGGGGTCGATTCCTGAATTTGCTGACAGTGATTCACTTTCAGAATAACCTCAATGTGTCTGAGGATGCAAAACAAGATAAAGTGTGGAAACTCAGGCCCTGGTTGGAGAAACTATGCCAACGTTTTCTTTGCATATCACCTGAAGAATGTCAAGCTGTTGACGAAATCATGGTGCCCTTCAAAGGAAAGTCATCTACGGTGCTCTATGCCAGGAAAACCTCACAAGTGGGGGTTCAAGATGTGGGGATAGGGTGGGCAAAGTGGCTATCTATAGTCATACCAAGGGGAGGAAATCCTGACCAAGAGAAATCTGATGTTGGTGCTACAGGAGCTGTTGTCCTGAAAATGACCTCAACCCTTCCAGCAGGAATCATCTTTGTCTGAACAAGGACAGAAACAGTTTCCAAGCCTATCATAATGCAAAATTAAAAGGTTGTGAGCCACAATATGTGGAGAAAATAACTGAAATGTTATGTTCTCGAGACTGCCACCCTGCCAGTTCCATTGGTGCATTTATTATTGCTGCATTGTTGTAGCACTTTTTATGTTTGGAACTAACAATTTATCTGAGTTATTTGTGTTTTATTATGTTTTTGTTTGTTCAAGAAAAAATTATCTTTGAGCATTGTGACCAAATATGATACAAAATGAAACTCATATATGGAAAATGATATTTGAAAATTTTTTGTTTGTTTGTTCAGAGGGACCAATAAAGGCTCCAGTTTGAAAGAATTGGAATTTTCTGTCAGTTATTTCATGGTGCGGGCTTTACAGGGTTAAATGCTTATAAGTTGAGTATGAGAAAGGCAGAAAATCATAAGATCTTCTTTCTTCTGCACCTTTCTGAACAGATCATGCAAAATTACATGTTGGTTGGGCTTGATCATTTGTTTTAATTTTTTTTTTCTTGTTTTTACTTTTTATCTTAATATTTTGGATAAAGGTACAGCTACAAATCTGGAGGGTATGCCTGTACCAACTTAGCTCATCTCCTGACTTACATAAACGCAAGTCCAGCAGAACCACAGAAACGTCTCCAGTCTTCTGCTCTTGCAGGTACAGAAAATCAATACCGAGGAAAATAACGGCCCTCCTGGATTGGGTGCTTTGTGATCTCCAACCAGCAGTAAGTGTCATTGTGCTTTGGTATATTTCAAAGCTGCTATTTAAAAACACATTGAAAAAACAAGTTGTCCACAAATAACTTGGAGTTACATTCTACAAAAAGATAAGCAAATTGCTGAATCTTGGAAAAGATGTGGTGGGGGGGGGGGGGGGGGGGGGTTCCACAGTACTTTTCTTCAAAATGGCTTCCTCTTTTTGACCCTTTTGCATGGGCAAAAACAGAATCTTAGTTTTGTCGTTTTGTCTTGTCGCTCCCCCATGTGGTGTGCCACCCTGAGCAGAGAGCCATACTGTCTACTGCGGCGCCACAAGGTGATCAAAACTTGACATCTAATCCAACTGGTTTAACTAGTGACAGCAAATACGTTTTAGAACATAAAACCTACTCAAAATACTCAAGTTTCATGGAGCAACAACGACAAAATCTTGAAAACCAGGGAGCCTGAGAAGATGGATTATTGCTGCAACGGTTTCGCCGTAAAAACACTAGTGCAGCCTCAGTTTCTTCATGGGAGGAGCGCTTGTTGCTTCCCCTCTCCCGGTCCCCCTCCTCCGAACCCCCCACCTCCGCACTATGTCTACTTTTTTTTCTCCCCCCCCCCCTCCCTCTACATCCCTGCTTACGTTTTGCCTGGCATCGCTTAATTTCCGCATTCCCAAATCCTCCCAGATTGGGATCACGTTTAAAGTCGGGCTGATGCAACGATTTCCACTTTTTAAAATCTACTCCCGACCCTCGGCCGACCAGAAGAGAGGACATTTGTTGCACCTGGGATCAAAGTCAGGTCGGTAAAAGAAAACTTCCTTCCTTTAAATTAAAAAAAAAAAAAAAAGAAAGAAGAGAGAGCTGGATGTTTTCCCTGCGCACGCTGAGCCGCTGCTGGTTTGCGCGCCGCGGATTGGTTGCACCGACAGCCAGCAGCTCTGATGTTCTCGGTTATTCAGGCGGCTTTTATGCTTTCCCCCCCCCCCCGAATCGTGCGTTCAAAGTAGACCCGACTCCTCCTTGCAGATCTTTGTCTCTCTTTTTTCTTTTTCGCTTTGCATGTTGTCTTTTTTTGTTGTTGTTGTTTTACTTGAACCCCAGCGTGCAGCAATCCAGAACAGAATGTTCTCATTAATGCCACGCAGTGATGCTTAAAATACATTTGATCTGTTGCCATCCTGCACTAAAAACGCTGCAGCAGGTAATTTGTAGGTGTTTGATAGAAGGACGAAGTTACATAAGATGAACGCCAGAGCTGGAAAAAAAAAAGAAAGGGACTTCCGCTTTCAAGTTGACCAATTCAGCAGCGGGGGTATGCATGCAACGTGATCTTCCAGGAGGTGACTACACATGTTTAAGGCAAAGCATGAAATAAGATGGGGCTTTCCCAGGAAAAAGAGCATCGTAAAGCAGCCTGAAATATGAAAAACTGCATTTGATTTTTAAGGAATAGTCTTAAGGAATGATGCTAAAACAACATAGTAAACCATTTGAAGAGATCTGTATGTGGCTTCACCTCAAACCAATGGTAACTTTTATTAGAATGTTTCTACATTTGACCTTTTGCATACTTTGGGTGGAGTGTGTAGTTTAAAGCAAAAATGTCCAGCACAGTTCTACTTTCTCTTTTGGTCTGTTCTTAGGGGAAGTGCTCAACTGAAAGTTGTATATTTCCATCTATGATGCACAAGCGACACACAAGTTTGTGTGTCTTCACAGACCTTCAGATAAATTGTGCTTTGCAGAAACAAATCATGCATCTTTAACTTTCTGACATTACAGCCACAGAGTTCTGTGCGTTTCATTGGGACAGACCAGGAAAAGTTTGTGTAAAATTGTGAATTGTGTAAGTATTCAAATTTGTAAAATGCTATGAATTCAGACCCCTTTAATTTGATATCACATAAATTCCAGTGTAAAAAAAAAGAAAAAAAATATTCAGTAATTTAGTTATTTATATATTTTTGATCTGCATGAAAAACACTAACCCGGACTGAACATTACCTTGATTCTGGAAGGAAACCTGTTCCAGCAGGACCAGAAGGACTCAATACAAATACAGATTGCATTTTTCAGATTTTTATTTGTAAAACTATTTGAAAATTATGCATTGTTTTCTTTCCACCTGACAGTTATGCATTTGGAGGGCGGATATTCAGCGACTTTTTAATGTGTCTGC
The DNA here is from genome assembly GCA_033032245.1 of Poecilia picta. NCBI lineage: Eukaryota > Metazoa > Chordata > Actinopteri > Cyprinodontiformes > Poeciliidae > Poecilia > Poecilia picta. The sequence goes on from CM065374.1 coordinate 9,250,505, forward strand.
TGCCTCGATACATCTGAGTCAATTAATTTCAAGATTAGCAGGACTGTTGAAGGCCTGACTGCAGGCTTAGATTTCTGATCTGGCCAATTAAGACAGAAGAGACCATCTAAGCTTCTGAATTAAACGGAAGAGGAGAGGGAGGATGGTGGCCTTCTTCATCTCTGTCCTTACAGACAGTCAGGTGTGTCACTGGTTCCCTGATGCTGCCAGTTTATCCTGCATTGTGGGATTAGATCTCTGTGTAAACTGACTTCAACCATTTTTTTTTAAATTAATTTTGACGTTGACATGTATCTTGGACATCTGCTGAGGTTGTGCTAATTTCCTGTGTGTTTTGCTCACACCGCTCAAGCAGCTTGGTTTCATGTTCTTGAACATTTAAACACCTATTTAACTTTTCACTGCCGCATTTTTATTTTTTATTTTTGCCACCACTAACAAGAAACCCTGTTTTCAGTGCACAACTCAAACACCAATGAGATTGCAACCTTCTTCTTTTTTTTTAACACAGCAAATCATTTTAGTCCGTTTTAACCACATTATGCTCGTCTCAGGCAGCCACATTCCTCTCTGCTTACATTAAGTCTCATAAAGAGGAAACCACAGTTAACTGGTATTTCTTGGCTTCTCTTTAGCTCTCATTGGAATAAGGAGGAATTTGTTTGAGTCTGGTTTTGTACCAGTTGTTCATTCTTCTTTTCATCTCTTGGGATCAGTATTTTTAAATAAGGCAACTTTTTTTCTGAGATCTTGTGAATGGTTGTACATTAATTCCCCCCCCCCCCCTCTAACTCCCAAAATCAGGGAAATAATAATAACTGAGCAGTAGCCTCAGCATCCTGCTTCTCTAACAGACTAGTTATTCATCACTGAGAGGTGAGCCAGGCAGCCTAGAATGAAACTTTCTCAAAGCTGTTAGACAGACTGTTCAAATTAAACGCATTTTCGCTTCATTTTCAAGAATTTGACATTTTCTACTTGGACACCGTTTGTTGTTTGAAAAGGACAAAAATCCGATTTGGAGTTAATAAAGCCTGTTGTAAATTTGTATCTTGCACTTTATACCTGTTGCCTAAACAATTCATATTGTTTGCTATATGCCAAAAATTAGAAGTGAAAATGCATCTTCAAAGGAACAAAATGAGGAAAATAATTCATACCTCCACTGCTGGCTTTTCACTGCATGTCTTCTGACTACATGACGCCACATTTGAACTCCCTCCTGAAAAAAACAAAACAAAACAATGCCAGTTCTTATAATGAGAAAATAGAGGGTTCATTTAAGGTTTTGGAAGTATTAAAACCAAAACCACAATGTGTGACGGCATAAAGCTGAGTAAGTATCCATGACATTGTTACTTTTACATTTATGGGGTATCTGGTGTACACCAGACTTTCAGACAATCTTAACAAGATCTGAAATCATTTTGTAGGATAATGACTGATATTTTATAACAGTGTGGTTCTAAAATATCTGCATGGGGCTTGTTTACTGGAAATATAGAATGCCTCATAAAACTGTTGAGCAGCTTGATTGTTCTGTTCAGCAACAGTAAACACGAGTCTTTGTGGAAGAATAAAATCTTTTGAAGAAAGTATAATTCAGGAATCTTTAATGGTGTTTAAAGGTATAAGACATGATACAGTTCTTATCCAAATGTATTACTGATGAAAGTATGATTTAATGCCTTGTTAGTGTCCGCTATTCTTAAAAAATATCTTAATTTTCTGCTCTCATGCAGCTGTAAAAATAACAGCTTTTTTTTTTTTTTTTTTTAATTTTTGCTTGCATCTGATCGTTTCTCCCATCTCCCTCCTATGTCTCCCTTAGCTGTGGTCAAGGCCGAGCCTGACGCAATGCCGGGACAAATCCCAGATCCCTCTGTGACAGCGGGCTCCCTGCCCAGCCTGGGCCCGCTGGCTGGGATCTCCGCCACCACGCTGACGGACAAGCTGAGGTTTGGCGATCTCCACGACATCGGAACAATGTTGTCACCCCTGCTTTTCCTGGACACTCTGGGAAAGAGGCCTGTAGTCATCAAAACTGAGGTGCAGGAAAATCTGAGGGACTTTTGCCTTTTCAGATTTTCTGATGTGTTTGTACTAATTTCAGCCACTGAAAGTATCACAAAAGACGCATCATAAAAAATTTCATGCAGTTATTTAAAAAAAATTATATGGCACTTGTCCACATTTTTACAATAGAAACCACAAATCCTGGAGAGTTTAGTTAGGATTTTACGTAACAGAGTGACAAAAAGTGTAACTTAAGTTACACACCAGCTAAACTTGAAGGCTATTTGACTCAATAAAATTCCACAAATGAACTTAAAGTGGAACTTAGCTGCTATTTTCTGTAGAGTGTGCTGTTAAAGTATTCAGGACTCTTTTATTTTTCACAGACCTCACAGACCTCAGTGAAAAAAGGCCCTTTTTTGTGTCAGTACTTTGCAGATCCACCTTTTGCTGCAATTACAGGTGCAAGTCTTTTGGGATGTGCCTCAACAAGCTTTACTCATGTAGAGAAGGAAGTTTTTCTCCTTTTTTCCCTTACAAAACAGCTCAAGCTCAGCCAGACTGAAGGGAAAACATCTGTAAATATACATGTTCAAGTCTTGACAACATGGACTTTGACTGGGACATTCTGAAGTGTGAATGTGGTGTGCTCTAAATCAGTCTGCATGTTAATGATCAGATTTTTGGAGTTCTTCTGTTGGAAGGTGAAATCTCAAGTATATATCACTACATTGTGTTGGTCAGTCACATACATTTCTACAAAAATAATGGTAGGATGGATCATTTGACCAATGCCTTTCTGCAGTGGTCGAGTGGTGGGTTACATGTTGGGCAGATCACCAGTCCATCCAGGGCAGGCTCTGTTTATGCAACCTATATTCTTACATTATATCTTACTCTATAGTGGCATCTGGTGGATGTATCAGAACATGGCCAATCAAATAAATGTTTGCAAAAAACGCTTTGTGTTAATTGTACAGCACAGAAAATGGCACAATATTGAAACTATGCAACCTTTTTATTACCCAGAGATGTTAATTTCAAATCCTATTGGTTTAAGCTAAAAATTGCATATCCAAAATTATTGAGTGTGCAAGGAATTAGATCCTTTGCACAACTTTATAATATAAGACATTTCTTTTTAATGTTGGTTTGCAACCCTGGACATTGCCTTCCTATGCAATTTCGCTTAATTTTTATCTTTAGTACGCCGTCTGAAATTTCTTCCCTATTTTTTCGGTTGAATTTCAACTCCGCCAAAACAGAAGTAGGAAGAAGTTGTGAATGACATTAACTTTCTGCACAATTGTAGAATTGCTGGTTTGATAAATCAGTTAAATTGCAGTCTTGTATTCTTTTTCTGTGTTGTTCCACAGAGAGATGAAGAGGAAGAGAGGAGGAAACGAAGGCGAGAGAAAAACAAAGTGGCTGCAGCTCGATGTCGAAACAAAAAGAAGGAGAGAACAGACTATCTACAAAAGGTGAGACTTGTTTAAGGCACTATTCTACAGTTTTAACCATTTCATTTTTGCTCAATGTAAAGCAACATTCTTCTCTTTGGCCTTCCAGGAGTCAGAACGATTAGAGATGCTAAACTCTGACCTTAAAGCCCCGATTGAGGAGCTGAAATTGGAGCGCCAGCAGCTCATCCTCTTGCTCAACCGGCACCGACCCACATGCATCGTCAGGACGGACAGCGTCAAAACCCCAGAGAGCGAGGCGAACCCCCTGCTGCAGCACCTGGAGGCCAAGTGAACAAACAGGGACTTTCCTATCGTTTACATTCGAGGAGAAGCAGCCAACTAACAGCACTTCTGTTCAGGCGCTGCCTCTGACACGCAGAGCGATGCTCCACAAAGAGCAGATCCAGTGGGACGGATTCAGCAGATCGGTCTCCTCATTTCCCTTTTCATAAAAAAAAAAATCACTTCTGCATCAGCCAGGTGTTTGTGACATATAACAAAGAAAATGGAATGCAGCCAGGTCTTGAGGAAAGTTACCCGTTATGCAATTAGCTGGCTGTTTTACAATAGCTTTACATTTTCTAACATTTAAAATGAAGAAAATGGGGGGAAAAAATCCATTATGCAAAAAATTTGCTTAATTTCAACTCAGTATTTTAATAATTTGCTCTGATGTCTAACTTTATATATGGCAAGAGTCTGCACAAATGTTTTTGAACACAATTTTAGTACAGAACAACTGAAATCAGCTGTTTTGATGTGAGAAATCTTACGCGGATTATCTTTGATCTCTTAAACTAGATTGAGGAAAATCTACAAAATTAAAAAAAATGTTTAATAGATACCAGATAACTACTGTGATGCATAATTACATGTATGCAACCATTACATATTGATTAAATTACAAGTATATGATAAAAAAATAGCATTGACTAGTTATAAATCTGAATACAAAATAGCACATTTTTTTCTAGTCCTTATGCTTCTTTTCTATTTGTAGAACAACCAAACCTCTTTTTTATTGATTTGGCGCAGGCGTCATGTATGCACATATATAAATAAATATACATATATGTGTATATATATATATACACACACTTACAGTGTTCACATTGTATTTTATTTACTGTTTTCATATTATTACAGCCAGTTATGTTTGTTTTTATATAGATAAATATTTACTTTTGTATATGTTGTTACATAAGCATATAAGCTATCTGAAAATACAATTTTATATTTCCTGAAGAAATTAAATGTTTTGTTCCTTTTTCTTCTCTGTTATTTCTGGTATTTTTACCTCACCAAACTTCAAGTTGAATACTGCCATCGTGTGGCAATAAGTGATGTCAGACATCGGACCATGACTTTCAGAAACAAGTTATCTAACGGGCTACTACTTCAAATTCAGTAATCAGATTAAAGTTACTCTGCGCCACTATGTTCTTTTGTAATGTAATTTTATTTACTCTACCCGTCGAGTGACGGCACAGATAGTTGATGTATCATCATACAATGTATCATCAAACAATAACTTGTATTTAAGTACTGGCAAAGCTCAATGTAATTTTCACAAGTGGTGAAACATTATTGTCAACAGCTGCTGAAAGTACCTAAAAAAGTTACTTTTAATGTAACTTAGCTACTTTCCAAATCAATCAGTCAGTAATTAACTTATTAGTAATCTGATCAGAGTTATTCTTTCAAGGTAGCTGGTGACAATACTGTCCAATCTGCATTAACCCATATGATGTATGTAATATGTTTTAGTAGAAGGACTGTTCTAAAGCTCATAGTCGGCAGTCACCTTTTTGTAGACTATTAGTAAGCCCAATAACAAGGCGCTCATTGTTTACAGCAGCAGGGATTCAACTGAACAAGCAGATTAACTGAGTCAAAAAGAACAAAAAGCTACTTCTGGTTTTGTAGGAACAGTATGTAGAGGAACTTCAGTGAGCACAATTGTGGTTGACTGCTAATTAGTAGCATTTGCAAAAGAGTGAGTTTGCATTTCAGAAAGGACAACCAAAGTATGGAAAGACAAAAGTGTGATAATCTAATTTTAAAAAGTCTATAAATCCATTTTTAACATAAATATGCATGCAAATAAAATTATAAATGTGCAATAAATCATTTTTATTTTGAAAAGAAATAAAAATGAGACAAGCCTTTTATTAAAAATAAATTTTTACCATAGATATTTATATATAATTAAACAGTAGAAAACAATTGGGTTTATTCTGATCCTTAATATGGGATTTTACTGAACATGAAAATTAATATTGCACTTTTAATTACTAAATTGTGTATTTAACACATTGTTTACACATTTTAAAACCACGTGGATGAATATATGTTTGAGATTTATTTAAATGAAATTTTTAATGAAACCAAATTACTGGCATGCTTGGTCTTCTATATATACAGACAGGATGATGGGGGCGGGGGGGGGGGGGAGCTTCAGGGTTAAATAAGCTCAGAAACACAAACCAACTAGTGGTGGAAAATCTAACAGATCTGAAGAAACCAGTAAGCACATTAGAGAAATGAAAAGGAAACCAGGTGAATTTAATTGACTGACTGGGCGACAGATGTCAGAGGAATGGAGAACTTTGGGAAAATGTACTAACTTTAAGAATATGTAAATAAGATTAACACTGCAGGGCAGAAACCAAAATGAAAGACTTTACAAAAACAAAGCATGACACTGCGTGTCTCTCTGTTTCATTGTCCTCCTTATCTCCGCAGCTGGGAGGAGTGAAATGGATTTTCTGAGAAAATCCTCAGTATTGATTCAACTACTGGTTCGGCAGGTCGGTCCCGTGCAAACAGCCTGACTTCTGATCGATTCCCCTTTTGCTGATGTGGCCACAGAACTTCCTGGTTTTGTTGGAACAATTTTTTTTTTTTTTTTTTTTTTGGGCAGAATCACGTGATGTCTCGAAAGCGATTCCAGTTTTATTTCCATTTAAAGTTCCTCCGTTTCATCGCTGTTTTGCGTCGAGTGTCATTCTACACGGGAGAACATGAAAGGCGACCAGGACACCGAGGACGTTGGTCCGGGTTTGGGTAAACCTGTTCGGATCCAGGCTGACATCCCAAACGGGGAGCGCGGCTCTGCGCTCCCGACGCACCTCTACAAGAGGCGCTGGGTGATTGTGCTCCTGTTCAGCGCTTATTCCCTGAGCAACGCTTACCAATGGATCCAGTACGGGATCATCAGCAACATCGTCATGAGGTTCTACAACGTGGACGGCTTCGCTGTAGACTGGCTGTCCATGATCTACATGCTCGCGTACATCCCCTTCATATTCCCGGCTACCTGGCTGCTGGAGAAGCGCGGACTGCGCCGCACCGCGCTGGTGGCCAACGCGCTCAACTGCGCAGGGACGTGGATAAAGGTGGCCAGCGCACGACCTGACCTGTTCTGGGTGACCCTGCTCGGACAGTCTGCCAGCGCTCTGGCTCAGGTCTTTATCCTCGGGATCCCCTCCAACCTGGCCTCGGTCTGGTTCGGAGCGAATGAGGTTTCCACCGCCTGCTCCATTGGAGTTTTTGGGAATCAGGTGAGTTGATTGGGGGGTAACATGGGCAAAAAGGGGGAACTGTTTGATGTAAACAGTACATTTCTGCCAAATACCTCAGAAACCTTTAGATTGATTGGGAAATAAACCAGGACAAGTTGAAAAGTTGCTAGAGGGAAAAATTTTTTTAGAAATTTTGAGATACAAAGCTCAGAAATTTTCTAGAACAATCATTGACATTTTTGAGTTTAGAAAAATCTAAAATTTAAATTTTTTTTCCCCAGTCATTCACTGTGTTCATGTAGTCATCTTCAGTGCAAGAGGAAATTGTTTAAAGTAAACCTTTGACTGGGTTTAAAAAAAACCCTAAAATTTTAACTTTTTTCATTCACTGTCACGCTGGATAACTCTGTTTTTTGGTTTTAAACACTCAATGTTTTGAGTTGAACCAGTTTATTTTATTAACCCCAACAAAAAAACTTTACTGCCATCTGAAAAAAGCAACTCTAAAATATAATGCTGCTATTGTCATGGTTTACTATGTTCATGCAGTTATTTCCAGTATTTGAAAAAAAAAATTCTGCTGTGGTTGTGGCACATTTCTCAGACAGCAACATGTCCTACAATGTAGCCAGGCCTGAATGTTTTCTTTAAAAGAGCAGACTTCTATTATCATGCGAAGAATGTGACCATAAATTCCTGCAGCTTTGTTGTTGAGTTTTTGGCTGCCTGACTTGTTTTCTTGTCTTAATCATTTGAGGAACATTCAGCTTTTTGTGGTCCCGTTTCTCCATTTACTGTCGCTCTGTCTTGTGCTTTGTACCCTTCTGCTCACTGATATGCCAATCCTTTGAAATACCAGTTAAATCTAGAAAAATCAGGAATATTTAACATGGACATCTTTGCAGATTAATCAAATTCTCTGACTGATGGGGGGTGTTTTTTTAGTCTTGAAATAATTGCTATGGTCACTCTTGCATCATAATAAAGTCCAAAAAACAAAAATGCAAGAATAGTCTTCCAGGAGAAGGTTTTCCACTCACTCAAAGAAAAAACAAAAAGCACTCGCGGAGACTTTTCTGGTTTCTTTAACTTATAAAAATAACAAAAAATAATCTCCGAGTTGACTTCAAATATAAACGTCAATTTGTGGTACAGAAACCTTTTCACTCCGTCACCAAACAATCAGATCAGCCCCAGCAGCTGCTTCTGCTTGTTAATCACTGCAGGTGGCTGACTGAGGAGGAGGAGGGTCTAAGCAAAACAAATAAAGACATATACAATAGATCTGCCATTCACATAACCTTAGATCTGCAGAAATTAGTAATGTAGCAAAAAATAAATCTGCATATTTATGTTCATAACTCATTCTACTTCCACTTGTTAAAATTGACAAGGAGGTTAAAATCACTGCAGAATTACTAATGCAATAGCGCTCTTTTCTATAGAGAAATACTTGCAGTATTAAAAATAAATTTTTCAAGCTGTGTGTTTCTTCTCTTGCCAGCACAAAAGGCTGACAACCATGTTTGGTTTCCACTTAGAGTCTGCTCCTCAATGTGCATTAAAAATTTTGGAAAAATAACAGAAATTGAAATTTCATTCAGGATGTGTCCACATAGTGAGCTGCATACCTCACTGTGGAGGTAGAGAATCATTTCTGTATTTTTCCTTATCAGTTTTTCTCTTATCTGCAAGACATAAAATGGGTCTTGGAAAGGTTTCGCATGTGACAGATTTATGCTTTCTGATCGAACTTCAGAAGTTTTTACTATGTGAAAAAGACGCCTCAAATCTATTGTCAAGAGTGAACATATATTTTTTTACTTCAGCATCTTCTTTCTCCTGTGTTGGACAAACATTCTGGTTGTTTTGTGGTTTTAGGCCTTTAGTAACAATAAAAGGACCCATTTTTGTTAATGTTCACTTGTTTTGAACTCTGTCCTTGAATCATATGCTTCCAGGTTTTAATTCCTGCAGATATTCAGGAAAGTTTTCACAAAATTAATTTTATTACATTTTTTTCTCCCCACATATGAAAATGCCAAATAGAAATGACTCTTCTGTTTGCTTTGAATGCTCAAAAGAACCAGGAAACGGAAGAAATGTGTGAATTTGAAATGGACCTATACATGCACTTTCTACTGGTTTTGTAATGTATTTGACGTCTGCTTGTAAAAAGTATTTTCATTTTCTTTTTGTCTGCAGTTGGGTGTTGCCATTGGGTTCCTGGTCCCACCAATTCTTGTTCCTAATGTAAAGGATGTAGACGAGTTGGCGTATCACATCAGATTCATGTTCTACATCGGTGCTGGTGTGGCCACCTTCATCTTTGTACTTGTGGTCATCGGTATGTAAACTTCCCAAAAGGGCATTAGGGTTCTGTGTTGTAGCTCTGTTTACAATAATCACCCTTAACCAATCTCCTCAGCACTTGATTCCTTTGCACGACTATTTGTTTTGTAGTGTTTCAGGAGAGACCAGAGATCCCACCAACCCAGGCCCAGGCTCAAGCCAGGATTTCCCGCTCTAGTGATTGCTCTTACATGGCCTCCATCTGGAGGCTGCTGTGCAACAAGGCCTTCATGTTACTTGTAATCAGCTATGGTTAGTCCCGCTTGCTTAAAATGTGTGAACACTGCCCTCACATTTATGGAAGACCTTGGCGGAGATGTGCAAAACCTTTCAACATATGTAGTTTAATGGAGTAGCGTAACGTGTGAAAACTTTGGAAATGTTTAATTTTATGACCCTCCTAACTGTCTCTCCACACTGTCATGTAAAGATGAACTTGGTTCCTCTTTCAGGGCCATTTGCCACTTTTCCATTTGTCTATCTGTTTAATAATTGTGCTAATATTTGATTGTTGTACAGGGAATTTTCAACAATAAGCTTTTTTTTCTTGGCCCTTTATTGATTCTGAAGATCGGCACACATTTGCCTACCTTAAAATAGCATGTCCTCTTTGCTGCTAATGTGTAATTCTGTTTTATTTACAGATGATTATCTCAGAATAATAAAGGTCTCTTTTTTGTTTTGTATTTTGTTTTACAGGGTTGAATGTTGGCAGTTTCTACGCCATTTCCACACTTTTAAACCGAATGATAATTGATCGCTACCCTGTAAGTTCCTTTATTTTATTACCGGGGAAATTTTCTCTTTTGTGAAGCTTCCTTTGTCCTTTCTTAGCATTGGTTGACATTTTCTATGTTTTAAGTTTTTGTGCAATTCATTTTACCACCGAACTTTAAAGCTTCAAGACAGCTGACCATCATAAAGATAACATTTTTGGATGTTAGGAGTCTGGGTAAATGGCCGTGTTCCATGAATCACTAATTAATTAATCACCCTGATGTTTCACTTCAGGGTGAAGAGTTGAAGGCTGGGAGGATCGGTTTAACCATTGTCATTGCTGGAATGGCAGGATCTCTCATCTGTGGCCTTTGGCTTGACAAGACCAAGACCTACAAGTAAGGCCCTCCTCTAAATATGTTTGTGAAACCTGATATTTGTAAAGGTAAAAGTGAGCCATGATACTAGATGTCAATGAGAAGCCAAACACTCATTTAGCAGGAACAACATCCAGGGCGGGAATTTTTCTCCTACAAACTGCCTTTAATTTAATTTCATGTTCAGTTGGTCAACATATTTACACAATCAAATTAATCTGATGGCTACAAAATCAAAATACGGAGCTGACTTTAAAAAAAAATCCTTGCTCCTCTCTAGAATGAAGTTCAACCACAAAAGGTCAGGAGCTGGATGTTCAGAGTGTTGTAACCAAATTTATGTTGAAAGGTGCAAATATGGTATTAAAGATTTGACAATAACTGTGAGCTATGTGAAATAAAATACTGTCACTATATTATATGTTAGTTTCACATAATCTTGTTTTCAATTCGTTCAGTTTTGGGTGTTCATTTACTGTTAGCCTCAATCATTAGTTAGCAGAAATAAACACTGTATCACTCTGAGTCTATAGTTTTTACATGCTGATTTGAATTAATTAAAGAATTTTTTTTGTCTAGTTTGAGAAACACTTGCAACAAATAATATTTAATTGCTCAAGTTGAATTGAGATCAACAAGAATCCTGCAGGACTGTTTTTTATAAGCTTCTAAGTAAAAAATGCTTAAAGTTCAATGGAAAAGAATGCTCTTGAGTTCAGCCTTTGCTGGAAAACCTTCAATTGAGATTACTTTTGGGGCACTTAAAGCTGAATTTAAAATAAAGTAAATAAAAACCCAAAACAAGTATTGCTGTTTTTGGGAAGAATTATGAATGCTTTCCTCAAAGTAAGTGTCTCTTTGTGTCTTCACCTGTTAGTGCTTTCTGTAATGAGGCGCACAATCTACTGTGGCAGGTTAAAATCCTCAGATTCCTCACATGCCACAGCAAATGCATAGCTGTCAAAGCAGTTTGGCTCAGGTTTACTGTGGACCCTCACATTGTCTTACTGTGTCAGACATTCACTGGACTTTGCTATATCAACAAAATGTTTTGCAGCATAATTTACGCATGACTGTCCATGAGGCTGTGTTCTCAAAGTAAGCATGTTTTTTTTTCGCAGAAAGTGGTTGGGATACACTTAAGAATAGTGTTTTTAATAGAAGTATATTTTTTTGGGCTGCAAGCTAAATTTAAAAACTAAATTCCAAGTTAATGCCTTTAATTTTATCTAAAGATGTACTTTATACCCTTCGAACTTTATTTTTTTTTGCTCATCTTTGTCTTGTCAAATGTTTAAGCCAATTTAAATGTAGATTTTAGGTATTTTTTAAAAAACATTCTTAAACATCTTAGTATTTGGACATAGTATCATCCATCCTTATGAACATCCTATATTGTTTTCCATTGCTTCTAATTCTCTATATAGTCTGTAATTTTAGATAATTCCTTGCAAAATATGAAACTGCTCGTCATTGCATACGCTTGCTTATTTCTAGCTATATTGCAGTTGCACTGAATTTGAGGGCTTATTGTCAGTGAAAACCCAACATGAGCTCAGAAAATTGACAAAATATTCCAAATAAATAATTGTTGCACATAAACGATCATCACCGACACCCTGCACCAGCTCACTGCTAAAGAAGCTGGCAGTTTGGTGTGCTGAATCAAAGATATTTAATGGAAGTGGAAGAAAAGTGTTCAAAAACACAAAGGTGCATAACAGCAATAGCCTGGATAGGTCTGAAATGGAAGCCACTCAAGTATTTCAGATTCATAAGTGTTATCTGAACATCCTGGTTAGCTTTGAGTTCTTACAGTTGGTGTTGATGTTTGATATACATATTATTAATAATTCTTTTTAAATTTCTTCCTCTGTTCCCTGCAGACAAACCACCCTGGTGGTGTACATCTTCTCTCTGGTGGGGATGCTGGTTTACACCTTCACCTGAACCTGGGGCACCTCTGGTTGGTGTTCATCACTGCTGGAGTTCTAGGGTATGTAGACAAACTGAGCCGTTGATATACTGTGACGTGTTCAAGAACGTTTGAGTAGTACTAATAAAGGCAATTAGTATGTGAGCAAGAACAGCAGTACATCAATGTATGGTATGATTTCTGCAGCTTCTTCATGACCGGATATCTCCCTCTTGGCTTTGAGTTCGCAGTGGAGCTCACCTTCCCAGAATCTGAGGGAACCTCGTCGGGTCTGCTCAACTGTTCAGCTCAGGTCGGTTATTGGTGGCACTGATTATCTGCACACTTTCATTCTAAACACATGACATGTATTTATTTACTTTTGGGCCATAAACACTTCTTATGTAACTCTTGTTGCAGATTTTTGGAATCGTTTTCACCATTGTACAAGGACAGATTATCGATAAATGGGGAACTTTACCTGGAAATGTGTTTCTGTGTATTTTTTTGCTAATAGGAACAGTAATAACAGGTGAGACACGAACATCAACATGTCACTGTGCAGCCACAAACTACATTTTCTTTATTGGGATTTTATTGCTATAGACCTGGGTCTGAAATCTTTACAACCTAAAGAAACATTTTTACTTAAGCAAGCAAAAAAAATAAATAAAAAATTTAAAGCTACAAATGACACAATGTTTTTTTTTAAATTACAACTTATAATTTCAGATCAATATCTACTATATGAAACTGATTATTTTTTAAAGAACCACAATTTCAGTTTTATTTTTAGATTTTAAAATAAAGATAAACACAAACTTGGCAAATAGGTGGATCGTTTTCTCCTGTGGGGACAGATAAAAATGAAAAAGCGCATGGATTCCAGCCAAATAAGAAAATCAAATTCTAAAAGCATATCATTTAGTACTTTGTGTCATTCTTCACACTTTGACAGTTACTTGAAACGTTTTAAAAACTCATTCTTTCTACTTTTCAGTCATGCAGTGCTTTGTGTGGCTCTGTTGTGTAAAAACCAGACAAACATATTAAAGTCTGCAGCTGTAACGTGACCACATGTCAAAGGGCCTGAATACTTCTGAAAGTCCGTTTTCTTTTCTTTTTTTTACTTCATTGAGTTAGAGCTGTTATCATCTTTGGATGTTTGCTGCCCCCTGGTGGATAAATTTAAAACAAATTTGTGAAAGTTGCTCGTGGTCAGTTTTTACCTTAAATATTGTTGTGGGAAAAAAAAGAAGATAAAATCACTCAATCAGGTTTATATTGTACGTTGTGCACAATATGGAGAGCTTGTAAGACAATCAATAATGAAGCATTGAATCAACACAAAGGTTTAATACCAAGGATAAAGATCCAAAACGTGAGAAATGTTCTGGTTTCCATGTCGCTGCAGGAAAACGACTCCCAACCTTGTGTGTGTAACTGATACAGGTTCTTTCACAAGCACTTAATTTAATATGACCAACAGGTGTTCATTTACAATAATTTCCCCATCACAATATGTTTGTACTTCATATTTTCATACATAGTCAATTTGTGAAATAACTTGGATAAAGTTGTTTTCACTATTTTCTGTGAAGACAACCAACTTTTTGCTGAACGTTGACTGAAAATCAGTTGTTAGGTTACAAAATTCTTTTCACACTATATGCAATTTGTTCATATTTTTTTGCCCACTGATGTAAAACTGCAGCACACAAGACATTTATTTGTAAAGCTGAAGGACACAAGACTTTTATTGGACACATTTTACCTTTTTAGAATATAGAAATATTCTGTCTTTTTAATTGCATCAACTTTAAACATTTAGTCTACCAGTATAATGCCTCTATTTCTCACAGGATTCATCAAATCTGACCTCCGGCGGCAGAAGGCCAATCAACAGGCTGAGGTGCAGCGAGTGTGAGCGTAAGTATCTGTGTGAGGTGCTTAAGGTCTGAAACGGGGATCTTTCACCAGGTCAGGTCTCAGTCTGGCTTGTTCTCTGCTGTTTCTTCTGGCTGCTTGGCTCCACTTTTTCCTCATTGCAACATCCTGCTGGTTGATTTCTGGGGTTTCTTTGCTGTAGGGGATAACTTTTGTGTTGGTATGTCTAAGCCTTCAACAAAAAACAGAAGTCTCCTTCTTGCTGCTTACAATTTACAACAGATTGTTGTCAGTTATGTGGTTATGTGTTTGGTTCAGAAATGGCAATGCTGTCAGATATTTTGTGATTGAGAAATTAAATTGCAAAATATCTGATCTTTTGTGATATTTTTGTAACTGCTCATTTAATTTCCAGTAAATTTAACTGGGCAGCTGTCATCCCAGTGATTGTGCAAATCATAACATTTCAGTTAAATTTTTCAATTTTGTAATGTGTCATAATGGGAATAAACCCTTAAAATACATTTTGAGTAGGGAATCTGTATAGTTGGTTTTACTTTGAGCTGATTTACTAAAACTTCACAGGGGTACTATACTATGCTGTACTATACAGTGTCATGTTATTCTAAAGACACCAAAAAAGAGTAATGCAGAATAATTTGTCCTGAAACAAAATGTTTTGGCATCCAGCTGTTAAATTTTTTTCTTAAAAAAAAAACCCTGTTAAATTTAATGAACTAATTTGCTGTCATCTGCAGCTTGCATTTTAAAACGAGCAAGATTCCTTGTTTGTTTTTTTTTTGTTTTGCTTAAATTTGAATAAAAACGCAGCTTTGACTCAAAACACCAGGACTCCTGCATACCTGTTAAACTTAAGACCAGATTATTTTGTCAATGGCTTTCTAAAAATACCTGGGAACTAAATTATTCTAGAAATTAAGTTTGATCTAAAATATGCTACAGTTTCCTTATTAAAGTCTGTACAAAGAACTTGGTGGTCTAGTTGACAGGCTGCTGTAGGTGGGTGTGCAGGAGTTTCTGGAGCCACTGGTGGAGGTGATATGGTGTGAAGGATAAAGGTGACCCTAAGGGCCCCCCAGATCTTTGATACTGGAGCTATGATTACAGCCTACAGAGTCCAAGACATCAGTGAGAGACTACGGGGCCACAGCATGCAGCAGGAGTCATGACATTACCTCACAACTTCACAAAAATCTAAATGGATGTGACAAGGTAGGGTCATATGAACAAAAACTCCCTGAAACCTCAAAGGTGTGAAAACTATGGCAAACTGTAGCCCTTAAAACGATTACATTCTTGTTGATGCAAACAGAATTAGTTTGTGCTAAGTTTATTTGTATATCACATTTCATCAACAAGGGAGTTCAAAGTGCTTTACATGATAAAAACAGTCACCAGTTCTGAAAACAAGTAACATTTTGTCAATATCATCGTCAATGCATGTCAAATATGTTGATCAGTGTTTCACTTACTAGTCAACAACTCTAAAAAGGAAAGTTTTTAACCTAGATTTAAAGAAACTGTATTTTAGTAGTATTGCAGTTTCTTGGTTTGTTCTACCATAAAAACTGAGTGCTGCTTCTCCATGTTTGGTTTTGGTTACTGGTAAACTTGAACCAGAAGACCTGATTGGTCTGGATACAGCAACAGATCTTGTATTTTGGTCTTAATCTATTCAGTGATTTATAAACTAACAAATGCATTTTTAAAGTTTATTATCTGAGCTACAAAGAGCCAGAGTAAGGATGTTAGAACTGGGATAATGTGCATTACCTTCCTGGTTTTAGTGAGAACCCAAGCAGCAGCATTCTGGGTCAACGACAGAGGTCTTTTTTTCTTTCTTTTTTTTTCATAGGCAGACCTATGAAGAGACTATTGATAAATGAGTTTCTCCATATCCTGCTGAGACCGCAGTCCTTTAAACCTGGAAATATTCTTCAGTTGGTAGAAGGCTGGCTTTGTAAATGTCTTTATGTGACTCTGAAGGTTCAGATCTGATTCAATCACTATGCCCACATTTTGGATCTAGGTTCTAGTTCTGCATAGTTATGGTAGCTAATTAATGTTTTCTAAGGTGCAGTATGCTTATCGTCTGCCCATGTCTCTTCCAGATGATGGCCACTGATGTTCAAGAAGGTATTCTGAAGGAGAGGAAGTTCTAAGGTGAAATGATGTCTCCTCAGCAAACCACAAAGAGAAGAAAGTAATTCTTAAGGGACATGTCGGCATGTGTAGACATGCCAAAGTAACTACAATGCAACATGCTGCTGTGACCAGTGAGTATATGGAGACTCTGTGACCATGATGGACACCCATATTTGAATCTTTAGTATTAAGAACTGCTGCTCCTTTTTTTACTGTACTGACGTGCAACAAAAAAAATCACAGTATTTAAAATGCAATTTCTAAACCAACCTTTATACACGTTTGAAATGCACTTTCAGAAAATTAATCACTTACAGTTGAGACGGTCTCTAATTTTCTGACTCCTATCTGTTAACATTCCAATAGGTTTTTTAGTAACAGATTTTCATGACTTTTTTAGATATTAATTTAAAGAGTAATATTTAGTGTTTCCTGATACTTGTGCTGTGTGTAATTGAACTTAAGTATTTACTCTGGTGAAGGCACCTATTTGTGAGTTCTGTGTTTTGTCAGTGATCTTAAATGCAGACCATAACTGGGACGTCCTTGAGTAAGGCTCATATATCACCCATTTGCCATTAAGGGATCACCTGGTTGGTGTTCTGCCAAGTATAAATACTGATTGATGCCGTGCATCAGAGTACACTCACAGAGGTCAGTTTTCTCCTCATTTTACAAGAAAATGTCTGAATCGTATTTGAAAAAATATCTAGAAGATGAAGAATTTTGGCACAAAACAAGATGGATGGAAAAAGAAAACATGCTGATTTGCACACAAATGTCTTCACTGCATATTTTTTCACAGAACAGAATATGTATATTTTATGGTTGTGTGAAGAGAGTTGGCACTGATTTCCAGTGCAATTTTTTTTCCCCTGGAAATTAATGTAGAATGTCAACTTTAATGTATGACATCATTTTCTACAGCAGATGGACTGTGATTATGAAACGTTAAAAACCAGGCTGGATGGCTGGGTGAATAGATGGATAGAGAAATGAATGAATGGAAAAATGGGTAGATGAATATTGAATCAAAAGGAGTGGATAGATACTGATTTACATGTGCGTAGATCAATGGATGGTGGGTAAATAAATGAACTGATGGGTTTATTGATTGATGAATTGGTACAAATTTCTGAAAATGGAATATCAAATAGTGTGGAAATTACTTTTATTTCCTTTGTCCATGTTTGTGGAAAATGCAAACATTCTACTTTTTGTGTAGGAATATTAGATGATTTCCACATTTAATCAGATCATTCTGTAGCTGTGAGAAGGTCATTGTATAATTATGTACTGTAACACTGCTAAACATCGACTACAAGCTTTTGTACATTGCACATTTATATTGGTGATAATAAATATTTATGTGCTGCTGCAACAGTGAATTTTTCCTTATTTGCACTCACCTCATGGCTATATTTCTGAGTCACCGAGTCGTTCAGTAATTTAAATATTTTTCAGAATTTTAATTTGCAAAACATTTTCCATAATGAACAAATTGGGGATTTAGGAAGCACCAGTAAATAAGACGTATTCGAATGACCTTGGAAAAACATGACATGGGAGACGCAACAAAACACTAATCTACTAATATTAAAATTCCCACCAAAAACAGGTCACAAAGAGAAGTAAAACAGGTTGCATGAGGAGCAGTTGGTAAGCTTAGGCTAAAAACCAAAATTAAATGGACATGAACGAGGAGAATTTTAAACATCTTAGAATGGATTGGGGGAAGGAGAGAGATGACGCGACACCATCAAAATAAAGATATGGTAACAAGAAAACAGTACAGAAAATTACATAAAAAATAAAAAAAAAACATACTAAAATGGGACAAAATTCCAACCAATAATGCAAAGGTTTAATGTCTGGATAACCAGCTCGGTTTCTTTAGGAATCAAATTTGATCAAACACCCTAGAATCCCCAGATGGTTAACCTCAATATTCTTCAGGTAACTCGGTATTTTGTGCCTATTTGAAGATAGATTGATAGATCTCTGCATCATGAAGGACGTTGGATACATGTTTGAATTATATATTCATCAGAAGAAGAAATAAAACCATAAATGCTGGCAAAAATGAGGTTTAATTCAAATATCGAACGTGGATGATTTTCTAAATATAATGCAAAAAAAAAAAAAAAAAACAATCACACCTTCAAAATCAAGATGTCTGAATTGCTCTGCAGATAAATAGTTTTCTTATTGCAAATTCATAAAACCTCAACTTTGTTTCTGAGGTAAAACTCAATAAATGGCTATGTGTGTGTGTGTGCTAAACACTTGCATGATGCAGTTCTTTGGTAAATCTGAACTGATAAAAAAAAAAAAGAGATGAAGTGAAAAAATCATATTCCAGATTACTATGCGACTTAATCCTGTTATAATATTGCTCCTTTGAATGTTAAGTAGGTAAACCCAGAACACCCCCACTACTGCACTGTCAACAATAATATATATATTTATACAAAGGATGTAAAGGGTAAAATACAAAATCTCTCAAAAGTAATTTACATGTGAACTTCTTTCATGATGCAAAAGCCGTCACGCAATTACTGGTCCAAGCCTGTGTGCTGGTGGTGGATTCGGCCAATAGGAGGAGGAGGAAACTAGTTTCGCTTCTTCTGCCGTGCTCCCGTTTCTTCCTGAGTCTCTGGAAAACACTGGAATCCAATGAGCATTCCTATGATGGAAAAACCTGGGAAAAGCAAGATGAGATGTGATGCTTTTCAAATGAATAAATATCCAGTAAAAGTCTCATGCATAAAATCCTAAATTTGAGGCAATTACCCCTCCATACTCACTTGCAACAATGAGTGGCGCCATCACTCCAATAGTCAGTGGTGCAGTTTTGTAGATGAATGCTTCCGACAGAAAGTGACCCAGTGCCAACACAAATGTCCATAAAGTAATGTGATACAGCCTGTAGAAGCCAATATGTATTAATATGACCAAAAGATTGTGAACCAAGAGCATGTAGGAGTTTTAAAACGTAACTGGATGGCTTACGTTCTGTTCTGGATATCAATGGCACAGGCACAGCGGATGATTGACGACAGCAATGTCCAAATACCAAATGTTCGAGCTTGGAGACCATTTACTAGAGAAAGTAGAGGAGTAGAGAAGGAGGTATAATAAAGCTGTCAGTAAATGTATTAATCTTTTAAAGCCTGTTTTTGATGATCATAAAATAAACCTTGCTGTGTTGATCAACATTTGGTAGTTCTGTCTCCTTCTAGGTGGTCTGGTGTTGAGTCTTGTAATTGTTTAACAGTCGCTGACATCAATCCGAGTTTTTTTTTTCTACGCCAACATTCAACCGAGATGTTTGAGGGAGTTTCTTGCATGTAAAGTCCATTTCAAATCAAGATCTGTGCTTAATCTTTTAACTCTCATTATAAATGTTCTCAAATATTCTGCTCTGATTCCTTGTTTGATTTTATAATGGTCTGTTGGTCCAGATCTCAAAACCGTGACACTTCCGGCTCCATGCTTTTCAGTATGAGGTTTGTTTCCTGTATGTGGTTTAAGCCAAACACATTTTCTGTTCTTGTTTTCAAATATAAATAATTCAAGTTCATGCTCATATGTTCATATTTTTCCAGAAGTCATTTTGTGGCCTACATCACTGTGGACTTTTAAATCAACGCCAGCTTGTTGCACGACTTTTAACAGGAACTCGAAAGAGGGAACATGTGACCCCTGTCCTGGCCTCACTTCACTGGCTGCCTGTATATTTTAGGATTCATTTTAAAATTCTTATGTTTGTTTTTAAATCACTGCATAATCTTGCCCCGGCTTACCTCTCTGAGCTTCTTCATCCCTACGTACCCTATCGGTCTCTCTGGTCAGCAGATCAGCTGCTCTTGGAGGTACCAAGATCCAGGAGGAGGTTGAGAGGGGACAGGAAGCTGAGAGGGGACAGGAAGCTGAGAGGGGACAGGAGGCTCAGAGGGACAGGAGGCTCAGAGGGACAGGAGGCTCAGAGGGGACAGGAGGCTCAGAGGGGACAGGAGGCTCAGAGGGGACAGGAGGCTCAGAGGGGACAGGGCTTCTCTGTCATGGGCCCTAAGTTATGGAATGACTTACCTTTGCAGGTCAGAGAGGCCCCTTCACTGTCCACTTTTAAAGTTCGTCTTAAAACCCATTTATTTTACTTGGCTTTTAACTCCAGCGGGATCTAGTTTTAAATTGTATGCTTTTATTGTTTATTTTTTATGTTGTGTTTTAATGTACAGCACTTTGTATCAACTGTTGTTTTAAAGTGCTTTATAAATAAAGTTGGTTTGGTTTGGTATCTTAGGGTTTTTGGAAACTTTTAGCGTTTTTGCTACTGTTCTCTGGGTGACCTGGGCATGTTGGCAGTTTTCTTAAATGTCCTCCATTTGTGAACTATTCTCTTTATTATGCCATGTCAGATTTCTAACTGATTTGAGTTCCAAAACCCTTTGCAAACGCATAAGCTGCAAAAATGACGTGCCCAAATCAGAAATGGAACATCAGAACTGGTAGAAAACACACGGGTTGTCCTAACTTTTCCATCTGCCATTACAAATACTCACTAAACTCTGGCGTTCCAGTGTAGAGTTTCTCTGAGAGGAAGCTGTGGTCCCTGAAGCTCTGCACGGTGTTTCCCATGGCGATGACGGACACCATTACCAGCCAGCTCCGGAGGACGTTCAGGAAGCGGCTCATGTTTGCTGTCACAGAGTCTGTCTGTCGGCTCACAGCAGTCCAGGAAAGCTCAGACCGCAGGGGCTTAACACACACATTCAAGGTCGTCTGTTAGGAGATTACGATCATTAATATCTCTAAACAGACTTATATTTTTGTAAATTCGTCAACGAGGAGTGGGGGGGGGGGGGAAGGGGAAACAAAGAAAACAATAGCTACGCACCAGCGATAGCTAAATTACAGCGTCGTCATGTTTCTACAACACAATATGTCAGGACTAAATGCTAAAAACCAACAAGTGGACTTCAGCCAAGCGAGTATTTAGCTACATTTGAAACGGTGATTTTTTTTTTTCCACAATCTATGCCCACAGGGTAAGCCAATAACAAGACTCCAAAAATGGCTCCATTCAATCGAACCATTATTATGATTGGTCGTCCTAAAATTTAAGGTTCCGCCCAATTTCTTATGCGGACCAATAAAAATTCACCCATTCGTATAGCGTGTAGACAGCATGTTAGTGTTTCTAAATAGGGGCGGGGCTAGTAGATGTCGTTGCAGATTTTATTACACTGTAACAATTAATTGCATAATTTTGGGGTTTGGCTTGAAACATGGGCTGAAATTATACTTAGGGCTGATTTACAACAGAAATGGTCTGATTCATTTGTACTTTAGAAAACCACACAACAAAATCTAAGCCAGACGTACTAAAATTGCATGATACATTTACAAAGTTCAGAGGGTTTCTTAAAGCGTAAAATTGAAGTATTTTTCAGGTTCTGATATATTGAAAGGGAAGAAAAATACATGTTCTCTCTGACTTTGTTTAAGTTTGTCCAACCATCAGTTGCTTTTCCTCATCCCACATACAGCCTTCTGACTGTATGCTGTCTTGAACTTCTACTGAGCTATTGTACTTATATCTAAATTAAGTCTGGTTCAAGAAGTGTTTTGCTTATTCAAAAAGATGAAAAAAGTGATCTGAAACCATAGTTAAATCAATTATCTGGCCACAACAGGATTGTCATAATTTAAAAAATAAATTCTATAATTATAAAAAAGTAGGTTTGTGACATATCTCCCAGGTTTGTTTGTTTTTTACATTACAAATAGCAGTGACAATGAAAACTGAAAGATGACACATCTCTGCACAACTTGTCTCCGTCATAGAAGCTGGTAATAACCTTTGAGATCAGTATGTTACATCGCACCATAAAAAAACTTTGCAATGAGAAATGAGGGCATAATAAAATGTATTGAATGTGTTGGTAAATATTGCGCAAATCGACACATATGGGATTTTACATGAGATTCGGATTTAATTTCATGATGTGAATCAAATTAAATAAAAAATATATATATTTACATTAAAATAATCCAAAAACGATTTGACAACATTCCCATTTCTTACAAAACAAGTCTTTCTTTGTGGATTTTACTTACTAACACCTGCTGTAAAGGGGGATTAACGTTTAGTTCAAACGTTCCTCACGTGGACAACCGTTTTTAGCTAGTGCGCATGCTCACTGCACTGTTGCTACTCAGTTGTTGTAGTAACCAGGAAGATTAACGGTGCCGTGATGCTTCGGCCAGCTAGTTAGCTGCTAGCTTTTCTGCACCGGAAGGTACGGGTAAGTTTATATTGGTTCACATTTGTACTTAGGTTCAGTAATACTGTTATTTTGGTTTTACGTCTAAAGTGACTCTGTTTTTGTTGGTACCAACATATGGTATAACCGCCAGTCCGTGCCAACGTCTTGCGTGTGCGCGGTAAGAAGGTTTCATCGCCGCCACAGGTAGATTTATGAAGGTGTTATTTTTGTATGAACTAATTTATGCATTTAATGCGTGTGTCGGTATTTGCTGCTTAGAGAAATGAGTGCTACAGACGTAATAATATGTGTACGGACATATGTGACCACCATTATTCTCAGTAGAACATCTTCCGTTGTCACCTGGAGGATTTCACCGGGTTGTCAGCCTGACTTTGATGGGAAAATGCCAGCCGTGGTTCAGGAGAAAGAGGAGTCAGAGTCTTCTTCTGAGGAAGAACATGGGTAACCTCACAACCCTCTTCTGCTGTTGGATGCACTTTAAAAAAATAATAATAATAATAATAATAATAATAATAATAATAATAATAATAATAATAGCAATCAGTCTGTTCTAGACACTTGCTGTGGGATATTTTTTGTGGTGTGGGGAAACTAAATATATTTAGGATATAAAACATTTTATTTAACAATCTTATTATATTATATCTTACAGTATATCTATTGTTTTAGACATAATATTAAAAATGACGAGCTCTGTCTTTTTGTGCAGTCATATTTTGGGACAGCTTGTGTGTTGGAGTGAAAGTACAGCCAAATGCAGTTGATGACAAGCAACACTTTATGGTCTGTTAGAAGACAACGTAATTAAACTAATTACCAATCTGTCTTACATTATTTGAACAATAGCCTGTGTGTAAACATTTGGTGGAAGTGGGAGGCAAAGCAATACAGTATCTGTAATGCTGGTATTTAAATCTAAGCACATCGTGTTTCATGTTTTACATAGACGTGACATGTTTTACTTATACTATATGTTGAACAACTGAAGTTATTATAATAAACACAATTTGTGTTATTGTATATTGTATGTTGTTGTATAATTTAGTCTGTTTTTGTATTTAAAATAAAAATATAGATTGAATTCTACAATTCATTTTAAAATGTTCAATGACACCGAAAAGCTATATTTTCAGTCACCACCAAAACCTAATATCGGCCCTAGTCGAGCATAAAAAAGTGTAGATATTTTGCATAATTTTGCTTCAGTCAGATTTTTGTCTTTGCTCATATGTGAAATGACAAATAAATCAATCTTAAATCTTTTAGATTGGATACCATTCTTAATATAAGCATCCCATTTTTCTATTTTAATGGTCTTTTAGTGTATTGCACAATGTTTTCTCTACCATTACAAGCTGCAGAGAGGCTCTTTCTCAGTGTGTGCAGCTTGTGTAGTTAGACTGTCCTCTAGTCTCACTTAGGTTCTTACCTTGCTGATCGCTTGGCTGATATATGTGCCTCTTAAGATATGATTAATATGCCACCTTGATGGATCAAGTTCATAGTTTTTTTTCTAGTCTATATCTTTACAAATTGTTATAGTTAATCTAAATTGTGTTATTTAATTATTGATGTACAATCTCTAGGGATATTTTGAGAAAAATATAACTAAATACATTCAAACCAAAATCTGTTTTAGACCAAATCAGATCTCATCATTGAAGAGTTTGTTCTAAATTTTTGATATGCAAAGAGGATAAGCTAGCTCTCCACTGTGAATGTGACAGCTGGTCTTTCTTCTTTTGGCCAAATAATTCCCTCTTCAAGCTATTCTTAGTCATACCTTACTAACCATTACTGTATCATCTGCTTTCAGCGTGCTTGTCCTAAGTCAGTTTGTGTTGACTAAAAATTCTTATATTTCTCTCATTATAACAGTGATCAGACATTTATTTTGAAAACTAATCTTTAACTAACACAAGTCATGTAACATAAAATAAAATATTGTATAGCTATTGTGCTTTTCAACGTTATCTTGTCTTTTGTATTAGGAGGAATTCATAATTTAGAATAGGGCAATGTACAATAATCAGGCAGCACATTACACTGAATAATTCAAAGTACCACTACGTATAACTTTACAGATACTACTAAAGATACTAGAGTCCAAAGTGAGGCATGTGTACTCTGAATGAACTAATTAATAAATGTAATATTCCAAGAGTGCAAGACACAGAGCAGTACAACTTTAGTGTTTTGTTTTTATTTTGTTCCATGAAAATAATATTAGAGAGATCTTAAATATAAGAATTATTATCTGTTTTGAGTAAAGCACAAAATAATGGTTTTGGTTTAGCATGGTAGTTGGCTAACAACACTTTGTTGTTGCAGAACTGTGCAATTTCCCTTTAAAACAAAAGAGAAAAAGAAGGACTTGTTGGTGTGAAATGTACAATTCTTGAGAAAAAAAATGTTAACCTTTTCTTAACAGTGTTTGCTACCTATATTTGGTCTTAGTTTCAGTAAGTAAGGTACAGTGACAGTGTTGTGTATATGATATTTTGAAAATTTTCTGAACGTTTTCTAACATATTTTGCTGATCCCTCATTTTCAGTTGGAAGTATTTTCAGGTATCTTTTTTCAATGCCTTTCTTAAGCAATTTAAGTTGAATGAGTTCCGAGATGCAGTTGTCATCAGACTTTTATTTTTATCTGGTATATCCATTTAAAATATCAGAATAGTTTGTTAAGTATATTCGTCTTGATATCTCAGTGAAACTTATTTTCCACACAGTTTCACATAGTTGCTTTGAAAACTGGATGGAGGAATTGTTTACATTTCACCCGCTTTATCTGTACCGGTCATTCATACCTGATTGAGTCGCATTTCATCACTGTCATACCTTATCTTATATTTGCTATGTGATATGCATGTCACTACTGGTTTGAAGTTTTGTTTGAGGGTGAGTTATTACAGTGAGGGGATGCATTTGTTACTGGCCTTGCCAGATTCTTGTCTTTATGTGGCTCAGATGTTCATGCTTTTTTGTAATGATAACGCATGAGCTGGCATGAGATTTTTAAAGTAAAAACCCTGATTACACAACGGCTGGGTTCTTGCACAGAAATTTAAAACCGAAATGTATAACATTAACTATTTCCCTTTAAAACAAAACAGAAAAAACTACTCCTACTAAAATATTTTAACATATTTAGTATTTATAAATAAACATACCGTAATTATATCTTACTAACAATTAATGTGAGTTATTCCATAGCTCCTCTGTCTTTTGCAACTTTGATGATTTACAAAAATTACTTTTTGTATTCTTTATAACAGGTAAAGTGCTACAATTTGGCTATTAAACAGAGCAAAACAAAGCTTCTGTCATATTATGAGCACAATGAATCCATGTAGTTGAGGAAAACCTTGTTACACTGACCAGCAGCCATCCTGTGCCTAGTAATGGCTGCTAAAATTTTGGGCCATAACATTCAAATTGGTTGCAATTTTTCTTATTAATTACTCAGTAATGTTTTTTACTCACTAGGTTTTTATGTCACATGTCTAATTTTCCGAGTAGAGAACATCCTTGCGTCGCATGGAGTGGCATTAGCAGGACAATCCCAGTTATTGTTTTTCTACCCGAGGCTGTTGTTTCAAAAAACAAGCATATCTGCTCTGTTGGAGGTACAAACATTTAAAGTTATATAACACATTTTAAATGTAGAGCATCAATAAGTTGGACAGTCTAATATTTGCCTAATTTTTGTCTCTTGTGTGTTTTCCTTTCACCAGAGAGATATAACATGTCCTTCAAGATTGTTCGCACAGATAGCCGCCTAGTACGACGAATACTCATGAATCATGGGTTTCATGAGGTAATGCTCATTCTTCATTCATGCAGGTTTAAACGATTTGTGTCCCTTAGGATGAAAACAAACATTTAGCTTTTTCTTTCATCTGTTTATTCCCAACGTGTTTACTCCCAATGCAACTGTCAGAGCTGCTCTGGAGAAAACAATTACACATTCAAAGCATTATCGATGGGTGCAATCCTCTGTTTGGTTAACCTTTAAACCTCTTTTATGTTTTAGTCCTGTGCTTGTTGACTTTCATTGGACCAGTGACATATGGTGGTAGCCCCAAAAACAGAGTAGTTTTTCAGAATTTTGTATTCTGATAAATATTATTTTTTAGTAACTATTGTATTTAGTGTAAAACTGAGCAAAGCATTCTCATGGCACAAAGGAAAATCTTTGGGTTGGCTGTTTTTCTGATGCAATTTTAAAAGTCCATGCTGTAATTTTGTCCATTGGCCGTGGAGTGATCTGGTTCTGAAATTCACATAATTCAGTGCTGGTCTTGGATTTTATTTCACAGTGCATGGCAGGGATTTAACTAACTTTATTTTAGTAATGATTGCTTTACGGGATGCGATTCAGCACAAGTCGGTCCACATTTCTGTCATCCAGGTTCACCCAAACAGTAACAACTTCAACCTGATGTGGACTGGATCTCACCTCAAGCCTTACCTACTCCACAGCCTTCAAGAATACCAGAAGGTCAACCACTTTCCCAGGTACGCTGAAATACCCGGGTGTCCTGTTACTGGTTTCTGTATTATAAATAACACTACTAATCCTTTCCAAACCCCTCAGTTCAGGCTATGTATTTTTTGGCTTCTCCTGCAACACACATTTAGTTTGGACTGCTGCCTCTCTGAAGCATGAAATGAATCACGCTGTCAGGCAGGGAGTGTTCTATGACTGTCATCTATTTCTGTATTTGTTATGTCATGTCAAAGTAGAGCACGTTTTAAACTGAAATCTCTGCTGATTTCCAGGTCATATGAATTAACTCGCAAAGACCATCTCTATAAAAACATCCAGCGGATGCAGCAGACGTATGGCTTCAAAAACTTCCATATAATTCCTCAGACCTTTGTGCTTCCCTCTGAGAGCGAGGAGTTCCGCAGTAAGACCCTCACCTGATTCACTTAGCTTAAGCAGACCTGCTTTTATGATATAGAATGCTTGGAAAAGTATTAACACCCCTTCAACTTTTTTCACATCCAGTCATATATTACAACCACCGACTTCAAATTATTTAATTGAAACTTAACACAATAATTGTGCCTGATTATGTAGGGGTGGAGGGGAGAGATTAAATGGTTGTTTACCAATAAAATGGTGAAACGTATGATGTACATTTGTATTCAGCTTCATTTAATATAATGGCCCGAAATGAAATCCAGTAAAACAATTTAGCTCAACAAGTCACTTGATTAGCAAATGAAGCTCCACACTGTGTAATTTACTCTCGGAGCAAATAAAGCTGTTCTGTGAAGGCCTCAGTGGTTTGTTACAGAACATTAGCCTTCAAACAAGCATCACCAAGACCAATAAGCACAGCAGGCAGATCACAGATAAAGTTATGGGGAAGTGTGTTCGTCAGGTGACACTAAATTAGACCTTCAAACCTTACATGCTAAAGGAGCGTGTGTTAGAGAACCAACACGACATATCGTCCCGAACACAGCATCCACACTGTAAAACACATTGCTTTGAGATTACCCCTACAAAATGCAGAATTTTATTTCTAAAAATGTTTGAAAACCATGTACAATTTTCCTTCTTCATAATTCAAAAACATTTTTTATTTTTCTGTTGGTTTGTCACATAAAACCCCAATAAAAATACATAGAAGTTTGTTGTAATAAAGTTACAAAATAACAATAAATTGAAGGGGTGTAAATGCTTTCTGAAAGACACTTAATTTTTCAGTGTCTGACATCTGTAGTGGTTTCCTAAAGTCCTCTGTGTCCCACTCAGGCTGTTTTACTAAGGACAAGGGACCATGGATAATTAAACCAGTTGCATCTTCAAGAGGACGGGGAATCTATTTGGTCAGCAATGTAAGTGATTTTCACTTTTTAAAATTGTGCCCTTTCCAACTCCAAAATGTATGAAAGAAGAAATAGATGAAATTGTGATATGAGTTGAAGAAGGGATGAATTTACTTGAAGCCATTTAAATTTAATTGTTTCATTTTCTATTTTATTTTCTTCTAATTTTTTTTGCCAACTAATATTCTTCTGTTTTCTTTGCTCAGGTTTTGCTTTGCTTAAAACAGTTTTTTTTGGAAATAAAATATTTTTGTTTAATTGTGAATGAAGCATGATGTTGTAGTAGGAGAAAAGCTTAAAAATAATTACAGAACAAATGAGTGTAGGACCAATGTGATTTAAGAAAAAATACTTTAGATAGAGACGATAAATTGCCACATACTTGAAACAGAAGATACCGAACCTCCCTTTTAATATAAATGCCCTGGTGTCAGTCATTATTTTCCTGTGTTCTACTAATTCATGTGTTAGCACAGATTTACATTAGTCGTGTGGGAGTACAGTTTGTGCACATGGACGTGAAAAATGTTGTGTGAACCCAGGCAGTCACTTTGCCAGATGTTATCTGAGTGTGGGGGTTGCGCTGATACAGTTGTCTTTGAAATAAGTTTCAACCAGACATTAATAAGCCCAGTGGAGTAAATCACACGCTTCCAAGGACTTGGCTCTCAAAGGAGGCCAACAAGGTTCTCACTCTTGGAAAGTACGTCCACGATTCTTCTTCTTCTCAGGCATTTTTATGCAATGGTGGAAAGAATGTCAGCTTGATATTTGGAGAGAAGAAAGAAATACGTTCATCTTTTCGGTTTGGTTTTGCTCTGAACTCCTGCCAGCGCTGGGGTTACTCTACCCCCACCTTTCCAATCTCAACTCAACTTCACCACCTGCAACACATAAATGACCCATCTCCCAGCACCAGATTGTGTTTTTATAGGCTGTTATTGAAGGTTGACCTGCTATGACCAGCGTCCCAGAAAAGTCTCCCCATGTGACGGCCCTTTGATGTTCACGATTAACTGCAATGTCGTGGCAGCTGCTTGGAGTCGATATTTTAATGTTGTTTTATGTGAATTAACTTGTACATTGTTGCTTTAACTCCAAGATGACATACTGACTGCATATCCTCTTTGTGTGTTCTTCATGTTGTCGCCTTTGTGTCGCTTCTCATGAACAGCCAAATCAGATTTTAATGGATGAAAACATCTTGGTGTCACGCTACATAAATAACCCCCTGTTAATCGATGGTAAGACAGAGTGGATATTTTGACTGTTGGACTCTAAAACTCTTTATGATCAGTCCTCATTGTTTTTGCTTGCAGAGTTCAAGTTTGACGTTCGTTTATATGTAGTGGTGACATCCTTCAACCCGCTGCTCATCTATGTCTATGAAGAGGGTCTCGCCAGGTAAGTGTATGTAGGTTTTAGTAGTTATGTAGTAGTTACATGACAGTGATCAAACTATTGCATGTGCAGTGGTAGAGCTTCTAAACTGAAACTACAGCACCTCTTCAATGATGGAGGTACTGTAGGTACATTATTCGTGGATATAATGACAAATTCAATTGTTGTAACCACTAGCTGACTTTGTTGCTGTCTGATGTAGCTAGAGTTGATAATTGAATTGTTACCACTCTTATTAGAGGTGTGTTAAAACTCTTACAATGAATTTATGTTTTATTGCAGGAGCCTAATCTGACATTAAAACAAGTTTGAGAAAAATCCAGCCTTTAACGTGGGTTTCCTAGTGTTTTGAATGAAGACAGGACCCACATGCAGGCACATGAGTGCAAACAAAAACAGCATTTTAATAACAAAAACATCAACCTATGATAACAAAGTCCAAAACATGGAAAACATAAAGGATTACAAAGAAGAGACTGGAAAACCTTGTTGGGAGTCTAGTAACATCTCAAATTACAATCCCAAGCAATATGTCAAATATTTAAGTACTAAACTTAAAAAAGCACCTGAAATCTGTAAGCTAAAGAATGAACAAAAGCCACAGTCCCACAGATTATGACAGTGATTTTTTTTAGCAAAATCTCTCAGTCACCACATTTTTGTACAAAATAACTGGTGGCACAGTCATTGGTACAGCCGTACTTTCTACATCCCTCCTTTACCAATCGACCACCTATAACATTTCACAGGGTTGGACCATACAGGAAGGGGTTTCCTTAAGGGTTGGCTCTGGATTAGTAGGAACAGTAATTGTCTGACAACACAAATCTCTGCCTATTTCCACAAAGCTCCTCCTTAGAGCTGCAGTTTCCAGCCCCTGAGCTGGAATTGTTCCCTACACAACTCCAGGAGACTAGCTGCAGCAATTGTCAAACATTCGGTGAATCCGTGTGTCGTCTGAGCTTATGATATGAACTACTTCTCAGTCCAACGCTCCCAAGAAAAATGATAAGAAAATAAGAAAAATGGTGCAAAGTGACACCAAAGGCAACCACTCTTTATTCAGGCTTGTAAGCCGAAAATAATTGTGATGACTTCAACTTCATATTTACATATACATGTTAAAAACCATTCAAAGTAAAAGCAGATCAGTTTCATGTGGACTGATAGATGATACGCTTTTTGTACCCCTTTAGCTCACATTATGCTTTGTTTAATTTATTAGTCATAGCTCTATCACCTGAAATAAATGTTCAAGAAGATAATAAAAATGCGAACTCTAACAGTACTAAAGTGTTGTCGCCGTTTTTTTTAAATTTTTTTTTTACTATTGTGAATTTCACTTTTTATTTTTTTTAATTTAATTTTTTTATTTCCTTTATTTAGCCAGGTTACAAAATAAAATTAATTAATACATATGCACAAATATAAAACAATTTAAAAACAATGACACTGTTTAAAAGAATCTTGTTGCCTGTTTTGAAGAATCGCTCAAAATAAGTCCAATGAGATCAGTTCTGACATCTTGATTTCAGACTGGAGCTGATTCCAGGCTGAAGGAGCATCACACTGAAATCTTGTTTTTCTTTTTCAGTTTGGCAACGTGGAACATGCAAAAGAAAAATGTTATTGGAACGTAAAGAATGGGAATTAATAGATCTTTGTAAAAGAGAGTTTAAATATGCTGGAGCCATTTGGGATTAATAAAGTTTAATAAAGTATATTCATTCTACACTGAAAATTCACATCAAAAGTAATTTCTGAACACTATCTTCACTAACGTGTTTAGCTCTAGATACATTTAAATAAATCCAAATAAAACAGAATTATCATGTATTGCTGAGTATTAGGAAATTTTTAACATGTTTTACAATACATGCTATATTAAGGTGGAGGTTTGAGCAATCTGCTAGTTTGTTCAATTGTGCTTTTAAGTGTGGATTTAAATTTTGTAGGTAGTTTACTGTTTACGTTTCTTATTTAGGCTTTATTAGATTAGTTATTCTTTCTGTTTCCACAAGATGGCACCCCAAGCTTTTAGAAATCAGACTCTGTGTCCAACTGCTGTGGTGATGTTGAAACAAAGCACTCCATTGTTTCAGTTGTAGGATGTGCTAATGAAATGTTCTATTTTTTTTTTTTTTGGTTATTGTTCAGATATCATCTGAACATAACTCAACAGAATTTCTTATGTTTTTTTTTTATTTTTTAAATTTTTGTTTTATTTGAAAGTGATAACGTTTTTCTAAGTTAAACCATAAACAGACTATGAACTGATACAGGTAGGCAGGAGGGAAGATGATTTAGTGAATAGCTGGCTCCTCGCCTCGCTCTGATAGAAGTATGTGCTCATGCTGGAAACACCGTGCCACTGCCCTCTTATTTTGCTGGCTTCATTATCAACTGTGAGCAATAAATCATGGCCAAGTTCTGAATCCTGCTTTTATCTCCTGACATTCCTTTGGTGGTGTTGATATTCAGGTACGCGGTGGCGTGCCAAGGAATTTTCATTATAACACATGTCGCACCAACTGCTCTGAAACTCTATCAGAGCCTATTTTCTCCCTTATGTGCTGCAATTATTAAGTCAAGTTACAGCTTCATGAATATAGAAGAGAATGTGCATTCTTTTTTTCCCCCCTTTATCTCAAGTTAAAAAAACTAACCTTTTTCTCCACAGATTTGCTACAGTTAAGTACGATCAGACTACAACAAACATCAGGAACAATTTCATGCATCTCACCAACTACAGTTTGAACAAAAAGAGCAGTGATTATGTCAGGTAAGCAGCTTTAGTGCCTCATAAATCTGTTGAGTGTGTTGCTTTTAAGGGAAGCCCCTGACTCATCCCTTTACCTCAGCTTTGGTCTTTGAAGTGCATTTCTTCCCTTTCAGCTGCGATGACCCTGAAGTTGAGGATTATGGGAACAAATGGAGTATGAGTGCAGTGTTGAGGTATTTGAAGGAGGAGGGAAAGGACACCACATGTGAGTGAGGCAGTCTTATTTTTATTGAGGATGTTTTTTTTCGCATCCAAGACTTCATGAGTTTTATTGAATCACATTTAAACCATTTATTCCCTTGTAGTGTTGATGAGGCAAGTGGAGGACCTCATCATCAAAGCCGTGCTTAGCGCCGAGATGCAGATAGCCGCTGCCTGCAAGATGTTTGTTCCTCATAAAGCAAACTGCTTTGGTAATTTTTTTTCCCATTTTTCTTTGCATTATTCTATGTCCATCCTCTACAGTCCCTTCTTCTTCTTGAACTCTTATAACCATGGCAGAATCCAACTTTCCTGTAGGTCTTCAGGATAGTTTGTGCTATTTTTAAAACAGTTCAGACATACTCACGAACACAGCAGGGAGATAAACACTGAACTCATCAATCCTTTTCTCTGTAAATACATTTATGCACTGACATGAAAGAAATGTGTTCTGTTGAAAACAACCCACACACGAGAACAAATCACCAAAATTAGGACCACAGATTGTGTGTAATAAAGTGAAACAGCACAAGGAATAAGTTTTACACGTTTTCTGAAATTGTATTAATGTTAGAAAATGTTATTGCCTTTTTATATTTGATGTTCAGTAGAAAAGCCTTTTTTTGGCGATTGTGGCATCAAGCGGAGAAACTATTTGCATGCATTGGTCAGGTGTGATTCTGAACCCTTCTTCCGTCATTTAATCTCACATGTTCTGGAGAACTCTTCTATTCATGTCATATTGAGGTTTTGTTGAACAACTTGAAGGATCCAAATGCAGAGCCTGACTGTGACATAGTTCTGTAATAACGGCCAACAAGGTTAAGCTGCGGATGGGGAGGAGTCACAGAAGAGTCAGACAGAATAATGGAAAAATCCAGCAATGAACAATGAAAAGCCAGGAGCCTAAATACCAAGGCAGGGAAAGAAAATGACAAAGGAATCAGATGAACTAATCACAGGAGATGTGCTACAGCTGTGGCAGAAGGAAAACATTGAGACTGATGGAGGGAAATTAATTACCCAAAGGGAACAGGGACTATAAACCAGAACGAAAAGAGTAACGCGCATGTAGGGGAAATAAATCCAAATGCACAATAAAGCAGGAATAAATTGAGAAAGTAAACAAAAGGGAAGAAACTGACATGACAACACCTTACTAACAGAAATTATTACAAATAAATAAGGTGAATATGACAAGATCTATAGAACCAACACAAATACTGAAAACAGAAAACAAACGCATGAAAAATTAAAACCCAACACCCAAAGATCATAACCATTCACTTTGATCTTCACTTATTTCCACTGTATTTCAATGAGATTCTCTGAGACAAGTTAGGAGTTTCGCTATCTGAATTCATGGGATCTTTATCTTGCTGAAATGCCCAAGATTTCATTTGAAGATCCATACCTGAAATGTTTCAGTAAATTTGTCCATTCATCCTTTCTTTAGTCATTAGAAGTACCATGTTCTAAAAATAGCAGTCCTACGCCATGATGCTCCCTCCTCAAAACTACATTGTTGTTATTGTGAATGTCATTTTGCTCCTTCAAACATCTTTGTGTGAAATTTTGGTCTAGTTCGACCACATTTTATTCTCCCAGTATTTTATCGTTTTAACCAAATGTTCTTGTACAAACTTGTAGTCTTATGCAACAAATGTGCATAAGACTACAACCACAAAGTAGCCTTTGTGGTTAAGTAAATTTCTTGAAGTTTACATGGAAAAACACTTTTGCTAATTCCAGGTTATTCTGAGCCTTTCTGTGCGTGGTCCTCGGCTTTTCAATTCTTACTGTTGTTTTCTTTTAGTTCTCTGTCAGATAGTTTTCTAGACTACCTGGTATGTGGCTGGTTTATACTAACATTTTTTTTTCTCACACTTCCAGATAAGAGTCCATTTGGTGTTCATGGGAACATTCACAATTTTAGAAATAAGGCTTAAATAAAATCTGTGTGTTTGGCAACAATGGGATTGTGAAAGTCTTGAGAGAGGTTTTTGCTTTTATCCATTATGAGATGCTTCTTGCTTGATACCTTTTATCTTGGTAATGAGCAACCTTTGTATAGGTCATCAGGTATGACTGAACAGCTGATAGAAGGCAGGATTACTTTCTAAATACTGACAGAATTTAGTCATTCTCAGAAGACGTCATGAAGATATTACCAACAAAGTATTTTCTGCTATTTCAGACACATACAAATTCCCTGTGCCATTCCACTTTAATGCACATAACTTATAGACCAGTTTGGTTTATTTGCATGGATTACTTAGATTGTTTCTTTTTTTTTACCAACATTTTGCATGTGAACAGATTATATGAAAATATATTAATAATTACTTTATATGCTCAGTACTTATTTTAAACACTGTAGGTAGGCAGCCTGATACAGCACACCCTTTACATTTCCTTTAAGTTTCAAATTGTCAAGCAGTTCCTTAATAACTTTTTGCCCCTGGCTCCATGCTGAGGTAGTAGAGGCTTCCTGCCTGGTGCTGCCCTCTAACTGGCCGCCGGCTTGTTGAGGACCTGTCGACTGAAGCAAGAATTTGCTTCCTCTCTGCATTTGCCATTCAAGCTTTGCCTGATTTAGGCTGACTGTTTTCTTGGCTAGTCTTGCTCAGCGGCGGGCTCGTGTGAACTCCATTTTGGAGCCATTACCCATGTTAGTATTGGCACTAATTGTCTGCGCTCTTTCTGAGTCTGGCAGCCTTTCTGAGATTTTGGGGGTTTGAAAGTGAGCACATTGGCTCAGCTTCCCTCAAGCACCACTGTCTCTTTCTCAGTCTCTTTTTCCTTTTTCTTACTGTGTCTTTTTGTTTAAAAATCCCCCCCCCCCCACCCCACCCTACCATCCACCCTCCCTTTCCCTCACTGCTCGCACTCAGTTTCACCTCTCAGATGCCAGAAAAATAGAGGCTTCCCGAGACATAATAGCTCTCTGATTGGTGGTTGTTTGGGCTGTATTGGGCGCGTAGCTGCATGGACTCACAATCACAAAGTCGCCTGCATAAAGATGCAATCTGCACCCACAGCATCACTGCTACGTTGAAAAACGGCATTAAATTAAGGTGTGAATGTTGTCCCTGCAAGAACTTACAGGGAAATGTAGCCTATCTAATCTGAACTTGCTTCTCAGTCATCCACATTAGAGGGACATGATTTCAATCTGAACCCAAATGTTTAGAAGTTAACACATAAAGGTTTACTACATATTTTCAACAGTGTAAACAATATATCAAACTACATGACGAGCCGTTCGTTTTAAATAATAAATAGATAAATACAAGTCTTTTTAGGCATTTTCAATATAATCTTATTTAAGCATATTGAAACACCACACTCCAAAACAGCAAAGAAAAGTTTTAAGAAATCTTTACACTAGAACAAGGTTATAATGCCTAAAAGGCTGCAGCCTTCAATCATCCAGGCAAATAGAGCTAAAATGGGGGGAATTCAAGTCCATAACTACTCCCTCTCCACTGAAGAGATAACTTTCAGAATAAAATGTGTCATCTTTGAGATCAAAATGATATCCAGGGTACTATCACGACAGCAGCAGTGTCTCATTTTAACCATAACTGCCATGAGTCATAAATGAATCACTTCAACAACATAGTGCAAAAGAACTGATATATATTACATATATGTCCAAGTATAGTGACTTGCAAAAGCTTTGGTACTGCTTTGCTTCTTTGTATTTTCTTACATAATGACTAACTTTACTAGGATTTTATATGAAAGACCCATGCTAGGTAGTGTAAGTCTGAAAATGGTGGAAATGAAGTGGTTCCTCTGCCATTGCTATTTTTCAAAGATCAATGGGGGTACAGATTCAGTCCGTAGATGTTCAATTCTGATACAAAGCTGCCCTAAACACTTGCAGCCGAAGTTGCTGCCAGTGTTGATTCTACAAGGGGATGAATACAATTACACTAGGAGTTAAAATCACCACCTTTATGATGATTTTATAAATTAGAGCAGAATTTTACCGTTTCACCCTTTGTTAGTCGCTCACGCTAAACATTTTTATCAGAACTTAACCAAGATCACCACTTAACCTACTCTTCAAAGTCCAAATGCAGATGATCTGGATTAATATTTTCATTTTGCCTCGATGCAACACAATTTAATTAAAATTCATTAAAAATGTATGTATCTGGACTGATGTTTTGTTACACCCATGTTACGTGCTATGTTGTTTTAGACTTTTATTTTTTAAAAAGCTGATAAATAACATATTATTTTCCTTCCACATTTTTATTATATGCTTCTTTGGGTTGACAATTCACATAAAATACCAATCAAATACAGTGAGGTTTATGGTTGTAACTCGACACAACGTGAAAAAGCTTAAGGGGTATACAGATGTTTGCAAGGCACTGTACCTTCGAAACAAAAGCAATTAAGTTCAGCACTTTTGTTTAAGACGCATAATAAAACGTGGTCTGCTCCGAACATGTAGACTATCTCACTTCAGCCCTATCGGTTTACTGTTGAATCAAGTGTAATTTTGTTGTCTACAGATGGCCCCGAGGTAGTTAATTATAGCATTCACGGTGTGTCTACAGGATTAAGTTTCTAAAGACAGACACTGACGGTTCCAGAGGACCACCCTCATCCTCTCCCTGTTAATCTGTCTCTTCGCGTGCTCATGTTGCATGCAAGCTCTGAGTATATGTGTAGTGTGAGTACAGGGACGTGCTTGAACCCGCGCAGAGCGTATTGTCACATACATAAAGGTCTGTTTTAGATGCTGGAGTTTATTCTGATATGTTTGTGTGATGGATCCATGTCGCTTTAATTAAACCTCTCAAAGTCCTATTCTGTACTCCACAGTTTCCTCCCTACCTTATTCTCAGTATGTTCTTCCACTCTATAACCTGTATTACCCCCATGCTTCTTTTACTGCCGGGCCTCAGCAGCTGTTTATAATTGTAAACTACAAAGTATTTGTTTTTTACTGATAAAAGTAGTAATTATTTTGTGTTTTTTTTATATATACAAACTCTGACATGTCTGGAGAGAGAGCCTTGCAAAATCATTAAGCACATTATAATCCTAATTTACTTCAAATTCTTCCCTTTGATTTTAAAGTTTATTAATGGCTTTAAAACAATAGGATTTCTTCCTTTTAGCTCAAATTATACTGTGCATCTACATGTGCGTACAATAAAAGTCTTTTTATAGCTCAGTAATGTCTCATGTGGGATGAAATAAAAACTGTTTTTACGCTGTAAGAAGTGTATATGGGTGTATGAGTCTTTCTGCGGGGAGAAAATGCCACCCATGCAGCTCCTCACCGCTGCTGTGTGATTAATGGAGAGGCTTTTTGCTGAGAGATGCTGATTACGAGATGTTTTGACTAAGATCTGATTAGCCAAGCCAAAGGCCTATTTTATTACACACAAAACATTCCACTTACTGGTCCTGTGTTCCACCAAGCGTACCTCATTAAGTGCTGAGTGTTGGTTGGATCAACCCCTCTGTGAGCGTCTCTCCGTTTCAGACACTTTTCTCAGCAGTGCAGGGTTCGCATCCCCTGCAATGGCAGTGTAGCTGCTGTGTAAGCAATTAACGGTTTTTGTTCCTGCCGTCACACTAATGCTTACTAGAACTTTAATTTGTTGTCCTCCGAGGGTTTCCACATCTGCCGTGCTTCTTCCAGCAGCAGTGAACCAGTTTAGCTGCCATGATTTATCCCAGAATGACATGAAAGTAATTCAATTGTCCCATCGCATGAAGAAAGCACACTAGAAAGATGCCCTTGTTATTGTGGGCTACCAGGCTCAGCGGCCAGGGTGGGGTGATCATTGTTTTTGGGTGTTTGTCTCTTGTGGTGAACTTTTCCAGCGGCGCCCCTCCTATAATAAAGAAAGAAAATGCTCTTCATCATCCCTTCTTTTTGTTTCTGTCACGGTTGTCCTGTCCCCTCCTCTCTCTCTTTGAGGGGTTTGATGTAGATGTTGAGCGCCTCACGCCTGCTTGTCTATGATGCTTGTTGTGGGCTGTCTGTGGGCACATTTAAAAGTGGTCCCCCCGGCAGCGGTCGAGCCACAGAACAAACGTGTCTGACATTAAGCTGCTCGGCAGGCTCGCGGGGCATCGGCGGCGTCGGCTTCTAATTGAGGGAAAAATTTGTGGCACATGGAGTCTGCTTGTCGGAGGCTGGTGAGGTGGTTGTAACACCTCCCCGTTTTCCCCCTGCTGTTGTTGTGCCACTGATGAGGCAAAGCAGGCTCAAAACCTCAATTATTCCAGCGCTCTGTTCTCCAACACTAATGTTTTATGATACATACACTCCTTCTCTCCTTGTTTCATGTCGTCTGTATGTGTTTTTTTTTTTGTTCACTGAATTGAATAGAATAAGATTAGCTGACAAGTGGAAAATAAAATCCTGTAAAGTCTTGCGCTGTTTAACATCAGGGGGTCCTGTCCATCTTGTGCAGATGTGTTATAGTCCCTGGCTCTTGAATGGATGGCAGATTTACTTTCTTTCCGTCAGTAAGAATCAGTTTGAGTTTATGCGATTTACACTCTTTTATTTAAAAGAAAATGAGGTGCCACCATGAAGAGTAGTTGTGAGTTCAGTTCCAGCTTTCTCCAGGGTAACCCCTGTATACCTTGATGCTGGTATACAGAGGTAACTATCAATGACTACATTGATAATTAAATCATTAATAGACATGGAAAATCGGATTTGTCATTTTATATCCAAATAATGTAAAACCACTTAAAAGGAAACAAATAGATTTCCTGTATTTCCACAAACATTTTTTTAAATCCCTACCAGTACTTGATAAAACCAAATATCTTCATCAGATATTTGACTTTAAATATGGGCACTTTTCTTCTTATTTAAGCAACCAGTGATTTATTTTTTCTGATTAGTTTGCACTTTATTCATGTTCTAAGTTACAGTAACACCATTTGGTTAAAGTGGAACGGCTTAATTTTATCAGTGTTACCTTAGGCGCAATTTGAGGCCATTGCCGGCTGTCATGCTGGGTTTTGTGTGCTTAACACTGGCATTGACCTGAGATGCTAGAGCAAACAGTGCTGGTTATTGCAGCTTTGAAACCACCAACCCCCCAGCTTATTCTCAACACAGTCTGTTCTTTTGAAGTGCCATTAGAAGGATTTTTCCTCTGGCTTTTTGGCCAGGCGCTACCCTAACCCTGTAAAAGACTGTGGTTTCCCTGCACGCTTCTGCTGGGGCCGGTGGCTTATTGGGTGACACTCCCCAGAGCAGTGTGAGGCTTTTCATATGGCACATATAC
Organism: Poecilia picta; assembly: GCA_033032245.1. NCBI lineage: Eukaryota > Metazoa > Chordata > Actinopteri > Cyprinodontiformes > Poeciliidae > Poecilia > Poecilia picta. The sequence continues at coordinate 9,290,737 of CM065374.1, forward strand.
TCTTGACAGCTTCAGTAAGCCATATATCAGTCAGCCAGTGAAACGGGAGAGAAAAATCGAGATGAAATGGATGATTTTTTTTTTCTTTTACTCTGTGAACTTCCTGACCACTTTGTGAAAGGCTTTTATTGTGTCACTCAGTGCTTAGCTGTTACTGGAATGAAATACTGTATATACAATATGCTGTCTAAGGCTTTCTAATTCCCCAGGTTTTGCCACTTGGGACACACCCTCATATTTTAAGCTGTGAGTGTGACTTTTATCGAGATGGACTTGATTTGACCTCAGGAATTAGTTGAAACTTTTTCTAATGGTTCTTAGAATCATTCACACGTTGTTGAAGGGTGGCTTGGATAATCAAAATTTCTAATCTGCTTAATATGATGCAGATTAAATACCAATCTTTGCCATTCTCTATATTGGCATAGATTGGTATGCAAATATACCAATCTATCGATCCAGATGGCGGGCATTTTCTTATCCCCATCTACTGGATTATCCATCAGCTTTAAAATCAGTTCAATTCAAATGAACAAATACCTTATTTATCCCAAAGGGAAATCGAATGTCATAAATCGTATCATGCAAGTTGAATGTTGCAGTCAGTCTTGCAACAAATCTGGAAAACTGGTTTTTATGACTGTCATGACATCAAAACCAGAGGGAATAACTGTCCAAACATGCAATACCTCAACCAAAAACATATGAACCAAGGTCTACAGAAAAAACTAATCAGAGCTAACATGACAGAGATATTCCAACATGCTGCCACTGTTCTAAACTAAATTAACTAATTAAAAATGTTAATTTGTTAATTTGGTGATTTTCCTTTCTGTAGAACTGTACGGGTTTGATGTCCTAATTGACTCCAACCTTAAACCCTGGTTGTTAGAGGTGAACCTCTCTCCCTCTCTGTCCTGGTGAGTGACTCAGTTCTTTTGTTGTTTTACTTATTAGTAGAATCAGTCATTTAGAATATTTTAATTATCCAGCCTGCTAAGAAGATAGCCGTTCATAACTTTATAATAGCTCTGGCCACAAAAATACTAGAGCAGCACAAGTATTTAGTTATTTGAAATGTTTGTTTGTTTAAAAATTTCATACCTACTCTGTCTTTTTACAGCGATGCACCCTTGGATCTGAAGATAAAGGCTAGCATGATTGCAGACATGCTTTCACTTGTGGGTGAGTGCATGCTGAAACAATGAACAAATACATATTTTATTTTGTTTCATGGTTTTCCACTAGTAACTCATCTTGATGAACCGAGTAATTTCAAAACTTTGAAATGCCTTGTTGCTGAAAGGTGCTATACAAATACAATTTGATTGATTGAGTGATTGAGTGATTGAGGTGTGGATCATGATGCATGCATACTACCTTCAAAAGTATTCACACCTGTTCAACTTTTCTAAAATATTTAGTTTCAACCACAAACGTCAAAGTGTGATGACTATGATTGCATTACAAAACAACCCTAAGTTGTGTATAAATGTGGTGTATGGAAACTAAGATCTCATTTTTGTTTCACAATTTTTTTTACAAAAAAAAAATACAATCATGACATTGTATTCAGCTCTTTTACTCTGATACCCCTAAATACAGTTCAGATATCAACTAAGTCACATAATTGGGACATAAACTCCACCTCTGTCCAATGTAATCTTTAAGTAAACTATGAAGTCCTCAAAGGTTCTTAGGCAACATTATGAAACTGCATGGTTTGTGGCAATAAGGAGACATTGTACTATTTCTTTTCAATAGGGAATTTATTCCATAAAGCCCGGACTTTCAGAGTGCTTGACTAATAACTGTTTTGTTGACAAATTCATTATGTATGGATTTCTCCACCTCCTCCAGAGCCACCACAGCACGCTTCACTCCTTTGCTAATTATAGAAATGTGAAATACATACGCATACCACACTTTAAGATGCATTGGAAAATTAAATAATGTATTTTTTTTCTTCCACCTTACATGTATGCACTGATTTGTCACAGTTCCGACAGATTTTGGGTTGTGACGTGACAAGATGTGAAAAGTTCAAAAAGTATGAGGCACCATGGCTTCAGGCACAATTCAGACTTCCGTTCTTAACACTAAATCAGAATGTTGTAATTATTAAACATTGTTTGTTTTTATTCACCACCCTATTGACTTTGCTGCTGGTCGGCCATTCTTGTGGTGTGCAGGTTTCGAGCTGTTCGAGACAGTTGCATATTGTCTAATGTTTTCCAGCATTCCACTCTTAGGCTGAGTTTGCGCAAACGGCTTTCAAAAAAGTTGCATGGCTTTAGAGGAAGCATTCCTGTGTTGAAATATTAAACCGCAATGCTTATTAATTAGCATTAAATTACACTCAGATCAAATTGCCTATGCATGCCTGAGTATTTTTTTTAATTGTCATTAAGGCTGAGCCCAAGGCTCAGATTAAAGGTCTATCTATGATGCCTCCTTTCTTCATTCATTTTTTTCCATATTTATTTTGTCCTGTTTAGGGTCTTGGGTTCCCGCTATTCTTGATTTGATGTTTCATTCAAAGAATTACTAAACCATGTTCAATCTAACCGTAACTACTAACAATTCAGGTGTGAAACATGTTGCTTAGAATGTATAATATCATGTAATTCCTCGCTTATTGCTATTCAGGTTATCCTCTGCCCACTTATGACTTCTATAAATATTATGAGCTCTTATGTTTATCTGTGGTCCCCTGCTAATGATATTAGAGGAATGGTTAGTATGTGCATGTGTACACTTGTGCAAGCCCAAATGTGTGTGTGTGTGTGTGTGTGATATGCTGGGCCATGCTGTGGCTTGAAACTCTCCCCTCTGGCTCATTAAATGAAAGAGTAGAATCATAAATTGCCAGTTATCTTTGGACTGAGACGTTCCTTGCGGGTCTGGAGAAAATGAGCAGTGGCATGTAAAACATAGCACATCTATTATGTACCAAACAAAGTCGCTGTTGGCTGATAACGCTTGGGCTGCATCCCAGTCCTGTAAATAATGACAGCATTCCATTAGCATTCATTCCCTGCCTGTGTGTAGCTGTCAACTCCATGTCACCAGTGTTTGCAATAATTGCAGTGTTTAGGGGAGAGCATGACGGGGGCCTGATGCCTGACGGCTCGAACGAGGCAGAACAAACAGCCTCGAGCTCAAAGCTGTCAATAGGCTTTATTCAGTTCATATGAGAGTGCAAGATATGACAAACAAATGTATTCAGCTGTTCACTGGGCTTTGGGAGGGTGTGGGAAGCAATAAACAATAAAATTAAACTCGTAAATATTTTTGTCAGGGTGGGGACACTTTGTTGAGATGAGATGAATGTGATGCACTTAATTCAATAGCTGTTTTCTGTAAATAAATGTAGAATATTAGGATTTTCTTCACTTCTTTGACCCTGTGTTTGTTTTTATATGCTGCCTTATAAAAGGCTTATTACTCATTCAGATTTTCAAACTTCTATGTATTTTATTGGGGTTTTATGTGACGGCTCAACACAAAGCAGTGAGTTAGGAGCTGCAGAGATTCAGAGGTCAAAACAGAGAAAACTGCTGGCAACTAGGTGAAATCACTACATGTGGAAGAAAACCAGCCCTGAACACACTGTTTTTGTAAATGTACTGCTGGGATGCTGGTCAGATTTGTATTGGATAAATATTTTTAAAAGGTCTTTCCAATTAATTTCAAATTTAATATAAAAAGTGCTTTATTTATCCCAAAGGGAAATTAAATACTGTAATTCATATCATGCAAGTATCTTAAAAGTGTCATTTTAGATGGTGATGCTGTGGGCAGGAAGGATCTCCAGTAGCAGTCGGTGTTGCAATAAATCTGAGGAGGCCTATGACTGAAGAGTGTTGCTGTATGACATATTGGTGTTGCTGTAATGATATGCTAACAGCTCAACATCCGGACAGCAGAGACAATATTCCACAGCAACATGTCCTACTTAGGACCATCAGTTGTTGGCAAGCACTGCTAATCCACTTCACTTGCTTTTACTGCTTCTCTTTAAATCTCTCTCAGTCAGAAACCTGGGCAGAGAAACACTAGAGAAGAGGATATTATGATGAACGAACGAGCTGGTTTTTCTTTTTCTCTCATCCAAACTTGAGATGCCTCAGTCAAAAATAATTGACAAAAAATTTGCAAATCAGAACTAAGGTAACAGAGCTACTCCAACATGCTGCCATAATGAGCGGCATTATTCTTAAAGAAAATACAAATTTTCATTCCACTTTATAATTGGACATTACTGTGTGTTGGTCTATAATGTGAAATCCCAATAACATACATTGACCAAATATGGAACTGTTAACTGTTTAACAGCGATAGCTGCTGGCTTTTTACTTCTCTAAATGAAAGCTAGGGGTGAAAAGTAGCCAGCAGATAGTATGCACAACATTTTTAGGTGTTCTTCTAACTTTTATATTGTGATTTTAAAACTCTATCCACCCTGTTTTGCTTTCTATTTTTTTTTTTAAGGTTATGGTGCAGACACTCGAATAAAATCCAGTTTCTCTCTCCTTGCAGGCCTTGTGGGTCAAGACCCTCTGTTGAAACAACCTCGTTCAGATCGATTCACGATCGACAAGAGGACGGCACCAAAGCTGCAGGTAGAGGATAACAAAGCTTTGCACTCATTCATCCTTCCTTGGCTTGCACTGCATTTTATCCTCATGTAGCAACGGGGGGATAAAACAGTACATTCCTGCAGCTGCCACTGAGCTCTTCCCTCACCCTCCTGGAAAATGTACTGTAATGCAAAACAACTGCTAATGTAATTAAAGTGTTTGAGTGACATCAGCTTGAAAAAGCTGAGAACGCTGTGCCTTAGTTTTTTTTTTTTTTTATCATTTCTAATCAAATGACTAATGTTCTCTTCGGGTCGTGTTGCCTAATGATGCCACGACAGCTAATTCGCTTGGCTCCTCTGCTGGACTACTGCATCAAGTTGTGGTGCAGCACCGCTGGAGGAAGATTACTAAAGCAGACAGATTTCTGCTGCCACCTCATGTCGTGTTAAGAAGCTTATTTAGACACATAGTGACAATGTTTTACAGTGGCGTGTCGATGTGGTTTGCTCGTTGTCATGTGCCTTTGGTAAAGTCTTAAGGGTAACACAAATGTCCTCATGCAAAAGTGTTGTTTTGCTCCAACAACCACTTTGCAGAGCAAGCTGGTTTTATTCGGTCTCAGACATATTAATCTTTTTTTCCCCCCTTGTAATTCCTTGATGCTTGTTGCTTCGCTGCTAAAAACTACTTGCTGGTTTTTTCTTGATTTAATTATATGGCTTAACAATTTTTCACTGTGACAGACAGATGGCTTCTATTGATTCCTAATGCTGCATTTTCACTAGGACTTTTCATTACATTAGCAAAGTGGCCCTTTACAAGTAAAAGCTGCATTGCACCACTGGCCTCAAAAGGACTTAACTACGCAGAATCTCAGATGTTCAGTGCCTTGCAAATAATGTGAACTCCTTGACCCATTCCATGTTTTATCATGCCGTTACGTCAAACTTTACGTGTTATTTAAATTGCTTTGTGATAGATCAGCACAAAGTCACACATAAATTGTGAAGTGGAGGGAAATTATAGATTTTCTTTTACAACCCGAGTTCATTTGCGTGTAATTTAATATTAGTATAAATAGAGTTATTCTGTGAAGCTCTCGAGATATTCCAAGAAGGGCAAGTTGTGGAGACAGCAAAGTTAAATTATATAACAATATCCCAAGTTTAACATGAAACACTGTTAAACCCATCTAGTATTTGAAACATTATGGCACAACTGCAAACCTGGTCACGCAAGGAGAGCATTATTGAGTAAAATAGCCAAAATGACCATGGTAATTTTGAATGATTTAAAATTTAATGTGTACAGATGATCTCCGTCCAATCTCACTGTGACAACAGAGTGGGCTTAAAAGTCTCAAATTCAATCTGGTCACCAGTTATCCTGAGTCACATGCAGCTGTAATGTCAGTGGTTTCTGTAAAGCAGTAGTTTGGATGGGCTTGGTACAAACTTCTGAGATTTTCAAATGCATAAGAAGAATATATTGAAAAGTTTTTTGTTTTTTTTTCCGTTTTCATCTATGTCACAATTATGCGCAACATTGTGTCGGTCTGCCACATGAAATCCAAGTAAAATTCATTGAATTGTGTGATTGCCATGTGACGAAATTTGAAAACATTCGAGTAAATTATTTTTTCGAGGCATGCACTACATACGTGGCGCAAAACCACACCATAGCTGTCACAGAGGCTTTGTGAGAACATTGGGCCTGCAGGGAACCTGTTCTTCCATTTCACTCTTTAACAGTTGAAACTTTTGCTGTGGGATTAAGCCATGTCACTGTTTGGCTGCCTTTACAACCCTCCAGCCGCATCAGGCAAATTAAACATAATCCCATTGCTATTTAGATGACAAATTACGTATGTGATCCTGTGGGGTTGTGCCCAGCTTACTGGCCGCTGTCCCAAACTGCATGCCAAAGTTGTCAGTCAGAGGGGCCAACCGGAATGCCAATGCATTGCAAAAATGTGCTATTTCTGTAACAGGGAGAAGAGAGAGAGAGAGAGAGAGAGAAAAAAATGAAACTCTTGTTGCCTGTGGCATAGTTAGCACATTTTTCATTCATAAATGAAAGTTAAATATGTAGATGCAAAGGAATTATGTTTTAGTTATAGTAGTTAATTATACTTCTTCTACAAGATTGAACCTTAACATCCTTTAGGGCTAAATATAAATAATTTTTAACACTGGACACTTATAATGTTCCTATTCTTATCTCTTTACAGCACAGGACTGCAGAAACAAATGGCGACAAGCAAAAGACTAAAAGCCTAGAAGAGAACACTCTGAACCTGACTACTGAGGAGGTAAGGCAGGGCGTTACTTGTTGTCAGGAAAGCAGCAGAGGCCACGCTGACTTTCATGCACTGTCTTAATAAAATATGGCATCCTTTTTAATACATCATGTTTTTTTCTTTTTCTCTTGAATGTAGATCAAAGTGCTGAGGAGGATAAAGGAGGAGTATGAGAGAAGAGGGGGTTTCATAAGAATCTTCCCCACCCAGGATACATGGGAGCTTTATGGGTAGTCAGAGCTAGAAAAGAACAGGCAGATACCTTAAAAGGCCTCAAGCTTGTTTGTTACAGTCCCCTGATTACATGGAAATTCAAGATAATTTAGGATAATCTGCACAAATAAAGTCAAACCAGGGATCCTACACATCCTGGAAAAGTTCAGAGCTTGACCAATATATGGAAAAGCAATTAGAGTTAAAAAAAAATCAATCTATCTGTTTGTGTTTGGATCTGCATAACTTCAACCAAAAGCATTAAAGATAAAGGAGCAGTTCTTATATGTAAACAATTTTGTGTTATCTTTCAGGATCACAATAATTTAATGTAAGAATTAGGGCCAAAACAATAAACCTGATTAATTATTTCAATCGATTATTGAAATAATTATCAGCTATTTTAGCAATCGATTAATTGTTAACTTGAGTACGCAGACTCAAAAACGGCCAATTGCTGGAAGAACAACAAGGTCAGAGCAGGAATTAATCCCAAACTCCACAAAAATTATATAAAGGAAAGTCTATTTCAGGTTATTTTGCTGGATTTCATCCACAGATATCCTACAAACTGAATTTCATGACATTTCTAAAAAATCATTGAACTTAACGCTTGAAAAAGATAAACACTGTTTTGAATTGTATTTATTTTTCCACCTCTTTCTGTCAGAGCATATCTGGAGTCCAAGCCGTCACTGAACTCCTTGCTGGCAAAGCGACTTTTCCATGGAAGGTAAGCATTCCCATTGCGGTTGGAAGGCAGGAATACATCTTTCCTTCGGCTTATGGAAAAGCTTGGATTCTCTCGTGTTTGTATTTTATACTTTGATTGCACAGGTTAGAGGAATTCTTAAAGAGATGAAGCAGCTTTTCCAACATGTTGCTTGTGTCTGCTCAGCATTGTGGTGTTGATTTGGTGACAGGAAAGAAAAGTGTGGTAGATGATTAATGCTTAGTGAGGAACCCATGTTTATTTTAGTAAAGCAGCCCCCATTTAGGTTCTTTTGTTTATTTTTGCTTTAAGCCTTCTACTTTACATATTTGTTAGGTAATGAGACTGGTTGGTTACTGGTTCAACCCGTTAGATGTTGCTGTTTGGCATTTATCTTCTTTGATTTGGATTATCATACTTCAGGAGAAGCTACACATTATTTTAGTGTTTTTGACAATTTAGTATCTTCCTCCTTTCTAATTGTTGAATGATGCAAAACCAAATAACAATGCCCCACATGCTGTTCCGTTGTCAGACCCATGAACAGGAACTCCCACCTGATGGCGGACACATTTCGTGTCCATCACCTTGTTCAGTATGAGAGGAAGCTGCTGTCTCTGGAAGCACAAAAAAGGAAAGAACGCCACCTGAGTCATCACACTGCTACGAAGGGAAAAAAACAGAGTAGGTCTGATGTATTCTGCATGTTACTGTGTGTGGAGTTAAGTAGAACAACATAACATGTTACAGCACTTTTGGTTTCAATAAATAACTCCCCTGTGTCATGGTAAGGTTGGCCAGAAATGACTCGGAATGAGTTCATTTCTTCGCAGCAACAATAAAAAGCTCTTTCTGAGCGTATGCGCGTCTTATCCCAAATGCCTGTGATGTAACTGACATTTGTCTTTTCTTGCACTGCCGCACACCTCAGGGAAGGAACCTAAGGCCTTCCTGGCTGAAAACAGAAACTGGGAGGCCGAGGAGTGTTCTCAGGAGGAAAGCGAGGAGGTGAAACAACCTCGTGAGCCACTCCCGCTCAAGGTTTTGGTGATGGAGCAAAGTAAACAAGCGGCCACACCATTGGAGGAAAGACACAAAAAACCGGAGTCCAGCTTAGACGCAGCCATGCAAAATGCCAGGCCCACAATCAACCTCTTGAATGTCCTTCAGCAGGGACAGGACCTCAGGTCAGTCTATATTCTGGGCTAATGTTAGTGTTGGATACTGCTCTTATATTTCACATTTCAAAAGAATGTTTATAAACTTGCTCTGACTAGAGAGGGTGTACAAGGAAGAAGGTGAGCCTTACATTGCAATTATTTACACAGTCCAGTCACATTAATGTGACCACCACGTACTTTCCACTTCAGAGTTAAATAACCAATCACAGAAGGCAGGTGGCAGCACAGTGCAGTTGAGCGTATATAAAGGGTGTGTGTGGGCTTCGGAAAACATTTCAATCGTTGGCGTAATGCAGAAACGAAGCGATTTATCCGACGTCCAAAAGGGCATGATCATTGGCTTTCGGGCCAAGGGTGGAAGCATTTCCGAAACGGCTGAGTTTGTGAACTGTTCGCGTGCCGCCGTGGTAAAAGTGTACCGTGCATGGCAAAATGGGACTGTCCAAAATCAACGACGTGGCAAATGTGGTGCACCACGGGCCATAGATGACAGAGGCGAACGACGGTTGCGGAGATGCGTTCGGGCAGATAGACGGGCTACCGTTGAGCAACTGACCACTAAAATGAACCAAGGGGCTACCACAAGTGTCTCCCAAACCACTATTCAGCGAACATTGCTGCGTCTGGGCCTCCGAAGCGGACGCCTGGTTCGTGCACCTATGCTGACTGGTGTTCATCGACGACGAAGGCTAGAATTTGCACGCCAGTACAGCAGCTGGACGTCCACTGAGTGGCGACAGGTAGCGTTTTCAGATGAATCGCGTTTTATGCTCCATCGGACAGATGGACGTTGGCGTATAAGGCGTGAAACCTCTGAAAGGAACCACCCTGCAACCATTGCAGGAACGGTCCAAGCTGGAGGCGGGAGCATTATGGTCTGGGGAATGTTTTCCTGGCATTCTCTGGGTTCACTGATTATTGTGGAAGGCACGATGGATCAATACAAGTACGCATCTGTCCTTGCGGACCATGTCCACCCCTACATGCGCATTGTTTTTCCTCAGGATGATGGCATCTTCCAGCAGGACAATGCGAGGTGCCATACAGCTGCCAGTGTACGTGCGTGGTTCGAAGAGCACCAGGATGAGTTTACCGTCCTCCCCTGGCCAGCAAACTCACCTGACTTAAACCCAATCGAGCATCTGTGGGACCATCTCGATCGAGTTGTTCGCGCCATGGATCCTCAACCGCGTAATCTAGCGCAGCTGGCCACGGCATTAGAGTCGGCATGGCTCAACATCCCAGAGAAGACCTTCAGGGACCTAAGTGACTCTCTTCCTGCACGTCTCGTAGCAGTTCGCTCTGCGAAAGGTGGTTATTCTGGCTTTTGACAGATGGTCACATTAATGTGACTGGACTGTGTATATTCCTTGAATACATTTCTTGACATTTTGTTATTGGTATTTTTTTGTAATGTACGTATATTATATAGTATATATATAGTGTATGTATGCAAGTTTTCAAAAAATGTTACATTTTCCTTGCAATGTGAAAAAGCTAAGCGGATATGTGTGTCCCAGGAGTTATCTTTTGTTGCAGTTACAGCTACACGTCTTTTTTTGAAGGTATGTCTCAACCAAGGGTGTTATAAAACACAAAAACATTTCCCACACCAAAAGTACGTAAAACAGAACATTCAGCCTGTTACAGTTTTATGCGTTTTGTTTTCAGGCTTAGTGTTTATTTTGCAATAACTAAGAAGTAATTGTCTGAACACTCGTGGTGGTTGCTTAGCTAATTTAAACACCTGTTCTACTGATAATCTGTCGGAAAGTAGCTGTGTCTGTTGCCTTATTTTTGTGCTAACTGTCAAACTGCGGAGTAAAGGCAGATATTAACGTTGTCGAAGTCGAGCTATAGCATAGTTAGCCTACTCCCCACTTCTTTATATATATTTATATATTATATATATAATATTAATTATATATACTATTATATTATAATTATATAATATACTATATCTTTTTTTTTTTATATTAAATTAAAACTTTTTACTGACCTATGAAATGTGATTCCCTTGGACCTGTATATCTTTCTGGCGTAGCAAAACATTGCGTCCCTTTTTCAGATTCTTTGTGTTTGTCATTTTCTAAACCACCTTTACTCCCACTCAATACAAAACAACAGCACATGTGGCGCACTGCCGTGCATAGTAAGTCACGTGACATCCATCTACGGGATCACTGAGCAAACTTGCCATTTACCTTTTTAAGGGAATGCTAAAAATCATTAACTGGCTGCTAATGCTTTGAACACAGTGCACAGCTACTGCAGAGTTACTGTCCATAAATAGATGCAGGCATATAAAGGATAAAAAGAGTGTGAAATATAGGTGGGGACTGTCCCCTTCAGGCCAGAGTTGATGGGTACATGTCCACACTAGTCCTTCAGGAAGTTAAGCCTATAAGGTCTCTACCAGCTTTGTGCTAATTAAAGTTGAGATTTTGGCCCATTTTCTTTGCAAAGTAGCTCTGGCTCAGTTAGAATATATGAAAATCTTGGAATATAAATTTTCAAGTCTTGCCACTTATTCTTAGTTGGAATTTTGCATCTCCACAGCATGATGCTGCCACTACCATGCCACAACTCCTACATTTATATTTGTAGGCTGCATGGTGGAGCACTTCTTAGCTCTGTTTCTAAATTCAATTAATACTTATGAGCCTTTTCTCAGTTGCTTGCTCTTCCTGTGCATGCCTATGTTTCATTCAGGTACCTCAACTTGTCCAAGATACGTAAGCATGATCGTTTTCTAGAAACTGTCCCTAGGTTTGGGTGAGCGTGCTTATGCATGTTTGTTTGTGCTTTTTGCCTCTGTGTTGCCCTGTGCTGGAACGCTGAACTGTTCAGGCTGTACCCTGCCCTTTGGCTGCTAGAAACAGCCACCAGTCCCCTTTCCACCCTGGAGAGAATGTGTACAGAAATGGGTGTATGGATCAATGTTTATTTACAGAAAAACTGTACCTTCTTAATTTTTTAATAACTTTGCAGTTAAATTATATGATGTGGTTTTTCAGTTATGCTGTGCTGTGTGCAGAATGTGTTTATCTAATCTTTTAGGTTTTTACAAGTTCCAATATAAAAGTTTTCCAGCCTTTTGACTTTTAATGAGTTCTACAGGAGGTCATATGCAAACACTATGAACTGTAGTTTCCTGTATATTTGTTTCCAAGACTACAGTCTCCTGATGATTTTAAATGTTTCCTTGATATTATAACCCGGCAAAGTATTATAATAACAAGTCTGACTTTGTTGAAAAATCTATGGGATTTCGTAGAGAGTGTATGAAGCTGGGAAATGATCATCTAATAGCACTTGATTGTTTGTGTTTCATGGGATTTTATTTTAAAAAGATACTGTTTTCTGACAGTTTTCTTGATAAGCTGACCTATCTGAAACATTTTAGTCACTTTTGGTAGAAAGTAATACTCTATTTATCTTATAGTTCAATAGTTTTTTAGTTCCTTAGATTATATAATTGAGAATTTGAGTGAAGTCGCTTGTTGTCAGGGTTTGTACTTGATTGCAGTCTCCGGTAAAAACACACCTTTATTGAATGAAAACTACAAAATACCAGAAATAATATAATCGTTATATATTTACATTCTTTTAACCACTACTTACAGTTAAACGTTTTGAAAAAAAAAAATTCCCACGTTTATTCCGTGAGTTTAATTGAGTGAAACTAATTGGTATGTGTGAACACAAAGTCTAGACATGGACTGGACACTTGAATATGCTTTGATTTAAATTACAGGCATCGATCTCCAGTTTCCAAGGGATGGTCTGTCTCGTCTTCAACACACCTGAATCAAATAATTACATCAGTAGAAGAGCTCTGTAGAAAGTTGGTCTCAAGTCATTCGAACTAAACATGTTATCTTCCAAGTCTGCTAGATCCGTCTTGAAACAAGTGTTCAGGGTGATGTGCTCTCTTCTCTAGCAAAATGGCTTTTTCCTGCCACTCATTCACAAAGGCCAGTTTCGTGGGTTCTACTACTCACAGGTGTTCTATTAAGATATTATCCAACCTGAGCTGTGGACCTCTGTAGCTCCTCCAGAGTTACTTCATACTTCCTGGCTGCTGTCTTGAAGCTACCATCAACCATAGTTAAAAAAGTAATCTGAATTTGATTTCAGTATTTGGCATCTGTGCTTTTCATTTTACAGAGAGTAAGAGGAGCTTCTGGACCATACCAGCACCTCAACATATCATGTCTTTGCAAAGATAAAAATTAACTACTACTTTCTCTTAATTGTGTACTTTACCATTTTCAATGGTTTTCATCTGTGCTTCATCTTCAGCAAAGTGCAGGCTCGGATGGCCTTTTCCTCTTACCTTCAGCGAGTCCAGCACAGGCTTTTAGTTGAGAGCAACACCAACTGTAGCCCAACCTGGCCAGACGACGACAATGACCAAATGGTAAAGTCTCATTGATAGTCAGATATGCCAACATTAGCGTTATTAGCTTGTGCGCCTTGTCCTGACACTGTTGTGGTGTTCTGCTGGTTTTGTCTGTACTATTACCTCTATCCTGTTCTCCCTGGATTTCAGAATTTGAAATATTATATATATATATATATATATATATATAATATATATATATATATATATATATATATATATATATATTATATATATATATATATATATATATATAAGGTAATTTACTGTATTTATATTTGTAGTTATCCTTTAGTAGGGTATTAGTCAGTGTCTACTTACTGTGCATATCATGAGTCTATTGGGTATATTTATACTTTCAAGGTTGTTTGTATACCTATCTGGTATTTTATTTTTCTGTCGTTCTTGTCGAGGGACTGGGTAACTTTAGTTCATTTGCAGCAATGCTTTTAATGAAAAAAGTGTTTGTCAAATAAATGAGTTCTATTATGTTTTACTCATGTGTTCTTACCTCTCTCTCCATGTTATTTTTTAGTTCCAGTAGAATTGGTGGAACACTCCAAAGCATTGTTTCCTAACTATGAATTTCCATTGTAATTATTTAGTCATTTGTGCTACGTAGCTGAAATGTGTATTAGACATTTGTGGCCACAGTGAAGGAAAACGTGGAGTGTAAGAGGCAGTCTGACTGGAAAGTCTTCAGTGTACATCATCATCAGTGACCTCAAACCAAATCAGTTAAATTGGGGTGGACTCTTATTTTTTTTTAAAAACTAAAGCAAATGGTATATTTAAAAGCAGGCTATGATGAATCAGTATTTCTGCATAGCAGTGCTAAGATAATTTACATATATTTTATTTGTCTGGTCAGGAGCTTGTAATACGATTCTTGAAAAGAGCTGCCATTAACCTTCAACAAGACATAAACATTGCGTTGCCCAATCACCAGTTACCAGTCCAAGATCGCAGACGCATGCTGTCCTTCCAGTTAGGAGAGTTCATCCACTGTTACAATAAGGTACTTCATCCAATAATTCAGTTTAATCACAGCATTTTGTCCTGATGAGGGACTGAAACGCAAGAGATTCATACTCAGATAACTGAGACCAGCTGCCTTCTGCTTTCCTTTCTCTTTTACAGGAAACTGAGTTGATGTCAAAGCAGAAAAGTGGCAAAGAGGAAGATTGTGTTAACGAGAGTGTATTTCAAGAATACATTATGGAAGCAAGGTTTGTGAGTCTTTAGTGGGTTTCAAAACCCACTAAAGACCTCCTTCATTCATTGCTTGGCTTTACACCAGTGTACTTGTACAGTATTTCGCAAAAGTAGTCATACTGCTTGAACCTTCCCAGTTTTTCTCGCCTTACAGTCACATTTATTTTTATGTGATAGACCAACACAACACAATGTACAATTGTGAAGTGGAACCCCCCCTCCCCCCCATTGGTTTTCAACATTTTCTACAAATTTGAAAAATATGTGCTTTTTTCTATATAACCCAAGCTGGATTCTTGCACAACTAATTGCCGTGAGCAGTAATTCAAGGTATGTTAGAGAACATTAGTGAATGGAAAACCATGAATACACAGCTGAAAGGTCAGGACCAAAGTTTAAAGCAGAGTTGGTGCTTACACAACTGTTTCCCAAACTTTGGAGCTCTGCTCATTCAATCATCCTAGGCGATTGCAAGGCGTGTTAGTTTATGAAGCAGAAAAGGAACCCTTGGTAACTTTAGGAGAAATGCAGAGATCCACGGCTCATCTGGAAGAATCTGTTGACAGGATAATCATTAGTCATGCACTCCACAAATTATATGAAGAGTGGCAAGAGAAATATATTGTCGAAAGAAACCTATAAGAACACCAGTCTGCCATAAACCATGTAGGGAACTTCGCAAACATGTGGAAAATGAAACCAAAATTGAACTTTGGCCTTCATAAAGAACACACCGTGTGGTAGAAAAATAGCAGATCTCCCTGAATCTGTTTTTCCCAAATGTGAAAAATGGTAGTGGCAGCATCATTCTGTGGGGATGCTTCATTTCAGCAGAAACAGTGAAGCTGGTCAAAGTTAATGAGAAGTTGGGTAGAGGTAAATAGAGGAAAGTCTTGAAAGTAAACTCGTTAGGAACTCCAAAACAGACTGGTGTGAAGGTTCATCAATTGGAATGCTTTAAATCAAATCTTATGTGCACAAACACACAATTGTAAAACTTGTTGGAATGAATGTATGTTTCTACTTCAAAGTTGTATGCAACTTTGTCACAAAATCCCAGTAAAATAAAACGAAGTTAGTGTTTTTATAACATGAAAACGTGACCAGGGGTATGAATATTTTGGCTTGGCAGAATACATGGTAATATGAGCTAAGTGACCTAATTTATTTTAATATTTTAATGTCTTTTTTTCCACAGTGAGAACGATCTGGAGGAAATGCTGACATTTTATACACATAGGAATAAATCAGCCAACGTCTTCTTAGGAAATAAAGTTAGAAGTGTCAAGACTCAGGATTCAGGCAGCAAGGCAAATTCTAAAAGTAAGCTCCATATGTTTTTTTTTCTTCATATTCCTGGTTTGCAATATTTTTTTTACATTATCTTGTGATATTAAAGAATAACTTAAAAGTAAAAAAAAAGAGTCATGTGAGATGATGGACAGATCAGCCATCGAATGATTAGGACTCAGTGTGGGATCATAGTGTCTGCCAGAGTAGAGGAATGAGTGACTAATGATAACACAGCTTGGGCTTTCTTTCCCCTTTAAATAGCTTTGCCTGTGACCAAAGAAGACTCCAGAGTTTCAGAGTCCTCACTCTCTGCAGGGAAAGTCTGCAGTGACCCAAACGTCAAATCCTCTGAGGCTCAATCACTTGTGCAGCATTCAGACCAACAGGCTGAGGTTACAGCCAGTAAAACTCAACCAGATGTCCAGTCGTCTCAGCACTGCTCCGGTTTTTCTCCAAGTTCAGACTGCACAAACATTCAATCGCAGCACTTCTCTCCTACTACAAAATCCATTCCTCTTCACTGCCCCCCACCGCCGCCACCTCCGCAGCCACCGTCTTACGCACAGTCCTTGGCCAAGTCTAACTTTTGCCATTCGGAAACTCTTTCCGATCCTCCCGCATACACCTCTGCCCCCGTCATCACGCAGCCTCAAAAAGTGAGTCGGACACCCTCATCTACCATCTCTAACGGAGCTTCTGCTATGCCACCAAGCCAGGCTTTGAGGAAGATTCAGTCTGTTACTACACCCACAACCAACTCCAAAACTACATTTGTAGCACCAACTGCCATGCCCATCCACAGCCAGACGTTCTCTAAACCTACCTCAGCACACCAAGGTAATCGAAGTTCTGTTGCATGTGGCTTTCACATCTAAATTAATGTGATGTCCTCACCCTTGTGTCTGTTCATTTTAGGGATGAACAGGAGTTGTTCCAAGCCCAAGTCTAACTTAGAGGGGACTTTGAAGGACTTGCAATCTTTGTCTGCCCAAGCCCAGTCAAATCAGCAAGCATTCATCTCAGCCCTGCAGAAACTGGCTGACAAGCAGGTTGCTCGCCACTATGCCAGCTCCAGTCACATCAACCTGCTGACACACCATGTGGGTTCCTTTTTTGTGTTGGCACATTATGATACAATTCCTTTCCGAGGTTTATCCCATGTCGTAAACTTCCCCCAATTTTTTAGTACTTAATTTAGGTTCGCTTGATCATTTGTACCAAAGGATTCATCTGCAGCTAAAAAAAAAAACCTTCTAATATCGACACATAAAAAGTTCAACGTTTTCTCCTTGGCTTACCATCAACACAGTGTAGGGTTGATCTGTTCATATTGTTTGGATCAGCTGATTAATAACTAAATAGCTAAATGTTTTTAATTGGAGCTTTTACAGAAGTTGAATCATATGAAGCTAAAACTTTGCCACCTGAGGAGCTCTGTGTGGAACATATTTACAGAGGGTTATTTGTTCCTAAATGCAAAATTTATTGATTTTTTTTTTTGCACAGTTTTGGCTTAGTTACAGCCCTGACTATTTTTCTCTGAGAAAGTGACTTTTTTGAGTTTGTATGCTGTAATTAATGTTTACTCGATTGCTGAATGAGTTAATGACTGTTTAAATGATTTCAATTGATTAATCACAATTAATCAGAATAACTGTCACAAAATGTTTTACATTTTATATGCAATTGTAGTGTATGTAGTGTCTGCTGAAACAGAGATGTTCTGCACCTCAGAAACTAAGTTTAAGAAGATTAAGGTATGATATTGGATCCACTCTGTCAGCCGGTACAAGAGGCTTTGCAGATATTAAGCAGCTGTTAGCTGACCTCTCTAGTTTTTTTTTTTTCCAAGAAAAAAAATCTTTGTAATGTTTTATGTAGAGAAGAATCGTCAGTCTCACTGTGAGGTCTTTGATATTTTCCTTTGTTGATGCGTAAATCTGGCTTAGACCCCATGCTGATGGGCGGCGTGTAGTTGCTCATGCTTTCAGCAGACCTGTTGGAGCCGCGGAGGTCTGCTGCCTCTTTCAGCACACCTTCCTCCTTCAGCCCTCAACTCGCCTCCAGTCTGTGGGTTGGGGCGGCTGTGGGGGTGGGTCTGGAACTGAAGTTTAACGCTGGCTGGCCCAAACAGCGGTGAGCCGCATCAAGCCATGGCTCTGTGTGAGGTCTCATTATCAGATGCACCATGGGGGAGTGATTTCTGTTGATACTTAACAGGCAGCCACTTTTTTTGTGGTAATTGATGCTTATAAATGGAGGAATGTGGCAAATTGGCACTGAGCAGGGGAGTGGCAGCTTGGCTGGCTCCATCACCACCTTCTCCCATATTCTCCAATGGTTTGGCCCTCGGCTTTGGGAGACCCTAAACCTTTCCTCCCTCTTTTGCCTCACTTCATTTTTTTTTTCAGTGAAGAGTTTTTTTTTTCTTTTGTGATGGCACCAGACCACACAGAGTGCAGGTTTTATGACTTCCTTTCTGACTGTACATTTTTCATTCTATCTGAAACTTGTTTGCTATGTTTCTCAAGAGCAGTTAATCCAGGCCATGACAGAAGCTTTAGTCAAATAGTCCAGTTTTTGGCACTTATAGGGTTCAGAGAACATTTAGATTTTTCTAAGGCTCCGATTTAAGTCATTAAATCACTTTCTGGGCTAAATGGAGAACTTTGTAAACACGATCGACACTCCGTTGCACAGTTGACCTCAGGGTTTAAGTAATTACTCACTCTCAAGCAGGGCCATATAAACAGAAAGAGACTGACACTGAGTAAAACCAGGCATGGCCGCCATCTCCATCATGCTGCTGTGCAGTGATGCGACAATATGATTGTGGATCCTTTCACCATGTGTGTCTGTTTATGTCCACTGTTGTAAGATTGCCTTGTTTTAAATAAATAGAAGGTCCCGTAAACATCACAGAAGAGGACGGTGCAGGATAGAGATGGATAGCCCCTGAGAGAACATTTATTGTTTCTGTGAATCCCTACGTTTTGACTCTTTAGGAATATAAACAGTATCCACAACCAAATGTATTATATTTCCTCCATTTAGATTTTGTTCTTTGAAGGAATATGACCTGTCTAAGTTTAGAAGTAAACTAACGCTGTGGGTGTGTAACAAACACACTGACACATTTTTCTTTTTATGTCGTACAAGGCCTGGCAGCTCAACAGTTTTCCCATTAGACATTTCGCGCACAGGAGGAAATAAAGTAAATAAAATACCACAACGGTATGATGTGTGATTAATACTCCCGTAATATTTCACTGAGACTACAGAGTAGCACTGAGATGAGGCTGATTGGGTTATAGGCACATTTCGACTGGAGAGTCAAGAATACTGTTGCTGCTAAGGATGGAGGAGACCGAGGTGAAGGTTGGATTTAGTGTTAAACAGAGACTGGCTGTGCCATGTGCCGTGTATACATTTCACATAGATACCAGAGATAAAGGCAATCAGCTGAGGGAGGAACTCAACAGCTTAAAACACAGGATTTACTGTTACCAATGGCTTGCACTGAAAAAGAAGCTGATCAGACAAAACATGTTTAAGTGGAATAAAATTAAGATGAATTATTTCTCTGTATTATTGTGTTCAGCTGACCAACCTGAACCTGGCCAACAAGATGCTGGGCCGAGAGAGTCACACACTGACCCCTAAAGCTGCTGCAATCCACAAGCCTGTGAGAACTGCTCAAGCTGGAAAAGACTTTCTAGCCAGTACAAGGTAAGTTTTGCAGAGTATGGAGAAGGTTATCCGAGGGAAATCAGACATGTTATGACTAATAATAATAGTGATCTAACATATTTAGTTTTTTATAGTCTTTCTATCTTCTTCGTAACTACGTTCAACATTGGTTATTGTAAAAACATTGATTATTATGAAATTGTTTCCAAAGTGTTAGAAGCATGACAGCTTATATTTCACTTTGTGTTAGTGATTTCTTAAGCTGTATCCAGTTGTTCCTCAAGGATCTGTCCTTGGACTGATGTTCTTTATATGTTATATCGTACATCTTCAGCCTGTAACTGACTGAAGTCAATTGCAAAGAAGCAACTCAATAGATCCAGAAGTCATGATGATGCTGGTCTGAGCATTTCAGAAATGTCTGATGTACAAACATCCCTCAGGTTTTTAGTCTAAAAATAGAAAACATACAGAGATCTTTAGTGTTGTTAGTGTAGAGGATTTGTGCAGAATAACTCAAATAACTTCTTTTTAAAAATGAAGTGTTTGAAATGCCATCTTTGAATACACAATATGTTGAAACTTTAAGGAGATGGACTACAGAAGAAGAAGAAGAGCTTATTGCTTAGTAAGAACAAGAAACTGATCAAAATTAGACAATTACAGATTCCATGTGTATTAAATGAAATCTTCAGTCAGTGTTATTGGTATCGCACAAGTTACTAAAAACCCCAATGACTTCATGGTTAATGTAGGTGTAGAGAAGTCTGGCTTTCACCTTCATGGTGTCTGGTGTCTTCGCTTTGATGGGAATGTTTATTATTTCTACTGTAAGCTCAGCTTCTTTAATAGTTTATATTTAATTAAAAAGCACTTCAAAGTTATCTGCCATGTTATCAAAGTTTTATATTTAGCAAACATGCACTCTGCAACCTTAAGAAAACCTTGATGTTGCTTTTGGTCCAGTTTTAGACTTGTGCTTATTTTGCTGTCCTCTGAGACATCACACAGATACGCATCCCTTATGAGGTCAGATGCAATCACCACAAAGTTAAACATCATGTCTTTCTCCTGATGGACTTTAAATACAGTGTTTATGTATAGTTCTTGCTGTTTAGATTCAGTAGGGAAGCTTTAAATGTTCCTTTTACCTTCATGCGTCAGGATGCTGTTTAACTATGAAACGTTATGTTCCACTTTGGCCAAACTGCTGTCCTGAGATTTTTGTGTTTTATAGCTGCCTACTTGGTCACAGTCAATAGAATCCAAAGGCCTGTTTAATGGTCTTTAACAGAATATTAGATTAAAATTGGTTGGTCTTTGGGAAGGAATTGCCCCTCCAGGCAGTTTGGTGAAACTTGGTGCTGGAAAATGTTGCTCTCTTTATGTAATTGAAGTTGTGTTTTCACTGCCAGAACCTTTTTGGCATGCAGGGTAGCTTATCCTCCACCGTGCTTTTTTGCTACAGTAACCGGGGCGAAAACAAATACAGGTAGAAATTTTCCCTGAAACTGGCACCGGTAGGGAGGACAGACTTTTTGAAATGGCTGTGGGCTAAAGTTGCAACTTACCAGTGGGAAGATGGTAAACATTTCTGATTGGTAAAATTTCCCCTTCATTCTATTTCTTTCATCTCCCAATTTATACTCCTTAATGCTTCTGAGACAGCAACACTTTTTAAGTGACTTAATAGATGAAGTTAAAGTTTTAAAAGTAAGACCGGCAGTGGTCCAGTTGGTATCATTGCCTTGCAGCAAGAAAGGCCTGGGTTCTTTTTGTATGAACAAAATATAAAATATCCGTGAACAACTACAAACCTCTCAGTAAAACTGATTTTAGTAAATTTTCAGAGGTTAACCGCTTTGAAACTGGCAAAATTATGTTTTTAGGTAGACAATTGTAATCCTGGTCAGACAACCCCCTTTCCTTTCTTCTGCTACTTGAAGTCTGGATTGGCTCAGTTCATTTAAGGTCCATACGGAATCCATTCTATACATTTCTTTTAAGTTATGAGTGGCAAACCTTGACTTCTAAACTGTAACTGATGTGAATTTATATAAACGTTGTTTTAGTCTAGCTTAACTGTTTCTAATCACATTCTGGACTCCACTGTTGAGGTGGATGTCCTCAGATCACCATAGGAAGAGAATCTGCTCAGCGTCAGAAGACGTAATAGACATGAAGGATCAGATTTAGGCCCTGTGTAATGGAAACCCTCTCATAAAATGGCCTTGGTAGATATAAAGATGTCTAAGTTCCAGAGCAAAAAAACTCATAGTCGAAATGGTTCAGAACAACTGGCTGCTGAGTACCCATGAAATACGTCTTACCTTTGTGTCTAGTGAAATTCCTCTTTTCTCACTCCTGTCACGCTACAGTGAGAAGAAAAAAAAGAATCAAACTGTCATGGTATATGGTAATAGACCAGGAATACTATGCTATTGTACAGATGATCGGCCTCCACTTTTACTTTTTTGTTGCTGGTAGTGTAAATGGCAGCGCCTCAGACAGCTTGGCCCTGATCTCTGACTCTGGTTTTCCAGTCCAGTCCTTAAATGTATCGAGCTGTCAGGGTATTCCTGGAATGTCTGGCCGTTTCCCCTTTACAAATGTTTTTATTTCCACCAACCGAGAGGGGACTTTTTATAGAATTTATTATTCGCAAATGGCTTCATCTAACCTTCATGGGATACTCTAGAAACAGAAATCAACGTTTGAGAGATCCAGTGCTGTCAGGGATCACATTTTTGGTCTCAGAGTTTTAGAAATGTTATTTCCTCATGGTCTTTTAGATGCTTTTTTATCAAGCAATTCATGTTTGTGTGGATGTGTGTTTATTGTGCTGAAATATCTAATATAATTACAAATGTTTTTGATTTCATACACACTGTTTCATGAAACACTGAATTTTCTCCCCTGTTATATTTGGACCTATGGCTTGTGCCAAACATGCTGAAACTGTTAAGCACACTGGCTCTTTTTAACGACCACAGGGGTGAGGTGTGATGGGTTTCAAAGGCCAGCGCGGCTCTTTGAAGTGCCGCTGCCAGGATCTAGCAGGTATGCTGCATCAGCATTCTCAGAAGTCATGCCTAAATCCTTTGTGCTGACAATTAGAGGATGTTCAATCATATAGCACGTCCTGTCACAGCCACTGTTAACCTCACTTCCGGTTTCGGACATCTTTGTACTTTTATGTGAAGTGAAGTGATGTGCTTTAAAAACCACAAATGGTAGGCAGACGTTTGGAGACCAAGCCAGCTCCCCACAGAGAGATTTCAGTGAAATGTCAGAGATTGCACGAAACCTTGCAAACATGCTCATATCTGTTGGACCTTTTCTTATTTAGCCGCAGTGCAAAGTGTGCTTCATTTGGACTTTGTGATACACCGACAGAAAAAAGTGCAGAATTGTGAATTTGAAGGAAAACGATAAATGATTTGTAAAGATCACAATATGTAAAAGGTTTTATAAATCATGTAAAACATGAAAGAGGGCCATACATTAACATACATCCCCCTTTACTCTGATGCGCCTAATTAAAGTCCAATGCAACCAACAAGAAAAGGCCCATGATAACTCTGGATTAGCTACAGAGATCCTCGGCCCAATTGATTGAACCTGTTGACAGGACAACTATTGTGCAGCATACCATCCACAGAGTGGTAAATTACCTGCATTTCTATGGCACTTTATCAAGTCAGAAGACTCCAAAGCAGTTTACACTGCAATCAGTCATTCATTCACACACTTATGGTGAACTGCATTGTATTCTGGGCAGAACTGGGTTCGCACTGACAACCCAACGGTTGGTTACAGGACAAAACTTCAGCTTAATGGTGCTTGTAATACCTGTCTCTAATGTATAATTCAGGTCCATGCAGACCAGAAGGAAGTTGAGATTGTGCTTTCTGTCCACAGCAGCTGAATTGTTAATAATTTAAGTGCAATTGTTTAATCTTATTGTTTATATGTAGTCACTGCAACCAGAGTCAGTGGTTTTTGTCACTGTGGAGAAAAAGTTACATGTATTCATTTGTTTGACGTGTGATGGGATTGTGTGAATTCTCTTGTTGAATATTAATTAAATTTAATGGAGCTTAAATGCAACTGTCTGTTACTATTATCATTTTAAAAACTGATGTGTAAAAAATAGATTATAGATTATTTTTTATTTTTTATTTCAGAATGACAGACAACACAAAAGATCAGCGCAGCCTGAGCAATTAGTTTTAGGGCTTTGATTTGCTGGAAACACCAGTGGCTTTGTTGTTTGTAATCAACTTCAATATCTGATTTCTTTTACAGTCAGCAGTTGCTTCTAGACTGTCTTTAGTTGTTTAGCCAAATAAAACTATTGTGAAATGTTTCTAGTATTTTATCCTTTTGCATTGTTAATAATATAACATTTGTTAGTGTTCTTTACTCTACAGCTCTATAAAACAAGAACTTCAGAAACTGTACTTTTACAGGGTGTTTAAATTTAATTCAGTGCCTAGTAATGTATTGCAAGGGTGTAACATTTCAAAAGACCTTTTTGAACGCCCATTCTCCTGACTAATCAGAAAAACTGCTGTAAAAGTGTCTGAATTCTTTGATGCGAGTCAGTGTACCACAAAAAATGGCCTGATGTCTCTGTTCCTTTGAGTTTAAAAAGAGGTTTCATTCTCTCTGATTGGTAGCAGATGTGGTTCTATGAAGGAGAAACCTTTAGGTAAGAACAGCTGAAATTCCACTGAGTATATTTCGTTCCACCAGATTTAGACACCTCTGGAACAAAACTGATAGCAACTATCTTTGAAATATTACTCAGTACCCCTTAAAGAGTGCAATCCCTACTTACATGATGATTACATTATGATTCCCTAATCGTTTCATTCAGGTGTGTTGCACTAGAAATACACCTAAACATTTCAGGACACCATATACAGGACAAATCACATCCATGGTCTAGTCAAAGCATAGGCATAAATCATATTGAGAATGTGTGGCAAAACTTGAAAACTATGTTCAAAGATCATCTCCATCTGACTGAGCAAACTGAGAGAGGCATATTTATAAAAACAAAATGTGGTTATACAAAGAATTGAATTTGGGGTGCATGCTACAGATTGTAAAATGAATCAGTGCAATAAAAGGTGCAAATATTTCAGAGACCAGACATGAAACTGATTTGTAGGTGGATGAAAAAATAAATGCATAAAAATAACTAATTAATTAACTAAATGAAAAGATACAAAATAATTGGATGTATAAACAGTATTGTGTCAAGAAGTCTGTTTATGGAGTTATTTTTCCACACTTTTCCACCATGTTTACCAAGCTTTTATGTCTCTGCCTTTTATAGTGTGGCATAGAGCCTTCAGCTGTCTCTAATGATCTACATGTAATGATGTTTAGGACTTCAGACTACCAGTAGGCTCCAATCCTATATTTCTCAGGCTTCTTCCAGCTTCAATATAAGCATTCCTTGCATCATTGGACTGAACAAAACCATAAATGCGGGTCATTTTTCGCATTTCAAGGATGTTTCTTCTCTGTGTCATGTTGTTACAGGAAAGCTCTATAAACAAACACTGATTAATGGCTGGAAATACCCTCACAGTCTTGAGGCGTCTGATGTTTACACTGACCAGGCAGGGCTTTGAGATAGTCTGGCATGATGTCATCTCGAACGGTCCATTTTCCCACATTCACTCCGAGTTAGATTGATGCTGCACATGTGCTCCCGTACTGCTCTGTTGTTCAACAGTAAGTTATATCAGCAAATTAGAAGACGGCAAGCACAGCAGGGAGTAAACTGACACTCCTGAGCAGTCTCTTTAAATTGGTGGTTAGTCCTAAAAAGTCTGAGCTCTGCAGACACGGTGTGATGAGAATATCAGATGGAAATCTGTTTTTGTCTTTCAAATGTTTTTATTTATTTATTTTATTGGTTACTGTGCTGAACAAAATCTCTTCCTCCTGTTGTTAAGATTCCCGATATCTGTAGAAGTTTCTGTGGTGTCCTCAACATTTGATTCTCTGATGAAAGTGAGCTCGAGGAAAGCTCATGCTCTAACTGTTGTAGGGCGGTATGGATGCAATGTATGCTAATAAAACAGCAGGGCTAAAGGACATGGCGGTCCAGTGTGCAAACAGCAGTCAAGTTAGAGGAAATAACTGCTGTAAACAAGGAACAAATTCTTCTTTTGTCCCCCAAGAGTTTTAGAATCACTGGCCTCATAGGGTTCACAGACGAGCCTTTGTTTCCAGAAGCTTGAAAAAGAAAAAAAAAAAAAAAACTTCACTGGCTCCTAGTCACACCAGTTGTTTTTGCGATATATGAGCTATTATGTGAACTGAGAAATGCATGGGCGGATAGCATGTTCACATGGGTTTAAGATCCCCTGTGTCTTTGTTTGGCCGCTCAGGACAAGGAATATTTTTTCACTTGAGCGACGCAAGATTATTATCCCACAGTTTGCATTGTTGTTCAAGATTAACTGAATTCTAATTTTAGAGTTTATCATAGTTTAAGTCTAAAAATATTGTAGCTATTGTGATTTTAGGTCTGCTGTGTTTTCTTTAACTATGGACCAACGGACAAATGTTATTGCATGCATGGGAGGAATTTCCAAGAACATTTTGTTGTTAAGACCCCGAGGCTCTCATTTCTTTAACTGTACATGTATCCCGTTTTTTTTCCTCCTTCTCCCACTCTGTATTATATTCTTCCTTGCAGCTCCTAATAGATCCCTTTATGGCATTATTTTTGGCTGATGTTATATATATACAGCAGCAAACCAGACTCCACATAGACTCAATTTAAGCATGTCTAAAGGGCAGGCTGGTCACTTCATTGTTTTACCAGGAGGAAAATGAATTAAAAAAGGTTGAAGCAGGCTTAATTCTAATGGCAGATAATCCAGTTACAAGCGTGTGCAGCTCGTCAAAAAATTTTCTTTCCAGGTTGTGGCTTTGGGATGTAAATGGGACATGAACGCAGAGGAGCACTGAGGCTAAGAACAAAGATTTTTAGTTCGACCTTTGCTTGCCACAGCCTTGTCCTCTGCTTTGACCATGATCTGCTCACTTTGATTTGGAGCTTCTGTGGGCCTTGTAGCTACTGGTTAGGATCTTAAAAGCTTGCTTGTCAAAGAAAATGAGAGTTTACAGATTCATCTAGAAAAGAAAATGGAATTTTGTGAAAAAGTTCTGTAATTTTTGTCAATCATCTCAGAAAGTGAAACATAAAGGGAAATATATTAATTAATTAATATTTAATCATTATTTAATTTTGATGATTACGGCCTAGAGATAATAAAAATATCACTTTTACAGTGTCAGAAAATGAAATATTACATAAGATAACAAAAGATATTTTAAACCAATCCTTTAAATCCTTGTGGTTATCCCTGTTGCAGGTACACATTTTTGCCTTCCACTCAACTTATATAAACTTATATAAGGTTGAGTGGAAGGTGGAAGCAAATGTGTACCTGCAGCAGGTACACATTTGCTTGTTGGTTGCTTGTATAAAGCACTCGGTTTTTAGCAGTAACCTTTAGGCATACGTTGTGAGGGATGTCAACAGTCAAGTCAGCAGTTTTCCCCATAATTTTACAATATTTCTCTTTTTCACAAATGGACAGTGGATTTTGGGTTTTTAGTAAGCCAAAATCATCATAACGTCACAATATATAGGCTTGAAATATTTCATTCTATCTAATACATGAGCTTAAATCTGAGTTTAATTTTCAGAAATTAGTGACAAACAACACAGACCTTTATTACCTACTGTTACATCTCTTGTTTGTAGTAAAATTAGGAAAAGATGCAGCTACAATCTTACTCCAAAACTACTGAAGGATACACTCAAACTCATTGATTGAACTCAGATTTTACTCATATGGTATCACTGGTTTGAATATTGCAAACAGAGTGTGATTTCTTGGTTTCAAATGGTTTTTTTCACTACTGCCTATCTTTGCTCGCAGGCTACCACAGACGCAGTCTGCCCCCAATGTGATGATGGGCTCGAACTCCACGCAGAGCAGTAGGTCAACCAAAGGAAGCTACCAGCTGCAGTTTGCTATCCAGCAGCTGCAACAACAGAGATTAAAGACCCATCAGTTTTTAGACAGGGACCATCCCAGACACCAGGTACATATGCAGGAGAAAAACAGATGGACTTTAACGATTATTATATGCAAAATATTGCTTTGGCTAACATCACCGTTTTACAAAATTCTCTTTTTACTATTAAACTCTTAAAATATTTCACTAGTCACACATTCTGCTAATCCTTTTCTAAACGGTGTTTGGTGGCAACATCGTTTTCAACAGGAGTTCATTCTCAGAAAGCCAAGCATTACTCCTTAACCAAAGTTTATTTTGCTTGGCTGAGCTTCTATGTCGGGTTTTGATGGGAAGGCGAATAATGCTGTCAAGAAGAGCAAATACGGTGGTCTCACATGTATTTACATCCCTACACTTATGTAGAACGTCTCTACATAAGATCTGAAAAGTGCGGTGTGCATTAGTTTTCAACCCGTGATATCCCTAAATTAAATTTCACGCAACCAAATACTTTCTAAACTAACTATTAAATAGAGTCCACCCCTGTGTAATTTAACCTTAGTATCATTATCTGCTCTGTGAAGACTTCAGAGGTTTGTTCGACTTGAGGCAAAATTTAACCTTTCAGCAGAACAACAACCCAAAACATACAACCTATGATAGAGCGGTTTAGATCAAAGCATATTTAAGTGGTACAATGACCAAGTCAAATTATAGCAAATTGTAGACCGAAGGAGAAAATAGCTTGTCACAGAAGCACTATTCTGACAGAGCTTGACTTTGGACCTTTAATTACAGCTAAAGGTGGTTCTACTAAGTATCAACTTGGGAAAGCTGGTCAAAGCCTTTCAATTAAAAAGTAATGTTTGTTTTTTCTTTGTCTCGACAAGTTTGTGTGAAGATGTTAAATAAATATCCTAATAACAAATTGAAGTTTGCTTTCGCAATTTGTCAAAATATAAAAAATTTAAATGGGATGAATGGTTTTGTAAGACGCTGTATGGAATCTCCAGTTTTACCAGCCCAGTTTATGTCAAAGCTCCATTTAGTTTTTTGGCTTTGCAGCATGGTTATAATTTTGGTGTATGATTGTCACCAATTGTAATTTAGCAACAAGAAACACTTGAAGTTATGTCTGACCAGCCATGAAAGCTATAATTTAAAAGTGTCCATGTGGCTGTTACAAAAAGCAGGAGGATTGCAGGAGTGTGCTTATGCTAATTTATCTTACCTTTTTTTTCTTACTTTGAAGAGTCACCTTTTGCTTCAGTTTCAGACGTTATTTGCTTTTGAGGTATCAGATTAAAGAGGTTCATATATTCGATATCCACATCACACTTTCCAGCATTATATATTTGAACAAAATCAGAAATCACGTTAACTGCTTCCACTAAGTAGTGATGTGCTTCTTATTGTTGGTCTGTCAATTAAAATCAGTAATAAAATCATCACAAAATAGTTCAAAGGGTATGAATAATTTTGAAAGGCATTGTATGATTAAAACAAGCCAGCTGCCACAGACCAGATTTGAAAGACCTTCATAAACAAAGTCACTTTAAGAGATTCCAAGACTCTTTGGTAGTGATCGAATGTTGACTCTTCCAGAAGTTTGTAAGCTTCCTGAGTTCATTCTTTACTTCCTTTAATTATTGATTTTGGTATTTTAATTCAAACTTACTTTGTTTTGATAGCCTTGGTTTTTTTTCGGGTTTTTTCTGAACAGACTTTAAATAATTGATTATTCTGGATCAACTAAAGATGCAGAAACAGGCTTTCTATTGATTGTGAATGCTCATGTGTATTCATGGGTGCTGGTTGGAGAGACAGAAAGAGAAGGGGATCTGTTCCGGCACTCCAGTCCACGTTCCAGTTACTGGGTGCAGACTGTTCGGCTCCTCCACTGGCTTGGCCCTGGGCCACCTGGCAGCCAAAGAAAGGTGCCCTTCCTGGCCCCGCTCAAACTGAATTGTGGCCATAGGCCTTGCAACCTGGAAACCCAGCTTCTCATTTATCAACACAGGAATCACATCAGATATTTCATGTCACCTCATTGGCCCTTTGAATGGCTACTCTGAGAAACTGGAAAACCATTAGCATGTTAGATAGCCGTATAAAGCAGCAGAGAAAATAGCATGGGCATGAGATGTGGAAAGAATGTATGCAAGCATTCCCTACTGCTGCTTGGACCGAGTAAAATGTGCTTCTAAAGTATTATGTCAAAAAGACAACAGCATATTTCTCCTTCCCAAGCCTTTGAAGAGCTTTTCCATAAACAAATAAATGATGTGGGGAATTTGCTTTTCAGTGCAGCCAACTTCAAAAAATGTTAAGCTTGTTTTGATACTGGATGGTATTTCATTAATATCTGCACTTTTCCATGCCAAGCACTTTGATACTTCACCTTAATAAACAGAGGCCACAGTATTTTCCATGACTAACCCATTCTAAATGTGATTACACTTCCGCTGGCCACTTTTGGAGCGGCTTGATTTATTTTGTCCTTAAGAGTACACTACTCCCATGGATGCATGCTCCACCTCTCATCCAAGTTTTGTGGAGTTCCCTCTGGAGACCTCTTGCCTTATTGCGTATGAACAGCTGGCCCCTCCTGCTCATTATTAATCCTTTTTCTTCTATGATATTAGTGAACGGACTCTTTTTAGGAACAACAGAAATTAATGACTGATGAAATTATCTACCTGTTTTCAACCTCTTTTTTGTTCAACCTATTTCTTTTGTTCAACCTATCATCGGAAAATGAATAGTGTTTGGCCCAACTGCAAACTTACTGAGATGTAGCTGTTCATCAAAAAAATGATATGCAAGGTGGCTGGAAAGTTTCAGAGATCCATATCTGTCAGACGGAATAATATTTTAGTTAATTACTCAACAAATTTGGCACTTATGGAAGATTGGCACAAAAAAAGTCATTGTTGAAAGAAAGCCAAAGATGTTCTGTCTGCAGTTTGCCAATAAGGGGCTCTGGTCAGATGAGAGGAAAAATAAACTCCTTGGCCTTTATGCAACATGCACAAATGTGAGGTGGATAGTTAGCAATATTTCCAATCTTGCCAGGTTTTCAACAAGTTTTACTTGGGTGAAAATGTGGGGGTTTAAAATAATTTGCACCAGGCCGGCAACTAACGATTATTTTAGTAATCGAGTATTCTATTAATTATTCTGACGATTAATGGAATAAAAAATTGGAAATGTAGATTTTTTTCTCCTAGCGGGTGCAGATAAGCTGGTCAAAGCCTACGGGAGGGTGCAGCACAGTGACTAAACCTAAAGCTAAACAAGTAATGAGCAGCTTTAGATCAGATCACACCAGTTTGTTAGAATGTTTGTTAAAATGTTGCTCTTGTGCCGTTTACTTTAATTGAGATTCCTTGTTTCTCCTCGCAGACCCCGTTTCATAACCAGACAAGCAGTACACACGCGCAGGCACCCACAAAACCGTCCGGCTGCCCACCGTCCATCTTACATGTTCGGTCCAGCCCCAACCACAGCCAGACCAGTGTTAGCCCGGCTTTTGCTCCAAAGCCACCCAGCAGCGCGCCGGAAGGACAGGGCAGGAAAACAGCAACAAAGCGCCTAATAAAGTAAGTCTTGCAGGTGAATTGCTGTATTTCTACTTAATGGCGAATGAAACAATGTTCCTGTGGACTTTCCGAAACATTAAGAGCAGTGGGGTGGCAGTTTTGGCCCCAGCTCGTGGAAGGAGACAGGGTTCGTGGGATCCTGGAGTTCAAGCGGACACGGCTAATGCTAATGAGAGTCAGAATATGAGTGTAGTCTACTGCTCCCAGCCTTTTGGCCGAGGGCTGTATCTTTCTGTTCAGTAAACAACCTCATCACAGGCCTGATTTCTGCCTGAACTGTAAACAGAATCTGGTTCAGTGGAAGGGCCCGGGCTCTGGGCTCCATTTAAATCCTGTTTGGTTTGGAGATAAGGTGAAGAGTACAGAAGGAAAAATAAAAAAGAAAGGGGGTGAAACTGGGCTCAACTGCCAGCTATTTCCCTTGCTAATTTTATGACTCTGTTACTGAAACATCCATCCAAATTACACAACAGCAGCAAGCCTTTGTGATCAGGGCTGATTGTTTGTTTAAAGCATGCTGGCAGAGGGCTTTTCAGTTTTGTTTAATGTAGACGAGGAATGGCACGACAGGGGAGTTTAACTCCAAATGATCAACAACAAATCTATCCAGCAGTTCATTTTTTTAGTTATTTTGACTCATTCACTCCAGCCAGGATTGAGTTAAACATTTACTCTGCTATCTGTTACATTCAGCATGTTGCCACATTGGACCAACTTTACCTGGCGTAGAAGGAGTTAGTGAGGCAGAGAATGGCTGATATAGAGTGGTGAGCTGTATTTGCTTGCGTGCGTGCGTGTGTGTGTGTGTGTGTCTTCCTGGCAGTTGCTGTGTTTACCTTCTGCATGTGGAATTCCAGAGCCCCCCTCACACTCTCCTCTGTCCTGCATTTTTGTGGTCGACCAGTGTGACAGGGGAGAGTGTGGGAAAAACGGAAGCTTCAGGAGCAAAAAAATGCGCTGATGGAAACAATGAAAAGAGAGAATAAAGAGATGAGAAAATAAAGAATGACAGAGAAAAGTAAACTCTATCCAGAAGAAAGAAGATGATTGTTTCCAGAAAATGGAAGGATAATAAGTTGCTTCCCCATTTTTCCAGGGCTCTTTTTTGGAGCAACTCTATACCTTTGTTATTGAGGCACATCTGAAACGTATCCCAGTGCCGAGCTAATCCCCTCCAACTTATAATAGAATCACTGTGCTGTATGTATTGAGAGAGTTCAAGGTTGCCTGGCTCTCCAAATGCCGTTCTATATCAAATTGTAAAATTATTGTTTGATACACATATTCCATCCTTTGTTCCCCAGAATTTTTCCATGAGTAGTGCGCTTCTGATGTTTGTTAGTGCTCTTTGAAGGTCTAACACATAAAATCTTTCCAAGTACTGCCCACTAAACGTCTGGAGTGGGCAGTACTTGGAAGGGCTGACTTCTTTACCCATTCATTTTCAGCTTCAGCTTATAGTTAGTTACTTAGACTGAAAACATTTTTCACATTGCAACCACTAATTTAGATTTGATGTGATAGAACAACACATTATTGCATAATTGTCGAAAGGAAAGAAAAGGGTAGGTGGTTTCCTCTAATATCCCTGAATAAAAACTAAACTAACATTGTACATCACCTTGTACACTTCATCTCTAGTTGATGCGCAGATGGATGGAGCTAAATGCAGGGCTATCGTGGAAGAAAATCGATTTAGAAGCTGCAGAGTTTAGACTTCCTTCAGGTCAAAACTGTAAATATACAACCAGAGCTCCAGTAGAATCCCTTTATATACACACACACACACACACACACACACACAAATCAAAGTATATTTATGTATCAAAGTGACCCAGTTAAATTCTGAAACCTAAATCCCATCGAGAATTGGCTGCACAAAGATTGATGTTCACCTAATCTGACTGAGCCAGATCTATTTTAGTGTTTTTATGTGCAAAGGTGGTTGAAACAAAACCAAAAGACTTATGTCTGTACTTGCCACAAAAACTGGATCATCAGAATAATGTCAGGTGGATTGAATGCAGAGGCTTGCCACATTCTTCTGATATTTAAACATAAAACAGCTAAAATAATGCATCCCTTTCTTGCAACTTGACAATTTTCCACAGATTTTATCCCTTAAAATTCTTATAAAACACCTTGATGTCTGTGGTTGTAGTATGATCAATAGTGAGAAAGTTAAAAGGTTGTGAACACTTTTGCAGACTCTCAGCCTTCAGGATTGCCGTTAAAGCTCTGCTGCCACAAAGCACACTCAGTTGAAGCAAATGTGCAGCTTGTTGGTATCATACTTTGCAGGGCAGGGCCCTCTCTTTGCTCTATCATCATACCCCAGCTGCCAACTTGAGGGGCTGCAAAGGCTCAAAGTGGTATGACTTCAGTGAAGGCTTTGAAAGCAGCAATTTGTAATGCAAATAAATGAGCCTGTTTGGTATTTTGTTTGCAAGGTTTGGTTAGTCGCAGCTGTAACTACGGAAACCCATGCTGTCTTGTGGCATTACTAATAGGGTGACAATTACACCAGCGCCATTAATGTCAGCCTCGCTGTTGCTCTCACTCCCTATTAATCAGCCACAACAGTAGTTATTTTCATAGAATACTCCATACAGACAGAAGCCGCCAAGCGTGTGTTTATGGTTAAACTTTATCCGCTGTTGGTCAGGGTGGAATCGCATTAGGCACACGCTACTGGAGCAAGCACAGGAACTCCAGATCTGAGTGAATTGTTAGACTTTCCCAAACGTTGCGCTTAAGGAGCCATCTGCACACACTGCAGGTTCAGAGTCAGCTCTCACCTGCAGCGTTTCTGGCTGCTGTTTGACTCTTAAAGTGACAGAGCGAGAGACTGTTGACAAAGAAAGTGATGTGAAAGGACCCAAAGGTCAAGCTTTCCCCCACCACTCGCCCTCTCAATGTGAAAGGGGCTGCTTCCTGTCGAGGTATGCCACACTTAAAGTGGGCCAGTTCTATTTGTGGTTGTGTAATGGTATGAAAGAACAACTGTGCAGCCCCTTACAAGGAGGCAGTGTGTACCCTCATTACCTTATTAATGCTCCTTTGGCATGCTGCTGTTATGGGGCGAGAGGTTAATGCCAGCTAAGCTTTATTTATTGTTCCCCCTAAAAATGCTCAACAGAATTAATGCATAAGGTTACAGACGTGTCTGTTCATGCTTTATGCTTCAGTAGCTCTTTTAATAGCGTGCTTCTGGAAAACACTGCACTCACTGTGCAATTATGTGAAAAGAGGTATTTAATTTATTTTCTACAATCTTTAGACTTGTTTATGAAGCCCTGTGAGGTAAATACACCACTCTATTTGCTAATTACTCTGCATATTCTTTGTTTGTAGTAACCTTTTCTTGCAGCTTGACTCGGTCGGTAATCACCGGCCTATTCTAGCCACTGTGATAATCACATCACCCTGGACAAGGAGGAGGAATTTCTCTCCTTCTTGTCACAATAGCCCTCAAGAGGCACTCAGTAAACACTTAGCCCCACCAGGCTCCACAGACTGCACACACAGTGCAACTATTTGAATCTGAGTCCACTTTACTCATGTCATAGGGCTTGCACGGTGGCTAAAACAATCACACACAGGGAGAAACTGTTTCTCTTCGTGTTTGGTTTTGATGTTTGGTTCCACAAAGGCCTTGGAGGTCTGCAGAAACAAACAGTCCTTGGGATATTTTTTTCCCAACATTACTTTCCTAAAAAATAATCATTTTCAGTCATTGTTCATTCTTGAGCTGTTTCTGATTAACAGGCAGATGTCCTCAGAGAGTTCAGCCAGTGGTTCCATGTCAAGCAGCCAGCAGGTGGTCTGCGAGGCCATTTGCGGTAAAACAGGTGGGTTTGATGTTGCAGCTCTACATGTACATACACTTCGTGCCGTACCACAGTCTTCAGGCTGGAGGGAGTTATGCCTGTATGCCAGTGTTAGTGATTACAGGCATGCATAGTGGACATTCCCCATTGAGGACTGATAAACACCACTGGATATTTTTATCCAACTCCTTCTTTCTCAGTTGCTCACTGTTAAAATTTATAGCATTGTTGGAGTTTGAAATAACAGTCAAACTTCAGTTCCAAGTAGTTATTACACTGAGGTTTTATTAGTACCTGTAGTAAAACTCTTTTCCAGGATACTATTGAAGAAAAGAAGAGAAAATGTTCAATGATTTGAAAATCAGGCTGACTAAGCAGTAAGGAAAAGTTTGTAATTTTCATATTTTCTATCTTAACTTAAATACATTTGTGTGTTTTTTTGCTGTATCTTCAGATATAATTTTCCACTATTTAATGTCTTTTATGTAAACATCCATCCATCCAGTTTGTTGGATGGATGGATCCAACAAATTGGATCTATTAGTTTGCACATTTAAATTCCAAAATGAATTAGATATTTTTGGTAAATTCAAAATAAACTTTGTATTCATGCTTTAAAATGAGCAAGACTGACATATCTGTTCATTTTAGTCTGAAAAGTAAGAAGTTTGGTCGCAAAAATCAGAAAGTTTGTCAGTTATTGTAAATTAATTATGTTGAACTGGAGACTTTGGTGCATCTAACAGGCTCATCTCTATTGCCTAGTTAAAAACTGGGAACTGTGCAGAATATGTGAACCCATTGGCATTGCTTTAAAGAAGCACCTGTGACTGAAATTCTATGAACTGTGTTGCCTTGGCACTCTTATGTGTCTCAGTGCTGACAGCTTTCTCCATCAGTCACGTCCTTTGCTGCAGTGTTCCCGCTTTTGTAGTTGGAAGATCCCTTAGATCGCAGGAACCTGCATGACTAGTCAGAACATGGCTTTTTTTAAGACAATTTGGTGACATGTAGTTGTTATTACAATGATCTTTATTGTAAATAATCACAGGTCGTGGTTAGACTGCATTTGTAACCTTCTATTGGAAAAGATAATCGAAAATCCAGTTTTATCAATAAAGTATATTTTGGTTTAGAAAATCTCTCTAGTGCATTTTCTGCCAATCCAAATACCAAGATTTCATTGATAAAAAGTTTTTTGGAGCTTGGTACTGCTTTTGACTCAGCCGAGCTGAGTTGATGGATTAGCTGAGTGAGTTTGTCTAGAACTGTATTAATTGATCCTACCCATCTCAGATTATGGAGTATACAAAATCTCTCTCTCTCTCTGTTTGCTGATGACATACAGCTTTATACTTCTGTGTCACCACGTCACCGCAGGCACTTGCAGTCATAAAGTTTTTCCACAGTATTCATGTTGGAGGTTGTTACTCAACTAAGTTTAATGAGGCTAAATGCCAGAGACCATCTACTAAAACTAGGTGTCATTATTCACTCAGAGCTAAATTTTAATATCCACCTAAGATCTATTACCAAAGAAGCTCATTACCATCTTAAGCCACTAATCACAATGAAGGCTCTCCTGTCATAAGTACAGAAATGCCTGACATGGAGAAACTGTCAGGTTCTTTAAATCATAACTGAATTTTCTTAATTTTTATCTTATTTTTTTACTTGTCTTGACCATTTATTTTCCCCCTTTGTTTCTTTATTTTCCTGCACTTTAAATAACCTAAACATTTATGTAAGTAACCATTCACTTTGGTGATAAAACTTTCAGTTTGTAGGCTAGTATTTGCAAAATAGTGCTACCTGCTGGAGTTAAGATATTAACTACTCATAACCTCTTAACATAATCCCACTTAAAAAAGTATGAACCACCCCTTTAGAAAAGCTGAAATGTTTTGATGCATTATGAAACTTTTCAGAATTACAGCTACTGGTCATAATTACTCAAATGCTGGAGTTAAGATATTAACTACTCATAACGTCTTAACATAATCCCACTTAAAAAAGTATGAATCACCCCTTTAGAAAAGCTGAAATGTTTTGATGCATTATGAAACGTTTCAGAATTACAGCTACTGGTCATAATTACTCAAATGGTTATGGGTAATATTGGTAAACACGCTCCTGTTGTTAATTTTTTGGATAAACACTTTAACTCCAAGAGGATTTAGACGTGGATAAAACCAAATTCCCCATAGAGTGATTTTCAGTTTGGTTTTACATGGTATGTGCGTCACTGGCTTAATGTCTGATTATAGCTGAAAGATAAGAGAGCATAGTAAAGACTTTTTATTTGCACTTAGAGACCCAGTAATGCCAAATGTTCACACCATTCCCAATTACTATGCAAACAGCAAGAGCTGCACTAAATAAAGAATCTTCTTTAAAGGACATATTCTGCTCAGACTGTGTGGATTCTTTTACACAACTCTGTGCTTCATTGCAGTGATGTTGATGACAAGCAGTTTGGTCACATCTGTTAGTTTGATTATATGCTTTTCCCAATAATCTGGTGTACATTAGTACAGAAACCGTGCCACGCTCGTACCCCACACAAACGCCTTCAAAGAAAACTTCCTTCAAAATATTCCCCTTTGTCCTTCTTCTTTCTGCCCATAAGCTCAGAATACTGGCTGAACCCAACTAACATCTTATAAACTCATCAATTACTGTAACTGGATCCTTTAGGAGCAGCTTCTAAATTTCTTAAATGCACTTTTTCCATCATTCAGGATGCGCAGGGTGAGGAATGTTTCTCTGGTCTATCTTTAAAAATAATCTTAAACCATTATAGCTTACATATAGAGCTGGTAGAAAGGTCAGAGTGGATATAAATCTCATTAATTATGTTCTTTAGTTATCTGTCTGTTCTTATTGCAATATTAAGTGTCAAAATTATACATATAAGCCTGACTGTATACTTGAACCCCAGTGATATTTGGTTAAATGTCTGTCAGTGTGTTGCAGACAAACCTCACACTTTTGTAGCTATCAAGTAATTCCCACTGGCTGTTTGACCAACAGCATTATCAGTACATTGCATTTATTTTGGTTAGTTTAGTAGAATTGTCTTTGCTTTTCAGCATATTTCTTGAATTTTTAAACTTGCAAGTCATACTAAGCCTTCCTGGAGGCGTGAACTGTGTTGAAGTTTTAAATATTACCCAACTGTTGGCCATACTATATGTAATTCACCAATTTGACGAAGCTACTTGAAAACTACAAGCACTGTAAACAAAGAAACCCCAAGGGGAGAAGGGACACGACATCTTTGCCATCAATAAAGTGTCTTGTATATTCTTCTTTCTCCATTATTAATTGTTCAATATTTGGAAGTGTGGCCAACACGGACTGAAAGGCTTTGTTCACTTCCTCTGCTGCCTTTACCAAACCACAACCCTATGCAGGCAGACTACAAATCTAAAACAATGCAAACAGTTGTAAATTTTTCTCAACTCCTCTTGTTTGCTGATTGAAATTAAACCGGAAAAATCAAGCTCAATGGGAGAAATCTCAGATGGAGCACTGAAGGGAGATGAGAATCAAGTG
Source organism: Poecilia picta (assembly GCA_033032245.1). Taxonomy (NCBI): domain Eukaryota; kingdom Metazoa; phylum Chordata; class Actinopteri; order Cyprinodontiformes; family Poeciliidae; genus Poecilia; species Poecilia picta. Next base: position 9,329,382 of record CM065374.1, read on the forward strand.
GAACTGCATAGGAAGGCAGTGGCCAGGCTAGTTATACGTCTGCCTGTCTAATCCATTCTATAACATTTCTGAATGTGCTTTTATGAACAAAAACTGTTAAAACAGCAATTTATGTTGAAATAACACAAACTGTTACTCTTTGATAAAAGCAGATTCATTAGGATGTTCAATAATAACTCAACGAAGCAATCAAGGCTCATGTCAGCCATAAACTGGAAGCTGCTTCTGTGTCACTGTGTATAGTGAAGTGAGTCTGATATCATCAAAAAAGAAGCACTTGCTCCAAATCTGTCATTAAAATGCACATCTTTCTACACATAAACAAACCAGATATCCATCCATCCATCCATCCATCCATCCATCCATCCATTTTCTAACACCCTTGTGCCTTAGTGGGGTCGGGAGGGTTGCTGGTGCCGATCTCCAGCTAACGTTCCGGGCGAGAGGCAGGGTCACCCTGGACAGGTCGCCAGTCTGTCACAGGGCAAACCAGATACTTTGTGGGGAAAAGTTTTATGGTCAAATTAAATAATTTTCTTACCTTTCCAGTCATAATCTCAACATGAATGAGTCAAGGCAAGGCTTTCAAACCTAAGGAAACTGAATCCAGTCTGAAGCATGGTTATGGTAGCATCAGCCTCTAGGTCTGTTTTGGTGCCAGTAATATTGATGCATTGCACAAAATGGCTGGAAATTCTTCTACTTCACCTCAAATTAACAGCTTGATGGTTTAACTTGGGACAGAGTTTGGTCTTCTACCTGGACAATGATCCAACCCTATCAAAACTGGTTTTTGGCATGAATCACACTGGATACCGTTAAGCTTCTAGACCTCGACCCCATTCAAGCTTGTGGGCTTTTCCTAAAGGTTGGGTCTCTGCCAGAAAACCAAACAATCTGAATGAGCTCTACTAAATCTGTCAAGACGAGTGGTCAAATATCCAGCTTGAGTTATGCCAGAAGCTTGTTGATGACTACAAAAAGCATGTGGTTTTTCTGTAACTTTCAAGGGACATCCGTCTAAATATTTGCAGGGACGTATGTGTATGTTCACACTTGCTTGTAACCAAAGAAAAGAACCATTTAAAAAATCCCGCATCAGCACATGTAAAGTTTTTACTTGTGCTGCATGTGTACTTTCTTGATTAAGAAGGATTCGGTGTGCAATTTAAAGGGAAGGAGACTGCTGTCGGAATGGCTGCAGCCTTTGTGGAGCACAGAAGTGCATCAGGTCTTTCTGCCTTTGTAGCAAGATGACTGAGCTCCCCTGATTGACTCTGACAGGCAGTTAGAGCGAGTCCAAATGGAGAACATTCTCTATGATCAGCTGTCACCCATCGTTAATCACACTCCCGCTTTATCTCTCTCCTGCGCACTCTTTTAATCTCTGCCTCGGCGCTCGTACGGCTCTCCCTCTTTCCCCTGAAAACTTCTCCGGCTAGCCTCCCCTCCTCTCCTTCTTCCCCTCCTCTCTTGTGTTGATTTTAGACATGACACGAGGGCACGGTTCTGATGAGGACCCACCAAAGCTTACAAAACGACATTATATCCACCACATGTGTTTTACAATGCTTCCCTTGAGGTTTCCTTGAAGTTCTCTGCTCTCTACAGTTGGTAACTGTGCTGAGATTTATTGCTCAAGCCTGAGAAGGAAATGAATGCAGCATTTGTGCCACTTTAATGGGGGTCTGATCGTGTTAGAGCAAATAGCCTAAGCCTCTTTCTATCAAAGTAGGTCTGTGTGGAGCGTTGGGAAAGCAGGGTAGTTACTGACCGACATCCCCTTTCCAGATGTATTATGCAATTTACTGCCTGAATCACTCTTTTCAAACAACGTACATGAAACAGTGCCTCCCAAAAGTATTGACTTTTGCTGTTTTGTTGGGGGGGGGTTATGTGATAGACCAACACAAAGAAGGATAAACTGTGAAATCAGAGGAAAAAATAGCATTTTAAAAATGTTTTAATCATAAATAAAGTGTGAAAAGCATTTGTATTTGTAATTTAGAGCCTGAAAAGTTTGCCAATTCTTTGTAAAATTGCTCAAACTCAATCAGATTTTATTAAGACCATCTGTGAGCATCGATTCACAAATCTTGCCATATTTTTAATAGATCCATATATACACATGCACAGAATTGTTGGTACCTTTCTGTTAATGACCAAAAAACCCCACAATGGTCTCCTAAAAATCTTGTAACAGACCAAAACTTTACTGAAAATGAACCAATGAAAATCAGGCATTCCCTTTGAAATGTGGTTCAACAGGATCATTAAAAAATAAACTAGTGAAACAGGCTTGGACAAAAATGATAGTACCTTCAGAAGGTTATTTGTCCACAGGGGCATTTTAAAACTTAAGTGTGTTCTCTAATTAGTCAATAAGCTTCTGTAATTCTCTGATCTCAGCTGAATTAAACATGTTTGGCCAACATTTTAAAGCCTCATCGGTGCCAGAAAACAATCCAGTTCCTTCATTCATGTTCGTGGGGATGTATTTAGTTTGATCTGCAAAAGGTGACAAGTAGTCACTCTGCACTTTGGTGACATGGTGTGTAGCACACTGAACAGGAACCACAGGAAGTGACGGGGAAAATTGTCCCAAGAGATCAGGAAGAAAATTATAGACAAGTATTTCAAAAGTGAAGGTTATAAGACCATCTGCCAGCAGTTTGATGCTTCTGTGATAATAGTTGCACATATTTTTCGTAAGTTGAAGATCAGTGGGACTTTAGCCACTGCAGCCTCCGTGGCTGTGATTGCACATGGAAAATTGATTACAAATTAAAGAGAAGGATAAGCACAAATGGTTCCAATCATTTTTGCTCTTGGCAATTTTATTAGTTTTTTTTTTTTTTTATAATTCTGTTGAACTACATTTCAAAAGCAATGTCTGAGTTTCATCGTTTAATTTTTAGTAAATACTTATTGATTGTTACCTTTGTCAGTTTCAAGTTTTTTCTGGCCATTTGATAAACTTTAACTAGGATTTTAGCTTTCTCCAAGTCCCTTTTCAATTAAACCCAGTTTTCAGAAGTTCTTTACCATTATTTGTCCTCTCTGCAAAATTTACCTGCTGGGTGGATCTGGATTTATATACATATCAACAGGTTTTTTTGTTTAAAAATTCTAAAAATAAGTATGGATTTAATTCTATCTTACAATTGTTCACCATTTTGTGTTGATAATCCCAGTGAAATAAACAGATGATTCTAGTGTGATGAAATATGAACAATCCTACAGATCCTGGAGACACTAAGGAACTGAAAGTTTATCTTGTGATATTTGGACTTGAACAGGCAATATTGCATCTTTTTTTTTCCCCCCATTTGCTGAGCTGGAGGAAGCCACTTCCAGCAGTCAGATCATCATACTCAAAGTCAGCAAGATGTTTTCGTTTTCCAGCTCAGTCAGGCCCCAAAGTGTAAAGGAGCACCAAAACAAACAACTTGCCGAGAGGGGAATGAAAGGCTTACTGTTGGGGAGCACAAACGCGGCTGCTTCGATTTTGCTCGGAATGCCTTTCTCCTGCAGGATATCTGGCTGAACGCCAGCCGATAAGAGGCGTTCAGGCGCTCTAAGCGAGGAACGAGTGAGCTCGCTGAGCGGATGAACCGGTGGCCTCCTCGACCGTGAATAATAAATATGTCAACAAACCAATTACCACCAGGGTTTTAGTGAGGTCATCTGACGAAAACTCCTCCTGGTTCGACATGTTTTTAATGTTCAGACATGGAGAAGACAGTGAAGCAGCTGCCTTCTTGTGTTTCTCTCCAGGCTTTCCTGAGTACAGCAGGCTGTTCCAGGTCCGGGAGCCCTCCCACAGATGACACGAGGAGGATCTAGGGCGCGTCCTGGCATTCTGCAGGCCTGACAGGTGTCTGTGCATGTAACCGCATCTCACACGGGGATATTCTGGGAGAGGACAACAGATTAAAGTATGCCTAACATTGAGTAGTATGCTATCAATTCATCTAGCGTGCTGCCACAGACATGCGAGGCCAAGAACGCCAAGCTTTGACGCAGGTTGGGATTTAGTTGCACAGCTCCAGGCCCGCCGCCCACCCCAAATCTTCATCGCCCTTGACTACTGCCAGCCTGCATCCGAGCAGCTGCCCGCTCTCATTCCCTCCATGCCACCAAAACCACAGGAAGGTTTCACTGACAGATAGCCTTCAGCATATGGGTCCACGAAACCTGTTGGGCTGTGCACCTCTGGCCGTATAACCACATCTCTTCAACCAAGCGACAAGAAAAAGACAAAAAAAAAAAAAATACAACCAGACAAGCATAATGAGAGAGTTTTAGTGATTTTTGTTTGACAAGCGTTGCTAGCACTGAATAAGTAGCTTCTTGTGTTACTGCAGCACATGGTGAGCATGAAAGTACCTTTCATGAGTGGCTTCTAACTATTCTGAAAGCCATGCAGCTGCCAAATCTCTGCCCATTGCCTGAGGACGAGTAAAAGTATAACTTCCTGCAGCTTGTAAGCTGAAACATTCAGATAGCTTACGGAGGGATGTTGCTGTGTCTCCTGTGTTTGAAGAGTTCACAATTTAACCTGTAACTTTGTTGTGAAATGTAAAGATGTTGATATTCTTCACATGGATGGATTAAATTAAATGTGGAAATTATTGTCATTATGCATTTAATTTATTTAAGAAAAAACTTGAAAAATTAAATTTTTGGCAAATTTCTGTTCTAAAACCAACAAAAAATTTGCAAACAGGGTTATTTATGGATTAGCAGAATTGTGTTACCCCCATCTAGTTGTAGGAGTTCTTCAGGTTTTTTTTTTTAATTTAGATTTTTATTCTTCAGATGTTGGCTGCTTTTTACTGATATGTACTCAGTAGCTGACCTTTTCAAACAAATATTTCTGCTGTTCTTTCTTATGAGTCATTCAGCCATAAATTCACCGTTAAACTGAAAGGACAAAGCAGTGTTGTGTCTTCATAACATACAAATTGGTAAAGAACCAATTTTGACTTAGTTCTGCAAAGACGTAGTCACTAATTCTTGGCTCACAGTGGATAATCCATCTCTCAGGCCTTTTGTCAGGCTTTTACTGGATCTTTTTCTCCTGTTTCTTTAGATTTCAAAAAGTAATTTAGGCCTTACCAATATTTATCTGCTTTTCTCTATCTTTAAGAAAACACTGCCACATTAACCATCATTATCAAATAGAGAAAACGGCTAAAGTCCAAAGAAAAATCTTCAGAAAACCCGAAAAATATTGATCACAACCTCTTTGGGAAGTCAAGTATAAAGAAACACTGCAGTGGTTGAAAGTATTCCGCTGGATGTCAATTTAATGCAGAACATGCAGATCTAAAGTGTTTTGCGAAGTATTAATATCCCTTAAACTTTCTCTCTCATCTTTTTGTCACGAGTAGCAAAAAGTGATGCATGGTTCATGATCTGTTCATGTCTATTCTGTTCCTTTACTCAGATTCTCCTAAATAAAATCCAGTGCAACCAACCAACTGCCTTCAGAAGCCTTCTAATAAGTAAACAGTCCACTCGCATGCGATCTCTGTGTAAATCCAAGTGGTTTGTTAGGACTTCAGAAATTTATTAGACTTTATTAGTGAGCAAACAGAGTTGATGTGGAGATGGATGAATGCTGGCCAAACGTGGAATAAGAAAAGACTTTGGACTGGGCTGAAGGTTCAGCGTCCAGCAGGACAACAAAACCCAACATGCAGCGAGAGCAACAGGGAACTGGTTATAGACAATAGACAATATTCATGTGTTTAAAATGATCCAAAGTCAAGATGTTAATCAGACTGTGAATCTGTTCTTCACAGACACTGTGCAATCTCACTGAGCTATTTTGCACAAAGGAACGGGTGAAAAAAAAAAACAAACACTAGTCTCTCCAGCATAGATGTGGTTTTCCAAATGTGAACCATGCATCCCTCTCCTTCCATTTCACAATTATGCACTTCTTTGTGTTGGTCTATCACATAAAATCCTAATAAAAACATTTAAATTGTGATTGTAGCGTGACCAAATGAGAGAGAATCCAAGGGGTATTTTACAAAGTACTTATTGTAATTATTGTACTTGGGAGCACATGGAGAGCTCAATCGAAGTTTTATTGTGGAGTAAAAGTCACTTTCTGTTTGACGACTGAAATACTTGAATTCTGTGCAACGTTTTCTCTAAAGGTTATTTTGCACAGATTGTAGTTTTCAAAGCAGCGCAGTAATGTGATGGATTGTTTTTGTAACATGTGATGAACGTCGTGTTGCGTATTAAATTACCCTTGAAGCCAGCTCAGGCATGTTGCAAGACTTGGTGTTGTTCTGTGATGTGTTTTTCATAAGCAGACCGTAGCATAAACACTGGATTAAATATCAATAAATAAACTGTTTTTGTCTAAAAAAATGATATGGAGCTGTCTTGATTGTCATTCTTTAATTAAAAAACAAAAGAAAAAACGTGTTTTCATGAGTAATAAAAACATTTACAGTTTGTGATCTAGTTGAGTTCATTTAGTGACATACATCAGCTCATATAACAGAAAGGCTTCACTTTTAAAACGATCCCTGGAATCACGCATGCTGTTGCATTACAGAGGTAAACATGACCACAGCATTACTAAGATGAAATAACGATTGGATTCCAGCATGTTTTCTTTTTTTTTCATCTCTATTATTGTTTTTACTAATCAGCATGAACTCCTCAACAGACAGTGTGGGGAGCTGTGGCGTGCACAGTGCAGCTTCCAGGTTGGATTTCACGTCATGTCCCAAAGTTTCCTCCCTGCAAGCACATCACCATCTCGTCCTACCGCTTTTCGGAGCATGCTGAGTCCAGTTTGCGTTCTCGGTCTCGTCTTGGTTGCACACGTTTATTGTCCTTGAGATTTCTAACGAGAAAGTCGTTCTTGCTCCAAGTTCGATGAAAACAAAAGTCATGTGAGGTACAGGCTTTTCAAAAATGCTGTAATAGTTTACAGGACAAAACACGAGTAATACTGATGTCAGTCACGGTGGGAGTGGTCTCTGATGACTTCTGGTAAATGGAGATCGGTGGATTGCTTTATCCTCTTGGGCAGGGCTGAAGCGGAGGCGAGGTCGGGGTTGGGTTGGGGGATCGTTGGAGGACAAATTGCATCCTGCCCAATTTAAATTCCTCCGAGGCGTCTCCTCTCTGCGGGGTCCCCTAAAGCTTAGCTGCACTTGCAGGACTTGACGACCATGTTGGAGAGCTGCTCGACTTTTGGGGAGCGTCCCACGTAGTAGAGGATGGTGAGGGGCTCCAGGTCCTGAGGAACGCAGCAGGGTGAGGCGGAGGCTTCTGGGTTCAGGGTGTTGTAGAGGCTCAGCAGCTGAGGAGGGAAGATCAGGAGTGAGGCTTTTAAAGGCTTTCAAAAGCGTCACTGCTGAGGAGCAGTGAGGCTTGTAAAAGTTCTCACCCTCCTTTTAGTTAAACTGCATAGCATTAATGGGGATTTCTGTTTTAGACCAACACAATGTTCTGTTTTACTGTGATGTGAAGCAAAAAGTAGGTGTAATTCTGTGTAGGGCTGAAATGATTAATAGTATTAATGTTGGTGAACCAATTATGGAAATAATAATAATAAAGTATACAGACTCAAAAAAAGGCCATGTGCTGAAAGAATAACAGTCAGAGCCACAATTAAGTCAAAACTGAATAGCAAACATTTTGCATGTAAGATAACCAGAACACAGGTGGAGTAGTTTTAGCTTCATCTGGCTCAAATTGTGTGAAAAAAATCCCACTAAGCACCTTTTCCGATCTAACTGTTAATCAGTTAATCAAACATAATAATCAACAGATCAGCCCTACACTGTAGTGATGCGAAGTTGAGCAGAAAGGGCTGAGCTTTTCACACGTTGATGTCAAAGGTATTTTATTTTAGCTGCAGATGCATCCTGCCCTACAAATGTTGTTGCATTTTGGGCAATAAATGTTTATTTCCTCATTTAAGATCTGAATTATTTATTTGTATTTTTCACCCTTTTTTTTTTGAATTCATAAATATAAAATAAGCTTAAGTGGTTAGCTAAAAAAATCTGTAGAATCTGACCTTTTTTTATCAGATTAATCAAAGAAGCGTCAGAATAACCAAAAAAATAATCGATTAAGATAATGGTTAGTTGCAACCCCAATTCTGTACAAATAGAAACCTCAAATGGGAGCCAAGCATTGGTTTTCATTCCCCTGAAATTCTTTCCTGAGATAAACCTCCACTCTAGTCTCAAATCTTCTGCACCCTCTTGCAGGATTTCTTCTAGTGTTGCATCTATTTTTCCATCTTCTCCCACCAGTTCCCCCATCCTGCTGAAGAAAAGCATCAGAACAGCATGATGCTGCCACCACCATGTATTAAGGTAAACATGGTGGCAACATCTAGGTCAGTGATGGCAGTTTTGTTTTTTGTTGTTTCTAGGCTAAAAAGTAAAATTTGAATCACATCTGACCAGAGAGGCTTCCACGTGGTTTGCTGTGTCTCTTTCATGAAAATTATTTTTATAACTATATATTTTGTGATGGCCTATCACACACAATCCTTAAAGTTTGTGTGAAAAAGCAGCTATAAAAGTCACGTTTGACTCACCGAACTGTGGGTGGTGTCTGCACTACGAAGGTAGGGACAGGGACCGGAGCAGTAGTTTGCAAAGTAGCCCTCGGGTTGATGGATCCACCGCCAGCCCAAATCCTGACGGAAATTAATATATAGTGATCGCACACAGCAGTTCTCCTCGTAATTGCTGCAGACAAGAGGGGAGAGAGAGGATTACGTTTGATTTCCAGGTGAAGCGATTTCATAGTTGCACAGACGTCCTCCCTGTGCCCTCAGTCGGAGAGGAGAGAGAAGTTCAGAAATTCCTCTCCTAGGTGTGCCCTTATTTTCCCTCTTGGAGTCAGCCCAGGTGTCTTTGGTGCTCGCCTGTCAGCCTGGTGGAGGAAGTGGAAAGCTGAGGAGACGGTTTGTAAGAGGTCGTAGCGTTCGCTGGCTCTGGGACGGATCCCGACTTGTATCAGGTAGTACCCGTGTCATGCTTGTCTTGTTTATCAACAAGCTATATTTTGTGTGTCATGTGCCTACATGCATTTGAAATGATGGCCGATGTTCCCACTTTTGTGGCTTAGGCTGTTCCACCTTTTTATAACTTAGCCTCCTATCAGCTGGTTCCAGTTCTCCCGATTTCAAAACAGGCACCGCAGCCAGATTGCTTTACAAACTTTAACACAATGAACAATTGTGTGAGCAGCCTTTTACAATTTTCCAAGAGAGAGGAAATGGGCCTTACTTGAAGCAGTAATTGGTGTCGAGTGCCCGCTTGCGCCTGCGGGAGGAGGAGTGAACGTCCAGCCTGTGGGGAGGAATCATCATGAGGATGAGGTGAGGGTACGGCTGCTCCTTCTGCTCCTTCTGCTCCTCCTGCTTCTTGTGATCGTTGTAGTCTCCTTCCATGCCTGCAGGAGAAAGTTACGAGATTTATAAAGATAGCTTTGGTTCAGCAGGAGGATATTCTGCAGGCACAGCTTCACTCATTCCTGGCTCACTGTTTAATCCTTTCCCAGAGTTCCTTCACATTTCTCCTGTAAAACATCCAGACTTTTTTCAAATGCACCAATTTTCCAGATTCCTCAGTCTTTTAAGTTCCTTTTAAAACATAAAACACTGAAGTTCGCTTTTAATTTATTTTTTGGAATGGAAGACTTTAAATATGGAACCTGGAAAAAACAAAAAAAAAATGACACTGGAAGATGGGAAAACACAAGAAATGGATGCAAGGATGAAACAAGGAAAGAACAGGGAGAAGGGTAAGGGAGAAGGAAAGATGGAAGCGAGGGGCAGAAAGAGAGAGGGAATGATAAAAGGAGGAAGGGGAAGAAAGAAGGATGCAAGGTTCTAGTAAGGAAGAACAGAAAGCAGGAAGGAGGGAGGATAGGAAACAAAGGATGCAGATTAGACAGATAGTAGCAAAGGAGGCAGGTGAAGGGAGGAAAGAAGAAATGACTCAAGGAATGAAGATGGAAGGAAGGAAAAAAAGACATGACAATGGAAGGAAAGACTGGTAAAAATGAGGCAAGATGGAAGAAAGAAGAAAAAGCCACAAGAAAGGAAAGAAGAATGGACACAAGATATGAGGGACATGAAGGAACGAGGGAGGGAGGGAGAAGACAACAAAAGAAGGTCAATTGAAGGAAAGGCATAACAGAGTAATGAAGTAGCGAAAGGAGAATGGACAGGAGGAACAAAGGGAAGAAAAGAAGGACACAAAGGACAGAGGAACACAACAAAAGAAAGTGAAGATGATAGTAAGAAAAGGGTAAGAAAACAAGGAAAAAAGAGGTCAGGACAGAAGAAAAGACTACATTTAGCAAGAGGAAAGGAATTACAGTCTAGAAATATAACGTCTTTTCCTACCCACTTTGTTTTTCCATACTTATTCAGAACGGCAAAACATTAAAATCTAACTTCATGCTTTTCAAGACTTTTCCCGGCTGCATAGAAAACCCTGCCTTCTGTATTTACGCTGCTGCCGCCAGCTTCCTTCTTTCCCCTCCGTCCTCCTCACTGGGCCCACGTCTGCTCGTCCCATCTACCCCTGATAGCTTAAACAGCTCATATCTCAGGAGAGATGCTGGTAGATTTGCACGGCCCTCTTTAATTTGGGGCCAAACGTCTGCGCCCCGTCGCAGCGCATTCCTTGTGGTCAGGCTAGTCAGGAGTGTTCCCAGGACCGAGGGCCTGGGGGCCCCAGAGCTAAGTATGATACCAGATCATCTGTATTCCCATGCTCTGTGTCTGTCTTCCTTTAAGAAATGACGCCCATCATCTTTGTGAGGATTACTGGATGAAGAACATCCTGATGAACAGACTACATGTCACTTTTTATGAGTCTTTTTGATGTAAATCCCCAGCTCGGTTCACATGTGAATTAAAATGCCTAAGTCTTAGACAAAAGGGCTAAATTGGGCCTTTGAAATAAATTGCTCATGAAATCGACAAATGAAAATCATCCGAAAACTCAGCCCAAATCGCTCTAATCAGAATAAACCACATTTTTCAACAGAGCAGTGATGCCTATCTTTAATATTAGACAAATTAAACGTAATTCAAACAAACCGAATGATTATCTGGCTCCTGATCGGGAACAAACACTGGCGGGGCCACCTTATTGGCTTTGAGAGATCAAAAGCAGAGACAAACGCTGACCAAACACAGACTCTGCGACCACAGTCTGGCCAAGGAGACTGGACAACACGGGAAATCCTGGATCTGTACGCAGCCGTGCACACAACCCTAGATTGAAACTGAGATGCTTTTAAGAAAAAAAAAATATTTAAAGCAGCCGTCGCATGCTGGAAACCTTTTCTTCTCTGCAGACTTTTTTATGCACGGAAAAAGTGTGCAGAGGTACGAAAAAAAAAAAACTAAGCTCCACAGAAACCCCTTCTTGAATGCAGGAGACAACTGCTTAAAATATTTGTTCATAGTCTGGTTGGTTTTTCTGAAATGTATCTAAATAAATATGAAAAGCAAAGGCAGAATCCCAGAAGCTATACTGTAATGTCTGGAAGATTGAGCACCAATCTGTATGTTTCTGACCAGACTAAACACTTCCTGTGACCTTTTGTTGCAAAACTGCTTAAACTGTGATATTATTGACTTTCAAATCTTTCTGTAGTAGTACATTTTCTATGGCCACTGTTTTGGATTGGTTACATAAAGTGCCTGGTAGTAGGAGTATTCCCACCCCTTCAACCACAAATTTCACAGAATTTTATTGGGACTTTGTGCAAGAGACCAACACAAAGTGGTGCATAATTGTAAAGAGAACAGAAAATAATGTTTGGCATTCAACATGTTTATGCATTTCTATCCACCCCCTCTGGGTCAATGTGTGCTGCCAAATTTTGCTTCAATCACACATCAAAAGAAATATATTTTTACCCATCATTCTGAGTTAAAATAAGACTCAGCTTAAATTTGCAAAGAATATTTATGTAAATCATCATCAGATGTGTGTATTTCTGCCAACAGTCACCTCTGTAGATTCTCCTACCTGAGCCACAGCACTCTGCAACTCCTCCAGAGTTACCATGGACTTCATCCATATGTTGGTGCATTTGTACCATACTTTCCATTTTTTGATGCACTGAATTTTATTTAGCGGAGTAATCGGAACTGGAAACATCCATGGCGTACTTTTCAGATTTGTATTTGCACAAACATAAATAAAACTACCAATCTTTCTCCTTTTATTTCAAAAGTATGCATTGCACTGCAAAAGAGTGAACCAAAAACATTCAGAACATTTTTAGAAGTATATAATGCATCTTTAAATTACATCATTAACCAATTAGTCAATGTCAGTGAATTAGTTTTAATTGAGATATAAAATAAGAATAGGGGAAAAAAAACAAATGTTTGTAGTCACTTGCTTTGAGGAACTTTAAATGAGATACTTGTTAAATGTTGGCAAACCGCAGCAGTAAGACACTAAATCAAACCACATCAACCACCTAAAAGTCACCAAGTTATTTTATGCATGGATTAATAAAAGTCAGTGTTTAGTTTCTTTTCTTCTTTAGCGAAGCACACTTGCTCCATAAGCACAGATTGATACAGTATATGTTAAGTGTTATTTCTGTTACTTGTGACAATTATGGATTACAGCAAATGAAAGGTAAAATTCTGCCATTATTCTGCTTGCTTGCGTAACTTTCTCAATCACACATTTTCCTTCCACTTAATTTTCCACTAGCATGCATGAACCTAGATCTCTGTGAACAGCCAGTTACTTTAGCAATGACCTTTTGAGGCTTATCCTCCGTGTTGGAGGGTGCTAGTGGTTGTCAGCAGTCGTCCCCTTTTTCTGTTTAGCATAAAAGTAACATAACATTTCTGTTCAATGCATCACTCTGTGAGTAGCAATTCTATATAACATGAATTTCAAATTTATTTGCTTTTCAAAGACATGCTAAATATACTGTGATGCACTGCGTGTGACTTTAAGTCAAATAGCTGAAAGTGTAACAAGCTCTAAAACCTTTTCCCCCATCATATCACTGATGCATCCAAAAGAGGACTTACCTTCAAATTTGACTTCCAGCAATTCGTTTATGTTATCAACGATTTCACCGTTTTTCCTGAAAGTGTGGCAGGGACAGTGCACACTGATCTCCAGGCCAAGATTAGTCTCTGAGGGAACATCCAGAACAGAAAGATCTAAGTAGATGACATTTTTCCTGAGGAAATTACCCTTAATCTCTCCGTAAAGCTCTTATCTTTCTGACAGGTGTGTAAGAAAAGCAAGGCGGAGAGGAAGTTCTGAGGTTTCTAACTCACTTCCGTACATCAGCCATTCCCTTACGGTCTCAGTCACATCGAAGGAGATCCACTCAGGGGTCCCCTTGGTCAGGACGTTCCTGCCCCCGATGAAGCGGTGTTTGACTTTTGGGTCATCTTTCTGGAGGATCTGTGAAGAAAGCTGAAAATGTAACCCTGTTGCAAAAACCTTGGGCAAGGCTGTCTGTCTGAGCCAGACTCTCCAGGATGCCTCAGGCTAAAGTGTCTACTCTGCATGGAAAAAGTGACTCCCTGTGTTGATATCCCCATTTTGCAACACTGCAAAAACGCAGAGTATTTTTGGCCTAGTTTCTTAGTACGCTTGGAATAAGAAAACTAACTTACAATTATCTTTTCTGTAAGATATCACAGCTTGTTTGAAGTTCGTAATTTCTTATTTATAAAAAACGTAGAAGTTCCATTGGTAGGTTCTTTCACTTATAACATGAGGGAAAGTCCTGTTATTAGTGAAATAATTTGCCAGTGGAGCTAAATCTTGACTAAATTGACTTAAAGCAAGCTTCTATATTTTGCTGAAAAGTTGCATGTAAGTTAGTTTTCTTATTTAAAGTACATTTGTACTGGAAACTAGACAAAAAATAGTTGGAAAGTGTTTGCGTTCTTGCTGTGAAATGAATTCCTGCGTGTACCAATGAGAAACTGGCCATCCTACTGGGCAGCCACTCAGCGTCACACAGTTCAAACTAAACGTCTTTAAGGGCATTTACAATAAACAAATCCATCAAAGAAAGAATTCATATCGACACCAGCAATTTTCTGGAAAGAGGTGTTTATGTGTGGGGGGGAACAATCTGTTAGAGTGGTGGGTCTGAGCCCTTGGCCCCACAGCAAGGGCTGTGGATAACCAGGTTCCTGAACATTGTCAGCATCTAATCTGCCTTCCTCTGGGACCGAGGGGCCGCTGTACTGCCAGCATCAGCCGTCTGCCAATCAGATCCTGCCTGAAAAGTGTGGGGGCGGTTGAACGGCTTCATTTACTCCCACCGGTGGGTAACCCTGCCTCTATCTCCTCCCAGGCCCCTGGAAATAATCTTGAGGGCCTGACAGTCTGCGTTCAAGCGCTGGCTTGAGCTTTGCCTTGGAGACGATATGTAGTCCAGAGACGCTTGTCTTCCTGGCAGGAAGTGTTGGAACCTGATCATTACTCCGACTCTCTAACAGGAAATTAATGAGGAGGCAGAAAAATATATATTCATGCCACCCCACGCACAGACATCAACCATATGGATGTTTCAGCAGACATCAAAGATGATCATAAACATAAAACACAGAGGCAGATATAAAAGCCTCCTTGATCCAGCATGTATGGACAACTGCTGAGACTAGAAGCTTGAAGAGACGAAAGCGCAGAATGTTAATGTGGTTGCAGAAGGTTTTAAAATGTGTCCTGATGTAGAAGCCATTGGAATATAAGCACATGGAATAATGATTAGCACGTGAAGAGGAAAAAGGGAGTCAGACTCCCCAAATATAAATGTTTTCATCCTTCCCTGTGACCTACAAGTGGTTTAAGAGAGAAACAGAGCATTTTACTCACCCTTTCCCACCCCCCACCCCCCACCTGTGCTCTGCTAACAGAGGAACTGAGGGCCCACGCACCTGGTAGAGCTCAATCCTCTGCTCGCTTTTCTTGGCATTGGGATTGTGGATCCGCAGGGCGCGAAACTCGGCCCGGAACAGATTGGTGGCATTCTTCTCCATGATCGACACGTTGAAGCGGAAAACCTTGGAGGTGATACGATTATTGCAGTAGGAGAGGTCATCTGCAGGTAAAATGAACATTGTAACTCATCATTTAAAAAAAACAAACAACATATTTTGAACTTTGGAAATATACTGTTTTCAAAGTATTTCAAAGCTGTACTTTTGACAAAAAAGAAAAAAAACCCTCCACACTCTTGTAGTCACGCATTTATTTTAACACAGAGTGCCGTATCTGGACGATGACGCGTCATCTTGATACACGTTGTCTGACTAACTATTGTTCCAGACGGTTTTCAGTGTTGGAAAGAATACATTTTCATGGGAATCTACTGAATGAACGTGCAACTGCTTGTTGGAAAGAGAAAAAAATAATAGAGTGAACAATTTTGTTATGAAGATCATCAATGCAGGCCATGTAGGTGAGCTCCTTGAACTAAACAGACGAAGATGATCACAAAAACAGTCTCTGTTGGACACACTTTTTATCCCAGGATTTAAAAACATCTGGATTTATGGACATTAGGAAAGAAACAACCAAAAGCCACATCTTATGCCACAGATTGATCAGATAGCTAAGGCAGCTACATAGCATTTCTCATGACTAGTTCCTTCTCAATGAATGAATCATTAGATCTGTGGTAGTTCTTGCAGGAATGGTGCCCTGGCCAAGCCCCCCTCAGCCAAATAAATGCAGGCAATTATCTGTTTTCTTTTCCAGCAGAAGCAGGTAACCTAGTTTCCCACTGCACATGCATAGAAGTTGTAGCAAACTTGTTCAGGGCACAGCTGACAGAGAAAATGCGTGTGTTTGTAGTTCTAATGCCACCCTGGGCAACTGCCCATGTAGCCCATATCAAAAACGCCACTGCATCTCCTACAAGGGTTTCAAGAGTCTGACTTTGCTATCAGTGCTCTTCTCTTCTGTTGGCCATTAGGTTATCCAATAATGCCTAAGTTCTGCTCTCCAAACGTAACGTCATCACTCTACAACAACTCTTGGCTGCCTCCTCAGCTGCCTTGTGCTCACTTATTTTCTTTCATGCTTTGCTTTTTTTTTTTTTTTTTTTACATATTTCTAGATTTTGGTCATGGAAATAAGTAAAACTATTGTGAACTGCAGCCCTGGACACAATTAAAAAGGAGAGGTTGTGGAAAAAGATGTCATATATAGGTTTTTTAAGGCAGACTGTTCACGTGTGATCTGAACATCTTAAAGCAGTTTGCAAAAAAATAGTCATATACTTTTAACTATTATCACAAACCATCTGTTTCTGCTTTGTGCAGTAGGAGTTAGCAGCAAGTTAAAATTGTGAAATGAGAACCAAATGGGCCATGTGGTGGTGGAGCAGGCTGCAGAGGGACAGCAAACTCGCTTCTCCTCCTACAAGCACTTCAGCTCAACAGGTGCTTTGAAGCCTCAAACAGAAGCCAAAACTGTTATGAACTCAGAGATTTAGCCGGAAACAAGCAACTGCAGGCGCCGGAGCAGTGAAATACCAGATACGCCGCTGAGGACGGAGATCTCGGGCCACACAAGGCCGGGTTGTCAACACAGACAGAATCAACTCAACTGCTATCTGAAAAGCTTCCTGCTATACTGAAGCCCCCCTTTTTTTTTAATTCCATTAAACCACGTAGGAGTTTATTATTTTAACAGGCAAAGCACATGCAGCGTTGAGCAAAACAAGCACATAGCAAACGTTTTATGAGCCAAGTGGAAACAGTCATTTACAGCCAAGCTTTGGCTAATTTATTACCTCAAGCTTAAGCTTTATTACCAAGCCTTGGATTATGCTGGTGGTTGAAAGGCACAATGCACCTTTAGCTGATTTGCACCTCGAGCAGTTTCAGGACGAATGGAAACTCGGAAGCTGGTTCTGTGTCATGCAAAAGGAACTTGCACATCTTCAAGTGTCTGTACTTCATTTGACCCATAATCCTATTTCAGTGTCCTCCAGTCATTATGTGGTATTTCCATACACGTTTTTTTTTTCTCAACTTTCCCTATTTATAGACGACCTTTTCCGTGTCTATCCCCAGCCAGATATCTGTCCAATGTTTTCCAGACAATCTATGAGGAGGAATCCTCAATAGCCTTTTCCTCCCCTCACTCACAGCCCCGTTTCTCCCCCGTTCTCCCTCTCTGCCTCCCCCACAGAAGGTGGAAAGCCCCACTTTGAGGGGAGATTTGAAATTCTAATCAAGTCTTCGGTTTCCTTTTGGATGACCTCATTTTTCCCATTGCAACGCTTTTAGGATTTCAAATTACGACTTATTTTTGCCAGAGGTCTGAGTAGTAATTCGTTCCATCTTGGTGAGTGGAGAGAATTGTTTTGTAATTAATATGAGATAGAATCGTTAATTTCTTTACTCTTTACTTCTTGTTTTCAGGTTGAAGCTCCTTAAAGAGCGCCAGAACACAGAGCCTGAAACCGCTTGAGCAGCACAGATTTATATCAATAAGCTTCTTCTGGGTCTAATTTTATGGCTAAATCCACAGTCAGAAATGAAAACCAGAGTGAGACTTATTCAAAGTAAACAAGTTAGATCTACTGCTGTCTGAAAGATAGTGTTGAATGTTTGCCACTAAATCAAGTTTTAATGGTATTTTATGAACGCATTCTCATTGATCCCTTTGCAAAAACAGACAGTGCCTGGCAGAAGTATTCATAGCCCTCGAACTTGTCGCAATTTTGTCATTTTACCACAAATTTCCATGTACTTTTTTTTAAATGGTATTAAACTTCCAGCTGAGTATAATTAAACTCCTTTGAGCAACAGAAAGGTGGCGCCATCATGCTGTTTACTTTAAACTGCTTCTGAGAAGTGATGCACGATTCACTATTTTCAGGTCTGATACCAATACAGATATCTGAGGTTTAATATCGGCCGATACTGATCCGATACAGAAGAACAGCACTGAATTGACTTGAGACATTTCTTTTTCTTTTTAATAGAAACATAAATGTACTGAATTACAAATTCATTTGATTACTCTGCACCAGAACAGCATATTTAAATACACCGATTACTTGGTCAACCATGTAAAAACAACACTTTAATTTGCTTTCATTTGTTCAGTCAATGTAATGAGAAGTATAAAGGACAATGTCAAATAAATAACAAACTGGAACTGACAAAAACGACAGGTTGACCACCTTGATTAAGAATGTAAAAAATTATTCTTTAAAACAGTTCACAAAGCGCTTTTAGGAATTTTAAATAATATGTAAAATAAATAAAGCCGAGCACAAAGCATAGAACTAGACTGAGTAGATCTGCCCTTATGGATTGAACACACTATCACCAATACCCAATCTAAAATTATTTTTAGTAAAGATATTAATCTTGGATCAGTGGACATCTGTTTCCTGGTGTAAGTATAGATTATTGATTACGTTGTATTTTTGTATATCTATTTGAGTCATTTCTTTAGATAGAAGTGAGCATCTGGCAAATGGAAAACATGGCAAAATGCATTTCCACGTTTTAGTTATCAAAAAAGTTCAAAATAATTTTTGTCACGTTGCAACTGCAAATGTCAAATGATTTTCTTGTGATTTTGTCAAATAAAATTTTTGTCAGCTTTGCAAAACCCTGTTTGTAGCAGAACAGTATGTGTAGCCGAAAACAGCATCTTCATGGTGAAACAAGGTGGGGGCAGCATTATGCTGAGGGGATGCCTTTCCTTAGAAAGGGACAACAAAACTGGTTAGAGATAACAGGAAAATGAATACATTTTTTTATTCAATCCTGGAATAAAATACATAGATTAATTTTCCAGCAGGACAAAAACCCTAAAAACACAGTGCAAGCTTTCTTTCTTTTTACATATTTGTTAAAACTGTCGCTTTGTCGTAGTATAAGAGGAATGATCTGTCAAACAAAAATCAAGTTCTTATGCCTTTTCTCAGTGGTAACTGCAGAAAAAACACTGCTTTTATCAGAAACAACCAATCAGAGCCAGGAAAAAAATCAACGCTGTCAATTATGCTTATGAACCTGTTGCTCCCTCTCTGCTACACTGCAGCATCTTCCAGACAGCAGAGCCTGCAAAGAATGCTCAGACTAGCTAGCATGGCCTCTGATGACAGTGGATAAATGGTTTTCCTGGAACACAAAGTTGCTCTTCCACCATTAATTAGTACACTGGCAACTGGGTAGCGAGTACACAAGATTGATTGACAGACAGAGCTCAGGCCCCTCTCGTGGCTCCGATTGGTTGATTTTTTATCATGGGATGACCGGTGAATTTAGTAGCTCAACCAACTCATGTCACACTGACATAGTGACATTTTTAACAAATATATAAAAACATTTTTAAAAAAAAAATAAAAGTTATGTACAGCAGCTTTAAAGTTTAAACTGAAATCCAGTTTAGAATCGCTGGCTGAACTTACAAGACATGTTGAGATGTTTTTCACACAATCTGACTAGGCCTGATCAATTTTGCAAATAAAATAAAAAAAAAGGAAGTGCAAAAGCTTTAGTTTCTAAATGCGAGAACCTTTAGAAGTTCTTGAGAAAGACGGCTGAAAGTAATGCATCCTCTTTCTTCCTTCTTTTAGGAAGAAAGAGTACGAGTATGACTATTACCCAATAAAATGAAGAGATCTGAATACTTTTGCATGGCTCTGAATACAGCCAGTGCCTGAACATTTATTTTTGGCTGATTTATTAGCTCACTGAACCCAAGTTGGCCACGCCCCAATGACATCAGCCACACCTCACAACCTAATGCTCATCTGCTGCGGCGCTTCCTGATGTACGCTACCAGGAGTCACCTCTTATTGCCCTTTTGCCCGGAGGATATTCAGTGATGTCAGCCTCTCCAGAGCTTTGGGGAGATAAACAAAAGAAATAGTAATCATAAGTCTGCAGGTGCTAGCCAGCTGCTGTGGTGTCTAGCGCTCCTAAAGCATAGCAACGATTTCTTTGGAAATGTATTAAAGTTTAACTTTGAGCTCTATTGTCCATTTAAATTCCTGCATCTGGATCCTGTATTTATTTGCATTACGCTCTGTGGGAAAGGTTTGATTTTGTCTCACAAATAAATTGAGGTTTTCATATAAAGCAATCAAACTTTTCATCACGGAAAGGTTCTTATGTCTCCGCTTCATTCATCAGATACAGACTGCTGCAGATGAGATAATGTGACGACCCTCCACGCACAGGAAGAGCAACTTTTTTTTTTTCTCCCTTTGCTTAATTAAACATGAGGAAGCAAAATTGTGAGCCTGTGAGAGCTGGTTGGAGAGATGCTGTTTCCCTGGGAGAAGGCCAAAAGACCTCTGTCTCTGTTTGTTCAGATGACATCATCTTTTTACTATCCTATATATCAGATACCCCTGCTGTCCTCAGCGCAAGTCCTCGTATTTTTTTTACCGGCCCCAGCACTGAGTCAGTGATTGGCTTGAAATTTCACTGAAGCTGCATGATCCAATTTGCAAGGCATGGTGGAGTCGGTGTCCTGCCGTAGGTCGCGCTTTAGCTTGGCTGTCTCCTTTCCTTCAGCTGTGCACACTGGTCTTCTGACAGCGGCTCTGAACTGCTGCCATGTCTGAATTCTGCTTCTTCTGTGTACTCATAGATGGCAGAATGCGCTGATTTCCATTGGTAGTAGTGTCTGGAGCAAGTGGTGCATTAAAGTCTGGGAGAAAGGTTTCTGTTTAACTTCTCAACTGTGCTTGAATTTGTTTTAAAGAAAAAAAAAAAAGAAAACGAGAAGAAAAAAGTAAAACTTGACCACTTTCCCAAACACTCCCACCATCCAAAAGCGGTGCATGTAAAAGTCATTATATCCAGCTAGAAAATGAACTACACTGTAAAATTATCAAGGTGACAGACATTATGTTGTGCTGCGTGACGAGCTCCCCGTGAAATTACATAATGGGAAGGGGAAAGAAAAGTTTTAATTAATGTGTTTTTGGCATCATCTGATGATCTGAGTAATATCTTCCTTGGACTATTAAGCTGGGTAAAAGTGTTGCCAGCGGTAAATCAGGTTCACTTCTTCTATTATCACCTAGAGTATATGGCCCAGTACAGTATGATGTGTCCTGGGCACCAGGCCATCTCAGATCCCACTCCTTAGACCTCTGTTTGTTTTGGGAGCTCTGGCTACCTCTGACCAGTGGATAAACCCCGGGTTGTGTATTTTGATTGTCAGAAGCACTTTGCGGGACCCGTGAAATGGATTTGATTCAGGACTTGTGCTGTGGCTCTGCTCAGTGTCACAGCGCGGCATAAACACCTGTTGATTTCAGAAGGGCATAACGCCTACACTCTGCGACCTCTGACCGCGAATGGGCACGGGTCCAACCGGCGCCTCTCCGGAGAGTCGGCCTCTCGCCGAGCTCCTGCTACTGATTTATGGAACAATCAATGGGCCATAGTTTATACAGGAAATACCAATATAGATGAACAAGGGAATTAGATCACAACACAGAGGTACTCAAAAGAAATAGAGTAGGGGGAAACAGAGGTGAGCTGCAGTGGATGAAAAATATTAGGGCCAGAAAAATGGAAATGAGGTATTAGAGTTGGCAATAAAGAGAATATTTAACAGCCTGAGAAATTTCCTCACTTTGGAATGTGTCAGACATAAGCTGGAGTTCCCAGGGCTTTGGTGTGAGGTATACGTGGAATGGTGCTCATTCCTATTAGACTGTTTACTTTTTCTCTCTCCTTTGCACAACGCTCACCTAATCGCCAGAGCGTCTGTGTGTAAAACTGCACAGATCCTGAAATGCGCCTGGTTCTTAAAACTGCTTTTCACAGCTAATAATAATAACCGTATGAAACACAGAGTTTAGATTATTACATAATTTGTTTTAGGCCGAGATTTTGATGGAAGTTGATCACCCTGATGAATTTGAAACAATAAAAATGGAATTCCACTTACATATTTATAGTTTTTTAGGTGATGAAATCTGATTTCTGGAAAGTTAAAAATATCTTCTGCACGTTTGATCACATTAACACACACATTTCAATGTGTTTTACTGGAATGTAATAAAATTATACTCGTACAAAAAAACGTTTGGGCTACATGAAAGGAAAATGAAACACCGCACATCACCGTAAACCCACAATCCCTTCAGCTGAACACAATGGAGGCAGCATGGTGCTGTGGGGGGGGCTTTGTTCAGGGGGATGCTGGTTAGATGTAAGGAAAAAATAGGGTATACCTAGAAGACAATAAGAATGTCTTCGAGATATGCTATGTATTCACATCCCCTTGCACTGACACCTCTAAATAAAATCTACTACAAGGAAACACCAAATTAGCAAATAGTTTGCATTTGTAGTACTTCTCTCTGCTATTCTGTTGACAAACCTGCAGGCTGCAACAAACCATCTATGGGACACGGCAAACGGATGAGGGAAGGAGCTTTGGTCAGATAAGCTAAAATCAAACTAATCACTGGGGACATACCATCACCAGAGTGAAATATGGTAGTGGCAACAGCATGCTGTGGGGATGTTGTTGTTTGTAAAGGACAGGGAAGCTGGACAGAGTTGATGGGACGATCGATGAAGGTAAATATTGGACAAAAATGGAAGAAAACCTGTTTAAAGCTGCAAAGGATCTAAACTAGCTCCTGTGGAAGTTCACCTTCCACTAGGCCTGACCCTAAATATACAACTATAGAATGGATTAAATCAAAGTAATACTAATGTGCTTGAATGGTCTAGTCAAAGTCCAGAACTAAACCCGATTCTCACCAAGAGGCTGGGTGAGACAAAAAAGTCAGACATTTCAGACTATCATTTGAAAACTGAATTTTGTTACCACTTTACCACCTTATGTTGTTTTCCTTTTACGTAAAGCACATTACAGTTCAAGCTTGTAGCAGGACAAATCTTAGCTGTAGATAATAAGCTTGAATGATCTCTGACCAATCTGACCACCTGATGAATGGAAAACAGAATCAAACCTACAAATCAAAGTTAGTATAGGTGACTCTTGGGTCTGATAAGACTGAAAATGAAAACTCACTGTTTTCTGGCGGACCACTGATCATGTTGAACTTGTAAATCTCTTTGGCGTAGTACTCAGTCTCTGTGTTATCCTGGCCGCAACTCTGCTGCCGGTCCCGTCCCAGCTCCTCTATGAGCTCCCTGGTGCTGTTATACAGGGCCAGAACCTGAAGCGGCACCTGGCTCGGACCTGTCGTCTGAGGCGGACTGGTCATCCGGAGTTTGCTGAGAATCTGTCCCCGGACCGCCTCCACTCTCTTTTTCTTTATGTGGTCGATGTCCACCGTGGTGCAAGTGGACAGCGAGAAAGTCATTGTCACACAGTTTGACAGGAGGAAAAACAGAAGTGCTTTGCCCAGATTCATATTTCAGTCTGAGTTCACTCAGAGCCGCAGCTTGTCAAGTAAAAGAATACAAAAAAAAAAAATAATAATATCGAGCCAAACCAGACTCCGATTTCAATAGAATCCCTTTCTTTTCTATTTTCATTCAGGTCGTGAGTGAATTATGTTCCTGGAGGAATCCCATTTTCTTAAGTGCTATGTCATCTGAGCAAAGTGCGCATTTGCGTGGGCGCAAATCCGTGCCATTTTGAAATATAACCACAGCTCTTTATCAAAACTGTTAATTACACTCTTCATCCCCCCTGGTCCCATTCAGGTATTTCCCCCCCT
Source organism: Poecilia picta (assembly GCA_033032245.1). Lineage (NCBI taxonomy): Eukaryota > Metazoa > Chordata > Actinopteri > Cyprinodontiformes > Poeciliidae > Poecilia > Poecilia picta. Next base: position 9,353,106 of record CM065374.1, read on the forward strand.
CCCTTTGGTAATGATTCAGATGGAGCCAGTCCCCGCGCCTTGGTTCAGTTTCTCCATTCCACTCGGCTCTTTTCATCCACTCTCCTGCCTGTTATCTCGCCGTAGTCCAACCTAAACTCACTCAGCTTCTCTCCTCTCACTCATGCTTTATAGTCAGAGGCTGTGACGCTTTCTGAGGGAGGGGCGACAACATCTCGTCCGGACAATGAGTTCTCGGAATATATTGGAAAAAATATATATTTTCAGACTTTTTTCCGAGTCTCTAGGTCTTCTAAGACATATAGGGGTTTAAATGATTAGAAACTGGTTTCACTACAGAAGAAAATTAACTCAAAAGCGTTGATTTGTTAAGGACGTTTGTGTTTTACTTTTCAAGGATATATTTTAACATGATGAAGAACTAATTTTATTTTTGGTGTATGCTTCTGGTGGTTTAATATCAGAACATGTTCAGCTTAATATATTTAAGTTATTTATGGGAAAACAGTGACAGCATCCAGGGTGTGTTTTAGATTGGTGCAGGAAAAGGGAACGCGCTGCATAGTGCTACCGTTTACTTGATCTGTACACCAAAAAACGTGGGCGACGCTGACATCTGGCGGACAGACTGAGAAACTGCATGTCTAATTTGAGACGGGGAAGAAAAACAACGTTTTTTGTTTTTAACTATTTGCAGAAGTCATGAAGTGTTTGTCTAAATAAATGCTCACGCAAGAAACAAAGTAAAAAAAAATTACTCGTGTTAATTTCATACATCTGACTGAACGAGATTAGCGTTACGATGGTTACCGTTGCTACGTAACGCCTATGCTTACGGAAGAAGCGAAAACAGAAGAGCTGTAGCTATGAGGAGAGAGATGGATGACAACTTTCAGCTCGAGGATGGTGGAGTGACAAAGAATGTAAGCGTACAGTTCGGATCTTAAGCAGCCCTTAAGATAAAACTCGTAAAATTTCTCTACTTTTTTTTAGCGCTGTTCGAAAATATGATATGTTTTAAGGTTTCAGTGAGGGGTTGCGGCTAGCCTTTTAGCTAACCCTATGGTGTTTTTCAGTAGACGAGATAGTTAGCTCCATGTAAAGACAGCTTAGCTTCCAACTGTTCTGAACAAAGACTTCAGACAAGTTTGTTATACATCGTCCCACCACCGTTAGCTTTGAGGTTAGCCATTCCTGCTTTTTCTTAACGCTGCAGCTTGGCTTTTCTGTGTATTCTAGTCTCCCTATGCCTATAAGTGGTTTGAAGGTGGTCAATATTTTAGCTAATTAAAAACTGACCTCTGAAAAATATCCACAGTAAATGCATTGTTAACTTAATTTTTAGTTAATCAGGAAGTGGGAACCAGAGCACAAAAATCCATTCATAAAAAAGATGTAGCTGTTCAGGTATAATCTGCCAGAAGAGGGATCTAATCCAGAACATAGTTCGTAATGCAATCGCTGCTTCTGTCATTATTTTAAGATCTTACTGTTTTGGGAAACTTCTATGAATTCTTGAGAGTTTTCACTTGATCAACCCATTTAGTCAGAGTTTTAGTCATGTTCCATAACTGTATATTTTAGATCTTAATTGATACCACAGACCTGATAAAAGCCCAAAACTCTAGAATGTTTTCACATTTTAAAGATTAATTTCTATGGAACTGTGCTAAATTGTTCTACTTCTCATATGCCTTTTACATAGCAAACACATCAGAATATTTCATTTTTAAAGTCTTTATCCCCCTCTTCATTATTTGTGTCATGTTCATCTAATTTTTTTTAACATCACACTTGTTTTCTAGGGTTTTACGTCAGTGTTTGAAAATTGTTCGCGTTCATTTTATAGTTCTGTGCAAGTTATGTGTTTTGTACTGTATTAAGCTATTGCTTTATTATGTTATTACCTAAACATAATCCTTAATATTTTCAACTGTCTTTGAAATAGATTAAACATCCTAAAGTTAAAAAGATATAACTTACATTTCCCAGACTGCCAAATCTGGCCGAAGAGCTCGTTTACCAGCTGATCAGTCATTTGAAGATTCTCGCCCGGCAAGGAAATCATCCACCTCTGCTTCAATAGGAGATGTGAGTGATCTTTAGATATTTACCTGAATGTCAATATTTCTCTTTAAATTACAAGTTCATAATTTGCACTTTGATTTTGTCACATGCATGAATTGCAGGATGATGATGAAGAGGTGGGTGGTGTTAATTTGCATGGCTTCTGCTGCAGATGGTCCAACTAGTTAACTTTTTTCTTCACTTGTTTGCTTCATCTTTGTTTACCTTCTACCTGCAACATAGTTGCTGCTTCTTAGATAACAACGCATGCAGTCGGTAAACTGCAGGAGTTTTTATGCCGTGCATATTTATGCATTTTATGAGATAGTTTGCTTAATATTTGATTTCTTCCAACAAGTTTTGAATAATAAAATTAAGTAAGTAAGTACCTTTATAAAGCTACATTTTTCTGCACTTACATCTCCAGGTGCTTTTCTAGATACACAGTCCAGTCACATTAATGTGACCACCACGTACTTTCCACTTCAGAGTTAAATAACCAATCACAGAAGGCAGGTGGCAGCACAGTGCAGTTGAGCGTATATAAAGGGTGTGTGTGGGCTTCGGAAAACATTTCAATCGTTGGCGTAATGCAGAAACGAAGCGATTTATCCGACGTCCAAAAGGGCATGATCATTGGCTTTCGGGCCAAGGGTGGAAGCATTTCCGAAACGGCTGAGTTTGTGAACTGTTCGCGTGCCGCCGTGGTAAAAGTGTACCGTGCATGGCAAAATGGGACTGTCCAAAATCAACGACGTGGCAAATGTGGTGCACCACGGGCCATAGATGACAGAGGCGAACGACGGTTGCGGAGATGCGTTCGGGCAGATAGACGGGCTACCGTTGAGCAACTGACCACTAAAATGAACCAAGGGGCTACCACAAGTGTCTCCCAAACCACTATTCAGCGAACATTGCTGCGTCTGGGCCTCCGAAGCGGACGCCTGGTTCGTGCACCTATGCTGACTGGTGTTCATCGACGACGAAGGCTAGAATTTGCACGCCAGTACAGCAGCTGGACGTCCACTGAGTGGCGACAGGTAGCGTTTTCAGATGAATCGCGTTTTATGCTCCATCGGACAGATGGACGTTGGCGTATAAGGCGTGAAACCTCTGAAAGGAACCACCCTGCAACCATTGCAGGAACGGTCCAAGCTGGAGGCGGGAGCATTATGGTCTGGGGAATGTTTTCCTGGCATTCTCTGGGTTCACTGATTATTGTGGAAGGCACGATGGATCAATACAAGTACGCATCTGTCCTTGCGGACCATGTCCACCCCTACATGCGCATTGTTTTTCCTCAGGATGATGGCATCTTCCAGCAGGACAATGCGAGGTGCCATACAGCTGCCAGTGTACGTGCGTGGTTCGAAGAGCACCAGGATGAGTTTACCGTCCTCCCCTGGCCAGCAAACTCACCTGACTTGAACCCAATCGAGCATCTGTGGGACCATCTCGATCGAGTTGTTCGCGCCATGGATCCTCAACCGCGTAATCTAGCGCAGCTGGCCACGGCATTAGAGTCGGCATGGCTCAACATCCCAGAGAAGACCTTCAGGGACCTAAGTGACTCTCTTCCTGCACGTCTCGTAGCAGTTCGCTCTGCGAAAGGTGGTTATTCTGGCTTTTGACAGATGGTCACATTAATGTGACTGGACTGTGTATATCACTCTCAGTTTTATACATCTACTGACTATTAAACCCATTCCTCTCAGCAAAATCCATAGCGATTAAGGTAATTGTACTGCTAAAAGATAAACCTAAACCTCAGTCTCACCATGCTACACAGTGACTCTGGTGTCCTCATTGTGATCTTTAGTGTTAATTTTCTGCTACACATCCGAATTTGGACAGAGGCTCTTGAAATATGGCTCTTGAAAGATGATTAAAAATCCTCTCTGCTCTCACTGGCATTTTTGGAATGAGCCACATCTCGTGCTCTGGCAAACTGCAAACCTGCCAACATTCCCTAAGTGAGAACAAAAAAACCACAGCAATGTTCTTGCTTTAGGCTAGTCTCCCAAATTAGGCCAACTTCCCTAATGTATGAGCCGATACTCTCGCGCCCTCCATGACCTGCTGTGCACATACATCACATTTTTCTGTACGGCTGTAGCTTTTTCTTTTTTTTTTCTTTATGCAGGGTTTGTTTATCAACCCTGTCCTCTGATTGGTTACATTCCTGGCATCCCTTGCAGCAAAGAATCAGATGCTTTTTTTTGTGCTTTGGAGGTTTGTGCACCACAAGCTCCTTGACCCAGAGACCTCCAGAGAATCCTAAATTAGAAACCCCAAAGGCTGAGGTAATTGTCCTCACAGGCCTCAGCGCTTCACTACAACTGTGAGGTTCATATTTGGTCATGAGGAATTTAAGTCACAGATTTGCTTTGTTTCTCAGGACACTTATAGCCTCTTCATTTTTGTTGAGCAAAAATGCCAGAAGAATTTATCCCTCGCAAGGAAACGTGATCTTATTATGTAGTCCCTCGTGAAAATGACTCATTGCCTCAAATAACAAACAACAAAGGGATTTCTCATCACTTGGAAGACATTCTGCAGGCTAGAAAGCCTTTTAATAATATCGGTTCCTTTTAAAGAGACAGTTACTAATTACACAAAGTTAAGGGAGCTCGTTTAGCCTCGGCTCCTTGGTTTAATGGTAATATACAGTAGAATAGAGTAGGTTCCCCCTCCCTCTGCCCTGGTTAATGGCGACATTCAGATTTATAAATGGCTTTGCAAAAGGAACCAGCTTTAAATGATTATTTCCTCTCCCATCATAAAAGAAGAAGATTTGCCAAAAACACTTTGTCCTCTGCAGACCAAATATAGTAATGAGAAATGTTGTGGTTTCTTCTAACTCATTTTTCTGGTGCCCACCCATGTATGCTTTAAAGGAATTCACTCATTCACGACTTGTTCTCAGGGTCTAAATTTAATGATCATGATGCATTTGCGGTTTATTACTCAAACAAACAAAGAGAACTGCTCCCCCCCCCTGTCTGAGTCTATTTCTGGGCTAGATGTAGTTCCCATACTGTGCTTCATATGTACAATACAGCATGACAACAACTTAACTTATGGAGGCGAATCTTTCCTGTAAACACTGATGTGCTCTTATATGAGTAGGAGGTATTTTTTTAAGCATTTCAGAAGATGATAAGAAAGTAAATGGTTGAAATGTTCGTTGCCACAATATTTACATTTCTTTACATTTAACACTTTGTAAGATACCACTTTATAAGAACACACTTTGTTGTGTTTTATTAAGATTTTATGTACTAAACTAATATGGTGCATTTTTGTGAAGTGCTAAAAGGTTTTTTTGTTTTTTACAAGCAAAAATCTATCTGAAAAGTGTGGCATGCATGTGTTTCAGCCTTTCTGAGTCAAACCTTGTAGAACTTGAGCTACAAGTCTTCTACATTCTCAGCTAAATAATGTAAAACCCAGGTCGTTTTTTAGCTGCAACATACTCTTCCTGTTTTCAGATGATGGGTTGCTGTGTGCTTCAAACCTTGAGGTGCTGTTTTACAACCTAGACCTGCTTTAAACCTTTCCACATTTCCCTAATCTGTCTGCTAAGGTCTTTGTGGTTTTTATGTGGCTGTTTGTCCGCTAATTTTCTCTAGCAAATCTCTGTGACCTTCACAGAACAGCTGGATGTAAACTACAGTTAAATTACACACATTTGGAGTTTGTTCTGAAGGGACCTGGTCGCAGATTCAAGGGGATAATGTCACCCTTCTTAATTTGTTTTTTTTTTTTGAAAACCATTTTCAAAGGTGTGGAAAAGTTTAAGATGTTTAAGATTTTTTTTGCACAGCACTGTACAACTATAAACCTCACATGCGGTTCTTTGTGTGCCTCTAATTGTTTGTTTTTTCTACAAATCTTAAGCACATAATGTTGCTTCTTTAAACTCGTACCGACACATATTGAGGCGCAAATAGAAATCCATTAAATCTTTTTGGCTATTAAGGCGTTTTCTTTCTGCAGGGCCCCCCTTCTAAACCGGCGCGGCGGCAGGGTGGCTGGGCAGAGGAAAGCTCTGGATCTGGTTCTGCCAAGTATGTATCGTCACCCTTTCCCCCCGCGCTGCAGTGGCAACGCCGAAGCAGAGCCCGCACGCTTGTGTTATGTGTTATTAATGAACTCTCATGCTGCTGAATGAGCTTATTTATCAGTGTATATTTGGCTCTCAGGCTGTGAATCAACAAGGTTAGAGGGAGCCTGTCTGAGCGGGCAACTCTCCATTCGTCTTCATCTGTGAGCAAGGCGGTAATTGACATGGTTAATGCATCAGCCACAGGAGGGCACTGTTAGTCAGCTAGCCACTTCATCACAGGGGTTCAAGCCACTTCATCACCTCTTACCACTGTACTCTGCTCTTTACACAGAGAGCACAACATAGAGAATTCATAAAAATGTTTGAAACAGATGGTTGGTGTTTGCTGGAAGGTTTGATCTGCAACTGTTAGCGCTGCTCATGAGTGAACAGTCTGTCCTTTCTCCTGCTGCTGCGCTCCTTTGCTTTAGCCTCAGTGGAGATTAAAGAACGCGGGATGAAGTGAGCAGGCGGAGTCACTTTTGTTTATTTGCGTAGTTTACTGCATCATTAGTGCAAGTAGGAAAAAAAGTCAAACACTATAGGTCTTTCCTTTCACACGTCGAAGGTCAGCGTATACAGCTCCACTTTTGCGTAACCCCTCTTGATTCTTGGTCTCAAAGTGATTCAAATACAGGAGGTGTAAAAGGGGCTTGCATGTGCATTGATCCTTTCTGAAACAAAGTAAGTAATGGTCCCCCCTGGAACCGGCAAGGACTTTTCCTTTCAATGTCACCTCTCATGCTCAATCACCACTGCCCTCCTCCCACTAATCCCAGCGCAGAAATCCCGGGATTTGTCGATCTATCACTTCTAATTGACACTAAATGATCTGTCAGTTTATTGATGAACCTTTGAAACCAGGTTGTCACAATATATTTTATCCCTAACAACTTTTTCCAGACAGTTTTACCATGTCTATCGCTTTGCCTTACATGAGTCTTAATCAAGCGGCCTGTAATGTGTCTTAAGTGTCGCCACCCTCCTGCCCCCCCTCCAGACAGGACACAGTCCAAGGGCAGCCAGGTATCAGCTCATCTCCGCTTTGCCTGGTTGGACTTTTGTCCGTTTATTGTTGTTGGTGTTTTGTCAGACCGCGTCCAAAAGATGGAAAAGGCAGGAGTGAATAAATTCACAAGGCTGTATTGATCGTCAGGTTTTCGTTCCTTTCCATTATCGTTGATATTTTTTTTGTCTGATTATTCTGTTTATCTAAAATAAAATAAAAAAAATCACATTTTTAAAAATAATTTTTGTCTATTTGAAATAAGGTAAATGTCTTTAAAATCCTGAGACACTAGAAGAGATTTTCTTAAGGTGATAAATCAATATGTGGACTAGAGCTAATGCACAAGTTTCTTAATAAAAAACTACTTTCTTCTGTTGTTCCAAATGCTGATTCTGGCACTGTGACTGCTAGAGAAGTCAGAGAAGATTAAAGGGAAATCAGATGATCAGCAGGCGGCAGCACCCATACAGGAAAACTGCCAAAATGAAAAGATAGTTTTTTTAACCTCTTAAAAATTCCAATAACAAGATTTTATAGCTTCAAATGAGGCTGCAGTGATTACCGGTTGTCATATAAAAAAGTGTATGTTAGAAATAGTGACAAAATTGAGTTTTGTTTCAAATTGAGCTGATTGTCAACACTATAACATGTTCTGTTTGATGAGTTGACATGTTGCAAATTAGATTTCCCACTGGGGACAATAAAATAAAGACTACATTAGTTTAATCTAATTAAATTAATGTAATTTAATAAATTAAATTGGCGCATTAGTTTATTCTTCACCTGTCCCATTGTTTTATTTTTATTTTTTTTATTGTCTTGTAAAATGGCATCATTTGGGTCAAGAATCTCTGGCATGATTAAAAGGCCGTGACAAGATTACCGTCAGCCTTTCCTGCAAACACCTGAAAGATTTCCTTTCTTGAAGATTGACTTTTTGTACTTTTCTTTAGTTAAATAAAATAATTCTTCCTATGTTATTAGAAAAATTAGTAAGGTATTATGTTCTTTTTTTTGAATCAGTTAAGTCCCAAACTTACTTTATGAGGATCTTAAAACAATTTCAGTCAGTCTTATATGTCCTTAAATAAAATTTGCAGAAACCCTGAGTTATATTTTTAGTTTAAAGAAAAGTTACATGATGTACAAAATTATAGTCTTAAAGACTTAGAAAGGAGTGGAAGCAAATTTAGAGAAGATTTCATCTGGTCATAATATTACATGCAGATAAAGAGAATACATTTTGAATTCAATTAAATTTGTCAATGTGATGCCAGTTCACAACTTCACAAGACATTTCAAGACAAATAAGTCCAATTCATAACCAGAAATATTTAATTGAATCATTCCTATACAGAACAAATGATAAAGGGTTGAATTTATGCAATACTTTCCTTGTTAGACTGAGTGATGACTCAAACTCTTTACACTGGAGCCTTATTCGCCCGGTATTACTCACAAGAACACACACATACAATGAAACACAGATTTTAACTTTACCCAGGGAACATCAGTGTTTGACACGAGGAAGCCGTTCTACAAACTGAACCACAATCACCTCAGTCATATGAGCAGGTTCCAATTCAGTTACATACCTTCAGCTTCTACCAAGTATGTCTCAAATACACCCAGATTTAAGTTCTTGTTTTGTGTGAATAAAAACCGTGCTCTCTGTTCATTCACAGGTCTTCAAGAAGACGAGCTGCTGAGGACTTGGAGGAGTGAGTTAACTCAGACTCTTGAAGTTCCTTATTAAATTTGATTTAGTAAAGTGTATTGTTGTGAAAAAGGTTCATGTTAAATACTTTTCTGAATCTTCCATATCACTGTGTACATTCTGAATGTTGCAAGTAATGCTCATTCTCAAAAAAACCCCCCAAACAATCACTCTAAGTGATTATAAAAGCAGAATGACGGATTTGCTGTAACCTTTATTGCTGTCTTCCTGTAGTTCTAGTTTCACAACCGTTCTGTGTCTTAGAATAGAGTGGAGTTCACAGCCATCCATCTTTTACTCATCATCCCAGCTGGTGCTTGGTGCCTCGTTGGCTGCAGTGAAACAAAACTTCATGTGAAACTGATGGCGTTTCCCTGAAGAATATCTCTCATGATGTGGTTTTGTCACTCTTGTCCCAGCAATGCTTACTTGGACATTGCTTCCAGATGTTTTTTTTTTTTTTACTTTCTTCAAGAATTTGTTGTGTTGAACGTACAGAAATCAAGAACTGATGTGCTCCACCTACGGTGGAGAAAGAGCAAAAACATCAACAAAACCAAGAACCGACTTGCTCTCCCCCTGTGATGTTCTCACCATCAGGCTTGGTTTTGAACGTATTAAATAATTAATTCTCATCTTACTTCCTGATTCCACAGCCACCGCCTGCGACCACAAACCCCCCAGGGATCAGATGATGGAGGAGGTAAGAGCACCCTTGCCGTCCGCATTCTTTGTGTCTCCTCACTGGCAAAGAGGAGCGCTCCAATGTCTCTCCTGCACATTTGTCCTCTGAAAGTAGAGCAGATAAGCAGCAAGTCAGGTCATCACTTTTCTCTGACGTTCCTGCTATATTTCTTCCTGGTTGCTGCTGGAACTCGTATAGTAAGAGTCTGTTTGGAGTGAACACATATCACAAGTTTTCAGTTCACGCTGGTCAGAATAATTAATAGCCATAACCTTAAACAGATATTAAACTCTCTTTTCAACCAATGTAATTAGAAGTCTTGTTGAGCTGTCTAAATTATAGTATTATTGCAACAGCAACAACCGGAGCCAGCCTGAAGTATAAGTGAAGTTTGTGACTTCTTAGCATCCCTGTTAATTGTTTTAGACATATAAAGAAAAATATTTTCAGCTTAAATTATGTTTTGTTATTAGAACTCCATATGGTAGCAGGGTTTCCCCAGTGTATTATAAGCATGGTGCCTGCCATGCTTTGCTAGCCCCGCCGCCAGGCTTAGCGTTGCACCGTTTCAGCTGTTTGGGATTCCCCTCGGTAATTTCCCCTCAGAAAGCAGGCAGAGAATCCGTGCTTTCTGATTGGCTACCTGTCACATTCAGCGTTAAGTTCCCAGTCGGGGAAAACCCCCGATTGAATCGCATCCCCCCCCACCCCCCAACACCCCAACCGCCAGGCTTAGCAGGTTTTCTGGGGGAAACCCTGGGTAGGGTGGGGATTTTCCTGACTGATGCTTATTTTTGATTTCCCAGAAACTTTATCTGCTCATTTGGTGTTTGATTAATTCTGATTTCTGAATTGTAAAGGACTTTAACACATACAAGGAAATTTGTGCTACAGTTTGTTTGATTGAAGCAGTTTTGAATCCTAGAATATGAGGAAGAACATCTCAGCCCTGTTTATGCATCAAAGCTTGTCTCTGTAACATTACATCAATTCTTAATAAAAAGCATCCATATATTATCAATAAAGCTATGTGAATTTTCACCAGAGCTGCACCAATCAAGCTGCTCAAAAGCTGGACTGAGACTACTCAACCACAGTTGAGCATAAACACACATCCACACAAAGTACCAGACCCATGCAGCTGAATACAAATGTTTTGGTATCACTTTTTGTCTGTGACCTTTGTGCTCTCTACAAACAAGTTAAGACTGAGAGGGCAACATTTTGAAGAAAGGGTGCAGAAGATCATTCTGTTTTTGCTGTGCAAAGCAGCTTTACATGTAAGGTCAAATAGCCTCAGTAAAAACAGGTTAGCATGCACTGCTCACTTCATAAACTGATGAAGAAGTATGTGTGTGTAATCCAAATATTTATTCCCACAAATTACTTTTATTTCGTCTTAATTTTCACAAATTAACATTTTCTGTACATTTTTAGATATTAAAATGATAAATTTATGGCATGTGTATATAAAATATATACTCAATACAGTTGAAAATAGGGGATTTTCATTAAAATATTTTGTTACTGTTTTATTTATGATAATAAAAATCAACCAGTCTGTATTTGTCAACTACTTCTATGTTTTCAAAATATTTTTCTTCAAAACATGTATAACAAAACATGTATGTTAAAAACAGACAAAGAGACACACTTCAAATGATCAAAAAGAAACAACACAAGTCAATTTAACAACATATAAATAGTATAAATGTAAATTGTTCTGTTTTGTTACCCAACATTTTATTTTCTGGTGCTCATTAAAAAGTATAAAGGTTGATTAAATTGTCTAAATGCATTTCAGAATAATCCAGCCATTAGAATCTAAGTGCTTTCTAAAGCTGTACCTCTAATATTGTCAATACAGGTTCAAATGGCCAGTTGAAAGTTGAATATAAAGGTTTGTTTCTCTTGCAGTTAAAGCCGCTGGAAAGATTATTACTGTGTGGAGGGAGACCTCTTAATACAAAGCTGGAGGCAGGGGCCTTGGAAATTACAGTGCTGAGGGTTACTGAGATAGCCCCTGCAATCTTGATTATGTCCCACACCCTTATCCCTTATGTCCACTGGCTACAAGCTCAGAGAGAGACCCACAGAGAGAAGGTTTGGCCAGTCAACTGCTCCCAGCTGCCCCCACCGCTTCCAGCTGGTCACTTAAAATAGCTCCAGTATCGGAAACACACTCTTCTGTTTCGTGTCTCGCTCTCACTCTCTGATGTGTTGAATTTTGCTCTGTATGACGCTTTGAAAAGGAGCTGTGCCTCGGTGATCATGTGACGGGGGACCCCTGTGTCGGCCACTGGGTAGACGTCCTCCCGTCTAAAGCCGCTGACTGGCATGCATGAGCTGCAGCTACACCTATTATCCGCTTTTTGATATTTACATGCTTCAGCGAGGAGACAGCGTGCGGCTGACTAATAAGGCAGACAAAAGCCACCCTGACGCACGTCCAGCTGAGCGCAGTAAGGTGTAGTTATCCTCCTGATGGAGTCGGTAGAAAACACCGGCTGCTTGACCTCCAGTCATACGTTGAATTTAAAACCAATTTAAAACAGTTGTTTCCCCTTTTTTCCCTCTCAATAACAGACTTTGCATATAGACAGCATATGCCTCTATTATTCACACTGAACTCTTCATGGTGTGTGTTAATGGTGTATTACCAGTGGAAGTCTGAAAGGGAGCGTGTGCACAGATATTCACCCACGAAGCTGTTTGCAGAGCCGGACGGCGAAGCTTTTTGATGTCATTGCACTAAGACCATTAAATTTGATTGGGAGTCCAGGGGGGACGGATTGTGCTGAACGCTGTGCTTTGTAAATGAGAGGACAAAGTGTCACCGGGCCTCATGAATATGAAATAGCCGTGCCTGCATTTATTTGGATATCAGAAACACAGATGAATCTTGTCAGCGGCTAAACGAGTGTGGCATTTTTAATTTGGTTTAATTAAAAAAAAAGAAGAGGAAGTAAGTTATCAGCTGAAGGAGGGGGGGATTGATTTCCAGTAAAACTTGATGGGTTGTTTTGATGTAGTTGTTGTCAGAATTTCTCATTCACCTGGGAATTTTGCTGGGAATGAAACATTTTCCTTTTACTCCACCAAAGATCAATGACTTTTTTTTTTTAGCCAAGTTTGTTTTCAGGGGTTATTTTGAAGAAATGGTGACATAGATGCCAAGATATTTCCTCACATCAGATTCAGACTTCCATCTCCTCACCTCTATTTAGCTCCTGTATCGACTTTCCCCTCAGGATACAGCACTGTGGTTAGAGATTACTGACAAGCCTCTTCATGCAGTCCAGCTCTCTGTTTCTCTTCTCTGACACTCGGTTTTTCTCTTTCTTGCATCCAGATGTCTATTTTTTCCCAAGCTCCTGTAAATACACCATTCACTGGGTTTGGGTTCATGTGGAAAATGTGATTTGGATGAAGGGACATGTTTGCATGTTTATGGTCTTTTAGGGTCTTGTCCACAGGCTTCTTTTATCTGAGGCAGCCAGTTATCTGAGGCACCTGCCCAATGAAACATATTTTTTGCCAGAGTGCACTGATTGGTTTGGTTTGATCGGTGATCTGCCAGAAAACTGCAAAGCCTTCAGGTGTCTGCTAGATTAATATGAAAATGGATTTTATTTTACGTCGTCATTCTAAGTTCAAGCATCAAAGACAACAATAGGACGGCTTTGGTTGAAGGAAATTAAAGTTTTGAAATGTTCAGAAGTAAATGAGACAGAAAATCTGTAAAGAGAACAGCGGGCAAGAGATGTTGACACAGTCAACAGTGAGGTGGACTGCTGCATGGTACCAAAAAAACTGAATCCTGGATCGATCAAAAAAATGCTTCAACAAAGAGTCACTTTAAGGGTCTTCCTGCTTAAAGTTCGGCACTGACAGTTTTTCTCTTAATTTGTCACAATCTAATTCCTATATTTCTTCCCATTTTCTCTCCTTTCTTTATCCGTGATTATTTTGGTGCCTTCACTTGTCAGTCGGAGCAAAGCTGGGGAAGTTTGCCCTGTCCTTCTTGGGAGTGAAGCCATCCTCTGTCCTGTTGCGTTCAGCCAATTAAAGCGGGATCCCACTGTTCGACCAGCGGGCTGGCGGCTCCTGGCACTGTGGCCCCTGCCAGGCCTCGCTGTGACTTCCGACCCCACACAGATGGGCCCACAAGCAAATACTTCTGCACATGGCTGGACGCGGCCCCAGTCGGAGTGGCAGAGTGGACATGGAGGTCGGCCCGCCGGCCACCGCAGGTCCTGTGGGTGGGCGGCGCTGACAGGGCCCAAATGCTAAGGTAGCGGGGGGTGCTTTGAGGGGAGCCCCTGCCCAGCGCCCCTGATCACAGCGGGATGAGCTGCCGTCTTGCCTTTTGAATATTCATGGCCGCATGGCGATGACAGGGCAGCTCTTATGAGGGTGCAGGCGGCAAAAAAGATGCAAGAAATCTCACAAACACACACCTCTGACAGGCATGCACAGGGGAAATGCTGTCTTTAGATCACTACTTTTATTTTTGCTGGTTAATAACAGACTTGTCATTTTATTTTTTTGGAAGTTTAGCACCTCTCTGTTTGTGCTTTCAGATTTTCCAGTGATACCAGACCTAGAGGAGGTGCAGGAAGAAGATCTGACAATGCAAGTTGCTTCTCCACCAAGGTGCAAAAATTATTTTAATCTTTAACGTTAGATCCATCATTTTTAAACCAAGTACTGATGAAAGATACCTCTTTAATACAAGTAGTAATTTCCAGTACAGAGTAAATATTTTGGGACTATACAGTATTTAGCTCTATCTAGGTTCCAAACCTGGCCACCAGATGTTACCAAATATATTTTACACATTCTCTGTAAAATGAACTGAAGATGATTTGTAACATAGTTTTTTTAATGGTGTTTTCAGCCCTAAACAGTCTGTATGTTTGAAAAAATTCAAATCAATAGTATTCCATTATATAAAAGACAACGTTCTGAATTTCAGAGAAATAAAGGTATTTTTTTCCATTGGTTTATATATGAGCAATAAACTTTATGTTTGATTTTCTTGATTACAGTTTTAGTTTTTGTCCTATTGAGCTCAGAGTTACTAACACATGAGCTCATTCAGACATGCAAATGAAAAATATGCCAACTTCCTTTTTAAACCTCTAGACCCCGAGTTCTTGATTTTGGTGCAGTTAAGGTGTCACTGTTTGTTACGAGGTTTAAATGTGTCTGTACGAATCAACACAGATATTTTAACTTGATCTAAGTTTGTCCAGGTGTATACAAATCAAACCAAAGTAAAGCATCCCTTTGCACACTGCTGAATCTGTTATGATTAAAAAAAAAAGTTTTCCAAATAATTTTCCAAAAACAGTGAGACTTTGAACGATCAGATGATTATTTTTTCTAACCTGCTTCCCCTGGATAAACAAGTCAATCTCTGGTTATGAGCAGGACGCTGGATCTGGTCTCTTTAAAGTTACCTGTCCTCTGTTCACCTTATTGCGGCGGGCCGACTTTTACGTTGCTGAAATAAGGGAATAATAGTTTGGTGAGATTTATGCACCCCTGTTCTCCCCACCCAGACTCTGATTTAAAGGGTAGAGAGAGACACATCGACATGTGTCGACTATGTAGCAGGGCTGTGACAGTGGTGGAGGTTATTAGGCTGGGGCTTGCACTCTGTGCAAGATAATATCCACATTGAACTCATTGCAGGGGCAATGTAGCGTGTAATGTGCAGTAAGTAGGACTGGCATGCACTGCTAGGCCCCGGCCACTTTGAGAACCCCCCTACTTAATTCCAACCCGCAGATAAGCAGCTGGGTTTCAATTTGAGGCGTTTAACACTTGGCAAGTGTCTCCTGCTCTCTGTGGTCACTGCTTGAAGATGTGGAGCCTGATTGTCCATAAACTTTAAACTTATCTAAAAACACTTTTCAGACAGTCAGTTTTGCCTATCATGAACTTCTTTCAGAATGAGCTGATTTAGGGCCTCTTATCATTTTAAATCTAAATAAACTACTGCTGGCCAGGCTCCCTTAGTCAATGTTTTCACTTGTATGTTAAAATGGCTACATAAAGATACAGTTATACAGTTAAACTTTCAAAAGCACTAATATATCCTCCTGCACAACCAGCAAGAATGCAGCAAGGTGTTTCTTAATGATGAGTCAACAACAAACACATTTCCAGCAGCCATTGTACAGTGCATACAGTGGTAAAACCAGCTGGTCAAATATACTACAGCTCTGCTGGAGTTGCCAAGTAACGGTGTTGTTCCCATCTAATGTGACTTAACAATGGGGAGGTTTTCGAAACGGCATATTTTCCAGACACCAAAAAACATAACATTTTGCCAAAAAATAACTGGGTGTTTTTTTTTAAGCACTTGGGATGATTTTAGTAGTTCTGATCCTATTACGAGTATAAAAATGTGCAAAACACAAATTTTCCATTATAAGTCCCCTTTAAAATCTTTCTTTGCTATTTTTGCATATAAGTACGTTAAAAATGTTATTTTCCCTTGTGGTTTTCTCAGGATTCAGGTGACTCGAGTGATGACCTACCGTGATCTGGACAATGATCTGAAACATTTCTCTACGTTCCAAACCTTAGTAAGTCAAGGACGTTTGTTTTTATGTATCTTTGCCCCGCATACCCTTCTCTTCAAGGTGGTCTTCTCAGTGTTGTATCACCCCAGTTTGTGCAAGCTAAGAGGGTTTTACTGCAATCTCTCTCCAGGATGGAGAGATCGACTTGAAGCTGCTCTCCAAGGTTTTAGCACCAGAGCAAGAGTTCAAAGAGGTGAGTGAGATTTTAGTAAATATAGCCTGTGAGCTCCCCCTGAAGGTCTGTCCAGCTGTTTGTAGAGCACCTGGGGAGGTTGCCACTCTTGTCTCCCAGGTAATCAAGATTTATGATGTGTACATTAATACCCTGCGCTCTCCTTTCCCCTTTCTCCATACTTTGCTCCCCCCGTTCCCTCCGCTCTCTTTCTTGGCTTGTCCGGCTCTCTGAATCTTCTTCCCCCCTCTCTTCTCGTCGACTTTCGCTCGGCAGGAGTATGTGATCTGGAACTGGGATCATCTGTTTGCAGAGGTGTCCTCAGAGCTCAGGGTGGAACAGGATCAAGGAGAGAGTCAGGAGTCGGAAGATGAGGGACAGTGACTTCATTTATCTCTAGTTTTTAGTAAGAATTTATTTTCATAGCTTTATGTGCAGTGTTTCTTGATGTCTCAGAATCTTTTCAAAAGTTCTCTGTTTCTGTGGCCAATTTCTGTTATTTGATCTGTTGAGTCTCTTGTTTTTATATTTTTTTTTTGAGTTGAACAGCCCAAAGGCCATCATTTGAAAGAAGTGGTTTTAGATAAAAATGTCCTCTCTGTGCTGGCAGCATTATCAGGATCTACATACAAGTCCAAGGTTGATAATCAGCTAAGCTGAAATCCAGTTGATTGTGTTCAAATTAACATTCCTCATTAAAGCCTACAACCTTATTGTTATTGACTCTGCCATTGACTTTATCTTGCAGCTCTTCGATAGGAGCAACCCCTTCTTCACTATTATCTCAAATGCATGGAGCAGAGTTCCTATTGACACCTGGCGGATTAGCATACATTATACTTTTACTGAATTAAAAGGCATGGATGGAAGTCTGAATCAAGCCAGCTGCAACTTTATAAAGTGATGAGAAAATTAGTCTTTTTTTTCATGATGTGTGGACTAAAAATAAAAATTGTGTTTTGTTGCTAATAAAAATCCGGTTGCTAATAAAAATAAGAAACCCTATTTCTTATTCAACTTCTTTCTTTTTTCCTTTTTGTATTGAGAAAAATAACACAAACGCAATTAATTACAACCAGTTTCCCACTTCATCGTTCACTTAGAACAGTTAGACCCAGCGATGATCAAGTCCTTTAGAAACAAAGTAAAAACAGAAGCAAGAATCTAAAGAAGTTAAAGCGATTTTATAAAACAAACACAAAAGTTTGATCAAAAGAATATGTGGAATGATGTGTACCTCAACAAGCTGTGCTAAATCAGCATTCAGTTTTGCCTTTGGTTCATGTGTGTGAATATAGATGCGGGCCTCCAAAGTGCAGCCAGGTCTATTAGGGCAACAGCTGTAACATTTACAGATTGTGATTAGGTTTATTTCTGAGGCAGAGATCCGTCTCTTGACATTCGGCGAGGCTCAGGAAAGTCCTCAAGGACACACAGTGTATGCATCTAACAGCTCAATCTCTGCCCATCACAAACAGATCCAGATTTTTTTTTCATTTGGTGAGCCTTGAATCAACTTCATCAACTCTGATGCCTGAGGATGAAGCTATCACACAGGACATTTGTGCTCAGAATGTTTCCGTGGGTCCCGGTATCTGGACTCGGTGCTTCTATGCTTCTCTGTCAGACAAATGCATCTTTTTTCTATTTTTTTTTTTTGTATAAACCGCCTCCACAATTGGCGTGTTTTGCCAGACTTAATGAATTCTGCCCATATGCCCAGAGCAGCTGCTATGTTGCCCCTTCCTCCTGCCCCCGCTGAGCTGCGAAGTGCCCATCCATGTAGAGACAACCTCTAGCTGTCTCTCTGGAGAAGGCTAAGCCTACCACTCCTCTCCTGGCAGCCAGCCGGTGCCGTCTGAGATGGACTGCGGACGGGCCGAGGACTCAGATTAGGGCCCGGCGATCACGGGTTGCGGCCCTCTTCAAATGCCTGGGCCAGGCGTCGGTGGATCAGAGAGAGGATTAGAGCGAGAAAGAGATCCAGAGACGCTGTTTGCCATGTGCCCGCATCCAGATTTCTCAAAGTGACCTCTCTGCTGCCTCGTCCTGCTGCTATCCTCTCCTCCTTTATTCTCCGCATGTCTCTCAGTGTCTACAGTACATCCTGATGCTGCAGCGAGGCAGAAAATGACCTCTCACTGTCGGCGTGCAGTAGATTCAATCACATCAGCAACAACATAAGCATTTCTAGTAGTGAGGAGGACCGTTATGTCCTGAGGAAGCTTTGTGGTCGTGGTGGAAGGTGCCTTTTTGAAATGGGAGGTGTGGTGACTCTGACATAAGCAGTCAGATTTTATTCAGTTTTGCATGTATCAAGAGATACTAAATGAGCCTTAGTCGAGTTTACACTGCAAAACCGCAAATATTTTTGGTCTAATGTCTAGTGCAAATATATTCTTGAAATAAGACAAAACTAACTTGCAGGTCACTTTTCATCAAGATAAAGCAGCTTGTTTTAAGTAAATTTCTTATTATTGAAAAAATAACTGCTGGTGCCACTGGCAGATTATTTCACTTATAACAAAACATTTTGCCATGTTATTAGTGGAATTAGTATTTTTTTATATTAACATTAAAAATTATTGACTTAAAACAAGCTCCTTTGTCTTATAAAAATTGGTTGTAAGTTAGCTTTATCATTTTTTTAAGTGTATTAGGATTTTTGTTCCAGAAACTAGAAACTAGACCAAAACTTACTTGTGTTATAGACACAAAGTGTCTTGCAAATGTTTTCACACCCCTTGAGCTTTTTCACATTTTTTTAGGTTTTGTATTTTAATATTTAATCAGATCCAGTGTGTAATTTAATCTCAGTACAAATCTGTTTATTCTATTTAGGCTTCAGAGGTTTGTTAGGGAAAACCAGTGAATGAAAAGAGAATGTTGAGGAGAAGGCTAAAATAAGCTTAGGTTATAAAATGTCTACGGCCCTGTTCAGGCCAACATCTGGAAACAACAAGTATAAACTACTCAACCTTTTACTCCAACTTTGTTTTCTCCACGCTAGTTAGAATGGCCTAGTCAAAGTTCATACTTGCAAGGGACTGTTTCTGCATGCCATTTCTGAATTCGTTTATGAAATTCAACTCAAACTTTCAGATCTGTACAAAATCCTATTGCTTGGTGGCAAAGAAACCTGACTTAGGCAAGTAATGGAATGTTAATAAAAGTATAGTAAAGAATTCATTTGTGTAATTTTTGTCCTGCTCCTTTGACAGGCATTTCCTAAAGTATTTGGAAATTTTGTACTACTTGGAAGCGTAGAGTACAGATAATATGCCTCCATCTCTACTTAATATGTTGTGGTGCTGACAGAGGTTTATAAATCTTATCTATTCTCAATATCTCCCATATGGCCCAAAAGCAATATGCTAAGGTGTAATTAAAGAAAATGGGGAGATGTGAAGATAGCCGGGGCCCTCTCAGATACAGAGTGAAGGGTGAGGACAGACACGCTAAAGCTCAGTGAATATTTGGTCCTGTTCATTTCAGCAGGGGCCACGCGCCTGCCACGGGTTCGCTGTCAGTGACCTGGCCGCGAACCAGCCAATGAGAAGATGAAACACGGCTGAAAAAGACCAAAAAAAAAAAAAAAAAGGCTGACGATGAGGCCAGAACAAAACCATATTACACTCATTAGGTTAAAACACAAACATTTGCAAGGTCAATTTGAATTCTGATGCTGGAATGAATCCATGCAAATGCAGCCATATTTAAATAGAGCCTCTTTGAAACAAACCTCAAAAAGCTGCTGCAGCATTGATTTGCAGCGAAAAGTTCAAGTTTAAAGGAGAAGTCCTCGACACACAACTGAGGGAGTCAGATCAATATCATTTTTTGATCAAAAGGGAGTTTGCCTTTGAAATGCCTAGATTAAACAGATGTTTTATTTCTCATTAGTTATACTGCACCTTTAACCCCCCAACAGGGGGTTTTATGGCAGAGAAGGGGGAATTAACTCCACAAAAAAGACAATAAAAGTGTTTTTTTTACTCCCCCCTAAAAGCCCAAAGTTTGGCTCACTGAAGAGCAATCTCAGTTATTTTTCCTCTTCTCTTCTTTAGTTAATATTCTACCGCTCCAATTCCATTTCTTTTTTTTTTTTTTTACAGATTACCCCAGGTGGGCTTTGACATGAAATGGCTAAAACGATGGCAGCTTAGGAGGCCCCTGGCGGTTTACGGCTGACGTTTTGTCAAAGAACTAAGAGTAAAAGCCATAGTAACAAAGCGTTGCACCTTTGTTACATTATTTCTCAACTATGGAAAAAAGACAGTCACGTGTATTTGAGTCAGTGTTGAAGCCACGATTATTTACTTGGAAGACATCTCAAGAGTAATACATTATCTGAACATAGACACAAATGTAAAAAAAATAAACTAAATACAAAAATATTACAGATAATAAATAAAATAAGAAGGTTAATTATTGCAAAGGCAGATTATAAGTAGGACCAAGTTATTTTTGACCGAACAAGATTTGCTCACTTTCTAGAGCCACTGAAAGAAGCTCTGCATTTACTAAAGGTGTTCTAAAATATATTCAATTATTCTGTATTACTTGTTAAAGCTCACTCAGAACTCAAAATTTAAACGGTTGCACAGTCCTTATCTGCTCTGACTTCACAAAACAAGATGCACGTCAAAAGAGCATCAGAGTCATAAGATATAGCAAAAATAAGGCCATACTTGCAAAATGGAATAAGCCAAGACAATAATTTTTGTGATTTCAAAAAAGTAAATGTGCTCCAGTTTTACATTCATGCATGTTTAACACTGTAGTATATACTTAATCACTAGCAACTTCCATAGATGTTTTATTAATAGATTGTCTAAGAACTTTTGTGGCTGCAGCTCCCTTGTGGCTTTTTTTTAAAGATTTTTTTGGGGTCTACTGGCCTTTATTTGATAGTTAATTGACAGGAAAGTGGGTAATGAGAGAAGGGGGAAGACATTCAGCAAAGGTTGCCAAGGTCGGGAATCAAACCTGCAACAGCTGCATCTAGGACTAAGGCCTCCATATGTGGGTAGTGCTTAGCCCCTGCACCACCACAGCACAACCCCCCTCCTGGCTTTTATACCTCACATCTACTCCATTGTTAAAAAAGGGGGCAACTGCTACTCAAATATGCCTGCAGCAACATTGTAATATTACCTGTTACATGTATGCAGACGTTCTGTCTGCACTAATGAAGATTCTCACTTCAGCCTGTCAGATGCATAAAATTGGAAATTAAACTGACCTCATAACCTATTTTCTGGATATTTTAGCTTATCTTCCCACCATCTGTCAATCCTTAAATTGGAAAAAAAAATAGTGAGATAGCAACACAGCAGTATAAATTATTTACACCAATCGGATGCAGGAAAACACAGTGAATTCCACACCTTTGATCCCAATGTGCACTGCTAAAACTTTGAGACCATTTGAAGCATCACAAACTTCAACAACATGACAGGACTTGTCGATCCACAAAAGGTGCTTACTTTCCTGCATAACCCACACTTTTCAATACACCTGGCTGCATGCATAGTAGAATAGTAACAGTGAGATCTGAATTGATAAGTATCACTCTCCCTTTTTCCTTCGTATGTGTTTAGTGCGGCGTTGTGTTGGAAGGTGAGGGGGTTTGAACATGAAATACAACCAGGCTCTACATTTGTCATGTATTTTATTATTTCCCTTCTTCACCTCTCTGTCTTGTAGGCAAGGTCCTTCATTTTTCACATGACTGGTTTTCTTATCATTGTGGGCGCTCTCTTCTGGCCTATGAGTGACTTAAAGGCAATAAAACACACAACATTCTGTAAAACATGGGTGCCTCTCTACTCCAGAGGCTTTGCAGTGCCTCTGTGGGAAATTATGATAATAATTCAGAGGCGGTTGGGGTAACCAGGTCCCTGTGGGGAATGGAGGGGTTGGGGTGCATCTGAAAGTGTCCACAAAGGTCCTCTGTCCAGGGACAGGTCAAGGTGGCCTGTTGGGCTTTAGCGAAACCTCGATCATAAACTCTTTCCATCACGCAGGATGCTGCTTGCAGCCAGGTACACACCAGAACCTCTTTGTCTTGTAGCTGCTGGCGATAAAATAGTGGCTGATGGGAAAGTGGTTGTGTTGCCCCCCTGGCAGTGGCGGGGTCAGCTGAGAAGCTTATCATGGCCAGCAGAGGAAAACGCCTGAGTCAACACAACTCAGTAGTTTGCCCTCAGAGGGTCAAGTCTGCTGTGAACTTGGTACTTTGTAATTTTGTTCCTTGAGAAGGGAAGGCAGAAGGCGGTGGAAGAAGCATTTTATTACCCCCCTCTTATTGTTGAACTGTGTCTGCTTGTGATTTTTTTTTTGTCTCTGGGCGTGTTGTGGGGTGCTGGATGCAGTCCCTCAACACCTCTGCAGTGTGTGAATGAGAAGGAGTCCGGACAGGAAGAGAGTGCGGGCTCCACCGCCGAGGTGCTGACAGAGAGGATACAGGGGCTGAGGCTGCACCTGTTCCGGCCCAGTATGCTCCCAGCAGGGCCTCGTCAGGGTCTCAGCCTTCTGCTGGCATCTGTGATGGGAGCCCGGGCCAGGCCCACCTCCAGTGTTTGCTCCACCTCTTCTTAGTTTGTAGATGAGAGACAGGAGCTGCTGGAGGCTCCATCTGCTGAGGGCTCGACACGGTCTCGATGGCCCGCCTGGGGAAAGGGGTTGCTGGGCATCGCCGACTCTGCCGCGGGGTCTCACAGTGGTAGAGTACAGCACATCAAACGTCACATGCCAGCTGGCCAGGCATTCTCGCCTGTAAACACGGACTAATGACCACCCAACACAAATGCCAAACTCTTATCTCTTGTTAGAGCAGAGGAGAAGGAGACAGTATAGGTGAAAAAGCTTCCTTCAAGCAGCCTGCAGTTCTCAGATTATCGCTGGGCTTTTCTGAAATGACTCAAATTGTGGCTGAAGGTTCATTGCAAACAAACTGTACTTCTCAGATTTTCTAACTTGTGAAGGAACATTTGTCAGAGTTGGTCCAGGAGAGCATTAATCAGAGAAGCAGCAGGAGGTCCACGGTGTCTCTGGAGAAGCTGCAGAGACCCAGAGCTCAGGTGGGGGAATTGTCAACAGACAAGATCATCTTCACTATAAATCTAACTTCTCTGGAACAGTAGTAAGTAACAGACAGACACAGTGGGCTAAATGCAAATGCATGCCACACTTTACAGATATTTTTTGCAAGCAAACTTTAAACAGAGCATGTATCCTTCACTTTCACCTGACAGTGTTTTGCTACTTTGTGTTGATTCAGCACATAAAATCCCACTGAAACACATCACAGTTTGCAGCTTTGACCAAATGTGAACGGATTGAAGGGGTGTGAATACTATTGCAAGGCACTGTCCTCCCATCGGGCACACCTGAAACCTTTTACTTGACATGCAACCACTTCAGTTTTTTAGGTAGGTTTGTTATCTCTGGTTTGAAGGACTTTATGTTTCAATGCTCTTTGGTCCATGACTGTGAGTGTCTCACTCGTTTGCTAAAAAAAGCCTTCATTTTATTGTTTACTTCTTTACATCCTTCGGTCTGATACATTTTTTTTTATTACTATTAGGCTGTTTCTGCCCTTATGTGTCTAACACACACAAACATTTACTGAAAATATTTATGCAGAATATAAGTATGTCACATTGAGTTTTGTTAGCCAGTTATTTAGGGAGGTCCCTCTGCTGCACTGGGCCAGTAGCAGTCTGGGCCCCAATGGTCCTCTGGGTTGACTTTGCTTCATCTACAAACTTGCAATAAATATGTGGCCATCATTTATTTTAATTCACTCCTTTCTTGCTCAGATGGAATGGATTCTTAACCTTGTAGGACAAGGACACCCGCATGCTGCCTGCCTAGCCTTAGCTGCTAAATTATTCTTCATTCTTCAGGGGGAATGGGGAGGGAAAAAAAAGGAGTATGGCGTTGCTCAAACTGTCAGCTCCAATGAAAAGCAGGCCTGAAAACGTTGTCACTGAACCCCTGGAAGAGGAAAAGAAGGGGAGTGGGCAGTGAAAGACAGAGTGGAGGAAGTAGTGGGGATCGAAAAAAATGGCGGAGGTGACGGGGGGAGTCAGTAGCCTCCAGAGTGATTTATTTGCCAAATCAGGACACAATGAGTCGATTATGAGTCCTCTAATAAGAGAGAGTGTTTGGGGACCCACTAATTGGGCATGATTGAGTTGCAGTCTGGGAGCGGGGCGAAAAGGGAACCTGGTCGGCGGCTGTCATGCAATCATCAGCTAATCAGAGCTTTGAAATTAAAACTCCGTGTTTAGGGTAGAGGACAGGATAATAGCAGGGACCTGCCTGAATAGACTGTCGCAGAGTGTGTGCATGTTTCAGAGTGTTTACATGTGTGTCTCTGTGAGTAAAAGTGTGTGCGCTCACAGAAGGTGGGAAGGTTGATGTGCGTTTGGGGTCTTTAAAGTCTGACTGTGGTCTATGATGGCCTTGATGAGGAGCTGTAATCAGCAGAGCTCTTGTGCTAATACTCGCATGGATTTGTGTGTGTGCTGAACTTTATAATGCTGAGCGTCAGACTTATGTACCACATGCGTTTTTATTTTCCTTGAAGGAGCAGCCACATGCATCAGACTAGTTTATATCCATATCATACAGCTGTCTTAGATTATAAACTTCTATATAAGGCATTCACCTCTCTGCAAGAAGTGAGTGTTCCTTTTCACCATCGCCACATGCATGTTCAAGATCATGGATTGCTGAAAAATCACCTCCTTAATTGCATACCTTCATAATACAAAAATCTTACATTATTATAACCAGGATTAAATTGGAAGGCATGTTGTTGAATTTGAGTCAATATACTATGAAAGCTATAAAATTGATGTGGCCGGATTTTGGGTATGAATTGGACCCGTTTGGGCTGTATCATGCTGTCAATAACATTCAGTGTAAATAAGCATTATACAAATAAACAATAATTCAGTTAAATATATTACAATATTAGTAAATTATTGTAATAATAATAATAATAATAATAATAATAATAATAATAATAAATAATAAATCTCAGGCTGCTAATGGGTATTTTAGGTTGTTATATGTTCTGATCAAACTTGCAGGACATGAACAGCAGTACTGCTGTGTTCAGGTGTGCTCACTAGGGGCAGTGTTTAGCCGCAGTGCGTCGAGCTCACTGAGCGCGCGCTAATTGATGTCAGGTGCTTCCGCCGTCACTGTGCGGGTGGAAGTAAACAAATCAGAAAAAGGAATTATAATACATTCATCTGATTTTAGAGGTGAGATAAATGCAACTCCGATTAAAGGGTGGGACATTTAAGGTTAAAACTGTTTAATTTGTTTTATTTATCTTTTTTCTTTTAAACGTAATTAGAACATTAACTAAGTAGCATCAAAACTAGACTGATAAAAAGAGAGAGAGGGAGAAAAAACATATTTATATGAAACAGTGCTAGCTTTAGTTTCACCATTAATGAAGTTCAACTTCAGCAAATGTGATGTTTCAAAATTAATATGGTCTTTAAATAATGCATGAAAAACATGTTATGTGAGCATCTGATATTTGTTATATTGGCAATTCAATCAGTGTTTTGTTGTAGTTGTTTTTATTATATTTACCACTTCTAAGGACACAAACTACAGATCACTGAATACACAGACTGAAACTGACAACATTTAAATGTACATCCTTTTACTTAATTTAGAAGTGTGAATTATATGGTAGATATATTAAAATTAAATATAAATGTCTTGTTCTGACTGCATTTGATGTTATTTGTACTCTCTTCTTATCTAACAATAGTCTATGCAGAGGCGTTTATTGCAACAGAGTACAGACCCATTCAGTAAGTTACAATATTTTTGAAAAGTCCATTTATTTTAGGAAGTACATGACTAAGTGAAACACATTATATAAACTAATTACACACTGATGGAAATTTGAAAACCTTTATTTCTGTTATCAGATCATCTTCATATAACAATTAGTGAAAACACAACATTTGAAATATAAATATAACATCAGATTAATTAAAAAAAACTATTTATAAAAACAGAAATGTGGACTTAGTGCAAAGTATGTTTATTACTTGCTTAAAGGTTGTTATTTTTAAAATGCACTTTGATCTGACAAAAGACTAATCATCATTTTAATTTACTGAACATGACTGTATCTGGTTGTTAAATACCAATCCCTAATAGCTGGACTCTATAAAACAGCCCCTTTAGTTCTTTTCTGTCTTTGCTATTTTGATCTACAAATATTTCAACAAACAAATCAGTAAACAATATTTTTTTAATCCTCCCAAGGCCTTGTCTAATTGTAAAAGCACCTTACGTCTGAGGAGGGCCTCACTATGAAAACCTGAAGTGGGTTTAGGCATAAATGGGATTAATTCCCGAAGAATGTCCTTTGCTCTTCCTCCCATAATTTCATTTGCTGGGTCCACAGGATGAATAGCCAAACAGGCAGCGATGTGAAACTGCAGGACAGGCCTTGCGGGGCCTGTGCTGCCACGCTGCAGCCTTCAGGTTATGTTTTCTTGATAATGTCACAGCCGCCCACGACGACGCCGCACCATACAGGACACAGGAAATCCAATTATCCGCCTTCTAATGTGTGGGAATTTATTTTTTTTTTACGTTCTCATTTCTTAGACTTTTGGATTCAGTTGTGCCTCAGGGTAAACCTACCTGAGAGAAATACCTGGAACTGTTATTTATTAATTTATTTATTTACCAGGAAAAAAAATACTCCGCAGCTCTCAGAATGAAATCAATAAGTCTGTCAGCTTTTATTGAAAGCCTCAATTACATGGTAAGATTGGAAATTAATATCTTTAATAGGAAATAAGAATTTTTTTTTGCTTATTTTGCTCTATATATCAGGTTCACTATCTTTACAACCAGATTTTGTCCAGGAGTAGGAGAGGTTGCACATATGGGGGGGTTGAGGTTTACCTCAACCCCCTTTTTTTGTATTTGATTTAATTAAAAGGAAGAAGGAGCATCAATTTTGTGGAGCAGAGATGACAGTACACAAATTGAAAGTAAGCATCTCAGTGGACCACGGAGGGGGCTGGTACATCATTAACATGGGAGACAATTCTGCACACAATGTACCAAGATTAGAAACATTATTATCATCCCTGGACATAAATGCAGCTGCAGGAAGATGGAAACAATTCAAAGAAGATGAGAGGAGCTTTAAAATGTGGAAGCAGAACAGGATTCTTAAAATATGTGTCGCTTTTCACAATAGGAGATATTTTCTCGCGTGCTGCCCCACAAGGCATGACGATTACGCATCGCAGAGGTGATTATGCTGTAAATCTAATTCAATCTAGAGTTTTGAGCTGATCCCCAGGAATGTGAATGGCCCGTTCGAGGAGCTTTATTAATGAGCGGTACAGACAGATGAGGCCTCCCCATGCCAAGCAGGTTTCCTCAATTGGATTAGCAAAACTGAGATTGGGATGGATAGCTGTCAATGTGCCAAGTACCCATTAGCTCGGCCTGCATGCCAAGATGAAACCCAGGATCCCTCTCAGTGATCTCAGACCCGACATCTGAAGGAGTAGCTGCTTCAAACAAATATTTATGTTATAATATCACTTTCATGCATGAATTAGGATAACCTCAGTTGCACCTTTTTTTTTTTTCTAGATGTTTCAATGAGTTTCATTTTTTAAAAACATGCACTTTGTAAAGCCTTTCTCAGGTGGTCAACGTGTATTTTGAAGTGGAAACTACAAAATAGTGGAGGAACACATGTCACAGTTTTTTACTATTATTAAGCTTAAGAAAAATAGTTCTTCCTGACTTCTGTGCCTCTTCACTATTCATCCTCTTATCTCAAACCCCCCAACCCCCAAATTTCAGCTTCCAGGTATCTGATTTTTTTTTTTTCAGGTATTAATTCCTCATTTCCTGCTGCATCCTCAATGTTCCCATCACTAACCAGGCAGCATTTACATATAAAACCCATATAGGAGGGAATCGGGCTAAAAAATCGTCTGAAAATGAGATTATTTGTAGATTAGATAATGGCTTCATGACAGCGGAGTTATTGACTTGGCATTTTTTTCACAATATTTTGTTGTACTATTTTGATAACGATACAAAGGATGACATAAACTATTTATTACTTGTGTAACTTTTTCTATCAATAATCTCCAGACAGTAACCGGATTGAATCATGTTTTTGAATTTACTGACATTTCTTGATGCTCTTGTGAACTAAGTGGAGAAAATAGTAAACATTTACAACAATATTGTCAGTTTTTTAACATCATTAATTGAAATTTATCAAGATGATAAATCAAATTTCTTTTCCTGATTATAAATTTTCACAATAAATGATGAACAGAAGTGAAAAGTACCAACCTGTAGCTACAAATATGTTTTCCCTAAGCTGATTTCAGTGGCACTGTGGCAGTTTAGAGAATGAATGACACACTGGAGTCTGGTAATTAAGAGCTCAATATACCATTAATCCTCGTGCACATACAACTTTTAAGTAGCTGTCCGCTAGAGTAATGGACAGTAATTTAAAATAGCATGTATTTGTGTTTAAAATGCCTGAGAAGCATTCTCTGCGCATGTCTGTGGACACCAGGGGACCTTCTCCAACCAACCACACAAATGGGCATCACTGCAAGGATCTATCAATCATCCAGCGTGTTGCAGCCCAGGAGCTGCTGGCATCAGAGCAGAGATTCCCACTCATACTGATCCATATAAAAGGCTGTGTGATGTATTAGGGCAGATGAGTGGGGGCCGGCTTTGACACATGACTGACAGCTCATTTGACAGCCCCAGGAAAGTGTGCAGGGAAGTTTCAATCTAATCTAATGCTGCTGAAGGAATGAAGTAGTAGTGTGAGATTATGTTTTCATGTTACGTCCCCTCTAGGACAACACCAGCCTCGGTAGGAGGAATGTGATGTGGATGCGCCGTATAGCATTCGAGGAGGTGCTTCTGGTGCATATGGAGCCACGGTTGACTCCTAAGTCCAGACCTCCTGACCATCTATCCCATCCGTCCATGTCTGGTTTCAGAAGAAAAAAAAGACAAACAAGAAACTGAAACCTTGCTCAAACCCAAATCTGTGGGTAAACAAAAACATTTTTGTCATGCATTATCAATCAGCTGTCTCGTGGGGCTTTCCACACAGGTAATCTCTGTCATTCAATCGCTCCACCGCAGGAACTGGCTTCTCTGGAAACTGGATAGCCACAAAGCAGACATTAATATTAAGTGCAGTGGAGATCAGCTTCTCTTAAGCTTGCTTTGTGTTCTCCTTTTATTTTCATAACAGCACAATATCTCCATCTTCAAATCAATATGTCTTACTCTGTAGATCAACACTGTTCAAAGGTAAAAATGGTTATTTTTTTTTAGTAATCAACACAATTTCTATTGAAAGTAAATCAAGTAAAGTCGATTTAGTGCCACAGAGGTCAGGAATGATTTTCTAATTACTCCAGAAGTGTGAAATTATGTAACCACAGACCTCCCAACCTCTGACAATGATTAGTCGTAAAGGACTAATTAGCCTTTTTACAGATGGTTACAAAAAGACACTCAGACATTTATGTATTTCCAGCGCAACGGCTTTACAGCTTTTAGAAGTTTCTCAAAAGTTTTGACAGACCCTTCTGTCTACTTTTAATTGCAGTTCAGCTTTTATACATAGAATGAGGTCAGCAGGTGGCCTGCAAGCATTGAATGTCAGCTGCTGTTTTTCCATTGAATCAGTCTATACTCGGGTGTTTAGCCCTTTGACAGGCCCACTGCTGTCCTCCCAGCAGCCCAGTGACCACAGAACCTGATCTCCGACAGTCAAGCAGCTGTGCCTGCTCGCTCTAAACGTGTTGTTCTCAAACATGTCACACACACTTTACCTCTGCTAGCCTGCCTCTGCTTTCCACCTTACTCCCTCTGCACAAACCTTCCTCTTCTAATTCCACAGCAGTCCCGCAAATGTTCGCATTGTCTGAGTGATCATTAAAATTTATGGCGAGCTGACTTCATCCAGCTTGCAAGGCCTCATCGGCATAAGTCATAATTATGTGATGACACTGTGAGACGGTACGTCCACGCTGGCCGCCTCATCCGGGCCGCTTAAATGATGTAATTAGCCCACCTAAGAGGTGAGCACTCCAGAATGGAGAAGTTATTAAATGTTTGGATGAACCTGAGCTCCATTTCCCTAACTATCGCTTTCTTCCTCTTGCGCTCCCTCCCCCCCTCCTTCCTCCCATTAGCCCATTAGCAGTTATGTGATACTATATGCTGATGGGGCAGTGGACAGAGAAGTGGGTAAATTAAACCTGTCCACTGGTTGTGTTATGGGCTCCTCTTCTAAGGTGCCGCTGAAGGACACTGCATGATGTGAACGCATTGTGAGGGACAGCAAGGACTTGATATTAGAGTAATGTGAGCTCACCTGGGTTTGTACTTTTATAAGTTTGATCAGTGTGGTCTAAAAAAAAGGCAACATTTTCAATATCTGTCCTAATTTCCTGGTATTTTGTTTCCAAACTTTGAACTAATTTTTTTTTGCTAGATTGTGAAAATGCACGCCCCTTTAACTTTGTTATATTTTATCATGTTACAAACCCTTTATGTATGTTATTGGAATTTTATATGACGGACCAACACAAAGTTGTGGATTGTTGTGAAGTAGGCAGAAAATGTTGTGAAGAAAAATCTGAAACTAGTGAAGTTCTCGCTTTGTTGTGATGATTCTTACTCTTTGTGCTCAAATGATCATTTCTTGTTCTCTGCACAGAATTGGGGTAAAAGTACCTTTGTTTACTCAACTTCACTTACATGTCACTTGTAAATACATATTTATACTCTGTATAGCACTTCTGGATAGATACAAACTACATTTCGTTGCTCTGTACTTGTGACGATGCAATGACAATAAAGTTTAATTCTATTCTATTCTATATTATGTTCTGCAAAAGACTGGAAATTAACTGAACTTATTTTATTGAGCACTTTTAAGTCCAGTTTGAGATCACAAGAGATGAATTATTTACATTACAAATGGTCTTAATAACTATTTGTATGGTATTTTAATTGTGTAACTGCTTGTAGTTGTTATATGAGCTTTGCTGCTTCTTTACCAAGACTCCCTTGAAAAAAGACATTTTTAGTCTCATTTGGACTTTCCTGATTAAATACAGGTAAAATAATAATGATATAAAAAACTTTGATACCAATGAAATACAGACAGATGATATACAAAGTCTGCTTTTGTTTCATTTGATCTCATTTTAAATCCAGCTGCTATCTAAAGGTCTCGTACTTTTGGGAGAGATCAGCATATGTGGCTCATTATTACACCTGCTGTAGTTTCTGAACTTTCAATAAATGACAAACTTGGACTAATTACCTCGTTCTTTGTGAGCATACGTCACAATATCAAATAGGACAAATAAATCTATTTAAGTTTTAGCAAATTCTACCACGATAATTATGTGAAATTAAATTAATTATATCCCGTTACCTTTACTGGGCTCTTTGGTTCCTCCTACCAGTCTGTAGTTTCTCATACTGAGGTCATCAAACCAAAGTTCAGATCCACCATGACTGACTGACACCTGATGGCTTCAGGTATTGCAACCAGTTTCTGACTGAGAAACCAGTGAGCTGCTCCCAGTGTCAGAATCTCACTGAGGAAGAAACTGAGTTAGGTTTTCTGTCACTTTATTATTTCTGCTATAACTGATGTATATTTGCATTTAAAATAGGTCAATAGAGTTTAATTTGCAATTTTTGTGTCTTTGTGTCATGAGGTAGATCTCAGGTGGCTGGTGAGAGAAAAAGTAGATCTTGCTCTCAAAAAGTTTCGGCACCCCTGGTCTAAGACATCATCAACACCTCACTGTTATTGTCCTCTCCTGCTTAAAGACCACCAGTATTGTCCAAACGCTCCACAGCTCCATACTTGGTAAAGGCCTGAATGACTGCCGACCGATAACCCTAACATTAGTAGTCCCCACTAATATTTAAATATTCTGACCCATGTATCAATTCAATTTAAAAATACTTAAAGGAAAAAAAATCCTCGTAAATGTAGCTATGATAGCTGTTTGAATTAGGTTTCTAGTAAAAAAAGCATGAAAATCTATTCAGTCTTTAGCGAGATATAATTAATTAAATGTGCTGACACTTCATTGTGCCTCAAACGTACCACAGTGGAGCTGGCGACCACTGCAAGATGGCGGCCCTATGTCACGTTTGCAACAGCAGGCAAGAGCGTCCATGAGGCATCTATTCTTTTATTATGTCTATGGTTCAACCTCTCACGGCTAGCTAAGCAAGAATGGTGGAACCAACTAACTTTCTCACTCTTTAGTTACCTAGCAACTCAGTCACTCTTTGGTTACCTAGCAACGGCCTGTTGAGTCACTTGCAGCAGCAATTTCTGGTTTTGCCTTCATTCCTCATAATTGTTCCGACATCAACATGAAATACTACATTTCTACACTTAAACAGTTTTCTAAAGTGGATTTTCAATTGAAGCAGGAGATGATAACTAAAGGAAGATCAACACCGGAGCTGAAAGTTTTACTTTAAGACAGGTTGATGATTCTCAAATGGAGTAGAAAAGACATGCCGAGGATAAACTTGGCTTTGGATGAACGGATGTTTTTGTGCAGAATTAGTGGTGCATGGATTTCATGAATACATAAAGGTAAGACAGCAATAAGATTTTTTTGTTTAGTT
Organism: Poecilia picta; assembly: GCA_033032245.1. Lineage (NCBI taxonomy): Eukaryota > Metazoa > Chordata > Actinopteri > Cyprinodontiformes > Poeciliidae > Poecilia > Poecilia picta. Next base: position 9,386,188 of record CM065374.1, read on the forward strand.
TTTTAATTAAATGTGCGTTTTGTGGGCTACAGTTAATGTTTAAATAATTCAGTAACGTAGAAGCGGTAACTAATCTACCACAGTAATTATTTATTAATAAAACACTAAGCCTAAAACGAACTACAGAAGAGAACATACTAAATGTTTCATGAATTCTTGAATGTTTTTTAGGTGTTAAATCCTAAAACATGAAGTGGCATTGTTGTCAGTTGCTATGGCAACGAGTCTGCGTAGCTTGGCGAATACGGATCATTTTGCTGTGGATCATAGCACGAAATGAATACCTACATTTTTAAGTTTCACTGAGTTAATGCGGCTATGGATGACATGTAAATAATTAGTCTTTTTGTCCCCCAGCGTTGTACGCATGCGCGAAATTTCGTAGGTCCAATAACATAGGTAGGTCCAGCAATGAACCTCACCGCACGTCACTGATATATAGTTGATTAATCAATATTAATACAGTGATTCTTGAGAACAGGGACAAAACAGGTTCTATGGATAAAACAAAAAATTAAAATAAAATATACACAAAATATATTTTTTTCAAATATCTGACTAAAACTAACCTGGGTCATGTGAGCACAACAATGTTTCAGGACACAAGACTTTACAGACGCCATCCACCTACTACAATGTTTAAAATAAAAAAAATAGTCAGCAAACACCAGGAAAATATACATTGTTGTGCTCACATGACCCTGGTTAGTTTAGTCAGATATTTGAAAAAAATATATTTTGTGTATATTTCATTAAAATTTTGTGCTTTATCCATAGGACTTGTTTTGCCCCTATTCTCAATAATGACTCATTTATTAATCTTTCGTATCGCTGCATGCCCGCCAATAAAAAAGGTATCGAAACGTGTGGCTTGATCTCGGCATCCGGGCTATTATTTTTATTTGGGTTTGAGTAAAAATGGCGACGTAAAAAGTTAAAAACGAGCGAAATTTCCAACTGCCGATCCGGAGTGTAACTGACACCATCTGACACAATTTTAGAATGAGAACATTTGTGGATTTTTGACCACCAGAACAATTTTGAAATTGCCCTCATGCCTAGAAAAATTGCTCTATTGGTATGAATGTTAGTCATGACATTGATACGCATGCCTGCTCCCGTAAAATGTTTTCCAAATTTCTCTAGGGTTGACGGTTTTCTGTCAAGGTGCTTCAGAGCGAAATCATGTGACAGGGTAACCACAGGACTCAGTTAAAAGAGAGGCCTGAGCAGCATGTCAGAACCATAGACATAATATAAGAGCAGACCCCGCATTGGCTGCGCCAGCGCAGGAAAGACCGCGGCCATGTTGCAAGGGTCGTCCTTCCTACTTTGCTCAACCAAAACAGCAGAAGATGCCTCAACACTGAGGGATGTTGTTGTTCGAATCGATGGACTATTGATGTGAGGGCTCGACAGACAGTATTTCACTAGTAAGATGGACATATTATTGTGAATATATTGTAATTAGAATATTACTTTACTGTATTTATGTCCACCAGCTAATATTAGTTATAGTGCTTGGTATAATACTGGGGTTCAGCCCCGCTATACAGGCTAACTGAGATTCCACAAATCTAAAAATAAATTATTCTCCAACATTGGCTTAGATTATCTGACACAAGAGCCTACATTAGAAATGTGACACATATTATAAAACCTAGAGCTGTTGCCTTGCAGCAAGAAGGTTCTGGGTTCGATTCCCGGCCCCGGCCTTTCTGCATGGAGTTTGCATGTTCTCCCTGTGCATGGTGGGTTTTCTCCGGGTACTCCGGTTTCCTCCCACAGTCCAAAAACATGACTGTCAGGTTAATTGGTCTGTCTAAATTGCCCCTAGGTGTGCATGGTTGTTTGTCCTGTGTGTCTCTGTGTTGCCCTGCGACAGACTGGCGACCTGTCCAGGGTGACCCCGCCTCTCGCCCGGAACGCAAGCTGGAGATAGGCACCAGCACCTCCCGACCCCACCAAGGGACAAGGGTGCAGGAAAATGGATGGATGGATGGATGGGATGGATTATAAAACCTATATTACTTGTTATAACATTCATCAGCAAAGTTTACACAGGTGGTAAAGACTATTATTTATGTGTAATTCTTTCACTCTATCAAAAGTAAGATACCTTCCAAATCTTCCATTTTTGTTTTGAAGGTTTCATAAAGACACGATGTGAGGAAGAAGAGGGAGATATTTTTAAAGAGAGACGGATTCACTGCACAGCACGGATGAATCTCACATCGGATTTTGGACTCGATCTCAGCTGTTGAATCACTCTGAAGCTAGAACTCGTTGGCTGGAAAACAGCCGACAGATAATATATATTAGGCTTGTTTATATTAAAAAAAAAAAAAAATCCCTTCTCACCCTCTGCGGGTGGTCTCTTTCATCCTCTGAACTCGGGTCCTCTACCAGAGGCCTGGGAGCTTGAGGGTTCTGCGCAGTATCTTGGCTGTGCCTAGTACTGCACATTTCTGGACTGAGATGTCTGATGTTGTTCCTGGGATCTGTTTTAGCCACTGCTCCAGTCTGGGGGTTTCTGCCCCGAGGGCCCCGATGACCACAGGCACCACTGTGGTCTTCACCTTCCAGTTCTTTTCCAGTTCCTCCCTGAGGCCCTGGTATTTCTCCAGTTTCTCATGCTCCTTTTTCCTGATGTTGTAGTCAGTTGGTATGGCTACATCCACCACAACGGCTTTCCTCTGTTCTTTATCCACCACCACAATGTCCGGTTGCTTCGCCATTACCATCTTGTCTGTCTGGATCTGGAAGTCCCACAGGACCTTAGCTCGGTCATTCTCCACCACCTTTGGGGGTGTTTCCCACTTCGATCTCGGGGCTTCCAGTCCATATTCTGCACAGATGTTCCTGTACACTATGCCCGCCACCTGGTTATGTCGTTCCATGTACGCTTTCCCTGCCAGCATCTTGCACCCTGCTGTTATGTGCTGGACTGTCTCAGGGGCCTCCTTGCACAACCTACACCTTGGGTCTTGTCTGGTGTGGTAGATCTGAGCCTCTATTGCTCTGGTGTTTAGGGCCTGTTCCTGTGCAGCCAGGATGAGAGCCTCTGTGTTGTCCTTGAGTCCAGCTTTGTCCAGCCATTGGTAGGATTTCCTGATATCAGCCACTTCAGTTATTTGTCGGTGGTACATCCCATGTAGGGGCTTGTTCTCCCATGATGGAACCTCTATATATACCTCTCTCTCTCTCTCTCTCTCTCTCTCTCTCTCTCTCTCTCTCTCTCTCTCTCTATATATATATATATATATATATATATATATATATATATATATATATACTGTATATATATATATATATATATAAACATGTATCTTATATTATTCAGTATTAATCATTATTAATCTGTGTCATTATTAATCATTATTTATTTGTGTTTGTATATTTATATAAATATGCATTGATATTACTAAATAATTTACTAAATAAATTATGAACGCCTGGAACAAGCTAATATAATTGCACCGCAGGTTGTGCAGTTATATTAGCTTTAATAATCTTTTTCAGCCGTAGGTGCACAGTAGAGGGCACAATAGCGTAAGTGTTCTGTGTTTTGCCAACCGCTTGAAGTGATCAGTGTTTGCGGAAGTAAACATGGAGGCTAACGGTGGAGCTTAGCTTACATATGTTGTACATGAAGTTGTTGCTAGGCCAGAGCCAGCATATATATACTTTCTCTCTCTCTCTATATATACTGTATATAAATATATATATATATATATATATATATATATATATATATATATATATATATATTTATATATATATATATATATATATATATATATATATAGGTGGCCTTTACTTAATAGTTAATTGACAGGACAGTGGGTAATGAGAAAAGGGAGAAGACATGCAGCAAAGGTTGCCAAAGCTGGGAATCAAACCTGCAGCAGCTGCATTGAGGACTAAGGCCTCCATATGTGGGTTGTGCTTAACCCCTGCGCCACCACAGCACACCCAGGAGCCAGCATATTAACAACTTAATCCTCATATAATCCGTCATGGTTGTTTTTCTTCCCCCTTGCGCGTATCAGGACGCCGAATAGTGATATTTGTCCAGTATCAATGACATTCACTTCGGATGAATGCGGCTTGAACGTTAGGTCGCATTTGAATAGAATACGTGTTGGATATGGGTCACATTCGAAAAAGAATCCGACCTGAGCTGTTCACACTGCCATGAAAAGATCGGATACAGGTCGCATTACGTCAAAAAAATCGGAATTGGGTCACTTCAGGCTGCAGTGTGAACACACCCTCTGTCAACACTGTGCTTTTAATGACTAATTTTCACAGTTCACAACACCAATAAAGAATGTGTCACTTAAGTCAGTTTCATCTACTAAGTTTACACAATTCCTCTTCTTTTCTTCTTTCCTCTTCATAAAGCGTTGTTTTGCAAAAATGATTCTTTATTTAAACACTGCTTACCGTAAGCAAGACATTGTCTTACTTTATGCCGTGACCCACAGCGCTTATATATTGTTTATTTTATCTTTAATAATTACTTTTATTTCTGCTTTACTTAGTGGGACATCAAATTCAATTTCTGCTTCTTTAGCCAACTTATCTACTTTTTCCATGCATCCATTTTCTTTACACCATTCTCCCTCAGTGGGGTCGGGAGGGTTGCTGGTGCCTATCTCCAGCTAACATTCCAGGCGAGAGGCAGGGTTCACCCTGGACAGGTCGCCAGTCTGTCGCAGGGCAACACAGAGACACACATTCATACATAGACAGACCAATTAGCCTGACAGTCATATTTTGGGGCTGTGGGAGGAAACCGGAGTACCTGAAGAAAACCTATGCATGCAAAGGGAGAACATGCAAACTCCATGTAGAGAGACCGGGGCTGGGAGTTGAACCCAGAGCCTTCTTGCTGCAAGGTAACAGGTCTAACAACTGTGCCACTGTGCAGCCCCATCTCAATATATTAATACCTTTTTTACATTTATCAATAATCTTCCGTATATGCATCTTAAATGAAAGTTTTTCATCAAACCTTACACCTAGATACCTCCAATATTTACCTGCTTTAAATTTTGCCCATATAACTTAAGATCTACTGTAGGATTAACCCTTTTCTTTGAAAGACATATTACTTGTGTCTTCTCAACAGAAAAATTAACCCCCCATTCACGTGACCCTGTTCAAACCTTCCATCCATCCATTTTCCTACACCCTTGTCCCTTAATGGGGTCGGGAAGGTTGCTGGTGCCTATCTCCAGCTGGCGTTCCGGGCGAGAGGCGGGGTACGCCCTGGACAGGTCGCCAGTCTGTCGCAGGGCAACACAGAGACACACACAGGACAAACAACCATGCACACCTAGGGACAATTTAGACAGACCAATTAACCTGACAGTCATGTTTTTGGACTGTGGGAGGAAACCGGAGTACCCGGAGAAAACCCACCATGCACAGGGAGAACATGCAAACTCCATGCAGAAAGGCCGGGGCCGGGAATCGAACCCAGAACCTTCTTGCTGCAAGGCAACAGCTCTACCAACTGCGCCACTGTGCAGCCCTGTTCAAACCTTATTAATTGCTAATTGCATTCTATTTTTTAAAATACTAATATTGCCTCCTCTCACCCATAATGCCCCATCATCTGCATATAATGCTTTACTAATTCTAGAATCTATATTATCAAATATATCATTAATCATTATATTAAAAAGCAATGGACTACATACACTACCTTGTGGAGTTCCATTTTGAATAGCATGAATATTTAAACAATTTACCCCAACTCTTACTTCTATCGTTCTATTCTTTAAAAAATCCTTAGTCCAATTAAACTTTTTCACTTTTATTCCCATTTTATCCATCTTAATTAATAAGCCCTCCTTCCAAAGCATGTCGTATGCACCTGAGTGAAGTTGGCCCCCCCACCTTCTTCAAATCAGACAAAATTGGTGTCAAACGTTTGTGCTACGTTTGTGCTGGTTTGTGCAGCAAAAATTTTCGTTTGTGCTGCTATCATTTTAAAGATATAAAGAAATGTTTCTAGAGGTCATCCAAGGTCAAACATCCCCCCACCTTCTTCAAATCAGACAAAATGGGTGTCAATCAACTCGGCTACGCTTGTGCTGGTTTGTGCAGCAAAGATTTTCGTTTGTGCTGCTTTGGCTTTGAAGACATTAATGAAAGTGTAAAGGTTAAACGTTTGGGGGGTTGGTTGACCTTTTAACCTTTACACTTTCATTAATGTCTTCAAAGCCAAAGCAGCACAAACGAAAATTTTTGCTGCACAAACCAGCACAAGCGTAGCCGAGTTGATTGACACCCATTTTGTCTGGTTTGAAGAAGGTGGGGGGATGGTTGACCTTGGATGACCTCTAGAAACATTTCTTTATATCTTTAAAATGATAGCGTCACAAACGAAAATTTTTGCTGCACAAACCAGCACAAATGTAGCACAAACGTTTGACACCAATGTCTGATTTGAAGAAGGTGGGGGGGCCAACTTCACTCAGGTGTCGTATGCTTTTTCAATATCAAAAATGTAACTGTCTTCTTCTGTTGTTCTATTCTTTACATTTATGCATTCACATAAATTCATGCTCGCCACCTAGTGGACATAAACATAATTCATTCAATCATCACAATGACCTGAGTTCGATGGAGTGAAGTTTCCATAGCACCGCAGGCCTGCCAAAATCTTTCAAGTGATTAGCTCTTCCACCATCAGCCCCCAAGTGTCAAGCTCCGCTGACACCGCAGTCCTACTGTCCTCAAGCTTTTCTGCCACCGACAATCTAGCATGAAGCTTGGGCCCTCATGACACGTCTTTATTTAGAAATACCAACGTTGAACCCAATACCTCAGTGTGTCTTCTTTATACATTTTCATCAGTGTATTGGTGAGGCCTCCGACCACACGTCTTAATACAGATGGCTGCTCCTGTGGCTGGTCTGTAATCTCCTGGCTGTCTTCGTGGGTTTCTTCTTCAGATGGCTGCTGGTTCTGCTGCTCCTCTCTGTCCCTCAGCCTATTGTTCAGCTGTTCCATCTCAAGCTGCAGTTCAGTCCTTATACCCTCCAAGGCAGTGTTTTGCTGCTGCAAGGCAGTGTTTTGCTGCTCCATGGCGAGGCTTCTCTGCTGGAGGACGATGCGATTCACCTTCAGAGTGTCGTTTTCCTCTTCCAAGATATTGTTTTCCTGTCTGAGGATGTTGTGATCCTCTAGCTGCTTGTCGGTTTTCCACAGCAGATTGTCGTAATCCTTCTCCCGTTTGTTGTAAATCTGCACCAGTTCGGTCTTTTTCTTCTCCAGGGTAGCGTTTATCTCCTCCAGGACAGTGTTTCTCTGCTCTAGGGGGGCATTTCTTTGCTCCAGGGAGGGGTTTCTCTGTTTCAGGGCAGTGTATCTCTTCTCCAGGACAGCGTTTCTCTGCCCCAGGATGGCGATTTCATGCTCCAGGTTGACATTTCTCTGCCCCAGGGTGGTGTTTCTCTGCTCTAGGGCCGTGTTTTCTTGCTCCACTTCGGTGAGGCTCTGCTCTAGAGCTTTGTTTGTCCGTACCAGGTTGACTTTTATCTTTCTCAGAGCGTTGCCTTTCTGCTCCTGGGGGATGTTTGTCTGTTCCTGAGCGGTATTTCTCTGTTCCAGGGCGATCTTTTCCTTCTCCAGGGCCTTGTATTTCTGCTCCACTTTGGTGATACTGTCCTCCATGATGGTGTTTATATGCTGCCTCAGGTGATTTTCATGCCCCAGAGTGGTCTTTTTCTCCTCCAGGGTGGTGTTTTCCCGTACCAGGGTGTCGTTTCTCTCCTCCAGGGTGTCGTTTATCTGCTTCAGGGTGGCGTTTACCTCCTCCAGAGTATTGTCAATTTGCTCCTGGGCAGTGCTTGTCTGCTCCAGGGTGGTGTTTCTCTGCTCCAGAGTGGTGTTTCTCTGCTCCAGATCAGTGTTTTCCTTCTCCAGAGCGGTGTTTCTCTGCTCCAGGGTGGTATTGTCCTCATTTAAAATTTTGTTTATATATAACAGTTTTTTAAATTCTTCATCTTTCTCCTGGATCAGCTTGTCTTTTTCAAATGTAGCCTGTTCCTTTTTAATCTTCAGCTCTTCATTTGATTTAATCAGAGCCTGCCTCTGAATAGACACCTTGCTGAGTTCTTTCAGGATGCCTTCGAGTTTCTCTGTCTCTCTAGCTAAGCTCTGTTGTGTTTCCTCATTCAGGGAATAAGAAATCGATGGCTTACTGCTCTCACCCATTGTCGGTCCTTTTGTTTGTGAGAAATTGGTGATAATCCTTGTACTTGCTCTTGACTTCTGCAAGGGTTATGACGGTGCAGCTTTGTGATGTCACTCTTGCTCCATAAGAGTGACATCAATTATCTTTGCGACATCAATTCGCGTGATGTCACAAATTGATGTCACTACCTCAGCAGAACAACTAGAAAACTGCTGAAGCTTGAATAAAAACAAACTTTAGACTGAATGCAGCTCTGCTTAGCTAATGGCCATTGGAGACAGTTCAACTGGTAATACATCACCAAGGCTGAAATCCGCACTTGGGAGACAGTGGCTCTTGAGGACAATGGACTGGACAGCAGGGTACGAGGACCAACTGTCAAAAGGAAACATTGTGCCCGAAAACAGAAGAAGGGGAAACGGTGTGGGCGTGTTTATCCAGCTGATGCCTAGGAAGCCACCAATTCTGACTCTCCTTCTGGCCAAAATCCGCTCACCGGGTAAGAAAGTGGATTTGTTAGATCTGAGGTTAAGAGTTTCTGCAGAGATGAAAAACTGTGCCATTCTTTGCCTAACGGAAATCTGGCATAACAGCAACATGCCAGACTTTAGCCTTCCAGATCAACAGTCTTCTGTTATTCCAAGCAGACCGTGACCAACGGTCAGGAAAAACACGGAGAGGAGGACAATGTACACAGTCCAGTCACATTAATGTGACCACCACGTACTTTCCACTTCAGAGTTAAATAACCAATCACAGAAGGCAGGTGGCAGCACAGTGCAGTTGAGCGTATATAAAGGGTGTGTGTGGGCTTCGGAAAACATTTCAATCGTTGGCGTAATGCAGAAACGAAGCGATTTATCCGACGTCCAAAAGGGCATGATCATTGGCTTTCGGGCCAAGGGTGGAAGCATTTCCGAAACGGCTGAGTTTGTGAACTGTTCGCGTGCCGCCGTGGTAAAAGTGTACCGTGCATGGCAAAATGGGACTGTCCAAAATCAACGACGTGGCAAATGTGGTGCACCACGGGCCATAGATGACAGAGGTGAACGACGGTTGCGGAGATGCGTTCGGGCAGATAGACGGGCTACCGTTGAGCAACTGACCACTAAAATGAACCAAGGGGCTACCACAAGTGTCTCCCAAACCACTATTCAGCGAACATTGCTGCGTCTGGGCCTCCGAAGCAGACGCCTGGTTCGTGCACCTATGCTGACTGGTGTTCATCGACGACGAAGGCTAGAATTTGCACGCCAGTACAGCAGCTGGACGTCCACTGAGTGGCGACAGGTAGCGTTTTCAGATGAATCGCGTTTTATGCTCCATCGGACAGATGGACTTTGGCGTATAAGGCGTGAAACCTCTGAAAGGAACCACCCTGCAACCATTGCAGGAACGGTCCAAGCTGGAGGCGGGAGCATTATGGTCTGGGGAATGTTTTCCTGGCATTCTCTGGGTTCACTGATTATTGTGGAAGGCACGATGGATCAATACAAGTACGCATCTGTCCTTGCGGACCATGTCCACCCCTACATGCGCATTGTTTTTCCTCAGGATGATGGCATCTTCCAGCAGGACAATGCGAGGTGCCATACAGCTGCCAGTGTACGTGCGTGGTTCGAAGAGCACCAGGATGAGTTTACCGTCCTCCCCTGGCCAGCAAACTCACCTGACTTAAACCCAATCGAGCATCTGTGGGACCATCCCGATCGAGTTGTTCGCGCCATGGATCCTCAACCGCGTAATCTAGCGCAGCTGGCCACGGCATTAGAGTCGGCATGGCTCAACATCCCAGAGAAGACCTTCAGGGACCTAAGTGACTCTCTTCCTGCACGTCTCGTAGCAGTTCGCTCTGCGAAAGGTGGTTATTCTGGCTTTTGACAGATGGTCACATTAATGTGACTGGACTGTGTATGTAAGTGAATGAAGGTTGGTGTACAAACTGTGGCCTGGTTAAAAGCCGTCAGTCATACTATCTGCCTCGGGAGTTTACTACAATGTTCATCACCATTGTTTACATTCGGGTGCTAATAGCAATGAAGCATTGAAGGAGCTGTATGAAACTGTTAGCTCACTGCAGATGAAGCACCCGGAGGTGTTTTACATGGTTGCAGGGGACTTTAACCATGTGAAACTGACTGACACTCTGCTCAGTTTTCGTCAGCATGTGATCCTTCTTACACTCTGTATTGTGTGTACACTAACATTCATGGTGCGGACAGAGCTCTTCCTCGCCCCCATCTTGGCTTCTCCGACCGCATCTCCATCCTGCTGGTGCCAGCATATCGTCTGCTGATGACACAGATTAGGCCAAGGAAGAAGACAGTCACTGTGTGGCCCAAGGATGCGGCCTGTGCGCTCCAGGACTGTTTTCAGTCCACATATTGGCAGGTCTTCAGAGAGGTGGCTCCATATGAGGGAAAGATGGACCTGGAGGAATACACCTCCTCTGTTCTTTGCTTCATCTCCAAGTGTGCTGATGATGTCTCCACCACCAGGACAGTAACCCGTTACCCGAACCAGAAACCCTGGCTGAATGTTGTGGTGAAAGCTCTGTTGAAAGCTAGGGACGCTGTGTTCAGGACAGGCGAGGCATCAGCACTACCTCGTGAGTGAAAATTGTCAAACCTAGGGTTAGCGTTAGCCTAACCCTAACCCCTCACTGCCAGATGCACTTAAGTCCTATTCCCGCTTTGAGCATCCTAACACCCCCTCAGTACCAGACTAATACCACATCCTTGTGACATGCTTCTCTGTGTGACCACAACAGATGTGAGGAAGTCCTTCCAGGAAATCAACCCCTGTCAGGCTGCAGGCCCCGTCAAGGGATGGCTCTGAGGGACTGTGTACATCAACTGTCTAACACAGGGGTGCTCATTACGTCGATCGCAGAAAGGTTTTGAGTCGATCTCGGCAGCAGATGACAAACTGATAGCCGCCAGAATGCTGAGACCAGCACTTCCTCTTCTGATAGGCTTATCAAAATATTCACTAAGATAGAATAGAATAGAATAGAAGTACTTTATTCATCCCAGCCGGGAAATTACTGTGCAGTTGCAGCATACACAAACACACAGATGAAGTTACCAATAAAATAAAATATAAAATACTATAAAATGTAGAATGTAAGATGTAAAGTTCCATACATTAATAATAATTAATAATCTGTATATTAATAATCTATACAATCTGTACAATAGTGCTATGTGAACAATCTGTATAATGGTGACTTAGCTATTGTTATATAAAGTGATGGCCTGTGGCAGGAAAGATTTCCTGTATCTGTCCCTACGACAACGGAGCTGAAGCCTCTGTGTGAGAAAGTGCTCCGCTGTCTGTCCACTGTGTGGTAGAGAGGGTGCAGCTCATTGACCATGATAGACAACAGCTTCTTCAATGTCCTCCTCTCCACCACATTTTCCAGGGTCTCCAGTTTCAGTCCAAGTACAGAGCCATCTTTCCTGATGACCCTGTTCAGTCTGTTAGAGTCGCTGGCTCTGATGCTGCTTCCCCAACACACAACAGCAAAGAAAATGGCACCGGCAACATCGCTGTGGTAGAATATCTCCACAGCGATATTCTTTATTGAAGGATACATTGAAGGATCTCAGCTTCCTCAGGAAATAGAATCTGCTCATCCCCTTCTTGTACACAGCGTCAGTGTTGGATGTCCAGTCTAGTCTGTTGCCAATCACCACTTCCAGATATTTGTAGTCCACCACCTCCTCCACCACCTCCCCCTTAATCTTCAGTGGCTGTGAAGGCGTCTTCCTCCTCCTGAAGTCGATCACCATCTCTCTGGTCTTACTAATGTTGAGCCTCAGGTGATTCTGTTCAGACCACTCCACAAATCCGTCCACCAGCGTCCTGTACTCCCCCTCATCTCCATCTCTCACACACCCGACAATCGCCAAGTTATCAGAAAACTTCTGTAGATGACATGACTCAGAGTTGTACAGAAAATCATTGGTGCACAAGGTAAAGAGAAAAGGACAGAGCACAGTTCCCTGTGGAGCTCCTACGTCACTGACCACCACACCAGACAGGAAACTGCCCAGACGGACAAACTGTGGCCGCCCTCAGGTAGTCAGTAACCCAGGAGATCACAGAGTCACCGACACCCATCCCCCACAGCTTCTCACCCAAAAGCAGGGGCTGGATGGTATTGAAGGCATCGAGAAATCAAAGAATGTGATTCTCACTGTGTCACCTCCACAATCCATGGTGCATATGGGCTCGTTGCAGCAGGAAGTTGACGGCATCATCAACTCCTAAGTGGGGCTGGTAGGCAAATTGTAAGGGGTCAAGAAAAGTCATCATCTGGGGCCTCAGCTGGGCAAGGACCAGTCTCTCCAGAACCTTCATCACATTAGATGTGAGAGCGACTGGTCTGTAGTCCTCAGGGTTAGATGGTCTCGCCTTCTTGGGCACAGGAACTATGTGTGACGTCTTCCACAGCAACAGGACTCTCTCCAGACTCAAGTCAGGTTGTACAGATGTACCAGTACAGGAGACAGCTGGCTGGCGCAGGTCCTTAAGACCCATGGTGTGATGCCGTCCGGGCCTGCCGCCTTCCCCTGGTGAAGTCTTTCAAGCTGCCTCATAACCTGGTCTGCGGTAACCGTTAGTTAGGTTTTGAGTTGATCGTCTGTTCGGTTGTTTTACCTTTGTTTACCTTTGCTGTCAAGAAAACCAAGAAACACAGCAGATACATCAAAGTGGCAGAAATATCCAAGTCATGACTGTCTCATAAAAGCATTGTTTAGTCCATCATCGGAAAAGGGAAGCAGCAGCACCTACTGAGAGCATTAAACAGAAAACTCTGGAGGAGCTGAATGTGTCCTCAACTCGGGTTGGAGAATCTGCTGAAAGGAGAACTGTTAGTCATGCCAAAAAAACACAAACATTTTTAAAAACTATATATCCTTTACCCTACAAACCATAATTATGAACTGTTTATTTTGGTCTATCACATAAAATTGCACTGAAATTCAGTGTAGTTGTTAACTTTGTCCACTTTTGTTTCACAATACAACCTCTTAGAGGGTGAATAACTTTGCAAGTCCTGAAATATATGTCCTGTGTTTCACTGTTCCCACCCCACTGCACTATGGAAAGTGTCTATCCTGCACAAGTAGCATTGGCTGGACAGACAAACGTGTCAAATTTAACCCATCAGATTGCCCAATTTGCCCCCCAGTTAAGCTGTAATGGAATGCAGTGCGCTGAGGTTGACAGCGGGCCGACCACAGGGGCCCTCGAGCCTCACTGTGTGCGCCGCTCTGTGCGGGTGTGTGTGTCGTGCTCCACCAGAGGGTGTCACCAAGCGTAACTGCGTGTTATTCACACTGACGAGTTCCACTGTTCACTGTCACCTCTCATTGTGAGGGGAAATAAGCCTGTGGAAAAAGCTGCAGGTGGGGGAGGGTGGCCCATGGAGGAGAGCCCCCCCACCCCCTCCATTTACAGTTGCAGCTAGAACACCGGTTCCTCTTTCAGACACAATCCAGGCTGGATATTCTGACATACAAAGGCAGATTTGACAGAGTTAGTAGTCAGATTCTCCACAGGGCTGGTTACACATTTTCTCCAGAGCATAGTGGAAGTTTAAGCAGCGTGTGTGTCCTCTTGCGGGGAGAGGGGGTGGGGGTGTGATGGTGTTTGTTTTGCTGTGAAGACACAAGCAGCAGGACTCAGCAGAGTCCAGGTTGACCCAGCGGGCCCGCTGAGAGTGACACTTCCTCTCCATGTCTCGTCCTGCCGAGAGCTCTGACAGCAGGGACCTGGTGCTGAGCCGCGTCCGCCGTTCATCATCACCAGAACCAAGCAGCCACCCGCAGCGGGGAGGGGAGGGGAAGCGGGAGGGTGGGCTCGATTATCTGTGTCACCCGGTTTCTGTCCCCCGCTCTTCCCTCCTCCTGCTCCGTCTTTGGCCTGTCTCCAGCAAGACCAAGAAGCCAGTCTCTCTCGGCTCCCTGATTGTTTTTGTTCCTGTGAGCAGACAAATAGAGTTTGGCCTCATACAAAAGAAAATACCCGAGCTCATCTGATCTTACTGCCCTAAGGAGTGGCCTGGCCTGAAGGGCTGGTGATTGGAAAATTACAGTGGTGCTCCAGCCATATTGTCAGACAGTCCTGGCCAGACTCTTTCCTGTTTTTGTGAAAAAGCCATGAGCCAGATGGCCAGTCGATCACTTTCCAGATCTCATCCATCAACAGAGGGAATCATTTAGACTGGATACGTGACTATAGATTCACAATAATTTCTAATTGTAGGCAACAAATTTCCAGAACAGACAAAATTAGGACGGCTACTTAAAATAATATACAATGTAAGCCATATTTATTGGCATCCTCAGTAAATGTTAGTAAAAAGCATTACATTGATTTATTTATTGCAGCAGTATAATCTTGCACTGACAAATCTAGAAATATGATTTCTTTTACTGATCACACATTCACATCGTTACTGCTAATAGTTTTTACATGATTTTTGGCAGGAGGACAACAGCCTGTCATCACAAAAGTTGATGAACTGTGTAATATTTCACAAAGTTGGGGCATACAAAGAAAGAGACCTCCTCAAGCCTCTTTTTAGCGCAATCTTTTTACATCTTTTAGATTCCTATGTCTGGGCCTGGGATTCCTATGGCCTGGGACATCTCTGTCCCAGGCCATTGACAAATGGCCTAATAAAAGGTTGATTTTTTGTGTCTGGTGAATTATTTTTGGTTCATTTTGATCATATGTTTGGGATCATTAATCATTATTTTTTATTTATCTGGCAGAAGCCAAATAGTTTTTATTGAAAACAAACAGTTTATAATGCCATGCACCCTAATAAGCTTCTCAGTGCCTTTGTAAGGAAAAAAAGCCCACAGCATTACAGATCCTCCACCATACGCAAGTGTGGGTTAGAGGTGGTTTTTCATGTTAACCCTTTGTGCCATCTCCGTGTGTTTATTGCCAACGATCTGATTCTTATAACCTCACCTCACAGTTCCTCTTTCTTTGCAGTGGCATACGGCTGTGCTATTTTTTTGAAAAAAAAAAAAAAAAAAAAAAAAAAAAATCTTAATTAGCAGTTAATTCAGGCTATAAATAACTTGAGAAGATAATTATGATTATGAGCACTGCAGGTCTATAATGCCACGGAAACCATATATGTACTCCACTGATTTAGATTCAACACCACTGTGACAAATATTGCAGCAGTTATTGATTAACACCCCAACTTAATCTCACCTTACATTATTCTATTTGTGCCGACAAATATTCACTCATGTCGGGATGCTGGATGCACCCGACGTGCATCCAGCATCCTGACGTGAGTGAATGACACGAGTGACATGCAAGCCATTTGATGTGTTGTACAAATCCAGGGTTAGAAATCAGACCTGTGGTTGTCGTGTGGCCGGTTGCAGCTCCAAAGTGTGGGTGAAGCCTCCCATCTCAGCTCCACAAGTGGCTCCCTGATAAGTGATTACGATTGATGGAGAAAACAAGGGGTAAAATAAGGGCCTTGTCAGCACAGACCCTCCACATCTGAGGTCAATTTCGTCGTTTGATTGTGTATGTTTTTGTGGAGTCTGTTTGTGAGGGGAAGGGCAGCGGGAGAGAAGAGGCAGAGTTTTTACTGTTGCCTCATAGGAGCCATTGCTGTCATCGCCTGAAGCTTTTCTGTCGGTTTCAGCTTTTGGATTTTTCTGTTTCCTCTCATCCCTCCTTTCTCTGCCCCTTTCCCACCCCGTGGCCCTGGCCCCCCAGCCGGCTCTTTTACTCACCTCCTCCCCCCTCGTGTTCGCAAATCACTTCTTCTCGTGTCAGCAGGTAAATTGTTTTGTCCTCCCATTCCCTGCTTTCATTACCTTGTGTAAATTAAGCGATATGTCGTCCACCGGTGCGCGCCAGAGCACTCACCGCGTCAACGCCAAAATCATGAGATTTGGCATAATAAATGAAGACAAACTGGCAGTAGCAGTGCTCCTCTCCGCGAGGGCTCGCCTTCATTATTCGCTTAACTTGCCGGAGAAAATGACTTAACCCTGACCTGTGTATTACGTCCCATATTCACTCCAGATAAAAGCCTTTTTACAGTGCACAACAATTTATATTCCAGCAAAGAGGCTGCTTTTCTCTGTCAGTTTTCCAATCTCAGCTCCTGAACACACGTCATTAAACTTGTCTTGCCTTCCTGTATTTGTCCATCAGTCCTTCTTTTTACATAAAATCTGGCAGCATTATTCTGGGATTTGATGGCACCCACTCATTTTTTCCCCTTGGAATGTTTGATTGGAAGAAATATAGCCGAGCCGGGGCTATCTCCTCTCTTCTGTGGGATCATGCAGTTGATGAAATAGTGTTCTCTCAGCAGGAATAATAAAAACAGACTTGTGCATTACGGGGGGCTCTCAATCTGCCGAGCTGAACGAAAAAGCCCACCCCTGCCTCCTGATAGATTTTTATAGTTATCCCAGCAGATAAACGGAACGGGTGACCAGGCTTGGGAAGGCCACTCTGCAGCTGAGTGTGGGCTGCAAGCCTGGAGAATAACTGGATGTTTGGCTGCACAGAGCATCATGATAATGCTGCCATCATGTTCTAAAAGTACTTTTATCTGACTAGCAGCTGTAATATTAATTGTTCCACACCTATTTGTCTCAAATACAAGGAAGGATGCAGCAGTTGCTACAGAAACTGAATTGTTGAAGTCAGGGTGATGGTTGTTCACTTTCCCATTTTAAAGTTTAAGTTCTTACTTGACTATAAAATGTTGCAGACACTTTGCATATTGTGCTTCATTAATTGCATTTACTAGAGCAAAACTTATACTAAAGTGTTGTGAAAAAATATTTGCTCCCTCATATATTTCTTCTGTTTTGAATTTTTTTAGTGAAAATTAATATTTCATTTAATCAAATAAATGTATATATTGGACAAATTTAACATGAGGAAATACATTCAAATTGCAGTTTTAAATGATGGTTTCATTTTTGAAAGGAGAAAAATAGCTTCCAAGGCAACCTTAACTTATCTGAAAAATAATTGTCTCTGTTGGGTAAATATTAAAGGAACTGTGGTTAACTGACAGTGAATCTTATATATTGCTTTGGGGGATTTTCCTTCTGACTTCTGGGTCCAAATAATATGTTTTATTAAAGTCTTCAGGATTATCAGAATGTTTTTGACAAAAAAATAGATGTTTTTTAGTTTTTCATTAGCATTTTCTTGTATTTCTATGAAGGAAAAAAAACAACCTGTGATTCACTTGTTGGTTTACATTAACCTCCCATCAAAGGCTTTCAAGCAAGTCTCCTGTAAAGTCTGATCAAACTGTCCTCTTTTAAAAACCAGACATGTAACGAGGATGATCAAAACTGAAATAAAGAAACAGAAATTCTCTTGGTGTAAAATGTTCCGCTGTGAATTGCTTCTTATGCTTTCAGGGGACGATAATCAGCCATAAATGGTCCTCGTCTCCACCTAACAGGTCCTGATTAATCAGCCAAGTGGAGCAGACTAATCAATCTGCCTCTAATGCTTTCCAGGCTGGGTCTGAAGAGCTACATGTAGTCCGCAGCCTCCTCCTCATCCTCCTCATCCTCCTCCTCGTCAATGCTGTTGTAAAGGATGAACACAAAGAGCATGCTGTTCCGATTTTCCATTGTGATTTAAGATTCTTTATCCACTCCTTGAAAAACACCGACATTACATTTAAAATGCTGAACATTTTATTCTAATTAAATGTGAAGATTCAAATCAAATTCCATGTATCATGCTTCAAAGCCATACCTGGTTGTAAGAGTATTTCAGTGAATTCTTCTGTTTGGAAATGTTGAAAGTTATTCTAAGGGATTTAAGAAGGTAAAAGTATCCTTTGAGATTTTCCACACTTTGTCACATCACAAGCACAAAGATCAGTGTATTTTATGGGAGTTTATAAGATTGACACATTAATAGTGCATGATTGTGATGTGGAAAATGCTGTTCAATTCTTTTTTAAAACAAACTAATTTAACTTTTGACTTAAATGCATCATGCTCTGAGTGGTAAAAAGCTAACATCATCTGCTGCAGTGCAACATGGTGGTGGCAGCACCACTTCACACTTTTGTGTTACTTTGTGTTCATCTCACATAAAATCCTTAACAAATACATTGATATGTTTTTACCACATACCACATAAAAAAGTATGTGCCTAATACTTCTGATTAACTAAGGAGTTGAACATAACAACAACATTCAAAAACATAAATCTACTGTGTCTGGTGCTTAACACTGAGACATAGCGGTTCCTGAAAATCAATAAAATAATGTTGAAGCTGTTTCACTACGGCATGGTATGAAGAAAACTGCTATAAATAGGTTGGATTTAGGCTCCTGATAACTTTCATTGTGTTAATGGCTTATTGTGATGCTTGAGGAGATAAGTCTGAATGTTTGTGAGCAAACAGGCCAAGAGATCTTGTTTTGAGGCTTTTTGATGTCAAGTAGCAAGATAACAGCAGGCACATAAATAAAGATGTTAATAATTGTTAGATTTCCTTTTAAAAAATGTTTCCACACCAAGAACCAGACATAACTATGAAGGCTCTCTGGTGTGACTTTCTGAGATTTGCTAACAGATAAAATTAATCAGTAACACAATAAGTTATGCTTTCCTTTGCTCTCTCTACTGAGAAACTGTCATTTCGCTGAACTTTACACAATGCCTTGCAAAAATATTCACACCATTTCAAATTCTTACTATTTTGTCACATTGCAACCAGAAGTTTATGTGACAAACCAAAGTGTTTAGTTTAACAACAGAAATGATGTTATCATTCTTTAAAAGCTTAATTTGCAGTTCCTCCAATGTTAGCATCTCTGCCTTGTCTGCTTTTCTGATTAATGGTGTGATGAATGTCCATGTCTTGGTACGTTTGCAGTTGAGCCTTAAACTTTCCTTTTTAGATGATGAATTAAGCAATGCTCTGTGAGATATTAAAAGTTGATCTATAGTTTCATAGCCAAAGCGTGTTTTAAGCTTTTTTATGACTTCATCTTCAAGTTTCTACTTTTTAAACTACCTTACTTGCTTCAATGTCTGATCAAAAAGTTGCTCAAATGAGAAAAAATAGCAATGTAGTAGTGTTGCAAACCAGTTTCAGTTTTTAGTTTTGGGACATCAGATTGGATATTTTAGATTAACAGGGTTTGCATGTCTGTTTGCAATAGCTTTGAGGAAGATGTTTCAGAAGTGGACCTCTGTGTGTAGACGGACAGAGTTTGCTTCCCAGTGAAGGAACCCCTCCCCTCTGAATGGATGAAACGAAGAGAAAGAAACTGAAATCCGAGTCATTTTTTACTGTATGAAAGTTTTACAAGGTCGTTCGGAGAGTCATGTTAACACAACACCTGAATACAGATTTATTTCTTGTTCTACAAGTCACGGAGAGTCGAGTCTTTAAGCGATCATTATTACCATACAAATAGACAGATCTATTTAACAACCCTCTCTTTATCGCACAACACTTATTCTTTAGTGTTGCTCCCTGAAAGGCGCTGAAATGTGTCTCTCCCCCTTCCTGCTCTCCCTCTCTCTCTCTCTCTGCTTTTCCTTTTTTTTTTTTTTGTATTTTGCAGGGAAATCGTCTTCGGGTTGATAAAGGCTCAGAGCAATAGAAGAAGCAAGGCTGACATCTTCTTAAGAGATGATAGGAGAGCCAAATCAAATAGGATGGAGCAGTCACTCTTTTCACAGATAGGTAGCTCATTTCTGGTGGCGGAGAGTTTGCATCCCTAGTGGCGCTCTGCCTGGGAAAGATAGCTCTCTCGGACTCCATTCATTATTTCATTTCCTACCTCCCCTTTTCACATCTTAGCTACCCCCCTCTCTCTCTTTTTTGCTTTAATGAGTTGCCTATTTTTCTCAAGTATTGATGGGGATCTTGGAATTTAGATTCAGAGACAAAATGTTCAATCACAAGCATTTCTCATTTGTGAAGAAAAGGCAAAAATCAATTATTCCTATTAGACAATGCTGATTGGAAATGAATGGGAGTGGTGAGATTTTGAAACAAAGGCTCTATGGAGACAAAGATAAGTGTGAGTCTGCACCCCCTGAGGCGCAGTATGTGGTTTGGCTTAATAAACAGCTGGGAAACATTTGCTGTTAAATCCATGCAGAAAGGAGGGTGGTATAAACACAAGCAAATAATTAACGATAACAGCATTTTTGAATCAGGAGTTTATGTGTAGAACTAAATTTAGGAACTTTATTTACAAAACTCTGAAAAACTTTTCCCATAAGCAATTCAAACCGGAAGGGCACATACACTGATTAAAAAGACAAATAACATTTTCTCACTTTCTGAAGTTAATTAAGACACAACCTTCCTGATTTATATCAGTTAGAATTACCAACTTCTGTTTACTAAATGCCACAATAATGAGGGAAAGAATATGTGAGATTTATTTATTATTGTCTTCAAGACCAGAGGTTTACATACAGAGAGATACTATCTCCTCAAACATTGAAAGAAAACCTAGATGATCATCAAATTTCAAAAGCTATGATAGGTTAACTAACCCATTTGCATTAATTGGATACACACCTGTGGAAGTATCGTGAAGTCACACCGCTTTTTTGTTTGACACAATGAGTAAGTCAAATTGCTTTCTCCTGCGATGTCTTTCTCAGATCTTCTTAATATCAACCAAGATATCACGAAGAGAACTTTGGTATGATTTCACTGTTATTTTTATTGTACGGTGCTTTGGGTTTTTATGTCTGGGAAAAGTTTTTCAGAAATAAGCTTTACATACTTTCTTACTTACTTACAATTTCAAAATGTACAGATGAACAAGTACCGTGTTCAGCTATTCAAACAACTATGCGCAAGTGTAGACCAGATGGGAATGACCATCATAGCGCTCAAGAGGGAGATGGATTCTCACAGAGAAGGATGGGTTTGGGTCCAACATCTTCAAATTGACCTCAGAAGCGGCATGAAAGACCACTCAGTGAGAAAGAAGCCATTGTTCCAAAAGAAATGTCAAAAAGCCAGATTGCAGTTTGCAAATGCACACAAGGACAAAGCCCTTCATTTTTGGAGACAAGTCCTGAAATGTGATGATCATAATGGCCATTGATATATTTGGAGAAAATAGGAGAAGACTTGTAAGCCTGATAACACCATCCCAACTGTGAAGTACGGAGGTGGCAGCATCATGTTGTGGGACTGTTTTACAGTAGGAGGAACTGATACATCAGACAGGAAGTTAAAGCTAATTTACAAATGGGGCTTCCAGATTGACAATAACCCTAAGCATACAGCTAAAGTTGTTATAAAGTGTCTTCAGGACAACAAAGTCAACATTTTGGCATGGCCGTCACAAAACCCTGTTCTCAGTGTTGTGGAGCAGTTTTGGGAAAATGTGAAAGGTGTGTGCGAGTGAGGCGGCCAACGAATGTGACTCATTTACACCAGTTCTGTGAGGCAGAATGGACCAGAGCTTCAACAAACTTGTGGAAGGAAACTGAAAAGGTTGTATTTAATTCATACAGTTGAAAGAAATATAAATAGTGAGGAAATACATGCAAACTTCAAATTTTGAAATTATTAATAAATAAATCTCTGACATTTTTTTCTTGATATTGTGAGATTTAGCAAATAGAAATTATTCTGGATCTAAAACAGATATGCTTTAACGTCAGACAATGAGAAAAATGTGTCTTTTCACTAGGTGCATGTAAGTTTCTGGTTTCAACTTTAAATGACAGTTTCAAACTATAAGCTTTGGCTTTAAAAGGGAAATCTGTGGTGCAGTGGTGAAAGAAAGTGAGCCCCCAAAGGAGATTTAGCTCTGGACCTCATAAAATCCTCAACCAGCTCTGCTTTGTGAAGCTCACATCCCTTCATTTTTCATAATTCCTTTAAAAGTATTTCATACAAATTAGCTTTTCCTGCAGAAGTCTCACTGAAAAGAAAAATTACATGTCAGATAAAGCATTTTATCACCAAAGAAAGACCAGACATTGTACATAGAGAAATTGGGAAGATGGCAGAAACAATGAATATTAAGTGGCAAAGTATCTAAAGCTGCTGACTAAATTGAAACAGTATATCCTGAGGGGGAAAGGTTTCCAAATTGCTAATTACTGCCTCTGAAAGGGGCTCTGTTTCTGATATGTTTGCTTGTGAAAGACTTCCACTTAATGAAGCAGTGGCTCAAGTTTTTTTTTTTTCTTTCTTTTTTAATATTCCCACTCTCTGGTTTTCAGTATTCTCTCTGGGCTTTCCTCCCAGGCCAGAACAATGGTGGACCCAGGAGCCCAGCTTCCCCACAGGCCCCAAATGAGAACAAGCCGGGAGCTGGGAACTGACGGAGCCGCTCAGCTTGCTAAAATGTGGAGGAGGCAGATAAGGGGCCAGCGGCACAGAGAGGCCCTCTCCCCTGGGCCCAGGGGGAAATTTGCAGTTATTAAGAGAAGATGAGAACGATTAAATAGCTTTTGTACTCGTTTTCACAGACTTTTCTTTTTTATTATTTGGGCTGTCTTCATCTGATAGATGAAAGAAGTGGCAAATGACTTTCCTGCCTGATTCTGCAACAGCACTGGCTTTTGAAAGCAACTCTTCATTACAGAGCGCTGTCTTTTAGCAGAAAGCGTTTGTCTATTATTGTTTTAAAGGTGCATTGGTAGAAGAAAAACAGATATTGTCCATAAAGTTACCATAATGAGATCATTTTCTGCAGTGCCTTGCTAGATGCAAAGCATCTAATGAACTTTTTCAACAACAAAGCTTTTCAACAACATATGTAGATAGATTTGTGTGATAGACCAACACAAAATAGTGAGTACTTAAGAAGTGGAAGGATGATGAAAGGTTTTCTTACAGGGTTGTCTTGTATTTAACTCCATTCATCATCCTATGAACTCTGACCACCATTCCCACAGTATGGTGCTGCCACCACCAGTTTTCACCGCTGAGATAGTGATTTGCAGTGTTTATTTTACTTCCCACATTCTTATAGCTTTTAGAATAAAAATATCTATTTTTGTCTCATGTGACCAAAGCATCTTCTTTCTCATATTTGCTGTGCCCCCCAAATGGCTTATGACAAATTTTTCTGTCAACATATGTTTGTACCCGATTTGAGACCCTGCATCTCCTCCAGAGTTACTATGGATATCTGGGTTGGTAGATTTGTGATTGGGCCAAACTCTTTCCATTTTTTAATGATTGATAGAGCAGCGCTCTGATATTTTAGAAGATCAGAATTTTGCAGAACAGTTTTAAAGCTACAGTATGTAACTTTTACAAAAATATGTTTTACTTAAAGCTGTAGTCATGTCGTTACAACATAATACGAAAAAGATCCTTTGTGAAAAGATTGAGCTCTTACACCTCTTCCTTGAGATCAATCTCAGTCAAGAACAGCCAATCAGAGCCAGGAGGAGCATCTTAGAGCTGTCAGTCAACCTCATGTATGCGCTGCTAAATGTGCTAGTGGCAGAGAAACAACTTACCATGACAGGAAAACTGTTTATCTGTCTCACTGGTGGCCAAGCCTGAACATTCATGACAGCTTCTGATGTGGTTAAACACCTGTAGCGTAGCAGAGATCAGGGTAGGTTGAGAGCAGCATGTACATGAGGTGATTCACAGCGCTAAGACCTTCCTTCTGGCTCTGATTGGATGTTTCTGACCAGGAGCAGTGTATTACTGTAGATAACATCAGGTCCTTTAGGAAAAGTTAGGACATTTTTCACATATTATCTGTCTCATACCACACTATTACGACATCGATAATTTGAACAAATATGTAAAAAAAACATATTTTCATACTGCAGTTTTAAACGTTTTTCTTCTGTATTCCTTGGTCTGTGCTGCCTGTTCACTGTTCTCTAACAAACCTGAGGCCTTTTCTAAACAATTGCAATCTTTCTGAGAATAGAATATATATTTATTTTATGGCACGGATATCATTAAAAAATTATACCATCAGACCACGATGGCCAGTGTAAATATAGAACAGTCTGCAAATAATGACTTAATTTATTAAGGGAAGAAAGGTATTCAAACCCTATTGCTACATATCACTTGTGAACAAAACACTTAAACTCTTCAGAGCATATTCTGACACTACAGAGACAGTTTCATGATAATAAAAAAAACCCGTAATGAGTCTAAGGACGTCGTGTAACAGAGGTCAAACAGTTATCTGGGTTTTGGCAGACCGACATGTGGCTTCCTATCTGCATGAACTCGTGTTGTTTTGGAACTACGTCACCGCGAGGCGGAGCCACCTGATTGGCTGCACTGCAGGGCGGAAGTGCGTCTGTTTTCCCAGCTGGGAGCTGAAAACAAAACAGGACAGACATCGACTGGTGAGTGTTCAGAGCCTTTGGGGTGTAATTATTATTTTTAGCTTCATAGTAGATATGTAGAGACGGTTTCTGTGTGACAATGGCCGCGCTAAGCGCTCATAAATGGCTCGGTTCGGTGGTATTTCGGGAGATATTTGTCTGTCCTTGTGCCGAGCTCACGTGTGAGCAGTTATGTAACAGCTCAGAGCATGCAGATTACTACGGCGTGCCTCTGCTGTTGTTCTGCTGCAGTGATGCTGCAAAGCTGCCCTGCAGCATAACTCACTGGCCATAAAGACATTTTAAGCTTTTCTTGGTGGCTGGAAAAGTGCACACGCTTTTGGTGGTCTCCTCTATACTGATGTAATCAAATGAGAAGCTGCTCTTGTTCGAGCTTCATCAATGCTTTGCTGCTTGACTTAAAGTCACCCTGCTGCTATCCCTGAAAGGCTGCATAATTAGTGGATTACATGTGGTAATATAGAGAAATCAGTGGAGCAGAGTTTTGTCTTTTCCATTCAGATTTTTCTTGTAATCTGTGAATGTTTTTTTTTATTGTTACTTGAAATGATGAAGAACCTCAATCTGCAAGCTGTACCTATTGGGTGTTTTAGCACTATTTTCTTGGCGCCAAAAATGTGTAATCTAAGTCCAGATATGCTTGACTTAGATAACTCTGTAGCTAGTGTGCAATGATCGACTGACCAGTGGTCAATTTTGATAGATGATTTGTTGGTCAAAAAATACAAAATTAGTTTGATTTTTTTTTTAACTTATTTTCATCCATTTTTGGTCTATAATCACATCAACAAACAGAACGTTCCTTGATGCAAATCTTTGAGCCTACTCAGAGACAGATAAACGTTAAACAGAGTTAGATTTTTCATAGGAGGAATTACCGTAGTTCAAAATAGTTATTACCAAGAGTGGAGGATCAAGTCAAGTCTCCTAGTGCTTGGAAAAAAAACTTGATAGTAATATTAAATATTCAATAATATGAACACTTTCTAATACTGTCTGACTAGAAATATAACAAATTGACCCCAGGCTTGTATCACTTTCTGGTTAATATAAAAAATTAAGTGAGAAAAATAATGTAAAACTTTAAATTTCTCCACTTCTTGGATTCTATAATACAAAAAGATTTTTTTTAAGTATTTTGTAAAATTGCAGTTATTTCTGAAAATAATTTTTATTTTTTTTAGTTCTACTGTCTATTTTCATGATACACAAAGGGAAATTAGTTTATGTTTGAAAAAAGGTAGAAAAAGGCACACATAGAAAAGAAAATAGAGCATTATTTCTCAATGTGAGTTTTTGTAACGTCCAAAAAAAGTGATCTTCAAAGAAACTGCTTCTTCTTTGTTCATCAGTGGTTTCAGATTCCTGTGTTGTTAAATCAGTTGACTGATTTAACTCTTTCCTCTGTGGTCTCCAGAACCATGATGGATGAGCTGGTGCAGGACCTGGTGTCTGCACTGGAGCAGGCCTCTGAGCAAAACAAGTTAGAGGAACTGTGGGAAGAAATGGTCCTCAGTCCTCTGCAGCATCGGCGACAGATCCGGCGGCGCAGAGGTCGGAAGCGTCTTCACGAGTCCTCCGTCTATCCAGTGGCACGCAGACGCCGCTGGATTGAGGCATCTGAGTCCAGCCTGGATGAGGCCAAAGAATACAGGGAGAACATATCCTCCACCTTCACCTCCGCTGTGGCAAACTACAGCGACTCAGATGACATGGCCACCACTGACCACTGGCCTCGCGTCGTCGGCGGCCCTGTCAGATCCAGACACCCATCTTGGCCAGAGTCCGATTCCTTCACCGACAGTAATCCAGGACAGCCACTCAGAAGACGCAGGAAGGTCAAGCGTATAACTTCAGACATGACAGTCAGACTTCAGCAGAAGTTGCATCACGGAAAGAAGAGGCACAGCCGATCTAGGTCAGGTATTGTCAGGATCTAGGAGGAGGTCGAGCAGCTGGACCGGACCTGAGAGACAGACAGACGGAGGCAGAATGATGGGGAAGGAGTGCTGGAAAAGAAAGATGGCGAAGGAACGTAGAGATGGTCCAGATGAGAACATGTCTGACGGGTAATGTGATCTCTAAATCATTTTCATATTGAAAACTACATTCAGTTTTTCTTTCGTATTGACAGGAAAGTAAGGGATTTTGATGCAGATTTCATTAGAAAATATCTGTAAAACTTTTCGTCTTGAGTTGGTCACATCAACATAAAGCAGTTAATTTTGAGATAGCGGGTCAAAGATAAATGGTTTTAAATAGTTTTATGAATCTGAAAGTGTGGTATGCATATATACTCGGCCCCCTTACTCTGATACAACGTAATAAAATCCAGCGCCACTAAATGCCCGTGGAGGGCACCAAATCAGTAAACAGAGTCCATGTGTGTGTAATTTAATCTTAATATAAATCCAGCTTTTCTATGAAGGTGTGTTAGAGAACATTAACAAACAAGTAGCATCATCAAGGACCACAGCAGTTAGCTAGAGGATTGGTCAATCCATCATCTGAAAATGGAAAGAGTATCGTATAACTGTAAACCTTGCTTTGAATCACTGACATAACAATGAACTATATCAAATTGAAATTACCATATTGTGAAATATTGTGGTGGCAGCTTAGGTGAGAGAAGACTGGGATTGCGGTTCACCTTGCATCAGGACAAAAACCCTAAACATACAACAAGAATTACAATTAAATAGTTTAGATCAAGGCATAATCATTAATTAAATTGGCCCAGTCAAAGATAAGCAAGTCAGATGCAAATAAATTAAACATTTTCACTTTAGGAAATATCAAACATTTCAGTCTCCATATGCAGATCTGGTAGCACTAAGAGACTTTCTGCCATGTGTTAACTCAGATTGACTGAAACACATGGCAAACATTTTAGATTTTTTCTGAAAAGTTTGAAAACCATGTGTGTTCTTCCTTTTCATTTTGTTTCATATTTTTGTACTTCTTTGTGTTGGTCAATCACATAAAATCCCAATAAAACAACAAACTAATAGTTGCGTGACAGAAAAACAACAATTCTGAAGAAACCGTTTTTAGTAAAAGAATTAATAAATTAACTAGTCACATTTAAAATGATCTAAGTGGTAATCAATCGAGCTATCAATATTCAGCCTGTCCTCTGAGCCTGAAATGATCCTTCTTTATTTTTGAAGTGTTGACATTATAAATGGATGATGATCTCCATCCTTATGTCTTTTACCTGCTATGATGATGAGGGAGGGATATTTGTCAGTTCTGCCCTCAGGCATCTCCCAACTCATTATTGCCCTTTTAAAACTATTGTCACAAATAAATAAGTGACTTGGTGTGGTATTGATTTGTTTTGAAATATATGCCTGACTTTGGGTCTTTGGGTTGGTAATTAAAGTTCTGTTTGTCCCACAGTCCCAGAGTAAACTCTCCTGTGTGCGTTTCATTTCACTAAGCTAAGTGTTGGTCTTACTTCCACCAGCAAGGGGCTTTATAAGCCAAGCTGATTGTTACATTATATTTAGTAAATGTATAAAAACAAGAATGAAACCACAGAGGAAAATGTACCTTGAAAACAGCTGTCAAATTGGACGCCAATTTTACACTCTAAAGGGGGGGGCACATTATGTACTTTCCAGGGTCGTGATTACATTTTATAGCACAAAGAAGCAGCTATGTTACCTTCAGTTGTTATAAAAATGCTTAATATCTCAAACATAACTTAAAAGAAATTTGACCTCCCAATGTAACACCTTGAAATTGAGCCTCTCGTCAAAAAAGAGTAGCTCTTTAAGTAGCTCTTATTGTTTTCCAAACTCCACCTTCAGCATGTTTCCACAAATCCACACGCAAACTTCTAGTTGTATTTTTAATGGACATTACAAATACTGTTGACATTAATCCATCCTCATAAATCACACAAACAGGCTTTAATATCTTTTAAAGTCTTCTACCTGGATAAACCCAGGGTTTAGACTTAAAAGTGGCTTCAGCTGACCACAGCGTTGTGGTTACATTCTTTCTGTGCAACTGATACAAGCTTGTGTCCAAAGATGTGGACAGGCTTTCCACCTTTGAGTTGATGTATGGTTTCACCTATTCATAACACAGTTTCAGGTTACATCCTGGATGCTGTAGTGAAGTGTGCTGAGTGACAATGGTTTTCCATAGCAGCCTTCAGTCCATGTGTTTATATTGATCCTGGTGGGATGACAGATTGTGATGCGTGTCTTTTGCATAGGGGTTTTCTTCACACTCATTGAGTCTTTTCATTGTACAGTCCTACACAGAAAACCCAAACTCTTGTTATATTTTTCTTATGCTGTTTCATGTACCGTATTATACAAAAAATAACTAGTGCTGCAACCAATGATTATTTTAGTAATCTGTTATGATTATATTGATTATTCCAATAATTGATCAGATTAGAAAGTTGCCATATTATGCAGATTTTAATTTAACCACCCAATTCTTATTTATACAGTTTTAGAAATGTAATGTAAGACAAAAATACATTAATAATTCAATTAATTTTTAAATAAAAAAGAAATGCTTGATCAAATAATACAGTAGCAAATAATGCAGTATGTAAAAAGCTCAGCCTTTTCTGCTTAACTTAACATGAATACAGTGTAAAGGTAATTTCTTAGTTTTTGGATTAACCAATTAATAACTGGATATCAAAAAGTGCTTACACTGCAAAAACCACAAAATCTTGTCAAGTATTCTTTGTCTAGTTTCTGATGAATAAACAAGACATTTTTCCCATGTTTTAAGTGAAATAATCTGCCAGTGGAACTAGAACATTTTTATCAATACTAAAAAAAAAACATCGACTTAAAACGAGCCCCTAGGACTTGATAAAAAGTTACTTCTAAGTTAGTTTTTATCTTATTTAAAGTGTATTAAGACATTTGCTTTAGGAACTAGACCAAAAATACTTGATAAGATTATGTGTTTTTGCAGAGTACCAGTAATAGTAGATTTTATTTTATTTTTGCGGAATTTGAATGCGTTAAGCTGAAATTGCCACTTTAGGAGTTCTGGGTAGAACAGATTTAGCAACAAAGAAGGTTTATTTTCTCGTAAATGCAAAATGTATATATTTTAGCAAATACTGACTTAATTATTGCTCTGAGTATGTTGTGTTTTCAGTAAACGGCCTTTGTTAGTCAGTATACTGTTGTTGACGATTAATCAATTATTACTAAATTAGTTGAATTTTTCAAAGATCAAATAATGGCTTTTAATCTCATTAATCATTTCAGCCTTAAATATAACGGTCAGCTTCTTGTTTTTCTTCAAGTGCTTATTCTCTTTGCGGATCTCATTATCATCTGATCATATGAAGCACATGAGCAACTGAAGTAGCCGTTAATGGAGCAGAAAGCTTTACGTCTTCGGGTTTAATTTGTGCTGACCTCCCGGCCCCTAAACGGTATTTGTTTTCTTACTTTATGGAAAAATCAATAGCCGTTCTGACAGAAAACAGCCCAGGAGAAGAAATAAATGGGAGCGCCTAAGCGTGCTGTCAATCATTTCTCACTTACACAACTGCAACAGTCTTGATTGCTGCTCAGTGGACTGCCACTCTGTACTGAGGGCTGAACAATCAAACGGTTAAGCCTTGATGGAGGCAAAGGGGTATTAACAAATGGCAGCAGGGATGAGGGGCTGACAGTGTTACAACAGCAATATTTATACTTTGAGGCTGTGTGGTCCACTGGATGTCAGACACAGATGCCATTGTTGAACCATGTGGATTCCTTTGGTCTCTTTTCATACTGTTAACCTTTTTCATTTAGAACATTTGGTCTGCTGAAATGTGCCCCTCCTCAAGGTCACTCTCCTTATGTGCACGCCGAGTTGAGCTTCGCCTTCAGCCACCCAAGTGCGGGGAGAGCAGATGTTGGAAGCTCCAGTTGGACTCCACATCCTTGATTAGACCTGGCCCAGCCTGCTGGCACTGAGGCCACCTGGCACCCAGGCTGGCCCAGCAAGCAGCCCTAACCTGTGGGTAGCGGCTTCCCGGGCCCAGCCTCCGTCTCCAGCTGTGTGCCGCTTCTGTTGATGTTGACTTCTTTGGAGGAAAAAAACCAAAAAAAAAACCCAACGCCTCTCAGCTTGCTCTGCTCTGTTGTGCTGTAATTTAGAATTTGAGAACTCCATGAGGAGTTTTTGAGGAGGCAGTTCAGCGTTTGCTGAAGTTAATTTTAATAAATCTCTGAGACTAATCCAATTACTGCAGCTCAGGGAGGGTGGGATAACCTTATAATCAGACACCAATGGAAGAGGGCACAGATTTGGGTTGAAGCGACTTGTTTGAAGAGCTCGCAGATCCATTGTTATCAGCACTTTGCTCCCCTCCAACGCTCGTCTCCTTTATTCCTCTGCAGAATGAGCCTCGGCTCAATAAATGGTGGCTTGCCTGTAATCTCTGTGCAAACTGGTCTGCCTCTCCCAGGAGCTGAGGATTATATCCTAATGATTAGTGCTCATCTGGATACTGTGTTTGGCTTCTCCTCTTTGGCTTGTGTAGAGACAATCGGGCCATATGGGGAATTCAGTTTATCTCCCTTAACTATGCAGTTTTGCCCTTGCTCCCTTTAACGTACAGTGTCTAGTAAAAGTACTCATACCCACTGAACTTGAAGTTTTGTCCAACAACAAACAACAGCTTATTTTTATTAGGATTCTATGTGCCATACTAACACAAAGTAGTCCATATTTGGCAAGTGAAAGAAAAGTGATACATGATTTCCGATTTTTTGACTAAACATATCAAAAAGATTTGAGGTGCGAGTTGGAATGTTGGAGAATTCCCCTTCACTCCAGTTATTGCTGCAAGTCAGCAATAACCGCTCTTAAAGTTGAGCCTCCCCCAGTCTCAGGTGTTTTGCAAATTTATTAGGTTTCCTTTCAGGATTTTCTTGTATTTTGTGTGTTCAGGATGATAATTGATCATTTTCATAATTTTCATTATCCAACAGTAGTGTTTGCGTATAGTCAAAAAAATAACCTTCTTCCTCATGTTTGTGGTATTCTCTTTATGTCTTGGGTAAACTTCAGAAGAGTGTTCTTATGGCTTACTTTGACTTTCTTCTCGTCACTCTTCAGTAAAGTATTTTTAAGTGTACAATTAATAGTTGTGATGTTAACCGATTCCTGTACCTGAACTCTGGAGAATTTGCTTCTCCAGCTTTGCCTCGGACATCTTGGCTCTTCTCGGACTTTTGCTCCTCTTACGCTACCAGTCAGTTTAGTACTTTTGCAAAGTACTGCAATTTAGTAAATACTGTCATTAAAGTTGTAAATTCAGAAGAACAAATACGTTTTTTTAAATACACTCCAAGTTTGGTTTATCTCTGGTAAAAGTCACCACTTTATAAAGAAAGCATATTTTGTCTAATAAAAAATGGGTTTGTCAGTTTAATGAGTCTCTGAATAAATGTTAATACCTGTGTTTTAGCATAAACTTTCTCCAAAAAGCTGAAGAAATTATTTTTATTTAAAAAAAACTGAAGAAGAAATATGTGTTCCTAGCTGGTCCTTAACAGCATATGGCTAGCACCATAACAATTGTCTTTGTAAATGTCCAGACCTACGTCCTCCACTGTACTGTGTGCATCAAATGTCAGCAGATGTTTCCATCGGCCCGGGGAATCAGTCTGGAGAGACGGGGTTGAAGGCGTTGGGTGAGGGAGGACGGGGGAGGAGGGACGGTCCAGGTCTGGGCCAGACATCTTCCAGATTCCCGAGAGATGCCGTCTCCCCTTTCGCATCTGCTTCTCTTGGATGTTCGGGGAGATGATGCGCAACCATCTGGCCACGGATCAGATGGACAGTCTGGATGGACGTTTTCTTATCCTGACGTCACTCAGAGCCCTGTGCAATATGGCAAAGCTCTGTATCAGCACATATCGAACCCTCCAGACCTGCAAGCAAGGTCAGAGATGATAAACAGGAAGCAATCTGCAAGAGAGTCAGGAAAACTCAGCTTCCGCTCCATTAGAGTAACATAAAGTTCAAAACTCAAACAATTCAGCTGCTACTTTTGAATCAAAATCTTGGACGTTTTTGTCATATAAAATGTTTCACTTTTTGCTGTAATTAATGACTGCAACATATTTATAAAACAAATGAAACAAATTCTTACAGTATAAAACCTCTGATTTCAACACTCTGCAAAAATCATTAAACCGCCTCTTAATTGTATGTACTTTCCTTCCAAGGAGTAAGATTTTCTTTTCAGTTTTCTAAACCATCTAAATTGTAGACATTTTTTAGATTTTCTAAAACATCTTCTGACCTTTGCTACTTTTGCTAAAAGTTTTGAACTGAAGCATGACAACACAATTTGTAATGCAAGTGGATCAGTTATTAATTATATATCTTCAGAGCTGAATAATGAGAGAGGTGTCACTGTAAAACATAGTTACACAGTTATTGCAGAACACGTATAGTAGTTTTGGAAGTCACGTTTAAAACTTTCTGTCATTACTTATTAAGGCTGGAGGGATTAATCATGATGATTCTTTTATTGAAATAATCAACTAATTTAGTAATTCATTAATTATTTACTGGAGTATATAGACTCAAAAAAGTCCATTTGCTGAAAAAACAACAAACTCAGAGCAGCAATTAAGCCAAGTCTGTGCAAAATAAGTATATATTTTGCATTTGAGGTAAATACAGATTATTTTCGGTTTGATTAATTATCAGAATAATCGATTGAATAATCAATTACCACCGTGCAGCGTAGATTTTTGAGTACCACTCTTAGTGACTGGCATTAGTGAAATAGTAGTTTCCAAGTGTATTCCCTTATGAATAATGATCTTAGCTTTGAGATTTCCAGTAAGAGGGTTTGCCGGAGGGTGTGGAGGGGACCAGCAGCGGGGCGGTCTGGATGGTAAGCGATGGCAGCCCACACAGCAGATGTCAGCCAGTTGTTGCGTGGAAGTGGTGGCATGTCTGTGGATTGCTGTGTGTGAGGGGCACACCCAAAGGGAGGGGCGGCCAGAGGGACTGTGCTTCTCAGTGCTGTCATCCTCCACAATGTGGGCCAGATTAGATTGGAGCTGACAGCAGAGGATATTCAATTAGATTGTTCGTGTCACTCAGTGGCTTCGATCAGAGTCCCTCCTGATGCCTTTGTGTTCGCCATCGCAACGAGGCAGAAACACACAGCGATCTGTCTTTCTGCGTCATTTATATTCACGTTGACCTCCGGCTTTGCTCTTTTTCATTATTTTTGTTACTGAATGCCACATTTTAGATATTGATATTTCAGGGGGCATGTAAATTCTTAATTTACATTGTCCACTTTTCAGATTCCATAACATTCATCCGACCTCCAAAGTGATCCAAACAAGTCTTACATCCTTATTCTCCTTTTCCCTTGTGTCTTTTCTTTGCAGGGAAACCAGCAGCACGTGCAGCAGTGACCCCGGTCTGTTCACCAATGATGAAGGAAGACAAGGTATCACAAACTGATCTGCCTTAACACAGAGCGTTTTATGAAAAATTTGTGAACATGGCTGTGCTCAATTCTGAGTGAATTCTGGGGCTGGATAAAGAGGTTTGGCTACAATGGACTGGTTGCTGGGCACCCAGGCGACTCTAATAAGACGTTGTCATGTCGTGTTAATGAGCGCTGAAGCCTTTGCTAATCTCATTAGCCGCGGTGGGGCCGAGCGGCCTCTGATTTAACAGTTGTCACTACACCTTGACTGTGAGAGGCATGGTTCCTGTGGACAGTTTGCTGAGTGACAGGCCTGAGATCAGCTCGCTGTCTGGGGAAGAACCAGTGTTGTCTGGTGCTGCGCAGTCCATTGAGAAACGTCAGGCTTTTAAATTTGCCCACAATCAAAATGGTTTAGAAAAGAACCAATGTTTATAAGGCGATATCACTCCAACCAATAATGCATTTACCTTCCGACGCGTGCAGGTGATGATGAGCAGAGCGACTGGTTCTTTGAAGGGGACTGCGGAGTCAGCCTGCTGCCCAACTGGGACTCTGACAGCCCCCTTTCACTTGAGGATAGACAATCCTCCACCAACTTCTTCCAACCTGCACGGCGCGCTGTTAGAGGTGGTCAAAGATTTTATATTTCTTTTTAGGGATATAACTGGGGAATTTTGTGATGTTTAGACTCCATGTGGGTGAGTCTCAGGGTTGCTGCACAATTTGGAAAAACTGTCAACTGTCAGAGTTTTCCAGTTCTGCTTTAAAAAGCAACATCCACCAATCCATACTTCCAAATAGCCAGCCGGTTAGCAAATTGATTGACTAGCTGGCTTGTTAGCCAGCTAGCTGGCTAGCTAATCATGTCCTTCTTTATACACTCTGTGCCATTGGCTCTTCTTTTACTCATCATTGCCAGAAATGTAAACAGCTTCATCTGTTTTATATTAGAGTGCAATAACCAAAAAAAGGTATCAATTGGTTTCAATCAGCTGTGAAGAAACGGAGATAAAGTTGTGTTTTACTTGTTGCAGGGTATCATTCACGTCCTAAACGATTGCCTTGCTCTGCTGCCTGCTGCATCAGGCGGGACAGGAGGCGTCTTCCTAGAAAGGTAAAAGAAATGCATCCTCATTAATGTCAAAGAAGCCGAAAACTCTTGTACCAACTTTGCTTTGTTTTGTTTCTTGCAACTTTTGTTGAACAGAGCAACAACATGCCAGTGTTTGTGGAAAGACTGAGACATTTCTCTACAGATCATTGCCAGAGAAAGTAAGACACTCAAAGAGATCCTGCTGAAACTGAGGTTGCCATGTGGATCTTACCATCAATGTTTTGTTGTATCCTTTTAGATTCTGGCTGCCGTCGGTTGGGAACCAAGACAGAAACCAGGCATGTTATGACATCAAATCCTTTTTATGCAATTTTCCTTTTGTTCCGTTAAAACTTTCAATGTTAAATTTGACACTTGAAATTTACAGTTGAGCCCTTTGTGCCCACTACCGATGTGTCCCAGTGACATGATGTCAGAAGGTTCCTATGTCAGATGTTCCCCTCCATCCATCAGAAGCAGGTAGGTAATGACAAAAGTTAAACGACGCACCATTGTCTCCTTTATTATTGTCTGCGGATTAAAAAACAAGTATATATATTCATTTAATTTGCTTTGAAGCAAATACACACTTTGGTTACACCTATTGTATCTTGCAAAAGTATAGCA
This sequence comes from Poecilia picta, assembly GCA_033032245.1. Taxonomy (NCBI): domain Eukaryota; kingdom Metazoa; phylum Chordata; class Actinopteri; order Cyprinodontiformes; family Poeciliidae; genus Poecilia; species Poecilia picta. The sequence goes on from CM065374.1 coordinate 9,421,954, forward strand.
CATTATTTTAATGCAGAAGTGAGATAATAATAGTTTTTTTTAAATCTGTGCTATGTGCCACAGTTGTGCTCTCCACAAGTCTGCCATTATTGGAAGATGGTGCAGAAGAAAACTCTTTTTGAATGGAAAGCCACAAGTAGTACTGTCTGCTATATTTGACAATGGCTTTATAATTGAGACCACAAACATGTTGAAGAACATGTTTTATTTGGTCTACATACAAAATGGTGTATGAGGCAGAAAACTGTCAGCAGACAACTTTGAATACACCATCCCCACTCTGACTCACGTGATTGGGAAAATCACAGTGGAATAAGGATTTTTTTACACCAGGAAATCTTAAAAACAACATCTACTACGACCATGTCATAACTTTACACTACTAAATGTTGTTTGTTACATAAAATCCCAGCAAAATACATTGATATTTTTGGTTGTGATGTGACAAGACATGGCAAATACAAAATGGGGTTAATACATTGTGAAGGTACTACATGGAATTTTTTTGTTTTATGCATTCAAATATATATTTTTTCCTGCATAAAGCTAATATTTTGACCAAATAAAATCTATCCATTAGTGAAAATCTAGTTCCAAAGTTGGAGCTAAACTAACAACAGTAAGCCACTGAAGTACCTCTCAGATTCGGCTCAACTTACTAGTTTTCAAGGTCAGGTACTACAAATAGAGAAATGCTTTGTTGACTTAATGTTGATTTAAATTCCACCATTTCTGGGTCGGCAAAGAAAAGCATTAGAGGAATCCAAAAGATGTTTGTCAAAGCGTCTCGTCGCTCCCAGTCTTCCCTGGAACAGTTGGATCTGCATGGGGAGCTGTTGAGGAACTGAGCAGCCCTCTTGGCCTGGAGACTGTGGGACTTCTCATTGTGTTGTTTCCATTCTGCCTATTTATGGTGCATTCCTAATTTTTGTTTCACACACACATATCCACACGCCTTTCCTTCCCCACTCTCTTGGGTTATTTCACAGAGCGCTCAGGCACTTCTTGATGAGGGGCAAAAACACGACTGCTATGAAAAGCCCCAGACTTCTTAGGGCTTTCTTTTCTAAACTGGCCCTTTCTTCTCCACCTGAAAGGTTCCTTCAGATTCCAGTTTAAGGCATTGTGAATACTAATTTCTCCTATTAAAAAGCCCTCATATCCCTGCCATGCTCTCATTTGAATGACAGACTCAGGGGAGATCTCTTAATTCCTTTATAGTGGGATTCAAGACCCTTCACTTCAAAAAGTATAAATCATACTCCCAAATGAATGAGGGAGAAAGTGGGAGGGGATTGACGAGAGGGGCTTCTGATGTGTTTAGTTGGACGGCACAAGCAGAATCCGTCTCCCCGAGGTGTTCAAATCCACTCTCCAGTGATACGGCTGCCTTGTGCTTACGACCCGACTCCTGGGTCAGTCAAGTTCATCCCAAACAATTACATACAAACAGAAATGTCTCTTAGTGGTCGGTTTTGATTGGTGCTCTTCGTTTTTCTTGAAAATGTCATACCTCTTGAACTTTTCACAATACAACAGAAACTTTTGATGCATTTTAATAATATTATATGCGACTCAAAGTAGTGAGTCATTTAAAAAATGTTGCAAATAAAAAACCATTTCGGAACATAATTAGTCAAGAGGGTTATGGTAAAACTAGAGGAGTTGTGGAGATCGAAAGATGACAATTTCTTGCATTAGTTGTACACTACGTATTTCTGATTCCCGTTGTTGGTAGAAATCCTCAAGAAGTCCTCAGAAATGATTTAGTAGAGGAAACAGACATATGGAAGAGAAGACAATTTGTGCAGAATAATAGCCTAACAATGCACCATCTCATACGTGATACATGGAAGTGACAACATCATTCTGTGGGCATGCATTTCTGGATGTATGGAGCTACAAATGTGGAACTAAATACTTTACATCCTGTGAAAGACTTGAGACTGGTGCTATATTGGTTTTTGATGTGGGCTGTTTGGACAGTTGCCCAGGGTGGCATTGGGGGTTGGGAGGGGGGGTGGCCCCCAGAAACTAGAAAATAAAAAATATATATCATCTGTTGTGCTCTGAAAAAGATTGCAACTACATTCCTGTGCTGAGTCCTAGGAAATTAGGTTACTATTGAAATTTTGTATTTTATCTCTGTCCCAACTCTGACAACCCTAAGAACTATTGCAGGTAAGATACTCACCACTTATAGAGACTCCATTAGACCTCAGGGGAAGTTTTTTTTTTCTTTTTTTCTCATGGTGATTTGTACAACAACCCATTTACCACCAAGGCTCAGTCCTGGAATAACCCTGAAACAGCTGGATTACCAGTGTGATTTTACAGAATGAAACAAGCTCTAAATCATTCTGGTCTATACCATTCCTGGTAGTGGCAGGATTATGCTTTGGGACTGCTTGCTGCCAGAACTACTGTTGCACTTCACAAAATCCAGGCTTAAAGGATGTAAACCGCTTCACTTTAGTATCTCTGTTTATATTTTAGAGTGTTTTCTTCTTACCTTTGAATCTTTGTGTGAGCAGACACAGTGTTTTGTGGGATTAGGTTGCATCGGGGCCACTGGCCACTTTAAAATGCATGACTGCCTCCCAGCCGAGCTGCACAGGAGTAGCATCTTTTATCTATTGACTTATTTATTCCTAAATGACACTTGCGCTACGAGATAAATCATAGTCTTACACCACTCCCTCCCCAGTTTTCATTTTAATTGTGAGATCACAGTGTCAGCAGTTAGTATATTGGTGTGAGTGGCCTATTGATTATTGATTTGGAGTTATTGATTATACTCCCTGGAGAGCCTAATCCTTTCTGATTCATTTGAATTCCTCTATTAATCTTGAAATCCCACTCACACCTGAAGCAGCATGTACACTAATGAAAATAGATGGTCGTTTTTCTAACTGCGACTTCTCCCTCTGCTTTTGATTCATCATTTCTAATTGATATATTTGCTTTTGGATGTGTGCACTAAAATTACAATTGACCCCGTGTCAGTGCTGTTTTACTTAGCACCCTGAGGGACTTCATTGTGTTTTAAAGTCTCATATGACCTAAAAAAATCCATCTTGTGCACATTTTTCTCTGTGTCCTTGTGTCTTTGATAGCATTTAGTTGTTGGCCCCCTTTTTTGCTGCATAGAGCCTCAAAGACAGTCTTTGCTCCTGCATCATACTTTTAGTAAATTTAGACAGAGACATCTGTCGAGCTTTTGAAAACTGATGAAGTAACAGATGTTAAATAATATTAACACCGCAGTGCTTTTTTTCCCTTTTTTTAACAACTGCTGACAGTTGTAGCTTGCAGTTTCTGCTGGAATAATGGGTAGTATTTTCCCCTGCTTAATGAGCCAGCTGATAGTTTTCTCATGTTTGATTAGGATTGTGCTGAGTGCCTCAGTGGGCTCCGGATGGCCCCGAAGAGGCTCCGTCTCCCAGCACTCTGCAGCAGGAAAGGGCGCTTTACTCCCTCCAGGCTGCAGTTTGGCTGCATGTCGCTGCCTCGATGCAGTGAGGAAGGAGATAGAGGGATGGTCCTCCATACATTAAGGCCAAATGCATCACGGTATTACTTTTAATGCCGCAGGCGTGCCCTGTGAAATAATGCGACGTTTAAATGTGGATCGATTTTGGAATTAAAAAGTTAGTTTGCAAAGATTTACTGTTGGGAGTTCAATGTCTGAGCTCTTTATCAGGGGCGCAAATGGCTGGTTATGTGCTGTCCGACGGAGGTACGATTGAGGGATCGATAGGCGCGTGATTTACTAACTGGAGTACAGGTAATCAATAAGTATAAAAGTAAATGAAATATGCATTACTGGGATTTTATTAGAGAAAGGTAGCAGGGAGAGAATAACGGTCAGGCCATTTATTTTTATATCTATTGATTATACAACATAGGGACTTCGCTCAAAGCATGCCCTGAACAGCTCTCAACACCCAGCGCCTGCACACCCGTCATGTGATTTATGGGTGTTGAGGTCATGGAATGGGTTGCCAGTTAAAACGCTGGCCTGATAGGACCTCGCTGTACAATGTGTCTGTAAGGGACATGAAGCTTTATGCAGCCTGGTGTTTGAGGGGGATGTCCTACTTTTCCTCTGTCTGCATTTCTGCTGTTTTAAGATGTTATCCTGAAGATTTATTGAGATATTCACTTCAGGTCACACTTTGTTTCTGCTTGTTTAATGTAGTCTATGAAGAATATTAAAGATATCACATTACTAGATACACAGTCCAGTCACATTAATGTGACCACCACGTACTTTCCACTTCAGAGTTAAATAACCAATCACAGAAGGCAGGTGGCAGCACAGTGCAGTTGAGCGTATATAAAGGGTGTGTGTGGGCTTCGGAAAACATTTCAATCGTTGGCGTAATGCAGAAACGAAGCGATTTATCCGACGTCCAAAAGGGCATGATCATTGGCTTTCGGGCCAAGGGTGGAAGCATTTCCGAAACGGCTGAGTTTGTGAACTGTTCGCGTGCCGCCGTGGTAAAAGTGTACCGTGCATGGCAAAATGGGACTGTCCAAAATCAACGACGTGGCAAATGTGGTGCACCACGGGCCATAGATGACAGAGGCGAACGACGGTTGCGGAGATGCGTTCGGGCAGATAGACGGGCTACCGTTGAGCAACTGACCACTAAAATGAACCAAGGGGCTACCACAAGTGTCTCCCAAACCACTATTCAGCGAACATTGCTGCGTCTGGGCCTCCGAAGCGGACGCCTGGTTCGTGCACCTATGCTGACTGGTGTTCATCGACGACGAAGGCTAGAATTTGCACGCCAGTACAGCAGCTGGACGTCCACTGAGTGGCGACAGGTAGCGTTTTCAGATGAATCGCGTTTTATGCTCCATCGGACAGATGGACGTTGGCGTATAAGGCGTGAAACCTCTGAAAGGAACCACCCTGCAACCATTGCAGGAACGGTCCAAGCTGGAGGCGGGAGCATTATGGTCTGGGGAATGTTTTCCTGGCATTCTCTGGGTTCACTGATTATTGTGGAAGGCACGATGGATCAATACAAGTACGCATCTGTCCTTGCGGACCATGTCCACCCCTACATGCGCATTGTTTTTCCTCAGGATGATGGCATCTTCCAGCAGGACAATGCGAGGTGCCATACAGCTGCCAGTGTACGTGCGTGGTTCGAAGAGCACCAGGATGAGTTTACCGTCCTCCCCTGGCCAGCAAACTCACCTGACTTAAACCCAATCGAGCATCTGTGGGACCATCTCGATCGAGTTGTTCGCGCCATGGATCCTCAACCGCGTAATCTAGCGCAGCTGGCCACGGCATTAGAGTCGGCATGGCTCAACATCCCAGAGAAGACCTTCAGGGACCTAAGTGACTCTCTTCCTGCACGTCTCGTAGCAGTTCGCTCTGCGAAAGGTGGTTATTCTGGCTTTTGACAGATGGTCACATTAATGTGACTGGACTGTGTATATTAGCATTTTCTTGACTTGCTTAATTGCAAAATTTATATATTTTTTTAAAACACTGATTACACAATTTTAAATTTATTTAAAGTTTTCTTTAATCGCACAGACTCAAAATGCATACAAATAGCTAACCAGTTTAACTTAGCTCTACTGCTTCTCACTAAAAGAAGAGATTACATGTCAGATACTTCTTTTAGGCATAAAAAACCATGTGATTAGTAGAGTCACTTGCTAAGGGACATTATAACCAAAATTGTTTGGAATGTATGATTATATTTAACCCTGTATGTAAATATCAGCCGCAAGTTACAGGCTGAATTATCATTCCACCTTTGAAAAAAACCTAAAAAAAAATATATAAAACTCTATAATAGTATGACTTTAACACATGATGAATGTTGGTCCTGATTATAACGGTATCACCTGAAAACCTGACTTAAAATAGATGATAAGCTGAAGGATGATAATTCTCAGGACTTTTTTCCGTTTCTTAAAGTTATGACTTTCAGATACTGTTAATCAAGACATTTTCAAAAGATTACAAGAAAGTCTGGCTTTGCAGAAAATGTAGAAAAAAAAGATTGTTAAAGCTTTTGAAAAATATTATGTAAAATTAAGGAATATAAAAAACACCAAAATTGCACATTTCATCTTAAATATTCATGTCACTTCACTCTTGCACCTACATTAAAAGTCTCTCCTACCCCCAGATGAAGGAGCAATCCTTGAACTTAAATTCTTCTCTCTAATATTCAGAGCCATTGTGATCTGTGATGAAGCTTTTCTGCTTGCAGCGATCCTAACATGACGCACGTAGCCCAGAGCAGAGTCATGTGTTTAACACAAAAATGGTTCTGATTCAGCATCTCTACTCATTTCAGTTATGGAAAAAAAAGCTTAATGAAGAAAAATGTATACTTTACAAAAATGCATGGATGGCTGCAAACAAAGTGCGTTTCCAAATGTGCAGTGCTGGTTTTTATTGACTTTTGTAAAATGATTTCATAATTTTCTGATGTTTTTGTCTCACTGACCCTCCAGGCAGATTAATTTCATTCCGGGACTGTTGTGCTCATCTGACGTGCGGAGGAAGAAAGAAACAGAAGCTGTTTTCATCACAGCATCAGGTAACAGTCTTAACACAGTCACACAGCTGCGTCTTAAAGATGTTAAAAACGGCAATTGCATTACTTATGTCTTTCTGTAGTTTAGCAACTTTAGTTAGACATTATTTTTAATGCTGGTGTTGCAATGTAACACTGACATGATTTTCTTTAAACAGACTTTGGTACAAATTACTGGTAAAAAGGATTTTTCTTGATTTTAGGATCCTTTGCAATTACTAGACTTAGTTTCCTATTTAAATTTCATCCGACTGTCTGTCCATTCATCCATCTAAGCAAGCAAGCCCTAATAAATTCATAATAAACTTCTAATTTTACACTTAAAAAAGACTAACAAGTAGTTAAAAATTGGAGTTTGAAAAAATATTGAGTATTTACATGACAAATGTGTAGGGAATTTGTTTTTGCCCTTACTTATTGTTCTACATTATTAAAAGCAAAGCTAGTTTGTCCATCCCAGGCTATTACCACAACTCCTCTCTAGTCTCCAGCTTTAAATTTTCTATCTTGTTCTTCTCAGTATGGTTATTGTCAACACACAACAGAAACACCAAGTCAAAGCAGAATGTTTTTTTTTGGAACATGAAAGCAAACATTTTTATGAAACAATCTACTTGAGTGGTATTATAGGCCTGTATCAATAAAAATGGAAGAGCAGTAAGGGGAGATATGAAATGGACATTTGTGACAGCACAACAGCATTTTACAAGCTACTGAAAAATGTCAGATTTCTTTTTTACAGAACCTATCCTCTGCTGCCTCTGTTTTTTATCTTTGGCTAAAGCAGATTATAAACACAATGTTTTAAGTTCTTAACTAAGCCATTGTCTCTGGACGCATGTTTGCTTAGTCTTCCTTATGCTGTTTCTTCTCTAATGTTCTCTAATGGCTGAGATTAAATTGTTCAAAGTTGGATTTTATTTACTAAATAGATGTCTTCCGAAGGCAATAAGTTGCAGTAGATTTTATCTATAGAGCTTTGAATACAAATGCATCACACACATTTTTTAGGAAAACATGTTGTGCACCACATATCCTTTCTTCTCATTTCACAATTATATATTACATTGCATTCTGTAATTAACATCATAATGATATTGAATTTTATACTTCTAATGTGGCAAAATGTGAAAAAGTTTAAACTTTTCATTACTTGCAATCAAATATTGATTATTTGGTAAGGTGGTAAGGAGAGGTTTAGCACAGAGAAGTGATAATTGGTGTTACACAGAGTTTACTCTATCTCAGAAGACATTAAGCTGTCTGTGCTGTGTGTGTTTAGACCAGTGGAGCTGCCTGTTTTCATTAGCCTGATGGCTCTGAACCTTGTGTCTTCACCAAATTGAAATCTGAATTGGTTTGTCCACCATTTCCTCTCCGTTCGCCACTCCTGCAGCTGCAGTTTGTCATTTAAATAACAAATGCTGGTGGTTCCCTGATTTACTGAGGGGTGCGGGCCCCTGATGTATATTAATATTGCTGCACAGGGCTCTGTACTGGGGTCCATCATTCATTTGGATAAAAGAGGTGGAATTTAAAAGCAGCCAATGCTTTGCTTGGATACAGATTGGAACCATTTATTGCACTGAGTGATGGAATAGCTGGCAATTCTGTCCTTCACCTTCCCAGTGCTGAACCTCTTCCCATAAAAGTAGAAAAAAACAGATTCACCCCTGACCCCTAAGGACTCCTGCATGTTTTGTAGTCAACATGCAGAAGCAGGACATCCCTCAGTATGTTGACAGGTAACCCATAGTCTACTATAAACCGACTGAAAATGAAATCAATTTGAAAGTATCTATTTTTTGTAGAATTCTGCACGTTTTTATTGCGGTTTGCACAGAAATTGTGAATTTAAAATTGCTTGAATTTAATATTAAAGTCTGTCTATGTGTAAGGGGATGATAAAGAGGGAGCGTTACTGAACAGCACATCCTCTCCGACCCTGTTTGGACCGCTTTACTGTTTTCTGAGTCTCGTGCCCCCTGCCCACTATGATTTATCATGCATCCCATGTCGTCCAATGTCAGTTTCTGCAGCTACAACTGCTCTGTATAAATCTTTACTTTGGCAGCCCCCTGCACCATGTCTCTGCTCAGTAATCACAGGACCTCCAGGAGATGCACACTTAGTCTGACAAGCTTTCACACTCTCCGCACAGGAATTTTGGTTTGCTGCCACTCTGACATAAATGTGCACAGAGGCAAATCAGATTCTGTGATTTACTGAGTGAAGTCGTTTCCCAGTAGACATCCTGTTTGCATGGAAAGATTGTTGTCTGCATTCAGCAGAAAGAGCGACATATTACTCTTAGTGAACACGACAGCTGAGTCTTTGGATTAGCCAGAGGAAGTGGATTGTTGTATATGTTAGTGGCTGGATCTGGAACTCTGTAATCAGGAGTGAAAATGGTCTGTCGCTGTAGGTATCCTCCGGGACTCCACGGGAAATTACTCAGGCGGTACCCAGCTGTTGCTTTGTCTTCTTTCTTTACCCTTTTAGCACCTTCACTACACTGCTAAACCTGGTCGTGAAGAAAAAAACCCAACAAAACACAAGAACGTATCAGGCCAGGTATCTGTTTGGATTAGATGACCACTCCACTTCTCAGCTTTAAATTGGAGGCTTTCTACTTTCCTTCCTGCCAGTCCAGAAATTCAACTCAGTCCAACAAGTTTTTGAACAAAAGATACTTTTGTTCTTTTTCTTCTTTCTCCCCATTTAATAGTTTTAAGGGTATATACACAGTCCAGTCACATTAATGTGACCACCACGTACTTTCCACTTCAGAGTTAAATAACCAATCACAGAAGGCAGGTGGCAGCACAGTGCAGTTGAGCGTATATAAAGGGTGTGTGTGGGCTTCGGAAAACATTTCAATCGTTGGCGTAATGCAGAAACGAAGCGATTTATCCGACGTCCAAAAGGGCATGATCATTGGCTTTCGGGCCAAGGGTGGAAGCATTTCCGAAACGGCTGAGTTTGTGAACTGTTCGCGTGCCGCCGTGGTAAAAGTGTACCGTGCATGGCAAAATGGGACTGTCCAAAATCAACGACGTGGCAAATGTGGTGCACCACGGGCCATAGATGACAGAGGCGAACGACGGTTGCGGAGATGCGTTCGGGCAGATAGACGGGCTACCGTTGAGCAACTGACCACTAAAATGAACCAAGGGGCTACCACAAGTGTCTCCCAAACCACTATTCAGCGAACATTGCTGCGTCTGGGCCTCCGAAGCAGACGCCTGGTTCGTGCACCTATGCTGACTGGTGTTCATCGACGACGAAGGCTAGAATTTGCACGCCAGTACAGCAGCTGGACGTCCACTGAGTGGCGACAGGTAGCGTTTTCAGATGAATCGCGTTTTATGCTCCATCGGACAGATGGACGTTGGCGTATAAGGCGTGAAACCTCTGAAAGGAACCACCCTGCAACCATTGCAGGAACGGTCCAAGCTGGAGGCGGGAGCATTATGGTCTGGGGAATGTTTTCCTGGCATTCTCTGGGTTCACTGATTATTGTGGAAGGCACGATGGATCAATACAAGTACGCATCTGTCCTTGCGGACCATGTCCACCCCTACATGCGCATTGTTTTTCCTCAGGATGATGGCATCTTCCAGCAGGACAATGCGAGGTGCCATACAGCTGCCAGTGTACGTGCGTGGTTCGAAGAGCACCAGGATGAGTTTACCGTCCTCCCCTGGCCAGCAAACTCACCTGACTTAAACCCAATCGAGCATCTGTGGGACCATCTCGATCGAGTTGTTCGCGCCATGGATCCTCAACCGCGTAATCTAGCGCAGCTGGCCACGGCATTAGAGTCGGCATGGCTCAACATCCCAGAGAAGACCTTCAGGGACCTAAGTGACTCTCTTCCTGCACGTCTCGTAGCAGTTCGCTCTGCGAAAGGTGGTTATTCTGGCTTTTGACAGATGGTCACATTAATGTGACTGGACTGTGTATTATCAAGACTAAAACCTTTCCCTTTTGATTTCAGGCTCGTAGCTTTCAATAACTATTCAGATACATGTTTGAAATTCAGAAGTACCAGTAAGTAAAAAAGAAAAGAAAAAGAAGAAAAACCGGCAGTTGTGAACAAAATATGAAGGGATTATGTTAAAGTTTAATTCATAAATTAAGGATTCACATTGGGAATTTAGCTAGTACTCTTTTCTGATGTAGTTTGGCGATCTAACAAACCGGCTCTTTATGGAAATCATTCTGTGATGAGCTTGCTTTGCCCACAATTTGCCAGTGGAGTAAGAACTCTTCCAACAAAACCTGTTATTTCAAACACTGGAATGTGTTGCTTCCATTTCGCTGAGCCACGGTCACCAGAGTACTTGTGTTTGGGAGTCAGTGACTGGACAAGTCTCACTTGTCTCCAAATAATCTGTCCATTTTTGACATTTGTGAAAGTTTAACCCTGCTACTGTAATGTAGCTGTGGAAATGTTATTGCAAGGGCATTTTAATAGCAACTCAAGTTTCTCTGAAATTACCTTTCTCACAGTAAGACAAATTTTCATCCTAAAAGATCACTCTTGATTAAAACTGAAGTTAAAATACTTGTCTGTGAAGTGTTCTGGGCTTTATTTGGTTCAGACACAGAGAGATAAGTATGCAAATGCAGCTGTTTATCAGTGGTGATCATTTCTGAAATTGACTCAAAATGGTAGGCTGGGATATGTGGTTGCATAGTTTCAAGATTTTACTTGTTTTTGGTCCATAATCTGATTTAGGTGTGATCGTTTAGTGATCGTTCCAGGAAGAAATTATGCTTGTTTATAGTCAAGTTCGTCAACGTCAGACTGTTTGCTGTTTTGATGTGTTGGTACAATGTGGGTGCCCAGGTGCAGGCCAGCCCTTAGCCATGGAGAGGCCACCTATTCTCCCCCCTCTGCCTTCATGTGTCCCCTTGCCCAAGCGAGACGGCAGCGTGACAGATCACCTGCGCCGGAGGCCCGCAGCGTTCCTGCCCGGCGGTCCGGCCCCCTCTCATTAATGCCCAGGCTGGTGCGAGGGCTGCGTGGCAGCACAAGACAAATAACGCTACCACTCAGCCATCACTTGTGCTGACAGAAATGCAGCCCACCGCACTATTTTGCCCTCTCAAGCTCCACTCCACAACCTGCTCTTGTCCTTCAACCCCCACCCCCATTTATTCGGTCTCTACCTGCACCTGTCTGCGCTGCTCCACCAAACTTTTACGTGATGGGGGGGGGAGGCTTTCGACGCCGCTGCGGGGTGAGTTTAGCACTGAAATTCACGCAGGTTGATGTACAGGCTCCACTTACCAGCTGCCTTTGCATACACACAGTTTTCTGTTTGTCTTTATGGAGACATATTTGTTTTTAGCAGCCCATTCTGTCAGGTGCTTCTTGACTTGTGTGCAAACCCTCTTGCCGGGAGGTCTGATTTGAACGTCTTACTTTTGCATTTATAAAAAGAGCCTTGTGTGTGTGTGTGTGTGTGTGTGTTGCATGCGTGCGTGTGTGTGTGTGTGTGTGTGTGTGTGTTCAAGAGAGGGAGCAGCAGAGAAAAAGAGGGAGAGAGAAACACAAAGGCTAATCATTAAAGAGCCATTCAACCCTGTTCATTTAAGTGTGGGAATCAGCAGGCCCATTACTGTCAATGTGTAATTAGCTGATTAATAAACAGGGGGAACGGCAGTGCTCCAGGAAGGCCTGTAATGATTGTTTTTAGAGAGCATCTCATAAGAGCTTATTAAGATGGTGAGGTGGTTCCATTCAACTTCCCATTATCACCCACAGTAAATGTATGTACTGTAATTCTTCCTCTGACAGAGAATCGTTGCATTCTAATTTCTTTACTGACCTTGGTGTAAAACTCCTTGATTGCAGGTGTTGCTTTTGCTTCAAACACATTACTCAGTTAAGGGAACACATTACTCAGTTTTCTTTAAAGTTATCATTTAAACACATAAATTCCCTCTGAAATATTAGTATTTAAAATGCATTGCATTTTTCATATGGCTTCATGTTTCTAGATTCGATTCAGCTTTTCTTTTTTCCACAAGCCTCGTTTGCGCTGATATTCCTAAATAAAATCCACTCCAGCAATTTTCAATTCTTTCGTCAGATTCTCATTAGATTCAGATCTAAACTTTGACTAGACCACTCTAATCCTTTCTGTGCAATCCCACAGAATGATGCTTTCACCACCGTGTTTCACTGCAGGGCAGCATGTGGTGTGTTGGTTGTGGGAGAGAATGTTTATTAAGTTTGACTGGAAGTTCAAAACATCCTAATAAAATACTTTGGTGTCTTGTCTTTATATAATATCACATCAAGAGGTGGTTTTGTAAAATGCTGTTCAAAACTCTTGAGTAGTCCCTCACCTTTCCATTCAAGGTGCCAGTAATCTTTTCAAAGACATTTGAGGAATAGTTCTTTTGCTGCATGTACTTTTTAAGAAGAGGCAATTTTATCAAGATGCTTGTGAAGGTGATGGTGTTCCTTCTGATTATTATTAATATTGCGGTGATGACTGCAATTCAAGATATTGTGGATATCTATATCTATTTTAAAATAATTTTAATCTAATGTTATGTACTTACGGCACAAATTTCATCATTTTAAAATAAAGTGGGAAAGCATGTAAAAAATTACACTAAAACCCTAGATGGATATAAATTGTATAAAAACCATTTAATTTGAAGGGGGTTTGTTTTGTTTCTACTGCGTTGTCTCGTCCTGACTCTGACCTTCACGTTGGACTTTTGTTGGTATGTGGTGCACCTCGCTCATGCTAATGCACTCAAACTAATGTTCCCTGCCGTTTCTTTGTATCTGTCAAATATGAAAACTCCTGAATTTTGATCAAGCCCTTTGACTATGTTTAACCCGAAGTGTTTAGGTTGGACCTCAGCAGCAGTTAGTCATCATTCCCTCAAGAAATATTAATCAATTATCTTGCCCGCCGGATCATTTTGGGGAAGAAGTCATCTGGAAAGAGCCACAAGCAGATAGAAGGGGAAAGAACTAAAGCACATGCCAGTGAATGCTGTAATGCCTAATCCTTTGAGACAGCCCACAGCCACAATGTCACTTCTAGTTGCCATGTCCTCTGCTGTGGGGCTGCCTGGAAAATACGTTGTGTGACTGGTGCTACCTTTTTGGGGTGGCGACCTGGAAGGATTTATTTATCAAAACTGAAGTAGAAGCTGCAGGAAAGCAGGTTAGGGAGCAAATTTGTTCCTTTGTTCTTCTGTCTCTGGTGAAAATGCGCTCTGCTGTTTCCAAACCAAAGAGGATCTGTAACGGGGAAGGTGTCAGTGACAGACGAAGTGTGATGATCAGAGTTAAAAACATAAATGCTACAAAATTGGTTAAGCTTAAAAAGCTGGAAAAATTGGCCTTTTAATATCCGTGTCCTCAAGTCGTATGGGGCCAAATTGGATTTGGCTCACATGACCAAAATCTCATTAATATTTAACTTATTAGTAGAGGATTGCTTCAGTTATATTTCCACACATTCAAAGCAGTGATCCATGAGTACTGAATTTGATTTATTATTTTAATTCATGTAGCTTCAGTGAGCAAAAAAAAGGGATTTTACAGGCTCATGTGAGAAACTTAGAATATCATCAAATGTTAATGTATTTAACTCATTTTATTGCCATTCAATACATATGGAGATTTCTAAATTGGAATTTAGAAATAAATCAAAGTTTCCAGAGTATGAGGAAGAATGAAGTTTCTACAGTCAGTGATTACTTGAGTAGTCACGTCATTTGCTGGTTTTGGTCCAAAGGTGTTTTCTGAAGTCCAACAAGCTGATTCATGGAGATGTTGGTTTTATTTTCCAGCAGGACTTTGCAACTACGCACACTGCTATAAAAAAATTAATCAACATATTTTATATAGCCCATAGACCTATCTGAACCTAAGGAAGCGTAATAGGTAATATTTAAGGTATACATTTACACCTATATAAATCTATGTAAATTACAAATTTCACTTTTTGTCTGGAGTCACTGAAATGAATAAACTTTTCACTAATCTACTAATTTATTGATCCAACCACCCATATTTGAACCTTTTTTTTTCTTTTTTGCTCCATGTTTCAACATTTGAAATGTTCTTTGTCTTTCTTTTTAGCTATCAACCCATTTCATAAAGATCAGCAGAGAAAGGAGGCAAAAGGAGGTGCCTGCAGTAACACACCAAACCCTGGAGCAGTAGGACCAAGTACACCTCAGTCTGCTACTTCTGCTCAGCCTGAGAGTTCGTCTTTACTCCAGGGCAACCACGAGGACACTTGAAAGAGGCTTGACAGACGCATCTAATTCCTAAAGCGATTGTGCCTGAGAACGAAATAGCTAGAACCCCCTTCTACTCCACAAACTTTACAACAAAGAAAGAAAAATACAAAAGCACATCATTAGTCTTCAAATCAGCATGTTCCTGCTCGATCCAGCCCTTCCAGGTAGTATATTAAGCATGACAAATGTTAATGCAATCAAGCCTTGTTAAGCGCTCCGCCATCTCCTTAAGCAAGAAGGCAGCTTCAAGTGGCTCCTCGTTCGTCTCAAGACTTTACTGCTCTTCCTGTTTCCACACTGAGTCTCCAGGCCACCCGCCACTGCATAATCCATTAATTATGTCCACTCCCGTAGCACAGCACTTGTCAGCAGGAACCTCGGAAAGTATGGTCAGTTGAGGCTCGTTGACCAGGGGGCGACTGCTCCAGTTTAAGGCAACCAACAATGGCTGTAAAGCAGCTAGCTCCGAGGGAGATGAACATCACAATGTTTAGCTGCCACATGCTGTTGCGGGGTTAAGAGAGGCGACCACCGCTGGCGAGCCACACAAAGTACAGGCCTCCTATTAGCATGGATTTGAAAAGCTACAGTTGCTACAAAGGTGCTCATTAGCACAACACAGAGGGAGCGTAGTCATGGTCCTCGGAGGGCCGCCTCTGTTCTCTTCAGGTTGCCTTATATATTCAAATTTCCCCAAACAGATTTAAAGTTCAAAGCTGGCTGTAAATCTGTCTGAAAAAGCTGTTTTTTTTTTTTGTTTTTTTAGCAATGCTGGCTGAGTTGCTTTTGGAGCTGGAGGAGCAACAGGAAACAGGAAAGGAGGGTTATACATAGTATCTTCAAAACCCCTCTGGGTATATAGTTTCCAAATGGTTTCACCTCTAGGAGATCAATGGCAGCAAACAGAGGAAACAAACACAATAATCTGAGCAAAGCAAATAAATAGGTGTGTAGAAAAAGATGTGCAACGCAAAAAAATCAATTCAACTTTTAGTACAGTAGCATTATCTCACTTGAACAATGTAGAAAATTCAGTCACCTACATTGTGAGTACATTTATTCAGTGATGAAACGCGTATCAGTATATTTTACAGCCCAGAATTTTGTCAGTAGGACAGTTTTAGTCTCCTAAAATGTATCACGTTTGGATCATACATACAGAAAGGTCTTTGAGGATTCCTTGGCCCTTTCCCCGTTTGATCCAGAGTCCTGAACTGGTTTTATGTCCCCCCTTCACTTCAGCTTAATCAGCAGGTTTTCTGCAGGTCCAGTCACTGTGATGGCAAAAGAAAAAGGATGTTTGTATGTTCGGTGAATTATTTCTCTGTTGATTTGCCCATATATTTTGGATAATGTTCCAGCTGAAAGACCAATTGATTTTATTTTTCTGGTAGAGTTCATCAGATTCCAATTTAAAATGTCATCATATTTTATGATGAGTTTATGATGCACAGCATTTAACGAAGCTCCCTGAAAATTTAGAAAATACAGAGGCCCACCACGTTACAGATCATCCATCATAATTAGACAAAATAGAAGTATCCTATATTGTCCCTGAGTGGGGAAATGCAGGTGTACCAGCAGCAGAAGGGTGCAGTTATCTAGAAGCATGCATGCTCAGACATGTATGATTGAAAAATCTAAAATCAGAAAAATAAGACTAAGAGAACCAACTTTTTAGTCAGATATCGCTTATAACCAATAAAAGCTGCAAGTGTTGAGCAGCGTACCCTGCTAAAAGTCTGATGAAGTTTTTAACCAAAAGTTAATCAAATTTTTTTAAGGCCTTTTTTACAGAAATTCACAACATAATCACCAGCTGCATGACATGTCTTTTCAGATATTTTAAAGCCTTTTTAAAGAGAAGAATTGCATTTAATAAAATGAGATTTGCTAATTAATGTGAGTTATATGTCTGCAATAATCTGTGTGAGAAGGATTTATGTGATCATGCTGGGGAGGGATGACATTTATAAATGCTGTGTGGGCACACTATAGTTTAAATGGATGCCTCGCATTACTTTGCTAGTTGCTGCCACAGAAAT
This sequence comes from Poecilia picta, assembly GCA_033032245.1. Classification (NCBI taxonomy): domain Eukaryota; kingdom Metazoa; phylum Chordata; class Actinopteri; order Cyprinodontiformes; family Poeciliidae; genus Poecilia; species Poecilia picta. The sequence goes on from CM065374.1 coordinate 9,438,869, forward strand.
TCGTCAGTGTTCAGATCACAGCCGCTACTGGTTTACCTCCTTTTCAGCAATACACCTGGTAAATAGGAATTGCACAGATTAATGATCATTGTAAAACAGAAAAAAGTGGTTAAAAAAATATAAATTTGTTTTTAGAGCATTCTGTGTCTCAACTGTTTGAGATGTATTTTGAACTGGAAGAGCTTTACAGTTAATGGTCAGTGTTTTTTAGTTTTTTCCATTGTATGAAAAAGGGCCTCATGAAAGTACAAGTAGCATCTAGCCCAAAAAAAAGTCCCTCGAAGGGAAGTGGAGATGCGAAATGATGTGAGAAACTTCACACTCATTTATATATTCTGTTGGTTATGGATTAGAAACTTGGAGTAATTGATTATTTTCTTCCGAAACACAATATTTCAATCCAGTCACTTATATTGAATATTACAACTTTAGGTTGCATATTATGATCTGAAACATACATTCCTGAAAGTTTAATTATCCTCTTGCTGTCAGGCCACATTTGTAGATTATCTGATTGCATTCATGTAATTGAATGTAAGCACTGCGAGTTATTGGTTATAAGAAAACTAATTTAATATAAAGTTAACTACAAAACCAAGCCTATTGTTTAAGATGCATCCAAAGAGTAGGACTACGTCCAGCTAATCTAATTTAACTATGGTTCCTATAGTAGAAACAAAGCTCATTAAAGAATGATTCCTTGTTTGTGGTAAAGATTTCTGCAGTGGAAACTCACATTAAGATGCATTGATTCTTGCATGGGTTAGTCAGTAGCCGGGAAACAACACCCAAGCTGCCACAGAATAATTAGCAGTCCCCATAATGACACCTCTCCCAGACCTTATGCCTCAAAATTAATTTACAATGGCTCGGAAATAGGGGAATGGCTTCCGTAGAGCTAGTCAATTGTCCTGTTACAGTTAAGGAATCCGGCAGGCTGGTTGCACTCATATTTCATCCCAGGTAAAGATTACCTGTCAGCCCCATGGGAGATGTATTGATCTGTTTTCCTTTTTCCGGCAGCAATCACCTGACAAAGGCACCTAGGAGGTGAGTGAATGAGTGATGCCTGGTCGGCCTGGTCTAGCCCGGTGGTTTCTGTTGTCCATAGGTTTTAGAGATTATGAGGAAGAGCAGCAACAATGCTGTCATAAACTCTGCTTGAATCTCATCTGCATTCCCGCAAAGCAGTGCCCTCTGTGACACTGGTCACAGGTCAAAGGGGAATTAGGTTGTTTTTTTGTGTGCCTCCTTTCTTGTCAGTGGCGTTTGTTCCTACTGTGTAATGTGTACTGATGATGAAAATGTATGCAAAAAGGCCTCTCTGGTTCCTGCTGACAATAGCATGTTGTAAGTCACCTTAGTTCAACTCGCTTTGTATTTCAGAAGAGATTCACTAGGTTTGGACGGGCTTCGAATGACGATGGAGCCACTTTCCCCTGACTTTCTGGTAGTCATCTTTCTCTATGTCATGTGGTTTCTTGGCAGCTAATGTATTTATGTAATTGCCTTGATATATAACATGTATGTATTATTGTTGACACCGTGCATCTTAACTAATTACAGTGTATAAAATGTGTTGTATAGTAATTATGATGTGATTATTTTGCATTTTATAACTGAGGATTTAGGAATGAGGTCATTAAATTGATAGAATTACATGATAGATCGCACTGGAGATGCATCACCTTTTTATATATTTTTTTCTAATTTCATTTACAGGGATTTAAGAAAATCTTGGTGGTATCAGGGCTCCAAGGCAGCTATCACATTTGGAAGGTTGTGCGAGTGCCATCTTATCTCTTAAGGCTGTTATCTTTGTGGAGGCATGCCTAAGTGCTTTGCAAATGATCTAAAGAGGATTACTAATCCTTCAGAAAACATCTGTACCGTATTGCTTCATGTAAGAGAGACGTTACAATTCTAAAGTTCAACATTAACAAAGATTTAATGCAGTAGCTTCCTTTCTGGTTTTATAATATAAAGTTTAAGTAAAACAGATGAATCAGTGAGTTCTTTAATGAACTTTGTATGGCTATAAGAAATTGTTTTAAAGCCGCTCTAGTTAAACTCAAAGTCATTTGTGTTTTTGTAATGTCTTGGAAGATCCATGCCCAAAATATGGGTATGAGTTTTTTCCCCCTCTATGTAATGTGTGTAAAAAAAAAAAATACCAATATTTATGCATTTTTAAATTCAATGCTGAATTTATGTGCAATAAATTAGTTTTTGTGACCAGGTGGGCTTGGAATGTTAATGAGAGGACAGAGATTTAGTCAGTTTTGCATTTAACAGCATTAACAGGCAGAATCATTGTCATTCACAGTCACTTGATCACAATAATAATAAACAATGTCATAATTTACTCATACAGAAACAATTACTTTTTTTGAAGAGACTGACAAGCTTCATAGATCTTCAACACAGTGCATTGCAAACCTAACTTGTCCAAATGTTATTACAAACTCCCAGATATTTTATAGGGATTTAACACAATAGACCAACACAAAGTAGTGCATATGAAGTGAAAGGAGATAAATACCAAATTTATACACATAGGTTTTTTAAGAGTAACATTCCAGTCAATCCTTTGATGAACCTTTTTTTTTGCTGCAAATACACACCAGTTTTCAAGGCTTCCCACAAGTTCTCCATTGGATTTTGGTCTGGGTTTTGACTGGTCCATTCTAACACTTGTGCCCTGATCAAGCCATTCCTTTATGTGGTTAGAGATTGTGTAAAAAAGTGAATAATTGTTTATTTTTTGTGTACTACTTATTGTACACTGATAAAAATCACAAAGTGCTTTGCAAAGAGAGAATTATATAAATGGTACATGTTTACAAACAAATATAACAATATTTAAAACTGTCTCAAGAAAAAGAAAGTGACAAATCAAATTAGCTAGTTTTTAAATGAATTAAGAATCTTAAGACAACTTGATAAACTTCATTAACGATCTGTTCAAGAATGCGTATTTATTGCAAAAAAAAAGAAACAACAACAATGGGCTCAAAACACAATCTTGGTGTACGCCACAGCCTTCTCACCCTATCTCTGAGATACCCCACACACTTTGAAGGAAACTTATTATTCTGTCAGTCACTACCCACAGTTTCAGCTGCCATCATGTTTCAGAGCAGGTGTGGTGCTCAATGTGCAGATATGATTCTTCCAGTATGATAACTTTGGTATTTTAAAAACATATATTTCTTTTTTTTTTTTTTATTGAAAAAGAACAGCTATCTTTATGGCTGCTAAAAGGAATATGTAAGGATCAGCCTGTTTCACCACAGCTACACAATTAAATGCAAAATGATAAATAAAACGTGTAACTGGTGCACTAAAAGACATTTCTTAGCTGAGTGACGGTGGTCCTGGCGAATACAAATGTTGGCTTGGACTGCAGCGAGGGTGACAGAGAAAATACTCAACTGGGCCACTGGAGATTATCAGTCGATCCCCCGCTGTTAATCTTCCAGCTGAATGGCGAGGACTGCGGTAGTCACTTTGCCACGTGTGAGAGTCGGGAGCAATTCTCTCCGCTCGCCGGTGGTCCACAGTTACAAATCACATCATCAGCTGTCTGAGCACCCACAGCCACCTCTTCTCCACCAGATTGATGGTGAAATGGAGGAAAAATCAATGGCTTCCTCTCGTCAGAAAGCGCCAGCTCTGTCATGTTTGGTAGTTTGACGTTGGCCTCTCTTACATTCCGTCCACTGCTGGAAATTGAAAGCTCGGGTTGAACAAACTGACAGACACGGATGCTTTTGAGGTGAGACAATGACCGATTTCAATCTGTCGCCTTACTGGTGAGGTCGGAAAACACTTCCATGCCACTGGAGAAGATTAGAGTGATCGGGTTGAGTTGGTTTAGTTTCTAGTAAGTGACGGTTAGTCTTCAAAACTCTCTCAAAGGCCTCTGTGTAGGTGACCCTGTGAGTAACAGCAATCAGTTTTTGCACTCGCCCCCTGCCATCATTTAATTCTTATCATCACTGTGACACGCTGCAACTCCATAGCAAGGTGTCCGTTCGCCGCTTGCTGCGAAACGAGCAAGCATCACTAAGCTTTTTCACTCCGACACATATTCTCCTCCTAATGGGAAATTCAAATATCACATATCAGCTGAATGCAATATTCACTTAGAGGGAGATAACGCTCTGCCTGATGTGTCTCATGTATCCGGTTGAGAATGGGCCCGGCTCGGTCGCTGACACCAGATCCGACTGTGAAACCGGCTGTATATATTCTGACAGGAGCTCGCGGGGAGCTTGTTCGTTCGCTCTGTGCTTTATTGGCTTGCGTGTTGGTCGTCTTGTATTCCCCCGTGTATTTGAGGGAGAGCAGATTCCAGGGCATCTGCGCTTGTCCTGCTGCCTCTCCCCGGGCCTCCACAGCAGCGCCATTCCTTTTCATTTCTGCTGGCATTCTAATCAGAGCATTATGAGCTTCACCGGGTGAAGTACGCAGAAAGTTGTGTTTCTTGACAGCCAATAAAAACCTTATAATCTCCCTGATTCAAGTGGCCCATTTAGAAAAAATACTAACTAGCACTATCGCTCACACCACCTCCCTCCCTATTTCTTTAATACCCTTTTTTATTTAATATATAGCCCATGAAAAATGAGAGACTCCCGCTTTGCTGTGTAGATATTTTGCTGCTGATGATGCGAGACGAATTTCCATCACAGCTTTGTTTCCAGCGGGTGAGCGGATAATCTTTTACAGTGCGGGGAGGGAGGGCAGCGCTCCCATCAATCTCCGGGGCTTATAGCTGCTGCGTGGTTGCCTCGCCTTACCAAAACGCCTGCAAAGCAACACAACACTGGCCTGAAAAAGGGTCAGTGTGACTACACGGTGAGCTCCTAGACCCTCCTTAACCCTCAGAACAATGCTTCACCTCTGTTCCATTAGTCCTGTCATTGTTATTATGTCATTTTTCTAACAAGGCTGTCGCATCTGACGGAGCAGCATTGCTTTCCTGCTTGACAGCCTTGGGAAACTATGTTTTCAGCTTTAGCTGCTCCTGTTGTCGAGAGGTTTCATCTGTCTCTCTGCTTCACAGCCATGTGCGCTCTGTGTTGCAAAGCAAGAAGGTCTCACTTGTACTTGGGGCGTCTTGCCCAGGCAGACTCTGGAGAGGGGCCCCTGGTGGCCCCCATGCTGGTGTATTGGCTGGCTGGCAGGGATGCTGCACGCTTCTCTCCGCACCCTGCTGCCCTGACAATCGTCCGCCTTACAGCTACCCCCCCCTGTGGAGACGATGGCGCTCTGATTGACAATAATGGGAAGTGGCAGAATCAATGGAAGACAAGAAAGGGGTGTGCGTGAAATTCTCCAGGAGCTTCTAGTCACAGACCAGGGGATCTGGCAACACTCACCTGTCATCCCTGCAGCTCCAGCATTAGAGGCTGTGACAGCAGGAGCTGATGGAGAGAAAGACACTGTTTTCATCATCTCTCTGCTGACAGCCCAGTAATGGTGCTTCCTCTGAACATTTTAGTTACAGTTAAACACAAATATGTTCATAACTCACTACACCAACCTGCTTAAAAATGTTTAGAGATTTTTCCGCCTTACAGAAATTAATCTAAAACGTACATAAATAAAAATGCTGATTTTAATCAATGGTTTAATATGTTTGGTGAACAAAGCTAACTAAACCAATATAGGAATAAATTAACTGCAGTAAACCCTATTTTTGAAAATTGAGTTCAGTTTACCTAGCCACACCCAACCTTCATGACATGGACTGCAGGATCAATAAATTGCTTAAAAAGAGAACAAGACAAAGTAGACAAAAGGCTCCTGTGAATCACTCTGGAATCTGTTATCCACAAAAGGAAGAAACATGTGAATCTTCTAAGGAGCGTTGATGAACCAAAATCAACCCAAAAAGCAAATCTATTTCCTGAAAGAACACAAATTAAATCAGATCAGATTAGATACAATTTAGTTCTAGTATAAAACTTTTGAAAATATATTTTTTACTGTTTTTCCCACAAAATTCCCCAAGTTGCACATTTATGATTGAAAAATAATCTTTGCTCTGGTTAGAATTATTATATTGAGTAACTTGTTATCTCAAACTGTAGTAAGTGGCCATCAAAGAACACATTTAAAATAGTGGTTTAAAACATTATCTAAATATATATCGATATGGCTTAAATGCACTCCCGATCTTCTGCAGGTGCTTTAAATGTGTGTGTCTGCATGTGCGTGTGTGTGTGTATGGGGATGGAGGGCAGGTGTCACGACAGAAGGGGCACTCCATCCTCTAATTGATCGGCAAAAGATGCACATGAAGAAGACGTTAAAGCTAAATGAAGTCATAAAAGTGGATTGAGACATTTATTAAGTCAGACGAAAAGCCCTCAGAAACATTGAGATTGTTTATTGATTTTTGTGTTTTGGCTGGCTGCGCAGGAGTAATCGCTTGTTCTGCTGCTGCTGCTATGTAGCGGAGATGGTGGAGGCGCGACCACGGCCGAACGCTCAGGTGGAGGTGCTCACTTCCTCCTAAAAGAGATGAGCTTAACCAGCAGAACACTGAGTTCATATTATTATTTTACATAATTTATATTCTGACTCAATGCACAGCTAAGAATGCCAGCTGCTTTTGGTGGAGTGTTTCTAAAGTGCTGGCAGGCTCAAAAGCCAGTCTATTCCCAGAGCTCTTCGCTCACAAAGTAATAGAAACACTGCTGATTCTCTTGTTCTGCTCTCTGTTTGTGGGTTTTGTATGTGGAAATGCATGTATCTCTTATAATTCAAGCAAATTGAGTTGCAATATTCACCTGAATAAACAGTAGAACTCTGAACATAAAAAAATAAACAATAAAAAACTGCATTTAGACACTTTTTTAAGGTCACTCCAAAACCTAAATATTTCACATGCACCCAATACTATTTTGTGACTAATTTCTAATCTGTTTTCTTTCCATAGCCATATTTCTCAACCTGAATGAGATGCACACATTTTTATAAAGTACATATTCCTTCAACTCTATGCATCCTTTTCAGTCTCTATTGATTGTCTTATTTATATTAAAGTTGGCTAACTTTACTGATAAGTAAAGTTATATGGGAACCCTTTCCAGTGACTGGGTAGTTTTCTGGGACCATTATTTACATCCTTCTTATGAAAACAAATTATGTTGGTAGAAATTAGCTCCAAAAAATAAAAATCTGCATTGAAGCATTATGTTTTCAGTTAGAGTGTAGTTTTGTGGAAGAAGAGTTCTAAACATTTCAAACTGATTGAATTTTTCCTCTATAAAACTCCCTCATTTCAGTTTTAACACACGTATTTTTGTTAACTTTGTCTTTAATCAAGGAAAAATAAAAGCCCCCCCCCCCACTTCTACCTTGTAGATATTTTTCTAGCTCTGCCCCTGCTCACTGTAAAAATTTGAGCTTTATGAGTTCCCAGCTGGCCGTTCACCGGTCAGGGCCGATCAAGCCCAAAGTTGGTCGGCTCTTGTTATCATCAGATTTCTCTGTAAATCTATAGAAAATATGTAGGGCATTTTGCTCATATTTATTCTGAAAAATGTTTTGGATTTGCCATGTCCTTCCGTTTTCCAAACTAAAACCATATGTACAAATTGTTAGAATCTTGAGGCATTATCTGATACTGCCCATGGTAATTTAACACCCTGTATAATATATTATATTTTATCAACCCAAATCATAGTTCTTTCATTTCTTTTCTAGGTGAGGAGATAAAATTGATGTCCATGCTTCATAGCTGTCCTGCTGCACACACGTGCCTTCATGTGTGTGAGTGCCTGAGTGTGTGTGTGGTGCGGATGAGTGTTAGGTAGAGTTCAACCATACTGGTGACATCAATCTGCCTGTTCTTTATTAGACGGTGCAGTGAGGTGTAACTGACTGCATTGTCCACAGATGGACTTGGGCCCATAGCACACGGGACCCTGGTCAGCTGCCCTGACAATACAATCAATAACCACACACTCATTACAGGAGCCATGCCTGCCTTCTCCCTGTCTAGCTGCCCTGTGGAGTCTCCCGTTATTGTACCCTGAATTTTCTTTGTTATTCCACATAGCCTAACCCTAAACTTTTCTCTACATTTTTGTATATATGGGTGATTTCTTTTTTTGTAAATTTAAGTAAAACCTAACTTAGAAAGGGTAAAGGGACACTGAACTGTCCCAGCCAGAGCTCCTCTGCTGCAGTATTCAGGGCCGGACAGTCGCGGTTGACAGTGATCCAGCATTGAGCTCGGGGCCTATAAATGGTAATGCCCTCCACTTGCCTTCCTCATAAAGCATAATAAAAGAAGGTTATAAATCCAGCCAATTAGCTGTGTCTATCAGTCGCCTTAATTGGAGTGTCATGACTGGCTAAGGGATGACCTTGTGTGCCAGAGCGCCAAGACAGACGAGGGGGCCAGGGGGGACATCTGAGTGGAAGTGGCCGACTTGGGCTTCTTTAAATCAACTGGATCCAGCAGGCCATGCTGCAGTTAAGGGCCGGGTCATTTGGTGGTAAAACGTTTATGCTGATGTTTGAATTTAAAGTCTCTCGAGTAGATGTGATTATGGGAACAATATGGCAGGGGATTCCTTTGGTCAGGCAATGCAGGTGCCTCGAATCCATCTTGTTATGGAGGAGCTAAATCCTCCCCTCTGTCCTCCTGCGTACCTGGCCAACATGCATCTCCTCTCAACACCTCGCTCAACCGCTCTCTGTGGCCACTCAAACCCGAAACCTCGACTTCCGCTCTGGCTATGAGCATCCACTATCTCATGACACCGGTCTGTCGCAGAGGAAACACTGAGCCCATTTGTTCATGTAGAGATGTCGGCGGTCTCATCCCTTCGCCTCAGGATCAGATGGTATTGAGCAGTTAACCAACCAGCTGTCAGGGACGAGTTTCTCCACGGCTCACTGAGAGACGCCGACAGTTGTTTCCTTTCTCTCTGACCGGCCGGAGATAATTCAGTCAACACACTTTGAACTACAGATAAGGGAGGAAGAGGATGATCCAAGGGACAGGGCAGAGGAGAAGAAGTGGAAGGGTACAGGTGAGGTGGGGTCCACGGAGCAGGTGTATGGGAACTGAAGAGGGCCAAGTAAGATAAAGACTGAGACAGATGCAATCATCTCATTTGCACCTAGCCTTGCAGTCAAAATCAAAAGCCGTTATTTCAGATATTGATTAAAACTCCAGTTTTTTCAGGCTGTTAAGGAAACTTATGTCATTCAACTAAAAAATTTAAGTATATTAGAGATTCATTACACAATGAGTGATACATTTCTAGAGTTTAGTTGTTAATTTGGACGATTTCTAAAATATTACATAAAACTAAAAAAACAAGATTTTTAATGCTCATTTTGTTTGTTATTACCTGCAGCATCATGAGAAAGATAGCTAATTTGACAAAAGGAGGGTAAGCAATAAAAACAAAAAAATAATTACAAAAGATGATGTCTACTACACCAACAAATGGAAAACTGAATGAAAAGAAAAGATGTGGTTAAAAAGTATACAAACAACCAGGATATCCTCAGCCTTCAGAGGGTTGAGCTGTTAGAAGAGTTTACTGGAGGGAGAAGTAGAAACACAACGGAGTGCAGGACATGGACGATTCTTGGTGGTTATAGCCACTTGGAGAAAACCTAAGAGAACATCAGAATCTTCTCCTCAACTTACCAAAAGAGAAAAATGACTGCGGTTTCTCAGTGGTTTCAGGTCCTTTTTTAATTTTTTTTTTTTTTTTGCATTTCATTTGTGAAATAAAAGTCAGAGAGTCTGGAAGAAGAGCAGAGAGACACAGAAAACCCAACAGCTTGAGATCTCATGAGCTGCAAACCGTAATCATCACCATTAGCATTCATATTAGTCATTTAATTTCAGGTGTTCTAATATTATCACCTTCCTAAAATAAGGGCCATTGTTTTAGAAAGGTGACAATATCTAAACACCTGAAATTGAATGACTGATATGAATTGCATTTTCTTTTTTTTTTAAAGGCATTTCTTTATAAAGGTTTGTTGGCTCTAGAGGCCTTTATTTGAAAGTAGTTTGACAGAAAACTGGGTAATGAGAAAGTGGGGAAGATGTGGCAAATGTTACCAGGCCGGGAATCAAATCTGCCACTACGCGGACTAAGGCCTCAATATGTGGGTTGTGCTTTGCCTCTGCGCCACAACAGCAACCCTATGAATTGTATTTTTAATAATACCCCAATTTATTAAGAGGGCCCTGTGTTTTCAATAAGTGCAAGCGACCCTGCATCTCGTGATTTGTCATGACCGCGTGCTGCCACTGCTCGTCCTGTTCCTTCCTGTTTGAGCTGTTACGAGTGTGAAAAGACGAGGGAGAGGAAATTAATTTTCAATAAATGCCCCACAAAGTAGCTTTTGTTTTGTCTCGGGCACGTGGGTTTGCATACCTGCCAGGTGTTGTGTGGCACTCACCCTCCTGGTCTCCACGTGCTCTGTGCCAAGGTGCGTGATGAAAGGCCCCTGGTGGCCTATCAAAGGCCCCATTGAGTTGCAGCTATGAGCAGGACAAGAGGGTCCCAGTGTGGACAGTGGAAATTTGACACTGTCCGACAGGAGTTCCACACAGCCCACTCAGGGTGCTGCTGACAGCCCCACTCGTAAGGAGATCTGGCGCTCTTGTGTGCACTTCTACTGACTCGCTGCCAGCTGACCCGGAGCAAAGAGGAGGAGCCGTGAGGAGCGCGGTTATGCAGAGGAGTGGATGCAAAAGAAGAGTGGCATGTTGCTGGTCCTTTTAACCGGTCACCATTTAAAGCTGCAGGATGGAACTTTTATAAAGAATACATTTATTTTTACATATTTGTTAAAACACGAGACAGATATTCTGTTAAAATATTGATCTCCTCTTCCTCCTCCTTGCTGTTGCAGCCTGAAGAACCAATCATAGCCAGCAGGAAGGTCTTAGTGCTGACAATGTACTCTCGTGTACTCTCTGCTAAATATGCCTAATGACAGAGAAACAACTCATTGGTCATTGGTGGCTATGTTAACTAGCCTGAGCATTCCCAACAAGGAGATAGGATAGGGGGGAGAGGAATGAGCAGTGCAGAACAGAGATTGTGATTGGCAGCAGGAAGACCCACCTCCTGGCTATGAATGGTTGTTTATAGATAGCACTGGGAGAAGGTAGAGGCGCTCATTTTTTTTTCACAGATTATCTCTCATATCATATCGTCACAACACACAGTGTCAGTTTCAATATATATCTAAAAATATATACTTTTATTAAGTTACACACTGCAGATTTAAGGTGGATCACACTGAACATTCGACAATTTCTTGGTGCATCTTTTCCTCAAAAGTCCTAAGCTAAGTCTCCCTGCAGTGACTCAAAATCAGATCGACTGCATTAGCTGAGTGCCTACTAAATATCCACCACAGTGCAAAAAAAGACGTTTCTGTGAAGTACCGAGGAGTTGGTCTGCTTATCAGTGGTCGCAATGGGACTTTTCCTTTGATTAGTGATCCTCACCTTGCAGCGACAGGTTTCACTCAAATTAACTCAAAGCTTTTTATTTTTCTTTAATTACAATTTTCACTGAAAAATCTAAAGTAGTTAAACATCCATACATGGAATAAATAATTTAGTACCTGCTTCATCTTCCCACAGGAGTTTTCATAAATAATCTGAAATTCCTATTCGCCCACAGCCTTCTTCTTTAACCATTCGGCCGTTCAGGCTCCCCACCTTTAAAAATAAACCCTTAAATAATGGCGACTGGTTTTGTTGACACCCTGGCTGATGTTTGCTGCTCAGTAATATATTGCATCAGCAGAGCAGAGTAGTTGTCTCTGCTCTGCACCTGCACCAACCATTCAGGCTGAAGTCTATAAATCCCAGCACTGGCAGGAATCGGGGAGCAGCTCACTGGACCTCAGGTTGCCTTTCTAACACATTACACTCCACAAACTCTCATCTATGGACATTTGCTGATGCATAAATGGTTTGTTTATGCATGTGTGAACATTCAGAGTACCGGTGCTTTAAATTCGCCGTTCTTAGATCCCACCAGTGATCCCCACCAGCCAGGCTGCCATTCCACATACCAGCAGGCGGTGCATATACAAATCACTGCGGCCTTGTTAGCATAGTTTAGTGAAGATGTCAGTTTTACGAGGGCCAGGTTGCTTGCTATGCGTGTCAGGGACAGAAAGGGAGGGGGTGACCCACGGGGGGGAATCACACAAGCCCTGCACCTGTAAATTTTTGACGGAATAACAGGAGGCTGGTGGAGTAACGGGCCCATACCTCTGCGAAAGAGCTTGAATCCTGTGATGTGATTTAACAGCGACACACTGGAGTGCGCAGAATGAAGACAGACAGAATGAATTTCCTGCTTCAAAAAAAACGAATTAAAAAAAGCTCCCAGTTATCTGATGTATTGTAAATAATCGCTTCCTCACAGATCACAAAAGGGGCTTTTTTTTCTCTGCTCATAACCAGAGCTACCCTAGATCAGGAGCGTTGTTTAATGCAGTCGTGTGTGTGAGGGTTGTTGGCGTCATTAGATTGTTGATCTCATTTCCTCTCTGATGATTGAAAATAAAGAGAGGCTCTGAGTTTATCAGGCAGATAAATGGACAGCCCATCCTGTGGGAAGATCTAATCTGTCATGCGTCAAGGCCGGAGTTCACCTGCCGCCTGGTAATAACCACGTCGAAGGGCACTGATGATTTAGGAGAGCTTGGCTCTTTGTTTGCTTTTGCAAACACCTGATGGTTTCATTAATTAACCAGCCACAATTAGTGGCCCGCGTCATGCCAGGTACTCTTTCAGCGGCCATATTAAAAATCAGAAGAACTCTATTAGAGTTGACCTTTCCTGTGAAATTACTGATATTTCAGATTTAACATGGAATTTAATGAAAAGTTTCTTTTTTTATTCCTACAGCTGAGGTCCTTTCTGTCCACAGTAGGAAATGGGGTCTTCTGCAGCCTGCAGGTCGTTAATTATGATCTCCACTAATTAAATTAAAAGGATGTCATTGCTGGATTTTTTTTATCCCTCTGTCCCAAAGGTTTAAGAGTAGATAAGATATTTATCACCTCTTAAAATGATGCCTCTTCACATTAATTACATTGATTAAAGTCCCATTTGGTTTCCCTTTTTTTATACATTTCTTTATTAAAAAAATAAGTACTTGAGGAAGAAGAGGATTCATCTGGCACTCAGAAGGTCAGGGATTCAGTCCCCAGCTTCCTGTTTGACGTGTCCATGGGCAAATTCCTAATCTCCATTCTACCTCCGGTGCAAAGGTTCAAAGTATTATATAAAATGCGGAACACAAAATAAACAAGGACTTGAAAATTTTTGTGTGAGGTGAGTACTATCATATAAGTGTTTTAAGATTATAAAAAAGAGGAACATTTGTTTCCTAATGTTGGTGGCATTAAGTATAGACTAGTATCAAATTTTACCAAGACTCAAAAGTGTTATGGTTTCAAAATACCAAGTATTGACCTTCTCTGTCATAGGTGCTGGTCATTTTGACCCTAGTATTGTTGACACAAATACAGTTTTCTCTCATTAACAAGACTAAAAATTGATTCAACTATTACATATGCATAATATGACCTTACACTTTTCTAACGGATATTGAATCAGTGTAAACATATACAGATCCAAAACGTGACTAATAGAGTTAATTCATGCAAGGAAACAATCCACTCGAATGGTTATGGAAACTTTTATCTGCGTTGTTGAATAAGCTTTCACTGAAATGTTTCAGAGCTGCACAGTGGCGCAGCTGGTAGAGCTGTTGCCTTGCAGCAAGAAGGTTCTGGGTTCGATTCCCGGCCCCGGCCTTTCTGCATGGAGTTTGCATGTTCTCCCTGTGCATGGTGGGTTTTCTCCGGGTACTCCGGTTTCCTCCCACAGTCCAAAAACATGACTGTCAGGTTAATTGGTCTGTCTAAATTGCCCCTAGGTGTGAGTGTGTGTGTGCATGGTTGTTTGTCCTGTGTGTGTCTCTGTGTTGCCCTGCGACAGACTGGCGACCTGTCCAGAGTGAACCCCGCCTCTCGCCCGGAACGCTAGCTGGAGATAGGCACCAGCACCTCCCGACCCCATTAAGGGACAAGGGTGTAGGAAAATGGATGGATGGATGGATGAAATGTTTCAGATCATCAAACACATTTTAGTAAAGGGTAAAGACAACCTGGATAAATGGTGTTTTCAAAAGACGATGTCATTCATTAAAGGAAAAATAATGAATAAACCTGAGCCGCTGGGAAAAAACTAAATGGCCCCCTTGTTAAATCATGAATTAACTGTGATTAAACAAAATTGTTTTAAAAAGAAACTGTGGACCTGATTATTACATGCCGGGGTAATAATTCAAACAGAAACGTTTTGATGGCTGAAAGATTGAAAAAATAATATTTCAAAAACATTAGAACAGTCATCGACATCTCTCGCTCTGGAAAAGGGTGACAAAGCTGTTTAGGAGGCCAACAAACCAAAAGTGAGAGTCAGTAATAAAACATACAGCTAGGAACAACTGGGAGAGCACATTTATGATGCGACCAGGAAGCCAAAAACTACCCAGAGCAACATCTAAATCCTCAATTAATGCCAGGGTTTAAAAATCCAACAATGAAAAGTAGACAGGAAAAACTACCTCCATAAAAATTTTGACGATCCCCAAGACTTTAGGGAAAATGTTCTGTGAAATGCTGAGATCAAAGTTGAATGTTTTGGAAGGCCTGGGTCATGTTACATCTGTTCTAAAACTGGATCAGTGACAGTCAAACAAGGTGGTGGTTATGTAATGGTTTTACTTCTTCAGCACTTGAATGACTTTCCATAGTTCCAATGATTTTTACTCTCCACCAGAACATCCTGCAGCACATAAATACAACTCTGACTGACTCAAGAAAAGCAAAATGTAGATTTGAAATGGCCTAGCTAAAGCTTGTATTTAAATCCAATTTATACTATATTTATGCTCAAACCTTCTAAAGTGGCAAAAATAAATAATTTCTCCAGAGGAAATCCTCAATGATTATGTTAAAGACTCTTTGTCTTTTAAGACTCAATACTTTTTAAAAGCTTAATTCATAATGTTAAAAGGGGAGAAATTTTTCCAAAAAAGCCAGTTTGCTTTGGTGAGCTTTTTACCTTAATGAACAAAATCCGCTTTTCCTTTCTATTCAGGTTAACTTTATCCAAAACTGAAATTTGGTTGTTAACAGTGACATTTAAGTGTGACATAAAAGGGGACAAATATATTTTCAGAGCACCATATGTTATAAAATCCATTGTTCTATTGGCGGCTTTAAAGTTTCAGATGATGATGCGGAAAAGGTTTCCTACTTCCAAGATTTTTGCCGTTCAGACCCTTGGAGTAATTCACAATGGCCGCCCACTCCCCTTCCTCCCAAGTTCATTCCCGTCTCCTCCTTCTACTCTGGACCTCTGCGGCTGCTGGTTTCCACCTCTTCTCAACCGCCTTTCTCTCTCTTGCTGAAAAAAAAATACACACACGCACACACACAGACATTCATGAACACACACAAACACAGGTTTCCTCTGCCACATGTGTGCATTTATTTATTCGTTGTATTTCCTAATTCAGTTTGACGAATGAGTGACAGCTTGACACTTCATTCGGTAAGATTAATAGAACGACACAATATTTACGTGGCAGAGACAGCCAATTATCCCACCATCTATCATCCAGATTATCTTTCTGATTGAAAACTACTCGTCCATGTAATCGGAATTATTTGGAATTAGAAGGAAATTTATGGCTTCTTGTGTCACTTTTCCTGGACGGTGGTAAATTAGAAATAGTAGATACATAAAGGGAGTATAAGAAAAAGGGATAAATAAAGGGGCTCCACAAATGTTGCATATATTTTCGCCTTTTCCTTCCTCCACGGCCTTAAGTGAACTTCATTTTTTGCAGATCATAATGTTGTGAGGATGAAATGTAAAATTTCTCTCCATAAAGAAGGCTTTAATGGATATTTTCATAAAAATGTTTTAAAAGGATACAGATTGTTTGATTGAGCAGCGAGTTGTTTTAATCGGAAAGCAGAATGAAATGCTTTCCACTCTGAAGACAGTAATGGATAGATCTTATCCACAGTGATAGCCTTGTGTGTATTGATCTATGCCAATGTTTTTTAAATGTCCATCTTACTCATGGCAGAGCCTACATTAGTTTACTCCTTCAACCTCTGTCCTTCAGCCTCTAGTGATTAATTCACCCCGCTCCTCTCTATCTCGCCCCACAATGCTTTGTATTCTGTTTCCATACATCACCTTTTTGTACCACTCTCTTCTCAAACTTTCATCACTTGATTAATTTACCTAATCTCTTGACTCTGCTTAATGTTTCAGAGTATCTGGTTTTCATACAGAAAACCCCCCACACACATTTTCATTCTCCTTTTAATGAAAAATCAAAGAGAACAGAACAAATGAGAGGTTCAGGGTGCAGGCGGAGCAGGTATGCAAGGTTGGTCGTCGAGACGCAAGATGTCGACTGCAGAGCTGTGAGAAAGTATTTCCTCGTCTTTCAGATGTCTTTTGACGCTTCATTGTCACACGTAGCTGTGTAAAATTGTCAGATTAATTTTAGTACCAGACAAAGATGTCCAGAGTAAATAAAAGAAAAAAAGAACTTTAAAAAGATTTTATTTGTTAAAGGGAAACAAGCTGTCTAAATCAAGCTGGTCTACAAACTGCAAGTTTTTGTGACTTTAGCTCTCTTGGATCAATGTGGAGGAATGTCAGTCCATGACAGGTTAAAAAGTATTAGGTTCCATTGACCAAATTCCTGAATAGCACACATGTTCAGGCCTCAAATCTCCTCAAATGCCTCAATATCGCTGGATTCATAATTTCAAAAGTGTACACATCAGGTTGTCCTTGTTTGTTGTTTTTAATTTGTCTGTTGATGTAAAACATTTAGGTTTGACAAAAGGCAAAAACAAAAGAAACTTGTGAGAGCTCAAATACTTTTTCAGAGCTCTGTATGACACAATGTATCGACTCAACTGACAGTAAAATTTCAGCACATCTCCAGCTCACTGCAGGAATCAATACACTTTCCTTCTGCAGATCTTGAAACATATTTTTAGACAGCTATAAAGTAAATTAAAGCACACCAATAATGCAATCCGTTGCTTTAACGGTCAATAAAGAAACTAAAAATAAATGTATGGAGCATGAATTGACTTGGCATTTTTTTCGTGCAGGTCTTTGGTAATGAAATTTCAGAAGTGACGTTTCATCCCTTTAGCAAGCCCCGGCGCTCTAAAAGCCTGGCTCTGAGTCATTCCTTGTTTTAGAAATGGTGAAAATGGCCACATCTAACATCATGGCAGGCGTCCGGTTTACTCCGACTTGTTAAATAGGATTATGCTATCCCAATATAGTACTCCCAACAACTATGGCTTGTTTATTTTTATCCTCTTATTAGGATGGGAGCAGAATCCTTAAAAGGGTGCCAAAATTATCCTGCGAAACGCTGACAGGGAAAAATGAAAGGTCTCCAACGGTTATTATAAGCAATCTGTCTGCATTGAAGCACAATGTGACTGCTGTGCTTGCGATACCAACGAGGTGACCTCAGCGAGATGAGGAGGAGAGACATGTTGAAAGTCAGACACGCCGTCTGGATGGCGTTCACACCACATACACACACAAAAGGACGCAACCAAGTATTTATAACCCTGCAAAGTAAAAGTGACTGATTATTTCCCTTCATTCTTTAAAATAAAGCCAGTCAGTGCTGTCTTTTTATGATAACAAAATGTGAGTTTGGGAATTTAAAACAAAATAGTAAACCACTTGTCTGACAGTGAGAAAAATTACAAATTCTGAGTCTTTTGTTTTGTTTTTTATCAAATCGGTGTTGACTCCCCCAGTTTTACTTCAGCATTCAAGGAGAGGAGTTTCTAAAGATGACCTGAACTTTTCTGATGTTCAATAAGTTTTACTACTGCCTGGTAATATTATTTTCTTAAAACAAAGGAGAGTTTTCCTCAAAGGTAGAAGCTCAACCTTAAAAATTAAAATCAGTAACAATAATGAGGAAATGCAGAGATTATTTAATTAAGAAAAGCAAGATAACAAGGCCAATTAATTATCTTCTTAACTGAAAGACTAGTTGTGCCATGCATGGTGCTCACAACAACTATGATGTTTGTATGATAACTGGCAGTCTTTTTCATCTTTTTTGGCAATCCCATGTAATGAATGACTTGTTTAAAGTCAGGTCACAGGACTTCTGAAGTCTTGTTTTGACTAGGCCACTAATTTCTTTGTAGTAGATTTACTGGTGAGCTTTTTGATCAGTGTCCTGCCGCACAAACTGATGCAGTATTTTCATAAATTTTCCTTAGATAAACATGGGGTTGCTTTTTCAGATCTTACGTCTACTTCACATTGTCTCTGGTTTGTTTGCTTCACACAGTCTCGATTCCCAAGAAAGCTGAAAATGAATTTTCTGCAAATTTTTTGTATCAGTCACTCAGACTGCAGACGAAGCTCTGGTTCAGTTTCTCGGATGTTCTCAGTGATTCCTCACTTTGGATTTGAAACTAGATGTGACATGAATTAAAAAAAAACAATATGAGAGAAAGGACTGATTACCTCAAAGATCAGAAAGACTGAAAAAAAAAACACTTTTTAGGAAAGTCACACAGAAATTAGTCAAATATGGTAATGCATATGAGGCAAACCAAATAGTTATCACAAAAAACTGGCAGAATAATTGGGGAAAAACGCAGGCGACATTGTTTTCAGCGGACAATAAGAAATGAATTATTGTAGATTCACAAGAAGCTGAGGATGTAAAGAAGCGATCCTTTTAGGTAAAACTATCTCCAGGCTGAAGCTATTTTATATTTTTCAAACACGTTTAACACAATAATCAATACTTAAAGTCGTGATTAATTCTGACTTGTTTATATGGAAAAAAAAAATAAAGTAAGTAAAAGGACAGAGGTGGAGTGTTTGTACTCTAAATACTTGTTCAAAATTACTAAAGAAAGAATTTCTCAATGACTGTTGTTCAGTTTTTTTCTTTATAGGTGACGACATGCAGCTCCAGGATTTGGTATTTTGGAAATATCTCCACAGTTTGCTGACCCTCTCCTTGAACCCCCGGGATCAAATTAACAGCACTGAGCTCTTGGCTTCCCTGTAACCTTTCGCCATCCTCCTGACTGACATTTCCCTTCTCTTTTGCCTTGGGCCCGTGCGTATGGCAGGCCTGTGAGAAAAATGTACAGAGATGCTGTGTTGTTTCTGTGTATAATAGGAAAATGTGTAAATTTCCACAGTTAAATTGATGGTGCAGAGTCAGTCCCGCTATTTCCTCTGCTCTGAAACTCAAGCTGCAAAAGTTGAGATGTTGCAAACCTGAGTAAGGCTCAGATTTGCAACTCTGGGGAAAAAGAAAGAAAAGAAGAAAGAGTTTATTCTATTTTATTGTAGTTGATCCTTAATTTCTCCTCAGGAAACTTTGTGCAGTAATGGAAATCCGTCTCACATTTTCCTTGCTTCTTCCACCGAAACCTCATATATTTAGATAAGTAACCATAAAACATGAGGCTAAAAGCAACATGTTTTTGTTTTAGCATCCTCACACAGAAAGGTCACTTTACTGAATTTTTTTATGCAACACTGTGCACTGTGTTCAACTTCAAATGTAAGCATAAGTTTACATGTACATTTCATTGGCTAGAGATATTTTGCAAACAAATGTGCAAAAGATTCAGTGTCCTGGTATGCAAAGCTGTTAGAGACAGACTCAAATGACACACTGTTGGTGCCCGTAAAGTTGGGTTGAAGCAGTATTGAGTTGAGACCTGAATGCAAATGCATGTTATACTCCTCAGATTTTAAACTGTAGAAAATACACATCCTCTTCTTTAGACTTCATTGTGTTAGTCTATCACTTAAGATCCCATAAAAACACAGTGCAGTTTGTTGTTGTTAGGCAACAAACTGTAAAAAGTTTGTAGGAATATTTTTGCAAGGCACTGTAGCTGAAAAAGGCAGTATTTCTGAACTTTAGAGGAGGAAAGGAGACACACTGGGTTTTAAGTTCCCAAATCAGTTTAACAGCGCGGGAGAAAAGGGATGGAAATACGGTGGGATATATGAACCTCGCCGTGGAGCTGTCATGCTGCTAATGGAGGAAGTGGAGCAGAGGGTCAGGAGTCCTCGGCACCTGCGTGGAAGATTAATGACCACCGAGCCACAGGAAGAAAAGACCGTCAGGAAAAGAGACTCTGAAACAGGTTGGAGATGTCTGACTGCCTTAAAGATCAGAGCTGCTCGACCTTTGCTGAGGCCTTCACGAGATATACACAAACACAGAGCTGTTAAGTGGCTCCTGAGAAATGATCAAAATATATCTCCATCTCATTCACATCAATAGATATCAGACTGAATTACAACATGACCTGGGATCATCATGGTATAGTGCAGGTCTATTATGGAGCGGTGAGATTCATATGCAGCTCAAACTGTTGTCCCTTCAGGCCATGAAAGGTGCTTTAAGGCATTGATGACAGCAGAGACCTTTCTGATTACCTCAGTCGCATGTAGCACCACAGAAAAGAGATATCATCATTATCTCGACACAAAGGCGGCCCTCACATTGTTAAAACAATTAATGTAAGCTGTCAGAGCGCCGTGCAGAACTAGTTCCAAGAGTTAAGTCGTAGCTTCTTTTATTATTTATTTTTTTCCAACCCTTCCCTCCTCCGCCCCTCCCCGCTCGCCTGGGGAATCGCGGCGGGTACGAAGCTCATTTCCTCATCAAACACACGACGAGTGATTTGGAATATTTATGAGGCTCCCAATTTAAGTTAAACATTTAACAAAAAAGCATCCGATTAAAATGAGACAGCAGAAAGGGTTAAAATCCCAGTGGGCAGCCGGGGCTAAAAATTAAACACTGAATGCCGGAGCAGAATTAAAGCAGCAGGTCTGGGGCAGATTTCAGCTCAGAGGTCTTTGCTGTGTATGATATGTATATGTTGAAACAGGGTTCTCGTTGTTGATGACTGGAATTTTATATTAGGAATAAAGAGGTAATGCTCTAATAAACTGCGCGAAAGATACTTAAAATAATTTGCATGCTAATGTGAGATGTAAATGACACATGTTTGACATGTTGGTTGCTGAATTTAGGAAGTGTTTGCACTGAGAGAAATTGAACGTAAAGTGCACATAATAAAATTACCACCAACTCACATCACTATATAACATACAGACTTTCTGGTAATTCTCACAAATTCATGTATGTCAATATCGCAATAAGAATATTAGAGCGAGTAACACTGCTTCGGTCAGAGGGCACATGTAACCCAATGCCATATTGACTTTATTGATAATCTATGGCTTCCTTTCATTCTTTGCCTCCTCCCTCAGGTCTCTGTAGCAGCAAATCAGTCAGCAGCTGAGAAACAGGGGTCAGCCGGCTCCTGGTCTTCTGCTCAGTGACTCTCCATACTTCCTGTTTAATCACCGCTCCCTCAGGGATACTCCACTATTCATCTATCAAGGCCAGAAAAAAGTTCAGGTCCTCTTTATTTCTGGAGATGAAGGACCTAGGCAAGGTTTGTCGTTGATTTATTCTGCTGCTGTGCTGTGTTTCTCTCACCTAAGTGCACACCCTTATTGTGTAATTACATGCAAAAATGTTGTGATTACAGTGATTAGTTTTTGCAATCCAGCTTCTGAGTGAAATTTGTAAAAGATGTCATGGTTAACAATGACGTGTATGTTATTTTGTTGCCATTTAATATATTTTTAATACAGTTTTAATAATAATCAAGGACCTTCAAATAGCAGATTTATGCTTCATTTGTTAACATAGCAAAGATTTTATTTCAAGCCTTGTTTTTCTTAAAAAAAGCTTTCATAATAACTAAAAATCTTTATATTTTTGTCTTCATGTTTGCAACTTAGATTCATATGAAACTATCCATCCATTCATTCAATTGTCTACATCCACTCATCCTGTCATAGAGTGGGCAAAGTTTAAAATATTTTCACTTCCACCTGGAGTGTTTTTGACTTTTTACCTGTCATCAACATGGAGCCCTTCCTTATTCTGAGATTTCTAATGCCGAAATTTCCAAATCCAACAATATCAATGTCAGACAAAAACAAAAAAAAAACCTAAATCAGAACAACTTTGCTGTGTTTTGTATTTCTGTATCACGGCCTAAACAAACTGCAGACACATTGTACAAAATACAGAAGCAAACTGTGGACTTAGAATAAAAATTATTCCAAAAGACACATCTGCATCTTTGCAATATCATCCTGCAAAACATTGTTGGTGGTTTTGTTATAGACAAAAGAGGAAACATTTGTGCACTTACCCAAATCATCATTATGGAGTCCAATATGGCATTTGCACTAATGAGTGTGCTAAAAGGGCACTCATTGGTGCTTTATGGTTCAGATTATGACATAATTTAAAGCTCTTTTCTGTTAACACTTTAAATTCAGGAAAAGCATCCTTAAATGCTGCCCTAGAGGAGGAATGTTGTTTATTTATGCTGTCGTTGGAAGCCCTGAGGGAAGTGACCAATGCCTCAACCACAGAGACATCGCCTAAGGCCAGCGTACCATCACAGACTGCCCTCCGATGTTTCCAGTCTGAATATCCAACCATCCATCCATACAGCCATCCATCCATGGGTTTTGCTTTTACCATTATATTACTTGAAAATGGTCTCAAAAATAACAATATTACAATTTATCTCAGCAACTTCTTGGACAATTTATCATCCATCAAAATATGTTGTTACAAGCTTTCTTTGAAGTATTTAAAAGTAGACTTTCTCCACTAAGTGACAATAACTATTAGACATATATTATATTTCAAAGCATAAAAAATGATCAGTACAAGATAGGGCTGTAGCGATACAATAATCTCACGATACAATGCGATACACAATTTCTGCTCACGATACGATATATATTGTGATATTCAGCAAACGATACAATTCAATACATTTTTACGATTTTCTGAAAGATTTAAAGGGACAGAGTGATTTTGGTGACATTTTGTGACTGTTATAGAGTTGGACTGAATTAATTTAACTGAAAACTGATTAAAAGCACCAACTACATAATATCTGGCTCTGGCTGTACATGGACACAGACATAAAATCAACAGCTGGACAAAATGAATTAAAGAAGTGTTGAGAAAACATGTTTATTTTAATTGAAACAGTACAAACTGTAGTTTACATGCATTTGTAAAGTAAATAATACCTTTTTATCCTTGACACTTGACACTCTAAGCCTGATGACCTAATCACTCTCCCTGCGAAGCAAGCAATGAGTGGGCAAGGTGACAGTTGGATGTTACGATACTTGTGGATGAATATCAATTTTTTTCTAGGAAAGAAAATATTGATATATATATCGCAAAATTGATATTATTACACAGCCCTAGTACAAGGTCTGACTTACTATAGTAATGTGCCATCTTGCAGCTTGGTATGAAGGCCTTCCAAAGGTAGCACCCCATCTCTATCCCTGTTGCAGCACTGGGATCTGATTTTCTCAGCTGCCTCACTCTGATCCACCTGGCATGAGGGGAGGCTTGGACTGAGACAAGCAGACCACCCCACTGACCTCTGGAAAGACTCTTACCTGTGCTGGGCAAGCAGTCGGTGTGGGCCAACGATGGGGCAAGGAGGACTGTAGAGCTGTGATTAGCTGACATGGCGGGTGGGTTTTGCAAGCTGTCCTATTCTCGGGTGTAGATGGGCAAAGGGGTAGAGACGCTAAAATGGGAATGAACCTATTGATCCCGGTGCCTTTATGAGAGTGATACAGAGAAGCTATTTTTACAGAAGGGGGAACACATTGCTGATGAAAGCACTCTGTTCATGACGTAGCTGGGCTTCCAAACTGTACAGTGTGAGAAGTCTAAAAGAACTTTTTTAGGAAATACGGAAAACCTCCAGAGGACAGAACATCGCTTCTCAACAATCCTTGGGATACTTTTACAAGTATTACAGAAGCATTCAGACTGCTAGTGCTTGAACTTTTCAAATGTTATCACTACGCCCACAACAAGTTTTGTAAGATTTTATGTGATGGACCAGAACAATCAGTGCATAACTGTTAGATTTTGACTTAGACTATGACTTGAAGTCTTTTAGCCATCATACAAAAATCATAAGTTGGTGGTGTTCTCCAGGACTTCTCAAAATCTGTTTGATCATGCAAGTTACTTAATGTGTTTAGCATGCAGTGTTTCTGGAAGAGCGTGCAAATGTTGAGCTGAGACTTTCTATCACCTTTCCATCAACAATGGACAAAATTTCTAGACTGTGACGACCCTTGGCGCAATGACTTCTATAGCACTTCCTTTGTCCATAAATGTTTGGTGAAAACTGAAGATGCCTGAAAGGTAATGGTGTTTTTTTCCTCTTCTTAAGGGATTACCAGGTAGAATAAGGATAAAAGTACAAGTATAGTCCAGGAAAAGAAAGCTGTTCCTCCTGAAATCCCTGCAGTCAGAGTTCAGCAGAAGCTTATTCACACTCAGGCCATCCACTGAACTCATCCACTCTTTTTGCATAAAGTAATTGCTGTCAGGGAACGTGCGCCGACAGAAAGTTGCTCAGCGAGCTCAGAGGGTGAGATTAAGGAATAAAACAGCCAAGTCAGTGCTACTCGGGCACTCCTCTGTCATTGCACTGCTATGGATGAGGGCTGACAGTGATGAATATTGGCCAAAAGTTGGTATTCCACATGATGATTTTCGCTAATGAGAATTGATGAATGTGGGAGGGAGGGACTCAAGATTGGGCGATGAGAGGAGGGACCGCTCATTAGAAGCCAGTCATGCTAGGTTGAGCGGCTTTGAGGTGGGCAGGAATGCTGGCCCAAGCGACGCCACTCCAGCAGTTTTTAAATAAACATCAGCTGATGCCATTGATCAATACTGCCTTTCACAGAGGAGTCTCAAATGAGATGCATCCATAATAGGAACAAAAAAATCGCTTCTCCTTCCCTGCACAGCTATTTTTATCTAAAAGTGAATTTATCAGTTGAGTGTTGGCTTTCACGTTCTGTTATGAGACATCTATAGCAATCTCAGTATCCATATGCATGACGCTGTGGTAGCACCTGGATGTGGGATGCTCACAAGCTTCCCTTGTCCCAGCTGAAGTCACGTCAGCCTCAGGAAGGAGCTCAGGGACACTAATGTAGCAGATGGCAATGTGGGCTTTGAAAACCCACGGCCCTGGAGCAGCCGCAGGCAGCCCCAAAGGCCAACGCTCCACATGTAGTCAACCAGGAAGGACACACAAGTGGATAATAGTTAATAGTGAACCAGGCCATTTATTATCACGTGCGTACTTTATGGAGCCGAACCGGCACACCTGTGTGCAGAGGGGGAGGTAGCCAAGAAGTTTAACTTTTAGATGCAGATAAAATTGCTAAATAATCACGCTGGGTTATTTCCAGACCATCAAGTTCTCGGACAAACATTGCGCAATACTTCAGGTGATTTAATAGTTTGTTGTTCAGTTAATAAAAAAATTTAATAGTGGAAATCTGTTTTTTTTTCACTCTTATGACTAAGCACATTTTATAGCGGTTGAAGCCTTCAACATTTTTATTTAATTATTTTCAACAGCACTTGTAAATGTTCGTGTCTTATTTTCCCACTGTAGAAAAAAAAGTTTTCAACTAACGAATGACAAAAGATATGTGTGGTGGAACACAAGAGGACAAGTGGGGTATGACAAGATAACATAATTGGGCAAACATAGCTTCTTTTGTGCAAACAGTGATGACTCTAATGTAATCATAGCTGTTTAAATTAGTTTATCTTGTTTTTGCTGTTGTTAGCAATATCGGTAACACTTTATTTGAAGGGGGGGTGAATAAGACTGTCATGACACTTTCATAAACATGACATAACACCTGTCATGAAAAAAATCATTACTGTTTAAACTTTACCTTTAATAACATAATGTTACCTATTTTTTAAAGTGCACTCAGTAATACTTTTATAACAAATTTATATCAGTAATAATTTCTTGGTTAATGTCAAGTTGTCATAACAAAGACATTTTCAATAATGTCAACTTTGTATTAAAAGTGTCATAATTTACCGAATTACGCTTCATGACAACAGTCATAAATAATCATGAAGGCTTATTCATGTTCATGACAGATGTTATGTCATATTTATGACAGTGTCATGTGAGTCTTTTTCAACCCCTTCAAATAAAGTGTTACCGCAATATTTTATTCAGATGCATATTGTTTCACTTTATGGACAGTTTAACAAATTTTAATATTTTAAAATACAGTAAATGTTAATAATTCAATTCAAATAGTGTAACTTATGTATAACATTTGACACTAAAATATTCAATGCACATGCACACAAAGAAAATACTAAGCTGATATCAAAGAGCTTAATCTTCACAGAAAAATAGGTGGAGTTGAATTTCAGTTTTTGATATAAATGAACTTCTGATATTCTGGTTTACTGACATCCACCTGTTTGGTCTTTTGGATGCATTTTGTCTTCTTCATCCTGATTCTATTGGTGGATGCAAAGCAACAGAATCTCAGGCTACAAAACAGGATCTCCTTGTCTAGACCATTTTTTCCTCCTTAAAAATGATTAAGGATACCTCTTTTCATCACAAATCAAATTAATGTATTCAATATGTACATTCAAGATCCTTTAGCCACTTTTTGTGCTACTGACTGGATTTTAACAGCACGTACACTTAGCCATTACAATCTCCAATACAGAATTTATTTAAGAAATACTCCATGAAACAGTTTTTTTTACCTTCCTATTGAAATAAGAGGTTTTTAATCAGCTAAAGCACAAAATGTCTGAATACTCTAAAGCCATTAAACATCTCTCCTGAATGCATCTCCCATTAGAGAGATGGAAGATTATGGCCTAAGTGAAGTCATTACCTACGCGAAGCTAATGATCATCTTATTTGCTTGTATAAATCTGATCCATTTCCCTTGCTCAAAGCAAATATTTCTTCTCTCAAATGATTTTGATTAAATTGAGTAAAAACAACAGCGGCATCAACAAAAACAACATCAGGACCCCTAATGAAAGAAGTGGAGGCACAGGCACTCAGCCGATTGCATCCATTACCCCTCTCCCAGTGTACAGACCCCTTCGTAGGGATTACCCCTGGTTCCATAGAGGTTGATTATGAGACGCCTGCAAAGGTTTCGTCTGAGTCGCCCTAGTTAAACGAGAAATTGCAGGCTGAGGAGAGAGGCTAATAACAGTTATTAACCCCGTGCGGGCGCCGGTGTAGAAGAGCGCCACAATAACGAGGTGCACCACCAAGGTTTGAGGCGTAGCGCAGCTAGCACACCCCCGAGGAGAAGCTAACTTATTAAAATAATGAATTAGCCGACCAGATTACTGCAGCCTGCGGCAAAGGCAATTATCCCCTCCAAATCCTGGACAGAGCTCCCTAGCGCCACCATAAAACAAGTGCTCAGAAAGCAGGAGCCCTCCGCTCCACACAAATGAATAGCCTGTTAATTAGGATCTCTCCCGCTGCGGGTAGCCTTCCCGCTGCCATAACAGAAACCACTTACATGACAGGAAAAGGCGGAGGGCCACGAGAAAACCACTACGAAGATAGTGAATGCATGTGATTGAATAAGATTGTAAAATAGACTGCAAGGAAAAGTGAGAGTGCATGTGGTTTTAGGAATAAATGACAATACAAGATTTAGGGAGAGTAATGGGCTTCAGCTTAAGAGTTACATGTGAAGTGTTTTTAGCAACAAACGTAAAGAATTTAAGCTTTGTGGAGACTTTAAGCCTTCTCTGTGATGTAGGGGGTCATCAGTCCTGGCAGAAAAAAAAAAAACAAAACACCCAGACACGGACGGAAGTGATGTAGGCCAGTGGCCAGGCTAAAAAAAAAATAATAAAAAACCCCCACTGTACTCTATGACATATATACAGCTCCTAATGGTTATAAATACTTAAGTATCACACGGTTGACATGGTGAACCAAATCTGGACCCCATTTGGGGTAACCTTCTAACTCCACATCAGTAGAAATCACAAAGTTTTGAAGGCTGGACTCACCTTGTCCTGCATAGCTACTTTCAGGAAGATGAGTGTTAAAGTGGAAAGTGTGCCACAGATAACTGACACCACGCTGCGGTTCAGCTGCTCTTTTACTCTTTATATAGAAGGGAGATTTGGGACCACATTTATTTATTTTTTCCACTTCAGTTTCCTGTACCAATGTGTCTGTTCGAATTGTAAGTTTTTCTGCCAAAACCTTTTTATTATTCAGTTCTAATGAGCAATTTTCATGAGTACTGCAATATATATATATATATATATTTTTTTCAAAATAAGATCTAAAAGTAATTCTATCCTGTGTTGCATCTTGTAAAATCAATAATACTTATTGAACTTTTCCACATTTTGACATTTTACATCCACAAACCTATCCACTTATTCTTAAAGTTGAGTGTAAAAGACACACATTTTTGTACAATAACCTCAACATGCTCGAAAACCTTAAAGTTGTTGCTCATAGAAACTCCATATAATTTGATTGAGTTAGCCGAAAAGAGGTTGACACTATGACACTTTTCAGATTTTTGTTGATGGAAAAGTTTGAAAACTTAATTTCCCTTCCCAGTAACATGCATTGACATTTGTGGTGATCATGTGGAGAAAGTAATTTTGAAAGACAGTAAAAATGTTAAGAACAATCTTTTGTCTTGACACTCTGCTTTTGTACAATGTTATATTTCTCATAAAGCCAACTGAAAACTAGCTCTCTATATATTTACACAAAACAAAACCAACTTTTTTGTTTTGATTTGCTCTCAGGAGAAAAAACTACAGTTGCACAGACATGCAAGGCACGGAAGAAGACATTATGCCATTGTACTGTATGACTACGCCTTCAAGGCTTGACATGAATGCAATTTCATGTAATTTGAATGCCTTTCATGAGGCAAGGACTCTTTTGAACTGTCTTAAAAAGCTCATCCACCACGGCAGCAGCCAGTGGCCCAGGGTACAGAGGAGTCATGTCGACAGGTCCAATTAATGATGGGGCGTCTGAGAGCGAATGAATGAGGAGCTTTGAGAGGATTCCTCCACCTTAAATCCCCCTGTGCTGCTGCTCCCAGACTGCCTGTGAAGAACAATCAAACGGCAGCAACCCCTCCTATTTATCACTTTAAGACATTAGCCAGACATGGCCTGAATATTAACCAGATCTTTTTCCCGGAGAGTTCCACACCAAAGGCTGCGTGTGGCAACATACATTTTTAATCACAGGGGGAAAATGACGGCCTTCTACCGCTCTCATCCGTTACTGCGTGATTGACTCTACCACTTCTTTTTAACTTCTCAAATCAAGAAACAAGTAGGATTGTTGTTCCCCTTCCTTCTTGGTTTCAGGATAAATGTAAATGTATTTGGAAACAAATTGTAACTCACAGGGACCATCTTTACTGTATAGTGACAGAGTTCATTTTCTTGGACTGACTGTGTGTCTTCCTGTGTAGGGCAACCACGCTGCAGAGTCAGTGGAGCATTAGCTGGGTTTCTGGAGCTTAATTGGAGTCACGCTCTCCAGAGCCCAGAGCTGCCCCTTTCCCCACACCGGCCTCTGCGGTACTGGGCCTGTGGTGGGAACAGGACGGGCAGGGCACAGGTACCAGGCGCGTAGGGAGATGATCTGTTCACCCCATCATCTCCCCCCTGGGCTCCCCTGCTGTGACACATGGCACCCTGGTAACAAGGTCACTCTGGTTTTATGGAACCACAGGGGGAGCTGGTCTTATTACCATGAGAGGAGACAATCTTAAGAATCAAAAGCCGAAGATGATCTCCAATCATATTATTCACACAAGATGAAGAGAAGGTTTTTTATATCCAGGAGCTTTTCCTACCAAGTTTCTCAAGGATATATCTTCATCTAAGTTTTTCTGAAGAAATGTACCATGCCACTTGTTCCTTTCTTTGAGATTTTCTCAGCCCAAATCCACTTCAATATATATTTTTAATTTGTGATAAATCACCAACAGCCACAGTGTGTTGAAGGAAAATCAAAGTTACTCACGCTCTCCACAAGCTGGACCTTTATGGAAGAGAAGCATGAAGAAAGTCATTGTTGAAGAAAAGCCATAAGAAGCCCCGTTAACAGTACAGCACAGGTCATGCAGGGGACACCGTAAATATGAACAGAATGTGCTCTGCTGAGAGCAAACCCGATCCTGCTGGCTTCCTTGTAAAACATTATGTGGTGTGGAAAAACACAATACTGCATATCACCCTGAACCAGAGTTACATTTACCCAGCTACTTCTACTTGAGTATTTTCTTAAAATGTACTTTTAGGAGTATTTATTTTACTATGTTGTTTTTACTTTTACTTGAGTAATTTATTATGAAGCATAGCTCCTACTTGAGTGACATGTCTGGCCACTGTGTGCAGTGTGAGTAAATTACTTTCATTTTGCTCCTTAAGATATCAACATTTCCACATAACTTTACATTTTGGACTGACTGATATTGTTGTTTTCAAATATTAAATCTTTAATGTTTTGATCAGTTTCTCACTGAGTAGCTTTTTTATGAAATACTTACTTGAGTAATTTCTTGGATGGCTACATTTTACTTTTAACTGAGTAATACTGAAGTAACGCTAGTCTTACTTTAGTGCAATTTTTGGATCATCTACAAACTTCTGCCCTGATTTTATGCATGCCTTTACAGGAGTGGCAATGTGGAAAGTTGCAGCACTTTGTATTTAAAATTAACTTAACACCTATCACAATGATAATTTACATCACACAATATATATTTTTTTAGAAATGTTACTGCTTCAGAGTCATTTTAAACAAATGCAAAGTGATATAAATGACTTTAGCAACACAGAATCGCCACATTTTATCATCAATATATAGTAATTTATCCATTTTTACAGAAGAGTGGAAAACTATCATGCAAACTGTGAGCAGAAGCGAAGATGCTACAAGTGCTGATCAATGTTCAGGATCATTTCGAGCCACATCTATACCAACAGCATACAGTTTTGTGTCTTCCTCTGGTCACACAAAGCTGATCTGAATTCCTTTATTGAGATCAATTTCTGAAGATTGAGACGGTGTTACAACTCATTCCATGGAGAGGGAGCATCAGACCTAGATGTGACTCACAATCTTCTCTAGACAGAAATCTGAAAGTAAGAAAGAATCAAACAAAGAACGGCTACAGCTGAGTCATGATAAAGTTAGATATGACAGATCATTTGATTTGAGAGTATAAAAGCAATTATGAAAGACTGATATAAAATGAGTAATAAATCTAAAGTGCCTCACTGCAGAGTGCATTCAGCGCATAAGCTCTATTAAGAAGGGTACCCTGCCAAAGGAGCACCATAAAACAAATGAAAAAAAAAACTTTCCCTAGCAACATAACTCTCATCTGTTTCCTTCTTTGAGGTTACTAATGTGTAATTCTTGTTTGGCATGGAAATAGGAAAATATTTCATTTAGGCCACAGTGTGAAAATATAAGCATTTTATGTACAGTAGAAGTTATACTTTTGAAATTCTACTTTTATTAAGAAAAACTGAGCACTGGACCAGTGGTTTCTGAATACACACCACTATAAATAGACCAGCTAACACACACTTTAAATGTCCTTTCTTATCCATATCAGGTTTCATCACAAGAGTTAAAGCACAAAGACGTGGCAGATAATGTGCAGATATTACTCAGCAGGTTGGTGATTTCTCAGGTCATTATGTAACAAAGAAATCTGAAAACTGGCATGCATTTAGATTCAACCCCTCTGAGTCAACAGGTTGTAAAACAAGCTCAAACTTCAGACATATCTGCTAGTATTTTAGGGTATGTTTTTGTCTGTTTTGTATATTTAGAGACTGAAACATTTGCCAATGTTCTGCTTAAGCCCAGGTTCGGATGGATTATTAGTGCTACTTGAGATTTTCAAATCTTGAGATATTGTTTAGACATTTAGAGTCTAACCCTGCTCTAAATGTCTCCACAAAATCCTCCCTGAACCTGTCTGTTGTGTTTTCATTTGTATTCATGAAGGTGGTGTTTTGCATGATTATTCTTGTCTTTACAGATTTTTATTTTAAAATATATTCTAAAATCATAATTTTTCCTCTCACTTTACATGTATTGCACCACATTTGACAGTCACATAAAAATCCCTCTAAGTTACAGTTCTGTAGCTATAGTGCGGCAAAACGTGAAACAGCTCAAGGTGTATGAACACAGGACTCATTTACTTGTGCAATCACAAGCAACAAAATCACCTTTTCTATTTAAAATGCATTTTCTTTATGACAGATAAAATCTGCTGGATAAACATTAGCTGTGAAGTTTAACGTGCGAAACCTTTGTACCAGCCCCTGCATTGTGGGGAAAAGGGCATTGATAGGAAAGCAGATAAAGCTGATCAATATGAAGTGCAGTTTTCTCCGCAGGCCCTCTTTCATATCTCGCTCTTGTTTGTGTTTTGAAGGGGTCGGGGATAGGGTTGTGCTAAAGTGGTGGCGTGGGCGTGCTTCTGCCCCTTTATCAATCAGGATTTTAATTACACACGTCTAGGGCGACAGCTAGATTAGAAACCAATCGACGCTATCGGCCACAAAATCTAATTACTGTTTATTGACAGATAAGGGCAGGCCCCCTTCACTTTTTCAAATAAGATAACCCCCCCAACACACTTGTGCTCAGTGAACATCAGCTCATACTGTCCATGAAAGTCTCTATGATATGTAAACCCCACTAGAAAATTCCTCTACTTTTAGTTTCTCCCTGTATGGATGTATGAAAGGTAAAAGCTGAATTTCACATCTTAAAAGCTCATAAATTCTCCAAATCTTGCTTAAAGAAAACACAATATGAATAACATGCATATGTAACCAAGCATTTTCAACAAATTTAAAAAGATTGCCAATATGAGTTATAAATGACATATATCTCATGCATCCATGACTGTATCTCAGATCTGTTTTTCAGACAACAATCATAACATATTGGCAGATGAAAAGAAATGGGTTGAGAGTCTGGTCCTTTGCAGATTTAGACTTGTTTTTTCTGATTTGACAGCTATAAATCTCAGCAATGGGTTCCTCAAGGCTCAATTCAAGGGCCACTTTTATTCAATGTGTATATTATTAACTACTTAGTTATGAAGTATTATATTCGTGATTATGCTTAGGATGATGGCACAGAACTTTTTATTTCCATCTCTCCATATGGGGAGGTTTATTTGTTTCAGATTTGATTTTTGATGTTCTTTCTTTTCATGTTTGCATTTCTTTTTAGTTCTTATAATGTATTTTGAATTTAAAGTAATTTTCTTAGGCTTGCTACTTATTTTCTCTCTAAAGCAATCAGAAATACCTTGCATATGAATGAGGCTCTACAAATAAACTTGCCTGGCTTTTGATGGTTTAAAGTTCCCACACGTCAGCCATCTTCTTTCCAGTAAACAGACATTTACTTTTCTCAACATCCTCCTTACTCTGAGCCCAAATCTGCCTCTTTACAGCTTCATGCACACCAGCCCATTTTTACAGCCACGTGACACACTTCGCCTTTAAGCCGTGAATCTGCCTCAGGTAAATATGGAGTAAATGATTGGATTATTGTTCTTTCATTCGGCTGTGTAGTAATGGCTGGATTATAAACATTGCAGTGTATAGATTTCCTGTCAGATCCTATGAATCAGACATCCTTATCTCATTTCCAGACTGCCGCTCCCACCCAGCGCTCCCATCTCCCAGCTAAGGAGCCTGTGCGGAGTACGGGGGAACAAATATACAACCACGCATACACACAAAGAAACAAACAAACACTTAAGTAGACAGGCAAACTAAGTCACACACACAGGTTAGGTCCTGAGTGACAGAGACAGAGAGACTGTTGTCACCCAGTACAGCACAGGCACTCCAAAGCCCATTCAAGGATTTCAGAAAACACTTAGGTTTCACTGTCTGTATTTGTTAGGCAAGTAAATTTAAAAGCTACGGTGCACTGAATTCAAAAAGAGAGGAGAGCTATCAATGGAGAGAGCATGAGAGTGAGGGGATAGGGAGAAAGATGTCTCCTAAATGAAATTTAGGTGAGGGTGGGATGGCGGGAGGCTGACAGCAGAAGCTCTGGATCCTCTGATTTAGTTTGAGTCGTGAAGAAAAATGTTTGGGTTCGAATTATGATGTTGTTTTTTTTTGGCCATGGCGGGAGATGGATGCCTGATTCTTAAGTTGCTCGGACATCATATCTGTGGTTGTGTCTGGTAGGTTTCGTGTTTTGCTCCCTCGGCCTCTCTTTCTGCCTCTTCGCTGAGTGTCTTTTCAGTGGATTACCAACAGCGTAATTCGGTTAGAGGGGAGCTGTGTGGACCAGCAACTGCTCCACAAACATGCTTTTGTAGGAATTCATCAAAACGCCCCAAATAGGCACAGCAGGCAAAGACAACAAAACAACAATTTAAAAGTGGTTTTACAAGAATATACATAAAAAAATCCACTCTGGTTCTATGGCTAGCGTAATCACATTTTTGTTCTTTAAATAGGACAAACTCAGTTCAGACATTCAAAGTTTAATTTGTCTCTGGCTTAAAAGCATGAATTTCCATGACCGGAAATTAGAAGAAATAATAGGAAAAAAATAGTAAGTGAAATGTAGCTAATTGTGTAGATAAAAGCTGCAGCAGTATGATGATGCTTTATTTGGAATGCCTGATAACATATCCATCCAGGATAAAACAGTGGCTCCAGCATTTAACAACATAGCAATGCATATGACAATTTATCTTATGGTGAAGAGGATAACATCAGGAAAAATACTGTGTGAGATCAAGAGTTTGGAAACCTAACCAACCAGGCCCCACAGAGATGCTTTAAAAGCTCTGTGTTATGATCTGTAATTCACCATAGTGAAAAAAATACTGTTGGTAATGAAGCAATTTATTTTCTGCTGTCAATCTGACCACTATTGCTACTTTGATATGCATAGCACGCATCAACAACTGCGACACCATAACAGTCAAGTTAGCAAACATTGTAGTAGTTGTGCAGTTCTCACCTGTTTCCACATGATGTTTGTGCTTTACCTGTGAGGGTTTAACTGCTCTAAATTAGAGTCAAGAAGACATTGTTACAACTGAAACTCAAGTTAATTATTGTGGCAAAACATGCAGAAGGATTGTTCAGTGTGATCTGCAGAAATTAGCTGATGTTTTGTACCAATAGAGGACACAATGTTAGCCACAGCATGACCTGTGTTGCAATCTTTTCCCTCAAGTTTGGATTGTTCCTTTAAATGAAATAATCAAATTCGTTCATGATCCTGGGGCAAAAAGTGACAGTTTTGTTGGTTGAGAGGAAATCCAGTCTCTTCAACTGTTTGATAATATCCAGATGACATGCCATCAAACAAATAAGTCAATCGTGCTTTGTTAACTACGAAAATCTTTTGTCAAAAAGTATTCATAAAATTACTTATCTGCTTTGTAATACAGTGGGTATGTTGACAGGATTTATGCATGGCGTATACTTTCAACATTTACTGGTTTTAAAGCTCTAATATATATGCATCATAATTGTATTTTTCTTTTTTCATAGCTTCGTTGTGTTTAGAAAAGCTGATAAATATCAAACTGACTCCTTGATACTAATCAATGCTGTGCATTCTGTCCACTGCTCTTATGAAGCTGTCAAAAGATGGAGGCAGATGACAGAGGACACAGAGGAAACGTTTACATGGTCGACTGTCAGGGACTCTGAGATTTGTTTAAAGCCTGACCTATAAGGCACATTTTAAAGGATTGTTTTATAACAGCCTCATAAAAACTTAAAATCTGTAAAACTTTCCCCGAGGTCACTATAAATAAGACATTAAAACCATCAGAAAGGTTACACTTTCTGTTTTGTTTATAAAACGCTGAATCTGCTTTAGCTCATATTTGAATTGTTGTTTATCTCAAAAGTAACAAGCCTTGCATGACGTGAATTGGGCATGAGGTCTGTTTTTAAATGTTACTTTGTGTCTCAGAGGCTTTAGTGATGCGGTATTACATTTCACAAATAGAGGGGTGAAACGTGGGCAGATTTTTTTTTAAACTATTAATCTTCCAGCACACCCAACACATAGCCCAATCATACATATATATATATTTGATTTAAAGACCTTTAAAGATTTGTATCTGACTGTCTAGAATATAAAGTAAAGTAATGCTGCCCCTTCCCTACCTGTTGCTGTTGGGTCAACTTGCAGAAAGCTACTACACTTCTTCTTTTCTTACATCTTTAGCCATTGCCATAATTTTTGCTTAACACAGAAGGACGGTGATGGTTTGGAAAGCAAAGAGGCTCCTTCAATATGAAGGTAGTGCTATTCTACTACAACAGGAGGTCGTCTGGCATGCCTGCTAAGCAGATAAATATAGACTAGTCGAACAGATAGGAACACTCACAAAGCTAAACTTGCTGTATGGAGAATAGCTGAGCAGCACTGCCCCCCGCCCCCCCACCCCCATCTTTTGCTGCACACTGCTGTTCAGCTCACACTTTTCATACAATGACAAGAAATTAAGAAAACAACTGTTTGGAAAGTATAAGGGCATTAAAGAGCTGCCATCCATTACTGGTGCTTAAGTGTTACCGTTTAAATTGAACGGTAACACTTTCTCTCTTTTCCTCTCACTTACAGTTGATGTAACTGTATGCGGAGTTACAGGGGTGGTTTCTTTGTGCAGGCGGGGCGCACAGTGGACAGGTCACCAGTCCATCGCAGGGCTTTTCCTGGCTGTGTAGAGCATAGGGAGGACTGCTGTGCACTGCCAGGCAGCTGGCTAAATGAAGACTGCTACATGTTTTTCTTGTAACCAAGACAAGAAAAAATAGATTGCCATTATTGGGAACACAGCAATATGCAACCTCTGCCCAGGCAGGTAACTGACTAATCAACCTGCTGATATCCGACTGAAAACAAAAAAAACACACACACACAAAAAACATGAAGGTTAAATATTCTGCACAATAATCACTCAAAAACTACCAATAAACTTAGCAAGTATTAAATATGTATTTGGTTCAATGCATTAACATCAAAATGATAGTACAAGTTAGAGTTTATTAACTTATTCAGAATAATATTTCATTCTTATAGTTTTTAACAATTAGGCTGCTGTTTGTATAACTTGTATTCAGAGTTTTTAGTATGAATTAGAGTCTCCAGAAGCAGTCCTCACTCACTTTCCTCCCTCTTTTTGTTTGCAATGATAGTTTCTACAATGTCCTTTACTATCCCACTCTTACGTCAAACTCTCAGAAGATTATTGTTTTCCATCTGTCATAATTCCTCCTGATAAGTAATAAATAAATGATGTTGTGCTGTACACTTCTGGTTAACACGCGGGAAACTGAACAGGATTGCTGTTATCATTCCTGATGCTCTGTGCCATTACAGTTATAGATTTTTCCTTTTGATGGGATAATTTGGTCTTTATATCTCTCACAAATGAAGTGATCCTCAGCGCTCTTCACACAGCTCAGTGTGCAGGTCCCCATTTTCAAATGCAGCTAATTGCATTCGAAAGGAATCAATGATACTTTGGCGGTGACAATATCATTCTTTTAATGTCACTTAATTTCCTGGGTGAAATAATTACATCAATAGCCTGGAACCCATTTCTATCTTTCAGCATGAATTAATCTATTAAGGGCAATAATTATACGTTTGTAATGGATAGGTTTTTGCATTCAGAGGAAAATGCAGACAGGCTTCCATTGTGCGCCTGCATGTTGGCACTGTCCTGAGTGTCATTCATTCAGTTTATGAATTGCTCTGAGGTGCTGAGGGGGAATAAATAAAAAATAAAGGAGTCTCTTATGCAGCTGCTTTCTTGTGCGATAGTCCTCCCTCTAGTGGAGACGATGGAGCTGCATGGTTTGTGCAGTGTGGTTTACAGCTGAGAGACTCAGTCAACGCTGAGAAATGAGGACAAAAGAAAAAGTGTTTAATTAATCTGAAATCTCCCTTTAATCACAATTCTTAAATGTAAGAGACTACAGAGGACGGTCAGTGTGCTTTGAACCAGCAATGTCCCCTGACTGTAATTATTGCACTGAGAGTGAAAATTATCAATCAGTAAGTTACAATTCACTTTAAAAAGTAGATTTTTGGTCTTTTCATAAGCATGAATGCCTAAAGATTTATTTTAAGAGAAAGCCAGAGAGCTTGGGAAGACGGCATAAAGGAATAAGGAAAGACTAAAGTGTCACACATTGTTTGTGTAACAGGGGAGGTTACATGGTCAAACCAGTTATATTAACAAAAAAAACCTATATAAAATGTCAGAAAACATATGTTGCACAAACATGTCCAACCCTAAAGGCCAAAAGTCAGAAGAAACGTTTATTTCAAGACTAAATTTGAATACGGTTTTATGAAAAGTAGAGATGCACTGATTAGACATTTCCTGGTCAACACCGATTTTTTTTTCCTTTCAGGTTTTGCCTGTTGATTTTGACCAATGGACATTATTTATTCTACAGACTAAAACACATAAACAAAAGAGAGGAAATTAGCAGCAAATTCCTTGATTAGACAGCAGTTTTATTACACTTGCTGTATAGCCCATTTCTCCTGTTTTTATCTTTGTGTGAATATCCATGCTTTCCTCACTGTGAAAGAATAAGTGATATTTCTATTCTAGTCTATCTGCCAAAAAAATTATTTCTAGTTTTTATCCAAATTTTAGGATTAAACTATTAAGTTAACTAAACAAACATTTTCTACTAAAGCCTGAACAGCATCAACTACTGATATATTGTCAATTTGAGACGTTATTTACCCATGTTTACGTTTGCAAGGCAACCAGTCCAACAGTATTGTTTGGAAGAACACTGCAAAAATAAAATAAAATAAATAAAAATAAAAAATATTAACATACATACTTCTATAGTGAACATATTAATGACAGGCTTAGAAATATACACATTTACATTAAATATTTACCATAAACAGAGACCCTGGAACCAGCATGGTTTTAGCTCTAGCAACGCCCCTGCTAAATACCAGGCTAACCTGTGAATACTTATCTGAAAAAAAAAAAAAAACAAAAAATTTACAAAAACTAACAAGTCTGTCACTTGATACAGTAACTGTGATCTCTGCAGCACAGACGCGACGCTGCAATTGGTCTCTTATTTATTCATCAACTGTGGAAACTGACCGACTGCCTGGCTGCCTGCAGCAGTGATCAGTCTGCGCTCACCTCCCGTTTTCTCAGGTGAAAACCCTCCCACCACACAGCGCTCAACCCCGGGCAGAGGTGGGGGGAAAAGAGGCAAAACTAGCTAAACTAGAGTGCAGCTGCTGCTACAAACACACAGGAACATTGCCAGAGAACGATGCAGGTTGGGGGGCTGGTGGTGGGGGAGAAAGTTTTATTCATTAAAAAAATAATCAAAGAAACAGGAAAAAAAGACAGAGACGTTTTGCGTCAGAACCTTTCCCTGATCTTGAACCACATTTGACCCGCGCTCCGCGGATTTGGAGGTGTTTGGTTGAGCCGCAGGGCGCGCACCGGAGGAGGAGTTCACGGTGCGTCTGCGGCGTGCGGCGGTTAAACGGCGCGCTCAGACGCACAGACGGAGCCTAACCAACAGCAACACCTGGAGACTCCACTTCCACACAGCCAGTGCGCAGCCTGTGCTCGTTGCAGCCGCGGCGGGGATGGGACATGACCTGTCCGAGTAAGGTACACATCCATAACACATTCGGCACGTTATGTGAATATTTTTTTCCCCCTTTTGTTTTATTTTATTTTTTCATGTTTTCTCGCGTGCATTTTACACCAGTTTAGGTCCAATTGAGACGTGCAGATCAACACCTTTCCTCTGGGAACAGTAGCTAATTTATCTTTTCGGTTTGACTTTATCAGTGTGCAGCAAAGGCTTCAGTATATTTATTTTTTTTACAGTTTAGTCTATTTCTATTTGCTTTAAATTACTTGTTAGATGCGTAAAATATTAATCTTAATCATGCGACTTTATTTAAATACAGGCTCAGTGTTTTTGTTTAATAAAACTCAGTTCCTAAACGCTAACGGTGAAACTTAACATGATTAGATATGAGAAGGTTGTTTCCCTGATGAAAAAGAAGTGTTCAGGTTTGAACTTTTCATCTATTCGTATGAATCAAACATCTTTACTTTATTGTTATTCCAAAGAACTTTGAATACATTTTATGCCGAGATTCCTAAGTGGTTCTTTTTACTGGAAGTTCATCTTTTTTTGGTGGGAGAATGATCATTTCAGTAACTAATGTTGCACCTAACAACTTATAACTGGCTGATGTAGATTCCTGCTTTCTATTGATTTCTATTTTTAACTCATTCGGGTTTTTCTTTTTTGAGTACTGTAAGGCATCCAAACAGAGCCGACCCAAGGCTGTATGAGGCCCTAAGCAGAATTTTATCAGGGCCCCCCCCTCTAGTCAAGCCCACCCTCCACCACAGCACTTTTTATCCTCGCTTTGCATTGCTCATGCTTTTACAAAAAACCTCGGGAAGCAGAAATGATTGAATTAGCAATAAATTATTAACCTGTTAATATCGTTCAAGCTATGAGGTATTTACTTAGCATGTTTGCTTAATACATGTAGAATTTCTACGTTGAATTTTTCTTATACAGTTTGCTTACACTTTCTTCTGATCCTACATAAAATACAAGCAAAGAAAAAAAAAGTTCTGTAGATGCTTCGATGGAATTAGTAGTTTTATTTCAAAAGCAAATGAAGGAAATACAGGATAATTCCCAGTTATGCATAAGAGCACATGTTCCCTGCCTTTATTTTTTATTTTTTATTATTATTAAACAGCAAAGTATATGTTATTAGTTGTCGCACCTATTGACTGGTATTGTGGAAGTTCTGGCTCTTGATTACAGTACTTCATGATTTCTAATAGAAAATTGCAGACAAAACTCATGAAAGACGTGACAAACAGCAAAGACAAACAACTACATTTTAGATATTGACATTGTTTTTTTGATACCAGAATTTAAGGTGCTGCAGAGCTATTCTTTATTTGTATCTGACCCGATGCTGTAAAATCAGCTGTCACACAGTGATTTTACATATAAATAAGTAAATAAATGGGGAGGAACTACAACCACAGCAGGGATCTAATGCCTTACAAAACATGAAGTCGTTTAAAAGCTACAGAAAATTTTTAGTAACTGAATTTAGCTGTCAGTAGGAAGGTAAAAGTTGCATAAAAACAAACTAGTCTCTCAGATATAATGATGTCCTAACATTCTACTTTAAAAGCATTGCACTTCATGATCTTGTTGGATTCTGAAGTCATTCTTTTGCAGAGCTAAACCCATAAACATG
This sequence comes from Poecilia picta, assembly GCA_033032245.1. Lineage (NCBI taxonomy): Eukaryota > Metazoa > Chordata > Actinopteri > Cyprinodontiformes > Poeciliidae > Poecilia > Poecilia picta. The sequence continues at coordinate 9,480,353 of CM065374.1, forward strand.
CTCAGTTTTCTGTACTTATGAAACACTTTGTAATCTGAGACAAATGTAACTGACTCCATATGAATCTCAGTAGAATTTTCCTTAATTTAGTGGCAAAAAGAGAGCAGCTGCTGCATGATCTGTGTCAGCGTGGAGGCTGTGCTGCTGCACATCAGTAGGCCTGTGATGATCAATAGGGACTGCGTGATGTTTTTGCATCGATTATGGAAACGTGAGCCGATGAATGGAACTGGATTCCCCTCCAGGGGGTTTATTCTGTTCCTGTTCAGGAGAGAAAACTGAACAGTAGCAGAGCGATGCCACACACTGTTTTTTTTTTTTTTTTCATGAATCTCCTAGAGAGCGGCTCTTCCTTGCTCTCTCGTACCTTTGCCGTAGAGGCCGGGCAGTGCCGTCCGAACACCTCGTGCGTTTCTGAGAAGAGGGCAGTCTGCTGTTTTCCTTTGGCCGGACTCAGTCGAGTGTCAGGATGCCATGGTAAGCTCTGTTCCTATAATGTGGGGATACAGTAACACGGAGACCCTCGCTGACTGTGAAATGCTATCTGCATTCTCTGCATTCTTACTGAGCTTGATCAACACTGAAACACAGGCGCTTCTAAAGCTGGGGTTAGAGTAGACAGAGCTGGATTTTCCGCTCCTTTGGAGGCCGATCGGGCTTCCAAGAGTATGACTTATGGCCTGAGATCATCTCTCACAGGTGGGGAAAGCTTTACAATGGTTCTCTCACATGCAACACCCAAAAATACAGCTAAAGCACACAGTTCAGTAAAGCATTCACTGGGATTTGTTCTTGAGCTTTGTAGCAGGTAAAGTCAACCGATCTTCTCTCTGGACCTTTCAGAAACTTCAGCTGATGTCAGACTTGATTTTGTTTAGAGATGCACCAAGTGAGCAGATGCTCAATTTCTCATTTTATTCATTAAAAAAAAAAACAAACGAGAAAGAGGTAAATAAATGCATCAATCAACAACATGCACTTTAATGCAATTTTTGTTATGTTGAATAAAAATCTAATACATAATGTGGAAATAAGGTTTGATGCATAAGTGGGAATATATTTGCAATGTCTTGTTTTTCTGTTGGATACTCCCTCTATAAAACAACCAAAACAACCAGCAGAACATTTTTTCTTCTTTGTGTCATAGTCATTAGACAAATAAAATTCCAAATTGGTCAGACATTAAAGAAACTTAGCTTCAAAAAGACTAATAAAACCCTGGTTCACTTCTTTTTGTAAAACAATAACATTTAGAGTTGAAGTAAACTTGTTTTTTTTGTAATTTTTTTTACTTCTAAGTTTAGACATATAACATTAATTACAAGTTCTTATGATGTATTTTCATCTGGATTTAGAGTACTATAAATTATTACTTAGTCTTATGAAGTGTTTAATCTTTTTGCCTTCATATTTTACTGAGGCCTAAAAACTTTTTGTTATCTTTAAAAGTAATTTGTTAAGTTGGCACAAAGGCTAAATCTGAATCAGCAAGATTGTCTTTAAATAAGACAAGGAATTAGTATCTGCTTGGGAAAAGCCTGATTGGCACATTTCTCCGTTTTTGTTGAAGCATATTTAGAGGTGAAACAGACACTTGAGTAAACATGTCTTCTGGTTGTAGATTTGAATATTTGACAGATCTCGCTCTCTTCATCGCGCAGTACCTTCTGCAGCAACAGTACTTTGTATCTTTATTTCTATCTATGGAACTGCTATGGAAGTTTCCTTCCATAGCAGTCAGATTCTTTTGTAATCTTTAAAAGCTGGTCTATGGGCAGTTTGGTTACTTAACTATTTGAATGTTGTATCAAACCTGCATCACATTTTCTCCCATTTTTGTTTTTCATTCTTGGAAAGAGTAAAAAAAAAATAAAAAATTAAATTGATTTAAATTGGAATCAGCACCAGGAATGTGAATTTGAATTAGTCCTCAACATCTGTGCAAGACGGTTACTGTGAGTTATTGAATCTACAAAAATCTGTAAAATCTTCAAGTATCTGAACGCATACAAAGACATTTTTGTGAAATAAGAAAAGGATGAGAAAGTATTTCCATTCTCTGTTTTAAAATCACCTGCATCTGTGTTTGACTTGTAGTTCACAGCCTTGAGGATCAGACTTTTTCTATGTTTCAGATTAAAACTGAGCCCTTTTTGCCGCATCTCCGTTGCCCACGCAATTCGGTGTTTTGTCTACATGCGTGTGAGCCGTGTTGTTGTATGAGTGAGCGAGCGATCTTTCGGATCCCTCCTCCCCGGAGCTTCGCCGGCCCCTCTGTCGCTTTAAGTCCTGCCCCTCGGAGCCAGCCAACAGCAGCTGTTCCATATTCATCAAGCCCTTGAGTCTTAAAGAGCCCTATCCCGAGCATGGAAAGAGTCATTCCTCTCGCTCGCACTCTCATGCTCTCTCCATCTTAGCGTTCATCCCGCTGCTGCCTGCGCTCCTCTGTTTCTCACCTCCCCTTTTTACCTCTCCGTCTATCTGTCCCTCCTCCTCTCCCCCCTCCTTTCAGCCTCTCCCTCTCTCTCTCTCTCTCTCTCTCTCTCTCTCGCTATCAAATTCTCTTACATACACTCAGACACACACTCTTTCGCTCTCTCGCACACTTATATATACATAAACACACACACGCCACACACATGCTCACGCACACACACTCTTGGTTCATCAGAGTCCGACATACCTGTGCAGGCTGTTGGGGGGGGGAGCGCGGTGCCGGAGGGGCTTTTTGCGGCGTCGTTGTCTCTGAGGGTGCTGTGCTATCATTTGGGGAAGAAGCGGGTCTCAGTTGTTTTCTCTTTCCTCTTCCTCTCATTCCTGGAATGCTAAAACTGGACTGATGGACATTTCCGAACTTTGTCTTCCAGACCCTCTCAGCTATCATAACCAGTAGGTGCAGCTTGTTTCTCTTTTCCACCTCTCACTTTTCTGTTTAACCCAGCTGTTGCATTGAACTTTTATTTCCTTTTTCCATTTTTCTTACTTAAGTTCACTGTTTATCTTATATTTTTGACGTCAAAAAAAAAAAAAAACTTTTTGTAATTAAAACTGCCGCTTTTTCTTTTTCGTCATTCCAACTTCTGTAAATATTCACTTTTTTGTGCCTTGAGGGATTTTAATTCAGGTTAGACTTGACAGCAGCTTAAGCAGGTGCACGTGTCTAAAATATTTTGTAAGCATCTGTCTTTGTATGTAAAAGTCTCATTTGGAGCGTGCCTGATTGATTTACTTTGCACCACTGAATCGTTCGGGTCCCCTGTCCAGTTGGGTTAAAAGCTTGTTCGCTGATGGCTTTGTTGCCCGAGCCGTCCGCCCAGGCGGAATGAGAGTGATATTGTGAGGAGATGAGATTAGTGTGAATGCTTGGAATTGGAAAGGATGAACTACATGGCAAAATGTACATTTTGCGAGTTGGGAAAAGAGGAACGGAAAGCCTGAGTAACCTCAGAGAGCCGATAGGTCTGTCCCAGGCAGCGGCACGCTGTGCAGGCGAGCTGCACCTCCTCACAGCTCCTGGCTGCTGCTGGGACACGCTGGTTTTCTAACTTACACTTAAGACTTATGACTAAATAAACTCCTTTTAGGTGTGAAAAATTTGAATCTCTTTTAAGAGATTCAAGTTCAAGTTACTAAAATTATTTAACTAAGCTAGAAAAAATTAGGTTTTTGCAACCTTTTTGTTTTTATTACACTTGGAGCCAAACTACTTGTCTGTGCAACATATGAGATTCACCAGAAATGTTTAGAGATTTTACTTTTCTTAGTGTGTTAATTTTCTCCTTTTTGTTAATTACTGGGAGGCTTTTTATTATGACTTTTTAATTAGATAGTAATTTTTAAAACCGGTATTAATTAAAATGTGTAATTTTGTTGCATATCAGTGAAGCAGTTTTTGTGCTCATCTTACCTTAAGACTTAAGACTAAATGCATCAAATTGCAAATGCATCAAATTTCTCCCGAAATCTGTTTTATGTTTTTTATGTGACATCACCTAAACATGAATCACCAAATGTCTTTAACGTTTTATAAGTTTAAATGCTTTTTGCTTTCTAATGTTTGTTACAGTACTTTTGACCTCATAAAATGACAACTAAATTAGCATTTTTTTTCTCCACGGTTTATTTTTTAATTTAAATATTTTTCCCCACAAATTTAGTTTCCAACTAATATTTAATAAGTATTTATTGCTATTAAGGAAAAAATAAAGCAGTAAAACTCATTTTGTTTGGAGATGTGTTTAATTTTTTTTTCTCACAACCAGTATTTAATTCTGAATTCAAAAAATATTTTAGTTAAACGTTGGCTAATTAACTTATCCAATTATGATTTATGTTAAATTGATAAGAAAAAAAATCTGCGTAGAATCTATAAGACAGATTTTACTTGTAAAATGGAGAAAAATAAAATGGTTTATAAATGTACCACGAATAAGGGGAAATTGTAGAAAATGTTAAATATTAGAAATAGTTTTTGTGATGATTCCTTTAGCATTGAAGTAGGCTTAATTTAATAAAGCATGCAAATTTTAAATTTATAATTTGCAGTGAAAGTTTGGTAATCCATAAGCACCCTAAGAATGAATGCTTTTGAAGCCAAGTTGAAATATAAGACTTACTGTTCACACCGCTTCATGAGAAAACACGCCTCTCGTTTCATATGGAAATTCTTACCTCTGACCTGACGACTTGTCCACTGTGGAGCAGCTGATCAGGGGAAACCTCTCCAACTCTGGACGCAAATTTTGTTTCAGCGGTGTCTCATTTTCGCTGATGTTTTCAAACTCTCGTTGAGGGACTGGATATAGAAGTGATGCTTGGGGTAAATTATCTCTATTGGATATTTTCACGCCTTGCAGTTTGCACATTACTGTGGTGGAATCTCTATAAAACACTTTAGATTATCTCGAGAGCGTCACCACTTTCTGGGCATCAGACTGAAGTAAAGTTGTTTTTTTTTAACACACTGATATGCAATTGTAGAAAGTCTGTGATAGAAATTCCACAAAACATTCATAGATTACAAGTTTATACTTACAATCGAGTGTGTTTTCCATGGTAATTTAAGATTCTTTCTAGTGCTATTGTTTCTGTTAAGTTAAATGTAAATATCTCCTTTTTTTCTTTGAGCATGAGAGTGTGACGGGCTCAATGCAGCAGTTGTTCACACTGGTCAGAAATCCGTCATGGCTGCAAGTGTGAATTCTTTGCTGCCTGCTCCAAAGAAAACAAAGAACAAAAAAAAACAAGAATTGAGCAGCAGTTCTTGCTGTACTTCTTTCATTCCTAAACATCTTTCAACACCCACGCTTTCCTTTATCCCTGGCACAGCCACTGCAATAAACTAACAAGGCTATCCAATTTCCCGTCTTGAAATAAGAGCTTTTTAATGTATTTTTAGAGAGGCAGAAAGAAGTTAGCGCACAGTGATGAATTAGATTTCAATTTATTTGACTTCATTCCCAGCTTGCTGCATTAGAGCCTGCAAACAGCCATCTCTGGCGGTCCGTCCGCTTGATTCTTATTAGGTTTCAGAAAACAAGGCGCGGGAATTGCATTAGTGTATCTTAAGTTAAAAGCTCCTTGCTCTTTGACCAAGTGTTTCATTGTTATTGGGTTAATCAGATTTTTGCTGTCTTCATGGAGATGCTATCGCAGGTTAGAGGCAGTGGTGAGTAACCAAAGCAGCCGCGCTCAGACACTATCCAGATGGGATCAGCTTACGGTAATTTGGTTTCAGAATACATTACCAGAAAAGCCTCCTGGACGAGGATGGCCACCCCACTGCGGGCCAGGAGCTGCTGGCCCCTGTGGCCAGGCCGTGGACTTCCTCTGGTCCACCTGTCGCTTTAATTTCCCACAGTTTTTAGGAGGATTTCAGATGTTTCTTTTGTGCTTAAATTTGAGATTGTTGTCCAATTCTAAATACTTCTTCCTTGTATCAACAGGGCTTTGTTGTCCAAATCATTAGAGAGATTCCTGAGTCCAATGGCCACGCTGGAGACCTCTCATTTCTGGTATCTAGTATCATTACTCTTACTGTAAAATAGGCATGGGCCGGGAAGAGATCCTCAACGTATGATAACATAGTGTCAAATTATCACAGATTCACAAAAACTGTAGCCACAATTAAGGGGGTCTAATTGTTTTCATCTAAAACAGAAAGGCAACAAATTTCCCCTTTGCTTCTAAAAGATCTAATGTATTGACCAATATAATTCAAATAATGGAAAGTATAACTTTTAATTGTAAATTTGGTTGTCGTACCTACACTTTTGAAGAAAAGCTTTGAAAATGTTTTAAGTAAACCGGCTTTTTAAAGAGCAACACAATAATAACAAGTTCATATTGGTTTAATTAGTCCATTGGTGGAAGAGCCAGCAGTGACATGCCACTCGTAGCGAACATGCTATAGTTTTTAATAACTTTACCTAAATAAGTGAAGAGATGAGGCGTATTTATTTCCCACACCAGCAATAAAATTATTTTCAAACAGCTGAATTTATTTTTGCTGTTTGCAGCTGAGGGGCAGTGTGCAGCAAAAGGTGGGTGAGGAAGAGTGTAGCTTTTTCTGTTCTTCATAATTAGTCAGGCTATCAGCATGCAGTGAGCTGCTTAACTGATATGGCGCTCGTAGTTTGCTTAATGTAAAAAGCATGAAAAGTACATTTTGACAAATTACAAAAAGCAAACTTTTTAAGTTGTGAATGACTTGTTTTTTTCACATCTTGAAGAAACAGCATATGCTTCTATTCATTAACTACACATTTTTGAGGTATGTTCTTTACTGCAAGCCCATCTGCTTTTTAAGATATACTTACATTTTAGATTCTACAGGTATCTGAAAAATAGCTATATAAAAGCATAAAACCACTCTGAACTTAGACAGTTTATGTCATTGATTACCTTCCAGAACACCTAAAAGTGATTTTAGCTTTATGGCCTGACATGAGGTCCACAGGAAAACCCTGAGTAGAATTACAACAGTGTTTACATACTACAGTGTTTACACAGAAAATAAATATGTATGCCATAAACAGCCACTAAATTTCTAAATTTAGTAGTACTTTCAAATGCAGAATATGATGCATTTTAACTTTTTGTAGTTCTGTTCCTCATAAGAAATGAGTAACTAGTTACTTGCTAACTAGTTGGGCTATCTGCTGAGGTAGTCTGCATCTTGATACGTTTCTCGCTTGTAGTTTTCAAAACAGTGTTACCCTTTTAACAGTGAGTTCACCAGAAATATTTCCAAACGGATGAAATTGTCCATTTTTTACTCAGTGGAAATATTAGTAGTCCTCTTTCGACCAGCTGACCAAAAGTGTGCAGCAACAAGTGGGGGAGGGGCCACACTGTGTTTCTCCATTCTCTGAACAGCACTGAAGCCAGGAACAGAAAGATACATAGATGTATGACCTATTCTTGCTGTAAAAATGACTCCAAACTCGGGATAAAACAAAAATAGTTAAAGTGTCTTGGCAATTTGTTGTTGGCAACTTTTCTGTACCCTCAGAAGCGTTAAGGTTCGTGCTAACATGATGATAGAAGGCTTTCTTTTTCCCCTTGTCATGTCAAGTGGTTGCTTTAACAAACACAGCATAAATTCAGCCAGTTTTTTTTTTTCCGTAAACTGGCTTTCATTTTACAATTATCTCAGTGTTGTCATAACATGCCGCCTCCTCAGATCTTAAATTTGGCCTTTCCACCTCTTGGCGATTACCTGCCTTCCTTCTTTGATTATTTCACAACACCCACCTGCATGGAAACAAACAGCCTCTGCTGAACGCGCCCCCTCCGGATTTCTCGCCCATGGTAACCTTGGACACCTCCACCGCAGTGTGAGAATCTGTTTAAAAATAACCAGGTCCATTAGTCTAGAAAGGATAATGCTAGCCTATGTGGGCTCTCATGCCCTTGTGGCAGCAAAGTGCTATCACTGACACGTTGCGTCAGCACTTCTTCCTGTTGCTCTGACGCTCAAGGGCTCCTCTTTAGTCACTCACACATGCATATGTGCAGGTATTCAAACGCACAAACAGCAGAACCGAAGCTGAAACGAAAAAAAAAAAAAGCAAAAGTGACAAATGAAGTGTTTTGGTGTTGCATAAGTAAAGTTTGCATTACTTGTAAAGACTGAAATCTTTTATAGAGTGTTTGTCTCTGCAGTTCCTGTAGGAAATGTGATGTAATGCGGAGTAACTACATGGGTGTTTATCAGCGGAGGCCATTGCTATTGAGCAGCCAGTTGTTTGAAGGTTATGTTTCAAAGCAGTAATTGAAATGCAAAATAACATTAGGATCGATGGTTAGCTTTGTTTATTTATGAAATCAATATTGAAACCGTCCGTCACAGCAGCAGCTCTGATTCTCACTGACAGCTTCACCAGATCCCCTCTGCAATAAACTCTGCAGCCGCTGCGGCTTTTGTTGCCATTGTTTCAATGTCTGTGTTGGGTGGTTTTAAGGTAGTTACATCTCTAATGGATTCTTATCAAAATTAAAAACTAATTTAAAACTAGGCAGATTACCGACATCAACATACGCTCCTATAATTTCAAATTTCTAAAAATTTTCCATCTAAGTTACTGTTTCAAAGCAAAGCCGTTTTTAAAACGATGAAAGAAAAAAGGCAGGAGTCAGAGTTCATATAGTGCTGTGTGAAACAACACTGCCCCTCCTCCATCGGTTGCTGCACACTGTCAGTCAGCTTGTTGAAAGAAAGCTGCTGCACTTTTTCCTCACTCTTTCTAGTAAACACCTACAGTCATGTTGTTGAAACTTAAGGAGTGCCACTGATGATAGTCATTAAATTAATGTCATTTTAAAACTGAACTTGGCAAGGCATGAACCGACTGTGTGTGTATTGTGAAAGTGGGATTTTTAATCACTTTTACAGTGTGTGAGTTGGCCTACATCTTCAACAAACTTTGGATTTAAAGTGAAATTAAATTAGTGGCGCTTTACAACAGATAACGCCACACTTATACTTTGGCCAGTTGACTTGCAGTGTGCAGCAGCAGTAAATTACTCAAAGCTCCATATAGGCGGTAAAAACTATATTGATTCGAAAAGGACTTGAAAGCTAAGGAAGCCTAAAAAAGAAAATATTTATAGTTTTAAAACTCATTTTTCAAACCTTGGTATTATAATGTTCTTGCAACCAATTCACAAACCCTGTATAGCAACAAGTGGGGGACAGTCAGCAACTGCTATTTTAAGAGAGAGAATTCTGGCATGGTATTGAAAAGACTTTACACCATTGGACTGAGAAAAAAACTTTAAAACTTACATTGATACCAGTAACGAGCTGCTTGTTTTACTAGTGTTTTTATATCCACTTTGCGGGTGTACTGTTGCTAATAGAGGCTCATCATTATTTTAAAACACAGCTCCCATTCTGCAAGCTGCTGCTCTGCCATGCTGAAGTCTAAATTTGATTATTATGGCTGAATTATGATTTTTAATATAATTTCACTGATTCAATTTTTTTATATCATAATTTGTAATAAAAAAATCTTATGGCTTTACTGTGACTTTCTTGCCGTTTTATGAACCTTTCTGAACATGTGTGTTGTTGCTATGTGTAATATCGCCTGCCTTTATCAAATATATTATGATGGTACGATGATGTGTGTGTGTGTGTGTGTGTGACTGGGTGTGTGTGTCCTCGCTTCACTAAAATGTAGTCTTATTAGTATGCAGCAATTAATCAGTCATATGTAAAAGGCGATATGCAGGTAACATCCTGAAAAATCAGACTTTTTTTAATCCTGTTCATTAAATGTAAAACTCTATTTAGATTCACCTTTTTGAGGTTATTGAAAACAATACCAAATTTGAGTTCATATTGTTTGAAGCATTACTTATTATAATTTGACTTCCTTAATTTTGTGTTACATTCAAAAATACGACATCTTTCCGAAGCAGGCTGTAGATTTTCTTTTACTTGTTTTAGTCATTAAATAAATTGGAGCCTTTCAAAATTGAATTTTTCCCCTCAGACTTCAAAGACAGCAAGAAATGGGCAGCAGGCGGGTAAAGCGCAAAGGTTTTGATACCTCGCCTACAGCACCAAGTAGACTCAAACGGTGACACTGAGTGACTGACTGCTTGAACCTGCGACATGCGTTTAGATTTCACCTCCCCCTCCTAAAGGTGACGCATTAATTCAACAAATCTCCCCAAAGTTTAATTATTCCTGAATGGTGTTGTGGTGGACACAAGCGTATAAATCAGTTAGGCCCACCCGCTTTTTTTTTTTTTTCTTTTTCTTTTTTTATTACCAGCACTATTTATAGAGAATATGTGGCAGCTGGTAGAGATGAGCCTGTAAAAAAGCTGGAGGCTATTGCTGTGCCTGTGTCGGCCGCTGTAGCGTGTGACAGTCATAACAATGAAGTTCCTTTAGTAACATCAGTGCTCCGCGGCGCCGTTTGAAATGTGCGCTTCAGAATGCGTCCTGAACGGCAGAAGTGAAGTTGCGTTTTCAACTGGATTAACATGTTATATCATTATTTTGACGGTTCCCATGAGCGGCGATTACATAGTGTCTGTGAAGCCTTTGCAAACATTGACACATCTGATTGTGTTTAAATCTTCACCTGATAAGCCTACAGCTTTTTGGCCCACTAATATTGGACAATTTATTTGTGCGCGCGCGTGTGTGTGTGTGTGCTTGAACTAGTTTGTCGTTTTATGTTTATATCTTCTTCGGCAGAGAGTAATTTATTTGGGGCTGTGGAGAGATTGGGTCTTTGTCTTAAGCAGGTAGAGTTTCCCCCCCTAAACAAGGATGGCCTATCAGAGGAAGATTAATGAAGTAATTTCATGCATGGCTCTATGCCTTCGTCCTCCTATATGCACAGTGACTGTGTCTAAACCTGTGATTTACATTCGACTGTGCTAAATAGCCTTAACCCCCTGTAATAATATTTCTCTGTTTGTGACACATTCACACACACACACACACACACACACGCACACACACACACAGAGTTAAAACTATTCAGTACAAGCAACGGTTTCCAATAACTTTTTGATAGAATTACCTCCTTTCTTAGATTTTTATTTGATGTTCATATTCATTTTAAGCTCAAGCTTCCATAATTCACATTTTGAAATGCGATATTCAAAAAAACACTACTACTTTATGAGTGTTTTATTCATATTAGAACCTTACAAATGCTTTCATTCCTGTAGTTTAAGGTCTTTCAAATAGATGTCAGTGAACATGCTGGAATGATGGAGCATGCAGTACCACAGTGCTGCCCCTCCCACTGTTGTTCCTGTACTACATTCATGCCTTTCTAAAAGAAAGTTTGACTGTTTTGTTGTTGTTGTTTTTTGCAGACATGGCTTGTAAAATAAAAGAGTGGGACTGCAGAACTGTGCAACCTTTGATTTTGTTGCACAAATAACAGCCTGCTACCAAATTCAAAATGGCTCCTGCCAGAATCCCAGAAGGAAGGAAGATTTATACAACTTTAGCAACATGAAAGTTGTTAGAGTTGAAAAACACAACACATTTAACTATGGTTTCTTGTGAATGCATAGACATACAATATGGAGATCAGACAAAATGTGGTGTTTGTTCAAATAACTAGGCTTTGAACGCTCAGAAAATTTGTACTGGGACTATTATGATGGCAATATCGACCGATTGACTCACACTATCCTTTTCCATCCCAAAATTTTCTCCCAGACTCTTCAGCTTTAGCATCCTGGTTGCTAAGACCTAGATCAGGTGTGAATCTTAAAGACAGTCCTGTCCCATCCATCTGGCCAAAAGTAATTTTTTAGAAGCATATTTTGAAAGCTTGATCTCTGAAGTATAATCTTGAATCCAAGCTGTCCTTCAGGATTGAGGTTTTGCTCATACTGAAATCCTTGTTATTGTGATCTCATATTTTGTAGCTTTGTTTTCTAAAACAACCACTGCAATATAACATCTTTCTACTGCAGGTAGATTATTAATGGTAATAATTTAACAGAATTTCACTTCACAATATCCAAATCATCCCTCCAAACTCATAAAAGTACAGTAAGCATGTTACAAGCAGTGGGTTTGTTAAGCAGCTGAATATACTGTGGGCCAGACTGATTGTCAAGAGTATGAGCAGCTGTTTCATTATTATGAGCAGAAATGTAATACCAAAATTAGTAGTTGTTCTATGTTTTCTTTAATGACATAAAACTGGGGTATTTTCATACTATGAAAACCTCATGCCTCGCTAGAAATCACCTACAAATGAAAGACGTATCGGCAGATTGATTATCTTCAAATTTTGTAATTTATCACACAATCTGTCTAATCTAAGAATTATTTTAATGCTTTTATGCTAAAATGCATTCCAGCCAATCTGAAGGGAAGCACATTTTCTCGTTTCTTTGCCCTTCCTATAAATAATGAAGTGAGGGTTTGCCAGAAGCATGACTTGACATATTAGAAGAGTGTATTAGTGACAGTGCATCAGTAACATATCAAAGCATAAGATTGTGCCTGGTGTTTTCATTATATTCTTTATTTATTCAACAAAAGTAAATATATAGACATGTAAATTAATCCATGTTTGTTTCTATTTGTGTGGACACGTAATTTTTTATTATTAATTCTTAATATAAAAGATTATTTTCAGAATAAATAACTTCAATAAATTGTATTGTTATTTTTGGAGGAATGCTTTCGACTGAAATTACAACCAATAGTAATTTTATTTGACATCACTGGTGCTGATGGAATCTGTTTGGTTCGGCAGAAACAATCTTATTCCAGTTGTCCGTAATTACTTTTCATAATTTATAAAGACACTGCGCATTTATGTTGTCAAATTAAACCATGACTGTGCCTCACAATGGATGTGAAGAATGGTAATCTGTTTTAATGAAATGGCAGAATTAGAAACTTGATCTCAGATGTACAAGGCTGGAATTATCCCAGATCTTTCCTTTAACATGCAGTTTAATAAACAGTTCAATCCGGTAGAGTTTTTTCCCCACCGGGGTTGCATGGGCAGCGCGTTAATTCCTTTCTTAGACAGTCGCTCCCACATTTCCCCCCACTGGCAGTAGCTCTATCATTAGCCGGCTACTTCCGTCAACATCCAGAAATCAGCCCCCTTAGACGAACAGGATCTGCCCGGTGCGGCAGACAGTTTACGTCAGACAAACTGCAGTGCCTGTATCACAAGAGGACCTTTCTTTCCTTTCCAGTAGCTCCTCTGATGGAAGGAGGCGGGAGGGATGGATCAATAGATGTGATCTGCTTCTGGGCCGGCTCTGTCTCGCGGTCCTGCTGGAGCGTGGGGCTCATGTTGTCGCGGTGGACTGAGCTCATGGCTTTTTAAAGACTATAATGACATAACTGTGAAGCAGCTAAATATAATCCTTTGCTGCAGTCCTTAAAAAAAAAAACATAATTATCCAGTCTGCGGTCCCCTCAAGTGGTAACACTGCACATGTCCCTAGCTTGCCCACTATTGATCTGGGACCCTTCTTTCCAGTTGTAACAATAAACACTTCTTTCTCTGAATTCTTTTATTTTTCTCTTTTTTTAGAGATGTACTGATCAGATTTTTCCTGGTTGATACCAATTTTTGTTTTTTGCTTCTGTTTTTATGTTTTTTACTTTTACTTCTGCTGATTTCAGTTTTGATACAGATTTGTTTATATTAGAAATGTGGTGAAAATGTGTTGCAGATCTTTTGATAGAGGTAATAGTTTAAGTTTCTCATATCAAGTCATTTCTATAACACATTTCAGCAACAAGGTAGTTCATAAAAGTATAATTCAGCAACCAATTATAAAATAAGCAATAAACATTACATATTAGTTGCATGTGTCAAAAGCTTTTGTGATTTTTTACATTTTTTATTGATTTTAAAATCAGCTACACACAGAAAGATTAAAACAAACCAGCAAAAAACCCCAAAACATTAATAAGAGTAAAGGTGCAATTAGTTTCCTCCTCCAGTTCATGTCACCTCACAACCACTCTAAACTCAAAAATGAGCAAATAAATAAAATAAAATGAAAAAATCTTAGGAATTAAGTAGGATCTGATTTGTAGTTCAGGTCGGGAATCAGTTTTTCCAAAGAAAGCTTGGCAGATATTTAAGTAATCCACACAGGGTGCATTCAAGTGTCTTTTAGCTTTAAACTCTATGTGTTTTAGGTTTCAATGCATTCAATGAATAAGAGAAATTTAAATTTAATCAGGGGTAATCATATGTTTCAATCTCCATCTGACTGATCGGCACATCTGAACTTTTCATCATGCTTTTTTTCCTTTCTTACTTTGTCTTCTTGCTCTTCCTGATTCCAATGTTTTTTTTTTTTATCTTTCCTTTTGTTTGCCTCTATGGATCTGCGCATCGTAAATCTCTGTCAGCTTCTCCTGAGTGTCTGGCATATCTGTTAATAAAGAGGGCCCTCCTCTCTTTCAGGTCTACCTCTCCTCCCCCCTCCTCCCCTCAGTCATCTCTCTGCCAGAGCAGGACTAATGAATGAGAAACTCCAAAATTAGAGGCCTCTCCGTCATAGATTGGATTGGTCCCTCTGGAGGGCCGGGTTTGCCTCCAACCTAACCACAGCCGTCAAACCAACCATCCTCCCCCAATATTTCCATTTTTTATATTCTGTATTTAGCAGAAACATGCATTTGAACACACGTATGTGTTCACTGTCCCAGGAGTAATTCAGCCTCGTATTCCCCTGATGGTCTTTAACTTGAAATCAGAGACGCAAAATCCAGACAGCATATTTTTGGAGAATTGCCCATTTTTAAGCATCAATTGGGTCCATAACAAAACTGCTGGCTCTGGTGTTAGAACACAACTCAAGCACCCAAAGATGGTATGCACCATCTCTAAATGTGTATATTTGTTCCATGCTCAGAATCTGACAAATTTTCTTTGATTGGTGTTTACCAGGTCAAATGCTGAAAAAAAGAGTTTTTCCCTTTTCGTTTGAGAAATTAAAACCAACAACTCATACAATTTTCAGTTAATAAATATATCACCCAGTAGTGTTTTTGAGTTTATTAAAAGAAATTAAAAAAAAGAGTTGAACTCTGAATCACTTCTGACTGGTGACAGGTGGATTAAATACTTTGAATCTGAAGGTTTGACCTCGAATGAAGCTTATTCTTTAATCTAGCCCCCGAAGTAAGAGCCCCCTTAATTTTCTGGGAAGTATATCACCCAACTTCTGCTTCAGTTTAATAAAAACCAGTCTATAAAAATAATTTTGTAATCACTCCTGCACATTTTCTCTCTATAGTCCTTACATTAAAAAAAAAATCACAGTCCACAGTTCATATCTTAAAGAAATTTTTAAGTTTATATCGGCCAGGGAAAGCTTGATTTCTTTTCTGAGGTTGTGGAGATTTTGGGTCTCGTCCGTCCCAGAAATGACTCCCCGCCTGTGCGTGTTGAAGCGCTAAAAGGTACCGCTGGCCCCCGAAGGAGAGGTCAGCCTGGCAGCTGCTTGTGTGTCTGTCTGTGGTGGGGAGCTCTGTCAGGAGCTAATTGAGTTCGTCCTACCAGCGCTGACTCTGGGGCCAATGGCTTATCAGGCCACATCGCTTGAGGCCCTCAAGACAGATTTGCCCCCAGTCGGGGCATCTGATATCACCATCGCCCTGCTTGCTGATGTCAACCCCCACCGTATAATCCCCCCCCGCACTTACACAGTCTCATCAGGTAGCAGGGATGTGACACACACAAGTGTGAAAAGATGTTTTTGGAACATGTAACAAGAAATTCCTCACTGTTCCAGCTGGATCTCGGACACAGTTTTGGTTGGTCAAACAGAAAACAAGGTGAAAGAACTATTTCAGTGTCCTCCTCTCTGTGGGAATACTTTCAAATTGACTGTAACAAGTCGTGTTCATGCCGATGTTCTGAATTTCATTCTCAGGTGAGAAAGAAGGCGAGAGCTTCACTGTCCTCCTCCTGGAAGCTGAGGAGCTGCGAGTGTAGTACGAGCTGCCAGATCGTTAGTCCGGCTAATCCCGGCCGCGGTCGCACCGGCGGAATGATATTAGGGATCTGAAATGCTGTTAGGAGGGCCAGGTGGAATCAGATTAAAACCAAACTGCGCAGTGTGTGTTTACAGGGCCCATAACCTTCTACTCAGCATGAATTTTGATCGGTACAAAGGGAACAAAAGGAGGAGGAACAGAGAAAGGAAAAGACAGAGGGGAGATACTGTGTCTTAGAAGAGGGCCGTTCCTTTGGGCAGCCAGGCAGCAGAATCTGAAAAGGCTCTTAGCTTGAGGAAGGAAGAAAGAACTATAGATTTTACAGCATCAAGTCTCAGATAGTTCAGCAAACCCTTTCCTGTCTGTTCTGTCTGTGCACCACATGAGCTAATTACTACCTGCCCCCGCATAATGAATTATTTATCAGGACTATTGCTGCTGTCAAATAATTTAATGCTCATAATTCATTTTCCGCTTACAATTGTATTTATAGATTTAAATTGGTCCTGTCCTGCTGGAGATTAGAAATATTTATAGAAATATTTTAGACTATTTGATTAATACAGCAGGTTTAAGTGGTTACTATTCGCTCGGCATCATTAATCAATATAAGCGGGCTTGTTAAAAACATAAGCATATAGTGGTGGTGGTAATGTGTCATACTAGAATGAGTTAAGGGGTTTCCAGTCTGCACATTTATTATAAATGACCACGTTGAGCTGGAGGGGAAACAGTTAAGACACTTATGCAATTATGCTAAGTGTCACCCTGAGGATGGCCTTTGAACTGAGGTTAAGCTCACTCTGAATTTGTGAAATAAAAGCTAAATGGAGCCATCTTGTGCTCCTGCGTTTTAATATATTGCCTCTAATAAGTCGAGTGCAGGTGGCCTGTCTCGCAGGTGCACATATCCATCTGAGACATAGAGCATAAAGCAGATGAACACATAGGTGCGTGTTAATTTATAGGGATGTAATCTGCATTCATTATCAAGAGCAGCAAGGCCCATTTTAGAATGAGATATAAGGGATTAACAATATTTGTGACTGCAGTAACGAGTGAATTATGAATTAGAGCAACCAAAAACTACAGTAGAGAGGCTGGAAAGATTTGACTTGCTGATATTGAATTTAGACAATTTCTCTCCAGGGATTATTATTAGCATAATATGCATATGTTAAAAACATTACCAAAAAACCCATGAACTACACAACTTTACAATTATTTATTATTTATTTAGCACACCTCAAAATGTAGAAGTTCATCCTAAGATAAGTTTTAGTGGAAGGACCAGTAAAAATAAGTAACAGTTGTTACCTATTTGAAAGAAAAGGAATAAATCTGCTGTTATTTGTTAGAATGCCAAACCTTTAAATCATTTAATCATTTAATCATTTAACCTTTTAATCATTTAATCATTTAACTATTATAGGCACCTGAAGTCGCTCTTCTGTTGTGCCACATCCATCAGCTTTGTTGTCGCCCAATGTGTTAAAGAGAGCACTTGGCGTTACAATGCTCTGCCGTAAAAGCAGGTTTTACTAATGTCTTCAAATCTAAGGCAAAACATTTGGAAATTACAAAGTGTAAAAAATGAGCAGTTAGGTCACTTAACATGATTAGCAGTGCAAACTTTTCATCACGTCTAGAATTAGTAAACCCATTTCTTAATTGTGAGAGCTTCCAAATTCTGATAAAATGTTAGAAATGATTCCAAAAGATAAAAACTGAGAAACTGTGTTGTCATAAGTTAAGCTTCCTGCTGAAGCCTAAGTTTAATACACTGAACAGCTGACATGAAAATCCACTTCCTTTCCTCTGTCTTCATTGTAGGTAACTCACCATACAGAAAATATATTCTTCCTTCTAGCAAAAAACATACAATAACGTCAGAACGATCTCTTAGTGCTTGGTATGACCACATGCGTTCACAAATTGGGAAAAAAGGCCAGATTTTTAGCTTCAATCACTGGTCAGGCATGAAATCATCTGATTTTAGTTGCCCACATATTTCTTGGTGCATCTCCACTAAATTGAATTTAATTTCTCTAATAGGAAAAAAGCATGTCTGTTCATTTTTATACAGTGAAGGCATTTTAATGGAAGAAGAATTTCAAGACTGCTCAGACAGAAGGGCTTATAACCACAAGGTCAACAGATTTAACAGGGGACATTTTTTATTATTTATTTTAGCAGTTAACCTTTTTGTGAATTTCCAGAAGTGGTGGGCACCCAGAGCTCCGATGAATATACATGACAGCAGGGGAGGGGAAACCCAGGGATGAGATTTAATTTGACACACTGACCCCCATCTCCACGGGCCCGGGAAGCCGGGGTGAGAAAATAAGGTTGACCCAGTGACCCCCTTGGGCCTGAACTCCTCCGTCACCCATTCTTACAATTAAATCAGCCTGAGAGAGCAGGAAGATGTTCGGCCAACCAATGCCGCAATTTTGGTCTCTCATCTCCTGTTTGCTCTGTGGAGCTTGCAGACGTGTCACTGTTGTCCAATCAGACACGCGGAGCCCACTTGAAAACACCAACCCCTCCTAGTTCAAATGATAAACTGACTTGTTAAACATTCAAATATTACCATTAGTTGGCAATATGCTAATGGAGGTAAAGCACAACTTGGGCTGCCACTCTTTCTGAACCCCTCAATCTGCATTTGCATAAGCTGTGCAAGGCTCAATTTTGCTAATGCAGGCAAGTGCAAGCAACCTTTTACCCTTCCCATGGTGCCTAATGCAAAGAGTGTGCATACATGTTAGAGGGTGACCTCACCATAACCCTAAGAGGTTACTGTGTGTCTACACAGCATCCCAAATACATTGAGTAATTCATTTCCCCTCCTTGTTCACCCCTTCAGCTCACTCTAAAGAAAATATGTGCGGACACCCCGCACCGACGCTCCCTCTCCCTCTGCCACCGTTCACTCAGTGCAATTTCAAGTTAAAGGTTATAGAGCAGGACTGAAATACATTTATATAGGCACGGAAAGCCTCAGAGTGCATTTTGTGGCCACGGCCAAAAGGCTGCACTTTAGTCTGCACACGTTACAGCATTAGATTACATGTACTCCAAAATACAGTTATAAGGCAGACAGTGAAAAAGTCAATATCTTGCCATCATGTTTCCTTTTGGTTGACTGCTGACTCAAGGAGACAAGCGAAGGTCCGCTGTGCTCTCTAAACTATTGAGATGCCCCTGTCTTGATTTGTCCAGTTTGTGTACGTGCGTGCACTTGTGTGTGTTCGGTTATTTGAGCACTCTTGATTTCTGTCCCTCTGCCTCTTGTTCGTTTTCCCTTTCCTCCCCGTCAGTCTGTGTGTTTGCATTGTGCAGAGAACGTGTGTCGACGTTTGTGTTGCAGTTGTGTGTGTTTGTTCTCTGAAGGACTTTAGCAGCTGCCATAGTGTGTGGCTAATGAAGCACTTAGGATCCTGGTCCACTGGTTTTAATGAATGTGAGGAGACAGTGACTAAGAGAACAAAAGATTACAAAAACTAAAGTCATATTCATTAGAGATGAAGCAATTGTTGGATTTTGCAAAGCTTTACCCTACTGAAGCTGCTTTGGCTAGTTTTCCCATGAAAATCTCCCAAAATGCTTAGCTTTCCTGCTGTGAATGATTATTAATTATTTATATTAGGAACAAAGGCAATGTCACACAGAGAGCAGTCTCTGTGAAATAGTCAGAGAGTTGACATATGAAACTATCTTTATTGTGTTATATTGGTGATTAGCACAGTTAGCGTTACAAACAATAAACATATGTCAAAAAAGAAACATAACTTATGTTTACTCAGATTTCCAAAACACTGCAGACGTTTTTAAATCCAGCATGCTCCGTAAAGAGAGGAGTTCAAAGCTGGGCAAGGATAACAGATGAATTTTACATACACAGTTTGCTAAGCCTTCCTGTTATCTGCTGAATACTTTCTCTATCTTGCTTTCTAGCAGTCTGCATGAAAGGCAAACTTGTCTCAACAAATTGAAAGTACAGTTTCATTTTCATAGTCTTTTACATTTATGTGCTTCCTCTGATCTCAACTTTATTATCTTTGAGAATAAAAGTGGAAAACTTTGAGTTTTCTTCCCACAGTAACAGTTTCCACACTAAAGAGTGTTGTAAGTGTGATCTGATATGGTGTAGTATGTTCACTGGCGTGGCAGACTTTTTAAGCTAAAAAGGATAAAACAGTAGCTTTGTTGTACTCCATACAGGCTTCATGTTATCTGTTAAAGGTTTTGCTTCCTTCTGGCCTAACAATAAGAAGCACAGCTTTTAAAATAGTTATTACATCTTTGTGCTTCCTCATTACATTTCTACACACTTCTCTGAAACTGAAAGCTGAATTTATTCCTGGGTGAGCAGTAAAACCAAAAAGTGTTGATGCTACTGTGGCCTTTTAGCGCTAAGATATGTTGTTTTCAATGACTGGAAAATTTTTCATCTTTGTGTATGGAACAGTTTGGTGACTGAAAATAAGCTTATTCTGGTCACAAGATCGTTGTTATATTGTGCAATAATCTTTAAACAAATCTTAGTTATTGTAAGGATTTTTGTAAATTGTACTTCAGATCAATTAACAAGAAAAGTTACTTGATTAATTGTTGATAAGCTTTTACTGTACTCCTAATTTAAATGTATTTCTGCTAATCATCTTTCTCCCTCTTTTTCGTTGTTTTCCCCACATCAACCCTCCTCCTACTTCCTCCCCCCCACCTCTTATAAAGGCTGCTGAATAGAATGGCCGCTGATGAACGGCATCTACCGTCCAGCTGTGGGTCCTACATCAAGACAGAGCCATCCAGCCCCTCCTCGGTCATCGACACGGTCAGCCACCACAGTCCCAGCGGAAATTCGGACGCCAGCGGCGGCTATGTCAGTACCATGAACAGCCACTCTAACGGCCTGGACTCTCCACCCATGTTCACCCCCGGTGGGCTCGGCGCCGGCTCCTGCCGCAAGCGCTACGACGATTGCTCCAGCACCATCATGGAGGACTCGTCCATAAAGTGCGAATACATGTTAAACTCCCTCCCCAAGAGGCTGTGCCTGGTCTGTGGAGATATAGCCTCGGGGTATCACTATGGGGTAGCTTCTTGTGAGGCCTGCAAAGCCTTTTTTAAAAGGACAATACAAGGTATTTCCCCTTCTCTCCCCTACCGCTATTTCATCTCATGCTGCCATGTCAACAGACACAAAAACACCCTGACATACATGAAACCTCTGGTTGCAGAGCAACACTGAAACATACTCAAGGAAAGAGATTCATTCAATACCGTTAGTGGAGAATATATATTTTTTCATATTGCCAGCCTAAAATATTTTAACTACTACTATTTTAAATATGATACAATGTAAACTTGTCTTCTGTTAGGCTTTGAGTCAGTTTGCCCTTAACTTATTTTCTCAGTTAATTTCCAGTTTGTATCCATGCACTTCACATTTCAAACCAGTTGATTTCTTTAGGGATTTTGATGAATTAGCTGAGATATATGGTTCTGATAAGCATAAAAGGACTTGAAATATGAAGAATTATGGAGAGATTTTTCAGTCCACCCACCTACCACTCATGCTTTTGTAGTTTTGGTCATTTCATATCCAGATTTTTAGGGTATAAATTGGAGAAATCTGGCCAGGAAATGTTTGTGTGTACAAGGGAAACATTTTATTAATTCACACTGACAACTGATTAAAACAATTTTCTGTATTATGACATAGTCTACTGCGAGGAAATGTAGCGATTAGTCTCCAGTAAACAATATATTGGGACATGATGCTGCTTGGACTTGTCATAGTTTGACCAGGGGTCACAATCTGTCAAGTGCCATGAGAATCTAAGGGTAAAAAAGAGAATTAGAACAACGATCGTTAAAAAGTGGAATGACAGTGAACATTTTATGACTATGTAAGTACCAAACTTAAAAAATGTGACACTGATCCAGGGTCTCAGTGGTTGCTAATATTTATCGGAGTCACGTAATGACATTTTTATCCATGAGATTACCGGTAGATAATTGAAAATTACTTTAAGTCATCACCTATCAAAGAAGGAATGACAAGCAATAACCCACAAAGTTAGGTACAAAATGACAGAAACTGCAAAAGAACAAAATAACGTGGGTTATTATGGTCAGTATCCATAATTGTTATAAAACAGAAACTGGGGTACCTTTGACATAGAGAGATTATGCTGGCATCATCTGTCATGATCAGCGGACATATCCCACAGATGTCAGATTTGTTTTTTGTTTTTTTTACCCCAACACAAAAGAGAAGAAACTCAAAAGCATATTTTATATTTCCCTGTCCTGTTTGTGTGTGTATTTCTGCATAGGGACTGATTTGGTTATCTGCAAGACACAATGTATTGCAGCTTCTCATTAGAGAGGCAATGAAAGACCCCCAACTGTGAAACTGTGTGCTCTGCTCCAGATTAATCAGGAGGAGAAAGATATTGTTGAGCTGGGGGAAAAAAAATCTGCACAACAGGCACAGCTGCTCAGGTCAGGACTAAGCTCTGTTGGCTTAGCAGTGGAATACATGCAATGGGAAAATCAAATAGAAAAGGTAGATGAGCCAAATCGAGATTCCTATTATGCCTTCCATCCATTTTCCTCTGTAAATTTTTATCAGCAAATGATTGCAGGAATTACACAGAGAGCAGGTCTGTCTGTCTTGATGCTAGGTGTTGATTTTGGACCTTGCAGCCCTATCAGCTTTAGACAGTCTATGTACCTTTTGCAGGCAAACAAAAGCATTAGGCCAAATCCTCCTGTTTACTCATGCTGCCATCAGCAATCCTGTCTGTTGACAAAAGATGAACATTTTCTCTCAAGTAGCATAACTGAGCTTTTGTCCCCTCAGTAAAAGTATACTGACAGCAACACAATTGAACAGAAACGATGCACTTGGGAAAGAAAGAGACGTCTTAAGTGGAGCAATGGTCCAAACAATTAAGAGCAAGGTACAAGGAGGGGGAAAAAATGGAACGCTCCTCTTTTTTTTTCTCCCTCACTTTGCATTGTCGATTTGAAATCCCTCTCTTTCTCTTCTTGGAGGGCTGCCTGTAATGGAGCTAATCTGCCGTCGTTTGTCCGAGCCACAGGAGTTTTGTCAATAACAATCAGCGTTTGGAAAGTGTAATTAAGGCCGAGGCTTTTCATTAGGAGGAAGGGAGGGGGCTGTCTCCAGGGATGGGCATGCCAATTAGAAACTCAGGCACGCGTCGCCGGGTAATTTCAGCGAAAGGAGGGGGAAAAAACCCAGGACTTCTTTAGATTGGAGAGGGACCCTGCTGCTCCTTCAGAGGAGAGGAGGGGAGGCTTAATGGCATAATAATCAGACAGGGGTCCCGAGCAGAGGAGGCAGGAGGACGGAGAGACTTTTTTTTGGGATGGGGGGAAGGAGGGAGGTGAAAGCCTTCTGAAATGATAAAAGAAACACACACAGGATTGCTGAAGGAAAAACAGAGGCAGTAAAACGCACATTGTAGAGCCCTTGAAAGAAAGAGAGGGTGCTGTTGATGGAGAACTGATTAATTAAAGGAATAATGAGGCAGTCAAGGGTGGAGTGTGAGACGGCCCACTCCTAATGAGAGGAAAACAAAGGAGCTGTCTTTCGCAGGCCTTTATCACATTTCTTTCAATAAGACTCGGGGCAAACATGATAAGTTAATGTTAAGCATGTACATGACAGCTTCTCCATCACCTTGTGCTCACCTTGTGATATACCTCTTAGCAAATTAAAAATTTCTTAGTGGCTATCGCAGTTATATTTTGAAATATTTGCCAGACTTATGCTCTTATTCTCTGCCATCCCTCTCCTTCTGGCTGCGTCTTCAGCTGTTGCCCCTTTCTTTCAACAACAGCCGATGGCAAATCCATCTTCTGTCACCTATTCATATAGTGAAAGGCCCCTTGAACTTATACGTAGGGATAGTTGCATTACTCAAGGCCAGGCCCAAATTAATGTCAACCTTTATCTCCATCCATCCCAGAAATATCTCTGCTCTCATTGCTCCACTTATTGCCCCCCATCTCCCCGTCTCACGTGCTCCACCAATCAAAAACATAAATGCCTTATTGAAACGTGTTTTCTTC
Source organism: Poecilia picta (assembly GCA_033032245.1). Lineage (NCBI taxonomy): Eukaryota > Metazoa > Chordata > Actinopteri > Cyprinodontiformes > Poeciliidae > Poecilia > Poecilia picta. The sequence continues at coordinate 9,504,444 of CM065374.1, forward strand.
CCATTTTGAACCCAAGTGTAAAATTGCTTGAAAACCAACTGAACTCGGTGGCCCTCTTTTATGTGAAGTAATAGACCTTGACAGTAAGCCTGTAAAAGTCAGTTTAGATTTTGATGAGAAATACCTGCCATTTTACTGTAATTTACTTACAAGACCTGACTTTCCCCCTCTGTGCCCTGGCATGGGTCCTGAAAAGCCATAAAATAGATTGAGACAGATACTTATCAAGAGAGAAAAAAGGAGGGAAATCTTTTTTTTTTCTCCCGCCTTCACCCTGTAATGTTATTGGTAACTAAACTATGACCTCTGGGAAAACAGATAAACCTGGGCATGACCTTTTGGGTTAATGCTTCATTTCAGCGAGCTTCATTTGTGGAGGGGAAACTTTCCTTCCTGTTACCTTCACCCTTTTTCTGGAAATATCTATGAATATCTTTCATTTAAAATAAAATAAAAGAAAAGTTGTCTGGTTGCCTACAGACAAACACCTGTGCTTCTTTCAACAATCATGTTTTTTTAAGTGTCCATCCAATACTCCATGAAGTCCTCTTTTGTTTGCTTTTACTTAATTAAAGCTTGAGTAGAAGTTACTTTTTACTTCTACTTGAGTCTGAAATGCGGCAACCTTAATTCAAAAGCAAGGACTTGCAAGAAGATGCCAAAAATATTTAATCTACTTTAAAATAGTGAAAAACTGTCAATCCATTAACATGTTCCGTTTGTTAACTAGAGGTTAACTCAGACGAATAAAATTGTTTACTTGAAATATTTATTATATTTAACAGGGAAAGGGTTGAAACAAGTGGAAATAATTAATGTGGTGCAGAAAGCTCTATGCTTTATTTGGCTTCATCATGTCAAGTTGTAAATAAAAACACAATTAATTGTTTTTTCCACACTACATACACATAAATTTAACATTTGATTTATTGCATCATTTCAGTTCCTTACACTCATGTTACATGTATATTAATAGCTAATTTAGGGCTTGATAAGTTGAAGGTTATTTTAGGTTATGTTGTGACTTCACTGAGACAGTTTGTGTAGTGACACCCAAACGCTCCGCGCTCTAAAAATAAATCAAACACAGACGCGAAGAATTAGTTAATCCACTCTTCACTCTGCAGTGAGAGATCCGAATCCCCCTCTGAGCAGAACATCAGATGAGAAAGAAGCTCAACAGGACAGGTGGACACAGCAGCGTGTTTGTTTTTGTTTCTGTGGCATTAAAAAGGCCTTGCTTGGCCACTTGGTGTGAAAATACACACCCTTGCATTGTGTTTGGCCAATAAAACTGACCTAAGACACACATGGATGTGTTTGTTTTAATATAAATGATTGATTTATTTCATTAACTTGAAATGGACTGATTGGGTAGTGTATATAGAGAAGCACAAAAGACCAAAGTATAAAGTCCCTCCAGGACGGCACTGATTGTCTCCCCCCGCCTTGTGGGAAATGAATTGGATTATTATGGTGTGTTCTGCTATGACAACAGAGAAAAACAGACTGAGGAAACGCAATCAGAGCTCATCAGCCGCCTCTCTCACACCTTTATTTACCCCAACCCCAAAGAGATGATGGGAATTAGCATAATGATTTCTAGCCCAGATAAAAAGAGGAATTTCTAATTATTTGTAACATCTTGGGACCCTCCTCCTGATCTGTCCAATAATGTTAACATAATTGCATAAGTTGTCAAAGGGTGTTGAAGGGCTAGCGGAGGAACGCTGGTGGAATATTACACAATTTTCTTACAGAAATGTAGAGTAAGGGTCAGAGGAGCTGATAGATGTTGGGATGCAGTCCAAATGCATGTTTGAGAATCAACATGCAGTTTAAAAATTACAAAAGTAAAGTTTATAAAAATGTCAATGTCAGAAGCTTTAAAGCTTAAGAGTGCACTTAGGACAAGAAAATGATTCAAATTCCTATTCTTGAAGCAACTATTACACTGAAACCCACTATTGAAAGCCCCCAGAATACAATAAAATGTAGGGAGACGCACAGAGATGGAGTCACTGCCTTACATCTCCTGCCCTTTCTGTTACTAATGCCAGAGCAGGGCAGGCTCTTTTATTGTGGAGCAATGAAACTCTTTCTCAAGATGCTGCAGCTGAATAATGTATAAGGACTCTTGGCTACACACTATGTAAATAGTCAACAATAGCAACAGTGGTAACAACAGGTTTGGGTCTGCAGGAGTATTATGTAAAGTGGTCAGGGGCAGTGTGTCTGGCTCTCTAGCCTGCTATTGAGGCAGAAGCAGAGCCTATGTGAGCACAAGAGGGGGGGGCATGGCCCACGCTGGGGCCTGGAGGGGACATGTACAGAATTAATGAGGCCAATTTAGTGTAGAACCGGGGCGGCATCTACTGAACGGTCCTTAAGGACCATTGTAGCTTTACCCCTCTACCTACCCATGCGCTTTAGCTCCTCCTCTCCTTGTCCTTTGGTCGTCAGTCCTGGAAGGTATTCACTAAAAAAAAACAAAAAAAAAAAACACCTGAGCTGCCTTGCTGCTAGGTAGGAGATGGTATGATATTCCCTAATGATAATCTTGAGTAAAAATACCAGTTATATACTATTAGACAAAAATCTAGAACAAAAAGGCAGTACCTGATCAAAATACCTTTCCTTAAAACGTTAAAGCAACTTTTCCTACTGCTGCTAAATGAAGAAAAATACTATATATTTTTCTGTTTTTGTTTATTAGTGTTTTGAGCTACATACTTGGTCTTCGCCACACATACAGATTAAATAACTACTAAAGCTAAACATATTTTTCAAATGCTTATAGTGGAGAATATAACATATTTTTGTCGCTCTGCTCCACACAGAGTAACACAACAGCAAGAAGCCGGTGGTTTAATCAGACTATTGGCTATAGGTAGCCAGCCTCCTGTCAGTAATAGTTTCCTTTTCTGTAGTTGTCTGGTGTTGTATTGCAACCAGTTTGTAGAAAGGTAAATAATTATTTGGGTCATAAACTTGTCTAACAGAGAGAACATTTTTGCTAATTTAAGAAATTTAAATACACTCAGAATCAACCTATACAGCACTTTAGTAGTGAGTATTAAATGTCTACATTTTCACTGTTTTATTATTCTAATCCCATTTCAAATCAGAGCTCAGTCTGACTAGCTATTAGCCTTCCACCACTTTAGATTTCTTCACCTTTATAGAAACTCAATGCAGCATGACATATACCTTCACAGATCCTCACTTTAAAATATCAAAACTACACAAACGTCACTCTCATACGCATTGCTCTTTCCAGCTGGTGCTCCTTTCTGTCACATGTTATCTATGCCACACATGTGCACTACTGCCACTCAAGTATTGCAGCAAATCCCCAATCCTAACATTACATGATTTCATGTAAGTGCAATAGCTTCCCTGATCCTCTCACCTCAGAATGCTTGATGCTTAAAACCAGAAGTGAAACTATTTTGTGATAATATTTTCATACTAACTTGCTCTTTTTTATGCTTTCCAGGTAACATAGAATACAGCTGTCCTGCCACAAACGAATGTGAGATCACAAAACGGCGACGCAAATCATGTCAGGCTTGTCGCTTCATGAAATGCCTCAAAGTGGGGATGCTCAAAGAAGGTAAGAAGAGTAAGAACATTTTTTATTAATTTTACACACATCTATGCAAAACATCTCTTAACATCACACCCCTCACGCTCAGGATAATTGCTTTGTTACGTCCCTGATTGCTGCGGCAATCAGCCCGCTGAGTTTCTCTTGTGCGCCACAACACAGCCCTTTGTCCTACCTCTACCTACACAGCAGTAAATAATGTGCAGTTGAGCTGGGGACAGAAATATGCTGAATAGGTTGCTCCTGCCGTCTGAGTAACAGAAATGTAACAGTATTCCACTTGGAAAGGCTCACGCCGGGTCCCTCAGCACACGCTCGCCACAGTCTCAGCTCTCCCTGGCATATTGATCCACTAAATGTTTTCCGAACATCTCAGCTCTCTTCCTGTGGATTTTTTTTTTTTTTTAAGTCATGCCACCGGGGAATTCAGTGACAATTAAACATGCTCCAGATGGATTTGTCTGGCCACGGTTTCTCTCCCACTAAATATCACCACTAGCCGAAACCCCCTGAGACCTTCAGCCTTGGCTGCTATTTTAGGGGAGGAACCTCTCTGCTTTCACCGCATTACACATCCTCACCTGCCTGACTTCTTTATTCATTCTCACTGCTTTGTTAGTAGGGGAAATAATACTTCAGAATGAGGTAAAAAAAAAAAAAAACATTCATGTCGATCGTGATTGAAAATATTAGTATTTGTATTAATTTTACATTTTTAAATTATTTGTTTGATGTATTCATTTTTTCATGACAGAAAGATGACACTGGAAACAACTTCAATGAATTTTTAAATATTTACAACCTTACTAATATTTGGTAAAAATGAAAAAAAAGATTCCTTGAAAAACTGGAGTGAAACCAAATTTCTGGCTTAAGTCTGAATGGAAATTTATGACTATCTTAGAGTTTAACTTTTAAATGTAGTCCATATTTATCAGTGGATATAAGAGGATACATGTAACACTATTGCGTATTTCGCAAAGCAAAGCAAAAGTTTAGTCTGACTTATCTTTTTCCAAAACTAGTTTGGATGTCATCTTTTTGCAACACCACATTGTGTCCTAATTTATCTTTGGACTCCAATTGTTAACATCAGAATAAATGAAACTTGTTAACACAGTATGTCTAGAAATGTCTAGTAATGTCTAGTCATTGGTACTGATACTTTGCACAGTGTCTATGGAATAATATGAGTCAATGCAATCAACCATCCCCTGTTCTATATGCTACACCTTTTACTAGTTTATGCCATAAACACAACTTTTACAGTGTTGAGTTTAAACTGGAACCAAAGTAGAATATTAATTGGATTGTATGCATTAATTAAACTTTATTTGATTTACATAGCTGTATTGAATTGACTATATATTTTGTATAAAAATTAGATCTGTTTGTCTTTAGATGGCATCTGCTTTGAATTTGTGCTTTATGAATAAACTCTGTTAAAACGGAACAAGCATCACTTGAAAATCATCAGCTAGGCAGCTTTAAACTCTGACACAGGTGGATGTTTCAGCAGGTTTTATGATTTGTGGTTGGATTGATGTTAAATGCAGAGAAATCTGTGATCAAAAATTGAGTGCTTTGGTCTAAAACATTTACAAAAATTTATAAAAACGATGCAGGGGGAGCAGAGCAAGCAGAGGCTGGTTTGGAGAAGGACAGTTGAACGAGATGAGCTAATCAGAGGAAATGTAGTAAAGCTGTGGTTGGGAGGAAGCTGTGAGTCTGAGACAGAGAGACACAAAGATTCTAACCCGTTTTTAAAATTATTTGAATTTATTATATCATCGGTCCACTCTGAAAAAAGTATTCAAATCCACTGTTAAATCCCAAATGTAATTTTAACTGTAAATCTTCATTAACATGACATCTGATAGTTTCTCTACAATAATATGAATTATAATAAAGCAGAAATAAATATTTTGCTTTGTTTATATTACTGTCTAAAATTGCAATGCATATTCATTTTCCCTTCATATTCATTTTATCAATTAATAATTATTATTCAAATAAGGTCATGCACTTGGAGATTAGATGTAGCAACTTTCGTTGGATCCATAATAATGATGCAAAATCCCAACATATTTTTTGGACTTTTGTTAAGCAAGAAATCACATTTTGAAAAATATTGCACTTTCAGTCTACAGTTCTTATTATATCAAAGGCAGGAATTATTTACTAACAAACACTATATTTATTCAGATTTCTAAATAAATGTGATTTTACCAAGCCAAAGTTGCAAAAATATTGACCAAAGCGGAGATTGCATGATGTGATAAAACACTATTTGACAAATATTTTACCTTCTTGCAAATACAATTACAATTGACCAATATTTTGTGATATTTGCTAAATGGTATTAAATTACAAATTCATTTATATTTTTTTTACAGTTGCTCGTTGTCTTGTATCATCCAACACCCAGATTAAAACTTATTCTTTTAAATTATCTGCTAAACTGTTAAGTCAAAAGTCCCCTATTTTCTTCCTCCCATTATTCTGCCATTGGACAGCATGATTTATAGATGCATATATATTCAGTAAGCGGCCGGATCCAGAGTTGTGGCCCGTATGGATCTGCTGCACAGTAACAGAATCTCCTGGACTGCATGCAGCCAGATAAAGCCTCAGTGCCAGAAAGACAGAGTAATCGCATTACTATCTGATGAAAAATTTATGCCAATATATCATTCTGGAGAATAAGAGACTACAAAAATATGTGCCTGCGGCTATAAATGAATGACCAGTGTCAGGTCAAAGTAAAAAGAGTGTAAAACTCAAATATTCACGCTCCGACTAAGCCCTGGGTTTTAATGCAGTCTTCTGTGAATTCAGCATATTAGCAGAATGAGAACAACTCTCCTCTTTTGCATAGTCCTCCTCATCACAAAGATACAGCCATTGTCAGAAGGTGATCAAAGATTAACAGTGCAGTTATTTCATAATTTATTGATTTTTCAGCCAGTATTATTGAAAACATTTCCAGTGGAGGTGCAGTAGATCTTTTTCTTCAGATCCGTTTTAGGGCTTTACTAGAAACTGAAGGGAAAGAAAAACACACAGCCTGTGTCCGCTGTAAGCTCTCTGAATCCGTGGGCTCAACACCGCGGCCGGACTCATCATGTGGAGATGACCACTGTTCATGTGACTGAGGATGCCACTTACTTTAATTACTGAAGAAAGGTCACATTGTGTCACCACATGGAAAATATCACCCAAATATATCTTAATAAACTATTCATGCATTTTAAAATAGCAAAGAAGTTTTCGGGCAGTAACATAAAGGATATTTCTCATGTTACATTTACAGTAGCTGAAGCTATTTTAAATGTTTAGCATCTGAAAGTGTAGCACGATAAATATGGGGAAAGTGGTCTGCTAAAGATCAGCAGCAAGATTACAGGAATTACAAGAGCCCTGCCTGGACCCCATGTTTAGTCGCCGCACTTTCCTTTGACTGTATAAAGGAGGAAGTGATCGATACAAGAATCAAATGTCAGGGGCAACAGGTTTTTTTGCTCTTGATCAATGGAAACGGATCAGAGCTTAGAGCAAGAGAGAAGACAAGATAGTATTGAGAGATTACATTGACATCATTTGGTGGCAGTTGCTCTCCTCTTTTCCTTTCGCTGTGTCTCACTTACACATGGAGAATCCGCCACATGCATGGCTACATGCAGACCAAACTCTGTCCTTATGTAACAATTGCTGAAGCACTTCAGTTCTATAATTGCTTGCCTAGTTTATTGTCTCCAAGTGGAAGTGTTGTCCAGCCTGGAAAATGTCATGCTTTGCTAAAGTCTTCATACTCTTGACCTTTTTCACATTTTGACATGGGAATGCAATGGGATGATTCAGATTATCTTTTGAACAGTGATGGTGATGGTGATCTCGAAAGACAGGACATTTCTTGTTGCTTAGTTGCAAACAAACTCACACTAATTATATTGGAAAGTTATATAATATTCAAGGGTGAATGAGGGTAAGACAAGAAAAAAAATGTTTTATATCTCTTATTTGAGAACTGAATTTCAATTTAAGTGACAGTTACTCTTTGAAATTATCCACATGCGAGGATGTTAGCTGAGCTAGGTATTGCAGCTAACCTGCAAATGGACTATCTGGCGACGGTGTCAGTATGGCAGCCTCTGGGGGTCATCAGATGGGGAGGGGGCAATGTGTGACAATTTTCCCCTACCCTCGTTCATCACCACTCATGATTAAAAATGCTGTGACACACTTGCAAGCATTCGAAGCTGGCAACAGGGGCCCTTTGAAATAGTGCTGACGGCAGTTTAGCGTGGCAGCTTCCTTGAAAGGCAAGGTTCACCATGCCTTGCCATGTGGCCTTCTGATTTTCCCAGCTAAAATAGGGTCTGTTTAAGCCCCCCTTGGCATTGCCAACCATCCCAGACATCCTGACACTTTCCCCAATGGAGAGATGCTCCGAACAGGTGAGGGACTCAAAATAAGGGCCCGCACCATAGCTTGCCACACAAAGTGAGTGAAGACAGGCCCTTTTGTAGGAGTGTGCTTGAAGGGGGATTATTATTGTTTTTAGAGGGAAAGAAGAGCCCTAGGTCAGCTGACTCCGGCCCCCACCTCGAGGCCTGCGTTAATCCGTGTGCGAATGCCAGCCGCCTTGGCCAAAAGCCCCCTCCACAAGCAGCTTTCTTTGAAGAGATGATACCCGAGCTCACCCGCTGCAACTCTCGCTGCACTGTACTTAAAACAGTAAGACTTTTGCACATTTATACCTCAATTGCTCCTTACCCATGGAGGAAGCACAACACACCAATCAGTCAGGCTCCTCAAAATCCCTCAAAAATCCACCCTACAGTCTCCAAGTGAATGAATATAAATGTAACAAAACACCTCTGATCACTCTGTCTTCCTCTCAGCTAATATCTGGACAGTAAAATGAGACAGGTTAGAGCCGAGCTTTAATTCCTGTCACCATTTGTTAATTATGGCCTGGACTGTTGTAATTAAAAGAGGCACCCATCCACCCTCCATCACCGGCTGACACAGCCGCACAGCTCAACTGGCAGAGAGAAACACGGAGATCCAAAGCGCAGTCACCTGGCAGGAGCCCGACTCTGCAGGAGAGCTGAAAGAAACTGTAGAAAGTGGTGACATCACGTTGGACAATGACAGGAGTTTTCCATGGCTCAAATAAAAACTACCTGAGCTACAAATGGACTCTAATAAAATAAAGGGCACTGCTTACTTATTTGTATGTTGGGGGAAAAAGAAGATTTTCATGTCTACTTGGTGTGTGTCCGTGCATGTATGTGTGTAGAGACGGCTTCCCCTATTCTTGCCGGGAAGGATGAATGTCTGTTGGGAAATTGGGGTAATTAGGTTAGTAGGTTGTCACTGTCAGGAAATTGAAAGACAATCCTAATCAGATTTGTGTTTCTAGGGAATCAAATAATTTATATAAGAAAAGGAAATATACAGTTACACTGCATTGAAAAAGTATTCAGACTAAGATTCATAGTTGTTAATTTGAATCAAAGGGATGCATGGTTTTTAAAATAAAGATATCTAAGATAAGGTATTTAGGGTGACCAAAGACGAAGGAGCAAAGCAGACGGGTCAGGGAGAAAGTTATGAGGAAGACTTTAGATCTGAAAAAAATATGGAAAGCTTTGCACATCTGACTGAGCACATTTCAGTCCATTAACGTAACTACAGACCGACCAAGACTGACAGGAGGGTGATGTGATCCACAGATCTAGTGTTTACAGCAAGGTGAAAAGAAGGGAGACGATGTTGAGAAAAAAACAAAAACATTACAAATCTCATGTTTCATAAGCCATGTAGAGAGCACAGTAAACATGTAGAAGAAGGTGCTCCAGTTAAATGAGACCTGCACTGCATGCAGGATTCCAAAATACCAGCCTGAAACTCAAAGAGAGGATAAAAACCAACATTGCACGTCACCCTGAAAACAGTATCCGACCAGTAACTGAAGGTGGTGGCAACATTGTGCTGTTGGGATTATATTCTACAGTCAGGATAGAAAATCTGGTCTGAACCGATGAGAGGATGGCTGTCTTTTCAGTTGAAGGATTATATTCAGTAAAATATGTTGAGGTTTGTGGTTTTAATGTTACAAACTGTGGAGAATTTCCAGAGACACAGACACTCTATCAAGACATATTACGCTGTAATGCATTCTAATGCCACCGACCTGCATTTATTAGCAGAGAAAAGAGCTTTGGTCATGTCACGTAAGAGGTACAAATCTAGATATTTTTGCATAAACCTGCTGTTGAGTTCCTTTTTGCTAAATGAAGGCCATCACTTTTGTCCTGCTCATCTGATTTTTCTCCTTCCCTCCCGTTCACCGAGCGACCTCCAGTCATTTGTGCGTGGGGCACATCCAAACTCATCCTCTCCAAGAGCACTTGCTGATGGGTAAATTGTATTAGGCTCATTTGCAGTGGCCACACAATGTCCGGATTTGACACCGTCCTCCCTGTTATAAAGTGATGAAATCATCAAGGAAGTGCTCTGGCTGCGGGTGTTCTTCACTCAGAGGACGCAGGAAGCTGACAAATTAACTCCTCCTCCACCGCGAGCATTTCATTGAGCCTTTTCCCATCCATCCTTTAATATTAAATTTGTTTGAGGGGGGTTACATTACGTATACAGATTGAAAGGATTCTCCCTCTTGACAGGATTAAGATTTAGGTTTCACAGTTGCAATGACACACTAGTATGAGGGTGCAGGATATAAATGCTTGCATGCAATTGCATTAAATAACCAAATACCTGCTCAGGGATATCAAAAAGAAAAGGAGCGGCGTCTATGAAATATGTTAACAATGTTGAAAATTAATAGAATAGAAAAGACATCCGAATAGAAACATTCTTATCAAATAATGAGATAATAAATAACTTATGTTATGATGAGGCTGGCTTGACATTTACAGTATCAGTGTGCAACCTGGCCCCTTAGGTGTGGCTGGGGGTGATAAGGCCCCCGTGCTGCTCCAGTGAAAGAGGGGTGAAATAGGGGTCTTTTATGGGAAAGCAATACCCAGTTATCTATCTGCGGTATGACAGCGGGAGCTTTGTACGCTATGTGTGTGGCTGCGTCTCTGCTCTGAGCTCGGAGCTCGCGGTTTTTGTTTTGTGGATGTGGAGGAGAGCACACCTGAGCTCACAGATGCGAGCAAAGAGACAGGTAGCTGGCAGCTAATTAGTATGCAGCCTGCCTCACCCCAAAAGCTAAATAATTAGAGGGCCAGTCTGTGAGATCATTGACCCTGCATTAAATATTCATATGTTTAGACCTGCTCTGGGCTCAGCTGTGTCACAGTAGACCAGCCAGGCATGGGCCACATATGGAAAGGCAGCAAGGCCTCTGACACATCCGCACAGGCACACACTCGCGCGTACTCATTCAGGAATTCATTTCAACACACATACGCCACCATGCAGTGCTCTTTGATCACTTATGCAGAAGCAAGAGACAAACTTCTGTTTTGTACAGATGATCTAAGGAGTGCAATATTTGATTTAAAGTAGCAACCAGAACTTTTTCCTGAACATGTCTTCACTTTGTTGACCTATATAATGTCTGTGTGTGCAGTGTGTAGGAAACAGATTCATACACCTTGAACTTTTCCATCTTTACATCCACAACCTTCAATGTATTTTGTTGTGAAAAACCAACACAAAGTAGTAAAAGTTCTGAAATGGAAAATAAAGAGTGTTATAAATTTGTGTATCACACATATCCCAAGAAGTAAGATGGTTGAAACTAAAAATATATATTGCAAGGAACCTTGAAGAAAACCTGTCACAGGCTGGTAAAAGACTTGAGATGGAGTTTCACCTTCCAGCTGGACAGCAACCTTTGACACATGGCTGCTGTCTGGGTGAAAATATCCATATGTTGAAAGGGACCAGTCAAAGTCAACTGCCACGTTAAGTGTCCTCTTCGTGTTCTCAATTCAATCCAACTGTGTGACTTTGTGAAGAAAAATGATAAAGATTTCAGCATCCTAATCTGCAAAGCTGGAGATATACTCTAACAGACTTGCATGACTCACACAGGATAAATACAAATTAACACCACACTTATTTAAAACCATAAATAGGTTTCCTTCCACTCTACAATTATCCCCAAGAAAAAAATTACTCTACAAAATATTTTACCCTCTGTTTAGGCAAAGTGAAAATAAGGTTGGACAGTGAAAGTTGGGCACATAAACACATCTACTGATGCTTAACTTTGCTTGAAAGATGGATGCGGGTGAACAGATCAGTCAAGACTTACTTTCTTAAAAAAAAAAAAAAAAATTCAAAATACTTTTCCAAGTTAAATTTATAAAAGAACTGACCAACCTTACAGTCAAAACATATAGAGTTTGTAGATGTGTTTGTTTATCCTAGAAAAGCCCAATAAAATACACTGAAGTCTGTAATTGTAAATAACAAAATGTGAAACAGTCCAAGGAGTAGGAATACGTTTGCAAGACAATATATTTGATATTCTTTCAATTCTGTCTGCCATGCAAAATGCACACTTTTCATCTGGCGTCTGCTCTGTCTTCTCTTTCCCAGGGGTTCGTTTGGACCGTGTGCGAGGTGGCAGACAGAAGTACAAGCGGAGGCTGGACACAGAAAACAACCCATACCTGGGCTTGACACTCCCCCCTCCTACTAAAAAGCCTCGTGAGTACTGCTCCATCACTAACCCGTCGCTCCTCATCCAGCCAGTCAGCTTTCAGGTAAAGACAGGCCAGATTCATGCTCCCCTGTCACTCCCATGTTTGGACAGTTGAGAGATCATTGGTCAGAAATGTAGGCCATGTATTGTTCCGGCCAGAGCTGAATTATGTTAAGTCTCTGAGCAGGTGACCGCTATTATACAACCGAATGCTGGAGGACGCATTTTCAATCGCAGCTTCCCTTTTATTTCCCACAAACATTCAATATATGAAGCATCACCGTTTCTCTGAGTGTATCATATTGTCACAATGATCAATACTGAACATCTTTCTGGTCCTTTGAGCTTTTCCAACCCCTGACCTCTTCTTTTGTCGACATCCTACTGCCCCCTCTTCTATTTTCAGTCACAAAGATAGTGTCTCACCTGTTGGTGGCCGAGCCAGAAAAGATCTACGCCATGCCTGACCCGACCATGCCAGAGAGTGACATCAAGGCTCTCACCACGCTGTGTGACCTGGCTGACCGCGAGCTCGTGGTCATCATTGGCTGGGCCAAACACATCCCAGGTAGAAAAGCATTCCCTTTTGCTGTGTGTTATTCTTTCTAATTTCTCTCTTGCTCTCACATTTTACCCTTAATTTAGATTTTACTTTTATTCTCTTTTGCTCTAGAAAGACTGTTATCTGACAGACTGTTGTAATTTTTCAACTACAATCACAAAGCATGTGGGATTCCTCAAAGCTTTTATCTCAAGTCACTCCTATTTATACAGAAGCTATTGCCTTTGTTTCCAAAATTGCAGTGTTAGAGATCATCCCACAGTTACACAGAATGACAGTGAAACTATAGAAGATGATTTGTGTTAAATTATGTTTTCAATTTGTGTTTTTTTTCTTGTTTTTTTTTGCTGCTATTATTTTTTTAACACATCTTTTGTCATTAATATAATATACCTCAGCTTCATTGCTTTATTTTCCTATAAAGGACTTTGATACGCTATCTGATGAGTGGTGCAATGATAAATAAACTTGCTCTGCATGAAAAAGTAAGCATGTCATAAAATAATGAGAGCAGCCCACTTGGCCTTCTGGTGTCTGCTGGACTCAAAAGGCAAACACTTTGCAGAGTTCTGCAAGAAACACATCTTGAATTAATGCATCTAAAATCCCTTCACTGATTAAAGAAGGAGAAATGGGGAGATTTAAAGCAAAGTTTGGGTCCTGCCCAAACAAATAAGACATCATATCACACTTGAATGCACCGGAGAGCAGGAGCGCACACACATCTCCTGAATTATTGATAGGCATAATCATGTTTCTTCCGTGCACCATAGACATCGTGATAGACGAGGTGTTAGGTTATAAGAGGCTGTTGAATTAAGGATACACCACTGAGAATACACCGCCTCACGTCAGCAGAGATTTTGCTTCCTTCAAGAGTTTTTCCTCTGATTTTGACAGAGAACATGTTGTTTAGTCGCTCGTTTTTTGCAACCCAGGCAGATTCTGCTTGATCTTGCGCTTGACCCCCATAACTCTGCAGCATTACGATGCTGTAAGCGCGAAAGAGTAACAGACTAAATGACAGTGTCCCTCAGCGGCAACTCCATAACCTCCTTCTCTCATCAGCATAACGCGAACAGGGACACAGCTGTCAGCGTGCGGGAAAGCTCAAGCAGCTGCGTGCTTTTATTTTATGTCTGTCAGTTATTGAGATCATTTAAATTCAGGTTAAGTAAATTGAGAGAACTTATTTCAATCAAACCAGCTGGAAATAAAGCTGACCCTTTTTTCTATATAGTGCTGAAAAGGTATTAGAGTACTTCTCAGAAGGAAGGGTATTAATCAGGTACAGATCTGATAGTAAGGAGATTAGAGGTGGATATGCTCCCAGGCCCTGGCCTCAGCTCCGGTCCCTTACACATCTAAACTGTTTGGATCACTCCACACATGGCCATGCATGGTCAGCAGCCTGAGAGTTTAACCAAGGAGCTTACTCAGGACTGGATCACAGCTGACCCGATAACACACTCCCATCGATGTGACCCAAAAATTACGCCAGCGCCGCAGACATTCTGGAAAATCCTATGACACTGGACTGCAGAGGGCTGGAAGCAAAACTACACTGCCTTTGTTAAAGGATAAAGAGAGTGAGGAAACCTTAAATAAACTTGCGCGTTTTACGGATTTATTTTACAATTTATTATTTGTGCTCTAAATATTTCACAGTTAGCTGCCTAACACTTATCTTACATGCCATAGTGCAGTTAATAGACAGTGCACAGGTTCATAGTGTTTCTGCGATTTGACTAACTATAATAATTTCTACCCATCGCTTCGAGCCAATGGTTCTGTTCCTAAATTAGCACAGGTGTCTGCCACTTAAAGGCTACACTGAATAATCTGCACTACCTGTGAGATGATAGCCTGTAAGCAGATTATTTTGATCTCCTTCCTTGTAAACACAAACAGACTCTCACTAATACCTTTGTTTCGTAATGTTTTCATTGTTGAATCAAATGTTTTTTTTTTTATATATTAGATAACTATTTAGGTGAGAGAAACAAAAAAAAAAGAAATGCTTCTACTAAGTGTTTGGTTTGCGTCTGTCCCTGAGGTGGCGTTTGTATTAGGACAGTGGGTGTCCTCTGGCCATGAAATGGCTGCATAATTGAGTTGTACATGGCTGAACCTGATCAGAGACGGTTCACTGGTTGAGTGAGACTCCATGCGCTAACACTCCATGCACCGGCGGTACCCCGGGGCAGCCTACCACGCTCATCTCCTGCTATATTTCTCCTCCTCCACTGCAGGACTAGACAGGAAAAAAGTGCTGATTGTATTCTGATAGATTTTTGTGGCCTTCGGCGATGGAATTAAAAAGATTAACAGTTCATAATGAAGTAGAACACACTTATTAGGCCACTTACAGATGGGCCAATAACTAAAGTTCAAATTCAACAGATTAAATGTCAAAAAAATTGGCACTTAGCATCTCCCAGTTGATTTTTAATTTCGTCTATTAACGGAGAACATTTTAAAATGCGTTTGAAAAGTGGTGTAATGTGGAAAAGAATGGCCCAATTGTACATTAATGGGAGGGCAAGTGGAGGATAACAAGCTGTACCAGTCGTATAGATGAAGTCCAATGTCTTCTTTCGTTCTGAGCCATAAAAATGATTCAGCATCCAGAGCCTTTCAAAAGTATTCATACCCCTTTAAGTTGCCATTTTACAAACAACTTTAACGCACATTTAATATTTTGTAAGATAGACAACAATGAAATAGCTCAAATTGGGAAGACAACTGCATTCTACAAAGTGTGACATGCATTCATATTCAGTCCACCTGAGTCAGGTTGAATCTTGTTTTGTTTCATTTCTGACTGGAAGGGTTTTGGTGTATGTCTCCATCAACTTTGCATATTAAAAGATTATTTTTCCTGCAAAATAGTTCAAACTCTGTTGGATTACTTTAGGAAAATGCCAAGTCTTTTCACAGATTTTAAATTAAATTTAGATCTGGACTTTGACTAGTATATACTAACAACATGCATGTGATTTGATCAAATCTTTTACATTGGTGGTTTGCCTACAGAGGGACATTTTCTGCAGGAGCGTGAACCCTGTTCTTTTACAGATTCTCTCACCTGTGCTTTGGATCTCTGCAGCTCCTCCAAGACTTATCGCTGGCCTCTTAAAGGCTTCCACTGATTGTTTTTATTGGCTGACCTGTCATTTTAAATGAATGACCATGTCTTGTCAAATTTGAAGTCATGGGATGCTCTTTCAAATGTCAGACTGACATGAACATGATTTTAGAGATTTGCAAATCTTGTGATATTGTTTTATAAACTTACTCACAACTTTTTCCCTCACCTGTCTGTCAGGGAAGGAAGCTGGATGGATACAGCAATCACTTTTCAGATCTCTATTTGCTAAGTAAACGAAAAATTATGCAAATTTCCTTCCAACTTATAACTATTGCTACTTTTTGTTTGTCCCTTAATAAAAATCTAATTAAAATACATTAAAGTTTAGGGTTGTGAATTCAAGAAGTATGGATCCTTTTTTGCTAGGTGAAGAATTGATGGATTTAATTAAACTAAAAGTACATTACATCTGTTTGCTATTGCAGGCAGCAGCCCTGCCCTCATTCTGGTTCTCCCTTAATCACAGCAGAACCTTCGGACACTTCAGTCACTTCTTTAAATAGTAGCATGAGGCACAGTCTGCAGCCCCCTGAAGAGGGTCTGGGGTTGTTAGCAGGAGCAGCGTTACAGGGATGCTGACAGATGGGTTGTTGCTCCTAAGGTGCTAACAACCTTTGACACACATTGCCGTGCACTGTGCTGCCCCTTTGGCCCATTTCCATCACATAAAGCTCAATTCCACCCTGTTCAGGTGTTTTACGGAGGAACTAAGTACA
This sequence comes from Poecilia picta, assembly GCA_033032245.1. Classification (NCBI taxonomy): domain Eukaryota; kingdom Metazoa; phylum Chordata; class Actinopteri; order Cyprinodontiformes; family Poeciliidae; genus Poecilia; species Poecilia picta. The sequence continues at coordinate 9,521,175 of CM065374.1, forward strand.
CTCACAGCCTCAGTGCACTAAAACCCCCTTGACACTGAGAGTGTGACTACAGTCTCATCTATTGTGGTAAAACTGGCATGCATGACTTTTATGCAAGGTAGTGCTAGAAGCTAAATTTTGACATTTACAAAAATCTGTCAAAACAAGTGTACTGTGCCTTCCAAAAATGATTACATCGTTCACTTTACTTCACATTAAAACCACAACATTTCTTTCACGACATATTGTGATTCTGTTATAAATGTTGTAAACCAAGTGTTCAATATCTAATAGACCAATCATATGTCACAATTGTGAACCATCCAAGGCCAGAAGCATTACTTAAACAAACAGCTAAAATGAACATGGTAACTTTGGAGGACCTGCAGGGAGCTGCAGGTCATGTAGGGAACACAGCATAAATGTGATAGAAGGTGCTCTTGTATAAAATATTGTAAAGTTGTTGGCCGAGATGTAAAATTCTATGTGTGGTGGAAAACTTACATTGTGCATCATCCCATGTTGAAACATGGTGATGGCAGCATCATGATTTGGGGATGTTTGTCTTCGGTGGGGACATGGAAGCTAAACACAGGACAATATAGGACAATCCTGGAGTCCTGGGCTTGAGACAGAGGTGGACATTCACTTTCAGCAGAACAAGCACCCTAAGTGTACTGTCAGAGATACAATGGGATGGTGGAAATCAAATTCCTGTGTTGGTATGGTGCAATCAAAATATGGACCTAAATGCAAATTTAAGGACATCTGCCATGGCTCGAGAGTCGGAATAGAAAAATCAAAAATATCAATGTCAACATTGTCCACAAGAGGTTTTTTGTGGTATTTGTGGTTGTACAAAATTTGCATTCCACACCTTTCAGATTTTTAGGTGCAATTCTTTAAAATAAATAAATAAAAGAATCATGTATCACTTTAAATTCCACTTTAAATTACCTAACACTTTGTTTTGGTTTATTACATAAGCTCCCAATAAAACACATTAAGCTGCGAGTTTAATGCTTAAAGGGACATGAATGCTTTTTGCAGAGCACTGTATCTTTTTTTATTAGGTGCTTAGAAACAAATGCCTTATTTCTTAACACCAGGTGTTTCTGCATTAGTTGTATTAGATTTAGACCAGAAGAAGGTAATGAATCAGACCTCATTGTGTTATTTATCGCTGGTGTTTTGGGAATATTCATTATCTGAGCTTTATTCAATCCCTGCGTTTGACAGACAAGTGGCTGCTGCATTACTTGTTAACACAGAGGCAGCGATGTCGAAAAGAGATCACACCTTCTTGTATGTTGTCGTGTTTGTGCTTTAATCACCCACCCTCTCAACAGCCCCCTCCCCCTCCATCAGGGTTCCCGTTTTCTCTTTGCCATTAAATTGTAAAATCTACTTACTGTGTTGCCAGCCTGATCCCACTCAGGCTGCGTAATCTCCTTGTAATAGAGTGTGAATACTGCCCAGCGATAAATCAGCACCTCATCAGCGCACTTTATTAAATATAGACACCAACAGACAGCTCTTAGTATATTCAATTTACCCTCTGATGTAGGCTTCAGCATGGGGGATAAAGATAGATTGAGCAATCAGGTGGATGCTGAGGCTTGAACCCAGGCAAGAGGCACTGGAGAAAACTTGAGGAAGATTGAGATGGGTTGTGTACGAGAAGCAGGAAGAACCACAAATGTAACGCTTGCCAAGCAGGGGGAAAAGACTTTAACTCGTGTTTTTGTTATCTAGTTGGGAAATTTTGAAAAATGTTAAAACCATAGCATTTGTGTTGAATTTGTGTATTTTATCTTAGTCTCTTTTATGTGAAAGGCACTCAGCCTTGTCTGCTGATGTGCCTTGAAGTGATCATTCTCAGAGCGCCATCCCTCATTAAGCAATGTTACTTGATGGCAGCGAAGATAAATTATATGTAATTATAGTGATAATTAAAGCTTGATTCGTCCCGTCTTTGCGGCTAAACAGAGATTTGCAAAGTCAGTATTGGCCAAGGGAGACCCAGGGGAGGGCTAAAGACTCGTCTGATAGGGTCTGAGGGTCAAATTGAAACAAGGGGATTACTGTATTTAACGTTTCTCAGCCTGGTGGTGTTCACCTGCTCCTGGTCAAATCATCCGTTTTCTTGCTGCCTACAATGGGATGATTCACTGGTTGTAGGAGATTTTCACAGTATGATAACCTATTTATTATTTACAATTTTGTTTATTATGTAAACTTGAAAAAAAATTCTTCACTCCCCTATTAAAATCCAGACAGATATAGATGGAACCTTCTTTTCATTTTCTGCAGTCACTTCATCAGGGAACCTTCAGATGCAATAAAGAGAGTAATACCATCATTAACTGTGTGGACGCCGTAGTTCTTATACTTTCAGTTGAAGATAATGAAAGAAATTTGTGATATTATTGTAAAAACAGAGGCGTATGAACTGTTGTATTAACTGTAGGCTTGGACAAGCTTATAAAATACCACAAGAGGTTTTTGGTGGTTGCATTGAGCATTTTGCCTTTTCCGACTTACCTTGATACAAGTAGCTCACCCTTGGAAAGTTTGTGCTTATTATTTTTTCTGGTGAGTTTTTTTTTTCCTTAGCAACAATGATTAGTTTGTTTTAACATAATTGTGTTGTGTGTACAACAGCCTTCTTGTCATCAAATCAATGTAGAGTGAGAGGCTGCAGCAGATCTGTGTTTGTCATACATGCGGCTGGATTTCTGGTCAAAATATTTATGTTGAGCACAGCAAGTTATTACCAAGGTGCTATTGATTTGATTCTCCTTATGCTGTCATGTAAATTCAAGAAGCTTCAAAGAACAAAGAACACAGTAAGCCATAATTACGCTTCGGAATAAAAACAAATATGGACAAATCAGAGGTGTTCCTTTTCTCTTTTGACTTTTAATCAGACATTTAGACTAAAAAAAAAGAGCTTTGATACAGAAAAAAGCTGATGGCGATGTGATCACTGGGCCCAGTTTGAGGATAGAATAAAAGGAGTGCTAAATCTCTCGGGTCTTGTTTGGGCACAGTTTTACTTCAACCGGTGCCCGAAGAGCACTTGACTTGGCTGAGGTGAGATTGCCGCCGGGCAGAAGTCTTCAGGGCCTGCTTGTCCTTCTGATAGCCAGCCATGATAGATCAGCCAGTGTCCATCCAGGATTGCTCTCCTTCCCCCATTTCTATCTCACACTTTCTTTTTTCACTAATGCTTTGGTCCTCTTTGGTCCTCTTTCTTGCTTATCTCCCTCCTCTCTGCCCCGTATCTTCTCTTCTCTTTCATCCCCCATTTCTCTATCTCTCGCCATTTTTTTCTTCCCCTTCACTCTCTCCCCCCCCCCCCCCCCCCCTTTGTCTGCTGTGTTGTCTGATTGAGGGTGAGTTACGAGGGGGCTGCAGCTGGAGGGGACCGCCATGCCTCGTAATTACATCTCTTTTTATTACTCGCGCTAATGGCCCTCGGGGAGAAAGAAACAATAATAAATTAATAGAATATGAACTCCAGCTCAACAGAAATCTCCAGCATTTCATTTTGGACCGTCCTGTTCTCCGGCAGATGAAACAGCGCTCTGATTAATCTCTGCTCGGGGTTTGAAACGGCCGTCTGTGGGTTTGGGCTGCCCCCTCCTGCTCACAGCTGAAGGCTTTTGGGAAGATAAAGAGAGAGATGATGGTTTTTCATTCTTGTTTTAGTGCAGGACTTTATTGTTTTTTAGCTTAATTTATTAGATCCTTTTTTTCATGAATGACAATGCGATCTGTGGAAGAAGGTGCTCTGGTCAAATGGGACCAGCGTTTAACTTTTTGGGATATGTGCAAAATGTTTGCTCACACTGAACGTTCCAACGTCTCAGTCCGACATGGAGGTGGCAGCATCATGGTGTGTGGGTGCTTTTCTTTAGTAAAAACAAATCAGATTTGAGTAGGTGATGGATGGAGGTTTAACAATGACATCCTAAAGATTATGTGTGTGTGTATGTGTGAGTGTATTTTAAGTTCAATAACTGTTTTGTAGTATTTACACAGAATTATTTAGATCCCCTCCAATAATGAACCATTTATTACAACAGAAAATCGCTAATTGTTAAAACCTTATTTGATTGATCTGCTCAAATCTAATGTGAACAAAGGAAAATGTGCCGTAATTATTGCTGCGAAGCCTCCCAGACAGAAACCTGCTGGTGCATTCAACTGTGGAGCGGAAAAGGCCCTTCAAGTGCACAGGCAGGCTCCTCTGATTTGGTCAATATTGTGTCATGTTTGGTCAAACCCCGCCAAGGCAGTGGGCTGGAAATGAAGATGTAAATATTGATATTTCATTAGGGGAAATCACCCACTCCGACGGCACTTAACCGGGCCACCTTCAGAGTGTGGCGGCCGGAGCGCGGCGTGACCTGTGGAGTCGGGAAGTCACTTCATTACTCGATTAAATTGAGTGGAAAAAGGCGAGGCAACGACACAAGATCCCATTTGGAGCGATAATTTAGGCTTTGAGGAGAGGGGATGGAGCGGGGAAAAACACTACCTCTCCATCTCACAACACTGGATTAAATTCAAGGACTTTTAGCGTCAAAGGTAATTGCAGGCTGCTGGGATGCAAGTTTGCATATGGCTGAGAGGTGTCGGTTGTATCAGAACAACTCTAAAGCCACTCCAGCGAGCCCTGAACAGGGCCGTCATGCGAGCTGTCATTGCGGGAGCAGCGCTTTAGTTCCGCTTCAGTCCTCCTTGGCATTAAAAGGCTACACAAAGCCTCGTCTGTGATTGTGATGCCAACCTGATGCGGCAATCAGCACCACGTCCGTGCTCGCTTGACAATTTCTCTCCGGCCAGTCCACATTCTGTCCGACATAATGGCTACGTATGCAGACAAGGAAATAACACAACAAAGCATTTTAAGATGCCGCCTGGATAAGTGTAATGGCACGGGCCGCTAGAAAATATGGCTTATTGGCTTCACTGATAATAGTCAAGTGTTTTGAGTGCTTTCGGCAGTCTGCTTTGTTGGCTCTAATTTGGGACGGTTCTAGCACCTTTCAGTTTGTGCTCTTTTCTACTCACTATTGATTCCCCTTCAAAATGTGAAGGCCCTCACATTCTGATCACAATCTGTTAATTAATGTATCCTGCAGCTCTTCCCCTGCCGTGGTCATCGCCACGATAAGGGAAATTGAACACTCAGGTACCACTCTTCCTGGCTTCTTTTTTTCTTGTTTCTCTCTCCCTCTGTCCTGATATTGTTTTTTTCACACACTCTCATGGTTTTTTATTTTTACTTTATTTTTTGTCTTCTCAAGCTGCATGTGTTGAGTCCTGGCAGGGATAGATAAACATCGGGCTTGTGGCCACGCCATAGTCAGGCCATTTACATTCAAGAGAAAACGTCTGATGCACGTGGCCTGGTCAATACAGTAATCTATCGCCTGTTAATCACACTGTGGCAGGTACTGTGGCACCAGCAAACTTGTAAAAGCAATCAGGGGCGGTGCTGGGGAGTCTAATATGCTGTCAGAATGAGCCGCCTGCAGGAACGCCTAGCTGGGGGAGGGGAGCCTGGTAATATGGTGAGTGCTTTGCAGGCCTGTGTATTTTACTGACAGCTAAATTGTAAAGGGAAAAAAAAAGGATACCAACAGTGCCTTGCAAAAAGTATTAATATCTGTGGAAACCGCTAACATTTTGTCACACCACTTGATCACAATTCACTGAATTTAGCTGTGTGTTTATGTGATATACCTGCACAAAATAAGGAGAAAGAAACAATGTTGGATGTTTTAGCATTAGTCCAAGAAGCAGCCAAGAGGCCGCATGGTGACTCTGGAGGAGCTGCAGGGATCTACGTCTTACAATCTCTCGATAGAGCAACTGTTATTTTGACACTTCATGGATCAGGGTGAGAAGAAAGCCATTGTTGAAAGAAAGCCGTACAATGTCCCTTTTAAAGTTTCCTATCAGCTGTATAGGAGAAATAGAAAACATGTGGAAGAATGTCCTCCAGCAAAATTATAATCTTAGGTCTACATGCAAATGTGTACACTTGAAGAAAAACACACCAAATTAATTTCCCCCATATTGAAACATGGTGGTGACAGTGTCATGCTGTGGGGATGCTCTTCCTCAACAGACACATGGAATCTGGTCAGAGTTGATAAGAAGATAGGTGGACGTCACTGTGCCTCTGCAAAAGTCAAGATAGTTTCAGCAGGACAACCACCATAAAAATATAGCCAGAGCAAATTTGGAACAGATTAAAACATATTCATGTGTTATAATGGCCTAGTCAAAGTTCACACCCAAATGCAATTGAGAGTCCGTAACAGGACTTGTTCTTTGATGTTGACTTAGCTTAAGCTGCAAAGCATCAAAACATTTCAGATGTTCAAAGGACTAATTTTAGACTTGCTGCTGATTATTTCAGCTAAATATGATGTTCAATGCACTGAAATATGCACACCACACTTTTCAAGTCTTTATTAGTAAAACAGTCTCAAACATATAAATCATTTAATTCCACTTCCACCTTATCCATTACTTGACTCCGTATAAAATGTGGTGTAAGTATTTTTTGTAAGGCACTGTATATCTCTCCTTACTCCATACTTTCTTCCTCTCTTCCTTGATTCTCTTTTGTTTGAATTCCCCAGAGCTCATCTGAGGGGGATATAGCAGCTTGTTTTATTTGATGTTCTATTCTGAGCATATGTAGAGGTATCTGGGAGGAAATGACAGTGGTTTGATGTTCCCGTGCCAGTTTCAGGTCGCCCAGCTGCTGCAGAATGAGACCCAGGGTTTAAGCAGGTCTTCAGGCCCGGTTTGAACCTCCTGATCCCAGAGCTATGGCTGTTTTTTATGTGTTTGGATTTATGTGCATACATATAGATGTCATGATGTCAGTGTGCACGTCTGTTTGCTTTCTTGGTTGACACGTTATGTATGTTCACGCGTGTGGTTGTGAGCGTCCCCCTCCTCCTGTTACAGCGTGCATGTCATGTCCTCAACCCTTCCAATATGAATGTGTCTCTGTGCTAATCCCCCTAACACCAATAGAACAGGGGCAGGATACAAGGGGTAACGACATGGCTTTGTGTTGCTCAGACCTTTGCTCTGATTTACTGTCCTCACTTACAGTAAAGCCGACTCAAGTGCTCCGAGACAAGCTTCAAAGAAGACCTTCTTCTGTGCGTTTGAAATTAAGCGCCTGTGCCTCAGTGTGTACTTTGAGCCACTTTGGCTAGACGGATCATGTTTGTTTTCTTGATTAGCCATGTCCTGGTTGTCAATTTTCTAAATTTTCCCGACTCAGCTGCTTTTTTGAAATTTACAAAAAAGTATTTTCTATTCAAGCCATCTGTTTTCATGTCACATTTGCCCTCACACAGTTTCCGTCTTCTCGCCCAGGCTTCTCCACCCTCTCTCTGGGAGACCAGATGAGCTTACTGCAGAGCGCCTGGATGGAAATCCTCATCCTCAGCATCGTGTTCCGCTCGTTGCCGTACGAGGACGAGCTGGTGTACGCCGAGGACTACATCATGGACGAGGAGCACTCGCGGCTGACGGGTCTGCTCGACCTCTATGTCTCCATCCTGCAGCTGGTGCGGAAGTACAAGAAGCTCAAGGTGGAGAAGGAGGAGTTTGTGACCCTCAAAGCCATCGCTCTCGCCAACTCAGGTGGGAATGGTGGAGCACACAGTCCATTAATTAAATTCAAAAATATGCTTAGATTTAAGATTTTTTTAATTTTTAATTTTTTTTATTGTGGTAAATAATGGTTGTTCTTTGCCTCCAATAGTTTATTGGCAAATTATTTTATTATTAATAATAACAAATAAGGTTGCAGAATTGTCTAAAGATACACTAATACTATATAAAACAAAATATGCAATTAAAAATTTGATTTTCACAACAGACATTCTCTCTGGTTCTACCAGTTTTGAAGAATTGCTAAAATACACAAGCCTCTTAGTTAAAAAGTAAAGCATGTACTACTTATTTAAAGTTCCTTCATACACTGATGAACTTAAACAACTTAAATAGAGGCTTCAGCTGCAGTGATTCTATAGAAAGGATTTTGGGTTCCCATATGTAGCATCAGCTTAAACATTTTTAAAATATTCTTAATGCGGGATATAACTCAAACTACATAAAGTTATTGAATAAAACATTTTTCAAATGTATTTATGTGATCCTGTATGTGCAATAAAATGTAACCAAAGTCAGTATTCTAATCTCCATACAGTTATTTGTATTTAAATAAATATTCATGATTTTAAATAGGACTAGACATCTGTAGTTTATTATAATATAAAAGTCCTGGCATTCTTTATTATGCATAGTTTATTATATTTAGTGTGTTTACAAGACCCGTTTTAAATCACAAATCTTGAGAAAATCAAAAACAATTCTGGTGCTTTTATTCTGTTGTCTATACACAGCTATTGTTTTATTTCAATTTATTGTATTTTAAATCAATAATATTTTACAGTTTCATCAAACAAAGCAAAGAGTTTTTATCTGTACAAACAGATGCATGCAAAAATCAACTAAAATAATATGATTTTTTTTTTAAGACTAACCTTTAATTTTGAGTGTAATACAAAGATATGGAGAGAAGAAACGGTATATATTGAAAAAAGGCTTTTATTTCCCCTTTTTTGGAATTGAACACCTTCCTTGCACCTTTGTATTTCTCCTGCGCTCCCTTCTCTTTCTCCATCTCCATAACAGTAGCTCCAAGGCACAACAGCCATGTGAGGTAAATTTAGCATTTCATTAGGAGCACGAGGACCGTCAATAAAATGTGTTAAGTCGAATGGAATGAATATCAGGAAGCGGTGGGCCTCATTTGTTCCGATGCAAAGGCTGCATGGCGCTATTGACAAGGCGCCTTTGGAGGAGGCAGGATCTGTCCCGCTCTGATCAATGCGCTCCTGGGTCACCGGGCCTCTTTCCCTTGTTTTGTCCTAGGCTGAAAATGAAAATGCTGATGCAGGGACTTTGCTTTCAGACAGCAGAGCTTTTGGGAGGCAGGTAGGGCGGGGGGTGAGGTGGAAATGGGGGATGGGGGAGAGAGGAGGAGGAGGAACAAGGTCTCTGGGAGATCGCTCTCCCGGGAACCCCTCTGTCTGACAGCTGTGAAAATTCATAGCGATTGATTTTGTAATTAGCAGTTTATCAATTCGATCGACGTGGGCTCACTGATGGATTGCAGGGAAATTGTTTCTTCAAAGTTGTTTTTTATTCCACCCCCCTTCTCCTGCTGAACAGAGCGGCATGCGCT